>FR990010.1:2795000-4217500 GCA_905404265.1 Fabriciana adippe
TAATTGGCCGGGCCACTAATTGACCGGGTCATTAATTGACCGGGCCATTAATTGACCGGGCCATTAATTGACCGGGCCATTAATTGACAGGGCCATTATTTGACCGGGCCATAAATTGACCGGGCCATTAATTGACCGGGCCATTAAATGTCCGGGCCATAAATTGACCGGGCCATTAATTGACCGGGCCATAAATTGACCGGGCCATTAAATGTCCGGGCCATAAATTGACCGGGCCATTAATTGACCGGGCCATTAATTGGCCGGGCCACTAATTGACCGGGTCATTAATTGACCGGGCCATTAATTGACCGGGCCATTAATTGACCGGGCCATTAATTGACAGGGCCATTATTTGACCGGGCCATAAATTGACCGGGCCATTAATTGACCGGGCCATAAATTGACCGGGCCATTAAATGTCCGGGCCATAAATTGACCGGGCCATTAATTGACCGGGCCATAAATTGACCGGGCCATTAAATGTCCGGGCCATAAATTGACCGGGCCATTAATTGAACGGGCCATTAATTGATCGGGCCATTAATTGACCGGGCCATAAATTGACCGGGCCATAAATTGACCGGGCCATTAATTGACCGGGCCATTAATTTAACTAAGCTAAATTACATAATGTCTTAATTGTTACTTATTACCTATTAATTGTTAAATGTTACCACTAAACTGTTACTGGTTCTAAATTTTATTTTAAATTTATATTTTTTTGTTTTATTTACATTGGGTATTGTTTTTAATTAATTTTAAGGAAATTTTAAAGAACGACCTTAAGTTTAGTTCGAATACGAAATTCTGCCTGCTTCCTTTGTGATCATTTTGTTTGTTTTTTTTTTTTTTAAATAAGTTCCTAGTTGTTATGCATTTTTGGAGAGCTAAAAAAACGGTTATGTTTTTAAAATAATCTGCAAGCCAAGTTTCATAACGTTTTTTTTTAGTTTTTAAGGCATTTTATTGGAGAAAGTTTCAAAAAAATATTGAAATAATATCGTTTTTCGTCTCGCATTTTTTAATTTGGACCGATAATTGTTGTTTTAATATTGATAGATAACTGGTGTTTGTCCGTTTTTACAAATCAGAAGAGAAAATGAAATTTAAATTGATACTTTTTTTTAATAAATTTTTGAAGTTGCATTTCTGACTTATTTTGAAAAGAGCTAAAAAACATGATAACTCAAAAATGGTTCACTTTTGCATAATGCATATGGGGGTCAATATTATCGCAAATAGTCACCCCTATCACCTCCTAACGGGAATACGTCGTATTATATCGTCGTCATATATATACACTTATTTATTTATTTGTTTTGTGTGTGTATGAGTAAGATTACTCTGCCTCGACAACCTTGTCTGTTTGCCCTTTGTTGGCAAAGGCCTCCTCCAATTTTCTCCATAACTGTCTATCTCTAGCTAGTCTGGTCCATGTGCCATTTAATATAATTGTTAAATTTAGCATTGAGTGCCTCTGTAACTTGCCTCACAGCTCTTGACACAGTCTTCTGTGAGACATTGTGTAGATAGACACTCTGCTCAACTAAGGTCTGGTAAGGTCCAGATGCGTAAAATGCTAAGGCTATCAGAATCTGCAACAGAAATATGTAGGTATATATTACATTAATATCAACATCATATATTCTTAGACTATAGCTATGCCTTTAGTGATAAGCAATGAAATTGAAGTTGTTTTCTAACCTTCGTCTCCGCCGATATTCCATCATTCCGACGTGGTCTTGGAATAAGTAGAGTTAGCTCCTCCACTAGCCCCCTTACAGTTTCCTTCCCAAGGCTAAATGTTTTCACAAATTCTACCTCGGAAATATCCTGAAAGGGGTCAATATTGCTCCTTAACAAGCAGCGGACGGCGATCTTCGCTCCAAACTTTATTCTGAACATTTTATTTAGGTTCACACACTTCACAACTTAAGAAAATACCAAACAAACACGGTTTTTATGCAATGACTGCACAATGGCACATCAATGATAGTTCAGTGGCGTTCCAATGGTCATTAGAACTGTCAAAATATTAGCAGACTACGCAATAATTCGATCATTGACTTGTCATTATGTACGGGACTACCAATTATTTGCAAATGTGTCATTGGAGTGTCAGTGACACACCATCGGGAAACCATTGAATTAGTAGACTACCAAAATTGCAAAAAGTAGCAATTACGATGTCATTGATCGACAACTGTAACACCATTGCAATAGCAGACTTGAGGCCCTGGTATATTTATTTCTTGCACTATGTTGCCCGGTGACATCTTCTTCCACATCCAGAGGTTGACTGGAAGAGATCTCTTTTAGAGATAAGTCCACCTTTGCTAACTAAGTTTATTAGTTTTTTTTCTGTATTACATTTAAAGTATAATAATGAATATTATTAATAATTAACCAATATCTAAATATTATAACTACATACATAAATACGTATATAAATAAATTAAAAAAAGGCAAAATTTTATGTATCTAAATTATAGGTTCTTATTATCTTGTTTAATTTGTTATTAACGAAGTTAGTTTCTAATTTTAGCAACACACTGAAGTATTATTTGTCAGTATTTCATCTATATTCTATATCTATATATATCATACAATTGTTACTAAGCCGAATCTGTACATTAAAAATTTTTTGGAAAATCTTATTGAAATAGATATTATTATCGATACCGAGGCCGGATCTATAGTTTTTAGAATTTTTGTCCTTCTGTCTGTGACCGCATCACGGAAAAACTACTGAAGGGATTTTGATGAAATTTGTTATGATAATAGCTGGTTTTCCGAGTGAACATATAGGATACGTTTTACTGCGGGAAAATATCTCATCTCTGAGAAATCTATACTAAATGTTAAATCGTAAGTAGGGACGAACCCGAGCGGAGAAAGGGTGAGTCGCTAGTGAAAATATAAAAGAGAAATAATCTTATATATCAATGATATATAATATTCATATTTTCAAATAAACTAAAATAATCCAGCAATATTGTTTTATCAGCTTAATAAACTTATTTGAGTAGATCGCCATCATCAATGCTTATTATTTTTGGCGATTTTGTAATTTAAGGTTTGTTAACCAACGCTAAGATGCACTATTGCTATCTAGATGATCTGTAATGATAACTTTTTTTATTTAAAAAGTATCTGAATTTTAAAACGACTTTTAAAGTATTTATTTGTAAAAAATCATACTTTTGGTTGCAATTTTTCTTATAAATGTAATACCATTCACTTAAAAAAATTGGGTTACTGGAATACCGTTAATTTTATAAAAATAGTGAAGTGCAAAATGATTTTTTCTTCTAGGTAGTAGAACCTTATATTTTGTTTATTTTTTTTTGCGGGGGAAACCTAACATGGGGTCTCTGTCAGGTGTCAGAGGTCAGGGGACTGTAAGACTAACTCACTGAATCCCACAACAGAATTCCAGCGTCACAGTATAATGGCTTGTCCACATACTACAAATTCCCGGCAGAAAGTAGAGCCCTTTTGTAATGTTGTTGGCGAAGCTCATCATGGGGCCATCATCTACACCGATCATTTCGGCAGGGGACTGAGCGACTTACTAAAATCCATTGTGAATCCTATTATTATCGTAGTGTATTGCCTAATAGGACGTTGGAAGATGGCTTGTATACATTGCGGAAAACCCCTGTGGAAAGTAGAATCTCGCAACTCTAGATTATAGGGCATTTAATTTTTTTTTTTATATCTTTCCATCCACTGGATGAAACTATAACACGTGAGAAAATACTGATTCACTAAGCGTTATTTAGTCTCCCACACACCTTGCCAAAGAACTGTGATAATATTTAAAAATAATTCGTACTTAAAATAATAATGATGTTACAAACGAAATTAGATGTCCTTTAGATTTATGCAGTCGCATGTTATTGTATCGAGTCGTTTCAGTCGAACAGCTTCTGTTTCTTGTAGTGTTTTAGGGGTTTTTATATGCATGGTGTTTTTTTGACATGTGAATTAATGTGACGGAAATGGATACTATAAAAGTAATGGGGGACTATGTGAGAGAAAGGTCGCCGTTTTCAGTGAGTTTCACTGTTTTTTTTTACAAAGGAGTTTCTTAATTCGGGTGTATTTGTTTTTTTTTTTAAATAATAGGTACTCTGTTTATTTTTTTTTTCGTCTCTTTTTTTTGTCTTGTCTTTCAATAAATTTGTTTTTGATATTTAAGTACATACTAAAGTTATATTGCATTTTTTTTTATTTTAACGTGAATTTCTTTATTTCCTCCTTGAAGTTAAAAAAAATATTTACAAAATGTATCTTTTTGTGTATGTTGCGCGATATTGTCGCCGATTTTGAATCGATTTTCATATTTTTTTAAAGATTGGATAATATCTAAAGTATTCATCTACGAGTATATAAAAAAGAACATAAAATTTTACTAATAAAACTGTTTTCGAATATCAAAATGAAACAGCGAGATACTCCGAAGAGATAATTTTATTTAAAATGTCAAATATTCACGTAAATCTAAGAGAGTATTATGAAAAAATCTTCCGTCAAGAATGGAATAATTTCTTCTTTATCTTAAAGTGAGTGTAACTTAATACTTTCTTAGATATACGCGAATATTTGACATTTTAAATAAAACTATCTTTTCGGATTTTATCGCGGATTTATTTTGATTTTTGACTCCCGACATTTCGAATGCTTTACAGCAATCATGGGCACGGGAGAGACTGAAGTTTTACACGTCTCAAAGGCATTATATAGTTGTTACAAACAGCGCCTACTCACAAAATTACTAAATGATTTTAAAAATACAAAAATGGCACCAAAGTACTTACAATATTTTTTGTAATTAAAACAGTTTTTATAATTTTTATAATAAGTTTTATAATTAAACATCGCTAACCAAAAATCAAAATAAATCCGCAAAAAAATCCGAAAAGATAGTTTTATTTAAAATGAGTGTAGTTTATTTAAAAAGCAATTACATATAGACATGGAGTGCGGACAAAGAAAGGAGTTTTGCTAGTTAATATTACTTGCTTGGCATCAACTTAATTTACTGCGTCAATTTACTCTGTATACAAAACACAATAATAATACTTACGTCATGCTTTCGATGTCACTTCTACTAAAGGAATTCTTTGTAGAACAATCTATACATATAATAAAATTGTAACTGATCGCTGTCTGTACACGGAAGATATTTGAGAAAAACTATTATTGGAGATCTTTATTAACGCAATAGAACCCAAAACAATGATTTTTAGTTTTTTTGTCTATTTGTTTGTTTGTCGTGTCTGTGCGTTTGTGCGCGCTAATCTTAGAAACGGCTTAACCGATTTGGGTGTGGTTTTCACTAATGTATTGTGGTAAGTTTCACTTAACATTTAGTATTTGTTTTATTTCAATCGTTTTTTAAAT
This sequence comes from Fabriciana adippe, assembly GCA_905404265.1. Classification (NCBI taxonomy): domain Eukaryota; kingdom Metazoa; phylum Arthropoda; class Insecta; order Lepidoptera; family Nymphalidae; genus Fabriciana; species Fabriciana adippe. Next base: position 2,800,413 of record FR990010.1, read on the forward strand.
AAAAAAGTTATGTCAATTTAAAGAATCATGTAGGGGCGAACCCGAGCGAAACGAAGGTGAGACGCTAGTCTAGAAAATATATTTATTTAGTTTAGTTACTCTACTAACTTTCGTCTACTTTGCTTCCACTAGAAGGACCCGTGCGATGATTCCCTATAGATAACCGCTAATTTTAAAAGTTACAAAACTCTTGATAATGATAATAAATAGAATTTAAAAATCTCTTATTTATCCAGTAAGGTTATCTTATAAATAATAAAAATTATCTATCAAAGTATTGTACGTTCTATGGTTATATAAATAGTACCTAAGCGACCAAACTTCGCTTGGCGTTTTTCGGCAAAGATATTTGTATAGGTAAATTGCGTTTTTTCGGAAAAAAACACCTACATATATAGATAAACTTAAAAAGCAAAACTTTTTCTGTATACAAAACTGGGTTCGTCCCTAGACAAAAACAAATCTATCCCACGGGAACCGTACATTTTTCCGGGATGATATATAGCCTATAGCCTTCCTCAGTTAACGGGCTATCTAATGCAAAAAGAACTTTTTAAATCGGATTAGTAGTTCCTGAAATTAGCGCGTTCAACCAAATAAACAAACGAATTCTTCAGCTTTATAATATTATATAAAATATAGATTTGATCCAAATAGAGCCGTTTTAGAGATACACGAAATAAAATATAACAATAATTGCTCATTTAATATTATAAGGTAATTAATTTATCACAAATTGTTGACTTTGTATAGTTTTTAACGATGGCTCTTGAATTTGTAGCGTTATCAAAAGTTAAAGCAACCCCCACTTTGTACAGACTTAGCCTTCAACTTTTCCTCCATTTCCATCTCAGAAAGTTTTTTATTTTGTATGTATTTTTTTGGTACATAAATAAATAAATACAAACTTTAAGGGTTTGTAAGATTCAAGTTTCTAATCAAAAATGCCTTCCCCAGCTAGACACATGGTTCGGACGGCCCAAGAAGGCGGGTGCGGGGCTCGAGCGCGGCTACGACACCATGCCGCGGGCCGAGCCCCGCACAGACGAGGACGAGCCGGCGGCGGAGTACACCAGCAAGATAGATGCCCTCGATGATGATCAACTGGAGAGGCGGTTTGAAGAGATGTTGGTGAGTTGAAGTTGTTTTGAGAGATAAATCCCGACTAGTACTTAGCAGATTTTTGGATATACCGAAGCATTTGAAATTTAATTGGTGACTTGTCTGCTGCTACGTTTGTCTTTTTCTTAATGATATTTGTGAATTAATTTAGAAAAAAAAACGTTCCTTTTGAAAACTCCTGAAAACTGCGTGTGAGCGATGGGTATCAGACAGTAGCCGATCTGCTACTCCAGGTTTACAGTGCTAAAAGGATCATTTGACACGTGGCGGAAATCAGAACTAACACCGACATCATGTAAAGTGTTACTTTTGAGAGAAGTTGGAGTTGATTTTTGTTGTGGATATTTTGTGCTTCTATTTCAATAAAAAAATCTCAAAACATGAAGTGGTGTTACAGAGGTTAGGAGTTTTTTTTTTTTATAAAAGAGAAACCCTAATTTCACACCCACGCCCTCATGTCAATGTCACCTAAGTGCCAAATGACCCTTGTAACACTGTATTTATATACTAAATTTCATCCAAATCCGTCCAGCCGTTTGAGCATGAAGGAATAACAAACGTACACACATACAAGCTTTCGGATTTATAATAATATACTCCGATTATGTTAAAATATATAATTTAACACAATATATAAATTCTCTTATTCCAGACTGATATGAATATAGGAGAAAAGAAGAAAGAACCCCTAAGAAAGTATTCCCGGGACCAAAAGAAGAAGATGTTAGTAGCTTATAAGTTTGTCAATGCTCAGGTATGTTGGTTTTTTTTTAAATATTTTTTTTTTCCAAAAAATACTTTTATAAACAATACTCGTTTTAAAGTTATCGAGAAGGTATAATTTTTATTTGGGTTTATGTTTTATATGTCTCCTATGCAGGGCCGTCTTAAGCCATCCAGGGTTTTGGCCACATAACAATTTAGGGCCCCTTTAAAGAAAAATGTGAATGGTAATAAAAAAATGAATTACAAAAATAAAAAAATTATCCTAACTGCGTATATTACAGTGCATTACATTATACATTGTAATACAAAACAAATTGAGCTTCTTTCTTTTTTATGTAAATGAATATGTTGTGTTTTCGGGGCCCCCTTGAGGTTGGGGGCCTAGGACAGGTCCCTCGTGTGCGTCATGGTAAAGACGGAATTGCTCCCAAGGCTTATTTGAATTAAAAAATGTCATTTTTTTTTTTATTTAATTATTTAAAATAAAAACTAAGCTTTCCTTGACAGGTAAATTAGATTCAGCTAAAAATTTTATGTGAAATTGATATATTAAAAAAATCAAGCTCTAAAGTTTAAATCATTAATTTAAATATGTAAAGTTGGATATTTTAAATAAAACCATCTTTTCGGATTGTTTCGCGGATATATTTAGATTTTTGGTTCCCGACGTTTCGAATGCTTTACAGTTTACAGCAATCGTGGTCACGGAGATGTCTTTGAGATGTCTAAAACCTTAGTCTCTCCCGTGACAGTAATTTCTGTAAAGCATTCGAAACGCCGGGAACCAAAAATCAAAGTAAATCCGCGAAATAATCCGAGAAGATAGTTTTATTTAAAATGTCAAATATTCGCGTAAATCTAAGAAAGTATTAAAGTTGGATATTTTTAAATTTTCGGCCCAACTTTAAATCATTATCCAATAATCGTTGTATAGGAGTTTTTCTTTATTTTCAGGAAGGTCGCTCAAAATTTGAAAAGCCATCAGATTATGTGTCATATTTAAATCAACCAGAACTTTCGGTTGGCAAATTGCACGGCTGTTTGGAAAATCTTCGTATTTCATTAACAAATAACCCACTTTCTTGGATTGAGGAGTTTGGTTCTAAAGGCATCGAGAGTTTGCTGTCGACCCTCAATGTGTGTTATACAAAGTAAGTTAACATTCTGTTATTTAACTAGCTTTTGCTCTTAATTTTGCTCGTTTTGAATATTTGTTTATAATTGCACAAGAGAAAAAAAATCATCCCTCAGTGTCATATATAAAGTGCCAACCTTAGTTTTATTATTTACTAGCGACTCACCATCGCTTCGCTCGGGTTCGTCCCTAGCTTGGATATAGTAACATGGATACAGTTTTTTTTTAAAGTTTTAAAATCTTCCGTGGACCTTAAAAAACATACAAAAAAATAAATTTGCCGAATTGGTCCAGCCATTCTTGAGGAGTTATGCGCTTACAAAAATTCATTTTATTTATATAGATAATATAGTTGTCTGTAGCCTGTCTATCTTAGCAATATCGCTCAAATAGTAAAGTAAAATGGCTGTTACAAACGGACCTACGGACATGACTAAACTTTAGGGGTTCCGTTTTTTCATTTTCACCACGGAGATCGGAACCCTCAAAATATCTTCATGTGGAAATGAACCTCTGACCTAATTCATAGACGAATAGTGACATTCAAACTTTATAACTTTTTATATTATAATTTGTATTGTCTTTACATGCGACTAGTGGAAGTGGATTTTATCGGTAAGATTTAGAAAGTAGTTAAATGACTTAAATGAAAAGGGTTTGAACATTTTTCTATGGAGGCTGGTATTTACCCGTATTTACCCATATTGACCCGTCGCCATTTTAATTTTTTTTCAAAGTAGCGGTGCAAGATGAATCTAGTATATATTGATAGAGGACACTTAAACTAGCAATAAATATAAATTATATGGTACCCTAAAATGTCATGTTTTCGAGATATTTTGATGTGAATAAAATTAAAGAGTGAAATATATGAAAGCTCTATGAATATTCTTTTTTTTTGTTTAAGTATTTAGTATATGCAATTTTGTGCGCCACAACTTAAAAAAACAATGGCAGGAAATTGGCAACTCTTCATTGCTACAAAATTTCTATATCATTTAGAGTACATGAATTTAAATTAGAATATTATAAAATTTTAGGAACTCCCTAGAAACTTTGTTGTATATATTATTTCACTATCGTCCCTAAGTACTTTTTAATTTTTTTGAGCGAAACCTATATTCTTTTTCTAAAATAAAAGTAGCCTAAGGTACTCGAAGATATAATATCAGTTATCTGCCAGTGAGAGACCCGTTAAAATTGGTCCAGCCGTTTCGGAGATTAGCCGTAACAAACAGCCAGACAGACAGACAAAAATAAAAAAAAAATGTATTTTTCTTATAAGTATCGTATATAATTCCATATGCATTTAGTATAAAGCTGTTATTTTGATATTACAAACAGACACTTCATTTTATTTATCTGTATAGACAACTAATGTTACATTTCAAGCCTGATGGAGTAGAAAACGAATTCAAATAATATCCTAAATATACATAAAAAATAAAGTATATTAATATATACATATAAAGATAATAAAAATATGTTTTAATTTTGTAATATATAGCCATAACATCCTTATTCCAGCGACTCCCGGTACGATAGAGTACAATACGAATGCATACGATGTTTGTCCGCCATCCTGAATAACACTGTCGGTATCCGAGCCGTGTTCGAGTGTAGGGAGGCGTTGCCTGTGCTGGCGAGGAGTCTGGATGCTAGAAAACCTCATTGTGCTTTGGAAGCTGCTAAGGTAAGAATTATGAATATTATAGCGAACGAAATTCGTCCGTTAAAAGACGTTGCGATACGACACCCCCGCTAACGGACGGGAGAGGTACGCCATTTTGTTTAAGTAATTATGTATAATATTAAAAACATTTCCGCATTCAATGTACAATTGTAGAATATATATATGTATATATATATATATATATATATATATATATATGTGTATATATATATTAAATAAAGTGTTGATTAACAATTTGAATAGTATTGATCTTAGCTATAATATTAATTAAAGTAGTAATAATAATGTCCTCCCGACCGATGTCGGCCGGCGGTCAATCTCACTGAGTGTAGCCCACTTCAGGAGATATTATATTGCAGTGTGCGAGCGAGACAGACATACGATGTGTTCTCTCTGTCCCTCTCACTCACACTCCGGTGGAACAACACTTCGACACTCGCGTGAGAGTGTATACACAGGACTAAAGGCTTTACGTGATCTGTCTCCGCGTCAGGGAGAGGACACATGATGTGCTCTCTCTCTCTGTCCCTTTCTCTCTTACTGCGATGAGACGACACTTAGACACGGCCAATGAGAGGCTAATAATTATAGTTCTCAGACTAAGGAATAACTATGTTTTAAAACAGTATATAAATAACAGTTTGTATACTGAGTGATAAGTAAATAAATAAATTAGTTAATGGATTTTAGTATAATAAAAAGCGACAGTACGAAGAATGCACAAGAGCCCCCCCCCCCTCGCCCCCTTTTATAGTTGTTTTTTAAATTTTACTATGAATAGTCAAGCAAAGCTTTAAGATTTGGCTCTATTACCTGATATATAGATTACATATATATTATATATATTATATGATTAATGTTTCCAGGTTCTCGCTGCAATATGTCTCATACCAAACGGCCACGAGAAGGTTCTAGAAGCTATCACAATGGCGGGTGAATCGAATCGAAAACCAAGATTGCTGCCAATCGTAGAGGGTTTGGAGGCCAAAGCCCCAGAAAGTTTAAAGGTAAGCATAGATTTTTTTTTTCAGTTTATTCACTGCTGGACAAAATCCTCGTTTATAGAACGCCTGCCATCCCGATCGATTTTGTATTTTTTTATTTAGTCTTTAAATATGATTTTTCAGTGCATACCTCGAAGGACCATAATTATTTCTATGGCTTTTTTTTACATAATAAAAACATTTAAATATGGACTACCATATATTAAAATATTACTTTTAAGCTCTCTTTTAGTCTCTCGCAGATTTCCTCCTATTATTATTTGAAAATAAATGTAAAAAAATAGAATGTATAACGTGTTATCTGTTATTGTATTTAAGATTAAATTTAATCTTTGATTTGGCTGTTTCAAAACTGTGAAATAAAACTTGCTATTAAAATAGCTAGCCATCAAACAAACAAACAAACAAAGAAACAAACAAACTTGCAAGTTTTATATATGAACCTTTTATCTACACTAATATTATAGAGAGGTAAAGTTTGTGAGTTTGTGACGTTGTAGGGGGTAATAGTAATCTCTGGATCTACTGAACTGATTTAGAAGAAATTTGGTAAGAAGATAGCTTGAGACCCTGGAAAGGACATAGGGTACTTTTTATCCCGGATATTTTTTGTGTATGTTCTAGTGGGGTCCCTGCAAAGTTTGAATTCACAAATGGACCCGGTAGGTGGCGCTGCAGTCGGTGTGTCACCAAATTATTATAATTAGTTTATTACATAAAACCAGAGAGTTTGTTTTTTTAGTAGTTGGAACGCGGGCGAAGCCGCGGGTACTGCTAGTATATATATATATATATAGTATTTCTGTACGAACTGTATAATAATTAATAAAAAAATCTATTACAGAATGGATGCATGCAGCTAATGAATGCAATCATAACGGAACCCGAAGAATTGGAGTTTAGGATGCATTTGCGAAGCGAATTCATGAGGACTGGGCTTTATGATCTGATAGGTAAATATATACATACATATGTCTAGTATGTATAGTTTCTGATGGTTTCTTTTTTTTCTCTTTTTTTAAGTTCAGGGTTAAAGGAAAATTATAATAACACTTAAAATGTATTTTTTAATTATTTGTTTTTTTTTCTCTAGATGAATTACGCGCAGGCGCAGAGGAAGGTGGTCGTTTAATACAAATGAATGTGTTCGACACACACGCGGCCGCCGACCAGGAAGAGTTCTTGGCGAAGTTTGATGATGTCAGGTAAATTCATTGAATACTACATAATTTCCTTATTATCTATACTAATATTATAAAGCTGAAGAGTTTGTTTGTTTGTTTGGTTGAGCGCGCTAATCTCAGGAACTACTAATCCGATTTGAAAAATTCTTTTTACATTAGATAGCGCGTTAACTAAAGAAGGATAGATTTGTTTTTGTCCAGGGACGAACCCTAAGCGAAGCGACGGTGAGTCGCTAGTATAATATATTTCTTGAAGTATGTGTATAATAAATAAATAATAAATATGTTGGGACATTACATACAACATGTATGTATGTAATTTACGTATGTATGTTTGTATATGTGTATTTTAATATAGTAATGTTTGTAGTTTGTACCTACATCGCACCTTATTATTATTATTTTTTGTCACGCTCGACGGTTTCTGGTAGAGATCTCTTAAAGAGATAAGTCATCTTTTGTACACATGGTATCTGTTTTCTAATTTATATGTATTTTTTTTGGTATATAAATAAATATATAATTAAAATACTCTCGTTGAAAAAAAAAAGATATAAGCAGTTTATATAAATGTCAAAAATCATTTTTTTTTTTTTAATTAATGACAATTATCGTTTATTTCCTTCGTATCTTCTCCATTCCACGTGACATTGGCGAAGTAATCTGTGCTCAATTGACACGCTTTGAAGCAATTAACAAGAGAATTGAATTGAATCATACATGTGTAAGGTTGCATTTATATATATCAGCGTTTTAATGGAAAATAATATTATATTTGATTAATTTGTAATGATTTATGTTTAAGGCATTTTGTTATGTGACCTTGGCCAATAGGAATGTATTTTAAAAAAATAAAAAAGGGCGCGGATATTAATTTGTTTCCCGCGCTTTTTGGCGGACATGTCGGTACCACCCTGTAGTGACTAGTCATGGAATGTTTGTAGTGCTGAAAATCGTTGTTATAAATTATGTAACTCATTATTTTAAAAGAGCAACTGTTGAGTTTCTTGCCGGCTCTTCTCAGCAGAACTGCTTTCCGAGCCGGTGGTAGCTTCCATACGGACAGACGTACTGACGATTATAAAAGTACTGAATATATGAGTATTTGCAACGAGTATCGTAAAGTTTTATTAATGTCTTCCTACACATGTGTACTAAATTTCATTCAAATCTGTTCAGCCGTTACATTGCGAGAAAGTAATAAACTCACAAACAGTATTTTTTTTTATTATAACAATAATATTATTTGCTAGATGATATTAGATATCAATAAAAATTAAATGAAACCTTAATTTCTAGGATTATCTCATTAAAATATTTTGGGGAAATTGGCTTTTTTTTTTTTTATTTTAACAGATTTTAATTATTATTTTTTTTTTGTTTCAGAGTGGATTTCCATGACGTGAACGAGTGTTTTGAGTTAGTGAAGAATTTAGTCGTAGAGACGCCAGCGGAGCCGTACTTACTATCCATATTACAGCATTTGTTATTTATAAGGGACGATGAATTGATTAGGTGAGTTTTTCAAGTTGTACTTCTTTTGTTGCGGATGAGAGTGGTTTTTTAACGATGTGACAGATTTGGATTATAGTATGAAGTTGGTTGTTATTGGCTACAGTGTGAAGTTAGTCATTAAATCTCCCTTTAGTATAGTGTGATGGCTCTGTTCAAGATATTTATTCCTGTATTTCTAAATACACAACGTGTGTTATATATCGATAAATAAAGATTATATTTTAGTTTTTTGACTAACTTGAAAATAGAGGTGTCTTTTTGTAAGTATGTAACGTGAGATGTACGAAAATGGTGAAAAGATTTTATTATTTTTTTTTCAATGATTATGTTATAAATAATGAAAAATTGTGGGACATTTTTTTTTTAATTTCCTCGTACTAAATGGTTTTGTATTTGATTTTTATTGTCATTATATTAAAGTGACACTGGTGACTAGATACACTTAATATATAAAAAAGTACTAATACTTTCTTAGATTTAGGCGAATATTTGACATTTTAAATATAACTATGTTTTCAGTGTTTTCGCGTATTTATTTTCATTTTTTTTTGATTCCCGACGTTTCTAATGCTTTACAGCAATCATGGTCATGGTAGAGACTCTTTCCTTTAAAAATATAGTTTAAAGTTTTATATAATCTATTAAATATATAAAATTAATAAGTATTAATTTTGTTACAGGCCAGCGTACTACAAACTTATAGAAGAGTGTATAACACAAATAGTATTGCACAAAAATGGCTACGATCCCGACTTTAGACTCACACAGCGCTTCAATATTGATGTACAACCGCTGATCGATGGGTTGATAGGTGAGTTATTGCTGTATAATAATTGCAAAAATTACTACTAATTACTCGCATCGTTCGTGTGCTTTTTTCTAAAATAAAAGTAGCCTAAGTTACTCCTTACACATCATATCAGCTATCTGTCAGTGACAGTCCCGTCAGAATTGGTCCAGCTGTTTCGGAGATTAACCGAAAAAAACAGACAGACGAAAATTATAAAAATAGTTTTTTTTCTTATTAGTACCGTATATATTTTCATATGCATTTAGTAAAAAGTTGTTTTTTTGACATTACAAACAGACACTTCAATTTTATTTATCTATACAGACAATACTTTATTGTACATCACAAAGAAATATACATAAGAGGAAATCAACAAATGGATGATGCATAGGAGGCGGCCTTATCGTTATAAGGGATCTGTTCCAGGCAACCTTAGGGCGTAGGAGTTATTATATGAAATGATAGGGTGGTGTACTTACTACTCACAAATACATAATATGTATCTTAAATACATATTTACATACAAATTACGTTTGGGGGCAGCCAGGGGATGCAAAGAAATGCAAATTAACTTAAAATTAATTTATTAACTGTAAGTTCTTACTACTAAGATGACTGTCGATCGATGTTAGATCAAATCAGTGAAGATGCAGCCAGGTAATGCCTTTTATACTACAATTATTGTAGGAAATTGTGGCATTGGCATTGATGAAATGTAAGTGGCTGCTGCGCTTGCACATGCGCCTGACCTTGTCTTGTCGCCGCGCGAGGTTTGTAGAGCAAAGCTGATGCGACGATTCAAGTTCCGTAAGATACATACATACATACATAAATAAATACAACAAATGTAGATTGGATAAAGAAGATAATAATGTATTCCTTCTAGAAAAATCAAGAGCAGAAGAAGAAAGGAAAGTGGAAGAATTAAAGACTAAGCTGGAAGCAGCAATCGCGGCGCGGCAAGAGGCAGAGGCTCGCGCTGCGCATCTAGAGGATAGGTTGAAGCAGGCCAGCGCGCCCTCCGGCCCCGGCGGGGTCACGCAGGGGAATATAGCTGCTATTGCTAAGGTACGAAGGGCTATAATTGTGTGTTGTTGTGTGTGAGCCTATATTGGTGAAATAGTATTAAAATAGAAAAAGAATTTTTTGTATTTTAATACTATTTCAAGATAATATAGGCTCTGTGGATAAAGTAAGTAAAGCTCGGATCGTTTGAATTAATTAGATTTAAGTTTGTGTATAGTAAAGTTAGTGGGCAATGAAACTGATACGCATATGTAGAAGAATATAAGTGCTATTGCTTAGGTGAGAAGGGTTATAATCGTATGTTAAAAAGTTGCCATTAAATTACAATTTCAGAATAATGTAGACACTATAGAATTTTAGGAATTAAGGCTAGAATCGTTTGAATTGATTAGATTTAAGTTTGTGTATAGTAAAGTTAGCGGGCCATGAAACCGATGGGGTTATGCAGGGGAATATAGCTGCTAATGCTAAGGGAAGAAGGGTTATAATTGTATATTAAAAAGTTTCTATTTAATTACAATTTCAGTGTTATATAGGCTCTATGGAAGTAAAGCTAGAATCGTTTAATTTAATTAGATTTACGAATTGTCCAATTGTCTTTCATTTCATACTATTCATCAATCAAAAAAGTACTAGATACACGATCAGCATTAAAAAATGTCCTCATCGAATGAGCGCTCATTTGAATATTTAAGCGCGCTTTTAATGTTTTTTTTTTGTGAAAACAACTAAGCATTGCCTTTAAGGTTCAATTTACACTGTTGTATATTTATTTCAACTGGAATAATTACCTAAACACAATCGGTGACAGTTTTATAAGAACTTTTGCATAGAATTGTGTATCTAGTACTTTTTTTTATCGATGAAACTATTAATAAATAAATGTATTCGTAATTTTTTTTTCAGGTGATTGGCAGCCCTGGAGGACCTCCCCCACCGCCACCCCCACCAATGCCAGGAGGTAATATATATTTTTATATTATTATAATATAATTATACCTAATGTCACTATTTCTATAAATAAATAAACGCATGTTTTAAAATATTATATTAAAAATCATGCATGACTAAGGGTGTCTTTGAATGGTGTTAAGTTTTAGGGACAGGAGTGGAATAAGTATAAAATGTAGGTGAAATATATTTTTAAATATTTTATTTTTTAAATATCTGAATTAATTTAAATTCTTTTTCAATTTTTTTCTCTATATATTATTACTACACTATTTTGCACTATTCGTTTTTCTTCACATTGAATGATCTCACATATGAACTTAAAAATATATGATAACACCAATTTTAATGATTATATTTATATATAAATATCACAATATATAAAGTATATATTTAAATATGCATGTTGAACTATATGTGTGTCTGTCGGTGTGTGTTTCTAGGAGGGCCGCCGCCACCGCCCCCGCCGCCCATGCCTATGGCAGGTTGGTTAATCAATACTAATATCACAGTATAAAAATCCATACAGTAGACTAAAACTCATATAGTAGTCGCTAGAAAGAGATAGAAATAAAGTTCTCTCTAAGACACAAAGGTAAAGGTAATTTTTTTAATACAAAAAAATCCAAAATGTAAATTTGCCCTGATCCGGGACTCGAACCCGAGACCACCGGATTTGCAGCCTCACATGCTAGCAACTAGACTATTAGAGGTTTAACTAGAAATTAGAGGGCTATGGTGCCATCTCGCTTCAAGTTAATACCCGTCAACCCTCAAGTTGTTCCCCGACTGTCATATAAAAGTACCCAGACTCGTACGATTGCTTCGTCTAAATGGCGGCATTAAATAACTGTATGAATTGATAGACTGTGATAATATTATATAACATTTTCAGATTAAAATATGCAATATTTCACAGGATTTTTAAGTTTAACTTTAGCGTTATTTAAAACTCAAAAAACTAATTATTAACTGAATAAAGAAAATAACAATAACGTATACTTAAAATGTAGCGTTTCACTTTAGTTATGGCGGGCTCTGTGTTTTGTTCATTGAGAAATATAATTTATTTTCATTTCATAAATTCGAAATCATTTGAATGTTCTGTGATCCAGGGATAGATTTTTTTTTATTATTTTGTTTTTGTTTTCAGAGTTTATGTAAACTTTAGATAAACTACTATATGTTTTTTATTCTTCTTAGGATTAATTATTTTTGCCTCTAAATCCATGATAAATACAGCTGTTCAGTAAATAATCGAATATTTTGGTATTGAATTAAACATTTTGAAATTAAATTCATATACAATGCCGACAAAAATATAAAAATTAATTATAATCCTCTCAACAGGTGGTGGACCACCCCCACCCCCTCCTCCTCCATTCCCAGGAGCGGGAGGTGCACCCCCACCACCACCTATGCCGGGAATGGGAGGTCCACCCCCACCACCTCCCATGATGGGTATGGGACCAAGACCTCCACCGCCACCAGGATTAATGGCACCAAAGATGGTAAGCAACAATCCTTTATTTTTATAAAGCAAGCGACTTACCCTGGCTTTTCTCTTGCCCGAATAGTAGCCAATGTACTCTAGCTCATAATCTATCTATGTACCAAATTTCATCCAAATCGGTTCAGCCGTTTCAGAGTAAGAGTAACATGTATACATACACACAAAAAAACTTTTTTTTATAATAGTCCGATGTGTATATATGAAGGCTGTATAGGTTTATTCTATCATAAGAACAGCTAAATATGGCTATAATATTGTATTGTCACTAAACTGAAGTTAAATGTTTATTTCTGAAGATAAATGTTTGTAATAAAAAAGCAGTTGACAACAATAACATATAAGTTTTTTTATATATTTTATTCAATTATATATTATTTATGTCAAATGATAAAATGGATTATTTTTAATTTTGTCTGACTGTCTGTCCGTATGTCAGTGTCATTTTATATGTGCACTTTATGTAGTATAAATCTGAAATTAGAATGGAAGGTGTTTAAAACAATCATTTAAATAATCAAATTTTCAAAATTGTAGGTTAGGCCTTTTTTGCTATAATGAATAAAACAACTATAAATAATATAATTAATAAAATTTATTTTATTTCAGCCCCAACCAGACATATTACCTTATGGTTTGAAACCGAAAAAGAAATGGGAAGTGGAAGGTCCTCTAAAGAGGGCTAACTGGAAAACGATTGTGCCACAGAAAATGTCAGAGAAAGCCTTTTGGGTTAAGGTAATATGAATATACATTATCTGTCTCTTTTTCTTCTGGTCTTCTGGCCTTTTCCCATCTTTATATGGGGTCAGATCTCCTAATCTTCCTTCTGCACAGTTCTTTCCTGGGTCGTCTTTGGGTCGACATTGTTGTTTTCCATGTCCTTCCTAACTACAGACATCCACTTATATAATTCGTTTAATAAAACAACTGTCGGTACTGCCAATTATCTATTTATTCACAGTCAGCTAATCTATACTAATATTATAAAGCTGAAGAGTTTGTTTGTTTGTTTGTTTGGTTGAACGCGCTAATCTCATTAACTACTAATCCGATTTGAAAAATTCTTTTTGCATTAGATAGCCCGTTAACTGAAGAAGGCTATAGGCTATCCCGGAAAAATGTATGGTTCCCGTAGGATAGATTTTTTTGTCTAAGGACGAACCCGAAGCGAAGCGAGGGTGAGTCGCTAGTTTATAATAATCAGGAGCCAAATATGCTTGACAAATTCAGAACGAAGAGTGTCCCCCACTGGCGACATCATGGCTTTTTATAATATACGTTTTAAGTCAAAACAGCAACTAAATTGTCAAGCATAGTTTTTACAAAATCCAATTGTAATACTTATTAAAATATAAATTTAATTTAAACTAACATTATTCAAATATGAAATTAAGCTACACACGTAAGTCTTGTGATCAAGCACTTTCCTGGTCATGTGATCTATCGGCCTTCTCATGACATGGCCATCGTAATCTTGCTTCCGCTAGCTTATCCTGTATCGGTCGTACCTTGAAAGTTCCTCTGATGTAAAGGTTTGACACTTTGTCCGGAATATACAGCTTACCATAGAACTAGATGGTGCTATATCTTTATGTCACACCATATATTTTATTTAATTATAGGTGCAAGAAGATAAGCTTGCATCGCCAGACATACTCAGCGGTTTGGCGCAAAGGTTCTCTAGCAAGCCGATGGCTAAGAAGAAAAATGAAGATACATTGGATAAGTAAGTTGGTTTTTAATCTTTTTAACGTCCCACTGCTGGGGGTGGACCTCCTGTCAATCTTATATTGATTTTTTTATCTTATTTTATGTTATATTGATTTGGGATTTCTCAGCAAACCCTTTCATTTGAAATCTGTCTTTGGGAGTCCGCCATATTGTATTTAGAATGATATCACTTAGCTAACCATGCATTGTCATCCAAAGTAAACATGTATGCAAAATTTCAGCTCAATTGTTTGAGGATAACTTAATGCTTTAAAATTCAGTTATTTGACCCGAACAAACGTACAAACATTGCAAGTTTAATTAGAGCTTGTAAAAACGCTATTAGTGTGACTTCTTCATCTATACATATAATAAAATTGTCTCTGAGTCGAATCTGTACATTAAATATTTTTTTGAAAATCTTATTGAAATAGTCATTATTATCGATACAGAGGCTGAATCTATAGTTTTTAGAATTTTTGTCTGTCTGTCTGTGATCGCATCACGAGAAAACCACTGGACAGATTTCGATTATATTTGGTATGATGACAGCTGGTTATCCAGGTCAACATATAGGATACTTTTTACTGCGGGAAAATATCTCATCTCTGAGAAATATTATAAACGATATTATATATTCATTTATAAAATATATATAAATATATAAACATAACTTTTTCCAGGGTCCACACATTGAAGAAGGCGAAAGACCTGAAGGTTCTGGACAGCAAGGCTGCCCAGAACCTCTCCATCCTCCTCGGCGGCTCGCTCAAGCACATGTCCTACGAACACATACGTACATGCATACTGCGCTGCGACACAACAGTACTCACCGCCAATGTTCTCGATTTGCTTATACAGGTATGGTTTTGTCTATATATATAAAGGGTCATTTTTAATTTACTGAAGACCTTTTGGGAATATACTATTTACATCATAACAACAACATCTGTAAGAAAAAAAAATATTTCTTAAATTTTACAAAACTTAAAATATTTTTATTGCATTTTCTAAACGGTAATAGTCTAGCATCAGCAAAAAAAAAAAAGCGCGTGGCCGGTGGAGTGGGAAGGGTAGGGGTGCAGGAGGCGGCGCTTACTCATTTAAACTTGACCAGATACTAGGAAAGTTCCGTTAAAATTGGTCCAGCCGTTTCGGAGATTAGCTGGAACAAACAGACAGATAGACAAAATTTTTAAAAATTGTGTTTTTCTTACAATTACCGTACATAATTCCATATGCATTTAGTATGAAGCTGTTATTTTGACATTACAAACGGACACTTCAAAAGGGCTGAATACATATATACAAAGAATAGTGTATATGTTAATTTTCTTTCCAGTACCTTCCACCGGCGGATCAAATGAAAAAGTTGTCAGAATTGAAGTGTAAGAGTGAAGATTTGACGGAGGCGGAACAGTTTGCGGCGACCGTCGCCGACATTAAGAGATTGGTCCCGAGGTTGAGAAGTTTGGCATTTAGAGAGCATTATAGGGAGATTATATCAGAGTTGAAACCTGTAAGTGTTGCTACATATATAATTACATACAATATTATATATTACGTATGTATACGTACATACATATGTATATATATATTATTGTTTGTTATGATTTTTTTTTTATTTAAGTATGATTAATTTTAGGTTAAAGGTTTTTTTAATGATGTACAATTAGAATATAAAACGTATATACATATATTGTTTTAAGTTTCGATTCTTTTATAAATTTTTAAATAATTATTTAAAAACTACTAAAAGTCCATGGGGTTGCTCCCATGGTCCACTCTGCTATCAGAGAAGTACCAGGAGCAACCTGCGTGACACACCTCGCGCCTCCCGGTGCGTTTCTTGGCTTCGCGACCGGCTGGGTTGCCAGACGCTAATGAGAACCCCCACCACGACAAGGGGAACACACGTGGAGGGAGGGGGAGAGCTTATATAGATTATAACTTGGAGTAACAAATAGGTTATTGACTACCTATTTTTTTATTTCCAATCCCGTTCTTTATTTGCACAAATAATAATAATACATAATTCACAATATTATATATTTATATATTATATTAATATTTTCCAGGACATAGTGTCTGGTACGGCGGCATGTGAAGAAGTAAAGTCAAGTAAGAAGTTCGCCAAAATACTTGAGCTCTTACTTCTATTGGGAAATTATATGAACACGGGTTCTAATAACGCTGGTGCATACGGCTTTGAAATTAGCTTCTTAACTAAGGTTGGTGTTGTTGAATTTTTGTTTTGTTTACCCGACTTCAAATAGGGGAGGGGGGGGGGGGGCAGTTTTTTTGTGTTTATGATTGTGTGTTATCTTATATCTAAGCATTTGTACCGATTTTAATTTTTTTGAGGATATCATGTATAAATTTAAAAAAAAAATCCGCCCCTAAATAAGAATAATTACTTTTTGAATAGTTTTTTTTATTGTTTTTTGAATTTTGATTTTTTTTAATGATTCTATTAGCTAGTATAAAGGCAAGATAATTTCCGATATTTTATTTAAACTTTTAATTTTTGCTTGTAAAATTAAAAAGAAAAAGATGTATAAATATTTTTAAAATATTTAAACCTAAGAAACATTTAAAAAGAAAATTGTTAGTAATAATTCTTTTTTTCTATTTCAGTTAACAGCAACGAAAGATCTGGAAAACAAACAAACATTACTACACTATTTAGTAGATACTATAGAGAGTAAATTCCCCGATGTGTTGAATTTTGCTGAAGAAATGCCACACATAGACAGGTACATTACATAGTTAATTATATATGCCACTAGCGACTCACCCTCACTTCACTTCGGGTTTGTCCCTAGACAAAAACAAATCTATCCCACGGGAACTGTACATTTTTCCGGGATGATATATAGCCTATAGCCTTCCTCAGTTAACGGGCTATCTAAGGCAAAAATAATTTTTCAAATTGGATTACAAGTTCCTGAGATTAGCGCGTTCAACCAAACAAACAAACAAACTCTTCAGATTCATAATATTAGCACAGTGTACTAAAAAATAACAGTGGGCTATCGCCTTTGATGTTTGAGGAAAAGCCGACACCGCGTAGCGTACTTCGAATTACGCAGGGTTGTTACAGTTTTTTTTGTAATTTAATTAAAATGTAATATTATTATTTAGTTATTTATCGAAGTTTTTCATAGCAAAGAATACAAAAAGGCATTTCGCGGAGGCAAATTCAAATAGAGTTTTACAATGTTTCATATAACATTAATAATACGCCTTTTATTTCTTTTATAAAAAATAAAATATAGGTACAATTGGTTTAACAATTATTGGATTTGATTAAATGAATATTTCTATGTAACATTATAATTAATTTAATGAATAACTAGATAATTAGAATGAAATAAATTAAGTTATAATAAAAATAAATTAAATCTAGCAAATTATATTACATAACTCAAATTGAATTTAGTTATATATAAATATAAATTCATCATTATTTTAAATTTTTTGGCAAAGTTAGTTTTATATGATATAATGTAATTAATAAATTTTTAAATCACCTATTATAAATGGGCAACGGACAAATATTTTCGGTTTCTAGATTAACTGGATTTGAAATTTCTGTTATTAAACATAATTATGTAAAAAATCCTCATCCTAATAAATAATTAAAAAAAAATACATAATATAGCACAGGTAGTATGAACCATTTTAATTGCTTACAAAATAAAATAAACGCGCGATAGCCCTTAAAGTCGTGTCCCGAGCTGCTAACTAATTCGGGCGGCAGAAATGTATGCAGCTCGGGCTCGCCTACCCGCGTCTCACCTCTCACACCCCGCACGATTGCCCTGTCTAGACGGCTTCGTTGTATGACTGTATTGTTTTATAGACTGTGATATTAGTATAGATTCTCATTTTCTCATTCTCTTGCTTAATCAAGATCCTATCTCATACAAAGAAACTCTAATTCGAGCTTTTATATATACGACAGATGGCGCTTATTCTCAAAATGTTGAACTAATTTATTTTATAAAATACTAGTGTCTTACCTTGGGTGAGTCCCTAGGTACGCGGATTTTGTTCACAATTTCGTGAGTTTTAATATTTTTGCGCAGAACCCTAATTCTTTTTCTAAAATAAAAATAGCCAAGTTACTCCTTATAACATCAGCTATCTGACAGTGAAAGTCCCGTCAAAATCGGTCCAGCCGTTTCGGAGATTAGCCGGAACAAACAGACACAAAAAAATAAATTGATTTTTTCGTATAAGTATCGTATATACTTAAAAAAAGCTGTTATTTTGACATTACAAACAGACACTTCAATTTTATTTATCTGTATAGATTGAATACAAACAAAATATTTCGCTTTCAGAGCGGCGAGAGTGTCTTTGGAAAACTTACAAAAGTCTCTAAAGAAAATGGAGAACGACATTCGAGCTTTAGAAACGGATCTAAATAACGCCAAAGTGCCGCAGAGTCCCGACGATTTGTTCAATGAGAGTATGAGTGTATCCTTTAAAAAATCGGCCAAGTGCGAATCGGACTCGCACGCGTAAGGTTCCATACCATAGTGGATTTTTTTTTATTTACATGTCAGTCTTTTTTGAAATTCGCCATCTTGGTTTTTTATCAATATATAAAATATACGTAATAATAAACATTATCACCAAGTTTCAAGTTAATATATATATATATATATATATATATATATATATATATATATATGTACAAACATACATAGGTGTGTTTTCTGAAAAAAAAAAAAAACAATAAAAAAAAGTCTCAGTCGCCCAAGTACTAGTACATATACTCGTAAATAAGTGTATTGATAACACATTGATTGATATTGTATTCAGCACTTTTTAACGTCCCACTGCTGGGCATGGACCTCCCTTAAATACGAGGGGGATCAGGCCATAGTCCACCACGCTGGCCAAGTGCGGGCGGACTGAGCATGTCTGCAGACAACTTGCTAGGTTTTCTGAGACATGCAGGTTTCCTCAAGATATTTTCTTCACCGTAAGAACAAGTGGTGATCGTGTTGGAAATGATTCGCACATGAAAATATCAGAGGTGCCAGACCGGGGATTTGAACCCGCTTCACTCGGCTTCCCAAGCGAGCGCGTTACCACTGGGCTACCACTGCCTATTATTAACACATTGATTATATTTCCTTGACAAATAACAATCAGGCTTTCGCAAAAGATGCGAGGGAGCAATGCGATCTGTTACACTCGATGTTCCGTAAGATGGAAGCGTTGTATGGCGAACTAGCAGAGTACTACGTGTTCGATCCCCATAAATACACGTTGGAAGAATTCTTCTCAGACATAAAGACTTTTAAGGATTCCTTTGCGGTGAGTTTTAATAGTTTTGTTTTGTAAAATTTATTGTATACTAGCGACTCACCCTTGCTCCGCTCGGATTCGTTCCTAGTTACGTTTTAACGTTCAGTACAGATTTCTCAGAGATGACAGATTTTCCTGCAGTAGAAAGTATCCTAGATGTTGATGGATAATCATCTATCATCATACCAAGTTTCATTAAAGTCTGTCCAGTGGTACTTTTTTTTATTATTAATACTAATAATGAATTAAATATAAATACATAAACAAATATGTCGGGACATTAACATAGCACCATCTAATTCCATGATAAGCTACGAGGCCTATGTTATGGATACCAGATAGTTGATACACTACATATATATAATTTGAAATACATGTTATAAATATAAATACCCATGATTTGAGTACAACATTTGTGCTCATCACACAAATGATTGCTCCCAGTGGGACTCTAACCCGCAACCGCTGTCACAGCAAGTAGATCTACAAACTGAGCCAAACGTGTCGTAATTGTATATTGACGACAAGTTTGGCTCAGTTTGCAGTGACCTTACTTGCTGTGTCAGCGGTCGCGGGTTCGATTCCCGCTGGGGGCATTCATTTGCGTGATGAGCACGAATGTTTGTACTCCAGTCATGGGTGTTTATATTTATAATATGTATGTATTTAAAGTTATATATATATGTAGTGTATCAACTATCCGGTATCCATAACACAAGCCACGTAGCTTACCATGGAACTGGATGGTGCTGTGTGTTAATGTCCCAATATATTTGTTTATATTTATTTATATAACCCACCCAGACCGCCCACCAAGAGAACGTGGTGGCCAGAGAGACGGAGGAGCGGGCGCGGCGCGCGCGCGACGCCCGCGCGCAGGCCGAGCGCGAGCGCCGCGACCGCCAGCACCGGTACAAGCAGTTCGTGGACATGGAGCAGGCGCAGGACGGCGTCATGGACAGGTGGGTGCTCCACGCTTTTATTACGCACGTACGCACGCTTGACGGGGGGGGGGGGGGGGGTTAAGCTTGTCGAATGCGTTACGAAATCTACGTACTTCCGTTGCCATGGTTATTGTCCGACAAATGATGTATGATATTATATTCTTTACTTAAATGATATTCTATAAATATATAAAATGTACGTACGTCCGTTGCCATGGTAACCGTTGTTATTGTCCGACAAATGATATATAATATTATATTATTTAATTAAATGATATTCTATAAATATATAATTCTAATACGCCTAATATTCGAATGAGGCTACCGCGCTTGATTCGCCGAGAGAGGGCGCTAGTGTAGAGTGAGGTCTCTACAAAATGTCAAATGACACTGAATGTTAATTGTTTGCGAGTAGTGATTGCAATCCGGCGTCTTTTTCAGTCCGGCCGGATCCGACCGGATTCCCATCGATCCGGCCGGATCCGACCGGATCCGGCCGGATTGATCAATTCAGGATGATTTTCGCTTTTCGGTTCAAAATGAACTGTTAGTAAGTTAATCAAGTGTCATTGTACTTAATATAGGTAGTTTACAAAAAATAAAACATATATAAAAACAACTTTGACGCCTTGGTGACTTTGGATGGCCACGACAGACGTCCATCGCCTTTGCCGCACCCACCATGTTTCGATAGCTCTTATAAAAGTATTTCATTATGGATTATCTTGAATTGATTACAGAAGAAGAAGATGATGACCTTTTAATTCGATACTATCTCAGTGTAAAAAGGGCCTCCACTCATCCAATTTTCATCAAAAAGTCGAAACAATGAAGGTTTCTACAACGTTATTAATTATAAAACAATATAAAAAATAAATTATAAAGCAATGGATGCTGAGACACCAGTGTAATTAAAATTTCATCATCTTCTTCAGTAAACGCCTGAACAGATGCCATTTTATGATTTTTTATTGAAAATACCTCAAAATACGTGGGCGGCGGCGACACTGCGAACATGAGCGCGGCAGTAAGGCTAGGGTCTAACATCACAGTTGCAGCGACACTGACACGGCGTCAGTGACGCTGCGCTCGAATGTCGTTTCCTACATAGGTATACATGGTGCATTAATCTGTCGCCCTGTCGCGACGTCACTGACGCTACTGACGCTTGCACTATGTAAGTGTAGGGAACGACATTCGAGCGCAGCGTCACTGACGGAAATACTTTTAAAAGAGCTATCGAGATGTGGTGGGCGCGGCAAAGGCGATACCATGATGGACGTCTGTCGTGGCCATCCAAAGTCACCAAGGCGTCACTAACACCAGTCAACTTACGCGGCGTCGGTAACGCTATAAACACCGCGTTATTGACGCTTGCTTCGAAAGTCTACCTTTAACAGGGTCGAATCTCTTCTGTACAGGGCTTCTACATGCAACATCTCCATTATTTTGCCAAAAATTGCTAGCACCGGATCCGGTCGCCGGATCCGGTATATTGGTACCGGATCCGGTAAACGTTTAATGATGCCGGATCCGCCGGATTACCGGATCCGTTTTTCCGGATTGCAATCCCTATTTGCGAGCTTTTTTATCTCGGATTTTTACTAATATTCATGATTATTGTAAACATTGTGCCATTCCTGATTAATTATGTCAGACACGGTACGCTACAATAGATCTTATTGGTGTAAAAAAAATTAAGTAATAGTCAATATTCTATTTATTTGGTTATGAATTATGATTAATTATTTAAAATCAACAAACAATTATAATTATTATAATAGATCTTAATTGTAATATTTACAATAATAACAGTTAAAATTAAATAAATAATATTGCTATATTTAATTATAATACTCATTAAAATTATTTTTAAAATGTTTAGAATTGAAATCAACAAATATTGTAAGGTACTTTGGTGTTATTTTTTTAGAATTTTTGAAATCATTTTTGTAAAATTGTGGATACACCGTCTGTAACAAGTATATAACGCCTTGGAGATGTCTAAAATCTTAGTCTCTCCCGTGACCATGATTACTGTAAAGCATTCGAAACGTCGGGAACCAAAAATCAAAATAAATCCGCGAAATAATCCGCAAAGATAGTTTTATTTAAAAATGTCAAATATTCGCGTAAATCTAAGAAAGGATTATATTAGATCTATTGTCCCTGCCGCACTGACAAATACTGTTTCAACTACAGCGATAGGACCTCACTCGCCAGTGGCGCCAACTGGTGCCGCCAGAAACGATAGTCGTATTGGGCTCGTAAATTCATCTATTTTTCTTGATGACATAAATATTTGTATTTAAAACAAACATTTATATTATAATAATAAATTTGTATTATATTTGTTTACAGTTTAATGGAGGCATTGCAGAGCGGTTCTGCATTCAGTCGAGAGCGCCCGAGAAAGAAAGCCAACCCTAGAGTGGCGGGAGGTGAGAATTTATATAATAATTTTAAACTTTAAATATAGTAACTGGAACACTACAGTATACTATTTTATGTGTCTTTTTCTATAATTACATAACACTGTTTGTAGCCAAATTAACTATCTATTTAGCACTATAGATAGTTGTTTGGGCAACAAGGAAAACTTCAATTTTTTTTCCAATCAGTTTATTACGTTTATATGCTAAGACACGTGCTCATGCGCCGGCTCCGATATCGTCTCATCAAGTTGCGTAATGATATGTAGTGGCCGGGGGTCCACCCTGGCCCCCGCGGATCGATCTATCGCCCCATCTCGGCGTTAGACGCGTGAACAATAGTTAATTTGGCTACAAACAGTGTTATGTCATTATAAAAAAGAACACATACAATAGTATACTGTAAAAAACGCAAATTCGTAAAAAACGGAGTTACAGTGTTATGCTTCTCAGGTACAGATACTACATCGGCTCAATTTTTTTTAATGTTACAATGATCATAGTGCAAAGTTTATGCGACGTGCAATATAAGACTATTTAAGTCACATGTATTATAATGTACCATTGTGATCTTTGAGGTCATGCACTTTCAGTTCTTTCCCAAATTTCCTAATTTTCCCTAGATCTTTCCTAAATTATTTTCCCTGAAAGATTTATTAATACTAACACTGACAATTTAAAAATTTAAAATAAGCCACATCCGTCCAGTCTTTCACTTTTAAGGAAAACAAAATCACACTCTTAGTTTCCTTTTCTGTATGTTTATATCATTATTTTTCATTAACATATGTATGTAGATATGTTTGAAGAAATCTCATCCAGTGATAATTTACATTGATCTCTGTTTTAACCCCCGAAGCAAAAAGAGGGATGTTATAAATTTGACGTGTGTCTGTCTATGTGTGTGCCTGTGTGTCGGTTTATGACATCGTAGCTCTTAACCGGATGGACAGATTTCAATGCGAGTTTTTTTTTGTATTGAAAGCTGGCTTAACCGGCATGGGTCTTAGCTATGTTTCATCCAAATCGCCTGAACCATTTTTGACAGATTTTTCATTTTTTTTTTATTTTATCTTTTTTATGACTATTTTAATGTACCTTTAAGAATATGTGACATCTATTTTTTTCATAATGGGTGTTTTTATTTGTATTGGATTGGACATCTGTTTACAAATTATCTAAGTAGGAATCAAACCCACATTCTGCGCTAATTGTTGAATTCATAACATAAATTAGTATTCCATAAAGCACAATGTCATAAGGTTCATTTTTGCACGCACGTCATTTAGAGGATAGCGAGGACGAACAGGGTTTGGTGCAAGCGATATTGCACCGTATTGCAGGTAAAAATGTACACACGAAGCATTAATATTAAGGTTTTTTGTCACTTTTTTTAGTACTTTTTTGGTTTTATACGCACAGTTGGCCATTTTAAGCGCATGCATATTTTCATTTTATATATATGGGTAATTTTCACCAAATCCCGAAATTCGGCTATCTTAAAATGACAAAAAATATTGAAATTATTTGATATTTATTTTATGTGAATTTGATAGTACTAATATTACTAGAATTAAATTATGTAGTGGTCCCAAAAATATATGTATATATATATATATATTTATAAAATAAAATATATGTGTGTGTGTGTATATATATATATATATATATATATATATATATATATATATATATATATATATATATATATATATATATATATATTAAATAACGATTAGCCTTTATTGTATATAGCAACTACGAAATTGATTGATAGAAATAAAAAAAAACATACAAAGATAGGCGCGAAAAACATAACCATTTCCTTGCAGTCGGGTAAAAAATCGTCAAAACTTTGTCTCATAAGCTACTAAATTTCATAACTATTGGTTTATGATATCAAGACGTCAAAGATAACAAATTTACTATTTTTTTGTCTAATAACTAAAGATTTTATTAAAATTCGACAAAGTAATGGCCTAACTTGCGCTTTAAAAAGGAGACATTATTCGATGTTTTCATCAATTGTAAATCGATTCAATCATTATTCTTTTTTTTTAATGTATAGATTATACTCTAATGGTGGTCGTATATAGATTTCAATACAAATATTACGCCCTTAACGATGGAACAATTGCTTTTTAGCGATTTCGACGCCGGTATTTTATAGTATTCGTATGTATTCGGCTCTTTATAAAGCCCCACTGCTAGGCACGGGCCTCCCTTCAATACGAGGGGGATCAGGCCATAGTCCACCACGCTGGCCAAGTACGGGCGGACTTCACATGTCTTTCGAAAACTTGCTAAGCTATCTCAGACATGCAGGTTTCCTCACGTTGTTTTCCTTCACCATATCATGTTGGAAAATATGTATTATTTTATAGTAAAAAATATTTATTATACTACAGAGTCGTCCCAATTACGATGCGGTTGGAATAAGACGAGACGAGTGTCGTCGCAGAAATTAGAAACATATAGACAAGTCCTAAAATATTATTAGCTTTCGATGTTACTAACTAAATAAGCTATTTTAAATGGTCAGAGTGGTTCGATGTGTGTTTCTTACTAATATGTAGGATTTAGGGCTTCTGCACACGATCATTTTTTAACGCGCGTTTTTTTCGCGTTTAGATCGATACTAACGCAAGCGATCTGCGTTTTTTTTTAAGTCACCGTAGATGACGTATGTTCATAAAACACGCTTCGTTAGGGCGTTTAGAAAACGTTGCATGCGTAGGTAATTTCTTTATCGGTGAAGGCGATATGTGTTCATGATATGTACATACCTCGTCAAAGAAGTTATTAAGAAAGAAATTATGAAGTTAATGCTTTTAAGTTCCAATACAATAATTCGAAATAGAATCTTTCTTTTAGAAAAAATACTAACATAAAAAATTACAAATTTGAATTAGTATTTCAATGTTTTTTTTTTACTAAAAGTGTAGTTTTTATGGTTCCACTAAATGTTCGAAAACTATCTTATTTATTCTACGCTTTTTTTTTACGATTTTGTTTTACAAACCAGTTTGTATATATTTTTCAAATTATATTGTTATAGTATCATGAAAAAAAAACTTCATTAATTCAATTATTTTAGGAGATTCCTATATAAGTTACGTGGTTTTAAATTCAACATTTCAATAACTAATTTTAATCTACACTAATATTATAAAGAGGTAAAGTTTGTAAGTTTGTGAGTGATGAAATTTGGTATGAGGATAGTTTGAGGCCCTGGGAAAGACATAGGATATTTTTATCCCGGAAATCATACCCCAAAGGCCGTGAAAATGGGTATGAAAGTTTCTATAGGGCACCAATTATTTCTCGAGTAAGAATAATTACTGCTTTAAATGTCGTAGTAAATAGTAGTTAATTTTTTATTTAGTTATTATAGAAAGAAATATGAAAATCGATTTGATCAACATTAAATATTTATTCGATTTGTGAATAATCGATACAAATTTTTATGCTATTTCTATGATAACTAAAGAGTACTTACTTGTCTTTAGATGTTGTTTCGTCCATGTTTTTGTTCGCCTTCGATGTTTAATTTTTTTTTTTGCACTAAAAAAATTTTTTTTGGAATAAAAATGTATGATCATTTTAATTTTTTTCGCTTACAATCTTCATTTTAAAAAAAAATGTTATTACGAAAATATTATTATTACCTTTACGCAATTTTTCGCTAATGACTTTTAAGATTTCTTTTTTTTTCCAATTAATAAAAAAATATTTTATGTCAAAGACATTTTTTAATTCGCAGCTGAACGAAGAGCACAGCTGAATAGATCCCGATCCCGGTCAGGATTGACGGGTTCGATGACGACTCGGGAACTTACAAAGTAAGAAAATTATGTTATTTTTAATATAGATAAAATACCACAGATTTAAAAAAGTGTATTACATACATATTTTCTAAAATAGATTTCAAAAAACTCGATTCAATTATTGTTTTTTTTTTAATTATATAAATATGGATATATTATTTAGTTTTGTCCTAGCATTTTAGGGGAGAATGTTAGTTGTGGTGAATACAAATGTTCAGGGAATCGAACCTGTGATTTATGAAAATTATGTAATGAATACGATTTTTAAATGACTGGAATAGGAATTTCTTGGTGACCAATTAGTTTTTTTTAATAAAACGACAATGGCATATTGTTGAGGTTCCGTAGAATAATTTAAAACAAAGAAAAGTAAAAAAGCCCTTAATAAATAAGTCCAGGTCTGGGGATAGACTACTATGTATTATAAAAATGAAAATTTGTACGTGTATGTATGTTTGCTACTTTTTAAACGGTAAACTGACTTGACGGATTTTTGGTGAAACTTACTACACAGATCTGTAGTAACACGCGGCTTCTATTAGTGATAAAATTTGCCAAAAAACGTAAGTAAAGCGAGAGTTAATTATTAGTCATAATATGAAGCTGGTCTAATAATATCGAAATGCCATGTAGGCTTGACAGATTTTGATGAATTTTTTTTGTGTATTTAAAGGATAGGTTCTTAGAACTTGAATCCAAAAATGGGGGATTCAATTATCAATTAACACCTAAAACCGTAGGACGAAAGTCAAAGTAATTTATGAATCCTACACAATACTTTTTTTATTTGAATTTCTATGATTATATATAAACAGTTTTTTTTATAAATAAATAAATATGTGAGGACATTAAACTCACCTCACCATCTCGTTCCATTTTAAATTACGAGGCCTGTGTTATGGATACCAGATTGTTGATACACTACACATAGGTATATAACTTTAAATACATACATATTATAAATATAAACACCCATGACTGGAGTACAAACATCATCACACAAATGAATGCCCCCAGCGGGACTCGAACCCACGACCGCTGGCACAGCAAGTAGGGCACTACAATCTGAGCCAAACTTGTCGTCTTAAATTTTAATTAATATATTATAGTATAAACACCCATGACTGGAGTACAAACATTCGTGCTCATCACACAAATGAATGCCCCCCAGCGGGACTCGAACCCGCGATAACAGCAAGTAAGGTCACTACAATCTGAGCCAAACGTGTCGTCTTAAATTTTAATTAATACATTTTGTTTTTTTTTTTCTTTTTTTTACAGTGAGTTGCTAAGTAACGCGTGATGCTCCAAGTGATACTAGTGCGATATATTTAGTTATAAGTATACAATTATACATCGGCCTAATGTATTATGTAAGGGCGTTTTCATACGAAGCGAATATTTGCGTTTAATTAGACGCTTCCTGAGTGAATAGGTGTGACTGAAAATACACGTTTTGTAGGTATTGATTATATTGTAAACGTCTGTACGAAAGTTTTAATGATGGAATACAAATATATCATGATACCGGCAATTTATTTTCGAATTATATTTATAAATAACATATGACATTCCTAAATTATCCCTGTTTCTGTTGGTGAAAATAGTATGAAAATCCGTTCAGTAGTTTCTGAGATTAGCCCCAAAAAAACACAAACTCGGTGCAGTCAGACACTCATGATATATAGTGTAGTATTAACTTTATCGACTGACATAATTATTTGAGTCATTTTTATAGGCGTATGGTGAATACCATTTGTGTATTTATTGTATATCCCTATTTGCTTTAGGACCGTGGATGTTAAGTTATTAGTTTTATCATTTGAATATTTTAACTTGTTTTCTTTTGCTGTGGTATTTTTTTTTTTATTATTTCTGTTTCAAAACGAATCTTGCAATGTGCCACAAATAATAAATGAGATGCCAAAATATTAACATCCTTTGCAATTATTAAAAAATGTCTTCCATTTGTGTATAATCAAACTTTTTTTTAATTTCTTCGTATTATACGATAAAATATCCGTAATGCCATATTAATGTTTTATTGCATGAATATATTACATATTATATTATAACAGATTTTAACTATCAAATTTAGGAGTCCAATCGAAAAATAAGAATAATAGGATAAAAAAAATAAAAAATAAACCATATTAAAAAAAACAAATGTAACGTCAAGGATATTTTTTTTTGTAAAATATTTTAACAGTATTTTATGTCGAGCGTTTTTAAAACGTCGCGTTTTTTCTCAAACGAAGCTTCGTATGTAAACGCCCTAATTCAAAATCCGTCTTTATTAGCAATTGTACAGAAAAGCTTAATATGTGTCCATAAAGCAATTTTTTGCTTTTTTTTCTATCGATTTTAGAAAAAAAAAATTACAATAAAATATTATTTATTAAATAATAAAAACAAATAGTAAATAGTACTTATCGCATCAAATATACACTAACTATTATAAAACCAATATTATATAAGATTTTTTAATTTTCTTCTACAATTTTGGTTCAGATGTTTCTGTGTTATAAACGTACAGACAGACTTATATATAAATAAAGACAAAACGATATTCATGATTCATATCTAAGTATTTACATATTCTATTTATTTTTCAAACACTTCATAGTTTTTTAGATTTTCTTTAATAAACTAGCTCAAATTTTTTCTTAAATTAAATTAAAACACATTTTTGAAGTGAAAACTTCTATAGGCAGGTTTGTTTGTATGGGGAGTAAATCCATGTAAGTCGTCATCGACATGGTCACGTGACGTGTTGACGCTAACACCCAGAGCGCCGATAGATGTCGAACAAAACCAGATAAATGTAAACAGTTTTAATTTACACATTTTAATTTAAGATCAAACAATTAATTTGAATATCCAAAAATAACAACTGTTTGTTTATAGTTTTAAGTTTTCACTTCTGTCGGCGGTCCTCGCGACTGCTTTTTTCTTTATTAACATTCTCTTGAGTACTTTTCATGTTTATAATATATATATATATATATATATATATATATTGATATATTCAATTCTTATCTAATTATATATACAGGATGTAAAAAAAATGTAAAACGAATCTTATACTATTACGATAGTGACCGTAGAAAAGTTTATTTAAATAGTAAAAATGTGTAAAATTCTTAACTATACATATTATGTAGCACAATACTGCCTTTATAATAATAACAGGTTCGATACCGGTTTGATGTAAATTTGAATTTTTGTTGCTTCTTTTTATTAAATGGTGAGTAATTTATATATTATGTATATTATAGATGTCTCGAAAGTGTATTTGAAATGATATCTTATGTACATGCTTTTAAAGTTCAAAATAGAATACCTCCATCGCACGCACAAGTTTAAAATCTCAACAGTATTTAGTCTTACGTTTATATGGAATTGAGGATGTAATTGTTTTAAAATGCTAATAGGATTATTTATATATAAAATTTGGGTGTGCGTTTGTTCGTAATTCCTCATCTACTAAACGCCTTGATAAATTTCGATGATTTTTTTTGTGTACTTTGTGGTAGGTTCTTACTTCGAACCCAGAAGTGGAGGGTTCAACTACAGTTAAGAATCCAGGTCTTCAGCACTCTTAACTATAATTGAACCCAGAAGTAGAGGGTTCATCTACAGCTAATAACACAGGTGGTAAGACAGAAGTCTAAAGTAATTTAGGAATCCTATTAGTGTTTAGAACATTATATGATGAATATATTGAATTCAAATTTCAAAGACATTTTTTTATTATTAATTTTTAAATTTCATGATTATTATATATTTCAATTTTTTTAACATATCATTGGCGTAATCAGGTTTGGATTTTGCAGAAATAATAATGTCAGAGCAAAAGTGGCCTTAGCTTAAGACGTTTTTTATAAAAATATGGCGATATTAAATAATATATTATATATTTATAACATTAAACAAATATAAAAATTAAAATGGAAATATTAAGTTTGTAAGATAATCTATGGGTTATGAAAAATTATATAAAAAAATATATTTAAATAAAATGTGGGCCATTTTTGTTTTGACCGGATTACATAAGAAGTAAATAAAAATTTAAAAAAATATATACGCATGTAAAATCAGTTTTAATTTTTTTTTTTTTCTAATACTTCAGTGTTTCAACCTAATATTATTGTCGCTAATATATTTTTTTTTAATATTTGTATAAATAATGTAATTAAAGACCCCTCTCAGATAAAATTTGATGGATGTTTAAATTCGTTTAAGTTTTTGTAATGTTAGGATATACATAATATTAAATGTAAATATATTTTTGTAAAATGTTACATTTTTAATTAATTACAATGTTTTTTAAACTATTTTTGTTTGTTTTATTTTGTACTGGTAACCCTGGTTTTTTCGATGACGATGATGATGATGTATTCAGCCCTTTTTTAACGTCCCACTGCAGGGCACGGGCCTCCCTTCAGTACGAGGGGGATCAGGCCATAGTCCATAACGCCGGCCAAGTGCGGGTTGGCGGACTTCACACGTCTTTCGAAAACTTACTAGGTTCTCTCAGACATGCAGGTTTCCTCACGATGTTTTCCTTCACCGTAAGGCAAGTGGTAACCATGTTAGAAATGATTCGCACATGAAAATATCAGAGGTGTGAGACCCGAGATTTGAACCCGCTTCACTCGGTTTCCAAGCGAGCGCGCTACCACTGGGCTACAACTGCCTCTGGGCTGTACTCCCTAACCTAGAATATATTTTGTTAATTAAAAAAAAAAAAATTAGCTTTTTAAAACCTATTCTTACAAGCTTTTACTTTTCTTCAATATTTTTACAGAAACATGTATAGCAAAAACGTGTAACGCCATCTATTGACATAAAATTAAACCAAATTTTTTGTTCCTGATAAGATCGCATTTTAAACTGTATTAAATTTACGGTTTTCTAACCAAAAATTAGGTTTTTTACTCTATTATCTGTCTGTATGTCTATCTTTGGATGGAATTAATATATTTTTCTATTTATTTCAATCGATAATAATTATTGAATTAGTTTTTTTCATATTCCTGATGAAACGCTGTGTCAATAAATGTGTGCTAAAATATAAATATATACTTTTTCTACTGTCTCTTTATTTATTATTCACGCCCCTTCTATTTTAGTACTATTTCCTACACCTAAAGGTTGCCTGGAAGAAATCGCTCTTTTAGCGATAAGGCCGCATCTTGTACCTTCTTCTATATATTTGTATATTTTCTTATCTCTTTTTGGGTGTACAATAAAGAGTTATTCATTCATTATATTAAAGGTCTTTTTATTAAAATTATACCTAACACCTATATCATCTGTTAAATCAAAACTACTATTGAATACGATCGTCAACATTATTTTTAAACAATATTATTTATTAAATCCCTCCCCTTCTACGTCGATGCCAAATGTCAGAAGACGGCGAGTTTTGATTTATCCCATGTACCTAGTACATTCACGACACGCCTTGCGTTCTAAATAATTATATCTATACACTAGCATTAGTTTGTGGTTTTACGACGACGACAAAACTAATATCTTAAAAATGAATTTATTTATTTATGTATGATAAATTAAATAACAATATTTCAGAACTAGATGTAAACTAATAATATAATACTTCAAATTATTAACTTCATAAAATTTGATTTATTTCCACAGTTGATATTACAAAATAAGTAACTAAAAATAAATTCATATACATATGTAAATAAATTAATTTTTAGGAAATTAATTGTTACATTATTATATTCATGAAATATTAATATTTTTAATGTAAGTAATAAACTCAATAGATATTCCATATTAATTTGAAATAATCAAATCATTTCCTAATAATTATATAATTTTTTATTAGTGTCTTAATATTATAATAATTATTAATGATTTCTAATTATATACATATATTACTAGCGACTCACCCTCGCTTCGCTCGGGTTCGTCCCTAGGTTACTTCCCAAAACAAAAGTAATTAATTAACTTGATTTTAATTTTTATTTCGCGGGACCCTATTTTTATTCTAAAATAAAAGTAGCCTAAGTTACTCCTTATAACATCAGCTATCTGCCAGTGAAAGTATAAGTCATTTCAGAGATTAGCCGGAACAAACAGACAGACAGACAAAAATTGTAAAAAATGTTGTTTTGGTATGTGTACCGTGTATACATTCATATGCATTTAGTATAAAGCGGTTATTTTAATATTACAAACAGACACTCCAATTTTATTTGTCTGTATAGATTTTATTATGTATCTATATAAGACTCCTCGTAAGCCAGTTTGACAAAATTTCAGTTTTATATTTTTATAAAAAGTTTTTTCTTTAAAAATGTTATTAAATAATTTCAAAAGTGTATTGAAAAAAAATCATAGTACCTATTTATTTGAATGATAAAATCATTTCCATTTTATACAAGAGCTGTGTCACTTTCTCTTTAAAAGAATCAATTCTACTTATCTAATATATTTAAACGAGCAATTCTTGTATATTTATTTATTTATTTATACCGGCGATCTCGGAAACGGCTCTAACGATTTCACTGAAATTTGGTACGTGTGGGTTTTCGGGGGCGAAAAATCGATCTAGATTAGCCTTATGTCTGGAAAAACGCATGTTTTCGAGTTACATGACGTTTTATTTCGCATTATTGCACGCAAAATATTGTCGATATTTTCTTACGTAAGGTACAAGATTGACAATCACAGGTGTCCGAGTTCGATTCCCGGTCGGATACAAAGTTTTTACTTTTGTTTTTTTTTGTACTTATTCAAGTTTTTAGTTTTTTTTTTAAGATACATTGTACTTTCGGCCAAAAACTCGCGCCAGGTACTATAATATTTAATCTATTAGGCTTAGGCATTGTCTTAAAATTTAGTTTAAACTTGTCATATTATTTTTTCCCAAAAAATTATTATTAATGTTAATATTCTTAGATGTATTATATACAACTGGGTTTTGTATATTATATTCTATTGAAATAGCAACTTTTTTCTTATAATGTAATGGCAGATACAAAGTACCTTTTGTTTAATTTAATATTAAAAAAGCTAGTTTTAAAAGTATTTTTAAGTTTATTATAATTAAACGCAACAACAACGTAGGTATAGTATTATTTTAGCATGAACTCCTCAATATTCCCTTGAGCCACGTGTTCAATTAATTCGAATGCATCGATCTTTATAAACCGGTCAATTTAGACATAAAAATAGTGGTCAAATAACAAAAATTCCCGGAAAGCCAAATATTGGTGGAGAGCTAGGGTTTATCATTATAAATAAAGTTTTAAAAATCCCCATCAATCCTATGTGTGCTACAAGTTATTGGGCTCGAAGGTCAAAATTTGAGGTTTTTTGGATTACTCTGGAAAACGGTAAGTTTTATTAAAAAAAAAAACCTCAAACGAAAGTTGTAGATCTTAAAATTCTCTACAAAAATGGTCCTTATGATTTTTTTCCTAAGAGTTACCATTCGTAAGATATCGCGATTCTAAGAGTCACATTATAAATGATATGCACATATAAGCCACATATATACATATCAGGCACTTAAGACAAGTATAAATATGTAGGCACACAAATATACATATACATCTTTCTTTATACCTTTACATTTTTTGATTAAGAACTTTTCATGCTCCTATAAATCTAATTCAATAAAGTTAATTTTTCGGATTATTTCATTCATTTCATGATTGCTGTAAAGCATTCGAAACGTCGGGAACCAAAAATCAAAATAAATCCGCGAAATAATCCGAAAAGATAGTTTTATTTAAAATGTTAAATATTCGCGTAAATCTAAGAAAGTATTAAAGTTAATTTTTATTTCATCATTCACCTTTTTTAACGTTCTAAAGGGCCCCAAAATCGATGTGTGTCCAAGGGCCCCTACGTGGCTTAAGACGGCCCTGCAGACGCGGCGGAGAAACTTTGTTTTATAAATATGTAGTGATTTGCTACGCTTCTTGTGGTCGTAGCGAGATGTAGATAATCTATAGACATTTTTCAAATCGACAGGTTGTTCCATAGCGTAATGCGCTCAAACAAACAAAAAAACAGTTTCTTCGACTTTATATATTAAATCTATACATATAATAAAATTGTAACTAAGCCGAATCTGTACATTGAATATTTTTTGGAAAATGTTATTGAAATAGACATTATTATCGATACAGAGGCCGAAAAAACTATAGAGTTTTTTGAATTTTTGTCTGTCTGTCTGTTATCGCATCACGGAAAACCACTGAAGGGATTTTGATGAAATTTGGCATGATGATAGCTGGTTATCCGGGTCAACATATAGGATACTTTTTACTGCGGGAAAATATCTCATCTCTGAGAAATCTATAGTAAACGTTAAAACGTAAGAAGGGACGAAACCGAGCGGAGCGAGGGTTTGTCGCAAGTTAGATATAATAATGTCCTCCTAACCGTAGTTATGTAGGTGACGGCAGCCAATATGACCGACTTCCGCGCACGAAATATTATAGTGCTCGCTCATTCTGATTCATGACTGAAATATAGTATATTATGGTCTCGTTATGAAGATATATTAGTTTAAATAAATGTCAATAAATGGCGTAATATAATATACTATGTGTGAATTGTTGAAAATTTACGTATTTATAAAACTATAAATACATATGTATATGTATAATTTACACTAGCAACTCACCCTCGTTTTGCTCGGGTTCGTCCCTAGGTACGTTTTAATTTTTTTGAGCGAAACCCTAATTCTTTTTCTAAAATAAAAGTAGTCCAAGTTACTCCTTATAACATCAGCTATCTGCCAGTGAAAGTTCCGTTAAAATTGGTCCAACCGTCTCGGAGATTCGGAGAGACAGACAGACAAAAAAAATTTAATTAAAAAAATGTTTTAAAAATTGTGTTTTTCTTATAAGTACCGTATATAATTCCATATGCATCTATCTATACTATAATAAAGCAGTAACTTAGCGAAATCTGTACATGAAATATTTTTTAAAAACAATGACTGTAACGTATTATGTATACGATATAGACCCCAAAACAATAGTTATAATTTTTTTTGTCTGTTTGTCTGTTTGTCTGTTTGTCTGTTTGTCTGTTTGTCTGTTTGTCTGTACGCGTTTCACGCAAAAAGTAATGAACCGATTTCAACGAAATTTTGTGAACTGATAACTTATTACTCGGGTCAACATTTAGGATACCTTTTACTTTAGAAAAATCTTTGTTTCCCGCGGGAAATCGCAATAACTGGTTTTATCGAGTCCTCCTTAGGAACCCTCCGCTGGCTAAACCTAAAGACATACATCAAAACAATTTACTTAAAAATTGTAGATCTTGAAAAGGCCAACAGAAATATCTACAACAGTATATGTCTATCTCTTAAGGTACACTCGCAATACCTATTCTTATCTATACCTATAACAAAACTAACTTAGTTAAATCGATGTGCGCGTTTCACGCAAAAAGTAGTGAACCGATTTCAATTAAATTTTGCATAGTGATAGCTTATCACTCGAGTCAACATTTAGGATACCTTTTACTACAGGCACATTTTTCGTTCCCGCGGGAAAACGCAATGACTGGTTCTATCGAGTCGTCCTTAGAAATTTCTATGGCTAACGGTGGCTGAACCTTAAGAGATACATCAAAACAATGTACTAGAAAATTGTAGGTCTTAAAAAGTTCTACAGAAAAGTTCTCAACAGTATATGTCTATCTCCTAAAGTACACTCGCTATAACTATTTTTATTAATTGATATTACTGTTTTCTTATACGAGTACGTTATCTATACTATAATAAAGCAGTAACTTAGCGAAATCTGTACATGAAATATTTTTTAAAAACAATGACTGTAACGTATTATGTATACGATATAGACCCCAAAACAATAGTTATAATTTTTTTTGTCTGTTTGTCTGTTTGTCTGTTTGTCTGTTTGTCTGTTTGTCTGTACGCGTCTCACGCAAAAAGTAATGAACCGATTTCAACGAAATTTTGTGAACTGATAACTTATTACTCGGGTCAACATTTAGGATACCTTTTACTTTAGAAAAATCTTTGTTTCCCGCGGGAAATCGCAATAACTGGTTTTATCGAGTCCTCCTTAGGAACCCTCCGCTGGCTAAACCTAAAGACATACATCAAAACAATTTACTTAAAAATTGTAGATCTTGAAAAGGCCAACAGAAATATCTACAACAGTATATGTCTATCTCTTAAGGTACACTCGCAATACCTATTCTTATCTATACCTATAACAAAACTAACTTAGTTAAATCGATGTGCGCGTTTCACGCAAAAAGTACTGAACCGATTTCAATTAAATTTTGCATAGTGATAGCTTATCACTCGAGTCAACATTTAGGATACCTTTTACTACAGGCACATTTTTCGTTCCCGCGGGAAAACGCAATGACTGGTTCTATCGAGTCGTCCTTAGAAATTTCTATGGCTAACGGTGGCTGAACCTTAAGAGATACATCAAAACAATGTACTAGAAAATTGTAGGTCTTAAAAAGTTCTACAGAAAAGTTCTCAACAGTATATGTCTATCTCCTAAAGTACACTCGCTATAACTATTTTTATTAATTGATATTACTGTTTTCTTATACGAGTACGTTATCTATACTATAATAAAGCAGTAACTTAGCGAAATCTGTACATGAAATATTTTTTAAAAACAATGACTGTAACGTATTATGTATACGATATAGACCCCAAAACAATAGTTATAATTTTTTTTTGTCTGTTTGTCTGTTTGTCTGTTTGTCTGTTTGTCTGTTTGTCTGTTTGTCTGTACGCGTTTCACGCAAAAAGTAATGAACCGATTTCAACGAAATTTTGTGAACTGATAACTTATTACTCGGGTCAACATTTAGGATACCTTTTACTTTAGAAAAATCTTTGTTTCCCGCGGGAAATCGCAATAACTGGTTTTATCGAGTCCTCCTTAGGAACCCTCCGCTGGCTAAACCTAAAGACATACATCAAAACAATTTACTTAAAAATTGTAGATCTTGAAAAGGCCAACAGAAATATCTACAACAGTATATGTCTATCTCTTAAGGTACACTCGCAATACCTATTCTTATCTATACCTATAACAAAACTAACTTAGTTAAATCGATGTGCGCGTTTCACGCAAAAAGTAGTGAACCGATTTCAATTAAATTTTGCATAGTGATAGCTTATCACTCGAGTCAACATTTAGGATACCTTTTACTACAGGCACATTTTTCGTTCCCGCGGGAAAACGCAATGACTGGTTCTATCGAGTCGTCCTTAGAAATTTCTATGGCTAACGGTGGCTGAACCTTAAGAGATACATCAAAACAATGTACTAGAAAATTGTAGGTCTTAAAAAGTTCTACAGAAAAGTTCTCAACAGTATATGTCTATCTCCTAAAGTACACTCGCTATAACTATTTTTATTAATTGATATTACTGTTTTCTTATACGAGTACGTTATCTATACTATAATAAAGCAGTAACTTAGCGAAATCTGTACATGAAATATTTTTTAAAAACAATGACTGTAACGTATTATGTATACGATATAGACCCCAAAACAATAGTTATAATTTTTTTTGTCTGTTTGTCTGTTTGTCTGTTTGTCTGTTTGTCTGTACGCGTTTCACGCAAAAAGTAATGAACCGATTTCAACGAAATTTTGTGAACTGATAACTTATTACTCGGGTCAACATTTAGGATACCTTTTACTTTAGAAAAATCTTTGTTTCCCGCGGGAAATCGCAATAACTGGTTTTATCGAGTCCTCCTTAGGAACCCTCCGCTGGCTAAACCTAAAGACATACATCAAAACAATTTACTTAAAAATTGTAGATCTTGAAAAGGCCAACAGAAATATCTACAACAGTATATGTCTATCTCTTAAGGTACACTCGCAATACCTATTCTTATCTATACCTATAACAAAACTAACTTAGTTAAATCGATGTGCGCGTTTCACGCAAAAAGTACTAAACCGATTTCAATTAAATTTTGCATAGTGATAGCTTATCACTCGAGTCAACATTTAGGATACCTTTTACTACAGGCACATTTTTCGTTCCCGCGGGAAAACGCAATGACTGGTTCTATCGAGTCGTCCTTAGAAATTTCTATGGCTAACGGTGGCTGAACCTTAAGAGATACATCAAAACAATGTACTAGAAAATTGTAGGTCTTAAAAAGTTCTACAGAAAAGTTCTCAACAGTATATGTCTATCTCCTAAAGTACACTCGCTATAACTATTTTTATTAATTGATATTACTGTTTTCTTATACGAGTACGTTATCTATACTATAATAAAGCAGTAACTTAGCGAAATCTGTACATGAAATATTTTTTAAAAACAATGACTGTAACGTATTATGTATACGATATAGACCCCAAAACAATAGTTATAATTTTTTTTGTCTGTTTGTCTGTTTGTCTGTTTGTCTGTTTGTCTGTTTGTCTGTTTGTCTGTACGCGTTTCACGCAAAAAGTAATGAACCGATTTCAACGAAATTTTGTGAACTGATAACTTATTACTCGGGTCAACATTTAGGATACCTTTTACTTTAGAAAAATCTTTGTTTCCCGCGGGAAATCGCAATAACTGGTTTTATCGAGTCCTCCTTAGGAACCCTCCGCTGGCTAAACCTAAAGACATACATCAAAACAATTTACTTAAAAATTGTAGATCTTGAAAAGGCCAACAGAAATATCTACAACAGTATATGTCTATCTCTTAAGGTACACTCGCAATACCTATTCTTATCTATACCTATAACAAAACTAACTTAGTTAAATCGATGTGCGCGTTTCACGCAAAAAGTAGTGAACCGATTTCAATTAAATTTTGCATAGTGATAGCTTATCACTCGAGTCAACATTTAGGATACCTTTTACTACAGGCACATTTTTCGTTCCCGCGGGAAAACGCAATGACTGGTTCTATCGAGTCGTCCTTAGAAATTTCTATGGCTAACGGTGGCTGAACCTTAAGAGATACATCAAAACAATGTACTAGAAAATTGTAGGTCTTAAAAAGTTCTACAGAAAAGTTCTCAACAGTATATGTCTATCTCCTAAAGTACACTCGCTATAACTATTTTTATTAATTGATATTACTGTTTTCTTATACGAGTACGTTATCTATACTATAATAAAGCAGTAACTTAGCGAAATCTGTACATGAAATATTTTTTAAAAACAATGACTGTAACGTATTATGTATACGATATAGACCCCAAAACAATAGTTATAATTTTTTTTGTCTGTTTGTCTGTTTGTCTGTTTGTCTGTTTGTCTGTTTGTCTGTACGCGTCTCACGCAAAAAGTAATGAACCGATTTCAACGAAATTTTGTGAACTGATAACTTATTACTCGGGTCAACATTTAGGATACCTTTTACTTTAGAAAAATCTTTGTTTCCCGCGGGAAATCGCAATAACTGGTTTTATCGAGTCCTCCTTAGGAACCCTCCGCTGGCTAAACCTAAAGACATACATCAAAACAATTTACTTAAAAATTGTAGATCTTGAAAAGGCCAACAGAAATATCTACAACAGTATATGTCTATCTCTTAAGGTACACTCGCAATACCTATTCTTATCTATACCTATAACAAAACTAACTTAGTTAAATCGATGTGCGCGTTTCACGCAAAAAGTAGTGAACCGATTTCAATTAAATTTTGCATAGTGATAGCTTATCACTCGAGTCAACATTTAGGATACCTTTTACTACAGGCACATTTTTCGTTCCCGCGGGAAAACGCAATGACTGGTTCTATCGAGTCGTCCTTAGAAATTTCTATGGCTAACGGTGGCTGAACCTTAAGAGATACATCAAAACAATGTACTAGAAAATTGTAGGTCTTAAAAAGTTCTACAGAAAAGTTCTCAACAGTATATGTCTATCTCCTAAAGTACACTCGCTATAACTATTTTTATTAATTGATATTACTGTTTTCTTATACGAGTACGTTATCTATACTATAATAAAGCAGTAACTTAGCGAAATCTGTACATGAAATATTTTTTAAAAACAATGACTGTAACGTATTATGTATACGATATAGACCCCAAAACAATAGTTATAATTTTTTTTGTCTGTTTGTCTGTTTGTCTGTTTGTCTGTTTGTCTGTTTGTCTGTTTGTCTGTACGCGTTTCACGCAAAAAGTAATGAACCGATTTCA
Source organism: Fabriciana adippe (assembly GCA_905404265.1). Taxonomy (NCBI): domain Eukaryota; kingdom Metazoa; phylum Arthropoda; class Insecta; order Lepidoptera; family Nymphalidae; genus Fabriciana; species Fabriciana adippe. Next base: position 2,841,486 of record FR990010.1, read on the forward strand.
ACGAAATTTTGTGAACTGATAACTTATTACTCGGGTCAACATTTAGGATACCTTTTACTTTAGAAAAATCTTTGTTTCCCGCGGGAAATCGCAATAACTGGTTTTATCGAGTCCTCCTTAGGAACCCTCCGCTGGCTAAACCTAAAGACATACATCAAAACAATTTACTTAAAAATTGTAGATCTTGAAAAGGCCAACAGAAATATCTACAACAGTATATGTCTATCTCTTAAGGTACACTCGCAATACCTATTCTTATCTATACCTATAACAAAACTAACTTAGTTAAATCGATGTGCGCGTTTCACGCAAAAAGTACTAAACCGATTTCAATTAAATTTTGCATAGTGATAGCTTATCACTCGAGTCAACATTTAGGATACCTTTTACTACAGGCACATTTTTCGTTCCCGCGGGAAAACGCAATGACTGGTTCTATCGAGTCGTCCTTAGAAATTTCTATGGCTAACGGTGGCTGAACCTTAAGAGATACATCAAAACAATGTACTAGAAAATTGTAGGTCTTAAAAAGTTCTACAGAAAAGTTCTCAACAGTATATGTCTATCTCCTAAAGTACACTCGCTATAACTATTTTTATTAATTGATATTACTGTTTTCTTATACGAGTACGTTATCTATACTATAATAAAGCAGTAACTTAGCGAAATCTGTACATGAAATATTTTTTAAAAACAATGACTGTAACGTATTATGTATACGATATAGACCCCAAAACAATAGTTATAATTTTTTTTGTCTGTTTGTCTGTTTGTCTGTTTGTCTGTTTGTCTGTTTGTCTGTTTGTCTGTACGCGTTTCACGCAAAAAGTAATGAACCGATTTCAACGAAATTTTGTGAACTGATAACTTATTACTCGGGTCAACATTTAGGATACCTTTTACTTTAGAAAAATCTTTGTTTCCCGCGGGAAATCGCAATAACTGGTTTTATCGAGTCCTCCTTAGGAACCCTCCGCTGGCTAAACCTAAAGACATACATCAAAACAATTTACTTAAAAATTGTAGATCTTGAAAAGGCCAACAGAAATATCTACAACAGTATATGTCTATCTCTTAAGGTACACTCGCAATACCTATTCTTATCTATACCTATAACAAAACTAACTTAGTTAAATCGATGTGCGCGTTTCACGCAAAAAGTACTGAACCGATTTCAATTAAATTTTGCATAGTGATAGCTTATCACTCGAGTCAACATTTAGGATACCTTTTACTACAGGCACATTTTTCGTTCCCGCGGGAAAACGCAATGACTGGTTCTATCGAGTCGTCCTTAGAAATTTCTATGGCTAACGGTGGCTGAACCTTAAGAGATACATCAAAACAATGTACTAGAAAATTGTAGGTCTTAAAAAGTTATACAGGGAAGTTCGCAATATTATACGTCTATTACCTAAGGTACATTCGCAATTACTATTTTTATTCACTACCCGCGACTCACAGACTGACTTATCAACGTTTAGCTCAGTTCAGCAGTAAAACGTAACTAGGGACGAACCCGAGCGAAGCGAGGGTGAGTCGTACATAATATAATATGTATTAAGTAGATGTTTAAATAAACATTTCACTTCTAAGGCTGGTATAATGATTTTAAAGTTAGAAATCTAATTAGCAACCCTCGCTTTACTTTGGTGCGTCGCTAGGTGCTTATTGTATTTATAATAATCTATACTAATATTATAAAGAGGAAAGATTTTTTTGTTTGTTTGTTTGTTTGTACCGAATAAGCTCCGAAATTACTGGACCGATTTAGATGAAATTTGGTAAGAATACAGTTTGAGACTCTGGAAAGGAGATAGGATAGTTTTTATTCCAGAAATCAACCCTTAAGGGGGTGAAAATGGGGATGCAGGTTTGTATGGGGAATCAACCTAGAGACGAACCCGAGCGAAGCGAGGGTGAGTCGCTAGTACTATAATAAAGCAGTAACTTAGCGAAATCTGTACATGAAATATTTTTTAAAAACAATGACTGTAACGTATTATGTATACGATATAGACCCCAAAACAATAGTTATAAATTTTTTTGTCTGTTTGTCTGTTTGTCTGTTTGTCTGTTTGTCTGTTTGTCTGTACGCGTTTCACGCAAAAAGTAATGAACCGATTTCAACGAAATTTTGTGAACTGATAACTTATTACTCGGGTCAACATTTAGGATACCTTTTACTTTAGAAAAATCTTTGTTTCCCGCGGGAAATCGCAATAACTGGTTTTATCGAGTCCTCCTTAGGAACCCTCCGCTGGCTAAACCTAAAGACATACATCAAAACAATTTACTTAAAAATTGTAGATCTTGAAAAGGCCAACAGAAATATCTACAACAGTATATGTCTATCTCTCAAGGTACACTCGCAACACCTATTCTTATCTATACCTATAGCAAAACTAACATAGTTAAATCGATGTGCGCGTTTCACGCAAAAAGTACTGAACCGATTTCAATTAAATTTTGTATAGTGATAGCTTATCACTCGAGTCAACATTTAGGATACCTTTTACTACAGGCACATTTTTCGTTCCCGCGGGAAAACGCAATGACTGGTTCTATCGAGTCGTCCTTAGAAGTTTATATGGCTAACGCTGGCTGAACCTTAAGAGATAAATCAAAACAATGTACTAGAAAATTGTAGGTCTTAAAAAGTTATACAGGGAAGTTCGCAATATTATATGTCTATCACCTAAGGTACACTCGCAATTACTATTTTTATTCACTACTCGCGACTCACAGACTGACTTATCAACGTTTAGCTCAGTTCAGCAGTGAAACGTAACTAGGGACGAACCCGAGCGAAGCGAGGGTGAGTCGCTAGTTTAGTATAAAGCTGTTATTTTGACATTACAAACAGACACTTCAATCTTTTTTCCTGTATAGATTATAAAGTGTATTCTAAAAAAAACTTAAAGAAATGAAAAATGAAATATAGGATACTTAATTCATTTGTTTCAGAGATTACCCCCTACATACAGACTTACACACTTTACCCCTTTACAATATTGGTGTAGATATACAAACAGATAGATAGACGTACGTACATACATAGATGTTTGTCTGGAACGTGACTATATGCATTCTACTTATATAGGTTATATTTATTTCAAGCGGACTCGAATCCCGGATATATGCAAATATACTGATTAGTGGTAAGATTTCTATATAAAAATAATATGTCCTTACTCCTTAATAAGCTTAAATAAGTGGTTAAAATTATATAAACACTAAGCGACTCACCCTCGCGTCTCTCGAGTTCGTCCCTAGGTACGTTTTAACGGTTAGTATGAAATCGATAGTTGATCCCTCGCTCTGTGAAAAATAGAAACTAATCTATCTCACGGGAACGGTACATTTTTCCGAGATAAAAAGTAGCCTATGTGTTATTCCAGACTATAATCTATCTCTTTGCCTTTCATCCAGATCCGTTCAGCCGTTCTGGTGTGATTGACTAACAAACATGCATCCATCCAAACTTTCACATTTATTTATACAGATAAACAATTTTTACAATTTTTGTCTGTCTGCCTGTCTGTTTGTTCCGGCTAATCTCCGAAACGGCTGGACCAATTTTAACGGGACTTTCACTGGCAGATAGCTGATATTATGAGAAGTAACTTAGGCTACTTTTATTTTAGAAAAAGAATTAGAGTTTCGCTCAAAAAAATTAAAACGTACCTAGGGACGAACCCGAGCGAAGCGAGAGCGAGTCGCTAGTAATACATTATATTAGTGTGGAATAATGTTATTTATAGCGAAAAATATTAGAATTTACAAAGGAATTCTCAAAGTTTCTATCAATTTAATAGTCTTATAGATTCTATAATTCAAATTCGATCAACATTCAACGTGTATAAATAGATATATGAATTGGGTAGCGTCGAAGTTAGAAGGCGTCTCAAACATTTCAGCGTCTGCCAAGCCCCGCCTCTAGCGTACGCGCCTCCACATTCATGTTACGTGGACATTATTGATTAGTAATATTGTTTCAATATGAAAACTAAAACACTTAGAAGTTTTATTTATTGCTTTACCAGGTTTTGCCTGCGACTTCGCTCGCATAGTACCTAAGAGCTTAGTCCCCATGACCATCCTATCTCAGCTATCGATATCCTTGATAAATTTCATCAAAATCTGTTCAGTAGTTTAAAGCGTGAAAGGGTAACGCACAGATAGAGTTACTTTAACATTAACATATCTAGTATATAAATATCTCGTGTCACGGTGTTTGTTGTCGCACTCTTCCGAAACGGTTCGAACGATTTTAATGTTTTTTTTTGTATATTTGGTAGGTATTAGAATAGGTCGTAAAGTACTTTTCACCCTCCTACCAGTTTTTACGAGATTAGCCGGAACAAACAGACAGGCAGACAAAAGAAATAAAAGTGTTTTTCTTATAAATGCTGCATATAATTTCATATGCATTTAGTAAAAGGCTGTTATTTAGACATCACAAACTGACAAGTTATAATTTTATTTATTTACATAGATATGGATTTCTTTAAGTTAGAAGATTTCTATAACTAAAGAATATCAAAATATCTACCAGACTAGCGACTTACCCTCGCTTCGCTCGGATGCGTCCCTAGACACGTTTCAATTTTTTTGAGGGAAATCCTAATTCTTTTTCTAAAATAAAAGTATCCTAAGTTACTCCTTATAACATCAGCTATCTGCTTGTGAAAGTCCGTCAAAATCGGTCCAGCTGTTTCGGAGATCAGCCGCAACAAACAGACAGACAAAAAAATTAAAATTGTGTTTTTCTTATAAGTACCTTATATAATTCTATATTCATTTAGTATAAAGCTGTTATTTTGACATAACAAACAGACACTTCAATTTTATTTATCTATATAGATATAATCTGGAGACGAAAGTATGAAAATAGTTATTTAATCTACGAGCTTTAGTAGATATCTTAAGAAACTGTCTCCGTCACGTTTCCGGGATTACTTGGTGACGGGATATCGTGACGTGTGTTTACATTACTTTTATTTCATAGTCTATAGATATAATAAAATTGTAACTAAGCCGAATCTGTACATTAAATATTTATTGAAAAATCTTATTGAAATAGACATTATTATCGATACAGAAGCCGAATCTATAGTTTTTAGAATTTTTGTCTGTCTGTCTGTTACTGCATCATGGAAATTCCACTGGATGGATTTTGATGAAATTTGGTATGATGATAGCTGGTTATCCGGGTACAACATATAGGATATTTTTAACTGCGGAAAAATATCTCATCTCTGAGAAATCTATACTAAACGTAAAGAGTCGAAAATAAATGTTTGTACTCGTTGTAAAGTTCATTTTTACTCGTATATGTATCTATCTACATAAAGTACTTCTGTTGACACGTTTGGAAAAAAATATCAGAGTAAAATTTTTACGATGCGCGCGCACACCGACACCCAAAAAGCGACATGATGAAGTTAGCTGCATACCTTTTACAAACAGAGAGTTGTGACATACTGGATGAAATCTTTAGCTATTTTTGTTCTGTTACGCAAAGAAGTATAACTTCTTATGTGCGTACATAAGTACACACACACGATTTTTTTTATATAAATTGCTGTAAAATTATAATTTATAAGTGCTATATAGGCATGCTATAAAGAAGTAGCCTAGTGGTAACGCGCTCGCTTGGGGATCCGAATGAAGCACCTCGCACCTCGCACCTCTGATAAATTTGTCTTACGGTGAAGGAAAACGTCGTGAGGAAACCTGACGGACGGACGGACATGTGAAGTCCGTCCGCACTTGGCCCGCGTGGTAGACTATGGGCTGATTCCTCGTATTGATGATGGCAGACCCACCCCCAGTGGTGGGACGCTAAAAGGGTTTGAATATATATGTTACTAGCGACTCACCCTCGCTTCGCACGGGTTCGTCCTTAGGTACATTTTAATATTTTTGAGCGAAACCCCAATTCTTTTTCTAAAATAAAAGTAAACTTAGTTACTCCTTATAATATCAGCTATCTGCCAGTGAAAGTCCCGTTAAAATTGGTCCAGCCGTTTCGGAGATTAGCCGGAACAAACAGACATATAGACAGACAGACAAAATTTTTAAAAATTGAGTTTTACTTATAAGAAGTACCGTATATAATTCCATATGCACTTAGTATAAAGCTGTTATTTTGACATTACACACAGACACTTCAATTATATTTATCTGTATAGATATTAAATAAATTGCACAAAATAAAGTAAAAAAGAGCATAATAAAACAATGTATGTATAGATAAATAAATATTTATTTAAATTGAGCACCGAATTATAATTAACTTATATTTACATACAACCTATATCAGCCATTAAGGATCTTTTGTTAGCGCCTGCACTATACAGCGAAGTCGTGCTAAACTGTTTAACCCGCTCGAACTTGACTCTCCTAGAAAAAAAAACATACATAAATCCCATTATATAATATCACTACATAGTATAAAACAAAGTCGCTTCCCGCTGTCTGTCTGCCCCTATGTATGCTTAGATCTTTAAAACTACGCAACGGATTTTGATGCGGTTTTTTTTTAATAGATAGAGTGATTCAAGAGGAATGTGTATATGAATAATACATGTTTACTAACTGCCTCGGTGGTGTAGTGGCTAGCATGTACGGCTGCACACCCGTTGGTCCTGGGTTCGAGTCCCGGGTCGGGCCAAGTTTAGTTATTGAGTCTTTCTGTCAAGTAAGCCTCAGTAGCAGCCCGGAGTTGGGAAGTTGGCGGTGTTTCACCCCCGTGCCTCGGAGAGCACGTAAAGCCGTCGGTCCTGCGCCTTAACTCTCACCGGTCGTGTCGAATAGTCGTCCCACCGGAGTAGGAGAGAGACAGGAACAGAGAGTGCACGTTGTGTCTGCGCTCTCTCTCACACGCGCTGCACTATAATATCTCCTGCGCAGTTGGCTAGTCTCAATGAGATTGGCCGCCGTGGCCGGAATCGGTCAGGAGGACATCACATGTTTATTATAGTACAGAAAAGCCGAGAAATTCAAAGATTTGCATTTTATACTAACCGTTAAAACGTACGTAGGGCGAACCTGAGCGAAGAGAGGGTGAGTCGCTAGTAATATTACAATTTCAAACATATTTGCTTAGTTTGACTCCGTTTTGTAGTGACCCTACTTGCTGTGCCAGCGGTCGCGTGTTCGAGTCCCGCTGGGGGCATCCATTTGTATGATGAGCACGAATGTTTGTACTCCAGTCATGGGTGTTTATATTTATAATATGTATATATTTAAAGTTATATGTGTGTAGTGTATCAACTATCTGGTATCCATAACACAGGCCTCGTAGCTTACCATGGAACTAGATGGTGCTGCGTGTTAATGTACCAACATATTTATTTATATATTCATATTTGCAACTTACCATTAAGAAAGGGTTTTTCTCTATCCGCTTTGATGTCTTTTGTTTCTTGTGTCTTCGACACCGGCTCTACGTAGCCCTTACAGCTGTCCGACTCTAGCTGTAGAGCAAGTACATTCATTTTAATATTATATTATTGTTATACGTTATCTAGAAGTAGTAGCCCAGTGGTAGCACACTCGGCTGAAAAGCTAAGTGAAGCGGGTTCAAATTTCGGGTCACGCATGTCTCAGGTTTTTGGAGTGAATTTAATTTATAAACTTCCACGTCCTAATATTGTAAATTAAAAAAACGTAAGGAAACCTGCATGTCTGAGAGAGTCTAAATAGTTATTGAAAACGTGTGAAGATTAGAAAAATTTGCTTCAGCCCTGAGAAAAAACAACAAAAGTACCTAAACAGTCTGAAATCTATATAGATAAATAAAATTAAAGTGTCTATTTGTAATGTAAAAAATACATTATACAGCTTTTTCCTAAAATACATATGAAATTATATACGGTACTTATAAGAAAAACACAATTTTTATTTTTTTTGTCTGTCTATTTGTTCCGACTAATCATCGTAACGGCTGGACTGATTTTGACGGGACTTGCACTGGGAGATAACTGAAGTTATAAGGAGTAACTTAGGCTACTTTTAGATTATAAAAACAATTCGGGTTCCGCTCAAATTAAATTAAAACGTACCCAGGGATCTGAGCGAAGCGAAGCGAAATCGCCAATAAAGCAATAAAATGTATTGCAATATGATAACTAAGGGATTATGCACTCGAGGCTAAGTCGCTTACTTAGTTTTATAAAAGCGAGCAATAAAAACAAAATGGAGATCGGTTAAAATTAAACATATAATCGTGGAGCGGATAGCAAAATGAATGAACAAAAGTAAATTTATTTCTAGCATTCCTTAGTATCAGATCGCATCAAAACGTGTCGAGGCACTGAGCGTGACGGACACGCAGACACGCATATTCTATATATATATAGTTGTCGAGTGAAATATTGCTATTATATTTATAGTAAGACTAGTAACTCACTCTCGCTTCGCTCGGGTTTTTCCCTAGGTACGTGTTAAGGGTTAGTATGCTGTATTAAGCGACAGACTATATATTATATATACATAGGTACAAAATAAACAGTTCTAAACTTTTCGATTTTCCAGCTGTTTTTTAGGGTTCCGTACCCAAAGGGTAAAACGAGACCCTATTACTAAGACTTCGCTGTCCGTCTCTCACCAGGCTGTATCTCATGAACCGTGATAGTTAAACAGTTGACATTTTCACAGATGATGTATTTCTGTGGCCGCTATAACAACAAATACTAAAAAACAGAATAAAATAAATATTTAAGCGGGCTCCCATACAATAAAAGTGTTTTTTTTGCTCGTTTTTGCTCGATATTGATAACGACAACACGTAGACGCTTGAAATATTAATAGAATATTTAGTTATATACTCACTTTAACAATAAATAATTAAATTACAATAAAACAAATATTTAAAGGGGGCTCCCATACAACAGACATGATTTTTTTGCCGTTTTTATAGATAATGGTACGGAACCCTTCGTGCACAACCCGAGCGAAGCGATCCTAGCGAAGCGAGGGTGAGTCGCTAGTCTGTAGATATAGAGGCAAAAGTTTATTTATGTATATTTTTACTCATAATACTTTCCTAGATTTACGCGAATATTTGACATTTAAAATGAAACACTATATATATATATATATATATATATATATATATATATATATATATATATATATATATATATATATATATATATATATATATTGTTTTATTTTTATTGTTATACTATGTTTATTGTAAAGCATTTAACGTGAACAAAAAACAAAATAAATACGCGCAACACACGAAAATATATTTTTATTTATCATATTAATGTTTGTAACTCATTTAAGCTGGCACGGCTTTGGATGAAGGATGGATGGCTATGGATTCTAACTAGCATAGAGGCTAACATCTATACAGATAAATAAAATTGAAGTGTATGTTTGTAATGTCAAAATAACAGCTTTATACTACATGCATATGGAATTATATACGGTACTTAGAAGAAAAACACAGTTTTTAAAATTTTTGTCTGTCTGTCTATGTCTAAACAGTTGTTACGGCTAATCTCCGAAACGGCTGGACCAATTTTAACGGGATTTCCACAGGCAGATAGCCGATATTATAAGGAGTAACTTAGGCAACTTTTATTTTAGAAAAAGAATTAGGGTTTCGCTCAAAAAAATTAAAACGAATCTAAGGACTCATCCGAGCGAAGCGAGGGTGAGTCGCTAGTTAGAAACACAAATTTCCCAAAGTTGACGCTACGTGCAATCACATTTTTATAATAAAAATAGTAATTATAACGGTTTCATTATTTCAATAGGATTTTCCAAAAAAAAATTAATGTACAGATTCGACTCAGAATTTTATTATATGTATAGATATCAAATATTCGCATAAATCTAAGAAAATATTATAACAGCATCAACTTAACTTTCAAAAACCGACAAAGTTCATATAGGCAAGTAACTTCATCCAAGTTGCAGATTTATCTAAAATCCGATACAATTTGTCAGCCATGATAAATATAGCCCGCGTCTAACTAAAACGCGCATGTCGCGATGTTAAATCCTCATTAATACACGTCGCCGTTATTTATCTGCGAGCGAAATAGAATACGTAGAAGTTATATTATAAGTGGTGTGCGTTGTTTATGTCCTTTATTATACACTAGCGACTCACCCTCGCTTCGCTCGGCTTCGCCTCTAGACAAACAAAAACAAATCTATCCCACGGGAACCGTACATTCAAAACAAAAGTTGTTCTTCTTAAATGTAACTATATTCTATCTATCTATACATATAATAAAATTGTAACTAAGTCGAATCTGTACATTAAATATTTTTTTGGAAAATCTTATTGAAATAGACATTATTATCGATGCAGAGGCCGAATCTATAGTTTTTAGAATTTTTGTCTGTCTGTCTGTCTGTCTGTCTATTACCGCATCACAGAAAAACCACTGGAGGGATTTTGATGAAATTTGGTATGGTGATAGCTGGACATCCGTGTCAACATATAGGATACTTTTTGCTGCGGGAAAATATCTCATCTCTGAGAAATCTATACTAAACGTGAAAACGTAAGTAGGGACGAACCCGAGCGGAGCGAGGGTGAGTCTCTAGTAATATTATAAATGTGAAAGTTTGTGAGTATGGATGTATGGATGTATGCTTGTTACTCTTTCACGCCAGAACGGCTGAACGTATCTTGATGAAATGTGGCACAGCGATAGATTATAGTCTGGAATAACACATAGGCTACTTTTTATCCCGGAAAAATGTATAGTTCCCGTGGTATAGGTTTGTTTTTGTTTTCTTAGAGACAAACCCGAGCGAAGCGAGGGTGAGCCACTAGTATTTTATACATTTGAATGCCTTGGTGGTTTGATGTCTAGTACTAATAAGTACGTCTGCAGATTCGAATTTCCTGGGTTCGAGTCCCGGGTCGGGCTAAGTTTAAAATTATTAAATCTTTCTGTTAAGAAAAACAGTAACCTGGAGTTGGGAAGCTTGTTAGATAAACGGACGCTTAAAAGCTTACACATTCTCATTTTACGATTTGAATAGTGAATCAAGATCTTTATTACTGCTATATCGTATGGGCTAAAGTTTCTAGGGACTTACAGCACACAAAATTATTTTTTACCCTCGACGCAAAAAAAGGGTTGTTTTAAGTTTTACGTGTCTGTTTGTGTGTTTGTATGTATGTGTATTTGTATGTTTGTCTGTGGTATCATAGCTTCTACGTGAATTGACTGATTTTGATGCGGTTTTTTATTTGAAAGCTAATGTGATCGAGATGGTTCTTAGCTATAATAATAAAGATCTGTTCAGGCGTTTGTACTACTTGACATAAGTGTCTTACTAACTTTCACAGGTCCGATTGATTTAGAATTTGGTGTACTGCTAGTTCGGTGGTACTTCCAAGACATGCTAACCTTGAGATGATGCTGCAGCATCAAATATTCTGCGGGATGCTCAATTCCTCAGAAACTTACGGTAGATATAGCGTGTTTGGGCTTATAAGAATATTCTCAATGAGACTTATCCATTAGAATTAGTATCCACGAGTAATTTAAAAATAATGAAATAAAATTAAAAATTTTAAGTAACCCCCTACAAAAAAAAAACTCTAAAAAGTAAATTATTAAAATTTCTCTTTTGGCCTTTTAACTTCATTAAAAGTACCTTTTAATATTTTAATGATGAGCGCCGCCGCGTCAGTGGACAAAGTAAAAAAAAGATACAGCAATCATGGTCACGGGAGAGACTAAGGTGAAGCATTGTAAAGCGTTCGAAACGTCGGGAACCAAAAATCAAAATAAATCTGCGAAAAAAATCGAACAGATAGTTTTATTTAAAATGTCAAATTTCGCGTAAAAAGAAAGTAAAACATAATCTATACATATAATAAAATTCTAACTGAGTCGAATGTGAACATTAAATATTTTTTGGAAAATCTTATTGAAATGATCATTATTATCGACATATCGAGGCCGAATCGATAGTTTTTAGATTTTTTGTCTGTCTATCTGTCTGTCTGTCTGTCTGCCTAAGAACACATCACCAGAAAACCACTGGACAGATTTTCATAAAATTTGGTATAATGATAGCTGATTATCCGGGTCAACATATACGATAATTTTTACTGCGGGAAAATATCTCATCTCTGAGAAATCTTTACTAAACATTAAAACGTAACTAGGGACGAACCCGAGCGGAGCGAGGGTGAGTCGCTAGTTCTTTAAATATAAACAGTGTTAAAGTTAAGCTTAATCCGAAATGTAAAAATATAAAATCGCGAAAGTTTCATTAAAACCAGTCAATTAATTTACGCATGTAATTGATGAAACAGATTAAACGTTTGTCATTGAGCTTTCTAGCTTTTAGAGGCTAATTAGTGTTCTAAATTGAGCTTTATACTGTATTAATTAATGTTTAATTTCGTACGATAAATAATAGTTTCTTCACGCGTAATTCTTTCACTTCATTTACGTCATAGTTATTTTTTAACTAAAAAGTTAAATAATTTTAAATAAGCAAAGTTTTTCCACTTTTTAACCAACTTCCAAAAAGAAGGAGGCTCTATATTGTATCTCTATAGAGTGCGCGTGTGCGCGTGTGCGTGTGCGTGTGCGTGTGCGTGTGTGTGTGTGTGTGTATGTAATACATTTTTTTAGTAGTTAGTGTAGTTTAGTGTTCTATCTATGTTTCATGTGTAGTCAATTAAATAGTTGTAAAAAAATAAAAGTTGAAAAAGAAATATTTTTTTTTGGGTGGTTTGATATAATTAGTAAATCGGACTTCTATTATTAATTTGAAAGTTTGTATGTATGTGTGTATGTAAAATTTAGTAGACTATTTTTAATGTTGTACAATGCATTTACGCATATCACCTGCATACATACAGGTTATGTGGGACTTAAGGAGTCTGCCCACTACCCCGTCTCATACCATGACCGTGCTAGGAGCGTGTCAGGCAAAAAAATATTCTTTGTATTGAAATGTATGAGACTCTGCCCACTAGACCGTTCCGTCACCGACCGGCACCGTCGCGTGCCGTGCACGGAGCGTCAACAATTGTCGGCGAGAATATTTTACCGGTGTCGGTACGCTGCGTGCCTGGCACGCGACGTTACGGGACCGGTGCGCGTAGGCGGCGCAATGGTGAGCATACACAACACTAAAACCGTTATGTACGGATATGATACGTTGTTGATACGTTCTAGTGGGCATAGTAGTCCGTGCCATGCTCGTTTCCGTGCCTGATACGTTCATAGCACGGTCATGGTATGAGACGGTGTAGTGGGCAGACTCCTTTACGGCTTACCGGTTGAAAAGCCAGTACAACCCACTAAAACCCAGCGGAACTTCCCTAAGCTTCTCCCCTTAATTCGAGGCGCATCAGACCGTAGTCCACCACACTGGCCAAGTGTGGGTTTATGTGCGGGTAGAAGATTTCACATGTCATTCGAAAACTAATTAGATTCTCTCTTATATGCAGATATCCTCAAGATTTTTCCTTTATCAATCTCCCTATTAGAAAATGTTAATCAATAATCACGTTGAAAATGATCTTGATTAGTAAAATTTTTACAAATAAAATTGATAAAGCATTAAAATGACATTTCTTGAAAGTCTAAATTCAGATAGGTGGAAACGGTATGTATGTAAAAAATGTATGTATGTAATGTATATGTATGTAATGTAAAAATGAAACAAGCTTAAATTTTGTTGTTTGGGATCCTAAGGAACAGTCCCTCAAAGTTAGAGCAAAATCTAAAATTAGTTTTCTTTGCCAATCTGACGTTTCCATATGGAATAACTCTACACTTAGTGTTTCCTAAGCAAGCGTGTTACTGGGCTACCACTTTGAATAATACGACAAAGAAAATATAATATAGAAATATATATTTACCGCAGCCGCAGCTCGTAGTGCAGCTTGAAGCCTTTCAATGTGTTGTATGGCTGCTCTAAGGATCTCTAACTTTGGCAGTCTGCCGCTACCTGCGCGTGCGCGTATTCTAAGTTCCTCAAACGCTGCATTCACCTGCAACAATAGAATAATTTATCGGACTACTATTATATGGAAAAAATTGTATGTCTGTTTGTGACTTCTTTAGGTTGAAACGGCTGGGCTGATTTAGATGAGATTTAGTATATTGATACACTATGACGTAGAAGCTGGAGTAACATACTAGCACTTAGGGTGATATTAGGTACCTAGGGCGCACCCGAGGGGGAAGTGGGTAAGTTGCTAGTTTAGCTAAGAAATACACTGTGTTTAAGTACTTAATTATTTCTTGTGGAACACTCTTAGTGTATTCTTTTTAGAAATTGATATGGCAACACCATCAACGATAGCCTTTTCTTTAAGAATAAAATTCTTAAAGTAGTCAAAAGGCAAAGCAATAAATAAATTATTATACGTGGTTTTGAAATTATGTTATTTAAAAACAATCTAATTATTACTTTTTTAGATTTACGCAAATATTTGACATTTTAAATAAAACTATCTTTTCGGATTATTTCGCGGATTTACTTTGATTTTTGGTTCCCGACGTTTCGAATGCTTTACAGTAATCATGGTCACGGGAGAGACTAAGGTTTAAGACATCTCAAAGGCGTTATATACTTGTTACAGAGAGTGCCTACCCACAATTTTACAAAAATGATTTTAAAAAATCAAAAATGGCACCAGAGTACCTTACAATATTTGTTGATTTTAATTCTAAACATTTTCAATTTTTTTTTAATAAGTATTATAATTAAATATAGTAATATTATTTATTTAATTTTAACTGTTATTATTATAAATATTACATTTTAAAAAAATGTTGATTAATCAATCTAACACCTTAGTCTCTCCCATGACCATGATTGCTGTAAAGCATTCGAAACGTCGGGAACCAAAAATCAAAATAAATCTAATTATTTAAAAATACCGTTCTTTATGTTCTTTATGTCCTATGAGATTTGAACCCATACCAATTAAATTAGCTAAATCCACTACAAATTGACGATATTTTAATTTCTTAAATATTTAAATTGTAAAACAGATTGGATGATAACTCTTGATAAAGGGGTACAAGCATTTACAGATTTAGCCTGAAGTTATTAGTTCCGCTACGTTTGAGGCCGGTGGCACCATTCCGAGATCAAATAAAAATTGTTTTGACAACTATAAAACTGGACAGACGGATTATTATTATATTGCTAGCGACAGACGACGGGTTTGTTTGACTTTATATCTAATTATATAAAAACTGAATTTTGTTTTTTTTGTTTGTTTTAACGCTCAAATGGAACTATGAGTCAGATTAGGAAAACTCTTTGCATGTCTTACAGATATCATGATTTATCATTTATTGAGGCAGGTTATAGGCTATCAATAGGTATTATGCTACGAACCTCAGGACGGAGGAAGTTTATATAAATAAATTATGCAAGCGACGCCACTGACAAAAGGTAGTGTTATCTATACATATAATAAAATTCTGAGTCGAATCTGTACATTAAATATTTTTTGGAAAATCTTATTGAAATAGTCATTGTTATCAATAAAGACGCCGAATGTATAGTTTTTAGAAATTTTGTCTGTCTGTCTGTGACCGCATCACGAAAAAATTATTGGACAGATTTTGATGAAATTTGGTATGACGAAAGCGGGTTCTCCGGGTCAACATATAGGATACTTTTTACTGCGGGAAAATATCTCATCTTTGAGAAATCTATACTAAACGTTAAAACGTAACTAAGGACGAACCCGAGCGGAGCTAGGGTGAGTCGCTAGTATGTTATTTAATAATTTTGAAACAAGGTCAAAATTTTATATTAAGTAGGTAAATATGTATAGCGTTTTAAATTATAAAATTATATCTGAAAAATGTTTGAGATGAAATAGAAGTTATTATTACTTGTCAGCCTTGCACGAGCTCTTGAAACAAACTAAGGGCTTAGAAAAGAAGCTCTACAATCTATACATATAATAAAATTGTAACTAAGCCGAATCTGTACATTAAATATTTTTTGGAAAATCTTATTGAAATAGACATTATTATCGATACAGAGGCCGAATTTATAGTTTTTAGAATTTTTGTCTGTCTGTCTGTCTGTTACCGCATCACGGAATAACCAATGGAACGATTTTGATGAAGTTTGGTATGATGATAGCTGGTTATCCGGGTCAACATATAGGATACTTTTTACTGCGGGAAAATATCTCATCTCTGAGAAATCTATACTAAACTTTAAAACGTAAGTTGGGATGAACCCGAGCGGAGCGAGGGTGAGTCGCTAGTCGCTAATATAAAAGTTAACATGTATGATTTATCCAAGCGTTAAATCACGCGATCATAATACGTCGTTCTCATAATATTATATTTGTAAGTTATCTATTAGTAGGACAGAAAAAAGCTATTAGCGATATCGAGTATAGAAATGAACTTATCTAAGGAAGGATTCATTATTGTATAGCTCATTAAATAGGCATAGTGTAAGAAAGTATATAACGTAGTAAAGAAAGTTTGTGGACAGCGGATTTATAGGGTACTCAGGTCCTTGATGGTATGCGCTCATTGTGGAACGCCCTCGATCAGCAGTAGACGACGAAAGGCAAATTATAAGTGATATATGGGATCCCATGGACTTATTGTTTTAACTTAAGCTGTAATTACGGTTTTACTTAATCGTTTATTATATTTAACTTATCTATTTTTCTAAAATATAAATTTAAATTTAGTATTTTCAAATACATAGTATAAATATAAAGTATAATATATAAATAAATATGTTGGGACATTAATATACAGCACCATCTAGTTCCATGGTAAGTTACGAGGCTTGTGTTATGGATACCAGATAGTTGATACACTACACATATATAACTTTAAATATATACATATTATAAATATAAACGCCCATCACTGGAGTACAAAAATTCGTGCTCATCACACAAATGTATGCACCCAGCGGGACTCGAACCCGCGATCTGGCACAGGAAGTAACTAGACACTACAAACTGAGCCAAACGAAAATATCATTATTCTTTTGATGTGTTTAATGCTACATAAAACGATTGGAGAGTTAGAATGATAAATAAGTACACTAAATCCAACGCATAAAACTTGTACAGCAATTATATTAAAAATATTTTTTGACAAGTTTCGACCTTGTGACATGGAATGTATAAAAAATAAATTTTATAATTCATATCATCCTACATACTTAGTTTAATCCTCCTGGATGATTTTCAGTAATGGCAGCCTATCTCTAGCTAGACTAGCTTTCTACGGGTGAGACATTACACCATAACCTACCATAGAGCAGGGTTTCTCCACCTCTTTTCCGTTGAGCCCCTCCGGATTATAAAAAATATTTTCATCCCCTTTTTTTTATTATAATAAAATACATTATTTTAATGATTATTATTTATTTTAATTTAAAGTTATACAAAATAAACTTTCTCTCAGCCCTCTAGGAACATCTTACATTGAGTATAGTATAGAATATATTATATAGTGATTATAAATATATATATATCATATATATTCATATTATATATATATATATATATATATATATATATATATAATATTTTAATTTTACTGAACGCCATGAGTCTATCAAAAGTTCCGAAAACAGCCTCAGTCCAGAGTCGAACTGACGATAGCGTGATTTAAAAAAAAAATATAATTACCATATTTCTCAAAAGAGCTAGAAAGAGATGTGCTGAGTGAGTCTTTCAAAAATTTTCAGAAGACTCCATCACTTTAATCAGTAAGGACCAATTCCACCGTATTCTTTTAAATTATATTTATAATAATATTATAAAGTTGAAGAGTTTGTTTGTTTGGTTGAGCGCGCTAATCTCAGGAACTACTAATCCGATTTGAAAAATTCTTTTTACATTAGATAGCCCGTTAATTGAGGAAGGCTCTAGGCTATATATCATCCTGAAAAAGTGTATGGTTCCGTAGGATAGATTTGTTTTTGTCTAGGCACGAATCCGAAGTGAAGCGAGGGTGAGTCGCTAGTTAAATTATAAACGATATAACATTTTAACGATCTGTTTAGTGTCCATCAATGTGTTATCGGGTTGTTAATAATTAATCTTTAGTCAAACACTGCTAAAATGACCGATTTCGAGAATTTTGGCTTAATTGGCTGTGAACGTTACTGAGATAGTGATGCCACTTTTTGATACTAGATGTCGCGGTTTTTTTTCCATAAATTTAAAAAATATCACAAAAATTCAGAGATCGGCTAATTTGCAAAGGCATTGTTCTTACCAACCTATGGAAGTTAAAATAGTGTCATGTTATCAATGCGGATTTATTGAATAATATTTAATCATCATCTCTCACCCATTTCCCAATTGGACGTAGTTATGCAAAACGGACCCAGCCCACGAAAACCGTTTTTTGAGTTACTGTCATAAACGGCACCTACACTTCAACTTATATACAGAAACTAGTTAAAATACCCAATATTTCAAAAAAACTACGGTGTTGTTATTTGATATACTAATTTTACTAAAACTACAATTTTTTCAAAAGTAAATTTTTTGGTTTGATCTAATTTGCTTAACTACGTCCAATTACTTGGGGTCAGCGCAGTACATCTTCCATACTGCTCATTGGTTTTAGCAAAAATTTTACGACCGGCCGCATGCCTGACATCAACCCTCTTTGGAAATTCAACCCAACAACTGCTTTTACTATGAGTACATAATTGTAATTAATAAAAAATGATGAAAATGAAAGGATGGAATATGATCTCATTTATAAAGTTTGTTTTAGATTAATGACACCATAGAATAGGAATGTAAGAAATATTATGGTCAAGATAGAGTGAGTTTTGAGATATCCATATTTTCTCCGACCTAACAATGGTTTTTTTCAATATTTTTTACATATCGGAGCACTGTTAGGGTTATCTATACTTAATATTATAAAGCTGAAGAGTTTGTTTGTTTGTTTGTTTGGTTGAACGCGCTAATCTCAGGAACTACTAATCCGATTTAAAAAAATCTTTTTGCATTAGATAACCCGTTAACTAAGAAAGGCAATAGGCTATATATCATCCCGGAAAATGTACGGTTCCCGTGGGATAGATTTGTTTTTGTCTAGGGACGAACCCGAAGCGAAGTGAGGGTGAGTCGCTAGTTAATTTATATACCGAATTTATACTTCGTAATTATAAAATGTATTTTACGAATGACAGTTGACATTTGTCAATATTTTAAAAAGTAGGTCAATCCTACTTTTCGTTATGAACTTTATTAGATTATTTCGTTTAATTTTACTTTGTATTTGGTAGAAAGCAGTACAATATATACATATATATATATATATATATATATATATATATATATATATATATATATATATATATATATATATATATATAAATTATGAAAATATCGATGTTTTATTGGCCATCCCGTCACTACAGATTTATATAAAATTGAATACTCTGATAAACTGTGACCTGGAGTAATATATAGGCTACATTGGGCACTTAGGGACGTACCCGGTAAGTCGCTAGTCTAAATAAAAATAACGACATCGCATGCGACAGATTTACGATCAACAATCATAATATTTAAAGACGTTTACAAAACGCTACAAGCTCACTAAAATAAAAATAAATTGTTAGTGCGAGGGGCGAATAAATTTATTTTTATGGGAAATTAAGATGTCCGACCATATATCCTTGTGTATATTGGACGGGCTTCTGTGAGATGTCACTTTGTGTTTTATTTATTGGTTTGACTATCATATATTTTTACTGTAGTAGCAATTTCCCCTGACTTTGTCCGTTGTATGAGGTATCCTATGTGTGAATGCCTGGTTGGTTAAGTGGTTAGCATGTACGGCTGTAAATCCTGAGCTCCTGAGTTCGAAACCCGGATCTGAATAAGTAGAGCAATTGGGTCTTTCTATTTAGAATAATAAATAAATATAAACATATTGGAACATTAACACACAGTACCATCTAGTTCTATGGTAAGCTACGAGGCTTGAGTTATGGATACCAAATAGTTGATACACTAAATGTATATAACTTAAAATACAAATATTATAAATATAAACACCTATGACTGGAATACAAACACTCGTGCTCATTACACAAATGAATGCCCCCAGCGGGACTCGAACCCGCGACCGATGGCACAGCAAATTGGGTCACTACAAACTGAGCCATACGTGTCATTTAGAAATCCTCAGTAACTGTCCAAAGAGGGGAAGCCATGCTTCAGTTATGGTATCATGAAAACTACTACATGTACTGAGATAAATAATAGATAACCATAGACAAAGGATCTATAGAACAAAAAAAGTGTTCTTCAGAATCAATTTCGAATAATTCTGTCAAGCATTTAATTGCCAATTCATCGAGGAAAGTACTACGTACAAAGAACTATGTAACAAAATGCGACGACCCTTAGGAGTAGAGAATTTATTCAGAAATAAAATACACGGGCTTAGTTGCGGGCAAACGATGATGTATGTATTCATTAAAATACTGTTAAATCTAATAAAATAAGCTTTTAAGTTTAGTTTTTAAGCTAACAGCAGCCTATGTATTACCCAAGGTCATAGTTTACGCGTGCACTTAATCCGAAATCCCACCATTTTAGCGTAAATCAGTAACAGACATACACACACAATTTTTCGCAAATATACGATTTTTTTAAGAAAACAAGTAAAACCGCTACAACTAACTAGTTACAGCTTAGATTTTTTTTATATCCACTTACCAATGACACATATCTAATACTTAACTAAGCGCGTCTCCAAGGGAGTGTCAATTTCTATATATAGATAAAATTTGTTGATATTTATGTTATTTTCATTGATTTTAAAAGGGTCTCTCGAAATACTTTAGCGAGACAGTTATTTATATTGTTCGTTTATTATCCGACTAACTAAAACGAAGAGTTAAGTTTATTGAGTGCTTATTTTTGGCATAGGTATAAGCTATAAAGAAGATTAATAAAAAAGAAGATCCTTAGATTTATCGAAGAAGAAATTATCTATATATAATTATAAATGCGAAAGTTTGTATGGATGAATAGAGGTATGGATGTTTGTTAGTCTTTCACGCAAATACTGAATGGATTTTAATGAAACTTTACAATAATATAGCTAATCATCAGTATAATTCATAGGCTACTTTTTATCCCGGAAAAATGTACGGTTCCCGTGGAATAGGTCTGTTTTTGTTTTTCGAGAAGCGAACCCTAGCGAAGCAAGGATGAGCTAGTATGGAATATATCCTGTGGTATCATTTTATAATATAATATAGGACTAGGTAATATGTATATGTATATATATTATTTACTTTTTCAATTAAAACACACTAAATAAAAAGTTGAATTTGTTTAAATGTTTAATTATTTATGGAACCAATATAGAGGTAGAAAACACATTCATTACAAAAAATATATAAAAAAGCACCCGAATTAGGTACTTCCTCTTTCTATAGTTGGTGAGCTACGCAATGAAACGTTTTTTTACTTCTGCAAAGTGGTTTTTTGCAACAATGATGTATGGGCATTGGGCACTTCACATATTTCTATTTTTTAAATTTACTATTAGCGATATCGCCCGTAGAAAGTAGAGTAGAGAATGACATACAGACTGATATACAAGTTACGATGGATAGTTTTCATTTATACCACTTTCAAAGTGTCGCAACCATTAGCGCTTGTCTTAACGATCCCTGTCACACCAGTCTGTCACGTCGTATTAACTTAACACGTTACGTTAAATGCTGTATCCATTTCAGTAAAACAATAAATGAGATTGATTTGTTAAATAGATTTTAGTGTAATATCTATTAATTTTAAGTTAGCAAATAGAAAAATATTTATTTAAAATTGTAATGTTAATTTTTATGTATTTTTTAATTTTTACACAAATATATTATTTAAAATAACGTTTATTTAAGTAAAATGTGACAGACACACCTACAGATAGCTGTAATATAAAGTTTATTATGTCGGGTCATCTATACATACAGATAAATAAAATTGAAGTGTCTATTTGTATTGTCAAATAACAGCTTAATACTATATGCATATGGAATTATGTACGATACTGATAAGAAAAACACAATTTTAAAATTTTTGTTTGGCTGTCCATTTGTTCCGTCTAATCTCCGAAACGGCTGTACCAATTTTGATGGGACTTCCACTGGCAGATAGTTAATGTTATAAGGAGTAACTTAGACTACTTTTATGTTAGGAAAAGAATTAGGGTTTAATTAAAAAAAAAACATTCGCTCGGGTGAGTCGCTTGTAATTAATAACAATAATAACTTAGCCTTTTGCCCACGGCTGGAGACCGGCCCAGGCCCTTAGTTTACTCTATCTCATCAGGCCCAGTGTGGGTTTGGCGAACTCTACATGTTTTTCGCAAAACTAAGTAAAATTAGGTTCTCTCAGACATGTAAGTTTCCTTATAATGTTTTCCTTCGCTGTGAGGTGAGTGGCATAAATTTTAGACGAAACAAAACGTGAAACGACAATAATTAAAATAAATGAGATTTTGCGGATTTGTTTTAAATTTTATTTTTCGAAGTTTTGTATACTTTACAACAAACATGAGTAAAAGACACACAGACAGTTTCTCCCCTGACGATTACTTAATGATAATGATGATATGAAAAAATAGTATTATTTAAAATGTGACAAACAAACACATATTAATTGTATTGTAATAAATTATAGTAATTTTTATTATTTCATTACAAAATTATAGTATTACTAATCGACAAATCTAACAATAGTTGAAATCCTATGGTTTTAGGTGTCCCCGTATAAAACAAAAGGTCTGTTTATTGTAACGAGACTATACTGAAAAAAACTCGGTTAAAACCGTATCCCCTACTTGCTTTTTAAAAAAATACAATTATTAAAAGCAAATTGACCTTAAATGTCAATTTTATCACAAACCTTCAATTTCAATTTTATCACAAATCACATAGTGTACTTTACCAATATAATAAATAACCTGTAGATATGATTCATTTTAATGGCTGAATAAAAAAAATATTAGCCATTTTAACGGTCTGTTAAAGTTCTCATTACGATATTTAATAATCCAGTAAAATGTGGTGAAACTGGACCTAACATGACTAATAAGATGGTAAACTGTACCTATTTAATTACTTTCTACAAAATTAAATTAAAATATATTTATTCAAATAGTTTTTCGCAAGCATTTTTTACTGTCAATTTTTTTTTTATAAATTTCAGTGTGTAAATCCGTGAGGAAGCGACCACAACAGACCGACAGCTTGACAGTTGAATTTAAAATACGTAATCTTAGGGGATGAAATTCTGTCTTCAAATTTAAATAACCTTGAATGAGAAAAGGGTTTAAACAAAGAATCACATATATAATAGCGTAAAACATCTCGTAACATATACGTACAAACAAATTCAGCAAATATAGAGATTTCTTAAGTTTTAAATTTACAACTAATAAAACTAAATGAGCCCAAGGTTGAGGTGTTTACTAAATATCGTTGATCCTCCTCCATCGTCACAGATCAATAATATCAAATTATTGTTTTATCATTAACTTTAAGCATGTATCTGCAAAGTTTCAAGGCCGTCCATATAAACTACGTAAAATCGAGTTTTTTTTTATGGGACAAAGGGGGCAAACGGGCAAGAGGCTCACCTGATGGGAAGTGATCACCTCCGCCCATGGAGATCTGCAACACTGCAGGGTTTGCAGGAAAGGGAGGGAAGGGGAGGAAGGGAGGAGGGAGGAAGGAGGGGGAGGAAGGGAGGAGGGAGGGGGGAGGGAGGAGGAATGGGGAGTGGGTCTCCCGGACTCTCACTTACCGGACGAAACGCGACAGCATAGCTGCCACTTCACGCCGGTCTCCTGTGAGAGAGTGGTACTATACGGGGCGTGCCGGCCCATTCGGCTGCTACCCGAAGGTAACATGTATGGCACTACCACTTTAAAAGAGTTTCTTTAGATATACCTAAAGCTTACACACAAGTGAAGTTGTCAAGCGTGCAATCCAAAATCTACACATATAATAAAATTGTAACTAAACCGAATCTGTAAATAAATTATTTTTTTTTTTGGAAAATCTTATTGAAATAGTCATTATTACCGATACAGAGGCCGAATCTATAGTTTTTAGAATTTTTGTCTGTCTGTCTATCTGTCTGTCTGGAGAAAAATCACTGGAGGGATTTTGATGAAATTTGGTATGATGATAGCTGGTTATCCGGGTCTACATATAGGATACTTTTAACTGTGGAAAAATATCTTATCTCTGAGAAATCTATACTAAACGCTAAAACGTACCAAGGGACGAACCCGAGCGGAACGAGGGTTAGTCGTTAGTTAATTATAATTTTTGTTCTCTAAGTAAAAATATTTAAAATAGTGCTCGCCCAGTGGTTTAAATTCGACAATTTTTTTTTTTTATCAAAACACTAAAGCTCGTTAATAGCTACAGAACAAAAAAAAAGAACGGTTGAGAAAAAGGCATTAAACTATTTTGTCTTTGCCTATTTATATATGGATTTGAAAATGATAAGTTTTTTTTTATACATAACTCTCTCTCTAATCTCGTATACGTAGGACTGGTTGTGTCCCGGAATTTCTATTGATCCCATAATCCGGGATGCATGCGACAACTTATTTATAAAACTAAATGTTTCGAGCTGACATGCTCGTTTCATGTTCTTCTTGTCCGACTTCAAAAAGGAGAGGATACTAAATTCGGTTGTATTTATATATGTTGTTGTTTGTGTATGCCGCATCATCTATACAGATAAATAAAATTGAAGTGTCTGTTTGTAATGTCAAAATAACAGCTTTATACTAAATGCATATGGAATTATATACGGTACTTATAAAAAATTTTTTTGTCTGTCTGTCTGTCTGTCTGTTTGTTACGGCTAATCTCCGAAACGGCTGGACCAATTTTAACGGGACTTTCACTGGCAGACAGCTGATATTATAAGGATTAACTTAGGCTACTGTTATTTTAGAAAAAGAATTAGGGTTACGCTCAAAAAAATTAAAACGTAGCTAGAGACGCATCCGAGCAAAGCGAGGGTAAGTCGCTAGAAAAAAATATATATCCGCGGATACGAGGATTATTAGGACAATATCCGCGAATACGGAAACGGATCTTTACGCTTTACGGATACGCTTATATGACATGTTTTGACTTGAACGGCTTAAACACAATTTAAACACTACATGATACTAGCGATTAATCCTAGGTTTCGCTCGGGTGCGGCCCTAATTGTTTCTACCATACATATTTAAGAGGTTAAGAGAATTGTGAAGCTGTAAACTTTTATACAAAAAGCGATCATTTTTTCCCCCCTATTAATCTCTATCATAATCTTTGGAAATGTTGTAGATATAATGAAAAACTAGGTCCGTACGTTTTTATTTTAAAGAAATATTTCGTATGATAGAAGTTATTAGCAATGCATGCCAGTCACCGATAAGACAACTATACTTATTGCAATTTTCGATTTCAATAAAAGTTATTTAATTTGTGATACTAAACCCATTTTCTTAATTAAAAATGGCCTATAGCACTCGGCAGTAATAGAGCTTCCTATGAGTGAAAGAATTTTCAGAATCATATCTATAGTTTCAGAGATTACCCCCTACAAACAGACTTACACACTTTACCTCTTTATAATATTAGTGTAGTTTTCTTAAAACTTTAATTCATATATTAATTTAAAAGTAATGTAAAAGGACGACACGTTTGGCTCAGTGTGTAGTGACCCTACTTGCTGTGCCAGCGGTCGCGGGTTCGAATCCCGCTGGGGGCATTCATTTGTGTGATGAGCATGAATGTTTGTACTCCAGTCATGGGTGTTTATATTTATAGGTAATATGTATGTATTTAAATTTTAAAGTTATATATGTGTAGTGTATGAAACTAGATGGTGCTGTGTGTTAATGTCCCAACATATTTATTTCTTTATTAAAAGTAATACTTAAATAAAAGTAAAAGTTAAGTTTTTTAAACTTGCCTTTTAATAATGGATATTTAATTATAATATTTTTGGCTTTATATTTTACTTGATGACAGTTTTAGCTTTTATATCATTAAGATAATAAAAAGAAGGGGCTTAAGATCTCATTATACAACAAATGACTTATATACTTCTTCTATACATATAATAAAAGTGTATCTAATCGCTGTCTGTACATAGAAGATATTTGAGAAAAACTATTATTGCTGGTCTTTATTCACGCATCTGTTTGTCTGTGCGTTTGTGCGCGCTAATCTCAGAAATGGCTTAACCGATTTGGGTGCGATTTTCACTAATGTATTGTGGTAAGCTTCATTTAACGTTTAGTATTTGTTTTATATCAATCGGTTCATAAATGAAGAAGTTAGGTTAATTTAAAGAATCACCTAGGGACAAACTTGAGCGAAACGAGGGTGACTCGCTAGTTATAAAGTAAAATATAACTTAATATAAATATAACGAATTATGAATGTGCCAAATATGTAACTGTTATAAATAAACATTAATTAATATTGAAATTGATAGTATTTTTTTTTTCCTTTATATATAAATTGTATAATTCATTGAATTCACCAATATAAATTATATCCGTGAAAGATCCGTTAAAACAATACGAATATGGATAGGGATAAGGTTTTTTTTCTATGGAAATCCGCGGATACGAACACGGATATTTGGCACACCACTAATATGTTCCGTGATATATTCATTATCTTGACTTTTAACGATTAATGAACATATCTACCAATAATCAATATTATTCATGAAAATCTTCCACCCTTAATTTTCGGATTAATTTTAAATTACAAGTAGATGTGTTTAAGTTCATGTTTTATATATTCTTATGAATAAAATGTGAATGTTTCATATGAAAATAATATAAAGCTTTACAAAAATAATAAATTAATAAGTAATATTAATTTCTGTCCGCGGCGTTGCCTACTTTAAAAATGTAATTTTTCTCTCTGTTCTTCCTGCATTCATGAACGACAAGTGCCGTCTGTAAATTTTCAACAAAAAATATTATATTAAATTTTTACCATAATACTTTCTTAGATTTACGCGAATATTTGACATTTTAAATAAAACTATCTTTTCGAATTTTTACGCGGATTTATTTTGTTTTTGGTTCCCCAAAACAGTGAAAAGTTCATTTTGGTTTTTGGGAACCAAAAATCAAATTCTCGCTTAATATTTCTATTAAAAACAATGGTACAATAGGTATATTAATTTCATCTAGAAGAACAAAAGATTTTGGTGATTAAAATAAAACTAACCGCGGAATGTGGGTATTCTAATTTCTAACTTTGCCCAATGAAGAATATTTAGATGTTTTATTTTGGACTATCATATTCAATGCTTAGAATATTTTGATAGAATATTGAAATTTGTAGTAATAATACATACTTTTCTTAATCTACGTCTTTCACGTAGTGTAGCAGCTTTTCTCCGGTCTACGGCCGCTGTTTTTCTTTTGCAAGCCTTACAAGCCCACGCCAAACACCGCCTACTGGGGCCCAACACGTGCTGTATATGTTCGTCCTCTTTCAACTCAACTATTTGCCTATCCTTTGTCTCTTTCTCACAACATTCACTATTATACACACTGTAACTCATTTTGACATTGACAGTTTACAATTTTTTATTTTAAAAAATAATAAAATATTTTTTTACTTGACAATACGTTTTGATTTATTTTTCACTTTCCCGCGTTTAATTGACGGTTTATTTTTTTTTTTAATTTTTCCCGCGCGCCGCGCGTCGCGACGTACGCAACACTGAATTCAGCCGAGGGGTGATTCTTAAGTCGAGATTTACAAAATATGTCCGCTATTAATAAACTAGCCGTGTGCGTCGAGAGATGCCAATTTATTAGTGTTTGGATTGAAATTGATGCCGGCAATATTTTTCCTTTGAATTTGCTGTGAAAGTGTCGACGTTTTATCGTGTCTCGCTTTCGAGATCGATTTTTTAAGTTTCGGATAATATGACTTAAAAGAATTTTTTATGTCCAAGATTTATAACTACAGGTTCTGTAATTTTAATATTTGTCATAATTTTATCATATTTTTCTTTTAACTTTGAATATAAAAATGTCTCGTGTAAAGCATGATTTTACTAACATAAATATGTCATACTAACAGATTATTTAATTATACTCCATGATCATCCAGAATTTATTTAGTTATCGAAAAACATGAAATCCGCCAACCCGCATTGTGCAACCCGTATTTTTTCCATGGTCGAGGTGACCTCCTTGCCCAGCAATGGGACGTTAAATTGTTTAAGTGGGGCCAAATTAATATAGAAAAAAAGTTCAAATGAGAAATGTCCAGTAATTCTACAGTGGAGACAAGAGCGATAAATAATAGAAAAAAAGAAAAAGTCAAAAAGATTTAAATGTAGAGACACACATTTTCTAAAAAAGAGATTCCTTACATTACATTCCTTAAACATATTTCATATATTCATTGTTTAATATTAAATAAATTTTGTAAATTTTCCCGGGAAAGAAAGTAGAAACATAATAGGTAGATCCTCTTTAAATCCGCTTCCCCTTTAAAGAAAGTCCGTTAATCCATTTCGCAGAAATGGCCAGCAAATAGACGACGAAAACAATACCATTTATTATAATAATTGTTGCAATTTTCCATTTACTGATAACGACATAAGCTAAATATGATAATATTTTTAGATTATTGATTTTTTTATTGAATTATTTTATTTAACTTGAACAGATTATACGTATAAATGTCCTTTTTAAATATGTTTTTTTAAATATTTATTTACATATACATATTTTATTTATTGCCTATCGTGCTTAAAGATAACTAACTAACTATCACGAAAGAAATAAATTTTGGTAATGCATCCTCATTCCTCGGAATAGTAAGACAACTTTAATATTATTATAAAAACATTTTGGTTGTACGTGTCAATAGATGGCGTTGTTTAATAATATTTGAATAAAAATAAAGATGATACTCTACACGGAAAACAGAGTGTATAAGTTAATTAGTAATAATAATTAATTATTCAGAACAATTTTTTGTCGATGTTATAAATAAACATAGTGTAACATTATTTCTAGTTTCGAATCGCAAGTAGGCGTCGATCTAAGAGGCGCATGCGTAGAGACGCTAGAATGAAATGAAGGGATGCTGCGTGGAATAAAGAATGTATAAGAGCTGTTTTAATAAATTATAACTACATTTATTATCTTATATTTTATGTAAATGTTTTATTTAGATACTTTTAACTCTTTTTTTTTTTAATTAATAATGGAAAATGCTTAAGTTAGTTGATTATTAAATTGTAATGTTGTGTCAAATAAAAATTAGAAAAAATGTTACAATATTTTTTGCCAATTTTAATTAAGTTTATATTGATATTGTAAAATATTATTTATTATTTCATTCTATGTTCATATCATTTAAATATAATTTTTTAATGGAGTTAAATAAACATAAACTACAAACACAAATAACAAAAAATAACTTAATTGGTTAAATAAATCGTTAAAATAAAACTTAATTTACCAAAAAAAATATATTTAAAGTACTTTCCAACATTTTTAATGCAAGGTCGAACGAATCTTGAACTCGGCCACTTCAATTTAGAAAACTTAACAACTACTCTACACACTTCTCTATCCCGCACAAAACAGCAGCCGGGGTGTGATCTGCAAGCAAGGACACTTGCGCTATAAAATTAACAATAAAATACTAAAAACAAAGCTATATTGACCAAAAACACCAAATAAAAACCATAAAAATTTGTGAATTCGAAGAACAAATGAATTTGTGAAAAAGAAACAAACATAAAACCTCTATCGTTGGACAGACGTAAGTAACGATTTTTCGTAACCTCTTTTTATGCTAATATCTATTTTTAAAACTAATAATCTGCTATAAATAAAAGCATTATTCGTTTTTTTTTATGTTACTAAAACATTAAATGTCAAGTTAAATTTAAAAATAGAATAGAAAGTGTTTTAATATTTTAAAGCAGATAAAATATTTTTTTTATTTTATTTTTTAATTAACTGTAGAGCACACGTATTAAAAATAGGTTTTATTAATTTTAAATTCATTGGTTTTTTTTTTCAAGTGATTGGTTGTGAAAATCGAAGGTGCTTTGACCTAATTTGACGGGATGACATTTACCTAGTAGATATATAGGTGACCTAGGTCATGCGGATAGCCAGGATATAATTATTATACGGCTAAATTATAATAATTTCGTAATAAATAAATACTAAATAATAATTCATATTTAGTTCTTTCTAATAATAAAAAAAAAATTTTTTTTTGGGAAACCATAAACAAAAATTTAATTGATTATTTTACGGTAATAATCTGAAACCTTTTATGAATTCGTTTACTCGTTATTATTACAGAGAAATAATTTAAAAAAAAATTAATTATATTAAACATAATTAATTCATTCGTTCATTAAACATTTTATTTTATTGAATGAAAATTATTTTTGAATTAATTATTTAGTAAGTTGAAATATTAGCTTACATTAAATCACGTTATCTACACATATTAATAAAACTGTAAAGGTTGAATGTTTGTATATAGAAAAAAAAAATGCTGAAAACCGAGTCAGAGAGAGAAAGAGAAATAGAACAAATCCAGATTTTTTTTTCAATTTTTTTGTTTCTCTGTCTATTTGTCTGGTTTTTTGTTTGTACCGACTAATCTCCGAATTTTGAAATTTTGTATGGTGATGGCTTATATCCCTGGTCAACATTTTAGATACTTTTCTTCCCGGAAAATTAAATATTTCCCGTGGGATACGTAAAAAACTGTAATAACTTATACAGCTTAGTACATAAAAACTACTGATTGGATTTTAATGAAACTTTACAATAATATAGTTCATACATCAGAATAATAAATAGGCTACTTTTATTCCGAAAATTTACGGTTCCTGTGGGATAGATTTGTTTTTGTTTGTCCAGAAGCGAACCCGAGCGAAGCGAGGGTGAGCCGCTAGTTAGGTATAAACGCAGAAAGTTACTAAATCATTTTCACCATATTCGCATGGTGTTTATATTATTTTTCAAAAATACAAGTTTTTAATAATACTAAATAGTAAATACTTAGTCTTTTAATGTTGAAGAACGACTAATGCTCCTTTTTAAGATTTGTGTAATTTCTATTAAAAATCAAAAAAAGATTATTTTATATTTGAACTTTGTCATTCCTTGTCACGCTTTGGTGAAAAGGTGATTTCAAAAAAACTTTACTAAGCAATAAATGATAGGTATTATAAATCCTATATATGACATCAGATTTTAGCAATTTAGGTCTAGCGGCTTGGTCTAGACCTTGATAAAATCTGATCAAGTAATATCATAACGTACATAAATAATAACTAGATAGTTATGTATATAAATAAAAGACAATAAATATGACGAGTATTTAATAATAAAATAATAAAGTAAATTGTTTTTGACAAATAATTTTACTAGCAAAAAAAATGATTTCTTTATTATTATTATTACCCACAGATAATGGCATCGTAAACAATGGACGAGAATATGTGTGATATCAATATGGCAATTATAATATTTTATAACGCTGCCTGAGTTGGGTAAGTCAATACTAATAAGTTTAACACCTCCTGGTTAATTTCTAAGATATTAATTGTTAACTGGACCACCGGTGGCTCGGCGGTCGTTGACAGGTTAAGTAGATAATAATATTTATTTAAAAAAAAAAATAAAAAAAAACCGACTAGGTATAAAACGAACTAAAAAGATGAGAACAAGTTGACGAAGAAACATAGTATTAAGCAGATCGTGACATACGAAGTTTATACTATCTACGAGTCTATGTGTATGTGCATGTTCAGAAACCACCTTAAGCTGTTGGTCCTACGCCTTTAATCTCATCGGTCGTGTCGAGTTGTCGTCCCATCGGATTATGAGAGTTAAAGGAAATTAGAAACTGTACGTCTGTCTGCGTACACCATTGTGTACCATGTGTCCTGCGACAGGTGCTTAGTCTATGCGAGATTGACCGCCATAACCGAAATTGGTTAGGAAAACATTATGTAGACATATGATTAGACATCGAATTATATCTATTTTCATGTTTGTATATTCAAATGCATAAAACGCATTTTTTTAAGTCCTTTTTAGTGATAGTGCTTATTTCAGTAGTTAAATGTATGAGGCGTGTTTTATTATCGTGAAGGGACTAGGAATTAAACTCTATCCTCTGTGCAAGTCCTTGGAAATATTTAAAAACAAAAATGATTTAATAGATTAACACTCTTCTAACGCTGAGAGAAAATAAATGTTTTTGATAACAATTACTATTTTGATTGTGCATATCTTGTGCATATTTCGTCCGATTTAGTGCATATTTGCATGCATATTTTGGCATTTTGATAGTGCATATAATCCGATGTCTGCAGTTATGATCTTATAATAGTTGCATACTTCCCTTCCCTTATGGAACGCTAAACAATACATTTATAAAAAATTCCAGCAAGTCCCGTGGTGCGGCAGAAGGAGGACGATATGCACCCGGCAGCCAGGTGACGCTGCCGCCTTCACCCGCGGAACATGTCATGGGACTCTATCGAGTCGCGCGACTTCCTCGGGTGAGTTATTTTAATAGTTATCTATACATATAATAAAATTGTAACTAATCGCTGTCAGTACATGGAAGATATTTGAGAAAAAACTATTATTGGGGATCTTTATTAACGCAATAGAACCCAAAACAATGATTTTTAGTTTTTTTGTCTGTTTGTCGGTTTATATGTGCCTTTGTGCGCGCTAATCTTAGATACAGCTTAACCGATTTGGGTGCGGTTTTCACTAATGTATTGTGGTAAACTTCACTTAACATTTAGTATTTGTTTTATTTCAATCGGTTCCAAAATAAAAAAGTTATATCAATTTAAAGAACCATCTAGGGGCGAACCCGAGCGAAGCAAGGGTGAGCTGCTAGTAACTTATAAATATATGTAATTTTTTGCTTTAACTGTGAATCTGTAAAATTAGGCTAATCTATCTAGATATTGCTAGGTACCCTAGCGAAGCGAGAGTGCTCTACATAGCACTCATAGTTAATATATAAGTGCCTAATTTATATATGCCCGCGCGTAAAAAGTAGCCCACGTACGAGTGTTTTGTAATATATAGGTACTTTTGCACTATTATATAATTGTTCTATTTCGAATTTTACTCCAATCTTTCAAACGGTCAGTGTACAGTTAAAAATAATTATAATATGCAATAAATGAGAAAGTTTGTATGAGTGTATGTTTGTTACTTCTTTACGCTGAAACTGCTGGAATTTGGATGAATAATACAGAGATAGACCATGAGCTCAAGTATCAAAGTTTGGATGAGAGACTTTTTATAGAGCTTTTTTTTTGTTAATGTTGGGAAATGCATTTTCGCATACTACCTGTAGACATACAGGTGGTTATGTGGGACTCAACGGCTAGAAAAGCCAGTACTACCCACTAAAACCCAACAAAACCTCCCCCGTCTTAATGGGGCGTCGCAGGATCGCTTACGCACTCAACCACTCGGCCCCGACGGCAGGTCTGCCGAAGCAGACCACAACAACCATGGGGTTGCTCCAACAGTCCACTCTGCCTACATAGACTATGAGCCGAAGTAACAATAACACATAGGTTACTGTTAGACACTAAGGACAAATCTTTTGTCAGGCAGCTATTCATAAGGAATACAATAATTGACCAACATCGGAAACTTGAATATGACCATAGTCTTACAATAAATAGGCTTAAGCATAAAGTATGTAAAATAAACCGGTACAGAATTATAATTATAACTGTTATCTAGGTCCTTTTCTTTATAATAAATTGAATAAAATTCTTAATATATATCCGCTTAACACTTACCAATGTAAAAATATCATAGTAAAGTGGTTAAAAAAACAAACTTATGATGACACGGAAAAATTATTTGCAATAGTTAAATAAATCATAAATAACTCATAAACTTATCAATTAACTTACACACACGTATATATATATATATATATACACATACATATATATACATACATACATTATACATAGATAAAAAAAAACATATTTTCATATTTTAAACATTCAACACAAAAATGCCTTAACTTA
Organism: Fabriciana adippe; assembly: GCA_905404265.1. Taxonomy (NCBI): domain Eukaryota; kingdom Metazoa; phylum Arthropoda; class Insecta; order Lepidoptera; family Nymphalidae; genus Fabriciana; species Fabriciana adippe. The sequence continues at coordinate 2,875,627 of FR990010.1, forward strand.
ATTTTAACTTAATTTAATTTTAATTTCACTTAATTTGAGCACAAAACATATTGTTAACAATTACTTAAATAAAAATTTATATAATTATATTTAAAAATTTAGCTTAAGTCGTTATTTTCAGTGGTCTAACCTTACCTTTTTAACTTTACTTTTATGGCGGTACTTGTAAAAAAAATAAATAATCTTAAATATCAATGTTAGTTAAAACTTTAGTATAAAATTGGCTTTCTAACGTCATAGTTATTGTGTGGCATTTTAGTTAAGTATAAGCTAAGTGATAATGTTATGTTCTTTGTGTCATGAGGAAGGATCTGCCGTCTGTAATACAGGCTCGGCCTAGTACAGTTGGCAGTAACTAACCGCAGTAAGCAACTTTAATTTGTAATTAGCTTATTTTGCTTATGGTAACGAAATGTAACTTCTGCTAATAAAGTTTATTATTATAAAAAAAAAAAAAAAAAAAATCTTATCCTAGCGAGGATATCGCTAGGATAAGATTAGCACTTATATAATTAAGTGTTTTAAAACTTTTTAACTGTGTTTGGAGATATTTGAGATGTAGTAGTGTAACAAATTCAAATTTCAAATCCCAGGTCTCGCACCTCTAATATTTTCATATGCGAATCATTTCTAACATGATTACCATTTGCCTTACGGTGAAGGACAACATCGTAAGGAAACCTGCATGTTTGAGAAAACCTAACAAGTTTTCGAAAGACATATGTGAAGTCCGCCAACTCGCACTTGGCCAGCGTGGTGGACTATGGGCTGATTCCCCTCGTATTGAAGGGAGGCCCACCCCCAGCAGTGGGACGTTAAAAAGGGCTGTATACATACGTAATTGAGGGTATAGTGAAAACAGAAACAAAAAAGAACAAAGACGTAACCTAATTTAATCTCCACCAAATAAACTTCTTCTTTTGTCTTTTTTTAACTATTTAGCGACCTAAATAGATAATTTTGATCGATTTCAAAAAAAATTGGAGGTTTTCAATTAGGATATATTTAGATATTTGTTTTTTTTTAATGAATATGTTATATCTTACTGACCGTTATACATTTTATGCTAAATCATCTAGGGAATATATTGTTCATTATTTATTAGAAGTTATAAATATTCTATTGTAGTAAAGGTTTAATTAGCTACAAACATACACGGAGTTAGGTATTTTTTAAATTGCAAATTTTTTTTTAAGCAACCCTACTTAACACACATAGATCGCATCGTACGTGCCAGTAAAAAGAGTTTGCAATATTTTAATATATACTTTTTTGTTTTCTCTCCTTTCTAATTTAAGATACATTTTACAATATTCCTCTTGTAATTTAATAATTTAGAGAAATAGATATTTTAAACCATAAATTATTTCTATAGCGGGGTGCCGGCGCACCAACTGTCGGCAACGCGGCTACTCAGTTCGCCTGATCCATCGCGACATCATCTGGAAGAACCACCTGGTAAGGGTTGTTTGATAAATAAAAATACATTATACATACATACATACATATAATATATAAGACAGCGTTTCTTAAACTTATTGCAGTCATGGACCACTTTTAGAATTTCTAAAATTCCACGGACCCCCTGTTAAAGAATATTGTATAAGGGTGCGTTTACATCAAACGAGCGAATGCTCATTCTATCCCCACCCTATCAAATTCTTTTAATGTAAACAGAGACAGAGCATTCTTTCGTTGTTCTCTCTGCGTTCGCAAAGATTCTATAGAACATTCTAAGAATGCTCACTCGCTTGATGTAAACGGCACTAGAACGTGCGAACAATTGCTTAGAGCGTTCTTAGATGTTCGAACGCGCTCGCTCCCCGTAGCGGTCTCTTCAAAGCGTTCTTGTGTTCTAGCAATTTGAATATTTACGAGTAAATACCTACTTATCGAATCATGGATCGGTCTCAAGAAAAATGTCTATTAATGTCTATTAATAAAATTTGTCACCCACCAACGTCTCTTTCTTCTTTTCTTTTTGACTGTTTGAGACAAAATAATAAATGCAGCACTTGCAATTATAATATCGTTCGGCTGATCTAAACGTCATTGCAAGAATTCTAGTTCTATGTTCTCATTTTGCACGTTGATCTTTTGGTGTAAACGCTGAAATCGGAATTTCGTTTACACTAAAAGAACAAGAAAGAATGCTCTTGCTCTAGCTCTAGTTCTTTGTTCGTTTGATGTAAACGCACCCTAATAGTATCACAGTGTACGTTTTTAGGTGTATTTTTTTTTTAATCGCCTAAGAAGTAGAAGCGCGAGGCGCGGGGGGACTATACCTACACTGTAGGTGCAGTACCTCCGCGCCTCGCGCTGCTCAACAATAACCAGCGAGAGTGATGGATAAAACAAACGATGAGTTAGTTTACTCTACAATTTTTTAATTAATGTTAAGGACTAATTGAGTTTAAGTTTAACAAAATCAGACCACGATTAACAATAAAGACAAAATTCGTACTCCCATTTGTGCGCTTTCTCATTAGACAAAAACATATGTATAAAGCTTGTTGAGAGGTTGTAAAATAACCAGAAAACCCCAGGAGAAACCGCTGACAAAAGCTAGCTAGTAGTAAATGGATCTTTCCAGAACTATTCCCGTTCTCAGAGGAATATCCGAGCGAAGTTCGCAATGGAGCCATACGATGGGGCTCTCGCTTCGGTCCAGCTCACAGGCCGTCGGCCGGCGTGCTGGAGTGCTTCCGGATATGCAGATCACGCTTGGACCAGTATCTTGCGAGGCGAAAGGTAAGATATTTTTTCCTTATTAATACCTTCTTAGATTTACGCAAATATTTTACATTTTAAATTGAACTGTATTTTCGAATCTTTCCGCGGATTTATTTTTATTTTTTGGTACAAACAGTACTATTTGTAATAACTACATATGTATATATAACCTTTGAGACGTCTAAAACCTTAGTCTGTCCCGTGACTATGATTGCAGTAAAACATTCAAAACGTCGGGACTCAAAAATCTAAATAGGGTAACTGCAGCTATCAACGACCCATCGAAAACCTGCAGGTTTCACCGACCCATTAACATATTTCGCATTTAACTTGTCTATAAAAATGTTAAACTATACATTGTAAAGAAATTATGCATGTTCATTGTATTATGTTCAATTTGAAGTTATGTTTGTGTGCGTGATAGCTCGGAAAAGGACAAAATACATTAGTTTTTCTGACGATAGCAAGTGTGCAGGTCATTTCATACTGGACCTTACTCCCTCTGGCAAGTAAGTTATACTTTTGGTTAAGAATTTTTCTGCTTGTACATAATACTTACAGTTATTTAGTTTAGCTAAACATATTAATTATGGTGTATATTATGCATTTAGCAACACATTTTATAGGATTTGCATAATATTATAAGGTAAAATTTAAAATTAAATTAGAGCGGAAATAGCTTCGTGGATTTGATTCTTAGCAGCAATTACCGACCTTTGGGTCGTTAATAGCCGGTGCACATTGTTTACCTTTTCGTATTTATGTTTAATTTGTGTCAGTGAAATAAATATTTTTTATGCTCCAGACAGATCTCGAGTGATCTACTCGTGAGAATATCTATTAACGACATACAATTTTTTAACTGGTTTACTTCTTTTTTTGTGATCTTTAATCACAATTTGGTTAACTTTCTAAAGATTTGTACTGCATCATAGTTAATCTATGTATTCATAATAAAATAACTTACGAGTACATTTACAAATCCTATTACTGCTCTCAATCAGTTATTTTTATCAGGATTAGGAATTAGAATTGATCATCTAAGTACTATTTATTTTTTATGAGTCGGTAAAACATATTATAGTGGGTTATAAAGTACTATTTACCGACCCATATGAGTCGGTAATAGTCACAATGAGAAGCTATCTCCGAGTCTAACCCTATTCCACTAAGGCTACGCTTGGATCTCGCATACCTACGTATTATATATTTTTTCTAAAACAGTTTTTGTATATTTAGATAATATTAACATTACAGATAATTTTTTTTTTAGGAACATGAATGAAAGAAATTGCAGGAAAGCCTACACCAAAGTTGCTCTCAATACAGCGATTTCGGCTATTAATGAGTTTGGGGTTTATATCAAGCGTCAAAAAAATAACATTCTAAAGACTACATTACGTGATAAGCGAGATAAAAAATACAAAAATGAGATATGTGGCGTTCAGCCGATACTTAGTTTATATGAAGAAGGAATGATTGTTGACTGGATTCACTACCTGGGCAAGTCGGGCTTTCTAATCACAAAAGGATAATTTATGGAATATCAAAGGAGATTAGAAAAAGAAAAAAAAGAAAGGATAATAAGAAAAATCTTGGAAAAAAAGAATCAATGAAAGCAAAAAGAAAATTAGAAGCGTTAGATAAGAAAAAGTCACTTAAAAATTTAAAAAAACTGATATACAAGGTAATAATTTATTTAAGAATAACCAAACTAGCAACAGAACAATCTTTGAAAAAACCAATAAACCATATGAGTATTCTGAAAGCATGGTGGTAAATACTGAAGATTCTTCCGAAGCTGCAACAACAACATATTGTGAAACTGATTATTCTACACAGGCGAGAGAGGCTGTAAAACGTCACTGCTTGATGTGATTGAAGATGAATCTATATTTAGAAATTATTTTTAAAGTACCTACTTAATTAATTATTATCAATATAATCTAATGGATGTATGGTCTCAATCAAAAAGTTCCTACTACCAATAAGTAATTATCTTTCACATAATTTGTTGTTATCTACTCTATTAAAAAATAATACATTTTATTTAGTTTACATCTCTACTAAGTGACGAACCTAAAAAGTGAATGTTTATAAGTATAAAATTGTTTTATTTCCTTATAATCGGTAATACCTTCATAAAAATCGTTAATAGCATCATAGCCATTGGAAGGGGTCGGTAATGGAAGCATTTGACTTGCTCACATTAACAATTTTTTTTTCCAAGATCTCATTGTATTTTATTATTTTTATGATAAAAAATTAAAACTACATATTCAAAATTTACATATAAAAATAAACAAGTAAGTGTGTACGCATCCGCTGACCTTAAAAAATCACATCAATTTCAAAGTTGCCTTAAAGGGGTCGGTAATACCTGCATTTACCTTAAATCCGCGAAAAAATCGTAAAGATGGTTTTATTTAAATTATTTTTTCCTTAATTTATAGTTTTGAATAATTTAAATATCTTACTGTGATTCTAAATTAGCTTTAAATGAAAAATAAAAAGTTTATAATTTCTGAACGACTAAACTACTTTAGTGTTTCTTTGCCGTCAATTGAAAATTGCGGAAAGGCGCGACAGAGACAAAACGAATATGCGGCTAGAAGTCTTCTGTATTAATTGAAATACGATTAATGAAGATAATATTTATAACAATATTACATTCCATTATAATATTATAATTTTAAATAATATTATAATTTTTACAAATTCCATTTATAAATTAAAATTGAAATAAAAGACGGATATCGGCCGCACATTCACATTCTCTCTGTCAATTTCATGACAGTATTGCTAAGTCCATTCTCTACGTCTATGATATTAATAAAGGCAACTAAAATTGGTCACATCAGGAAAATCTATACTTACATTCATTCATAATTAACTGTTGCTCTCAGGAACACTGTCCGTACGTCCGTCTATAATTGAATACTAATTGATATTTCAATATGATATAAATATAGACATGTATTTATTAATTAATATCTCTAATATGTCAAAGGATAACAATCTTTGGTATGACAGCTTTCACGACATGCACAATGAGGTCGTGCCAAGTTCTTTTGTTTTAATTTTGTATGTATCTAGCAATCTATTATAGTTTAACCAATGTTCTAACTATAGGTATACCGCATATCAGTCAAAAATATATTTGATACTTGTAAGACGAAATTTACTATGATATTTGGTAAACATTCGAATAATACTGCATGGATTTTCTATGGACATGACCTTTTATATATTATAGCGACTCATCCTCGCTTCGCTTCGGGATCGTCCCTAGACATAAACAAATCTATCCCACGTACATTTTTTCGGGATGATATATAGCCTATAGCCTTCCTCAGTTAACGGGCTATCTAATGCAATAAGAATTTTTCAAATCGGATTAATAGTTCTTGAGATTAGTACGTTCAACCAAACAAACAAACAAACTCTTCAGCTTTATAATATTAAAAATAAGTATAGATTCATTATATTCTGGTTAGGATATCATAAGTAGTATTACATATTATTGAAAATTGGCTATCTATAATAGTTCAAAGCATGCAGAATTTTAAGGGTAGGACAAACAGACGGACGGACGAAGAGGCTTAGTTTTAGATTTTTTGGGTATGAAATTCTAATAAAATTACGTCTTAGTAAGAGGGAAGTTAGATAAAAATATTGTCGTACTGTCAAAGTATGTTAATAATGAGATTTGGCGTGTGACAATGCAGGGACAGGCTTGCTTTGCTTATCACGTACGTCGGTACCAGGCAAATATTGATGTAGAAATATATTTTACAATCTGAAAATTTAAGGAGAATAGGAAAATATTTAAACAATGACATGTTCTCTACCCACATCTATACTTCTATACTAATGTTATAAAGCTGAAGAGTTTGTTTGATTGTTTGTTTGTTTGTTTGGTTGAACGCGCTAATCTCAGGTACTACTGGATGGAATTGAAAAATTCTTTTTGTGTTGGATAGTCCATTTATCGAGGAAGGCTTTAGGCTATATATCATCCCGGAAAAATGCACGGTTCCCGTGGGATAGAGTTGTTTTTGTCTAGAGACGAACCCGAAGCGAAGCGAGGGTGAGTCGCTAGTATAGAATATATTAGAAATTATGTTAGAAAAAAATCTGTCCATCTTTTTCTAAGATAAACATGGGTGGAAAAATCTCAAAAAGATAACAATTTACGACCCCACAACTTTTACGGATGGCAATTATTACGGACTTAACTAATATTCCGGTTCATAATGGTTCATCCGATATGCTTTGTGCATTTAATAGTTTTATCTACCTTTAAATTAGATGTTAAAACCTTATGGCAAATAAAAGAAATCTCAAGATCAAAATCCTACAAATTAAATTAGTAGGCGTCTAACGACAAAAAAGATCTGCGATAATTACCCTGTGTGGACAGTCAAACAAATAAATAATATCAACAATGTGATGGCATAAAATTTCATTTCCTAGATACTTTGAAGTAAAGATCCCTTAAATGAAAACGAAAATCGAAACCATTTTTTTAACATAACTGTGAATGCTATTATCTATACAAATAAATAAAATTGAAGTGTCTGTTTGTAATGTCAAAATAACAGCTTTATACTAAATGCATATGGAATTATATACGGTACTTACAAGAAAAATACAATTTTTGAAATTTTTGTCTGTCTGTCTTTTTGTTCCGGCTAATTTTCGAAATGGCTGCACCAATTTTAACGGGACTTTCTCTGGCAGATAGCTGAAATTATAAGGAGTAACTTAGGCCACTTTTATTTAAAAATAAAAGAAATAGGAATTCGCTCAAAAAAATTAAAACGTACCTAGGGACGAACGCGAGCGAAGCGAGGGTGAGTCGCTAGTCAAATAATAAGTTCGTTCGTTTTTAACTATTGTGATCGTTTTCATATGTTGATCCTTACCTTCAAATATCTCGGAAACGTGATAGTTTTGGGCATTATATTGCTGTTAATTTATTATTTACTAGCGACTCACCCTCGCTTCGCTTCGGGTTCGTCCCTAGACAAAAACAAATCAATCCCACGGGAACCGCAATTTTTTCCGGGATAATATACAGCCTATGGCCTTCCTTAGTTAACGCACCATCTAATGCAAAAATAAATTTCCAAATCGGATGAGTAGTTCCTGAGATTAGCGCGTTCAACCAAACAAACAAACAAACAAACTCTTCAGCTTTATAATATTAAGTATAGATTTAAGTGTTTTCTAAATATAATGGTTTAAATAGTGCGCCTCAAATTAAAAAAAAAAGGCGGAATGGTGGCAATGTCACAAAGGTTCTATCTATCCTTTAGATAAAAATATTGTCAGTTCAATTCAATTCTCTTGTTAATAGCTTCAAAGATTACTTCGCCAATGTACCGTGGAATGGAGGAAACTAAAAATATTGTAATAAATTTCATAGATCGAACGCGGGGTACGTCTGTATGGCCAGAACGAACAACGTCTGGCTGTCAAGGTGTGGCTGTCAGCGCTCCGCGGCGTGCGACATCGCAGCGACAAGTTCGCCTTGCTCGGACATCTATACCAGGCATATATGGACTTTGGGAAATATAGGTGCTATTACAATTCATTTTTTAAAAGTTTTTGTTCATTACGAGTGAGTTGTACTGGCTTTGTTTAGGTGTAAAGTCTGGTACAAAAGTCAGTGGTAGCCCAGTGGTAACGCTCTCGTTTGGGAAATCGAGTGAAGCGGGTTCAAATCCCGGGTCTCGCACCTGTGATATTTACATATGCAAATCATTTCTAACATGATTACCACTTGCCTTACGGTGAAGGAAAACATCGTGAGAAAACCTGCATGTCTGAGAGAATCTAGCAAGTTTTCGAAAGACATGTGAAGTCCGCTAACCCGCACTTGACCGGCGTGGTGGACTATGGCCTGATTCCCCTCGTATTGAAGGGAGGCCCGTGCTCAGCTGTGGGACGTTAAAAAAGGGCTGAATACATCATCATTATCGTCATCTAGAAAAAACAAGGGTTACCAGTTCAAAATAAAACAAACAAAAATAGTTTAAAACACATTGTAATTAATCAAAAATATAACATTTTACAAAAATATAAAAAAGGCTGAATACAAAGTCTGGTACATACATACCTTCGATTAAGTTGCTCTTAGGCTAATATCATATCTCAAAATAACAAATGCACAGATGGACATTGATAAGTAAGTGTTATGTTCATCTAAATGAACTATTTATTGTACTTTCAGGTTCTGCTTAACTTAAATAGGACTGTAAATCCTAAAAATTAAGGAATGTATTTTAGTATAGGTCCAAAATACAATATAATTAGGTCTCATAACGTCCCACTGCTGGTCTACCCTCAATGCGAGGAAGACCAGCTATAGGTGACAACGCTTCATCGAATGGCGAGCACCTAATCATCTTAAAAATGATTCGCAAATGAAAAACAAAGGGTGTGAAACCCTGGTTTTGGACTTACTACACTCGGTTTTTAAAGCGAGCATTACCACTAGGTTACCACTGCCCTAATCAAGCAATTTTTGTAAGAAATAGATTCTAAAAAAAAAAAAATATAGACTACCTAGATCAAATATCAAGTACCTACTACAATCTGAGCCCTAGAAGCCTAGACTAGGAAAACTAACTTGATTACTAAAATCGTGTTTGGTCCTTGTCATATGAACTCGTATGTATAAATTGTATTGTATGTATTCAACATTTTCTAATGTCCCACTGCTGAGCACGAACCTCCCTTTAATATTAGAGAGATATTATTATATGTATGGTATATAATTACAGGGAATCTCTAGAATTTGCCAATCGTCAACTCGGTATCTCTGAGGAGCTGGACTCGGCTCCGATGAGAGCTGAAGCTTATCTCAACCTGGCACGCGCTCATCAGACTTTGGGTGGACTTGACAGGTATTGCTATAAAACATATTTATATATAAATTTATATTTACATATCTGTCTGCAACGGTTTCTTTTCTTTCTCCGTGACATTGGCGAAGTTGGGGAAGAATTGGTAGGTTCAAATGCCAATAGCAAAGTCATTGAATTGTCAGATACTACTCGTAGTATTAATTAAATAAATAACGTGTGTGTGTACTTATGTACGCACGTAAGAAGTTATACTTCTTTAAGGTAACAGAACAAAAATAGCTAAAGATTTCATCCGGTATGTCACAACTCTCTGTTTGTAAAAGGAATGATAAATTAATAAAATAATTAAATAAGACATATTAGGAATTTTACAATCATACATTTATATGTAGAATATCATTTAAGGAAAGAATATAATATTATATATCATTTGTTAGACAATAACGACGGTTTCCATGGCAACAAACAGTTATCAGCTAACTTCATCATGTCGCTTTTAAGCTATCGGTGTGCACGCGCAACGTAAAACTATTAATCTCATATTTTTTTCCAAATGTCCCAAAAAAAGTATAACTGCAATAATCCATACATTTTATGCTATCTATTAACATTAATTTTTACAACTGTTTTTCTTTGTTCATGATGAGATTTCATCTTACTACCACAGTCGAATAATCCATACATTCGTCTACGAAAGCGTGTAGACTGGGCAATCCTGCAGGGTGTGTAGGGTGAGTCATGGGAGGCGCACCCGACAACCATACTTACTTATATATGACACTCGGGAAATGGTATTAGGGTTGCCACAAGCTAGCATAACAGTGCTTTAACTTGAAAAAATTGGTACTATTGACAACCCTAGAATTTGGCAATATTTCCGCTAAAGTCAGTGAGCTATCGGCTTCTTTATTGATTTTTATACTGTGGTATCACAATATTTTCTAGGGCTCTTTCATACGCACGTCATGCCTTATACAACGACTGCGGTGGCGGCTCGACGGCCGGCTGCGTACATCTCACCGTGGCAGCGGTCAGTCTCGAACTTGGCGCTTTTTCGAAGGCAATGGACGGTTTCCAGAAAGCATTAGCTGTGGCGCAGGGACAGAATGACAATACGCTTTTGTTGCAGGTATGCTTTTATATAATTTTATATACGTAAAGGATAATATCGTGGTTTTTTCAGTTGATAATAATGACATATTAAATACGAAGAATTGTCTGTTTGTTCCTTATTTATCCGCAGAATTTCCACCGAATTACGCAGAATTTGGAAACTTGGAACTTTTACAATTTGGCGTGATGTTCTGTAAAGTCTTAAGAAAATTATTAGATTGTTTTCTCGTTTTAAAGATTAATAATGGATAAGCTATATCAATTTTAAAATAATTAATACCATTGTTCGAAAACAAGGTAATGATAGTTGCTTCAAAATCATACTTACCTTTACTTCGCCTCCAGTTACTCCAGGTAGTCTATATATGTATAAAAACGTTCAGAATTATATAACAAATATACAAACGCATAAACTTACCCATTTAAGTAATTATTATCTAAAATACCATCCCCCTAACAGGTGTACGTAGGTCTATCAGAGCTCTGGCGTCGGCTGCGCGACACGGAGCGCGCAGTGGCGTGCGCGGCACGCGCGTGCGACCTCGGCCGCGGCCCGCGCGCGACTGACCTCAACACGAGGCACCATCGCACTGCGCTGTTGCAAATGGCGGCCGCTCTGCGCGCGCGCGGGGAATTGGGGGATGCTCATGATTATTGTAATGTGAGTAGTTGATTTTTATTCTTATTGCTCTTCTTCTTTTTCTTTTAATTCTTCTTATACCATATGAACTCTTCACAACATATTTTCTTTTTCTACTTCCTTCTAATAACTTTTACCTTAGGCTACACTCTTTTCACATAAACATAATATGTCCCTTTTGAGTACTACCCACTAAAACCCAACAGAACCTCCTCGTCTTAATGGGGCGTCGCAGGATCGCTTTAACGCACTCAACCACGACGCCCCAACGACAGGCTTGCCGAAATAGACCACACAACCAAGGAGTTTCTCCCACGGTCCACTCTGCTATATCCATACACTAACCCAACATGTCGCAATAAGACTAGTCTTATTAGTCAACAAGTATTAATTAATGAATGCCCTCCTGACAAATTTCGGCCACGGCGGAAAATCTCACTGAGACTAGGTATCTGCGCATGAGATATTATAGTGCACAAGTGTACGCGCAGATACAACGTACACTCTCTATTCCTGTCACTCTCAAGTCTGATGCGACGACGCTTCGACACTCGGTGAAAGTTAAGACGCGGGGGAGACGAGACATGTGGTCTGCTTCGGCACAGGGTTGAAACACCGCCACCTTCCCAACTCCGGGTCGTTACTGAGGATATCTTAACAGAAAAATAAGTAATTAAACTTGGCTCGACCCGGGACTCGAACCCAGGACCTCCGGATTTGGAGCCGTACATGCTAGCCACTAGACCATCGCAAAAAGTATAGAACTTGTATGTCCCTAACTGCATAATACTAAGTACCGTATTTATATGATTTTTTTATTTAAATTACTAGCGACTCACCCTCGCTTCGCTCGGGTTCGTCCTTAGGTTGCTTCCCAAAACAAAATTAATGAATTAATTTGTTTTTTTTTTTCGTGGGACCCTATTTTTTTTTTTTCTAAAATAAAAGTAGCTTAAGTTACTCCTTATTACATCAGCTATCTGCCAGTGAAAGTCCCGTCAAAATCGGTTTAGCCATTTCAGAGATTAACCGAAACAAACAGACAGACAGACAAAAGTTGTAAAAAAATGTTGTTTTGATATATGTATCATATATACATCCATACGCATTTAGTAAAAAGCGGTTATTTTAATATTACAAACAGACACTCCAATTTTATTTATCTGTATAGATTAGATATTTTATTAAATTAAATATTTATAACATTTCAGGAAGCACTTCGACTTGCGGCGGTGGCCGGAGACCAAGGTTGTTACGCGCGCGCCATGAGGATAGCAGGGGACGTGTATCGAAGGAAATGTGATTATGGGAAAGCTCTTAGGTATGTTTTGTTTTCATAAGTCTAGTAATACTTGTCTTATTGTTGTTAGATTACGCCATGTATTGATTTTAGAACTAAGTTATTGTCAAAATTACATTAAAATTGGATTGTTATTCTAAAATACAAAGTATTATATCTAACAACTTGACGACACGTTTGGCTCAGATTGTAGTGAACTTACTTGCTTACTTGCTGTGTCAGCGTTCGCGGGTTCGAGTCCCGCTGGGGGCATTCATTTGTGTGATAAGTATGAATGTTTGTACTCCAGTCATTGGTGTTTATATTTATAATATGTATGTATTTAAAGTTATATATTATGTGTAGTGTATCAACTATCTGGTATCCATACTGGTATACACACAAGCCTCGTAGCTTACCATGGAACTAGATGATGATGTGTGTTATTGTCCCAACAATTTCTTTATTATTTATTAATTATTATCCAACACAAGTATCAGTTCATTTAATGGTATAATAACGGTTAAAAAAACATGAAAACTGTTTAGAATTGGCTAAATAGCTGGTCGTTTTTTTTTTATTATATGAAATTAACGCAGGTTGCAAATGAAGGCAGCGGCTTGAAGGACTAATTGTGTTCTTTTGCGTTTTCTGGGTTAAATTAAATATTGGCTATCTATACATCGTCTTCGAAAATCGATCAATCTTTGAATAAAATAAATAAAATCTGTCTGTAATACTTTCTTAGAATTACGCGAATATTTGACATTTTAAATAAAACTATCTTTTTGGATTTTTTCGCGGATTTATTTTGATTTTTGGTTCCCGACATTTCGTACCTACGTCTTACAGCAATCATGGTCATGGGAGAAAGTAATATTTTAGACGTCTCAAAAGTCACTATATAAAGTTGTTAAAGACAGCCCACTGTTTGTACAATAATTCCGCGAAAAAAACCGAAAGATAGTTTTATTTAATACTAGCGACTCACTCTCGCTTCGCTCGGGTTCCTCCCTAGGTTGCTTCACAAAACAAACTGTTTTTTTTTTTTTTGGTTTTAATTTTTGTTTTCGTGGGACCCTATTTTTTTTTAAATAATTGTAGCCTAAGTTACTCCTTATTACATTAGCTATCTGCCAGTGGAAGTTCTGTCAAAATCGGTCCAGCCGTTTCAGAGATTAACCGGAACAAACAGACAGACAGACAAAAATTGTAAAAAATGTTGATTTGGTATATGTACCGTGTATATATCCATATGCATTTAGTACAAAGCGGTTATTTTAATATTACAAACAGACACTCCAATTTTATTTATTTGTATAGATTAAAATTCTTATTTATTTATAATAACCAACAGACATTACGAAGTAGCAATGGGCGCGGGACAGTCGCTGGGGGACCGTCTGGCTCAAATGGAGGCGATGGATGGAGCAGCGCGATGCTTGGAAGCTCTGCGGTTGCAGGGACGCATCTGTAACTGTCGACCTTTGGAGTTTAACACTAGGCTGTTGGAAGTCGCCACGTCTGTTGGTTCTAAGGTGAGTTTTTGTATGTACAGTAGAAACTCGATTAATCGGACTAATTGTTGTCCTTAGGCATTCGGATAATCGAAAGTCCGGATAATCGAATGATGAAGAAAAGCAGTTTTTTTCTTGAAACAATTGCTAACTAACTAAAACTACTTTCTATCCCGGAAAAATGTACGGTTCCCGTGGTATGATTTGTTTTTGTTTGTTTAGAGGCGAACCCAAACGAAGCTAGGATGAGCCGCTAGTGCTTTAGTGCTTGCATAAATTCGACTTGTAGGTATATAATTGGTCGCGGTTGGTAGTCCGGATAATCGCGAATCCGTATAACTGAGGGCCGGATAATCGAGTTTCTGCTGTATTCAACTCTTGTTAACGTGTAACTGCTTGGCATGAGCCTCCCTTTAATACGAGGGGGATCATGTTCACATTCTCACATCTTTCGAAAAAACTTCAGACACTTTCAGGCATGTAGGTTGTCTTACGATGTTTTCCTTCACCATAAGTTTTTCATTTTTGGCTGACTTTGAAAGGGGATGTATTAATTTTCAATTAATTTTCTGTATATGTCTTTTTGGTGTATTATGTTATGTGATACCTTTATTGTGAACAGATTCTAATATTAATGCCTAGAAAAACTTGGTTTACCTTTAAAGTTAAAAATGATAAAATTAAAAAAATACGACTATGTAAAAAGCGAACTAAAAAGATGGGAAACGTCAAGTTAAAGGAACATAGTACCTATTTAAATAGAAGATTAATTAGTGTTTCTAACAGGTTTACAGTAGTCTAAATATTTAGACTACACATATGTGTATTGTTACTAGTATTTTTATATATTACTAGCACTTACCCTCGCTTCGCTTCGGGTTCGTCCCTAAACAAAAACAAATCTATCCCACGGGAACCCTACATTTTTCCGGATCATATATAGCCTATAGCCTGCCTCAGTTAACGGGCTATCTAATGCAAAAAGATTTTTTTAAATCGGATAAGTAGTTCCTGAGGTTAGCGCATTCAATCAAACAAACTTTTAAGCTTTATAATATTATAAATAAATAATAAGTAATAAGTATAAGTATAGATATGCCTAAAACTAATTATCTTGTCTAGTATTTCTATACATGTTTTCATTATTAAGCAAAGCATGTTACTCTATTCAAGAGTTTCTTGTCGATGGAAATGTGTGGGATTGAGAAATATTGACTCATATACGCTATCTATATTGTTATGTTAATAAAATAAATAAAATGTAACTTCGACAGTTAAAAGAGCAATTATTGAGTTTCTCTCGGGCTCTTCTCAGCAGAACAGCTTTCCAAGCCGGTGGCAGCTTCCTCACGGACTGACTACACTGACACTCTTGAAATTAAATTGAAGATTTTTTTTTATGGGACAAAGGGGGCAAACGGCAAGAGGCTCACCTGATGAGAAGTGATCACCTCCGCCCATGGACATCTGCAACACTGCAGGGCTTGCAGATGCGTTGCCGGCCTTTCAGGAAAGGGAGGGAGGGAAAGTAAGGGAAGAGGAAGGGAGGAGGGGGGGAGAGGGAGGGAGGGAGGAGGGGGAGTGACGAGGGAGTAGGCCTCCCGGACTCTCACTTACCGGACGAAACGCTACAGCATAGCTGCCACTTCACGTCGGTCTCTTATAAGAGAGTGAAGATTAAAAAGTGTTTATAATAAGTAACTTATTATAAGTCTTATTGAATAAAGTTTATTTGATTTCACACACGATACGTCCCCGCCACAGATGCTGGTGCGCCGCGTGCGCCTGCGCCTGTCGGACATCTACACGGCGCTGGGCGACAACAGCGCGGCGGCGCGGCAGCGGCGCGCGGCCGGCGCGTGGGCCGCGCCCGCCTGCGCGCGCTGCCGCGAGCCGCTGGCCGAGCGCGCCGAGCCGCTCGCGTCGCTGCCTTGCGCGCACATCGTGCACCACGCGTGAGTGCATACGTACATACATACATACATACATATATACATATATATCAAATAGTAGTTATGACGACACGTTTGGCTCAGTTTGTAGTTGACCCTGCTTGTTGTTCCAGCGGTCGCGGGTTCGAGTCCCGCTGGGGGGGGGGGGGGGGGGGGGGCAATTCATTTGTGTGATGAGCACGAATGTTTGTACTCCAGTCATGGATGTTTATATTTATAATATGTATGTACTTAAAAGTCATATATGTGTGGTGTATCAACTATCTGGTATCCATAACACAAGCCTCGTAGCTTACCATGGAACTAGATGGCGCTGTGTGTTAATGTCCCAACATATTTATTATTATTATTTATTTATAGTAAAATACTCCTTATTGTACATAATTGTAATACGTCCGATTATGACAAACCTTCCAGCTGCATGCCGGAGTCGTGGTCGCGGCGGTCGACGCGCGGCGCCGTCGCGGGCGCGGAGTGCGCGGAGTGCGCGTCGCCGCGCGCGCCGCGCCAGCCGCCGCCCGCGCCGCCCGCGCCGCGCAGTCTGCCCTCGCAGGTTGTGAGTATATGTAGAGGGAATCAATGGATGGATGAATAGATAAATGAAATTAAATTTTGTATGAAGTTCTACCATATATACAGTAACGCAACCTCACTAAAGCGGAGTTCTAAAACAAAAAAAAACAAAAAGAACATAATATGTACATAGGTACAGTAAATAATAGGCCTTTTATGATTTGTAGACGGCCTTTGATTTTAACAAAAATGCCGCCAAATTATCTGTTACAAAGCCTATCTTCACTTCACAATGTGTGTATATGGTAGAGTACTGACATACATACAATAAAAAATAAAAATAAACAAACATTCATTAAACCTTCATAAATCGCCTTTGATTTTAACGGAAGTGTCGAGGCAGATTGTGAATATTATTTATAATATAGTCTAATTTATATACAGGATGGATTTTTGAGACGGGACAGTAAGGAGAGGTACCTTAAATATTATAGTTACAGGAAAACGTTCCTAGGAGACCATCCATAACTTTTTTAGATATTCTGAACTGCATTCACAGATTTTGGAAAAAATGTACAGTCAGCGAGAAAAATGCTAAAATACTAAATTTTTTTTTTTATGTCATTCGATCCTATTTCATGTAGGGATCAAAAGACTTTATGGGACCATTTAAGGTTTGAGTACTAGAAATGACAGAAATCGCCAAAATCTTTTCCCATACATTTTGTACGGAAAAACGTTTAAACGACTCGAAATACTTTTTGTTGCAAAACGGTCCTATTTTTTAATGTGATCAAAAGACTCGTTGAGGCCAACTGAAGTTTGAGTATAGAAACACTAAAGATTTTTTCTTATGCCCACTGCATAAAATGCCTGCGTGTAAACCCGGTCTTGTGACTTACCGTAGTTTCTATACGCAAATTTCAGTTGGCCTCAAAGGGTCTTTTGATCACATTAAAAATAGGACCGTTTGGCAACAAAAAATATTTCGAGTAGATTAAACGCTTTTCCGTACAAAATGTATGGGAAAAGATTTTGGCGATTTCTGTCATTTCTAGTACTCATACCTTTAATGGTTCCATAGAGTCTTTTGATCCCTACATGAAATAGGATCGATTGACATAAAAAAATTTTTTTTGGTATTTTAGCATTTTTCTCGCTGACTGTACATTTTTTCCAAAATCTGTGAATGCAGTTCAGAATATCTTAAAAAGTTATGGATGGTCTCCTAGGAACGTTTTCCCGTAACTATAGTATTTAAGGTACCTGCCCTTACTGTCCCGTCTCAAAAATCCACCCTGTATAGCAGACGATAGCCTTTAATTTATTTGAAAATATAATGAAATATAACTGGAAAACAAAAACAAATCTATCCCACGGGAACCGTACATTTTTCCGGAAAAAAAGTAGCTTATGTGTTATTCCAGACTATAATCCATTTCTGTGCTAAATTTCATCGAGATCAGCCGTTCTGGCGTGAAAGAGTAACAAACATCCGTCCATACATACATACTCACAAACTTTCACATTTATAATATTAGTATAGATAAAAAATCCTCAAGAATGTCGGTGTTATTATGGATCTTGGGATTAATTGCTGAAAATTATTAAAACTATATAAAAAGGTGACTGGTCCAAACTAACATTTTTCAGGACTTCCCCTTCGGAACACCACCAACTTTGCGCGAGTCTGACCTCAACTCTGTTCTGTCTGACCACAGCAGCCAACAAGCGACGTCCAGCGTATAATTTTAAACTCTATTTCTCATTCCATAGAGTTTATTTTACAATAATTTGCTTGAATTTTTTTTGTCATATTCAAATAACTAACTTTTAAGATCATGAGTTAGATTCTTGCATAGGATATTTTTTTTTCTTGCAATATTCTGAGCATATATGTAATTAAGTTATTATTTTCAATGGGGAGAATATTTTAGTGTTTTAAATTTTTATTTAATTATTAGATTTTCTTTTATGAATCTATAGCTAATATAGACTGGAATTGAACTGAAAGATGTGCAATAATAAAAAAAAATGTTTATGGCACTGTTAAATCGGTCAATTTGATAATTTATCAAAATATTCTAGAAAGTATTCATACTATATTCTATTATATTAAAACCTAAATAAGCATAGAAAGAACTATATCTGTTAAGTATGTCAAATTTTATTTATGTTATGAACTGTTGATTGATTCATAAAATTAACAATAATATTGTAAAATTTAGTTATTTATATGATTTTATTTCACGCTTGAAATATTTTTTTATTTTTTTTATTTAAAAGTGTATTTAAGTAATAACCTTTTCATTCTTCTTAACTCGTAATAATACAAAATTAAACTAAAAACTTATCAAAACATACGCACACGTTATTAAATGTCATTTTGACATAAGGTATAATCACAAACAAAAGTGTTAAATATTTACTATGATTTAGTAATAATAAGGAAATATCTCGATTTTTATCGTCATTGTTGTTATAATTAAATTAAATGCATGTGTAGTTATAATACGAGACGAAGTTTGTAAACGACGAAGTATGGGATAAATATTTGTATTCCTACAGATGTTTATGTCGGTCTAGTCAAGATGTTGCTCTGGGTTCGTAAAAAAAATACGGGTACAAGTATTGTCTCGATCAGACAATGCATAGAGAGCAGTATTCTCTCTACATACCTATCAAGGGAAATAGATGTAATATTAATACGAAAAGTGATATAAAGACGGCAAAATATTATTTATACTAAGAGAAAGAAATGTCCATATCTGAGATTCATTCTTAAATGAATGTTTAAATATTATTATATATTTAATGTTTAATTATATATTTAATGTTAAACATATATTAAATATTTATTTAATATATGTTTAAATATAATATATTTAAAAAAAACGCTTTATTATACTTGTATGACCGTCTACTGAAGTTTATGATTACAAACTTATTCAGCAGATGGTTACTTTATTATTTTTGTTTTTAAGAATTGTTGATGTCGGATATTATATATGTACTATCGTATACATGGTGTATTATAAGATATGTATAAATGTTTGTAAAGTACATACATATTTATTGATTTTAAGAAATTATAATACGCTTGTATCGTGATAAAAATATGTTGCAAGTATTTTTTGTGTAATTGTGACCCGGTGATAAGTGGAATTTTCGATTAGCTATTGAAATTTTACTTAAACAATGCTCGTTAAACAAAAATATTATTTTAAATATTAGTAAGCTGTTTGAGATGGAGGTACGTCAAAAAATATAGTAATATATAATAATAAAAATAAAAGTGAAAAATTAAAGAAACCACAAACTGCCAAATTACTCTTGTGGTCAATTACGCTATTAAAATATGAACACGTCATTTAAATGAGAATAGTTACAAGCACTGGTTTAGAAATCACTTTTAGGCGAATCTAAGTAAATAAAATTCACTAAAATATATTATGCAAAAAATGAAAAAAAAAATAACTACTAAAAATAGCAGCATTAAAAATAAATAAAAATTAGATATACAACAAATATTATAAATAGAAATAATACTATAGTATATTTATATATGAATTTCAAAATTTCATCTTTTCACATTGGTTATTCAATATTGTAAAATATATAAATGTTTTATATGTATGTATATTAAAAATCTATGTGGTTTTAAGTAAGTCTAGTAGTATTCTATTATGTATGGAGCAATATGTGTACAATCTGTCACTTATTTATTATGTTAGTTCATAGTTTTACAATAATTTAATGTCTTTGAATTATTATATCTGTTAATATATATGTATATTATATAGTAAATGCGGTTACAAAGATATTCTCAAATATAAATTATATTAAAGAGCAATTTAAAGTGAATACTAGTTAATGTTAAGACCTAGATAGCAAACAATATTAAATTTAATTTATTCTTGTAAAAAATATACCTATTACAAATATTACAAATCTTCATATACTATCTTAAAATTATTTCTTAAAATAAGTATTACATTTTTTCGTTAAATGATTTAGTGGGAATAACCGCAAAATAATTCAAGAAACAAATGAATTCAAAAATTTAAGCACATTTTTTCTTATTTGTGATACCCCCATTTATTTAAAATTATCGTTGTCTTAATTTATTTAAAATCTTAACAAATTTAATCATATTTTTTTGTTACCCTAATTATTAGGCTTTAGAATGCGTAGGTTATTCGTCTTAATCAGTCTAAGAATAATTTATTGTTTATTATAAATAATAATCTAGTGAAATAAATTGTAGTCACTAGACACGAATTTCCGCGTTTTGTTTTCGTTTATGGTTTTTATTTGGTCCAAATACACAATAATCTGATGGATTTCAATATTTTCATTTATAAATTTCGCGTGAGCGTTTGTGTGTGTGTGAAATGCATATGTCATTATTATTTGTTTCAACTTGCAACTTTAACTTGTTCCTTGTTATTTTTGTATTAAACTTACTTTAAAATATCTTAATTCCAGTTCTTCTATATTTCTCACTTTCTTAGTTGTAGCGTGCACTTTAAATAGAATTATTTCATGAGCTCTAACAAATTGTGATGATGTTATTTTAAGAAAGTTCCTTCCTGTTAAGTTGTGCCATTTTGGACTATTTTTGTATAATATTAAAATAAATCTCTAAGGATATTGTTTTCTTAAATTTCTTTATTTCCTTTGATTTTAGATTTTCGCTCTGACTCTAGTTTTTATGAACTACTGAACCTGCCCTTAAAGATATATTATTACTGTTATATAAAACATGTAGTTGTGATTTGGGCGTTGTGTTTATCTTATTTTAGATAAAAATAAGAAAATAAAATATAATTGTTCGTTATATTTTAAAATTTTAATTGAACATATATGAATAGAAAATTATAATGTGTGTTTAATTTTCTCCCTTCGATAGATGTAGTGTATATTCAAAATCGTGACTTATGTATTTCCATAAAAAAGCTAACATTTAATGCAATTAAGAATATCCATCAAAATATGAAAAGTGTAGGGATCATCGCAAAAAGTTATAAGGATCTTATATAGAATCAAATCTTATATTTTCTTGTGTTCGAAATCAATAATTGACACATAAAATTATTTTTAAATCCTTGGTTTTTACCCAATATTTTGACTCTATATTTGGGATTTCTATGTAATCTATACAGATAAATAAAATTGGAGTGTCTGTTTGTAATATTAAAATAACCGCTTTTTACTAAATGCATATGGATGTATACACGGTACACATACCAAAACAACATTTTTTATAATTTTTGTCTGTCTGTCTATCTGTCTGTCTGTTTGTTCCGGCTTATCTCCGAAACGGCTGAACCGATTTTGACTTGCTGACTTTACCTCATCATCGTCGTTAAATTTCCTTCCACGCAGCTCTTTTTTCACCTTTGGAAATAAATAATAGTCGCTAGGGGCCAGGTCTGGACTGTAGGGTGGATGGCGCAGTTGTTCAAAACCGCATCGGTGAATGGCAGCGGTCGCTACATGACTGGTGTGCACGGGCGCGTTGTCATGCAAAAGCAGCACTCCTTTGATGAGTTTTCCTCTTCTTTTTTCTTTAATGGCTTCCTTCAATCGGTCTAGCAAGGAAGCGTAGTACTCTCCCGTTATGGAAAGGCCACGTTCCTTGTAATCCACCAAAAGGATACCTTCAGATTCCCAAAAAATTGTCGCCATGATCTTTCCGGCCGATTGAGACACCTTAAACTTCTTGGGAGGGGTAGTGCCTTTTTTCTGCTATTGCATCGACTCTTGCTTTGACTCAGGTTCATAATGATGAACCCAAGCTTCATCCCCAGTCACAATACGGGCCATAATTTCTTCGTTTTGCTCTCCAGAGCGGTCCAAAAGCTCGCGGCAACAGGCGACGCGGTCTCGTTTTTGAAGTGGCGTGAGCATTCTCGGTACCCATCTTGCGCAGACTTTACTCATGCCAAGATGTTGATGAAGTATATGAAAATGGTAGTTTCTGATACACCAACTAATGCTGCAAGCTGTTTCTTCTTCAAACGGCCATCTTCCAATACAAGTTTCTCAACTTTATCGATGATTTCCGGTGTGGTGGCCTCGATCGGCCGCCCAGGTCGAGGGTCATCTTCAATTGACTCCCTTCCTTGTTTGAAAAGACTATACCACTTGTAAATCATAGTTTTTCCAGGAGCAGAGTCCCCGTAAACAGCTAACATCTCTTGAAAAACAGTTTGAGGTGTTTTTTCCTGTTTGGTGAGGAACTTTATGATGGCGCGATGTTCAATTTTTTCTATACTGGTGACTTTCTGCCCGATTCACTTGAAACGTGGTATTTATAGCAAAAATGAATTACTCAATTAGGGAGTACCTGGACAAGCATCCCTACCCCCGCCAACCCCTCCATTCCGCGAACTTTTTGACCTCCCGTCGTATGTATATATATATATATATATATATATATATATATATATATATATATATATATATATATATATATATATATATATAATATTTTTTTACCACATAATAAACAAGTCTAAACAGTTTTACTAAAATCTAATACATAGTGTACCTATAAGTGCATATCAATTATAATTTTCTCAACGTCATTTTATATTGTAATACTGCCAATCAGTATCTAAGATCGTGATAAATAGTTGATCCTTAAAAAATAAATTGATATCTTTTATTGGTGAAGAATTTTGCCTCTTTCTCTCGCCAGGTGTCACGATCACTATAGCTTTCAGTATATTGTAAAGCTCTACAGCGTGGATGGTTTTTTTTTTCATTTTATTTAAAATTTAATATGAATGACAAATTGTGCAATGCCAGGATACAAGGAAAATGGATATCATTTGTTTCCAAAAGAAAAACTGAAGAAATTGTGGGCAAAAGGAATAAAACGACCAAAATTGGCGAAATCACAATCTTTATATTTAAGGCTATAAGTGGACATCATTTTAAAGAAATTCTAAAATTCTTAAATCGTCTACAGGTGAATATTTTTTTTTTTATTTTTTGTACTTTTTTACATATTAATTACAGAATTTCATACAAACTTTCATCCCCCATTTTACTCCCTTATGGGATTGAATTTCGAAAAATGCTAAAATACGAATTTATTTAATTGCATTGAAGAACATTAATACCAAGTTTCAAGTAATTCTGATCATAAATAATTTTTTGCTCACATAAACTTTATTACCACCTTTTACCACTTTAAGGGATAAATTTCGAAAAAAAAAACAAATAAATATATTTCTTATCTTAAAGTTAAAGACCACTTTCTGTGTATTTCATCCCCTATTTTACCCACTTAGGTAATGGATTTTGAAAAATTCATTGTTATCAGATACCTACATAATAAAAGAAATACGTCCTCCAAATTTCACATTTCTACGACCAGCGATTTAGGCTGTGTGCTGATTCATTAGTCAGTCAGGACGACCGCAAGATACACCTCTCCTTCTCAATTCTTCCTCCAGCTGGTCTAACTTACATGTACAATACATTGCACAGGTTAAAGATGCGAACACAATAGAAGCAAAAAACCAGGTATAGATGAGATATCACAATAAGTTACTTAACCTCAGACTAAATGTAAATAGGCAATACGTGTGGCGCCCTCCTTTCGAGAAATCTTCCTCATTTCTTGAACAAAATAAAAAAAAATGACATAATTTTTAATCAAATGTACATGAATGTACCATTGCAAATCACGTAGTGGTGACCTGGTGGTGACATTCTCTTTGTTGCAAATAACCGCTAATTTTGTATTTGACATTTAAAAAATAAAACGTCATAAATTTGGAACGTTCAAAACTAAACATATCAGAAAACCCATTATCAAACAGAAATGTAAATATTAAATATTGCAATATATATGCAAATAAAATATTTTATTATGTACTTATTACTTATATGATCGTTTTTAAATTTTCTTCTAATTTAAGTAATAAATCGGGATTAATATACGTTATCCTTGCCACATAAAAAAATAATAAGAGTTGTTTATAAAAAATCCCCATTTGTATTGATTTTCCGTCGCTTTTCTTACTTCTAAGTTTTTACTAGTGAAAATCAATTAATTTATTAATAAAAGATCAATTTATTATAAAGAATAACTAAAAGGTATTAAGTTATACCTAATAACTGTTTAAATAAAGTAGTACGCATTCATTTCGCTTTGTTAATCGACGCGTAACGCATATAAAGAACTTTGGTTTTGTATTGTTGTATTCTTATGGTTTTAACAAATTTCAAGTGATATATTTGATATTTTAAGGTAGAATGAGTGCCATAGCGCAGCAAAAGTGTCAAGTTAAGGAGAGTTTATTTCAGTTTATTAAGAAACACATCCCTTCTGCGGATGTCTCCTTAATCGACGACATAGTACTCTCCTATGTGATTTCTATCCTCGAAGAAGCCTCCCAGGATCCTTGCTTCGATGTAGAAGGTAATAATATCAACAGAGCTATCATGTGGCATAAACAACTGTATTCATTCTTTTGTTTAAACTAATATATTAATTATTTAAATAAAACAACAACAACATCTAATTAGAATAAATAAATATAAATTACGGTTTTATATGATCTCTTAATAATTGATAGTTTTTATTATTTATGGATTCAAAATTAAACAATTTAAAGGATTTAAATTATTTATAAAAGGCTTAATAAATATCTGAAAATAAATTAAATATTATTTTCAGATATTTATTAGCCATCATAAATAATGAAACAATGTAAATAATAACATGAATAAAATACGATTTAAATAATTTTTTAAGCGCAATTTAATATAGGAAATCTTATGTGTAAAAACATGTTCCTTCGTATCACCATAGTCTACATTTGATAGAAACTTAGTTTCAAAAATTACTTTAGTAGGAAAAAATTGTTACTGTACATATTCTCTTCCAAGTTTTTTCAAGCCTTTCATATATCTATATAAATAAATAAAATTGAAGTGTCTGTTTGCAATGTCATAATAACAGTACTTTATCTAGTAACTTTGTACTAAATGCATATTAAACAATACAGTTTTTAAGATTTTTGTCCGTCTGTATGTTTATTCTGGCTAATGACCGAATCTGCTGGACTGATTTTGATGGGACTATTACTGACAAATAGCTGCTGTTATAAGGAGTAACTTAGGTTACTTTTATTTTAGAAAAAGAATTAGGGTTCCGCCTAAAAACATAAAAAGCAGCTAGGGACGCACCCGAGCGAAGCTAGGGTAAGTTGCTAGTATATTATATAAAATATTGAAGTAAAATAATAACATTTTGTAGTTATAAGTTAAGTGGCGAATTAGCGAAAGGTTTTTGTAATTATCCTTATCTAATGACCTACCACAGCTTCACTTGGATTCCTATAGCCTAATAGATTATGTGCTACTCCAGATCAGTCTATTTGTGTACTAAATATCCAAATCTGTCCAGCCGCTTTAGCCTGAAAGAACAACAAACATTCACACAAACATTTTCACATTTATAACAGTAATGAAATTTAAAAAGTAGGATAAAAAACCTATAGTGTAATATTATAAAAAGGTAAAGTTTGTGACGTTGTAGGGGGTAATCTCTGGATGTACTGAACCGATTTAGATGAAATATGGTAAAAAAATAGTTTGAGACCCTGGGAAGGACATAGGATACTTTTTATCCCGGAAATAACCACTTTTATTTGCCGTTTAAAAATAAAACTCGACAAAATAATGTGCAATAATAATGAGTTTAGATAATTTAATGAGAATAAAACGAAGTACTAATAAAAACAAAATAAATACTTACCAAATCAATCAATCGCAAAACGTAACGTCAATTCACGATTAAATGGACGGCGGCACATTGAGCCGGGGCCGCGCCGGTGACCAGGCACGAGTTAGCTGCGAAGTTTACCGAACGACGCACGAAAATTCACAAACATTTGAGTTTCGGCGGGGCCGAAAGTTTCGGCTATATTGTGGCCGAAACCGAAACTAAAGCCGAAACTAGAGTTTTTGGCCGAAACTGGCCGAAACCGAAACCGAAACCGAAATTTCGGTCGGTCACTAATTTTTTCTTATAACTACCATATAAACTTTCACATGCATTTAGTAAAAAGCTGTTATTTTGACAGATATAAACAGACACTTCAATTTTATTTATCTGTATAGATGTCAGTATGTAAGTCCGTGAGGAATTTACCGCCGGCTCAGAAGGCGGTTCTGCTGAGAAGAGCCGGCGAGAAACTCAACAGTTACTCTTTTCAAATAAAATAATAATTGACAGTATTGCAATACAATAATTATGTTCTTATAATAATACTGTGTCAGATTTACGCGAATATTTGACATTTTAAATAAAACTATCTTTTCGGACTTTTCCCAGATTTAAATTGATTTTTGGTTCCCGATGTTTCGAATGCTTTACAGCAATCATGTACACGGTAGAGACTGATTAAAAATTATATTCTTTCTAATTTTGACATACAGGTTTCATAGAAATGATGGCGGCATACATACCGAAGTTTGCCAGTATTGATCCTGGGCTAGTCTGCTCCTGGGTTTTGGAGTTGGAAGCGGAATTGTCTCGGCGGGACGAGTCCGATACGATGTCTAATCATGGTACGATACTATATACCTAGATATTTTTACTAATACATAAATTGTAAAGCCATAGACTGAATGATAACTTATTAATAATACACCTAGATATTTTTACTAATGCATAAATTATAAAGCCATAGACCGATATGTTTTTTAATACTTTCTTAGATTTACGGGAATATTTGACATTTTAAATATATATTTTTTTCGTTTTTTTTTCGCGGTTTTGAATCTTAAAAACTTTAGTTTCTTCCATGACCATGTTTGCGATAAAGCATTCGAAACGTTGGGAACGAGATATTTTTGATGTTTGTCCCGACAGAAACCAAAATTGTATTAATTTAAATGTGTTTTTCTTTGGGTGTGGACAGTGGATGTGGTAATCTTTAGGGAGTACCAGTCAAGTTTGAAAAAAATATTTTACATTTTATATAAGTGCGGGCGGACTAAACATGTCTTTCGAAAACTTGCTAGGTTCTATCAGATATGCAGGTTTCCTTACGATGTTTTCCTTCACCGTAAGACAAAGTGGTCATCATGTTGGAAATGATTCTTACATAATATCAGATATGCGAGACTCAGGATTCGAACCCGATTCATAAAGTTTTTGACACGACACGTTTGGCTCAGTTTGTAGTGACCCAACTTGCTGCGCCAGCGGTCGCGGGTTCGAGTCCCGCTGGGGGCATTCATTTGTGTGATAAGCACGAATGGTTTGTACTCCAGTCATGGGTGTTTATATTTATAATATGTATGTATTTAAAGTTATATATGTGTAGTGTATCAACTATCCGGTATCCATAACACAAGTCACGTAGCTTACCATGGAACTAGATGGTGCTGTGTGTTAATGTCCCAATATATTTATTTATTTATTTTCCAATCAAGCGTTACCACTGCTTATATTAAAGCTAAAGCTTAAAGAAAATAAGTAACAAACAGTAAACACTGCACAATAAAATCTCCATTATCGCAGTAAACGTTTTTCATATGAACTTAATCAATTTTACAGATGATTCTGCCGGAAGTGACAAAATAAGCATCACACTTCAGAGTCTTAGTGAAATGTTGCCATCCATCACTAAGGCCAATCGGTAAGTTGTTTTTAAGTTGGATCATTTTTTTTTAATAAGTTTAATCTAATTTATTTTGAACTAGCAGTACTCGCGGCTTTGCCCGTGTCGTTCCGATCGCTATCAAACTTCACAGTATCACCCGCTGGGCTAATATGAAGGTTACTTGAAAATTTTGTCAAAGTCGCTCCAGCCGTTTTGGAGTCCATAGGAAACGTACATACACACATCGACTTTTATATACATAATATATAGACTAACTGACCTGCAGACGTTGTCTTGTAACCAATTTTGTTTGTGATCTTTGATTTTTACAAAATATACAAAAATGCTATAGGAAAGAACACTTACAGTTATTCCCAAAATTCTCAATCTTCGGGCGAAATTTTTGTCCTCTCAACGCTAAGGCGACCATACCTTACCATAATTTCAGTAAGTTTTTTTTTCACTTAATATTAAAAAAAAAAACTTAAATATATATGTATATATCAAGTTGCATTATTGAGAAAAATGTCATAAAAAAATCCACACTCGTAAATAAAAACAAACTTTAAATTTATAAAAATATCGTTATTATTACACGAGGTAAGTAAGTCCATATCGGGCTTTACTAATTACTAATTATTAGTGATCGCCGCGTGTTTGAAAATCAACCATAATTCATCAAGTTATATATTTATTGTCTTGCGTATATTACAATATTAATCTACTCTCAATTTTACCACAGACTTTAACAATAAACAAAAGAGTATATATGCGTGTGTGTGTCAAATACATGGTAGTGTGTGTAATGTTTTTTTTTATTGATTTAATGTATTTTTATGCATAATTTAAAAAAAAAAATAGCATTCTGCACTCCTTCTTTATATCCATACATATAATAAAGTTGTAACTATGCCGAATCTGTACATTAAATATTTTTTGGAAAATCTTATTGAAATAGACATTATTATCGATACAGAGGCCGAATCTATAGTATTTAGAATTTTTGTGTCTGTCTGTCTGCCTGTTACTGCATCAAGGAAAAACCACTGGAGGGATTTTGATGAAACTTAGTATGATGATAGCTGGTTATCCGGGTCAACATATAGGATACTTTTTACTGCGGGGAATTATCTCATTTCTGACAAGTCTATACTAAACGTTAAAACGTAAGTAGTGACGAACCAGAGCGAAACAAGGGTGAGTCGTTAGTAAATTATAAGTGTGGAAAATTTCATACTCCTCCGTTCGCGCAATTTTCGTAAAAAGGGGTACAAAGTTTTCGCTTCACGTATTAATATATTGTTTTTTTTTAAATACTAACTAACTAACCGTTTCCAGTTCTCACTCCAACTCGGAGAGCTCGGAGAGTGCGACGGAACGCGAGCGTCGCTCCTTCTTCGATGGAGAAGAGTATGCCGAGCAGTGCCGCGCGCTCCACGAGATGTTCCCCAACACTTGTGCTATGGAGGTTAGTTTTGTGTGTGTGTCTGTGTGTATGCGTGCTGTTAGGAAGGCTATCAAGTTTGTTTTTTTTAAACTGCAAAATAAACCTAAAGATTTATTTAAATTTTAAAAAAATATTCCAATTGTTAAATATTTTGACTTCCGAATTTTATCGCGTCAAAGTAAAAAAAAAAACAAGTTTTTGAGTGTTTTATCAATTTCTGTAAATAAAAGGGAATGTATGAAAAAGTGTGAATAATCTAAAAGTAA
The DNA here is from genome assembly GCA_905404265.1 of Fabriciana adippe. NCBI lineage: Eukaryota > Metazoa > Arthropoda > Insecta > Lepidoptera > Nymphalidae > Fabriciana > Fabriciana adippe. The sequence goes on from FR990010.1 coordinate 2,905,598, forward strand.
TCTTGTCTTCATTAAAAAATAAAATAATTCATAATTCTTCTCTACAACTGTCTCATTTTTGGTGACATACAATAAAATAAAGCTATTATTATGACCTTTAAAGTGATGTACATACGTCATATTGTTGTAGACTTTCACGGGTTTGATAAAATTAAATGATTCATAGTTCTTTCCCTGCACGAGTCTCAGTGTTGGTGTCATACAATAAATTGAAGCTATTCTTCTGATCTTGAAAATGACATATATCTCAGCTTGATACATTCTGGGGACGGGACGCCCATTGTCCTTTCAATACTTAAAAATTAATGTTTTTTTTTTTGCTATATTTAGATTCGTCGTAAAATTTCCTAAACTTTACGATTGAAAAAACATTTTTTCCCTATTTCTTATTATTATACGTGTATCGCGTGTCGTACCTATATGTGTATATGTGTACGGTACAAATAAAGTACTGCGTGTCCATTTAATTTTACTCTACTCCATACACTATTATGTATATAAAGCATTGTCTATCGATCTACTGCTTTTCGAACCGGCGGTAGCTTCCTCACGGACAGACTACACCGACGCTTACATTAAATTGACGATTCAAAAGCACTTGTAATAAGTCTAATTGAATAAAGTTTATTTCATTTCATTTAGTCTATTGTATGTGTATGTATGTGTACAGATAAAGCACTGCGTGTCTATCGCGTGCGGCGACGCGGAGCGCGCGGCCGCCACGCTGCTGCACCGCCGCGAGCACGGCCAGGCGCTGGCGCCCGCCGCGCTGCACGCCGCCGCGCGCGCGCCGCTCTGCGACGACCGCGAGCTCAAGACGCGCATCATCGCCAGGTACGCGCACACATGCACGCACACACATGCACGCACGCACGTACACACGCACACACGCGCGCGCGCATTCTGTTTTGACGTTTGATTAACATTTTGCTACGTTATCTATAGAGAGGAGACGCGCATCGTCGCGAGGTGCATCACTTACATACACATACGGATACATGCATGCACGCGCACACACACCTACACACACACACACACACACACACACACACACACACACACACACACACACACACACACACACACACACACAAGTATACACGCACGCGCGCATTTTGTTTTCGATTGACATTTTGCTATGTTATGTATAGAGACGAGACGCGCATCATCGCAAAGTGTACACCTACACTAACATACGTACACATGCATACACAAACACGTACACATAGGTACGCGCGCACGCGCGTTTCATTTTCGATTGATAGTTCTTCATGTTTATCTATACAGATATATAAAATTGACCATCGCGAGATACTATATATATAGATACGCCTGTACACAGACACGCATGCGCATACACGCGTGCGTATTTTGTTTTCGATTGATATTTTTTTATGTTACCTACTGTACAGATAAATAAAATGAAGTGTCTGTTTGTAATATTGAAATAACAACTTTTTACCTAACTCATATGAAATTGTATACAGTACTTATAAGAAAAACCACTTTTTTTTAAGTTTTTTGTCTGTCTGTTTGTTCCGGCTAATCTCCGAAACGGCTGGACTGATTTTGACGGGACTTTCACTGGCAGATAGCTGATGTTATAATGTGTAGCTTAGACTACTTTTATTTTAGAAAAAGAATTAGGGTTCCTCTCAAAAAAATTAAAACGTACCTAGGAAAGCACCCGAGCGAAGTGAGAGAGTAAATCGCTAATTAAAGATATTATTCTATGTTTTCTAAAGAAAAAATCCAATAATATTCAGATAACTGAGATAATTTTAATGGCGTTTTCAATTTAACTGTATGCTTCTTGACTTTACTCTTTCATGTATAAATTTAAAACAAAAACAAAACCTAAATGGAACAAGTTTACATTTTAGACCAACCCACCGCATACATATTTTAAAAAAGTCAGTTTTCATTAAGTATATTGTTATTGTTTTTAGGCTTAAATAAATATTTCCAGATATTCCTACGTTGATAAGAATTCGGACACGAAGGAGCATAAGCCTTTGGCGCCGAAAATCGAACCGAAGAAAATGGTACGGTACAGAGATAATAAAATTGTTTCTCTTAAAGGCGAACGGTATACTGAGGTGAGCGATTTAAATACATTTATCTATATATATGTTACAGTCAGAACACTCTCGTGGTCAAAACTACTTTTGACTGACAAAAACAGTTAAAAGTAGTTTTGACTGCAGGCCTTGGTCAATAGCAGTTTTTACTGGCATATCGGTCAAAACTCTTAAAATGATGGCTCGCTGTGGTCACTGTTCTAACCTAATCTAACTTAGAAAAAAAGAAAGGGTTCTTCCGAGTAACCTTCAACCTACTTTACCTCCTTAACTTTTTAAGAGTTTTGACCGATATGCCAGTCAAAACTGCTATTGACCAAAGCCTGCAGTCAAAATTACTTTTGACTAAAAACTAGTTTTGATTGTAACATATATATTATATATACATATAATAAAAATGTAATGTTCGTTGGTTTATTGAGAAGCGATTGGGTCGATTTTGCATTTTTTTTTAATTGATCTTTGCAGTTCGAATAAGGTGTATGGGGGTTTTTATTTTGATTGTTCGAAAATTAGGTTAAAAATCATCGATCACAAAAGTACTATATACGATCGACGACAAAAAATGTCTTCATCAAATGAGCGCTCATTTGATCATTTGAGCGCGCTTTTAATGTATTTTTTTTTTGTGAATACAACTTTAAGAATTACATATAAGGTTGAATTTACATTGCTGTATATTTATTTCAACTGGAACAATTACCTAAACACAATTGGTGACAGTTTTAAGAGAACTTTTGCATGAGGTTTTTGTGTTTAGTACTTTTTTGATCGTTGTTATAAATGCTTAACATAATCATGGGGTCGACGTCAATATAAAGCTAACCGCGCACTTTTTGAATCGCGATATTTTTGGCATTTTTTTTTTTCACTAACATTGCTTTTATTAACCAACTTCAAAAGAGGTTCCCAAATTGACTATATATAATATATACATATATATTTTAACAATAATTTAAAGGAGAGAATCGAACTCTATATATGCATGTATATTTAATTTTAAGCAGTTTAAATATTTTAATGAACACATATATATATTTTGAACTATTATATATGTATGTTTGTGTGCTATATATAACAAATAATATTCCACCCCTAGGTGCCGAAGTCCGGTATCGACGAGGAGCATTTAAAAAAGCCAAAAAAACAGCATTGCCCTTAACCATTAAAACCACGTCAGTACTGTGAAAAAGCGGACCCGCGTCCCGCCGCCACCCCCCGACCCCCCGCACCCCCTAGCCCCCCCGCTACCCCGCGCCCCCCGACACCCCCCGAGTGTCCCGCGCGCCCTCGCGTGCCGCCGACGTGTGTGTGTGAGCAACCCCCGGTCAAGAGCGTAAAGCTAAGGCGTGTGCACACTCACCGTCAAAACGGACGCGTTTTTAGCAAAATTACAACAAAAACGCGCGATTTTTATCGCAGTAACGGTTATAAGGATAGTAAAATTCGCCCATTGACGTGGGTATTGTATTATGCGTTTTTGTCACAAACGCGCGTTTGTGTCGGCGCGTGTGGAGGGCGCGCGCGTAGTGTTAGTGTAGACGCGCGTGAATCGCAAAACGCGACGATTTTTTTACCCGCTTTTTCATGTACTGATTATTTATATGAGTTTGTACAGTGTGGTTTGAGTCAGTTTAGTTCGGTTATGTTTAAGTTTAGGCTCTCTTTGAGACGGCTCAGTATTATTTGCGTAGCTATGACGTCATACTACTGTATAGGGATGAAAATATGTGTTCAAAGTTGTAGGGATAGAAGGACTCGCGCGGTTGATATACAGTGTGTGAAGGGTACGCTAAAACGTCACAAAAACGTCGCGTTTTTTTTTAGCGTCCATATAGTTTTAAGCGTTCTGACACCTGTGATTTTAAATTATAATTTTAGTAAGTTTTTATATACATCTGTGATGATGATGCCATTGTGTATATTTTACCCTGTAAGCGGTTTAATTTTAGGTTTTTTAAACATTTTTTAAATTTTATGCGTTACGGGCGTGTGTGGTCCACGCCTTACTGTGATGCGATTTATCTAGTTCACACGGCGACAGATAGTGATTTATAATCAAATTAATATTATATATATATTCAAAATTAATACAAAAAAAATCTTTATTAATATTATATAAATAAAAATGTCCGTCTCGATTCGGGGTTGCCATATTTAAAAAACAATGGCGGTCCTGTTGAATATTTAATATTTTTAGTAAATAAATGTTGTTCCTAAAAATAAATCACTATCTGACGTTCATATAATGTAGACTTCGTATAGACTGATCCTAGGACGATCTCAAGAAGAACGAGTAGTATTATTTTGTCTCGGCAGAGCCGAGTGTTATTTATTTTTAATCTGTGAGACGCCTCTGCTGTTCTTTTTGACATATTTTAACTTTCCCGCCTAAAATATATATAATACGTTATATTTATTACCTTATTTGTATAAATAAAAAAAAAGTTTTTGGAACTTGATAGAAAAATCAATTTCATTTTTCTACAGATTGTTATATTTTTCGATAAAGTTTAGAATGCGTATTTTTTTTTTATTTCACAAAATAAAATGTTACAGATTAATAATATTTGTAAATATTTAAGGTTGATTTAAACCACAGATAATAAATACTATATTTTTTGACAGCAGAGGAATTATATTTTGAAAATTTCACAAACAAATTTCTATTTGGTTATATTTATTGAAAGCAATGCCAAAATTGGTGCTTAGATAAAAGGCCAAATGCGTAGATAAATATAAAAAAAAAATCTCTATTTCTTGCCTTCATATTTGTTTGTTGTATTGAGTCGTATAAAATATTGTGTTAAATATTTCTGCTCAAACTAAAATAATTAGATAGAAAATTGTATAAATAATTCTAATTAGCCATTTTGAATAATGATACACCAAAAATCATATTTCATTACTTCACATTCATCAGTAAATTCAAACATATACATATACGACTAAAATGAGTGAATTTTTCAATAAAACTTATCTTTTCGGATTATTTCGCGGATTTATTTTGATTTTTGGTTCCCGACGTTTCGAATGCTTTACAGCAATCATGGTCACGGGAGAGACTAAGGTTTTAGAGATCTCAGTCTCTTCTTCTTCGAAACGTCGGGAACCAAACATCAAAATAAATCCGCGAAATAATCCGAAAAGATAGTTTTTATTTAAAATGTCAAACGTTCGCGTAAATCTAAGAAAGTATTATGTGAATGAATCTTATTTAATTTTTTTTTTTGCTTTTCTAGTCTTAACCTTGTCAAATTCTTAACTAAAATATATTTTATACGACTCAACATATGTATTTATTTTGATTATTTCATTTGATCTGATTTATGTGCCTGTAAAAACCGCTAAAACCCTTATGTCAAAGTTCTTTGTGCAATAATTATTAGCGAAACTAAAGTCTCGGCATCCTGCAAAAAATTTTGACATCTCATCAAAGGGATGGCAACACTGGCTTTAATTCGCAGATTATTAATTATACCAATAATTTTAAAAACGTTATTTTATACCATTGATATAAAAAAAATTACCATTTCCTACTAAAAGCCAATGTTGCCATAATCTGGCGTCAAAATCACAGATGAAATTAAAAACCGTGAAGCTGTAATGCCGCATTTATTTTCTACTTAATTTTTTTATTAATGGACTTATTGATTTTTTTATTAATTTAAGTTAATTAATTATATTATTATAAGTGTAGTTATGCGATGAGCGCGCACTTGATGTCATATCCAATCTGATGTGAACAATACAATGTATCAATATATCGTTAAATACCCCATTTTTTTGTTTTATTATACCTTTTTATCTATACTAATATTATAAATAAAAAATATTCTTTCGTTTGTTTGTTTATACCGAATAAGCTCCGAAACTACTGGACCGATTTAGATGAAATTTAGTAAGATAGTTTGAGACCCTGAGAAGGACATAGGATAGTTTTTATCCCGGAAATGAAAATAGGGATAAAAGTTTGTATGGGGAATCAACCTAGGAACGAACCCGAGAGAAGCGAGGGTGAGTCGTTGTGGGTCGCTAAAGTGGGTTTAGTGATGTTATAAATTGAAGGTTATATTAATAAGTTTTATTTATTTCCAAAAACAAGGTTTGTAACAAATTTATTATACATAATACTTTCTAAGTAATAATTAATAAACATCTACTTATGTGTAAAGGTATTTCTAAGTGTAAAGGTAAGCCGGTAATCTCTAAATTACACTTTATACATATACCATAGATATATTAAACGAGCAATTCTTGTATATAATAAATAATAATATAAATATGTTGGGACATTGACACACAGCACTATCTAGTTCCATGGTAAGCTACGAGGCTTGTGTTATGGATACCAGAGCACGTGAAGCCGACGGTCCTGTGCCTGATCTCGTCGTCTCATCAGAGAGGAAGAGTGAGAGGGACAGAGAGAGAGAGAGAGAAGCCAGCGTGGGTCTCTCCCTCACGCGGAGACAGAGCACGTCAAGTCTTTAGTCCTGCGTCTGTCTCTCACTGCGAGTGTCGAAATGTCGTCCCACCGAAGTGTTAGAGTGAGAGGGACAGAGAGAGAACACATCGCATGTCTCTCTCGCTCGCACGTCGCAGTATAATTCTTCTGCAGTGGGCTAGACTCAGTGAGATTGGCCGCAGACCGACGTCGGTCGGGAGGACATTATGACTACAACAACGACTAGATGACAATAGATATTTTATATTTTTGAAAATTAAAGTACTTTATAGATTTTTTTTCAACTAAAATATATAGATTATAGATATAGATAAAATATATAACAGATAAAACATAAATTTTTCAATAGATAAAGCAGAATTAACATTTCTTGTATTTTTTCTAATTAAATATTTTTTATAAATAATATCAATAAAGTAGTAATATTATATGGAACTTTAAATAAATAACAATATAATGTTTTTTATTCAACGAGGACATATTGCTCCTTAGCAAACGGCGCAACATTCTCTGCAAAAAAAAAATTAAACAAAAATACACACAAATTTTTGGAAGTTTTGGTACACATAAAAGTAGAATCTATCGGGATTCGAACCCTGAATATTTTTCATGATAAAACAAAAAATGCTCATTGTTTATATAGAATTTTATAAGCACGTTTAAATCAGTAATCGGACGTTGAATATAACGTTAGATTTTAAATCAGCACAAAAGTGGCCTAACTTTAAAACTTTTTTGATAAATATTCTTGACCGACTAATTAATCCCGCAGCACCTCTCACTAATATACGCATTTAAAAAAATGTAATTGAAAAAAGTCGGACAAGTGCGAGTCTGACCCGTAACTGAGGGTAGCGTGAAAATTTAAAATAAGTTCATCATAGCAAAAAAAACTTTTTTTGTGATGTAATTCTAAATTTAAGGTTTTCGCATTTTTCCCTTTACTTGTGCTATAAGGCATTGCGTCTTGAGAAATTTCATGATTCTAGGTCAATGGGAAGTACTAGGTAATAGTAATAAGAAAGGTTTTGATTCCCTTCTGAGTGTCATAGTATGCGGCATAAATGGTCGTATCTTTTCATTGCGATGACTTAGAAGTTTACATTTTTGACAGCTCCAAGAATGTGCAGACCTGAATATTTGATATTAATTTCAACTTATACCTCCACGCGTTTCTGAGTAAAAGGGTCTGGACAGACAGACCGACAGACAGACAAACGGGCAAAGAAGTGATCCTATAAGGGTTCCTTTTTCCTTTTGAGGTACGGAACCTTAAAAACTATAGAAAGTATGTTAGCCTATATTTTAATTGCAGATATAACTCATAATTATTCCTAAGCTTATTACAATCCATTAGAGTTTAATTATTACTAGCACTAACGACTCACTCACACTTCACTCGGTTGCATCTCTTGCAGACTGCCCTTTATAGTAAAATTTCTTCTACACTAATATTATAAAGAGGTAAAGTTTGTGAGTTTGTGACGTTGTAGGGGGTAATCTCTGGATCTACTGAACCGATTTAGATGAAATTTGGTAAGAAGATAGTTTGAGACCCCGGGAAGAACATAGGATACTTTTTTTCCGGAAATCAGCCCTTAAAGAGGTGAAAATGGGGATGAAAGTTTGTATGGGGAATCAACACAAGTACGAACCCATGCAAAGCGAGGGTGAGTCGCTAGTACATAATATACTGGTAAAGATTTAAACATTTCTGTAGTAACATCCAAAAGTTTGGGTTATGCCACTTTTGTGTTAATCGTAATAATATAACAAAATTATGATGACACTTAAATGCTTAATTTAACTATTTTATTATATCTACAGCACTATCATATCTATTATACATTAATAAATACTAAACGACAACTACGACTAAAAAAAAACATACATACAGACGAACATAGAACCTCCTTTTTGGAAGTCGGTCAAAAAACAAGTCAAGTTCGTTTTTAACACTTATTTATTCAAAATTGTGGGTTAGGCCACTTTTGTTCTGAAAATTAAAATGAAAAAGTCTTGTCATCTATATATATAATTAGAAGCAACCATCAGTCAACAATAAGAACATTACTCTTAGCGACAAGAAATACTGCTATACATTACTAAATAAATACTATTGTACTACATTTTTTTTTTTTTAATAATATTACAAATATGGCAGGGTTCTAATTTGAAAAAAAAATAAAATAAAACAACACACTACAATCTTGGCATTTATTACAAACTAAAATAAATAATATAACACTCGGGTAACTTCGTTACTGGATGTTTTCAACAAAATTATCTATATCACATAGTAAATACAGATTATATACATTTTTTTCTATTTAAAAGATACAAGAGGATATAGATTAAAAAAAAGTTTTGACATTTACTAACATATAATAAAAGCAAAAGGCTATTAAAAAAAATATGTAAGTATGTAAATAACTTTTTCCAAGTCAATTTTAAAATAGGAATTCGTCTTTAAGTTTTTAAGTGAAAACTTGTATGGGCAGCTTTGTTTGTTTGGGGAGTAAATTCATGTAAGTCGTCATCGACATGGTCACGTGACGTGTTGACGCTAACACTCAGAGTGCCGATAGATGTCGAACAAAACCAGATAAATGGAAACAGTTTTAATTTACATATTTTAATTTAAGATCAAACAATTAATTTGAATATTCAAAAATAACAACTGTCTGTTTATAGTTTTAAGTTTTCACTTCTGTCGGCAGTCCTCGTGACTGCTTTTTTTTATTATTTTTTTTTTTGTTAGGCTTTTGCTCAAAAACTTTTTGGTATATAGTATTAATAAATAAAAATTTACTAGTTTTATATAATACTCGACTGCACTCAAACTTTTTTAAATTAAAATCGATTTTTTTGTAAGAATCGATTAATAATTTAAAAATCGATTCTTAAACGAATGTTTCAGTTGGAGTAACATATAAAGAGTTTCTTACAAATACATTTGGTAACACTAAAGAAAGTTTTACTGAAATAGCAATAAAATACTGGCTGACTACATTTTTTAATCTACATAATATATGGCAACGAAATAAATTCTTATTTCACCAAGATACTTAAGTTAGGTTTTTTTTTTTTTAATTATTATTCACTATATAATATAAATTGAAGAGGTTAGTAGGTTTTTTTTATCTGTAATATCAGTACAATAGAGGAGATTTAAAGATTTGTCAAGTTGTAACACTCGAGATTATTAATTAATTAAATTGACGAATTTATGTCAAAAGACAATTGTGCGTTGAATAAAAGTCAAATCTGTTTCACTTAATCGATTAAACCTTAGATTTATAATGTATAGAGAAGAAAAAAGTTATTTTAGAAAAAAAAACATCATATATAGTAAAAATTCTAATAAGGCTTGGATGAGACTGTAAATATCATAGCGCAAAAACGTAAATCAATGTAAATCACTACAATTTATATTATCTCAAAATACATAACACACTAAATACATAATTGTTAAATTTTATTTCATGTATATAATATGTACCTATAAAAAATCAGCCTGTATATGAAAATTAAAGTCATCAAAAATGGCCTAAGTTTAATACGACAAAATTTAGTATGTATGTATGTATTCAGCCCTTTTTAACGTCCCACAGCTGGGCACGGGCCTCCCTTCAATACGAGGGGGATCAGGCCATAGCCCACCACGCTGGCCAAGTGCGGGTTGGCGGACTTCACATGTCTTTCGAAAACTTGCTAGGTTCTCTCAGACATGCAGGTTTCCTCACGATGTTTTCCTTCACCGTAAGGCAAGTGGTAATCATGTTAGAAATGATTCGCACAGGAAAATATCAGAGGTGCGAGACCCGGGATTTGAACCAGCTTCACTCGGTTTCCCAAGCGAGCGCGTTACCACTGGGCTACCACTGCTTTGAAAATTAGTATACTGTTAGTTAATACTAATATGTATATAACAACATATTCTTGCTATTGGCGACATATCGTCATCTCAATGCTTGTTTGTCAAAACAACCAATTTACTAAAAGAGTGATTAATACTGAATTATTGAAGTAAAACTTGTTTACGCACGCTTGATTTGGAGGGTAAGCTGCTGAATGCGTTACGAAAACATGTGCGTACGTTTGTTGCCATGGCAACCGTTGTTATTATCTGACAAATGATATATAATATTATATTCTTTCTTTAAATGATATTCTATAAATATATGATTGTAATATGCCTAATATGCGTTATTTTTAATATCTCAGAAGTTTTACTTCTTGCGCGTGCACACATTCATACACGCACTCTTTAATTTTTTATTTTTAAATATCAATTCTATTGGTATTAAATACATATTTTACTTTAATAAAAATGTATTTTATTATATGTATGAAAATCTTAGAAAAACAGCTTTTGTTTATAAAATAGAGGAAAATATCTCTCTACTGTAAAGTACAACAAGTATTGGGTTGTTCGAACAAATAAGCACTAAGGCGATGAAATGTATGTACACATACTTACATATAAAAAAAAAAAAAACAAAAAAAATACTTAGGCCAAATTCTCCGAATCAAACTGCTCAAAAAAAAAACAATCTAAATAATGAACAATCAACAGATGAAAAAACTAACAACGTCCAATATTACCTATGATGCTGTTCACCACATCCGTTGAGGAGGCTGTTCCACCCACATCGGTTGTCAGAACCCTGTCAACATTCACCGTCTTGTTGATTGCACGTCTGAGGAGATCAGCATGGAAATGGTGACCGAGATGCTCCAACATGTCAACTGAAGCGTTGATCATTGCTATTGGGTTCGCTACATTCTTGCCGGCTATGGCTGTGCCTGAAATGATGTTGTTTAGTTTGTGAGAAATTTTAACTGACTTGAAATATAGGAATACTATTAATCTATATAGATAAATAAAATCGAAGTGTCTGTTTGTAATGTCAAAATATTAACAGCTTTGTATTAAATGCATATGAAAGTTCTAATACTATACGGTACTAATAAGAAAGAAACAATTTTTAAAATTTTTGTCTGTCTGTTTGTTCCGGCTAATCTCCGAAACGGCTGGACCGATTTTGACGGAACTTTCACTGGCAGATAGCTGATGTTATAAGGAGTAACTAAGGCTACTTTTATTTTAGAGAAAGAATCAGGGTTCCGTGCAAAAAAATTAAAACCCATAATAAATATGAATGTTTGTAGGCAGAACATGTATGTTAACTCTTCACACTGTGACAGCTGAACAGATTCCAATGAAACTGAGCATAGAGATAGCTTATATATCAAATTATAAGTATAATGTCCTCCCGACCCGGTCCGTCCACAGCAGTCAATCTCACTGAGTCTAGCCAACTGTAGGAGATATTATAGTGTGGTGTATGACGGAGAGAGACACACGATGTGCGCTCTCTATCCGTCTCACTCTCACATTCCGGCGGAACGACAATTCCACACGACCGGTGAGATCTCTCTCACCGATCACGGAGATGACACACCGCTAACTTCCCAACTTGGGGCTACAACTGAGAATATCTTAACAGAAAACTCAGTAATTAAACTTAGTCTGACCCGGGACTCAAACCCAGGACCTCCTAATCTGCGGCCGTACATGCATTAGACCACCGAGGCAATCGATCAGAAAGTCTTCACTAGTAAATAGCCCAACAACTCACCAGTGTTCCTGGTGCCGGGTTCAAAGACAGCATAATGATCTCCATAGTTCCTTCCGGAGAGCAAACCGGCACCTCCCAACAGTCCACAGACTACGTTGGACACAATAGATCCGTACAGATTCGTCATCAGCATCACGTCGAACTGGTGTGGTCTGGAATTATACTCCTATATTATTGCTAGTACATATATTGTTTGGTTTAGTTATGTTGGGATATTAACACACAGCACCATATAGTTCCATGACAAGCTACGAGGCTTGTGTTATGGATACCAGATAGTTGATACACTACACGTATATAACTCTAAATACATACATATTATAAATATAAACGCCCATGACTGGAGTACAAACATTCGTGCTCACCACACAAATGAATGCCCCCAGCGGGATTCGAACCCGTGACCGCTGGCACAGCAAGTAGCTCTACAAAGTGAGCCAAACGTGTCGTCAAATTATTATTAGTTATTAACACCCACTGCTGGGCGTGGGCTTCCCATGAATATGAATTGGTTCGGACCCTACTCCACCACGCCGGCAAAGCGGACTGAGCATGTCTGCAGACAACTTGCTAGGTTCTCTCAGACATGCAGGTTTCCTCACAATGTTTTCCTTCACCGTAAGACAAGTGGTCGTCATGTTGAAAATGATTTGCAAGCGTAAGAATATACCGTATATTTTATTATCATACCGTATATTTATACTTATAAGAAAAAAAATACTTTTGAAATTTTTGACTGTCTGTTCCAGCTAATCTCCGAAATGGACCGATCTGGACCGATTTTGACGGGACTTTCACTGACATATAGCCGATGTTATAAGGAGTAACCTAGGCCACTTTTATTTGAGAAAAATAATAATTAAGAGTTCCGCACAAAAAAATTAAAACCTCACTAACCTGGCCACAAGCTGCATACAGCAGTTGTCAATGATCATATCGTTGTGTTCTATTTCAGGATACTCCTCCGCCATGCGACGGGACGTCTCTAGGAAGAGACCGTCGGATAACTTCATTATGTTCGCTTTATGGACTGTCGTTACCTGGAAATAAAATATTTTATATTTTATATGGAATATGGAACATGGTCTTCCATGATGTTCGCCATACAAACTCTCTAAATATTTTTAAACGTCACGTCGTCTAATTATTATCTATCTTTTAGTTACTGAGTATATACATAGTCTGGCCCTAAATACTGTTACAATTAAAAATAAACAAAATATTACATTTGAATTTGGAATCTGTCATTTTTATATGATTGTTCATTGTGTTTTCTCATTTTCGCGCCAATACATTGTAAAATATTTTGTGATATTAAAATGGAGTGGGGTGATAAAGAGAACGGCAGGGTAATTACGAATCTCGCGACAGGCTTGCGACAGTTGTATAAAATTTTTAAAACTCTCCATACGCTTGGTATTAGTCAAATGTTTGTGTACCGGGCTATTGATAAGTACAATGAAACCTCCTCTGTTTGTGATAGAAAAAGATCTGGCACGTTCACGTAGTGTTCGTACGAAACTGAAGAAATTAAAATTAAGCCCAAATTTTTTATAGAAAGCAGGAAAAATGAAAGTATATATCAAGCTTTTTGTAAAGGAAAGAAATGAATTTTAACCCGAGCCTTCTATAGAAGGCAGGATACAAAATAGCCTAATTTTCTTGTAGAAAACAGAAAAAATTAAAATTTAACCAGTTTCAACAATACGCAAAATAAGTGAATACACATAAATTACAAAATTGTTATAGGGACAGAAAAAGAAGAAATAGAACAGGATAAATAAAAAACTCCCAAGCTTTTTGTAGGAAGCTGAAGCACATAATCCTCTATAACTCGATAAATAAAATTGAAGTGTCTGTTTGTACATATTGTACTTATAAAAGAAAAATATTGTGTGGAATGTATAGGATGTACCTCACCTTCTTCCTACCGTTCCTCTTGGCGAACTCAAAAGCGAACCTGGCAACCCTCTCAGAGTTGCTCGCTGTGACCACTTTCATGGACTCGATGACCCCCTGGACTGACTCGTGTTCTAACATGGCGTATTCGCCTTCTGTGTTTTGCCTATAAAGGAAAATATGATTACAAATTTTTATTATTTTGAAGCTAGCGACTTACTTAGCGTTTTATATTTTTGAGTGGAACCCTAACTCTTTTTCTAAAATAAAAGTAGCCTAAGTTATTCCTTATAACATAAGCTATCTGCCAGTGAAAGTCCCGAAAAAATCGGTCCAGCCGTTTCGAAGATTAGCCGGAACAAACAGACAGACAGACAGACAGACAAAAATTTTAAACGTTGTGTTTTTCTTATAAGCATTTAGTATAAAGATGTTACTTTGACATTACAAACAGACACTTCAATTTTATTTATCTGTACAGATAAATGTGAAAATTTGGATGCATGGATGTTTGTTACTCAATCACGCCAGAAAGGCTGAACGGATCTGGATGAAATATGACACACAGATAGATAATAATAGTCTGAAATAGCACATAGGTTACATTTCATCGCGGAAAAAAGTATGGTTTCCGTGGGATACATGTTTTTGTTTTTCACAGAGCAATAGATCGACACGCAAAAATCTGTAATAGCATAAGTTTTTCTACTAAAGTATACTTTCAATATCTATTTATATCTATCTAAGACGTACCTAGGGACGTACCCGAGTGAAGCGAGGATAAGTAGCATAAGCAGCAAATCACGCTATTTTTGACTTTGACATTTATTTTGGTGAACTCGGTCTATATATTTTTTTACTCTAAGAGATATTTTTAGTCTTAGGATCTCTCACATTATAATTTAATATAGTTTTAAAAATCTTATTTTACCGAACAATTCCCTTCGTGTCTTCTAAATTCTTCTGTAACATTGGCGAAGTAATCAATTGGCACGCTTTGAAGCCATTAACAAGAAAATTGAATTGAATTATATCTTTGGTTTCATCTTAAAAGTAACAGTTATTTATTTTAATATGTTAATGTTTTTTATTTTAATTTCAATAATAAATCTCTCACCGAATAATAACAATATCGATATCCTTATGTCTTGTTGTAACACCGGGGTATGACTTGCAGTTTAGTACATAAGCGTACATGTCCAATTCGTTACGGAGGGCTACGTTACGTGACGTCACGTAGGCGGCTTCGCTTTTAGTTTCAATGTTGCCCTGTAAAAAAAAAGTTTATATTGTAATTAAAATATTATGTAAGAAATTATTAAACTTCAAGTACACAAATAGTTTGTCCATTTAATTTTCTCTGTCAAATGGACAAATTTTTCCATCACTATCTCATTGGTCTAGGGGCTAGAATGTGGCGTAAAGCAGAGCTGGTTCGTGAGCATGTACCATGCTGGTTGCTTCTGGTACTTCTCTGATAGCGTAGTAGACCATGGGGGCAACCCCTTGACTATTGTGGTCTGTTTCGGTAGACCTGCCGTCGGGACGTCGTAGTTGAATGCGTAAGCGACCCTGCGATGCCCCATCAAAACGGGGCAGGTTTGGTTAGATGGTAGCCTGAGAGTCCCGTATAACAACATGTACGTATGCACACAAATCACCAAATACTGTGCTAGTACAGATGCCTCATCCCATACAAATTTGACAGCGCTAATTTAGGCTATGTTTGTTTGCTTGGATAGTTAATACATGTCGTTTGTAGTTAATACAACCTTATGTATTAGAACAAAAACATTTTGATATTTCAACAATTTTTAACCATGATAAACAATTCATATAAAGTAAAAGCGCCATCTGTGAATATACGCTACAAATCCATCATCTGATTGTTGATATTTCAATAATCAGTAAAATTATGCAAATTTGATTTACAGGTGCATTATTTCATTTTTTCTTACTTAGAATATTTTTTAAAACAATATAAATATAAATATATGTTTTGGGATCTATTTTTTATCTTTTTTTAATTTAACACAACTTTAATAACAAATTGATACATGTAACATCATCTACATATTGATATTTATTTAAACAAATTTTTCTTAGTTTGTGATGTGACCCTATGGTATACAGGAGGTATGTGAAAATGCATTTCCTAACTTTATAAAAGTTATCTCATAGCTAGAATGTATGACTGCATATCTGGATGACATAGTTTGGGAGTCCTGGGTCAGACCAAATATATAATATCTCTCCTTCCTGCAAACATGACCAGTGAGATTGGCCATTGTGGATTTCAACTAAATCTTGTGTGTATTCAGCCTTTTTTTTTTCACGTCCCACGGACACGGGCACGTCACGCTGGGCATGGGCCTCCCTTCAATATGAGGGGTATCAGGCCATTGTCCACTATGCTGGCCAAGTGCAGGTTGGCGGACTTCACACGTCTTTTGAAAACTTGCTAGGTTCTCTCAGACATGTACGTTTCCTCACGATGTTTTCCTTCACCGTAAGGCAAATGGTAATCATATTAGAAATGATTCGCACATGAAAATATCAGAGGTGCGAAACCCCGGATTTGAACCTGCTTCACTCGGTTTCCCAAGTGAGCGCGTCAACACTGGGCGACCACTGCCTACAAATTTTGTGTAGTGATAATTTATTATTTGTGTCATATATATGTATATATAGTCAATATTTATGATATCTTTAATTACGGGAAAATCTCTCATTGCTATAGGAAAACACAGTAACTGGTTAGACCTAGTATTAGGTAAAGTAGCTAACCTTAATCCCAACACCATTTCTCTTGATAGTGGTGATTGCATATTGTACATCATCGTCATTGTCAACATTAGGGTCAATGTCAACAACTTCAAAGTCTACCGGGGCTCCAATATATCTGCAAATTTTATAGAAAAATTAGACCAGCAATGAATATATAATATAAAATTATATCACCCTTTATTTCTAATGAATATCATTTGTTACTCCTTTTACTTAAACAGTAAACATTATTTATTTAATTAAGTAACACTTCACAAAGCTACAAATATATTACAAATAACAAAAAAACATAATCAAAACCTATATTCTTATATAATTTGGATTTAGCAAATTCTAAATTTATTTTTTATTTATTTATTTTATTTAATCATTTATTTTACTTTATTATTTTTTAAAGGAAACTTTATTATAAAACCGGAAATCACTTAATTTAAAAAAATGTCAATGTTATTTAAAAGATATCACATGAGTTTGACAAATAGCAAAGTGAATAAATAAAAAAATATAAAAATGTTATATATAATAAAATAAATATACGCGTGTGGTAAACATGGACCAAATATATAAAATATCTTTTTCATTGAAACCCGTGAGGCATTTTAAAACAATAATATCTTCCTTTAGCAATTCAATAGGTTCTAATTGACCTTTTTTGTGTCAAATTACAAATACGCATTTGACAAATGTAAGACTTACTTGAAGATATCTCTGACGTAACCCATGCACTCAGGGCCAATTCCTCCACCAGGTAGCATGGTAACGGCATGTCGACCTCCGTATTGAGCTACAGGAATAAGTTTTTGCTTTCGTATAACTGGGGTTTTGTGCTGAAGCTCGAAATCTGATAATTGAGCAGGGGCTGCGGCTGAACTGAGATATGCTACTCCTCTCAGCTCTGGTAAGAGCTTAACTTTTGACAACAACCTCACAGCCATTATAATAGGTAAATTTTTATTAAAAATTCAGCAGGGCAGTATTAGATTGAATAACCACAGGAAGTGGAAGACGGATTGACAGTTCTACACTAGCACCCAACGCTAGATGGCGCTTTCGATTATTCGGTCATAAAATAAATCCATTGAACAAAAATAAATGCATTTCACAGTGCAATATATTATAATTATAGCTCGTGCAATTTAAGAATTCTTGTTCAATTAAATATTAATGATTATTGATAAAATCTTAACAACAAATTATTGATAAACTTTTAAAAAAACCTCAAGAAAGAAAAAATATATATATATATTTTGTAAGCCCCTAATATAAATCAAGTTATTGAATAAGTACCTATCAATATTTTTTCTTAAAGTTCACCAATTTTGTAATAAATATGAAATTATTTTATTTTAATCTCAATAAATTTCAGCATTTCAAGAAAAACTAAAATTTTGATAATGGCAACTTTTAAAATATTTTTTTTTTAAAGGCTTCATGTGTTGCTGCTTTTTCTTCGAAGCCTCAGCGGTACGAGCGGGCGTCCATTTTGCATCGCCATATTGAAATTGGTCGGACATCTTTGGACGCCATGTTTAGTCGGACATATTTTATAAACATTTTCGCGTAAATTTCAAATATTTTTGAGCACTAATTATCAAACTTTTTTTCACTGAAGTGTGTGGCATTGCTTGCAGTGAAAATTGCCCGGAAAAAATCCTCGCCTACGCAGCAGTCCAAATTTGTCTCCAAGGGGCCGTGCAGCTTTTGTTAAAAGCTAAATAAAGGTAAACTATTTCTACTGAAAACAATCATACTTTTTGACACATTGTAACAAGTGTTTCGAAATTTCTATGTATTTACGGTACGGGATGCATTCTAGAACGCAAGAAAATGAAGGTCATGAAATATAGGGATAGTATAAGGAAAGATTGGCGTGGTCGTTTTATATAATTATCTGAAAAAAATCATTCATTTGTCCCGGCCGGTTACAGATGTCGGGACGCACCTACTATGACCAATTATGTATTTTGACTCTTATCTAAAATTTTATTTGCTATGTTTGTGGTTTGAAAGTAATGGGAGGGGACAAAGACAGACTTTATAAATTAATTACGCATGTAGGTTGACTTGTAACGTGATATCAACACTGGTTTGTAACGAAACTAGTTCGACTTCGGCGAATGTTCTCCGCGCATTAACTTCTTAACGTTTTTCTCTTCAACAAACTATACAACTGTTTTCCGTTATTTATGAAACTATGTTCTAAAAATATCTAATAAGCTCATTTAATGTCTTTGAACGATTATGAATATTGCTAATTTCCATGACAATTCCAATTACTACAACATTAGGCTTGTGTAGTTCGCGAACGAACTAGTTCGAAAGAACGTTCCCACAGATGAACTATGCGAACTAGTTCTCAGATCCCTCGCTTTTTAGTTCGTTAGTTCATTTTCGATTCTAAGGATCTATAGATGTTATATATTAGTAATGTGTGTTACGGATGTTTTTTTAGAATCCAGTAGGTATTTTTTATATGTACTTTATTGTTAATGTGGATAAAGTTGTTCAATTTGTAATAACCGGAAAAATAAATATGTGTTTCGTTGTAAGGAATAGTAAGTACTAACATAAAAGATAAGGTATTTATAATAAGTAGCTGTTGTTGATGAAATGTAGTGGGATTGTTTTTTTTTTTTTTTGCTCGTCAGCTTGAATCACAATAAAAGCGTGGCAGTATATGTATATGTTTGCAAATTACGAGTATAATAGGGACTTAGGGCATTCAGTGTAGGTAGCAGGTCTGTAATGAAGTACTACAAGGGTTAAAGTAGCAAAGTCGAGAAACGAACTAACGAACTAAAAGACCGACCTAGTTCGTTAAGGAGCTGCGAACTATATTGACCGCTCCCAGTCGCGAACTATTATGCCCAACTCTATACAACATAAACAAAAAATGACAGTATTTTTTTTTTATAGACAAGACATTGAATAGACAATATAAGGCCACAGATATTAATTTATAAAAATGTTATGATTAGATAGAAGGTTTAATTTATAAAAATATATCGGTTGAATATATAAAATTAACTGTAAAATAAATGTGATAAATCAAGTTTTGAATAAATAATGTAAGAAGGAAAATTAGGTTAATTATTGTATTATATATTACATACTGTTATACACAGTAAATAATAAAGTAAAAAAATATTTTAACATTATTTTTCTATATGAAATTGTTTTTATCGCACCAGAATATTATGTTTAATGTTTCACAATAATTTATATGTAAAATGAAATATTTTTTCAGTTATATTTTTATTTGTTTCAATGATAGGCTTATTAAATAAAATTTCTTTGCTATTACAGATAGACTGGCCTCAAAATGATGAATCAAGAGATAATGTGTGAGGTGGAAATAGGGACCCATATGGTGGAAATTGATGGAGATGAACAAGTTGGTGTTAAGGTCCGTTTAGTAAAGAAAGTTAATATTATATTAGACATAGTTTATTTATTAAGTAATTTATTTTTATTATCATGATTTAATTACAGTATGAAGAAATAGAACCAGGTCAATATGAAGAATACATCACTGATGATCAATATGAAGAAGTGGAAGAACAGGTTATTGGTATGCAGCATTTGGAGGAAGGTAAGGTCTGAAAGATAATTCTAGTTTAGTATCCAAAAACAATTTAACTCAAACACGGTGATAATCAAATGAATATGGATATTTTGATGATAAATTATAGTATTTTCTAATATGTTAAATATATGTTAATTATTTTATATATTTTGTAATAATTACTATACAGTATATTATACAACATAAATACACTATAAAAATTTATTAGAAAAGTATAAAACAAATTACATTTCACATTTTTTGTTTATTGTTAGTACCTACTAATGTAAGTGACATATGTACTCTGTATTCTAATTGCCCACAGGAAAAAGAGGCTCTTTTGGGATAAAGAACACTAGAACAAGAGAATGGCTTGACCAATTTTAATAAATCTTTAATGCTCAATTAATGATAAGACCACCTATTCTGCTATTTCTTTTTTAATATAAATATGTTATGTACATTTTTTTTGGTGTGCAATAAAAAATATTTAATTTAATGGTACATGATTTGAGTGAGAACATTGTAGCTTAAATGCTACTAATAAAAAAATGCTATGTAGGTAATAAATAGGAAGTAATTTCATAATGAAAGCTTTTTATATCTATCTTCTGGTATGGCTGATAGTTTATAAAAATTTCAGTTGGCAGTGAAGAAGTCATACTACCCGGCATGCCAGATGAGGTGATGCAACATACAGAGAGTCCATATGACACCGTTTATCCCGCACCTGCTTCCACTAGCAGGTAAGTAGACTTAAATAAGTATTAAGTATGTCCTGGATTTAATTTCAGTATGGGGTAAAATATTAAAAGACGTATAGTCTTTTCTTTTTTTTAGTATTAAAGAAAGCAGAATTAAGTAGTAATGTGTCGATAAGAGTTTGTGTGTTCTGAATATGTATCCTGTAAAAAAATATATAAAAAAACGTGTGTGTGATCTTATGTATGCACATAAGAAGTTATACTTCTTTGGCATAACAGAACAAAAATAGCTAAAGATTTCATCCAACTCTCTGTTTGTAAAAGGAATGCAGCTAACTTCATCATATTGCTTTCAGCTAACTTAATCATGTAGTTTTACGGCTGTCGGTTCCCGCGCGTATCGTAAAAATTTTACTCTCATAATTTTTGCCAAATGTGCCAAAAGAAGTATAACTTCAATAACAAATTTTATTATAATAGTGTTGTTATAGTAGTGCTGGGTTTGAAGCCAGTTAGTAGCTTTTTTGTATAAACTTTTTTACTGGAGCTTCCCATACTATGCAATCCCATTGCAAGCTGCATATTTCATAATATAATCTTCGCTAGATTAAGAATGGCAAATCTATAAATATAAAAATAAATATGTTGGGACATTAATAGACAGCACCATCTAGTTCCATGGTAAGCTGCGAGGCTTGTGATATGGATACCAGATAGTTGATACACTACACATATGTAACTTTAAATACATACACATTATAAATATAAACACCCATGACTGGAGTGCAAACATTTGTGCTCATCACACAAAATAATGCCCCCAGCGGGACTCGAACCCGCGACCGCTGGCACAGCAAGTAGGATCACTACAAACCGAGCCAAACGTGTCGTCAATAATATGATATTGGCATCTTCTAAAGATAATGTAACAAAAACAAATATTTAATTTCATCACTAATTTGTACTATATTTATCACTGTAACAATGTGTTATCTATCTTTGGCAAGGATATTTTCCAAAAAAAATTTGGTGTTTTTTTTTTGTTACTATAGACAAAATTGATTTAATATTTTGATATACTGTGACATTTTTATAAAATAATTAAAATTGTTTTTTTTTTTTTTAATTTAATATATATAATTTTCAGAATCGATATTTAAAGTGAAATCTTTTCACAGATTAAAAATTATTTTTTTGCTCTAGAAGGGGTCGAGGCAGGCCGCGTGTAAATGCTAATACAACTAATAATATTCATCATTTAATGCCTATTGGTAAGTTTGCTAATCAAATATTAAAAAACTCTAATACTTATGTGTATATAAATTGTATTCTTTTTAAATTGTTTTTTTCTTAATGTCGTAAAGGAATAAATAAATATTATCTATATAATGAATATGTATATTTTTTTATGTAACTTTGGCAATCTTGCATAACTCTAGTTCAATAAAGCTTATTTTAAGGTTCAAATTTAAATATGTATATATCACAACCCATGGTTATGTAAATTTTTTAATATGTCAAAATTTTCTAAGGAGAAGTCCCAATGGGTCTGATGGAGGGGAATACCCGAGCTGCCCGTAGATGGGAGCAAAAGCAAGTTCAGATTAAGACCATGGAGGGAGAGTTTTCTGTCACCATGTGGGCTACGGGAGAGGATGATGGTAATTATAACCTTCACTTCATTAATTCTAGACTTTCTAATATTGTGTTCAAAATATGTTATTTATCATGTGTTTAATGTTAAAAGATGACATTTTAATAAAGAGTTTTTATATACATATATTTATTTAAATTTCTTTTGCAAATAGAGGAATTCATCTTAATCTTAATACTATATAAATACAAAAGTTTGGATGGATGGATGTTTGTTATTCAAACACCCTAGAATGGCTGAACTGATCTGAATGAAATTTGGCCCAGGGATATATTATAATTTGGTATAGCACATAGGCTTTTATCCCGGAAAAATGTACGGTTCCCGTGGAATACATTTGTTTTTCACTAGGGACGTACCCGAGCGAAGCGAGGGTGAGGCGCTATATTGTAATAGAGATAGTGTCCAACTGTCAGAATTAATGATCAATACATAATATATATTTTTTATATGAAGTGTGATAAAAAATATATTTCTTTTAGAGATCTAATTATTATATTGCTATGTTTTATTATATTTAGGGATAATTTTCCACTTATCAGATATATTTTTTTTATAAAAAAAAGTTGTCTTAACTCTAACTCGACTAACAAATGTAAAAATGAAACTATTTAACTATTATATTCATACAAATAGAATTAGTTTTAAATCTGCATATTAGAATCGCTTTCATCTAATGATTGGATTATCACTTCTAAGCTATCTGCCATTGATATACAAAAACTCAAGATTAATGCATGTGCATGAACCAAATAAAAGTAAATTTGCAAAATTATTAAAAAACTATGATATGGTCAGTTTAAAATAATTAAACCTTAAATACCATAACATAAGTCTATCATTAAGTAAATAAGTCTGATCCCACAGACAAACTGTGCAAACAGTTTTGTGGGTCTTTATGTAAAATTTTTTGTATTAATATATATTATAATAATCAAATAAATAATGATAATAATAAAAACACAATTAGTGCCTTTAACATATCCTCAAAAAAAAGCGCACAATTCGAAATTGTGCGTCTTTTGTCAAATCTCTTTTATTCATTGCTTTTCCGCTGACAAAAATAAAATGCACGTTGTTTCGTTTAAAAAAGTACTTTATGTGGTGTGTGTAAGTTCGAATTTGTGTTTAGACAATTAGAACTTTGAATTTTTTAATTTTATTCTTTGGTTTGACTTAACGTCACATGTCGGTGACACTTTTTAGAGAAATATTTGTTAGGAAATGTGTATCTATGTTTTTATATTAATGCTATCTTCTATTTGTTACTTTCAGATGACGGATCGAACCCTGAGCCAGACCCTGACTACACAGAGTATATGACGGGGAAGAAGAATGTACTGGGAAATGATAATATGCCAGGTAATGCCATGCTTCCATATTGTTATTTTAAATGTCTGTCTTAAATAATAGTCTATTTAAGTATGTGTGTGTGCACGTGTGTGTACGTGTATATCTGTGTATTTGTTACTCCTTTATGCTGAAATAAGTGAATAGATTTGAATGAAATTTAATACACTGATAGACTATGACTTGAAGTAATATAATATATGCCTATGTTTTACTCTGTTAGGCACAAAGTCCTCTGTCAAGTGGCTACTATATTGTATAACATACTAGGGACTTACCCTCGCTTCGTTCAAATGTTTCCTTAAGCTTGAATGGTTTAGGAACACGTCAAGACTAACGTCCAAAGAGTAATTCTATTTTATTGCACCAGGAACCTTTGCAGGCATATACAGAATAACCCACCAAAGTTTAATCACAATCAGATCAATGGTTTAAGAACGTATAGAGGACAAACATAAAAACATTCCTTTTAGATCTAAAAAACTGTCCAGCCTTCTCAGCATGAACAAGTACACATAAGAGTATGTACAAACATGCACACATGCATACAAAATTTTGCATTTATAACACTACTCCAATATAACATGATGTACATAGCATGACATAACATGATGTACAGACAGATAGTTGTATTTTTATATTTTTTATATACTTTCAGGATTAGACCTATCGGACCCGAAACAGTTAGCAGAGTTTGCGAGACCCGGACACAAAATTAGACTAAAGAAACCCTCACCTGAATCGTCTGATAGAACTATAGGTATTTTGTTTTATTTATAAAACAAAAACATTAAAGGTATACGAGAATATCTTCCATGGCATAATTGAAAATTTAAAAAATTTATTGCTTATTCTTGAACATAAGTACTGAACGATTTTATTTATTTTTTTTTACATGGGAAATTTGGACTCTTAAAATTGTTTGAAAAATTAAATCAGCCAGTTTTTTGCTAAAATAGCCTTAATTATAACTAAAATTCTATTTCATATACTACTACATATATATTTTACGTTTTTTTATAAATCATATTTTTGTTTCCTGATGTTAAAATTTAATCTCTCCCAAGACCATGATTGCTGTAAAGCATTTGAAACGTCGGGAACCAAAAATCAATATAAAACCGCGAAAACATCCGAAAAGATAGTTTTATTTAAAATGTCGAATATTCGCATAAATCTAAGAAAGTATTTTAAAAAACTAATATTAGTAATATTTTAATTATTATTTTTATCTGTTTATTTAAATTCTTTCCAGCGTGTCCCCATAAAGGCTGTTCCAAAATGTTCCGTGACAACTCGGCCATGAGGAAACATTTGCACACGCACGGACCGAGAGTGCATGTGTGCGCGGAGTGTGGTATGTACATCCATACTAATATTATAAATCCGAAAGTAACTATCTGTCTGTCCATCACCATTTCACGCTTAATCCGATTTAGAGAAAATTTGCTATGGAGATAGTCTGAAAGCCTTGGAAGGGCATAGGATAGTTTTTATCCTGGAAATCATCCCATGAAAGTTTGTAGGAGAAATCTTTCATTTCTCAAATAAGGGATATAAAACTCATCATACCTATTTGTATATAGACTATCTATTTCATACTAAGTGTCAAATTGTACCTAGGGACGAACCCAAGTGAGGGTGAGTCGCTAGTATGTACTTTATATTGTAGTCTTAAGATCCGGAGTAAGGTCACTCATCCAACAATATTAGAAAAATCTGCTTTGTTTATGTTACTTCCCTGTTTACTTTTTAGTTACCTACAGTTTTAAAGTTGAATTATCCGGAGAACACTATTTGATACTATATAGCATATTCCCTATATTTAACGCAATTTTTATTTTTTTTCGCATTCATTAATAAAAGGTACATATTTAATAAAATTCAGAGTCGAATCATACAGATATATATCTGGAATAACATATAGGCTACTGTATATCCAGGAAAAATGTACGGTTCCCGTGGGATAGGTTTGTTTTTGTTTTCCTAGAGGCGAACCCGCAAAGCGAGGGTGAGTCGCTAGTGTATACTAAATTTAAAACGTAGGAAAGAATCCAAGCGGAGTGAGGATGAGTCGCTAGGCTTAAATAAAATCGTAGAGTCGTTATAATTTATTTTATATTATTTTACAGGTAAAGCGTTTGTAGAAAGTTCAAAATTAAAACGACATCAGCTAGTCCACACGGGGGAGAAACCTTTCCAATGCACATTTGAAGGTTGCGGGAAGAGATTCTCCCTGGATTTTAATCTAAGGTAAGTTTTATTATTTTTTAATATTAAATAAATATGTTGGGACATTAACACACAGCACCATCTAGTTCTATGGTAAGCTACGAGGCCTGTGTTATGGATACCAGATAGTTGATACACTACACATATACAACTTTAAAAAAATACACATTATAAATATAAACACCCATGATTAGAATACATTCGTGCTTATCACACAAATGAATGCCCCGAGCGGGACCCGAACCCGCGACCGTTGGCACAGGAAGTAGGGTAGTTGTCAGCTATAAACTTATCTTAAGTAATACTTCCAGCTATACATTAATTAATACATACATATTATAAATATAAACACCCATCACTGGATTACAAATATTTGTGCTTATCACACTAATGAATACTCCCAGTGGGATTCGAACCCGCTATCAAGCACAGCAAGTAGGTTCACTAAATACTCAGTCAAATATGTTGTCATAACAATAAATCCACAAACTAGTGTTATACATTTCTTTTTACAGAACACACGTCCGTATCCACACAGGAGATAGGCCTTATGTCTGTCCTTTCGACGGTTGCAACAAGAAGTTCGCGCAAAGCACCAACCTGAAGTCGCATATTCTCACACATGCCAAAGCAAAGTAAGTATATCAACGCTAGAAATTATAACTTGATCCTCACTTTGCTCAGGACTAAGGTACATCCCTATAGTTTATTCGAGTTAAGAAAATAGTGAGTCATCGTTGCCCACCGGCCTAGCCACGCCCCCCGATCAATTCCGTCGCATAAAATTATAAAGTCAAGTTCACAAGGGCCAGTTGAAGGCAGAATTAAATATATTATTAACTAGCGACTCATTCATCCCTAGGTACGTTTTAACGGTTAGTGATTCCCATACAAAATAAACAGTTCACAACTTTTTGATTTTCCAGCTGTGTTTTTGCTAATTTATTTTTATATTTAAACCACTCCTGACACACCACCAACAAAACAAAAAAAGAATTATTCAAATTGTTCCAGCTGTTTTTGAGTTTTAGAGAGACTAACAAACAGCAATTGATTTTTATATATATAGATGACTTTATTTTGATTCGAGATAATTAAGTTGATTAATTAGTAGTAATTATTAGTGTATTTTCTTAATACATTAATTTTTTTTAGATCAAGAAACTCCCTATCGCGCAATGGTGGGGCTTCATACGAGTCGGCCAGAACCACACCTCAATATGTACAACTTGAAGTTTCTCCTGATGATTCGAATCCTCAACTAATCTTCTATACCCACGAGTGATAGACAGTGACATGTGATGTGCAGTGGATTAATTAGTGATGTGCTTGTAATAGTGATGTAAAACATGTGGTTTTAAATTTACAATATGACTCATGTCCGTGGACTTAGTGATATGTTGAATAGTGACGTCAACTATGTGATACATATGTACAGTTTTATATATAGTTTCTAGCTAGATACTGTTGATATAATGGTGGAAATATTTGTCTTGAACTGGCCACACTGTGTGTTTAGGGTTGTTATTTATTATTATATATTTTTTTATTTTTAATGGTCTCACTTGTAAAGTCAATTTTAAAAATTACTGTGAACAAAGTCAATGTTAATTTTTTATTTCTATAATGAATGGCACCCCTAAATATTTGGTATTTTTCAAGACTGTTATATTAAAAAAATGAAACTTTAAAAGAAAAAGATGCATTTCAAATAAATTTTTCTATTAAACTTGGTAGGTGTTGCCATGTGAAAAATTTAACACCACGCATAATAACTTCCTGAAAAATACGCTTTTATATGGTAACACTAGAGTAAAGAATAAATATTGTTCACATAAAAATAGTTGTATTTAGTTTTAAATTGTGCATATCATTTACTTATGTAAAATAAGGTGCAGTAAATAAAATAGTAATAATATATTTGTAAATTTTGTGATTTTTTTTTTTTCTTTTGTGTATCATTTAGATTTAAATTCATAATTAGGCAAATTTAATAAAACCTTTTTAGTTTACTTAATTATATGTAAATGATATGCATTGATTTCTTTGGATTCTTTCTCTAATTAGAACAAAGCAACAGATATAACTTTAAACTTAAGTTGACTTTATTTTTGTCTGATGAAAACTGGCCATAATAAATAACGACTAACTTCATACTGTAGTCTAATTCTGTCGCATCGTAAAAATTAACTCCTATCATTTTAAGAGAATGCATCAAAAAAAGTATGACTTCAAAAAAAGATGTTTTTGAATATTCTGTTAACTTTGTTCTATAGAGTATGAATTGTACAATATGTATAAAAATGCCAAAAAAATTGTAATATAGATTAAATATTTTTTTTTTATTTTGACAGGTTTTTCTGAAGAGAATTTATGCAGGGCAAAGATTTGTATTTTAGTCTGTTAGTACATAAATAATTTCAAAATTAATATACAGGGTGGATTTTTGCGATGGGACAGTAAGGGCAGGTACCTACTATAGTTACAGGAAAACGTTCTTAGGACACCGTCCATAACTTTTTGAGATATTCTGAATTGCAATCACAATAAATATCTCACAAAGCTATGGTTGGTCTCCTAGGAACGTTTTTCTGTAACTATAGCAGTTAAGGTACCTGCCCTTACTGTCCCATCTCAAAAATCCATCCTGTATGTATTAGAATATCTACTTTATATTTCTTTTGCTTAAGTAAAGTCATATCCATTTTTTTTTTAAATACTTTGAATAAACTCAAATAAAAAAAAATACTTATAATAATTATCAGGCTAAAATACAGATGAAGGAGTATGGAAACAGTCAGATCTTTTTCTAGTTCCAATAGGTTTGTTAACCAAAATTTATATCTAATTTATCTTGCATTTGATATATTCATAAAAAATGAACTTTTATTTATGAAGTTATTTTATCTGTTGTTAACAAATAAGATTTCTTAAAAAAATTATATTTATAATATTATGTTAACACAAAAATTGTAACTTATGTTAAAGACAACTATTTTGATAAAACAAATGTAAAGAAAATGTTATAAATGAAAACAAAAAAGTTACGAACAACACAAATACCAGTAAAGAAAAACTGCTAAATCTATTCTTATTGCAAATACATAAATGTATTATAATATTTATTTTACCAATTGAAAATAAAATTTAATTTCTTTGTATAGATAATTATTAGACTGTCCATTAACTTTTAACAATTTTTTACACAAAAATATGATGTTTTTTTCTAAACACAAATATTAATCAAATAACATTATATTTGAAGTAAATATTAATCAAATAACATTATATTTGAAGTATAAAAATAATTTTGTAGATAGAAATAAGTTTGAACGAATTTTTAATTTTCCCGCCATTTTAAAGAAAAGTTAGTTTTCTTAGGAAACTCTTAATTGTTTACTAATTGTAAGAGTGAGATGGCAAGATAGTATTTTGGTTAATAATCTATTGATGTGTTATTTTTAAGCGCAGATACTTTTATTTTAAGCGGTTAAGTGTTTGATGTCTTTCGTTGGAATAAGTTTTATAATGACTGATGTACATAATGTTAATTTTCATAGTGCAGGACTTTTTGCGATATTTGAAATTTATGAAGTTAAGATTTGAGTCAAATATTGCAATATGTCAATCAAGATTGTACGGTACAATCGATCGAAAATAAATTGTAAATATTTATATATAAAAGTGTTTTATTTTTTTATTTGTGTTCTTAAATTTACTAATACAGACCTAGCAAATATCAGGTTCAAAATATTTTTATAGTATGGCATCCATTTTAATACTAAAAAGAACAACATTTGTTAATTTATAAATTAATCTATACAGATAAATAAAATTGGAGTGTCTGTTTGTAATATCAAAATAACCGCTTTTTACTAAATGCATATGGATGTATACACGGTACATATACCAAAACAACATTTTTTACAATTTTTGTCTGTCTGTCTGTTTGTTCTGGCTAATCTCCGAAACGGCTGGACCGATTTTGACGGGACTTTCACTGGCAGATAGCTGATGTTATAAGGAGTAACTTAGGCTAATTTTATTTTAGAAAAAGAATCAGGGTTCCGCGAAAAAAAATAAAACCCATGAAATTGTGAACAAAATTCGCGTACGGCGTACGCATTATTAATATTTATAATTTAAATGAATATCTTAGGAGTAGCAAGCTACTATTTATGTATAAACATAGCTAACCGAGAAAACGTACCTAGGGACGAACGCGAGCGAAGCGAGCGTGAGTCGCTAGTCTATAATATAATAAGTCCATAGACTATCCAGGCAGTAGTAGGCCAGTGGTAACGCGATCGCTCGTGAAACCGAGTGATGCGGGTTCAAATCTTGGGTCTCACACCTCTTATAATCTCATGTGCGATTAATTTCCAATATGATTACCACTTGTCTTACGGTGAAGGAAAACATCATGAGGAAACCTGCATGTCTGAGAGAACACAGCAATTTTACGAAAGTCATGAGTCAGTCCGCCCGCACGTGACCAGCGTAATGGACTACGGCCTGATCCCCCCTGTATTGAAGGGAAGCTCGTGCCCAGCAATGGGACTAGTGTTGCCGAAATATCGATAGTTTTCATTCAAAAAGCCCTACTATCGATAGTATTGGTGCTCACAAATCATAAACTATTGATAGTATCGATACTATTGAAGTTTCGAAATAAAATAATATCGATGCTATCGACACTATCGATAGTATCGTAATATCTATGGAACTGCCGATATTCTAATTATCGGTCACTATCGATATACTATCGATAGTCGACTATCGATCGGCAACACTAAATGAGACTTCACAAAGAGAACTGAATACATTTATTATTGGAGTTATTTCATTGAGACTGAACTGTTTAGTCAGAGACAATCCAAACTAATATTGTAATGCAAAAGTAACTGTTACGTTTTCACCCCTAAACCGTTAAACTAATTTTAATGAATTTTGGTATAAAGATAGATGGAACCTTGGAGAAGGACATGACTACTTTTTGTCACGAACGTATAACTTAGAGGGGTTGAAAGTTTCTATAGGAAACCATCTACCTAAACTTCTAAAGTAAACTCTCGAAAACCATTCTTTTTTTACCTATTTAATATGTATCCACTATCTAGGGTGTAGAAGTTCCCACTAGCGAAACCAGTGAAAGTATTATAGTTATATACGAAAAATTAATGTGAAAACTAGGTTGAATTAGATTAATAAGAGTTCATAGCTTATTATCGTTTTTAAAAACTTAAAAAAAACCACAACACAATAACCTATTCGTTGAGGCCTTTTTAATAAGCCCAAACACGATACATCTGCAGTATGGAATTGTTTATATACTTTTACCGTCTAGGAAAAAGCTCATAGCGGATAGCCTGCAAACGGCTAAACGGTTTTTTTGATTTATAACTAAACTTAATAATTATAAAAAAAAACTAAATTAAAATCGAATCATCCGTTTGGGCGTTATGAAGACTCAAACAGATACGTTAAAATTGTGTCATCCCTATTTTTGCTTTTGATTTTACAACTATTCTAGCAACTCAACCTTTGTTTCGCTCGGGTTCGTTCCTAGGTTGCTTCCCCATACAAACTTTCACCCCCTTAAGAGATGATTTCCGGAATTAAAACTATTCTATGTCCTTTCCAGGGTCTCAAACTATTTTCTTACCAAATGTCATCTAAATCGGTTCAGCAGTTTCAGAGCCTATTCCATACAAACAAACAAAAATACAAATTTTTCCTCTTTATAATATTAGAATACGTTAAATTTGGGATTCTCCTATTTTTGCTTTTGGTTATCTAACTGTATGCTATCTAACTACAATTTTTATATAAAGTTTTCGAACGTAACTGACAAGTGACAGCCGACTGAAGGTGACAACTGACAACAAATCGAAAGTGACGTGTAAGCCGAAAACTGTATTCGTCGGCACCCAATTTTTTAATTTTACCAAAAAAGAAGCTCAAAATGAGCTCTTTCAAACGTGATAAGAAAGAGGAGGAAGATAGTGGAGGGAATCCATATGCTAATTTAGACAAAACAATAGTTTTACAGGAGGCAAGGTATTTTAACGAGACTCCTGTAAATCCACGAAAATGTTGTCATATATTGTCGAAAATTCTCTTTTTACTGAATCAAGGGGAGAAATTTACAACACAAGAAGCTACAGATGTGTTTTTTGCGACCACAAAGCTGTTCCAGTCGAAGGATGTGATGCTCCGGCGTATGGTGTATTTATGTATAAAGGAGTTAAGTCAAATTGCCCAAGATGTGATTATTGTGACATCCTCGCTAACCAAAGATATGACTGGAAAAGAAGATTTATATCGTGCGGCCGCTATTCGGGCATTGTGCAGTATAACTGATAGCACTATGTTGCAAGCTATAGAAAGATATATGAAACAGGCCATTGTTGATAAGAATCCAGCGGTTAGTTCAGCTGCATTGGTGTCTGCTTTGCATCTTTCATCCACTGCTCCAGATTTAGTTCGCCGCTGGGCAAATGAAGCGCAGGTTTGTATCCATTAAACATAATTTTTATATATATATTTTTTTAGGTATTTATTTATGGTTCAGTCAGTCAGTGATGACATTTTTAATTTTAAAGCTACAAATACAGTATTTTTAAAATAAAAGCTCAAATGCTCTGACTAATAATGATGTTATCATTTCAATTAAATAACATTCATACATAATAACCATTTTAAAAATGGAGATTATCTAATCTACTATACTAAATGTTAGTTATAATAGTGTTCCACAAGTTTAAAAATAGAATTACTATGAATATTTATTATTCATAGCTAACAATAAATAACATATTAGGTTAATTTTATTTTTATTGTTTTATTTATTAATAATTTTATTTTTTGCCAAGCGAATATCTTTTATGTTTTGCTATTTCTTTGCTTTGTGAATTATTGTTTTTTTTTTATTTACAATATTTAGATGTACTTATGATTATGCTGCATGTCACATCTTTATCTCTATTTTATTATTATAATATATATTAAGGAAAGGCTAGTTTGATTTATATATTTAAAAAAAAATTAACATAGTTTTGAAAAACAGTGATAGTCACATAATAAACACTAGAAATCGAAATAAGTTAGTCACACCCAGATTTTGTCTCCAAAAAGTGCATAAATCCTTCATGAGTCTGAGTGGACGCATATATAATAAAAACACAAAGAGTAAGTTCTACCCATAACCTTGATAACTCGGATTTCAAAAGAAATGCTAAAAATTTTGAGTTAATGAGTTTTAGACATAACAAGATATATAGGATACAAAGGTTTTAATTGAGAAAATTTTGACTTAGAAAGGCACAATTTCAAAGTATATTTTTCAAGTTGTAGAGTCAAAGTAAAATAAAAAAATCAACTTAAGTTTTATGGTAGGTAGTTAGGTGAGGTAAACAGTACAAACGAGTTTTAAAGATTTTTAGAAATTAGCCCAAACATAAACAATGCACTCAGTTGTGTTTTCTTAGAAAGTTTGAATTTATTCATTGCACATGTATACAAGGTTCAACAATAGATTAGAAGCACCGAACATTCCTTTTGCATTTTATTGCAATGAGTTCGGAATATCATCAGGGATTCATAATATTTTACTAACTTCGAGTTACAGAGTCTATGTTTTGTAATTCACAGGTGTGTCTCTAAGTTCCTATGTGTTACTCCAGGTCCTAGTCTATATCTGTACTCAATTTCATCCAAATCCATCTAGCCATTAATCAAATTCACGAATGTATGCACACATACATACAAACACTATGCACGTGCCCACATAGTCATACACTTTCTCATTTTAATTTTTTATTTTTATTATAAAAGAAATTCATAGAATAGTGACAACTGATCTCTTCTCTATGGCACATTATTTGTGCTATGATTTCCGCTTTGCTTAGAAAAGGAAAAGGAATGAAATGTGAATGTTATCCAATTATCTCATAGGGCATACTTAGATTTACGCGAATATTTGACATTTTAAATAAAACTATCTTATTATTATAAACTATCTTATTTATTTAAAATAGGGCATACATGGCAAATATTTTTATTTAACACATTTGTGATAATAGATCTTTCACCTCATAACCACTTTCTGTTGTTACAGGAAGCACTCAACTCTGATAATGCCATGGTTTCCTATCATGCATTAGGAATTCTGGCATCTACACGCAAAAATGACAAATTGTCCACTGTTAAACTTGTTACGCGTTTGGCAAAATCTCCATTAAAATCACCATTTGCTTTATGCCTGTTAATTCGTCTTGCGGCACAATTAGTTGAGAATGACGATTCAGACGCCGCCCAACCATATATAGAATTTATCGAATGCTGTCTGCGTCACAAATCTGAAATGGTTATATATGAGGCTGCACACGCGATTGTCAATTTGAGAAAGTCTGCTCGAGATTTAGCTCCAGCTGTTTCTGTACTGCAATTATTCTGTGGCTCTTCTAAAGCGACTTTGCGATTGGCTGGCGCTAGAACTTTGGCCAAATTGACAGCAAAACAGCCCACAGCGGTCGCAGCATGTACTGTAGATTTGGAAAATCTTATTTCAGATCCTAATAGATCGGTTGCTACTTTAGCTGTAACCACATTACTGGCGACAGGTGCAGAGAGCTCCGTTGATAGATTGATGAAACAAATATCAAGTTTCGTATCGGAAATTTCGGATGAGTTTAAAATCGTAGTTGTCAAAGCGATACGGCGCTTGTGCCAGAAGTTTCCAAGGAAACATCAGTCTTTGGCAGCGTTTTTGGCGGGTATGTTACGTGATGAAGGTGGTTTAGAGTATAAAGCGGCTATAGCTGATGCTATTATTGCGTTAGTAGAGGAAAACGCAGAAGCCAAAGAGACAGGGCTGGCACATTTATGCGAATTCATTGAAGATTGTGAACATACAGCTTTGGCAGTTCGTATATTGCATTTACTTGGACGCGAAGGCCCTAAATCGCGCCAACCGTCACGATATATTCGTTTTATTTATAATAGAGTGATATTAGAATCAGGACCAGTTAGAGCGGCTGCTGTATCTGCAGTAGCTCAATTTGGAGCCCAAAGACCTGAATTACTCCCAAATATAAAAGTTCTGCTTGGGAGATGCGAATTAGATGATGAGGATGAAGTAAGAGATCGGGCTATATTTTATAACGCAATATTGAATTCTGGAGATCAACAGTTAATCAACGATTATATAATTGATGTTCACAAACCGAACCCCGTTTTATTGGAGAAAGCTTTACGGGACCATATTGCAACAAATCCAGATGAGTTATTCGATATTATGAATGTTCCAACGGAAGAAAAGAAAGAAACGAAAGAGGATGCCGTTGAGATTGAAGTTCGTAAACCGAAAACAATGTCCATTGAGGAAATTTATAGTGAACAACTAGCCAAAGTGCCTGGTATTGAAAAATTGGGCCCACTTTTCAAAACAAACGTGCCTATTGAGCTGACAGAACCGGAAACAGAATACAGAGTTCGTTTATTAAAGCATGTTTATGTCAAACATGTTGTATTGCAGTTCGAGTGCATTAATACATTAAATGATCAAATATTAGAGCAAGTGCACGTAAGATTGGAATGCCCGCCAGAATATGAGATAAAATCGATCCTGCCTTGCCAAAAGTTAGTTTATGATAAGCCAGATAGTGTTTTTGTTGTGGTTGAATACCCTTGCGCATATTTGGACAGCTTGGGTACATTTGGAGCAACATTAGAGTTTGTGGTACGCGATTGTGACCCCAACACAGGAGAGCCAGACCCTGGCGATGGTTACGCGGACACGTACCCTCTGGAAGAGTTCTATATGGGCTGTTCAGATCAGATACGGCCCAGAGTGATGGGTGACGATTGGGAAAATACATGGGAACGTGCAATCAGTATTCCTGAGATAACAGATACTTATGCACTCCCCGACCAAGATCCGGCTAACGCAGCAAAATCTGTTTGCGAATACTTAGGTTTGCCCAAAGCCACGATTGTAGGAGAGGCAGTTAAAGAAATACGGGGCAGCGGTATTTTCAGAGGTGGTGCACCTTTTATGGTACGAGCTCGAATAGCGTCTAGTAACGTGGGAGTTACGATGTTAATATCTGCCAGGTCTCCCAGAGAAGACGTTGCACAGCTTTTATTGGCGGCTGTCGGTTAAACTATGACTCTTCTGCATAATCATAATATATTAAATAAGATAGTATTTAATGTTTTAATGCAAGAAAGAAATGGTAATGTGTGTGTGTATATTACATGATATGTTAAATACACAAAAATGGATAAACATCTTTTATCCATAGTCGTTATATTACTATGTATACAGAACTTCATATAGAACAATCAATTATATATTCATATAATTATATATTTCGCAATATAACAATAATTTACAAATTATATACTTTTTATCAAAAATATGTAAGATTTTTTTTTTTCAAATAATATCAAGTTAGAATTACGTAAAAAATTGTAGAATTGCCATTTAAACTACGTCAATACTTATTTGTGTAATGCACAAGTATAATTAAAATGCAACGTATTTCGATATTAAATATTATTTTGTAATAATAATAAACAAAAAATGGGTAAATGATATTTTTTTTTGTAACAGCACTTGCAATTCGTGAGTCGCTCAATCGACTTGGATTCGCATTCACATCGATTTACGGGAGAGTTATCTGAAATTATTGAAAAAATTACTATCGAATATTAATTGCCCATATTATTTCTATATCATTTGTAAGAATTTAAAACAGTATTGTGAATTTAAAATATAAGTAAAAGTTGTATATCATTCCATGTATCACAAAGTAAGGTTCTGAATATTGTAGAAATTTTTGATAATCATCATTAAAATATTTAAAAAATTATAACTGTTTTTATTTTATTTCAAGTCGGTTGTCATGAAAACAAAATACAAACGAAAGAGATCAATCAATGGGAGACTCGTTAATGTAGGTAATATTATTGTTAGTTTGCCTACTTTTTTATTAGTTAATAAGTAACTGCTATTAGAGATATATTCAATTTTTTGCCAAATAGTGCTAATTAACTATAAAAGGCTTTCTTTATTAGCAAAGAAAAAAAAAGACTTTTTGAATGATATAACAATATTATAATTTATAAAATTTTATTTAAAAAATGTAAAAATAATTTATTTAAAAATCATAAATCGATTTACAAAAAAACGAATCGATGTTAGATATAATGAAATTTTTGAATCTGTTAAATTGTAATCTTATTTTTCGCGGGTGTAAGCAAAAGTTTTAAAGTATTTGTACCTACTTTATTCGAATCGCTTTTGGCCTTTAGGTTTCAAATAACATTTTTGTATAAACATTGAGTAAACATTCTGAAAGAAGCTGTCTCTGTACCAAAATGTTATTATAGTAATATAGTTTATAGTGCTTTTAATTTATCAGCATTATGAATAGTTGTAAGAAAACTACTAATAATTGGATTTTATGTCCTTCCAAAAGTATTCCTGGCAAATTTTATTATTTCAATGTGGCTACTGGAGAAGCCGTGTGGGGATTAGATGATGCACAGGTATTTTTTTACATTATATCACTACTAATATATAAAAAAAATATTTATTGTTTGTCTGAACTAAAGTTTTTTATCGTGCTATTTAAATAAATCTCTTAAATGTATAACAGAGGTGAGAGATCATGGAATACAGCGGGATTTTCAACTTCTTTTTTGATACACACATCTCTAACATTACAGCTACGGCATACAAAATGCTACGATTTATTTTTCGTCAGGCAGATGATTTCAAGAACATACAAATATACAATTTACTGAATATCTATTACGTTAGATCCTCTCTAAAATATACCTCAACTGTTTGGTATCCTCAGTACCACAAATATATTAAATTTATTTAGAACTAGCGACTCGCCCTCGCTCCGCTCCGGTTCGTCCTTACTTAAGTTTTAAGGTTTAATATAGATTTCTCAGAGATGAGATATTTTCCCGCGGTATACTATATGTTGACCTCGATAACCAGCTATCATCATCCCAAAATTTCATCAAAATCTCTCCAGGGGTTTTATCGTGATGCGTTCCCAGACAGACAGGTAGACAAAAATTCTAAAAACTACATATTCGGCCTCTGTATCGATAATAATGACTATTACAATTAGATTTTCCATAAAATATTTAATGTACGGATTCGATCCAGTTAAAATGTTATTATATGTATAGATATTTTCAGACAAATGCACTAAAAAAAGACAATAATATACCAAAAATGGCAGACAAGTCACACACATATCCTGAACCACAAATACACAATATATTTGAAGAATTTTCAAGTGCATCGAATGTTTATTCCAATATTGGAAATGTATACCAACAGACTCCAAATAAAACATTTCCACGGTATGGCCAGGCAGTTTGTCCTCCATACTTTTCAAACATAACTCCTTCATTAGTGCCAAGTATAATATGGACACCAATTCAAATGCCAATGTTCATGACAAATGAGAAACAGGTTTCAGATCGAAATACTCAAACCGCTGATATAGAAAGCAATTTTTCAATTCAAACTTGTAAAATGCCACTGTCTAAAAGATTTGCTTTACTCGGTAATTCTAAGAACGTTGATATTTTTGGTAATACAAATAGAAAAATTACTACATCCAGTCTAACACGCACTAAAAATTGGTGGAATAAGCGATCTTCATTGAATGAAAATATACAAATAAAAGATCAGACGCACAAACCAAATAAAAAAATAATAGATCAATCCAATATAATAAAAGAGTCGAAGCTGAATTGCCAAAAATCTAATGTACAAAATACTATTAGTAGTGAAAATATTAAACCAAATGAAGTAAATAATAATCAATCTAATATGAATTCTGAAGACGAAAGAGAACAAAAAAGAGAAGATGATTTATTAAAAAAATTGGACAAAAATGACTTAAGATATTTGTTGGTTTCTAAAAGAAAAAAATCTGTTGATTTGGGTGTTTTACACAACGATAAGATAAAAGGTATTTTAAATATTTTTGTTTATTTTTAAATATTGAAAATAAAACTGACACACAAAATAATTTCTATGCCATGCCACTTCTGTAAAGTTAATTGGATTAATATTGATTAAATTTTTGTAAACGTATAGCTAGGAAGTATTACTTCAGGTAAGTTTATAGCTGACGACTACCCTACTTCCTGTGCCAACGGTCGCGGGTTCGAGGCCCGCTCGGGGCATTCATTCGTGTGTTTATATTTATCATATGTATGTATTTAAAGTGATATATGTGTAGTGTATCAACTATCTGATATCCATAACACAAGCCTCGTAGCTTACCATGGAACTAGATGGTGCTGTGTGTTAATGTTGCAACATATTATTATATTATATATTATTATAGTTAAAGCTCCCCATATTGTATAGCCTTGTAATAGGACATATTGTGATTCGGTCTGGGTCTGGGTGATCTAGTTAGAATGGTAGTGATTTTTTAATTCTAGTACTATACTTTCAATTGCTTTTCTTTAGTATTTATTGAACATGACTTTCAAATTAATTAATTCTGCTATTTGAATAAAGTGTAAAATATAAAGCATCTATAAAGATACTCATAATAAGTTTTTTAATATTCATAACAAAAAATTAAATTGATTCCCAATTAGCAAAGATATTGTTCAATTTAATACATAAAAATACTTTCTTTTCAAAGTTGGTTAAAAATTAACTGTAATTTTCTTTAAAATGCACAATGAACAAAAAAATATTATAATATAATATATATATTATTATTATTTTGTGACTGAGTGAGTTTCATTAAAATATAATTGTTTTTTTTTTTTTTTTAGAAAAGGAAAGCAATGATTCAAATAAAGTGTCTCCAAAGAAAAAAGTTACATTTAATTTGAATACAAATGATAATGGATCCCTAAGTTCAACAGTAGATAGTGATGGTGTAAGTATTACTCATATAGCAATAAAATAAAAAATATGATATATCTATGGAAGAGAAAAAAAAGGATTTCTTGTCCTCTTTGGGTAATATATACATTTTTTTATCTATACCTCTATACTAATATTATAAAGAGGAAATATTTTTTTGTTTGTTTGTTGGTTTGTACCGAATAAGCTCCGAAACTACTGAATCGATTTAGATGAAATGTGGTAAGAAGATAGTTTGAGTTTTTATCCCAGAAGTAGTCCCTTAAGAAGGTGAAAATGGGGATGAAAGTTTGTATAAGAAATCAACCTAGGCACGAATCCGAGTGAAGCGAGGGTGAGTCACTAGGTTTTAAATAATTTTTAAAACCTAAACCTAACCTTTTAGTTTTAAATAATTTTTCTACTTCGTCATATTTTTGTTAAATAAGTATAAATAAATTTCGTGATGTTTAAATTGAACGGGTTTCCAAGCCCTACATAAAATAATATATCCTCTGCAAAATTCTGCAAAAATATTATATATCTAACTTTTATATTTTAGCATTTTTGTTTGAAAAATAGTCTCTAGACTTAAATAATATTAATTGTTATTATAGTTTTAAGCCAGTGGTAACACAGTGGTGACAAGTTGGCTTGGGAAAGTGAATGAAGCGGGTTCGAATCCCGAGTCTAGTACCTATGATATTTTCATGTGCGAATCATTTCTAACATGGTTACCACTTGCCTTACGGTGAAGGAACGCATCGTAAGGAAACCTGCATGTCTTAAAGAACCTCGCAAGTTGTCTGCTGACATGCTCAGTCCGCCCGCACTTGGTCAGCGTGGTGGACTATGGCCCGATCCCCTTCGTATTGTAGGGAGGCCTGGGCCCAGCTGTGGGACGTTAAAAATGGCTGAACACATTATAGATTTAAGTTTATTATTATTTATTGTTTTAATTTCTTTTTAGACACCAAAAAAACCTGTACCTATAAAAATACTACGAGATCTAGGAAACATAGTGGATCCAAATACAACCTGGTATATAATTGTGGACCGACATATATTATTGGATGATATTGATTTTATTATGGAATATATTGAGGGGGGTGAGTTGTTTTTTTTTTTTAATTATTTATATGCAATGATAGTTTCATAATAAAACTACATAATTATTTATTTTGTTCTTTTTTTTCTAATCAAATGAATAGGTAGTGTAATTAAAGATTCAGGATTTTTGAATAATTATTTTCAATGTACAGTGTTAAGAATTCATTATATCTTGTAAATATGAACCGCATAATAAAACAAGCAGTTAATGAAAATAGGGAAAAAGGATATTCATTAATATCAACATCCCATGTTTTAATTTTTTTTACTTTGAACATGATTTGCCTTCTCGAAAGTCTCAAATAATCTCGTATCCGCATTCACGTTGACAGTGGTCATGGTTTCTGGGATTCTTGATAGGGACTCTTGATGTTTGATATCTTAGGGTGCGATCACGAGATTATATGAGATTTAGGAGACAGTATATAAAATGCTAAGATTTATGAACCAATATATAAAATGCTAGAACTAAAGCAGGATTCTCGTTAACATTTTCACTTTTGAGACGTCAAATACCTTAATCTCTCTCGTGACCATATTTGCTGTAAAGCATTCGAAACGTCTGGAACAAAAATTTTAAATTCTAAATAAAACCGCGAAAAATTCTGAAAAATTGGTTCTTTTTTTTTTTTATAAAAGTAGTATTGCTTAAAATGAAATAAAAAAATAATCATGAGTTTTTCTTTTTATTTCTATGTCTCTTTTCTCTATACATTCTTCTCTCTTAAAATGTCTTCTTTTTTTTTTAAATAAAATTATATTAATTGTTTATTTATTTTCAGATGAATATTGCAAATTATTAGTACCAATATCGATTTTAAAAAGTATAGAATTACTTGGTATCGGGGACGGTAAGCACTGTGTTGTTCTCAACGCCCGCCAGGTGTACAGGCGATTGATGAATACTTCTAATAAAGGTCAGTTTAATTTAAAATACAAAACAAAGTGTGTATTTATGTAGCAAGTTTTCGAAAGACATGTGAAGTCCGCCAACCCGCACTTGGCCAGCGTGGTGGACTATGGCCTGATCCCCCTCGTATTGAAGGGCGGCCCGCGCCCAGCTTTGGGACGTTAAAAAAAGGCTGAATACATACATATATTTTATATTATATTGAGTTGATAAATATCATTTCATTTACAATCT
This sequence comes from Fabriciana adippe, assembly GCA_905404265.1. Taxonomy (NCBI): domain Eukaryota; kingdom Metazoa; phylum Arthropoda; class Insecta; order Lepidoptera; family Nymphalidae; genus Fabriciana; species Fabriciana adippe. Next base: position 2,948,143 of record FR990010.1, read on the forward strand.
GACGTTAATGTGTCAGTTGAAAAAATATAATATAAATTATAAAATTAATGTAATAAAATATATCTAAAGATTGGAGTGAATTAATTTAATTAATAAAAATGCAGTGTCAAATGTGCAAGAAAGTGTTGTCGAAGAACGGATCGCATTTCTTGTGTCAGGGTCCATGCCAGGGAAAATTCCATAGGACCTGTGTAAAAGGATTATCGGCTGACATGAAGGCGGGCAGAAACCGTCTGTTTTGCAACAACTGCGAGGGATGTTCTGCTGCTGATGATTCGGAAGGAGATGAACAGGAAACAGAGGGACAGGGTTTTGAAAAGATACTCAAAGACATTCAAAAGAAAGTCAGTGCAATCCCAAGCCTCAAAAATCATTTGAATTCCATAACGGACAGCATGAGTGTACTTTCGGAAAAGTATGATATTTTAATAGCGGAACATGAAGAATCGAAGAAAAAAATCCGAGATCTTGAAAAGTCCATAGTGAACACCAATAATAAATGTGTGTATCTGGAGAAATGTAATATGGCACTTGAGCAAAAAGTGCATGAGTTCGAGCAAGATTCACGTAAGCATAATCTAGAAATTGTAGGTATTGAGCAACTAACTAATGAAAACGTAATGGCGGTTGTCAAAAAACTGGGAGATTCCATAGGAGTGAGCAGCGCAGGTATCGACTGGGCGAGTCGCCGCTCGACACGCAATATGAATGACAAACCAGCACCGATTATTATAGGTTTTAAGATCTCGGGTACTAAAAATCGGGACGAGTGGTTAGCTAATAGGCGGAAGCTAAAGGAATTAAACAGCAGCACTATCACCGGCGGAACTCAATGTAATAAAATCTTCATTAACGAAGACTTAACCAAAACTTCACGAGAGCTACTGTGGAATGCCAAGACACAGCTGAAGGAAGGATTTAAATTCATTTGGGTAAATAACGGCAAGATCTTAGTGAAAAAAGCGGACGGAGATAAATCTGTGTGGGTCAGGTCAGATAGCGATATTCGCGAACTGCTTAAAAAGTAATAATCAACTTGTGTCTTTTCTTTAAGTTTAAATTCATTGTTAAATTTCGCGTCTCTCAACAATTTAGATTTAATAACTAATAATTCCATAAATGCTGTTTGTGTTAATGACTTTGAAAGCTGGACGTCAACCTTTATTGAGAAGAAAGACCTTTGTTTACTTCACATTAATATTCGATCATTAAGAAAACATTTCAGTGAGTTACTTGTGTTATTAGACAGTAATTTAAAAAAACTAGATGTAATTGTTATTACGGAGCCAAACATTAATTATGCATATTTAGGTTTTTATAATATTAATGGCTTTACGATTAATAGTTTCACTCGTTCGGGAAGAAGCGGGGGAGGGGTGATAGTGTACACGCGAGAAGGGCTTGCGGCGCGGGTGTGCGGCCTGACAACACCTGCAGTGGCACAGATGCGTTCAGCGGAGTGTGTTTCCGTGACACTAAATCATGATTATGAACCAATTTATATAATTTCAATATACAGACCGCCAAAAATAAATAAACAAGATATAACTTTGCAATTTGTAGAAGAATGTCGTAATCTATTAGAAAGTATACCCAATAATACGAGAGTAATTTTTTGTGGCGACATAAATTTAAACTTATTAAACCATCAAGATAAACATGTGATAATGTATGAAGACCTTTTAGCTGAGTTCGGGTTTATCAAATGTATCGATCAAGTTACTCGTAGCGAAATCCTATTGGAAAACCTAGTAGAATCGTGTTTGGATCATATATTCATTCGTGCACCATCGGCAAAAATAGATTCAGCAGTAATAACCCATAAAATATCCGATCATTACCCGGTATCGATTGCGGTGGAGTGGGAACGCCCCCCGTTGCATAGCCGGATGAACGCATCTGGGCACGAGTCATTGCTGAGTTCGCGTCCCGAGGCTTGTTCCCGCCCTGCGCAGCCCACCGTTAATAACCCACGACGTGTACGTGTTCTTGACAATCGTGCAGTACGAGAGAAACTATTATCGACTAATTTTGATGATCTCTTATCAATTACATGCCCATTGAAACTTTATGAAGCTTTTAGACTAATTTTTTCAGATATTTATCATTGTTGTTATAGTACTAAAATAGTTTATAATAGTAATAGAAATAACAAAGGCTGGGTTACGAAAGATCACAAAAAAATGCTTTTAGAAAGGGATAGTCTATTTGCAATATGGAGTAATGAACCAAAAAATATGATAAAACGATTAAGTTACACTAAATATAGAAATAAATGTAATAAAGTTATTTCAAAGAGTAGAAATGAGTATGATAGGCAGTGTATATTAAACTGTAATAAAAATATAAAGAAGTTATGGGATAGAATACATGCATTAATGGGTAACAAAAGACAATCCTTAGACAGTATAATATTAGATAATATGAAAAATGAAGGAAGTGTGACAGATATATGTAATAAGTTTGCGAATACTTTCTCGGATGAAATAGATAATATTAAACATGTTTGTAATGCTAAATGGATGGATAGGGGAAGCTATGTACAAAATAAAGACATGTGCATGAGGTGGCAACCGGTGAATAGTAGATATGTTAAACAGGTCATAATGAGGATGAACACAAACAAAGCATCGGGTAGCGATCTCATACGCATGTCTGATCTTAAGTTTGCTGTTGAAAAGGTGTGTCCTGTGATCTCTAACTTGGTTAATCTATGTGTTCGTAACCATAAATTCCCAACTAAGTTAAAAGAGGCCATTGTACGCCCTATTCATAAAAAAGGAGATAAAAAGTCCTTCGCTAATTATAGACCAATAGCAATATTATCGAGCGTAGATAAAATCATAGAGAAATGCATAGTAAACCAATTAGGGAATTATCTTCAAAAGAATAGTATAATTAATGAGTGTCAGCATGGATTTCAGAAAGGAAAAAGTACGAACACTGTTTTATCAAAATTTACTAACGAAATTAATAATCACTTAAATGAAAAAAAATTTGTTGTGGCAGTGTTCTTTGATTTTAAAAAGGCATTCGATACCTTAGAAACGGATACCCTCTTAAATGCAATGGAGGAGTGTGGGGTGGGGGAGCCGCTGAACAAATGGTTCCGCGACTACCTAACCGCACGGTCCTACCGCGTAAAGGTGGGTGAGACGACCGGCGATGTGAGAGAGGTGCGGTGCGGGGTGCCGCAAGGTTCGGTGTGTGGACCTGTGTGCTACCTAATGCACGTGAACAGCCTGTGCGGAGTACTGCGTCACTGCTCTGCGCATATGTTTGCGGACGATCTGTGCGCGATGCACGCTGGCACCGACCTTGCCGAGACTTGTCGTCTCGTTCAGCTCGATGTAGACGCAGTTGTTAGATGGTCCCATGATAATGGTATAATCTTGAACGCTGCCAAGACAAATTTCTTGTTAATTCATTCCCCGTACCTTCGACCCCCTGATTTTCTGCCTAAGATAGTTTCACACAGTTTTTCATGTATACACAATAAAATGAGTAGTTGTGATTGTAAACCCATAGATAGAGCCAAAATAGTCACTTACCTTGGGATGAAAATTGATGAAAACTTTTCCTGGTCTTCACATATAGAACACTTATGTAATAAATTGAGAGCACTATTAGGAAAATTTTATCACTTAAATCTCAGAGTACCTACTAGTACCCTTAAATGTTTATATTTGTCACTAGTTGATTCAATAATAGGTTACGCCCTTGACTGCTATGGCCTTACTTTTAAAAATCATATACAAAAATTAGAAGCATTACAAATAAGATTTTTAAAACTAATTGTATCTAAAAACACCAAAAAAGCCTGTACAGGTGATTATAATAAGCTATTTAAAATTTGCAATATACTTCCAGTTAGTCTTAAACATAAATACTTACTTCTAGTAAACAACCATGGCAGTCTGGAGCGCTCTTTATTGGTGACACATGATCAAGGTACCAGGTCAGTATCAGCGGGCAAATATATTGTTCCAAGGGTGCATAATTATTATGGCGACCGAACACTGGATAAACGCCTACCGTACCTTATGAACAGTTTGCCCGCTGATATTAGACATGAACCAGATACCAGTAAATTCGCAAAATTATTAAAAAACTTTTTTTTGGCCAGTTTAAAATAATTGAACCTTGAATAACATAGCACAAGTCTTAAGTAGGTAAGTAAATAAGTCTGATCCCACAGACAAACTGTGCAAACAGTTTTGTGGGTCTTTTTGTAAAATTTTTTGTATTAATATATATTATAATAATCTAATAAATAATAAATAATAAATAATCCTAATTTAAAGTTTTAGAGACCGCCATTTTGAATCATTTACTTAATTTCAGTACATACAGTAGATATAAAAGAAGGTGCATCAATGCCAGATGACGTTATAAACTGCTGTCTGCAAGCGATTGGTGAAAATTTACACGTGGTTAGTATATTATACACACAATATGGTGGCACAAAAAAACCAACAATTTTTTTTTTCGTGTCTCGTATGGAAATATAGATTTTCATGTTTTAATAGCCTCCTTAAAAAAATTTGGCCAAAAAAAGTTTTTTAGACGTCGCTCGCTTACATTTATTTTTAATTTCCTAAATGGACAAAAATTGTTTTTTTTTTTTTAGATCTTTCTATGTTGAAAAAGGTTTCGATTTTGAAAATTTCAAATTGATTATTTTAATTTCTAAACGTCGCTCTTACTTTTTTTTATCTTGAAATTTAGTATTTAGTTATTTCCTAACTAAAATATTATACCGACTTTAAAATCTATATAAATTAAAATGTAGTTGCTGTTTGTTGGTATATGAACTTGGAAATGGCTGAACTTGATTTGCAAAAATTTTGTGAATGTATGAATTAGTCTGGATAAGGTTTTTAGAGGAAAAATTGGATAATTTGCTCGGAATTGGGAAGTCGAGTTAACTTGGCCTGACCCGAGACTTGAACCCGGGACCACCGGATCTGCTCATGATAGCTTCCTACCATTAAAAATATGGATAAATTATAACTTTTAAAACATTCTTGCAAATATCTTTTTGGTATTTGCTTTCGCTTTTCTTCCCTTCGTGCTTTTCTTGTCAAGATTATATCTTACTACTATTACTGAGAATATCTTAATAGAAACACCCAATATCTCTCTGTCTAACTCGAGATTCGAACCTAGAACCTCGTATAAGCCTTGTGATGTTGCCTTATAATAGCGTATATGCATGTATTTTTTTAAATTTTAATTCTTTGTTTACATTGTTTTACCTTAAAAAAAAAAAACAATTAGAAATATTTGGAGAAGGCAATAATAGTAGGGATATATTATATGGTTGATAAATATTCGAAAAAAAAAATATTTGAAAGAATAAAAGCGATATGCATATTTTCTATTATTACGTACAGGGCAAGTTTAAAATTAAATAAATATAATTTTTCTAATAGGTACTAATTACTACATATGCTATAGTATACGAAAGAGCACAATTTTTGGGAATACATACGTACTTCTTAGACGATATTAAAACAAATAATTCCAAAGAAAAAATATCAACATTCGATTTTGAATCAATAAAAGTAACTGTCGAAAATAAAAATCTTTTCCTACAGTCCAAAGATGACTGTGAACATTTTGCTTTAAATAAAAATGATAATTTATGTAATGTGAATGATAACATTTCTAATAATAGAAATAATGATAATAATAATGATACAATAGATATGTTAGCTATAAATCAAAATTTTCTCGAATTGGATTTAAATAATTCAAAAGATATTAAAAGAGTGAACAAAAATAATGATTTTGGTAACAAAAACATACATACAGATACACAAAAAATATATAGAAAAGATATAGATACAGCTACAAATAATAAAAAAATTATGCATATGAATGAGAAAAAGATAGAAGAAAATATTAACTGTCCAGATTCTAAAGCTAACGAAACTCAGTCTTTTAAACCATTGGTTTTTCAAAAAATTTTCCTTAACGCTCAAGATGGTGTAAAAAATAAACCTGCTTTAATAAATATTGAGGATAAAACAACAGATAAACAAGAACAAAGAGATTCTATAAAAAAAGATGTCGTAAACAAAAATGATGTAATAACTCATAAGTTAATCAAAAATCTTTGCAATGAAAACAAAGAAAAAAATAAAGAAAATGGCGGAATCAATGATTGGAAAAATATAATCTTAACCATAGACAACGATTCAAATAATCGAACAGCAACAGATAATAAATGTCAAATTGAAGATAAACTAAAAAGTTTTTATATAAAAGATAAAGTTATGGAACAAAATATTATTGCCAGAATGGAAGAATATAGGTGCTGTTATATACAGTTAATGGAGGAGTTTTTAAACATTATTTTGAAGGTAATTATAATTATTTAAATGAGGGCTACCGCGTTTGAATTCGCCGCGAGAAGGCGTTAGTGTAGAGTGAGGTCTCTAAGAATGTCAAATGGTATTGAAGTTGCACTATTTGCGAGCTTTTTAACGTGGATTTCTACTAATATAGATGACTAGCGGCTCACTCACGCTTCGCTCGGGTTCGCTTCTAGGAACACAAAAAACAAACCTATCCCACGGAAACCGTACACTTTTCCGGGATAAAAAGTAACCTATGTGTTATTCCAGACTATAATCTATCTCTGTGCCATATTTCATCCAGATCCGTTCAGCCGTTCTGGCGTGTAAGAGTAACAAACAGACATACGTCCATACCCACAAACTTTCACATTTATATTATTAGTATAGACTAGCGACTCGCCCTCGCTCCGCTCGGTTTCGTTCCTACTTACGTTTTAACCTTTAGTATAGATTTCTCAAAGATGTGATATTTTCCCGCAGTAAAAAGTATTCTATACGTTGACTCGGATAACCAGCTATCATCATACCAAAATTTTGTAAAATCCCTCCAGTGGTTTTTCCGTGATGCGGTTACAGAAACTATAGATTCGGCCTCTGTATCGATAATAATGTCTATTTCAATAAGATTTCCCAAAAAATATGTAATGTACAGATTCGGCTTAGTTACAATTTTATTATACGAGTATGTATAGATTATTGTAAATATTGTGCCTGATTACATTCTTGATGAATTATGTCAGACACGGTACGCTATAATAGATCTTATTGGTTTAAAATAAGAGTTAAGAAAAGTCAATATTCTATTTATTTAGTTATGGTTAATTATTTAAAATCCTGATAGAACTGTTTTCGCGTTAACAATTATCTATTCTAATATTGTAAGGAGGAAACTTTTGTTTTTATGTTTGTTTGTTTGTATCGAATAAGCTCCGAAACTACTGAATCGATTTAGATGAAGTTCGGTAAGAAGATAGTTTGAGGTCCTGGGAAGGACATAGGATAGTTTTTATCCCGGAAATCATCTTTTAAGGGGGTGAAAATGGTGGTGAAAGTTTGTATGGGGAAGCAACCTAGGGACTAACGCAAACAAAGCTAGGGTGAGTCGCTAGTAATTATTATATTAGTTCTATTGTCCCTGCCGCACTAACAAATACTGTTTCAACAACAGCTATAGGACCTCACTCGCCAGTGGCGCCAACTGGTGCCGCCAGAAACAATAGCCGTTTTAATTTACTTTATTATTATCTTTCAGCTCTTTTTTACATCCCACTGCTGGAAGTGGACCTGCCCCAAATCGAGGGGGATCAGGACTTAGTTCAGCACAATGGATTATAATAGACTATTTACTTTTGTTTGTTTTTAACCAGTCTTAATAAAATGTAGCATTTTTATTGTCTTATAGAAGATCTTTTTATCTAACAGTTTAAAACTTGTTCAAATCTCAGATTTTTCACTTCTAAAAACATTTGCGAATTATTCCCAACATGTTGACCACTTGTCTTACGGTGAAGGAAAACATCGTGAGGAGACCTGCATGTCTGAGAGATCCTAGCAAGTTGTCGAAAGACACGCTCAGTCCGCCTGGACTTGGTCAGCGTGATGGACTGTCGCCTGATCCCTCGAGTATTGAGGGAGGCCCACGCCCAGCTGTGGACTTTTGAATAAGCGTTTTATGATTTTATCCCACGGCATTAAGTAAACGTGGGATAGTAGTATATTTCAGTTGGGATTTCTACTAATTAATATTAGTGAACGGGAAAGTGTGTAAGAATGGATGTTTGTTACTCTTTCACGTAAAAACTGCTGAATGGTTTGTGATAAAACTTTAATATGGCTTACACATTAGAGTAACATATAGGTTATTATATATAAATACTAGTACTACCTGAGGCTTCACCCGCGTTCAAACTTCTGATCGCTACCAATCTTCACAGGATCACCTGCTGGGGTAATCTGAAGATTGCCTGAAAATTTTATCAAAATCGCTTCAGTCGTTTTGGAGACCACAGGGAACAAACATATATCGATTTTTTTATATATACATTATAGATTAAGCAATAAAAAAATTTTTTTTGCTAATATTTTAGTTTGTATTTAATTTTTATTTTGCAGAAGAATAAATTTGTCCAAAAATTTTTACCTTGCTCTTTCCATGAAGGACTCGAATGTTTGAAAGAGTTTTACTTTGATGTGAAAATTAAGAAAATAATTGAAGAGTTATTGTCGCTTTGGAAGAAAGGAGGTATTGTGTAAAATTTAAGTATTTTATACACACAGTAGCCACCCTCGCTTTATTCGGGTTCGTCCCTAGGTACGTTTTAACGGTTAGTATTGAATAGATAGTCTAGATATTAAGTATATGTTATATAGCCTATAGCTTCTCTCAATAAACGGACTATATAATGCAAAAAGAATTTTTCAAATTGGATTATTAGTTCCTGAGATCAGCGTGTTCAAACAAACAAACTTTGCCTCTATAATGTTATTAGTATAGATTTTTAAATTTTAACGTCTCTAGGTATGTTTTAACTTTTAGAATGGAATAGAGAGATTATATATATATATATATATATATATATATATATATATATATATATATATATATATATATAGAAAAGTAGCTAAGTAATTTCAAAAATATATATATCACTTCTGAAGTTATTGATTCCTCATATAAACAGCCCCCCCACCACCCCCTCCCTTTCACTCACTTCTCTAGGGTCTCAAACCATCTCCATTTCACATCTAAATCGGTTCAGCGGATTTAGCGTGAAAACGTAAAAGACAGACGGTTACTTACGCATTTATAATATTAGTATGAATGTACGTTTTTTATATATTTTGTTTTCCAGATAATATCAAGATGGACGTAAAGCCATCAGACTTCATGCGTGTAATAGGCCGTGGCTGGTTGTTGGTGGACTCTTTAAAGGTACGTATTACATTTTTGTATCCATACTAATATTATAAGTGTGAAAGTTTGTGAGTATGTACGTATGGATGTTTGTTACACTTTCACGCCAGAACGGCTTAACGGATCTGAATGAAATTTATCACAGAGATAGATTATAGTCTGGAATAACACATAAGCGACTTTTTATCCCGGAAAAATGTACGGTTCCCGTGGGATAGATTTGTTTTTGTTTTTCTAGAGGTGAATCCGAGTGAAGCGAGGGTGAGCCGGTAGTAAAAAATAAACATATATAAAGTATGGAATAGATAGACTATATCCATACTATACTCGTACTATAATATTGTAAATCTGAAAGTGTGTTTGTTTGTTTGTTTGTTTGTTTGTCCTTTCACACGAAACAGAGTGACGGATTGACGTGATTTTTTTTTGTGTGGAGGTAGTTGGACGGCTGAAGAGTGATATAGGCTATTTTTTACCGCGGGAGATTATCTCATTCCCACTTGAATATACGTTATAATACAACCCACAATAACTCATTTTACCTATATATATAATACTAGCAGTGCTACCAATGAAAGTTCCGTCAAAATCGGTCCAGCCGTTTCGAAGATTAACCGGAACAAACAGACAGACAAAAATTTCAAAAATATGTATTAAGTAAAAAGCTGTTATTTTGACATTACAAACAGACACTTCAATTTTATTTATCTGTATAGATTATTATTTAATATTTTCTACTACAGAACACGATACCGCATGATTTTGAAGTAATAGAGTATATGTTTATAAAACTGATGGAAAACATAGAAAATCCCATCATAGAAGATATCGAATTGACTCAGATGCCGATACGAAGGAGTCAAGATCAGATTGTTAGAAGTAACTGTGAGTATGTAAAATCTATACTAATATTATAAAGAGGCAGAGTTTGTTTGTTTGTTAGAATGCGCTAATCTCAGGAACTAGCCTATTTATTGAGGAAGGCTATAGGCTATATATCATCATGCTACTACACAAGGGAGCGGAGCAGTAATCATAAATGTCAACAAATCGGGCAGACTTCCATACGTTATTGTAAACGACGGACCCGACCGAAGCGAGAGTCAGTCGCTAGTGCTTAAATAAAGTGTTATATTCTGCCCAAGTACGGAAAAAGCCGTGCAAGAAGAAGAGAGTGTTGTATTTAAATTATTATCTGTTGTTATACTTAGAATACCATAGTATTCTAAATTGTTGGCTAATAAATTAAGGATTTTTAGAGTTCCGTAATCAAATGGCTATAACGGAACGGAACTGTAAGAACTTACTACTGTACGTAGAACTGTGTGGATCAAAATAACAGTAATTCAAATTAGTATTTCAAATTCATATTTTTCATTTGCAAATGTAATCCTTAATTAATTTTAACTTTTTTAAATTACACATGAACAATAATGTGGCTTAAATAATTAAAATTTTATTTTTCTTTATGGTTATAAATATAATAATGGCAACACTGAATATAGATTACTAATCAATTAAGTTTTCTAAAAAATTATAATAAATAATAATTATAATAATAAAAGCTAAAATTATATTATTAATAATTTTATTGTTTCAGATATTAAAGATGAATATGAAATTGTTGAATATTTGAAAAAAAACTTCGCAGAATGGAAAAATTATGAAATAACTAAAGCTGATAAAGATATAAAGGTAAACTCAGTTCAATATTTAAGGGTAACAGTCTATTTATTAATAGAAAAACAAAATTAAACCTATCCCACGGGAACCGTACATTTTTCCGGGATAAAAAGTAGCCTATGTGTTATTCTGACGTATGAGCTATATTATCGTAGTTTCATTAAAATCCATTCAGTAGTTTTTGCGTGAAAGAGTAACAAACATCCATACATCTATACATCCAGACATCCATACATCCTCACAAAATTTCGCATTTATAATATTAGTAGGATTAAAATACTTTCGCTTTGCTAAAAAAATATATAAAAAAAACTTTTTTTTTCAGAATTTTGGATATAACGACGACGTACATATAATTAGAACGTCTGGCAAAGATTTGAATAAATATAAAATAGATAGCAAAAAACAAATAACGTTCAATAATATATCTGAAAAAGAAAACAATAGAGACCCACAAAAACTCTCAATGAACGGACAGACAGATCTAAATTTACCTGTTCTACACGAAAATACATTCGATACTAATAACAAGGATGGCCCAAAAGTGATAAGAAAAGTGAAGCCGATAGATGAGTTCGAGAAGAAAATCATTAATAAACAATCTATTTTCGATGATCTAGAATGTTCTGAAATAGTTGAAATAATTTCAAGTAAAATTGACAATAATGATAGGCCAAATTATAACAATAATTATAATGATAATGATAATTTAAATAATAATGATAGTTTGAAGATAAATGATAATTGTAGTAAAGGAAATGATTATCAAAATAATTATTATCAGAATAATGATGATTATTCTTTTAATGAAACAAATAATAATGATACACTAGATAGTGGGTTCGAAAATGAAAGTTTGAACACTTGTACGTTTATACGAAACTTTTTGATGCATCTAAGTTCTTCGTTTAAATTGATTTATAATTTCATGTAAGTATTATAAATAGCTTTAAGTTTTTAAGGAAATGATTTGTTTCATACTAATAATAATGATTGATGATTGATATTGACATCGTTTTCATATGTCTGTCCGTCTAGATATCTCGGAAATGTGACATTTTAATGTATTATATTTCTTATTATATTTTTTCATTCGCTTAAGTATCTTCTATCCTAGCGCTGCAAGTTTAAGAAAAATGGCGGCGTTAAGCATTATTCTCAAAAAACTAGGCTTGATAGAATAAGCAATTTTATTTTTTTATTTTCCAGTCATAAATGTCATGATGAACTCCGCGGCGGAATAATGGAGGAGACAGACAAACAGAATTTATATGAAAAAGCGGAACAAACACACACGCAGATAAATGCGATTATTGACAAACTGAAATGGTATTATTGCTGTTAAATAAAACTATTTTTTAGGATTCTTTCGAGACAGTCTCCCGTCGTCATGATTGCTGTAAAGTATTAAAAATGTCGGGAACCAAAAATCAAAATAAATCCGCGAAATAATCCGAAAAGATAGTTTTTATGTTTTAACGTTTAGAATAGATTTCTCAGAGATGAGATATTTTCCCGCAGTAAAAACTATCCTATCTGTTGACCCGGATAACCAGCTATCATCATACCTAATTTCATCAAAATCTGTGCAGTGGTTTTCTCGTGATGCGTTCCCAGATAGACAAACAGACAAAAATTCTAAAAATTGTAGATTCGGCCTCTGTATCCATAATAACGACTATTTCAATAACATTTTCCAAAAAAATATTTAATGTACAGATTCGACTCAGAATTTTATTATATGTATAGATGTTAAATATTCGTGTAAATCTAAGCAATTATTAAAGTATCATTATATAAAGCATGGTGTCTCGTCACATAAAAAGAAAAATTAGTTCCAATAAATGTCAATAGATGACGTTGTATGTATAATTAATAATGTCCTCCTGACCGATTCCGGCCACGGCGGCCAACCTCATTGAGACTAGCCAACTGCGCAGGAGATATTATAGTGCACAAATGTACGCGCAGACACAAGTGCACTCTCTATTCCTGTCACTCTCATACTCCGGCGGGACGACACGAGACACGACCGGTGAGAGTGTCGGCGCAGGACCGACGGCTTTACGTGCTCTGCCTCGGCACGGGGGTGAAACACCGCCAACTTCCCGACTCCGGGCTGCTACTGAGGCTTACTATACAGAAAGACTCAATAACTAAACTTGGCCCGACCCGGGACTCGAACCCAGGACCTCAGGATGTGCAGCCGTACATGCTAGCCACTACACCACCGAGGCAGTTAAATATGTATGTATGTATAATTAATAATCTATATTCTACACTAGATTTTTATAAAGATTTATTTTTGTTTGTTTGTTTGTACCGAATAGGCTCCGAAACCACTGAACCGACTTAGATGGGTAAGAAGATAGTTTGAGACCCTGGGAAGAAAATAGGATAGTTTTTATCCCAGAAATCATCCCTTAAGGGGGTGAAAATGGGGATGAAAGTTTGTACGGGACGAACCCGAGCGAAGTGAAAGCGAGTCGCTAGTAATGAATAAATATGTCGGGACATTAACACCATCTAGTTCCATGGTAAGCTACGAGGCCTGTGTTATGGATACCAGATAGTTGATACACTACACATATATAACTTTAAATACATACATATTATAAATATAAACACCCATGACTGGAGTACAAACATTCGTGCTCATCACACAAATGAATGCCCCCAGCGGGTCTCGAATCCGCGACCGCTGGCACAGCAAGTAGGGTACAAACTGAGCTAAACGTGTCGTCGATATATCGATTTTAACATAGGTTTAATTTTTGCGTTTTAAAAAAATGTGTATACAATAATTGGAAGCCATCAAGCTGATTTGATGATGCAGCCAGAAGGTGGATAATGGAACTTTTCAATGGCCACTAGATATACCTTCGAGTTTGGGCTCGTTTGTTTCGTTTTGAGAAGTTAATTAAAGTTAGTTTGTTGTTTTTTTTAGTTTTTTTTTTAACTGTATTTAGATCTCAAGATATTTTCATATGCGAATCTTTTCCAATATGATTATAACTTACGGTGAAGAACATCGTGAGGAAACCTGCATGTCTGAGAGAACCTAGCAAGTTTTCGAAAGACATGGACTCATTCGCATTGAATGGATGTCCACGCCCAGCAGTGGGACGTTGCAAAGGGCTATTATATATATTTTAAGTTTATATATATATATATATATATATATATATATATATATATATATATATATTTTTTCAGTATAATTGAAAGGGAGTCTGCGGAGAGTACTAAATTAAAGTTGCAACTAATCAAGGCTGGTCTGGATGTAGCTGATGATAAACGTATGGCAAGATACAGGTTGGTGGATATATTTGATTATTTTCAAATCTATATGCAATTTGGATCGATCGAAGAGTATTCACTATTCATGCAAAAACAAAACTTTTTTAATAAATATATATATCAGTGATCGCCGCGTGGTTGAAATCAACCATAATTCATTAAGTTTGATCGATATTGAGAAATACGCGAGCGGATTCGCGGGTAAAACAAAGTCAATTAATCTTGGCTTTCTGCAGTCCTTCTCTATATAAACTTTAACTATGCCAAAGCTCGTACTCCTCCGTACATGCAACATGCTTATGCTTAAAAAGGGGTTCAAAGTTTTGTCTTCACGTATATATATATATATATATATATATTATTGGATCAGAAGTGAAATATCAATTAAAAAAAAAAATATTTTATTAACAAAACTTCCAGTCTTTAGCATTGATTTTACAATTAATCACAAATAGTTAACTTAACATTATTTAATTACATCAACTACAGCAAATAAAGAAACATTTTAACACAACTTAATAAAAGACAAATATATAGCACTCACAAATCACGCCGATACACTGACTAATATAACGACCGCACGCAAAGTTCAATACACAAGAAGGGAGAGTGACACAATAGATGCTCCGGCTTATATAGGAATTACCCCTACTCCGCTTACAGAAACCCTTTTGATATCCTACAATATATATATATATATATATATATATATATATATATATATATATATAATATATATATATATATATATATATATATATATAATATATATATATAATATAAAATTCTCGTGTCACAGTTTTCGTTGCCATACTCCTCCGAAACGGCTTGACCGATTTTGATGAAATTTTTTGTGCTTATCCGGTATCTATGAGAATCGGCCAACATCTATTTTTCATCCCCCTAAATGTTAGGGGTAGTCCACCCCTAATTTTTTTTTTATTTTTTAGACAAAATTTTTAATTTCTATTTTTTCATGATACAACATACAAAAATACATACAATCCTCAATTTTCACCCTTCTACGATCAACCCTTATTTTTTAATAGCCATTTTAGTAATTTAATCATTTTTCCTCTCCGGTCGAAAACTGATCAATCGTGATTTAATGTAAGCTAGGGACGAACCCGAGCGAAGCGAGGGTGAGTCGCTAGTATATATATATATATATATATATATATATATATATATATATATATATATATATATATATATATATATATGATTTTTTTTTTAATTATTTTAATTGATTATATAATTTTTCAGGCAAACAGTAACAAAGTGTTTGGAACAAGCGCAGATCCTAAACTGCTGTTTAAAATTAATACTGAGTACTAATAAAGACGACGTCACAGATAATTTGTCGTTGCATAGTTATAATTTACTCAGTTATTTTAACATATTCGAATAAATATATGTTTTTTTTTCTTTATTTTCTTATTAAAATAGTAAAAGGATATGTTTATATTTTTAAAGACACTTTTTGTTGTTTCCATTTTTGTGACGTTGATTTAATCTTCTAGTAAAGAATTTTTCATTATAACTTATATATTATTTTTATAAAGTTTTCAGTTCAAAAGTGGCACAAATCAAAATTTTTGAAATATTCAAAATTTAATATAATAAAAATATGAAACTGGATTGGTACGCTAACCCGCACTCGAATAGCGTGGTGGACTATGGCCTGATCCCCCTCGTATTGAAGGGAGGCCCGTGTCCCGCAGTGGGACGTTAAAAAGGGCTGAATACACAATATAATTTAGTTATCTTCTCGCATTGTTTGTTGACGTTTTATGAAAACCTACTATTTTTTATCTGTTAAATATATAATTTTAGGTATTTCATTTCTCTATATAACTGTTTTTCTTCATTTTTGCACATTCAGCCTAATACAAAAATTTTTGGAAAATTGTGAGTTTAGTGGTATTTTTTTTTGTTCATATAAAATTTCGCTCTTGCCGAGAATCGAACCGATGACTTTACTATTAAGCTTATTTTCATTTTTGATTTTTGCCACTTTTTGATTTTTCAAGTACAAATGAAGATTTATGTTGTTTTAAATAAAACTAAAGTTTCGGATTATTCACGGATTTATTTTAATTTTTGGTTCCCGACGTTTCGAATGTTTTACAGAAATCATGGTCACGGGAGAGACTAAGGTGTTAGATGTGTCCATGATTGCTGTAAAGCATTCTAAACGTCGGGAAACAAAAATCAAAATAAATTCACGAAATAATCCGAAAAGATAGTTTTATTTAAAATGTCAAATATTCGCGTAGATCTAAGAAAGTATTTATGTTGTTACTACTTACTTTGGTAAGTAATTTTTTTTATCGTTATTGTTATTATTTGGAAATTATATCAAAAATAATATTCTAAGTACAGAAATATATTTTTCGTTTTTATATTATTATAGAGGATATGACATTTTTTTATTTAGTTAAATTTGAAATTTTTATAAAAAAAAACCGTTACTTTAGTTAGTTTTTTTTTACTTTTTTTGACATTGTAAAACTATATTTTTTTTTTATTATTTTATTAAAGGAAGTATGTTTTATTTTTTTTATATAGATCAATTTTTTTTTCTATGACATAATTATATTTTTTTTTGTATAAATAAAATAAATGTATAAATTCTTGTACTGATTTTTTTATATCAAAATGTAAGCGAAAAAATGGCCTAATGTAAACTTTCGAAATTTAACTAAATTACAAAAATGAAAATGTTTTGGATAAAAAAAAATCACGTATCTATTTTGTTACTTTGAATACTAAAAATAACGCACATTAGGCATATTACTATCATATATTTATAGAATATCATTTAAGGAAAGAATATAATATTATATATCATTTGTCAGACAATAACAACGGTTGCCATGGCAACAAACATACGTACATGTTTTCGTAACGCATTCACCAGCTTACCCACCAAGTCAAGCGCGCGTAAAGAAGTTTTACTTCAAAAAGTAGTAACTTAAATAGACAAAAGACTTAAAATACAATTACCGAACATTGTCTTTAAAATTATTGTTATTTAAGATATATTTCAAATCATTAAAAATGCGAGTTATGACGTTATTTCAGTATTTTTTCTTTTTTCTTAAAAAACTGTTATTACTTAGTTTTAAGGCTGATTATTATAAACGAGTACTAAAATATTGTTTTTAATTATTTTTTTTGAATAAAGAATCACAATATATTATGATGTTTTATTTTACTGTTTGATTCCTTTTATTAATATAGGGACGTAGTTATATAAAATGGATCCAGACCACAAAAACCGTTTTTTGAGTTACTGTCATAAATGGCACTGCATATCGTTTAGTATGTATGTATGTATTGTGTTCAGCCCTTTTTATCGTCCCACTGCTGGGGATGGGCCTCCCTTCAATACGAGGGGAATCGGATCATAGTTTACCACGCTGGCCAAGTGTGTCTTCACATGTCTTCCGAAAACTTGCTAGGTTCTCTCAGACATGCAGGTTTCCTCACGATGTTTCCCTTCACCGTAAGATAAGTGGTAATCATGTTAGAAATGATTCGCACATGAAAATATCAGAGGTGCGAGACCCGGGATATGAACCCGCTTCACTCGGTTTCCCAAGCGAGAGCGTTACCACTGAGCTACCACTGCTTTAGTATAGTATATAGTAATAATATATTGACGTTCAACAAAACGTAATAATAAAATGGTATCAAAATAAAATATTTTGAATTTGAATATAAGGAGTAAACAAAAGAAAACACAATGATATTTTCAATTTATTATTTTTTTAATATTAACCAATGATCTCTTAAGCATTAAATATAGATAGCGTAGCGTAGTCATACAATGTACAGCTGGTCTCGCGAACAAAAACACGTACATACAGATATTTTATATATAGTTTCACATATATGCCCGCAGACCTGATAGCATATAGTACAAATAATTTCACAAACACGTCAAAAATATTTACTGAAGTGAACTGGTGCTTGCATTGTTACACTGCATTTTGGTAAAGTGTAAGTGCAATTTATCACACTTGAAACACATACAACACAAATAAATAAAATAATTAATTATTAATCAAAAATTATATATTCTATCAAAAAAATGCTTTTTACCCATTTTTTTTTTTAATTTTGAGTTCATATACAAATCCTAAAAAAAAAATTAAAATTTTGCCGGATTTTTTTTAATGAAATCGATCCAGCCGTTCTCAAGTGATACGTTTTCCGAAGAACAGCATATCATTTTTAATTTATAAACATATATAGAAACGATTACATTTTTAATTAACCTTGTATCAAATTGATTATGTAAACAAATTCAAGGAAGATTATATTTTAGTTCTATTTGAAGATCGCAAAAATAATATAGTACCATTAAATTCAATGGTGGATTGGATTGGAAGTCCTTAAAATATTTGAATAAATGTGTCCAATACGTCTCATTATATTGATCTTAAAATTATTATACACTTCAATAACATACAGCACGTAATATTGCTAAAAGAAAAACAAAAAGTATATAAAATACAAAAAACTAAACACTTAACTCAAATCCCACGATTCCTAACAATTAATAACAATACAAAGTCAAAAAAATATTTTAAACACATATCCTCCTTTTTGGGAGTAGGTTTAAAGTGTTATGTCCCGTACAAAAAAAACACTTACACTTTTCAGAAACAACAATGAAAACACCAGTCGAGAGGCAAGTGGGAACACTTCTTAACAATTACTGAGTACAAAATTACACTTTTCACTTTAAAATATATCATCCATAGTTCAACACCCCATAAAAGGCATTCTTTACAAATTATACGAATACGGGTTTTTTTTGCAAAATTATTTTTAACGTTTTAGATTTCAATGTGACATTTTTTTTAAACATTTAGTATTCAAGTAATACATTAAAAAAAATCAAGAAGTATTATTTATTTATATTAGTAAAAGAAGTGTTAAAATGAAAAAAAAAATAATAATAATAAAATAATTATAAGTGTTGCTCAAAATTGTAAAATAACACAATCCTATATGTCCAAAATAAATATTTACAACGTTTAAAATTATACATATAAAAAAAACATCACAATTTTTATATATAATACTAAATACTATACACTTGTTCCACAGTTCACATTAAAATCTAAAACCAAAAAACTTCCTAAAATATTAATTATCTATGCAAAAACAATTTAAAATCACCCATTCATTCATATTTTATATTTATTTTTCAAGCTTTTTTTATTATATATTTTGATATGATATGATGCGATCAACTAATTATTTAACGGTATTGCTTCTAAAAAGGAATGGTCACGAATTTTTTTTGCAAACTGAAAACAATTTTAGTACATAATACCGCAAAGTGTTATTAAAATTAAACACTTTTACTAACAAAATGAATGGATCTATAAAATTGGTCAACAACATACACACAAAAAACTTGTATTGAGTATTTTCTCATTTTTAAAGTCGGTTAAAAGTATAAATTAACAAAATTATTTTTTTACAATCATTTTTTTCTATATTACACTTATGGTATTTGGTTTAAAGTTTGCTTTAAAATCTAATACAAATCAAGTACGTTAAGTTTGTATGACCAATACAAAAAACGATAGATAAAAAAAAACACTTTTCAACACTTTGCGGCCATTTTGTTTCAACAAATGCTTAACCTTAAAACTACGAAATAAACAATTTAATGATAATAGCACTCCAATTATACAAAATCATCTATCTAATATAATGTGGCCGTGTAAAAAAATAACATCGTCTCTTACACTATATCCATACAAATATAGTCTAAGGGACGATTTGAAATAATTTTTCTTTAATGGAAACTTACTAAACAACCATCGGTCAACATAATGTGCGTTCAATCATCCACACTATTCACTAATTACATACATTTCTCTATATATAAATATATGTACATGGGTATATTTGTGCATTTAAAGCAAAGTGTAATGTTCAAATTTAACCAACAGACATTACTCGCGATATTTTTTTTATATACATAATAATATATCCTCTTGCATTTTGAAAATTATTATTAATCACAAATTGGCAATTTGAGTCAAAATATCAGATTGGAGACGTGAAATTGTTTTTTTTTTTTTTAAATTCTCATCACACTTTGTTTTAAACACTTATCAACAACCTAATCACGATGCTGACCAAATTTAGCTCTTGCGACAGCGTAATAAGGTACATAATAGCTTGTGGCTGCTTTTTACATTTATTATATACTAGCTTTTACCCGTGGATTATCGCATAACACTCGTGAAGTCCAATCCAAATCGGTTTAGCAATTATTCAACAGACAGACCCATACTACTATTTTACATGAAATCTATGATATACGTCGGCATAATTGATTTTTTTTTCAGCGAAAGTCGACAACAGCGTGTAAATTGGAAAAACTATGTGAGTTTTGGACAAATTCATCTATAATTGGCTCTTTAGCACATA
Source organism: Fabriciana adippe (assembly GCA_905404265.1). Classification (NCBI taxonomy): domain Eukaryota; kingdom Metazoa; phylum Arthropoda; class Insecta; order Lepidoptera; family Nymphalidae; genus Fabriciana; species Fabriciana adippe. The sequence continues at coordinate 2,968,870 of FR990010.1, forward strand.
ACACTTGACGGGAGTAACTCGCACTTTGTTATATATACAAATATGTTAGTGTTCAGCCAATATTCGCAATGTTAAATATTACTAAATATTATTCAGGAAAATATTAATTTTCAGCTATATTTTGAATAACTCCCCATATATATGTATGTCTGTAACGCCATAGAGCTACAAAACTTGGGTAGGTGACACCACCAATCAATTGACATACTTTATCGAACGCGACTCCTTCATACTATGGAGCGTAGAAGTAAGGAGTACTTCGTCAAAGTTGATTTCGAGATATTTGAAGTTTTGTCTTACTACTACGTCAAAATTACTACTAGTTTTGACGTAGTTACGATGTAAATGGCTATGGTATCTCCGGATTCATAAGACTTAGAGCTTTATGAGTAAGACTATCAAGTAGCATTTTTTATGCTGATAACGAATCTGCACACAAGTCATTTTTGACCAAATTGATAGTTTTTTTTTAACCTTTATTTTTATTTAGGGACTATTATCTTAAATTGATAAATTAGGGACTTGACCTTCTTTCTTATAACGGCAGACTATCTCTGTGTATGAAAGTGTCCGTGAAAACGCGTCCAATAATGGTGGCGCTGCGATAGCATGGGATAAATTTTAATGAAAACGACAAAAATAATTAAGAGTAAGATATAAAAATAAAAGGACTGAATTGGACTCTATCAACGACAGCTAAATTTATATCGTACGTCAGCGCCATCTATTTTCATCATACAGACGGACAGTTTTCAACTCTCCCATATAAGTGACCCTTTAGCTATACCCTCCTTACTACATACATTGTGTACGGCGATAGCAATCTATTACGTCACTTATTTGCCAACTCAATTGAAACTTTATCAATTTCAAAGCTATTAAAAACGTAACTTTGCAGTTAATTGAAAAATTAATCGGGCTTTAAGGACCAAAATATTTTTTTTTTTTTTTTGGGAATCCGTTTTGAAATTATTTACTAATGGCGTCGAATACCCAATTGTATATGGGAAGGAAATTCAAAATCGAACCGCTCTAATGATGTTTGACAATATATATATATATATATATATATATATATATATATATATATATATATATATATCAACGCGTCTGTACGTCACATTAGTCGAATGCAATATCTTACTTTAGCTATCTTAACGGCAGTCGGACGCGGGTATTTTATATCTGATGATAAATTGCAAAAATACAATATTTCGAGGTCCTAACTAAAATAGCGTAAATCAGTACTTGGATTTTTAGTGTTACTTTAAAATATATGGCCGGTTTCATTAACATTCCAAAACAGATAAGCTTACTAAATACAGCTATTATATAAAAATTTTTTGCTAAACACGTCGTTTTGTGTCAAAGGTGCGGTGTATTATGCGTATTTCTAAACGTTATTTTCAATCGTCATCCAACACTTACACTTCAATTACACTTTTTGACTAACACTTCCATTTCATATCAAAAAGTGTGAAATTTGATTGGATGTATCATTTTTTTTTTATTTTCGGATGAAATTTAAAAGATGAAAAATTTTTTTTTGGTTTTTTTAAAGATGGCTATAATAACGTTTAAAAATACGTCTTTTGAAATCAAATGTACATATTTAATTATGAAAAAATACCTTTAAGGATGGAGTTTCTTATGGAGTAGGACGAACAGTGGCAGTTTAGGAAAAGTCTGAGGTATACACATGTATGTATGTGAATAAATTATTATTTTTAAGAATCTAATTTTTATATTTTAGTCTATGCCCTACGGAAACATTGTGATTCTAGAATTTATGGTTATTTTATTATTTTTTAAAGGACAAGTGACTATTTTATTCAAAAAGAAATGAACCGAGTCGCATTTAAAACTTGGCTCTTACTTTTTTTTTATTGAAAAAAATTTAAAAACACGACTCCATTCATTCAGAACAGGGATCTACATAAAACCATAATATTGGGGGGTATATTTATTATTTCTCTACTAGACTGTATTATTAGTTCGCTCTCAAAGTAAATTGAACAAACGATTGAGCACCGTACAACCTTCAACACAAAGACGCTTTTCCCCTAAGCGCGAATCACGCGATGGAAGTGGGGGGATCCCGGGGACTATCCCGGGGGTAATCGCGGTAATCCCGGCGGCTATCCCGTAACGAGTTGTTCCGCCGGAGTTCATCCTTGATGGAGCTATCCCGGGACTCGAGCCCGCGCCGCGGCGACGACGTGGTCTCCCTACATTCTGATGACGAACGTTTTGTATGTGTACCTTTTGAGGAAATTAGAATTGTAATTAGTTTTCAACTTGGTAATAATATGGGATATTTACTGTTTTTTTTTTTTTATTTTCTGATATTTTACTTTTACTGTAGAAAACGTAGAAAATATCCCGTTTCTAATTTTTAATATTATATATAAAAATAAATGCATAATTGTATTTTAAATATTTAAATATTAACAGTATTTTTAAATATTAACAATTTACTTAATGGTATATATAATAAAATAAAAAAATGTAACTCTTAACTATAGTGCGATCAATTTTTTTTATTTAAATTGCAATTAAATAAAATAATAATTTTAAAATGCAACATTTTAATGTTTTTTTAACTAATCAATAAAAAAAATCATAATAGTACCACTGACAGAACATCTGTTTCTCTATCTCTGTATGTGTGTATGTGTGTCGTGCGTGTGCACATGTGTGTATCACTTTCTCTATCTCTCTCTTACCTGTGTTTATGTGGGTACGGTACGTTCGTTTGTATCAGTCTATGTCTGTCTCTATCTTTCCTATGTCTATGTGGTTTCTTGTGTTAGTGACGGTATATGGCTTTCTCTTTCCTAAGTTTATGTGGGTACTTGTGTTAGTGTCGGTATATGTCTCTCTCTCTCTCTGTATATGTGTATATTGGTCTGTGTATGTTTCTCTCTGTATGTATGTGTGTGTTGCTCTGTGTATATTTCTCTCTCTATCTCTCTCTCTCTGTGTGTGGCACTCACCGGGCAGGTCGCGCCCGCAGCTCATGATCTCGTGGTCGAGGGAGGCGGAGGCGGGCTCGGCCGCGCGACGCCCGCGCACGCCTTGCTGCAATCCGACGACTGGTTGTATATTATATACCGTGTTATGTCTTACAGTTTGTACTATAACATACTACACTATACTCACAAATACGGGGTGGAACGAACGTTACGTGGATGAATCTACCCATGGAAGAAGGTATCTTAAATATTGAAGACTAGCGACTTACCCTGGCTTCGCTCGGGTGCGTCCCTAGGTGCCTACCATACGTCGCCTTAGTGCTTATTTGTTCGCACAACCAATACTTGTACTACATAGAAGAGTTTTCTCCCTCTATTTAAAAAATGAAGCCTTATTTCTAAGATTCATACGCGTATATAGATAAAATATATATTTTCCGCTTTATTAAAATATCATGTGCATCTTATACATAGACATAGAGAGTGGACTAAGTGTTTCTTTGCCAGTTGTCAGCTAAAAATGGCGGAAAGTCACGACAGAGACAAAACGAATGTACGGACAGGAGTCTTCCGTACTAATTGAAATACGATTAATTAACATAAATATTTATAATCATTTTACATCCATTCTAATATTATTATTTTCAATAATATTATAATTTATTACATTCCATTCAAATTGGAATAAGAGACGGGTATTGGCCGCACATTCGCTTTCTCTCTTTCTAGAATGGTCCATTTCATGACACAGTATTGTTCAGTTCATACGATAGAATTGATATTTAGAAATCAATAATTCTGTATTAAAAACTCTTTCGTTAAATTGGTCATTTGGACAAATAAGCACTGTGACGACGAATAGGCGATAAAGTAACTCGACCATATTTTTCTGACATCAATTAAAATTATAACGATTTCTAATAGTAAATACATTTTTATCGGAACAAAAAAAAACCTATAGCATACGGCGGTAATGTAAATTCTTATTATAGTTGGATTATTACAAACGTGCGAACTGAGTCTCTTTATCGATAAACGGACTCCGCTCGGACGCGGGTAGCTATATAGGATGACGCAGTCCTAGAGGACTACAGTCCATTCGCATTAATAAAATAGTGAGTCTTAATAGTGAATCTTGATTTGAGATGATAATGACTTTATTTTGATTTGGGATAATTAATCAACTTAAGCAATTATAAGAGATCAGAGAATACAACCTCTGATAATAAATGTACACGAAGATAACAGTGACTGCTACTCTTTATACACAACACTAAAAGTGTGAGCGAGAGTTCCGATATGCCTATAAGTGCGAGCGAGAGACCTGATAAAAATGATTTATGACTCAGTTCGCACGTTTGTAATAATCCAACTATAGTGAAACAATTTTCAAAATCGGATCAATAATTTCTAGAACTTTACCCTCTTTATTATATTAGTGTAGATTAATATGTATTATTTGATAATCAAAGGACACGTTGTCTTTTTTTAAAACTAAGAATAAATGCATTTAATTTTTTTTTTAATCTCTTAAGCCGGTAATCGAACCAACTAAAAATGCAAAATACACCGCCACTATTTTATCGAGCTAAACGATATGTATGAAATAGTAGTCCTTCCTTATCCCACCTTCTCTTTCTATCCCATTAAAGATAGAAAGAGATAGATATATTACACCAGGAATGGACTGAGAATCTCAAACTAACTCGCAATTAACGATTAAGTAAAAACAAAAATTATTTTGCGGCTACATGTCTTTTTCTAAATACCCATTTATGATATCATCCTTGGATGATTATTAGTAAGCAGGAAAGAGACACACGATAGCTGTACACTCGCTTTGTCTCTTTCTCGCACGTGGCCAGTTTCATGTATCTTTGACGACACGTTTGGCTCAGTTTGTAGTGACCCTACGCTACCAATCGTGGGTTCGAGTCCCGCTGGGGGCATTCATTTGTGTGATGAGCACAAATCTTTGTACTCCAGTCATAGTAATATGTAAGTATTTAAAGTTATATATGTGTAGTGTATCAACTATCTGGTATCCATAACACAAGCCTTGTAGCATACCATGGAACTAGATGGTGCTGTGTACATATGAATGTTTTGAATAAAGTATATTTTGATTAATTGATTTCGTTAAAATCAAAGGCGATCCTAGAATTTATCTATAGTTTTTTATACTGTGGCAATACTCAGTCCATTCCTGTATGTATGTATGTACATATGTTATACAAACATATACACTTACTTTATATCCGCTGGAGCCGCTCGTGACTGATGAACTGGAACCTAACGCATGGGTGCCATTCTGTAATAACAACCATTGTTCTAAATGAACATTAATTGTGAATATATAAAGCAGTTATCTATACTAATATTATAAAGAGGTAAAGTTTGTGAGTTTGTAAGGTTGTTTTTATCCCGGCAATCATCCTTTAAGGGGGTGAAAATGGGGATGAAGGATTGTATGGGGAATCGACCTAGCGACGACCCCGAAGGAAAAGAGGGCGAGTCGCTAGTTACTTGCAAAGAGAGAAATAGTATTTTTGTATTTATTTTTAGTAAATTATTTTAACGATTTTTAACGTTCCCAATAGTTCATTATGCAATAAAATTGTATTTTTTGTATATCGATCAAAAAAGTAGGTACTAGATACACAATCCCATGCAAAAGTTCTCATAAAACTGTCACCAATTGTATTTAGGTAATAATCTAGTTGAAATAAATATACAGCGATATAAATTGAACCTTAACTGCAATGATTAAAGTTGTTTTCATAAAAGAATTAAATTAAAAGCGCGCTCAAATGTTCAAATGAGCGCTCATTCGGTGAGGACATTTTTTGTCGCTGATTGTGTATCTAGTACTTTTTTGATCGATGCTTACCTATAAATAATAAAATATTGGATGTATGATGTATTCCTTAGTCTATTTTAAGCGACATATTTATTAAAAAGAAATCATTGAATTTTTCTTATTTATCACAACGTGTTATGTACATTTTTATTTGGCTCAGTTTGTAGTGACCCTAGTTGCTGCGCCAGCGGTCGCGGGTTCGAGTCCCGCTCGGGCATTCATTTGTGTGATGAGCACGAATGTTTGTACTCCAGTTATGGGTGTTTATATTTATAATATGTATGTATTTAAAGTTATATATGTGTAGTGTATCAACTATCTGGTATCCATAACACAGGCCTCGTAGCTTATCATGGAACTAGATGGTGCTGTGTTTAATGTCCCAACATATTTATTTATTTTACATATTACTTTTCCTTATATTAATACTATTAAGCATGTACAGGTGTATGTATGTAATTGCCTCGTTAGTTTAGTGATTATCATGTACGGGTACAGATAGAGAGATCTTGGGTTCGAGTGTCGGGTCGGGTCAAAACAGTTACTAGGTTTTTCTGTCACGAAATACTTAGTATAATAGGAATGTGAAAGTTTAAAGAACAGTGAGTACATGTTGTATTTGCGAACATACACCTGTGAGATTGCATTTTGTATGTACATATGCTGCCGTGCTAATTAGAAGTGCAGTAAAGAGGTTATTTGTAATTTTGATTAAATGACGTCCAAACATTTTTACTTTTATTTTGTTTTTTCAGGTATAAATTTGAAGTTTTGCAAATATGTTTTTACTGCGTCGGGAACGAAAAATCAAAATAAATTCGCGAAATAATTCGAACAGATAGTTTTATTTAAAATGTCAAATATTCGCATAAATCTAAGAAAGTGTTGAAAACAAAAAAAGTATTTCATTTAGATCTTCCCCGACATGTATGTATTTACACGTGTATGGGTATCTGTGGATCTGCATGTCTACGTGTCTCGGTGTGTGTGTGTGTGTTTTTCTAGGTATGTATGTATATATGTATGTATGTACGAGATAATAACCAAATACCTGATCCAGCTGATCGATGGATGTGTGACTGGTGGGACTCTTGACGGTGTCGAACACAGACGAGTCGCTGTCCTGGTCCGAGTGCTGGTGGGGCGTCTCCGGACTGTCCGGGACTTCGGATGCAGCTAAAAATACATGGAAATGGTAAATAGATTAGAAAAATTACTACGAAATTAGTATTATTAGAGATATTTATTTATTTATTATGGAAACAAACAACGAGATGGTACTTATAAGATACTAATATACAAACATACACACATGAGCTAAGTTTCCACTGATAATAATTACATAAACATCAGCATTAACAAAGACAACGCAAACACAATTCAATCTACGAGGCGAGGTTCAAAAGTTCGTGGAATGTAGGTGACGGAGTGGGGATAGAGGCGCTCGCTTAGTGTCATACTAATCGGGGACTCTCATCATTAGTATATAAATTGAGTTTGGCACCCCATCACCCCCGCATGCCATCACCCCGTGTGTGTGTGTCGGCGTGTATATGTGTGTGAGTGCGCACCTATGACGATGCCGCGAGTCAGTGTGCGTGCTGTGCGCACGTGTGTGTGTGTGTGCATACGCACCTAGGGCGATGCCCCGGCGCTGCGCGCGCGGCGAGGGCGGGTGGTGCGGCGGCGCGCGCGACGCGCCGGGCGCGCGGCACACGGCCGCCTGCACCACCTCGCACACGCGCCGGAAGCGCCGGATGTTGCCTGCGCACATACACACATACGACTCATTACTTATATACGATCATGCGGAATGACCGACAATAGGTTAAGGAACGAAATAAAAGGACCGAACGAGAACGACGAGGACAGCTGTATATTTATTCATAATTAATAAAACAGTATGTATGTAATAAGGAGGTTAGATATATTTATATATAAAGTACATGAAACGTATAAACGACTGCATTCATATTTCAACACATACATACACACATACACGACACTTACCTTTATCTATTATATCTATATCTACATATAAAAAACCTAGCGATTCACCCTCGCTTCGCTTCGGGTTTGTTCCTAGATAGAGATAAACCTATCCTACGGGAACCGTACATTTTTCCGGGATGATTTTTCGGGGGATATAGCCTATAGCTTTTCTCAATTAACGGGCTATCCAATGCAAAAAGAATTTTTCAAATCGGATGAATTGTTTCTGAGATTATGGCGTTCAACTAAACAAACAAATTGTTCAGCTTTATAATATTAGTACAGATTCTGCGTCGAATCTGTACATTAAATATTTTTTGGAAAATCTTATTGAAATAGTCATTATTATCGATACAGAGGCCGAATCTATAGTTTTTAAAATTTTTACCTGAATGTCTGTCTATGACCGCATCACGAGAAAACCACTGGACAGATTTTGATGGAATTTGATCTGATTTGAAGCGGGTTCAAATCCCGGATGTCGCACCTCTGATATCCTCATGTGCGAATCATTTCTAACATGATTACCATTTGCCTTACGGTGAAGGAAAACATTGTGAGGAAACCTGCATGTCTGAGAGAACCTAGCAAGTTATCTGCAGACATGCTCAGTCCTTGCACTTGGCCAGCGTGGTGGACTATGGCCTGATCCCCTTCATATCGAAAGGCCCACGCCCAAAAGTGGGACGTTAAACAGGGCTCAATACATACATACAATGAGCTCTAACCTACAGAATACTTACCCGATAATAGAGTGAACGTGATGGCATACAAGTATTCCTTGCCATTCTCGCCCGGGGCTTTAGTTATTGTTGATATGTCCACCTTTAACAAAAAAAAAACTCAATAAATATTACACTTTCAAATATTATTTATTTAATTATTATAATTTCTTATCTGAAGTTTTAGTTTCTACTGATGATAACAGAATTGGCACATTTATCGCCCAAAGAATCGGCATCCACTTGCTATGTCATCGGCCTCGGGTTCGAATCTCGCTGGGTACATACATTTGTGTGATGAGCACGAATGTTTGTACTCCAGTCATGGGTGTTTATATTTATAATATGTATATATTCAAAGTTATATATGTGTAGTGTATCAACTATCTGGTATCCATAGCACAGGCCTCGTAGCTTACCATGGAACTAGATGGTGCTGTGTGTTAATGTCCCGACATATTTATTTATTTTGCGGCGGGCGTTTAAAGTATTCGTATCGATATGATATTTAAAAAAAATATATTAAATATTAGTTTTTTGGAGTTGAATATTTTTTCATAATTATATAACTATGTAAGCTATTATATAAAAAATAAAAAAATAAAAAATCTGAGATATTCCCTAATGGTTTAACCACACACAAATCAGCCGTTTTCAGCACTTTCTCTAAAGTGAAACAACTAAAACAAGCTTGTTCACCTGGAAGCGCACGTGTCTCTGGAACATGGCGGGCGCGTTGGAGCCGCGCTTGTACTCCACGCGGAACGACATCGGGCTGAGCACGCTGTGAGATAACTCTGCTATCTGTTGTATCGGAGGAAAAACATATTAATAAATAATTAAATTAATGGCTTCAAAGCTGAATCTAATATATTTAAACGAGCAATTCTTGTATATTTATTTATTTATTTATTTATTTATACCAGTGATCTCGGAAACGGCTCTAACGATTTTGCTGAAATTTGGTATGTAGGGTCTTTCGGGAGCGAAAAATCGATCTAAATCAGTCTTATGTCTGGGAAAATGTGTGTTTTCTCATTTTCGAATTTTCATGCGGTTTTTTTTCGCATTATTCCACGCAGAATATGATCGATAATTTCTTACACTCAAGAGACCGTGGTCAAGCGACCAAGGTGCAAGATTAGCAATCACAGGTGTCCGAGTTCGAATCCCGATCAGATACAAAGTTTTTACTTTTGTTTCTTTTTGTATTTATTCAAGTTTTTAGTTTTTTTTTTATCTAAAAAAAAAACGATATAACATAAAAGAACTCCGAGCGAAACTCGGTCATCCAAGTACTTAATTATAATGTCGCGTAGTGAAGAATAATAATTATTAACAATGGCGCGTCTGAAGCATGCTTTATACATCCTAAGACAGTGGTCAACACATGACAGTTAACAGATAAGGACAGTTAACTGTAAATTGCCATGTGTTAGAGAGGAACAAAACATATCCCAGAAAGGAATTGAAATTACTAGAAAAGTTTCGAATTTTCGAATACTAGAATGATCTTTGTTTTTTTCTATTCTTCACCTTATTTCTACACATACTAGCGACTCACCCTCTTTTCGCTCGGGTTCGTCCCTAGGCACGTTTTCACAATAAGTATGGAATAGATAGACTATATATTATATGATATATAGCCTATAGCCTTGCTCAATAAACGGACTATCTAATGCAAAAAGAATTTTTCAAATCAAATTAGCAGTTCCTGAGATTAACGCGTTCAATCAAACAAACAAACAAACTCTGCCTCTTTATGATATTAGTATAGATTAATTAATAAATTAAAAAAAAAACTTACACTCAGAAAAGCATGTATCAAGTCCGCCTTAACAGTCGCTAGGGGCTTCCCCTTCACCAAAGCGGTGAAAGTCTCCTCTTTATCCGCGGACAGAAGGAGAGATCCGAACCAGGACCGTTTCGTGAGTTCCGGGGATGATTCCGGCGTCAGGTGGACTTCTTCTGATGATGCTGGAAAGAGAAGAAGAGTCAAGAGGTACAGAATATTTGTGACACATTCAATATAGAAAAGAAAAAAAAAATACAATTACAAGTGTATTGTATTACAGGTATTTTTATCGAAGTGGTTAATCAAGTTTTTCGTATACATACTTATTTTGTTATTAAATATGTCCTGGACTAGAGTAATATATATATCGGAGCATCGTGGTCGAGTGCGTGAGCGATCCTGCGACGTCCATTAAGACTCCTCCGTCATAATGGTTTGGTTGAGTTTTAGTCGGTAATACTGGCTTCTCTAGCCAGTTCCACATAACCATCTGTATGTATACAGGTGGTATGCGTATGCATTTTCCAACATAAAAAAAGAGTAACATACGTATGGGTTACATTTAGGAACCCTAAGCGAATTTAAAAACTAATGAAAATACGCTTTTGACCAAATATACATTACAAATGTATTTAAAATATACAAATTGAGAAGATAATATAATAAATAATTAATTAAAAATAAAACATAAAATGAAAACAGATAACCAACTCTGCATTTTCCTCCGATGGAACCTCGGCGAGCCCAGGAAGCTGTTCTTGATGGTGGCGAGGCGCGCGCGCCACGGCGCCGCCGCGCCGCCCGCCGCGCCCGCGCCCGCGCCCACGCCTGCTGCCGCCCACACAATACTCAGCTACAGGTCTACTTACACATGGCAGGGTGACCATGACTTAGAGGTTTACTTAGATATCTGTCTACTGCATGTGTACTTAAGACAGATATCAGGGTGACATGACATAGAGATTTACTTAGACAGATATCAGCGGACAGACATTACTCAGCTACAGGTTTACTTACACATGGCAGAGTGAGATGACTTAGAGGTTTACTTAGACATCTGTCTACTGTATGTATATCTGTCTATCTGTCACCCTGATATCTTCAGGGTGACAAGACTTAGAGGTTTACTTAAGACATATCAGGGTGACATGATTTTATTAGAGGTTTGCTTAGACAGATATCAGGGTGACATGACTTAGAGGTTTACTTAGACAGATATCAGGGTGACATGACTTAGAGGTTTACATAGACAGATATCAGGGTGAGATGACTTAGTTAAAGGTTTACTTAGATAGATATCAGGGTGAGATGATTTAGTCAAAGGTTTACTTAGCCAGCTACCTAGATGATATGACTTCTATATATAGAAATTTGACATACGCTCTTATTAAATTATATAATAGTTATAATTATCAAATTATTTCAAATTTCTATCGCTAGTAAAAAAAACCACACATAGATAGGTTATTGAAACTTTTACTTTTACTTTTTTAGATTACATAACACGGTGTGCTAACTGCTAAGAGCGAACTCCACAAACTTTTTTTAAATTCCACTACTAAGGTGAAGGTTTTTTTTAATGTACAATTACATTTCAATAAATACGTTTAAACAATTAAATCTAAAATTAAAACAATTTTTTGATTCATTGTTTTAAAGACAAAAAAACTTACATGGGATGGTACCTAGGTTGGGGAATAATGAAGTCTGTGTGGGCGTTTGCGTTGAACCAGGTCCGGGTAGAGAAGACCTCTCACGCACTGAAATTTATTAGAAAATGGAGGTCAAGTGTTATTTGTTATCATATATTAGGTTAAAAAAGTACTTTAAGTGGTGTAAGTAAGGTTGAGTTTGTGTTTCGACAATTAGAACTTTTATTTTGTGTATTTAATTCTTTGATTTGACTTAACGTTACATGCCGACGCCAGTTTTTGAAGAAATATTTGTTAGGAAATGTGTGTTTATATATATATATATATATATATATATATATATATATATATATATATCAATGGTTAAAATACACAAAATGGACGCTAAAAATACATAAACATTTTAGAAATAATAAATCTGTGTATATTAAATTGTAGTGTGCATTTGTTTTGCAAATATGATTATTATTATGTACGGTTTCGTTCCTAGGTTGCTTTGCCATACAAACTTTCGTCCCCAATTTCACCCCCTTAAGGGATGATTTTCGGGATAAAAACTATACTATGTCCTTCCCAGGGTCTCAAACTATCTTCTTACCAAATTTCATCTAAATCGGTTCAGTAGTTTTGAAGCCTATTCGGTACAAACAAACAAACAAAACCCTGATCCCCTCTTATTGAAGGGAGGCCCACGCCCAGCAGTGGGACTTTAAAAAGGGCTGAATATATGTATATATATCTCACCCCTGTGCGACTGCGAGGGACTGTGCGGGCGGACGGCCACGGAGGACGCCATCATGGGAGACTCGTTTATTATTATCACCGCTTCGCCTGGCTCGCCACCTGGGAAGATATAATAATATATAAATGCTATATAATGTTATAAATGCTAAAGTAACTGTCTGTCTATGTGTTATATTTTCACGCTGACCGCCGTGGCCGAAGTCGGTCGGGAGGTCATTATTATTTTACGCTGAACCAATTTTGATGAATTTTGGTATAGAGATAGATGGGATCTTGGAGAAGGAGAAGAAAATAAATTTTGAAGGGAGTGAAATAGTGGTTGAAAGTTTTTATAGGGAAGCAACTACCTAAATTACAATGACGATAACTATTTTTTTTTTTATATTTTTAAAACGTACCTAGTGACGCACCCGAGCTAAGAACTGCGGTAAGTCACAAGTGTTTTATAGAATATGCTAAATATTCATTAATTTAATTATAACTTTTTATCAAAAAGGGCTATTTATTATCTGTTTTTTTTATTTGTCCAAAACCTACACACCAAAATATATAGCTCCTCACTTTTTAGTGTGAAATGAAATAAGTACTTTAAAATTATCAATTTAATTTAAAAAAAATCAGTACATTCAAACTGTGTTATTAAATGACATTAAGTCAGTTTTTACAGAACCGTAAAAAAAAAAAAAAAGAAAAATTATTTCAATCTCTCCCGTGACTATGAAGCATTTGAACCGTCGGAAACCAAAAAACAAAATAAATCCTCGAAAAAATCCGAGATAGTTTTATTTAAAATTTTAATTATTTTACAGTACCCTATATATATATATATATATATATATATATATATATATATACACATATATATATATACATATATATATATATATATATATATATATATATATATATATATATATATATACATATATATATATACAAAATTATACTTACTGATATTTAAACTTATGGTCGGCCCAGTGGAATTGGCTCTTTGATGATGATGCTCACGTATTGACGGCGACGCTGGAAATATAAAATAACATATGTATCAGATTACATACAGTTTACAAAAGCTTTTTATTGCATATGAAACTATATACGGTACTTATAAGAAACTAGCGACTCATCCTCGCTTCGCTTCCCACAGGAACCGTACATTTTTTCGGGATGATATATAGCCTAAAGCCTTCCTCGATAAATGGACTTTCCAACACAAAAAGAATTTTTCAATTTCAACCAGTAGTTCCTGAGATTAGCGCGTTCAACCAAACAAACAAACACTTCAGCTTTATAATATTAGTATAGACTAGCGACTCACCCTCGCTTCGCTCGAGTTCGTCGCTAGCTTGGATATATGTAGTAAAACTATAAAAAATATAAATAGTTGACACCCGTTGACGGGTGAGTCGGCTATTATAATACACTAGCGACTCACCCTCGCTTCGGGTTCGTCAAAAACAAACCTATCCCACGGGAACCGTACATTTTTCCGGGATGATATATAGCCTAAAGCCTTCCTCGATAAACGGACTATCCAACACAAAAAGAATTTTTCAATTCCAACCAGTAGTTCCTGAAATTAGCGAGCGCGTTCAACCAAACAAACAAACAAACTCTTCAGCTTTATAATATTAGTATAGACTAGCTTGGATATAGTAAAACTATATAAATTATAAATACTTGACACCCGTTGACGGGTGAAACGGCTATTATAATACACACATAATATACATACATAAAAAATACATATTATGTATTTCATACCTAAAGGAGAGCCAGGCGTCGCCGGGGTGCCGCCTAGTGAAGACACGCGATGTGGTGTATGACCTGTCGAAATTATATACATACATATAATAAAATAGTAACAAAGTGAAATCTGTACATGAAATATGTTTTAAAAACAATGACTGTTACGTATTGTATACAGAATATAGATCCAAAAACAGACAGTGTTTGTCTGTATATCTGTTTATTTTTCAAACAAAAAGTACTGAACCGATTTTAACTAAATTTTGCGTAGTGATAACTTATTACTCGGGTCCACATTTAGGATACCTATTACTACAGGAAAATATTTCATTCCCACGGGAAAACAATAACTGGTTCTATCGAGTCGTTCTTAGGACTCACATGTCTAACACTGGCTAAACCTTAAGAGATACATCAAAACAATGTACTAGAAATTCAGACTACAGAATTATATAGACGGGGCACGCAAAAATTATTCCTAAGACAAAAATAGTAGCGAGTTTTAGCCCTTTATACTATTATTCTCGACTTTACCATATAAACTCTGCGGTCAAAACTCTTAAAAAGTTAAGGAGGTAAGTAGGTTGAAGGTTACTCGGAAGAACCCTTTCTTTCTTTCTAGGTTTGGTTAGAACAGTGACCACAGCGAGCCATCATTTTAAGAGTTTTGACCGATATGCCAGTAAAAACTGCTATTGACCAAGGCCTGCAGTCAAAACTGCTTTTAACTGTTTTTGTCAGTCAAAAGTAGTTTTGACCACGAAACAGTTCTGATTTTAACATATACATTTCTTACCCGGAGGACTCGCAGATAGTTGAGGTGAACTCCTCCCTTCACTCCGGCGACTGGACGCCGATCTGTGAATACATATATGTATGTCTATATTATTAAATGTCAATATTAAAATATTATTAATAATACTTTCTTAGATTTACGCGAATATTTGACATCTATACATATAATAAAATTCTAACTTATAAGAATCTGTACATTAAATATTTTTTTGAAAATCTTATTGAAATAGACATTATTAACGATACAGAGGCCGAGTCTATAGTTTTTAGAATTTTTGTCTGTCTGTCTGTCTGTGACCGCATCACGGAAAACCCAATGGAGGGATTTTAATGAAATTTGGTATGATGATAGCTGGTTATCCGGGTCAACATATAGGATACATTTTACTGCGAGAAAATATTTCATCTCTGAGAAATCTATACAAAACGTGAAAACATCAGTAGGGCGAACCCGAGCGGAGCGAGGGTGAGTCGCTAGTTTGAAATAAAACTAACTTTTCAGATTTGTTAGCGAATTTATTTTGATTCTCTCCTGCGCTTATAATTGCTGTAAAGCATCGAAGAGTCAGCAGTAAAAGATAGTTTTATTTCAAACTAGCGACACACCCTTGCTTTAAATAGTTTATAATATATTATATGATAATAGCATATAGCCTTCCTCAATAAATGGGGCATTTAATGCAAAAAGAATTTTTCAAATCGAATTAGTAGTTTCTGAGATTAGCGTGTTCAATCAAACAAACAAACTGTATCTCTTTATAATATTACGAGTAGTTTAGATATATATGCAGGTTAAGTGAGTGTGTGTTTATCAATTCTTTACACTGTAACGCCTCAATGGATTTAAGTGAGACACACGTTCGATATATGTATCTAAGAAACGATTGGATCGGAAATAATTAATTTCTTCTTACTACTAAAGGAGTCTGCCTACTACACCGTCTCACACCATGACCGTGCTATGAACGTATCAGGCACGGAGACGAGCCTGGCATGGACTACTATGCCCACTAGACCGTATCAACAGCGTATCATGCTCGTACATAACGGTTATAGTTACCGTAGCATCCGCGTATGAACCGCGTATCATCCGCGTATCAACCGCGTATCAACCGCGTATCATCCGCGTATCAACCGGTATCAACTGTGTATAATCCGTGTGTCATATCCGTATAGTTCCCGTTTTCTCAGTCATAGTATTTAACTGTGTTTTCGCGCGTGGCAGTAAGAGCAGCTTCAGTAAGAGCGAGTGAATATTTTTGCGAAGAAAATTATTTCCTATTTATTTCTTATACCTATACGAAGGCTATTAGAAAATTGTCCAGCAGAGAATTGATAGCCATTGTTTTAGATGAGGAAGAAACGCTTTAAAGAAAACATAATTTAAAAGAAAATATTATCACTAGAAGACAAGCAGCAACACGTTTATATCGGGCTTAGAACGATCATCATACGCGGTTATAACCCGTATGCTCATCGTTTCGGCAACGTCGCGCGCCAAGCGCGGAGCGTCCCAGCACCGTCGTTACCGTTATAAGAAAATGTGAATGACGTTTCTAATTTGCGTATCTAATCTCTAAAAATTCCATACATAGTTATATGGGATTGTTAAATCCCGATGAGACACTGCGTATATCCGCTATCCCGCGGAATCCTTATGTTATCCCGTTATACATATAAAATACTATATTGATCTACTTTAACTAGCCAAACCATAGTAAATATTATAAGAAAAACAAAATGTATACCTAAATTGTGACCGTCTCGGCGTAATGGGTGAACCTTCACTTATTTGACCGAAATGCGCTGACTGTCCATTTACCTGGAAAGGAAACAATAAATACTTAAACATTATACAAAAAGACAAGTGTTTTCAAGTTCTATAATCAAAAAGCTAAACTGGAACACTTATAATTGTTCGTCTGTCAATCATTTTATTTTATTGGAGAGCTATATTTTTGTGATAAGTATGTGTCACATTTGAACCCACTAGCAAATTCTGACCGCTAATGAATGTGGGGAAAGACTTCAATAAATATTATGAATATTTTACAAAAAGTATTTTTGGAGTTCCATCGCCAAAAAGCTAAAACGGATCGTCCATCCGTCTGTCCGTCTGTCACAGTCATTTTACTCTGTTGGGAGCTATATTTCTGAAATTTGGCGAGAACCACTGAGACAGTTCTGACAATTGGAGTGACCCTTCATACATGTAACCGAGAGGCGAAGAAAGACTTTTAGTCTACAAAAGGATGTATAGTATTTGTGGATATATCTATTAAAATTGTAATACATGTTTCTTAATAAGCCAATAATTGCTGATTTATGTGCTTCAAAAATCATAATCATACGCCATAGGGTATTACGAATATTTATATAATACTAGCAGTACCCGCGGCTTCGCCCGCGTTCCAACTACTAAAAAATAAATTCTTTAGTTTTATGTTACAACTAATAATAATTTGGTAACAATCCGATGGCAGCGCCATCTACCAGATCCAATTGTTATTTCAAACTATTCAGGAACCCATTGAAATAAACACACAAAATTACATCCAAACCGGTCCAGCCCTTTAGGAGGAGTTAGGTGACAAACACACATACAGAAGAATAATATATATTAAGATCTATACAAATAAATAAAATTGAAGTGTCTGTTTGTATCTCAGAAGCGGATGGAGCGATTTTAACGGGACTTCCACCGGCAGATAGCTGATGTTATAAGGAGTAACTTAGGCTACTTTTAAGAAAAAGGATTAAGGTTCCGCGCTAATAAATTAAAACCCGTGAAATTGTGAACAAAATCCAAGTACACGCGTGGGTGCGTCCCTACGCACCCAAGCAAACCCACGGCAAGTCGCTAGTAAATAAAATGAATCTCACTCTGCAAGTATCAAGTCGTTTTCTAGGTGGATCTGAAGGTGTTGCAGGAGCTGGGGGTCTGGGCTCATCATCACGAGCTGGTCTCCGTCTCTTGCGTTCCAGGAGCAGGAAGTATATCACCTTCTCTGTGTTGTGACTGGAAAAGAATTGGTAATAATTAGTGATATATCCATAATGACTTTGTATTATAATGGAACTAGCATTTTCCCACATAGTTCAATTATGTAGTACAATAACTTTATAAATTATAGTTTATGTGTTACCACAATGTATAAGCTACATTACTAAAAAGTTTCATCAAAATCCATTCAGTAGATTTTGCGTGAAAGAATAACAAATATATATACCATACATCCTTACAAACTTTCTTATTTACATCAGTGGGATACCATAGAAACCTTATGTATTAAGATAAAAAATAGTTCATGGTACTCCCTGTCCCAGTTGGATGGAGGAGGCCTTTGCCAATAGGCACACAGAGATCAGAGACATCATCTAGATTTAAAGCTTACAGACTATTTATAATTTTAATATTTACAATGTACTGTACTCTCTGAATAAAGGCTATTTTATTTTATTTTACTCCCTGTCCCATAAACTATTGTTAAACAAAAGAAATTGCTAAATAAGTCACTGTGGAAAAGGATTTACTATGTAACACACTTCATATGCTGTCATATTGGGATTACAGATGCATAATATTTTTATATATAACTTTTTAAATTTTTGCATTCCATAATTATAATATAATAATTACACTAAAGGACTTAAACATGTAAATTCGTTAGTGGCTATATACCATATTTTTGTCGTTTCGACTGGGTTAACCAGCCGTGGTCATGGCTTGCGCAACCAGGGTTTATCATTCCATATCAATTTTTTTTAATTGTTTATAGAATACCAGCAGCTTACTTTCGTTACTCTCAGGTTCACTTCTAGAAAACAAATCTCATGGGATACATACATTTTTCTGGGATAAAAAGTAGTCTATATGCTATTCCAGATTATAATCTATCTCTGTGCCAAATTTCATCCAGATCTGTTCAGCCGTTCTGGTATGATTGATTTCTTACATCCACCCCAACATCCAAACATTCTAAACTTTTCTTCACATCTAAATTTCACATTTATAAAATTAGTAAGAAGTAATATAATTTATAATACAAAATTAACTTACTGTGGACTTAACAAATCCTGAATAAGCTTGTCTCTATGTTTGAAACAGCCAAGACTACAGATAGCTTGTAAGACATCTGGGTCAATAGCTTCTGCAGAAGGTAAAACCCTTGTCTGAACTACTTCCATCATGGGTAATTCCTGTTCTAGTTCCCCTCGTCCACCAGCTGTCACCCAGGGATGGCGGGTTATCTCTGCTAACTGAAAAATATAATATGTTCTTTGTAATCAATGTAATCTATACTATAATAATAATTATTAAAATCATTATAACTGAGCAACTTGATTTATTTGAAAAATATGCTAACTTTGTAATTCTAATTTAAGTTTAAGGAAAACACTCAAATTACATGGAAACTTGAATAGGTTAATACTAGACTTGCAACGAATAGTATATTCGGCCATACGCCGAATACCGAATATTCGGTGAGCTTTCTGGCCGAATAGCCGAATATTAGGCAAAAGTATTCGGCCAGCACGTGGCGGGAAAACTTGTATCTACGTGTTTGTTTCTTGTTTGGCGCCAGGAAGTAGTATTTATTCAGAGCATCTTTTGTCTAAATCTGAGATTGTCTAGAAGTAAACTGCCTGAAAATGCAGAAAAATTAGTTTTTTTGCATCATAATCTTCTACTTCTAAATTTTAATTATGATAATGCCACTTGCATGCATAGACATTTGTTTGATAGTTTTTTTTTGTTAAATTTTGTGATAAAGAAATTGATTATGCACGTATGACTACTTTAATGATTATAAGAAAAATTTATTATTATAAAATAAATCACTATTTTCATTTTACCAATAGGAAACATGCATCATTTTTTATATAATAGCTTACATCGTTATATAATTGTTAAAAAAAACAATATATCCAGCTCCAAAAAACTAAAATTTATTATAAATTATTCTTTTAAAATATACCGTTACGGATACTTTAAACGCTCTCCATTTCGCTCGCTTGGCGTGACGTCACAGTATGATATACACAGGAATGGCGAATCAGTTTGTAAGTGACAAAATCGCTAATCGCTCTGTTATGATAATACTTTGACGGCATATTCGGTCTGAATGGCGTTGCGTTTCAACTTCTTTGAATTTCCTACCTGTTTTTGCACTTTTTAATAATAATAATTATTATTAAGAAATGACATTAAAAAATATTTATATAGGCTTAAATCAATAGCAATAAAGATTAAAATAAAAAATATATTTCACCTTTCTTTTAATAATTCGCATATTCCCTATTGTTATCTGATTACAGCAAAACATATTACTGAAGTATTCAGTATTCGGCCGAATAGCATAAATCTAGCCGAATAGGCCGAATACCGAATAGTAGCCGAATATTCGTTGCAAGTCTAGTTAATACCTATTTCAATGAAAAAAATAAGATTTATATACACTCACCGTCATTCTCTTTTCAGGGTTCACTTCAATCATACCACGCAGCAGTTGCTGACAGTCAGGTGGCACAAAATGAGGAACATGGAAGACTCCTCGCTTCACCTGAAAAAAATATATGATAAATATTAATATAATTTTCTATAAAATGCATGCACTGCATAAAATAAGTAATCATTTTATTGTTATAAGATAGAAATATTAACATAATTTTTATTTCATCAGTATAAAACCACTTTGAGAAATAAATATAACTTATTCTAAACTTCAAGTAGCATAAATTAATTACCTTTTCGAGTAATTGTCGTAGATTATCATCGTCGAATGGCAAAGCACCAACAAGCAGCGCGTAAAGAATAACGCCACAAGACCAAACATCAGCACGTCGTCCATCATATTTTTCGCCCTAAATAGAAACAACACAATAAATTGTAGTATGTAGGTAATATTTACTAAATTGTAAATTTCTAAAGCTAGGTACTCGGTACATGTACAGTAAATGAAGTTTGTTTACAAATATTGGAAATTAAAGTCGCCAATGTCATAACATTTTGCGTTTTGTTTTTACTTTGCAATTATTAACTTGTATAATTAAAGTTTTATTATTATATCTGATTTTAAGAGTATTATTTTGATATATTTTGATTGCATATAATATTAAATGATAATTAAAATAAGAATCATGAAATAAAAAAATATATTTAATTAAAATAAAACATATTGTGAATGAATTATCAAAACGCCGTAAAAATAAAAATGTTGCTATAAAAATTACTTTTCCTATGTTTCTGAGCATATAGTTAAAGTTCATGGTTGTTAGCTTTCTCTTACTTAATCACTGCAGAAACAGTAAATAATGAGCATGGGAAGCTAAAACATTTGATTACAAAACATTTTTGTTTAAATTATACGTATTTTTATACACATTTAAAAATATATTTCTATACAGGAAACTTAAGTATAAACATATTATATTTATAATAATAAAAATATAAGATCTAACATAGCAAAAACGTTTTAAACACATATTCAATGACGTTTTTTTTAATCATTATTGGGAAACTTCATGTAAGTACATGGCAACTTAGCGATAACGTCAAACGTTTTTTGTTACTCTATTACCCGTTATATTTTAAAAGTTGCTTTTTGTTAACCGTTTTGTATGGAAGCGGAATAAACGCATAACATTTTATATGAGAATAAGAGAGATAGATATCATTAAACCAGTAACGACGAGTGTTTAATTTAGTCGGTTATTACATTTCAACGCGAGTGACCGTTGCTTTGATTTTGCAAACCGTTGAAATATATTCCGAAAAAGATACGTGTGTTAGTGTGATAGAATATTGTGATTTGTGTAAAAATGAAGTCGGCCAAATCTAAACAGAGACTAAACGACATGCGAACGCCAGCTAGAAGTAAGCAAAATTTAAATCAGGGTGAAAGGGACCCTGTACAAGTTTATTGCCGATTGCGCCCTATGCAACGGGAATCTGATATTTCATGTATAAAAATAATATCACCAACAACTGTTCTTATGTCTCCACCTGCAACAGCTATAAGCTATAGAAATGAAGGTAACAAAACTATGAAATACACATTCAAAGAAGTATTCCCGCCAGAAGCAAATCAACAAGAAGTATTCGATAAAGTTGCTTTACCCTTAGTTCAAGGCTTGATTAAAGGTAAAAATGGCTTATTATTCACATATGGCGTCACAGGCAGTGGAAAAACATTTACTATGACGGGAGAACCCCAAAATTGTGGTATTTTACCTCGATGCTTAAACATTATATTTAAGACTATCAACGAATTTCAAGCTCACAAATATATATTTAAACCTGATAAAATGAATATGTTCGACATACAATCTGAAGCTGAAGCCATGTTGGAAAGGCAGCAGGAGTTACACAAATTCAAAAGTAATAAAAAAAATAATTCAAACCCTGATTTGGCCATGTCAGACTCTGACCTTACTAAACTAGAAGGAGTCAATGAAGATAATCAATATGCTGTGTTTGTTACTTATGTGGAAATTTATAATAACAGTGTTTTTGATTTACTTGAAGATGGTCCTCCAATAACAAAAAATTTACCAGTGAAAATCATAAGGGAAGACGCAGCTCATAATATGTACGTACATGGAGTTACTGAGATAGAAATTAAGTCAGCAGAAGAAGCATTTAATGCCTTTTATTTAGGATTAAAAAGGAAAAGAATGGCTCACACCACTCTTAATGCAGAATCTAGTAGAAGCCACTCAGTCTTCACTATAAGATTGGTGCAGGCACCAGTAGATGAAATGGGGGAAGCTGTAATACAAAATAAAAAGTTCTTATCTATCAGTCAGTTAAGCCTTGTGGATTTAGCTGGAAGTGAAAGAACCAATAGAACTAAAAATACAGGTCAACGCTTAAGAGAAGCAGGGAATATCAATAAATCTTTAATGACTCTGAGAACTTGTATGGAAGCTTTGAGAGAAAATCAAATAAACGGTGCAAATAATATGGTGCCATACAGAGAAGCTAAAATAACTCATTTATTTAAAAACTTCTTTGAAGGTGAAGGGCAGGTTCGTATGGTAGTCTGTGCCAACCCAAGAGCTGAAGATTACGATGAAACTTTACAAGTTATGAGATTTGCTGAAGTTGCTGCAGAAGTTGAAGTTACCAAACCACAAGTAGTGGATGTTGCAGCAACTATTGGCCTGATGTCAGGCAGACGTAAAGCTAATAGGCTATTTAATGCTGCAAGAGAAAATATGATTAGACCGGAAGCTAAAGATCTAGAGTTAGATTTAGGTCTTGTCTATAGCCTTGGACCTGATTTCCCTAGCCTAGAATTGAATAGTTCACAAGCTTCCCACATCATAAAAGAATTAATGGCCCACTTGGAAATGAGAATCAGTCGTAGAGAGACATTAAAAAGAAGTAAAGCTATCAAAGATGAAAAACTGAGGTCAGCCTTGTTAGAGTTGGAAAAGGATTCCCTAGATGTGAGAAGTGAAAATGTTTCCTTACGTGGACAGTTAGCGTCAGCAGAACGCCGAGTTAGAGCTTTGGAAGACCGCCTAACACAAATGGAAAATATTTCTTTATCACATCAAAGGAAATTAAGTGAAATGACAGATTATACATCTTCTCTAAAACGTGAATTGCAAGAGAAGGAACTACTCCTAAGCCAGAATAAGCTTGATAAAGAGAAACAAAAGAAGATTCTAGAACGAAAATTCAACCACAAAATAGCAGCTGAACATGAAAAAGCTAAGACAATAAATTGTGAAAAACAACGACTTAAAAGCGAGATAGAGGAAAAAGAGAATCGACTACGTATTATTGCCGAAGCACTAAACGGGGACCGTGGTGATATGGATATGCCAAAAAGTACAGGAGATATGGCGGCTCAAACCACTTTAAGAGATTTCACACCAGGATCTACTCCTAGGGCTTTGCCAGCTCATCTTTTAACGCCTTTTAGCTCTGTTCCTCATACACGAGAAACTCGCGACACCCCTGCATCCTCACGTCGAGGAGTTGCCATCGCTAATCCTCGCCATAAGCGGTCATTATCTGCGGATGGCAAAGGTTGGGTAGAACATGCACCCTCCAAAATAGTCCCAATGGGCACGGTTTTGAAACCACAGATTAATAATAGCAAATTCGTAAACAAACTTACCAACGTCAAAGATATTGCCAATACTAAATCGTCCAAATACTGCCTCATTTCACAAGAACAAGATACAGATGGTGAATTGGAAACCAAATTGTACAAAGGCGATATAGTCCCAACTTGCGGTGGGGGGGCCCAAGTTATATTCAACGATGTAGAAATGTTAAAACAGTTTTCGCCAACCCGGGATAGAGACCGGAACTCATCTCACAGAACATCAGGCACAGGCTGTGCAAGACATTCTTCTAAACGACGAGAAAGTGGATGTTCACCCCCACAAACACCCTCAAATACTAGCAAAAAACAAAGGGTTGATGATGATTAAGCCTATACTTTCCAGTATATACTATTTACTAATTGTAATAAATAATGACTTTGTCAAAGCATTTTTTATTACAATTATAAAAGTTATATCAAAAACGATTCAGTACTTTCTAATTAGAGAAAGAGGATGTTTTAAATTTGTTATGTAATGTAATCTTTCGTCAGTGTCGTCGTATTTTGATTTAGTGACGGAAGCTAAAATTTGAGCTTCCTGCTTTTAGCCTGTTAACATCTTTTCAATTTAAATTGGTTTATTGCGTCTCATGATATTTTGAAAGATAAATAGGGGACTGTTATCAACTAATAAAAAATTTAATGGCCATACATTGGAATTTAACATACAGTTTATACCAAAATGTTAGTCCACAAAATAAAAAAAAACGAATGGCAGTAATTTAAGAGATAATATGAGCCAACTAGAGAATTTGCGTTCAAAAATAAAAATATTTTGAAGATTTAGAATACATGCTACATTTAAAATCATTTTATTATTTTTATATGAATTGATTTACTTCTAACCGAGTACAACATAAGTTAATTTGTATATTAAAAGCACTGGATGTACTGCTAGATTAATTATTATTTATTAAGCTGTGACATTACCTAGAATATATACCTCAAGCTGTGGTTACACTGATTATACAAACTAATAAAATTCATTCTTGTAATTTTGTAATTGCTCAAAATATCTTCTTTTCATGGAAGTTACTTCGATTTTATATTTAGTTATTTTTTTTAACACTCAATAAATTTATCTGTGATTTGTAATAAGTACTTAAATATAAGAACATAAAGAAAAAAAAAACAAATCAAAATATAAAAAAGCAAAAATTTATTTTTTTTGTCATATGTACAATTTTTGAAAGAATAAATTTTGTTGCCCGGCAAAAGTAACGCCAAGTTCCACCTAATTTTGAACTGAAAAAAAAAAAACAATTGAATAACAGATTAATGATTTTATTTTTATGTAGAGTTTAGACTTTTAAAATAACCAATAATAATCTTTATTTGGGATACCCGCTTCTCTTTTTTCAGAGAGGAATTGGGTGGTAACCGTATTTTTTTAATTGTAGCCTTACGATAAAGTATCTTTATTAATTAGTGAAAATATTTTCACTAAGATTACCTTGTGAAAAAAGGATCTGAAAGTACAAATTTTTCACAGTTTTTTTTTTATCATTAATATATATTTTCCAAGTTTTTGACATTTACATATACGTACTTAATTAGTTGATTTAATTATGTTTATTCATTATTTGTATTTAAGTTGTATTTTTTAGTTTTAGATTTCTTGTAATGTTGTACATTGTAGCGATTATTGTACTTTTTTGGAAGAGTATTAAATACCTTTCTGGGTTATAGACTGTTTGAATTTATCCCACATACCTAAAACTAATTTAACAGAAAAAATAAAATATTCATTTTGATTTGAAAACTCCATATATAAATGTACTACATATAATTAAATAGTAATACTAATATGAAAGTAATATTAGCTTATCTAGTTCCACCACATTTTTAAATATAGTAAGTATAGTTATATATAATATATAATACTTTAATATATTTTACATATTTTTAACATTACCCGTATAACTTCAGGGCAGGCGTAATGTGGACTTCCACATGATGTCTCTAGCAAGGACCCAGCCGGCTGTAACGACGCCATACCAAAGTCTGCGATCTTAATATTGTTTCGTTCGTCTAACAGCAAGTTCTCAGGCTTGAGATCGCGGTGGCTGGAATATAATATAAGAGGTAAGGTATGTACTTTTATATTTAAGTGTTGCCTGTTTTTTGTGTAGTGTAGGTCAGACTGTGCGTGAGAAATGCTATGGCAATTACATGTTTGTCTCAGGAATTAAATCAAGTCAAAAATAGTATTTATCCATGATTTTAATTGAATCAAAATTAGATTGTTTTAATTTAAAATTAATAGGAATTTAACTTATTTAAATATAATAATGTCGGTTCTATCTTACCATATAGAATGGCTGTGACAAAAATCCAATGCAGATATAATTTGACGGAAGAATCTTCTGGCTTCTTTGGGAGTTAGCCTGCCTTTTTTTACTAAATAGTCAAATAGTTCCCCTCCACTTACATGTTCTAAGACTAAGTACCTAAAAAATAAATCAACATTATTAACCATTATCGAAGTAATAAGAAACCTTTGTATTTTTCTGAAAAAACTTCAATTTCTAAATTGAATCTTTCGTTTCAATATAATGTCCGCAGTTTAGTAAAGCTATTTCGAAATTGTGGATAAACATTTGATACTTATGTAGCTTAAAGAATATAATATTATACCTTATTAAGAGTACCTACCTACATATCTTATGAAACTTTCCCATAAATCTATACATATAATAAAATTGTAACTAAGTCGAACCTGTACATTAAATAATTTTTTTTAAATCTTATTGAAATAGTCATTATTATCGATACAGAGGCCGAATCTAAAGTTTTTAGAATTTTGCCTGTTTGTGTTTCTGAGAACGCATCACGAGAAAACCACTGGGCAGATTTTGATGGAATTTGGTATGATGTTATCTGGGTCAACTTATAGGATACTTTTTACTGCGGGAAAATATCTCATTTCTGAGAAATCTAAAATAACTGTTGAAACGAACATAGCTAGGGAAGAACCCGAGCGGAGCGAGGGTGAGTCGCTAGTTATCTCTATGCAAAAAATCAAAGAAACTACCAAGAAATACTTTTTTGCTTTCATAGTAGCTTTTATTTTTTATTAGGAAGTGAGGATTTATTTTCTTAGTGTTCTTTTTATTTAGATGTTTTTAATAGATTCATGCGATAAAACTTTAGTGGGACTGAGAAATGGTCGCTTGCTAAGAATCTCAAGGCACTTTACTTTTACTGTTTCCAATAACGTTCCCGCGGGACTTAAAGTAATAGGATTAAGTGCGCAGAAAATGACTTTCTTTAGCGAGTATTATTTATAATTAGATTTTTCTACACTATGGTTGCATTAAACATGATAATACATTGTTATATTTTGAAAAGATTTTGTAAATTTCAAATTTATTTTCAAAGAAAAAGAAGATATTTGTCTATACTAATATTATAAAGAGGTAAAGTTTGTGAGTTTGCGAGGTTGTAGGGGGTAATCTATAAATCTACTGAACCGATTTAGATGGAATTTGGTAAGAAGATAGTTGGAGACCCTGGGAAGGACATAGGATACTATTTATCCCGGAAACCATCCCTTAAGGGGGTGAAAATGAGGATAAAAGTTTGTATGGAGAATCAAGCTAGGGACGAACCTGAGCGAAGCAAGGGTGAGTCGCTAGTACTACAATATTTTCATTACTGAATAATGTAGAAATATACTTACAAATATTTTTTGTTTTCATAAACATCTGACAAGCCAAGCACGTGCGGATGCTCAATTAATTTCATTATAGCTATTTCTCTTTCCACCTGAAATAATAATAATAAGCATGTTTTGACGAGTTCAATAAATCAAAGTTAGTCAAAAAGATTTCTCTCATTATATTTGAAACTTATAAATAAGCTTCGAAACATAGACTTTCCTTACAGCATCTGAAGTTCATAGCCATAATTGATCAAGTAATTGGTTAATTGAACATAATTTTCGTGCGTTCGCTTCGTCGCCTTTGTTCCTTTATAGGGGTCAAAAGCAATTGAGTAGTTTACAAACGGTTCTCTTGACTAACGTTAACCGTGTCAAAGTTAAAGATGCTTAACGATTATATTTTAACTAACTTATCTTACAAATATAATATCAAATTATTAAATTTTATAAAGTTTAAGAGTAAACAACCTTGCGGCTTCGTATATAAGCTATTTAAATATATTTTATTGAACAGAAAAATATACCTACCTCTTCTACTTTCTTATTTCACAACATAACTCGTTTTATTTATAGGAAATTTTACAATACAAATTTTAAAGCTACATAATTAGACTTTTACAAAGAGATTTTCGAAATTTTTAAACACAAAAAGTTTTGTTTTGGCTCATCCCTTACAAAATATTTTAAACTAATATATTATTAGAAAACTAAACTCTGGGTTTAATACAAGATAAGAGGCAGTAGTTTTAACTAAAATAATAATACTATCAAGCACTTGAAAAGAATCAATTAGTATCCAACAATTATTACTTCCTGTCCTACCAATTACTGTACACAAAGAAGAAGAAGAAGCTCTAAGTAATCATAATATTAGCTTTCTTAGGCTTGTAATAGTTTTTTTGCTTAGTAACAATTTTTATTATGTAATTATGCAATAATACTTTCTTAGATTTACGGGAATATTTGACATTTAAATAAAACTATCTTTTCGGATTTTTTCGCGGATTTATTTTGATTTTTAGTTCTAACGGTGGTCGGGAACCAAAAATCAAAATAAATCCGCGAAAAAATCCGAAAATATAGTTTTATTTAAATAATTATGCAATATTATAATGAGTGTTATTTACCTTCATAAGTACAGATTCGCTAAGTTTTTCTCTATTGATGATTTTGATAGCGACCTTTTTACCGGTGACACAGTGCACACCCAGCTTAACGAGACCTGTAACAAAAAAAAAATAGATAAATACTATTATTATTAATTATAATATTATAATAATATCAATAATGAAATATCCCATTCAAAGTAGGCGGAGCGTACTAAGGGATTCCAAAGTTTCTATCGTCTGAAAGTTTGGTCACGTTTATAATTTGTATGAAGTTCTGGTTGAACAAACTTTTCAATATACATCTTCATAATATTGATTATGAACCCAACCTCAGTATCGGCCGATAGAAAGTTTGCAGTGTGCGATAGATAAACATTCTGTATTACGACGCGATTTCAAACTGACGGCATATTATTATTCGGGAATAATTTCTCTATAACAATATATTTATTACCTTGATTTAATTTAAATTTAAAATATTAAATATTGTTTAAAAAATTATAAAATTCATATTTTGCTTAATTAACTTGGTTAAACTCTACCGTGTCTTCATACGATAACTGTAAAGTGTAAAGTAACATATTCATGTAATCTATACTAATATTATAAATGTGAAAGTTTGTGAGTATAGATGTATGGATGTATGTTTGTTACTCTTACACGCCAGAACGGCTGAACGGATGTGGATGAAATTTGGCACAGAGATAGATTATAGTCTGAAATAATACATAGGCTATTTTTTATCCCGGAAACATGTATGGTTCCCGTGGAATAGGTTTGTTTTTGTTTTCCTAGAGGCCGAGCGAAGCGAGGGTGAGCCGCTAGTACATAATAATGTATTACTGATTATTATTTTATCTCTAAAGTCGTATCTCAGACCGGAAATCAAACTCCCTATGCTCTTTTTTTAACATGCACATGGTTTCAACAATGCATTCAATGAAAATATAATATGTTGGTAATTGATTTAAAAATGTGTGCATTTAGTTAGACTACGAGCGTGACTTTTCAATCGGAGTAAAATAAAAGTTATTTGTAACACAAACAACATATAATAAAATTCTAACTTGAGTCGAATCTGTACATTAAATATTTTTTGGAAAATCTTATTGAAATAGTCATTTTTATCGATACAGAGGCCGAATCTATAAATTTTAGAATTTTCGTCTGTCTGAGAATGCATCACGAGAAAACCGCTCGACAGATTTTGATGAAATTTGGTATGATGATAGCTGGTTATTCAGGTCAACACATAGGATACTTTTTTCTTCGAGAAAATATCTCATCTCTGAGAAATCTGTACTAACCATTAAAACGTACCAAAGGACGAACCCGAGCGAAGCGAGGATGTACAAATTAAAGTTGATGATTGTATGAATAAATTAGTATGATTGTTATAATTTAGTAGATGGAACAACTTTTACTTGATTGGACTTACTATCTATACAGGATAAATAAAATTGAAGCGTCGTTTGTAATGTCAAAATAACAGCTTTATACTAAATGCATATGAAATTATATACGTCACTTATAAGAAAAACACAATTTAAAAATTTTTGTCTGTCTGTCTGTCTGTTCCGGCTAATCTCCGAAATGGCTGGACTGATTTTAACGGGACTTTCACTGACAGATAGCAGATGTTATAAGGAGTGACTTAGACTACTTTTATTTAAGAAAAAAGTTAGGATTCCGTTAAAAAAAATTGCAACGTGCCTAGGGACGCACCCGAGCGAAGCGAGGTTAAGTCTCTAGTTATATTATAAATGCGAAAGTTTGTAAGTGTGTGTATTTGTTACTCCTTCACGCTGAAATGGCTAAACGGATTTGGATGATATTTAGTACACAGATAGACTATGACCTGGAGTAACATGTAGGCTAATAATAGGCATCTAAAATAAGCCTTAAATATAAATTTATCCACCATCTTTAAAGGACAAAATCAGTTTCACCGCATCTAGAGTAGTAATTAAAAAGGTTATAATTTATTTTTAATGTACCTATATTTCGATATGGCTTCTGGAAGTCCCTTAGTTATAAATAGGTAGAATAATTAAGAAATTTTAATAAAACTTGGACCAAGTTGTTCAACATCGGGAAGTTTTAAATGGAGTTATCAAGAAAAATTGAACTTCTTGTGAAATCAACTTAGATTTCAACGAGCAATATTTATCGAGAGCTAATAATACTTTTTTATTGGAATATTTAAGAAAAAGTAATTAATTTTTTCGGGACAGAAAAGACGGAAAATATTAACTGTTTAGTTCATTCTCAGCTATTTGGATGTCGGATGATTATATCGAAAACATTACAGTATCATACCCTACGAGAGAGCGAAAAAAAGGGGATAGGCGCGCTCAAGATGTGGTGCTGAAGACGAATGCTGAGAATACCCTGGACCACATTCAGGACTAACATCTCCATCCTCGAAGAACTCGGCATCAAGCAGCGTCTCTCCTCTATAATTCAGATTCGAATATTGACCCACTTTGGTCACGTGTCTAGACGCATTAATGTGGCCATCGAACGCTTAGTGGTGTAAGGAAGGGTAGAGGGCATTAGAGCGCGTGGTAGATCGGCAATGAGGTGAACAGACAAAGTCAGAGCGGTAGTAGATGTCCCACTGCATGAATGTGCGAGAAACGCAAATAATAGAGAGGAGTGAAGACGAATTGTCGAGCGGTTTACAAGACCTATATGATGACCACGATCAGTCTGTCAAGACTCAAGACTGTAATGACTAAGAAGAAGATCATAATACAATTTTATGTGTGTGCGTGTCTGTTTGTTACTCCATCACGTAGAAAAGGCTGAAAGGATTTGAATGAAATTTATTAATAGTTTTAAGTTTGTGTTAGTCTATTTTGCTGTTTATTCCGCTACAAGTTTCTAAAAGTTCTATTAATTTATATATATACTAGAAACTCACCCTCGCTTCGTTCGGGTTCGTCCCTAGTTACGTTTTAACGTTTAGCTCAGAGATGAGATACTTTCCCGCAGTAAAAAGTATCCTATATGTTGACCCGGGTAACCAGCTAACATCATACCCAATTTTATCAAAATCTGTTTAGTGGTTTTTTCTGTGATGCGGTAACAGACAGACAGACAGACAGACAAAAATTCTAAAAACTATAGATTTGGCTTCTGTATCGATAATAAAGTCTATTTCAATAAGATTTTCCAAAAAATATTTAATGTACAGATTCGGCTTAGTTAGAATTTTATAATATGTATATATATATATATATATATATATATATATATATATATATATATATATATATATATATATATATATATATATGTAGAAGTTATATATTTAGCATTACGTCATATTAGAATTTTATTACTCCCATTTTTTTTTAATTAGCGATATAGATTGTAGACAGACAGCTTGTTTAAAGCAAGGTAATAACAGCTCTCGATCGATAGCTAAGTAATGTGAGCTTAACGTTGAGCGTCTACCTACATTGTTAAATGTGTCGTCCAACAATCGACTTACTACAATGGCGACACTACTTAACAGGTATATTAGTTTTAGAGTTGATTTTTGAAATCCGTATTATTTTTTAAGAT
The DNA here is from genome assembly GCA_905404265.1 of Fabriciana adippe. Lineage (NCBI taxonomy): Eukaryota > Metazoa > Arthropoda > Insecta > Lepidoptera > Nymphalidae > Fabriciana > Fabriciana adippe. The sequence goes on from FR990010.1 coordinate 3,001,625, forward strand.
TATAAATGTGAGTATGTATGGATGTTTGTTACTCTTTCACGTCAGAACGGCTGATTGGATCTGTCTATATCTAACAGATAGGCTACTTTTTATCCTGGATAAATGTACGGTTCACGCGGATACAGGTACACGAACCGGAGCGAAGCGAGGGTGTGTGGTTAGTGTTATATTTTGTATACTATAATTAAATGGTATCCAGGAAACTTATACCAGATGTTATTTTACAATCGTTAATGAAGAAAAATCTATTAAAATATATGTGAATAACATAAGTATTAATTATTATTCGAGTATAACGATAGTCATTCAATCTTTGAAAAATATTTTCTCATAAGATTTCTGGTTCAGTAAATGTTATCCCTCAAATAAATTATGACTTGGATATAAAAGTTGAGTAATTAATGTTATTTATACAATTGTTCTTTTATTGTTTATGTTGTATTTTAGTTTATAAGCTATGAATAATTATTGAAAAAAAAAAAAAAAAAACGAAATTAAGTCTTTTAATAGGTACGACTCGGACCTGACCAATTTTTTTATATTAATATTTTTAATGTAAACGTATGTACCCTACTTCATCATAAGTGAATATTTATTTTTGTGTTTTTGTAACTTATACCATTTTCAGCATTCTTTTACTGCTTATATCGAAAGCAATATCTATGCCTGGTGTGGAATACAAGGCTGCGATCCAAGCGATGCCTCCCAGCGTTTCCATACAACCGTTCAGTGACAGACAAATGGACGGGAACTCCTTTAGCGCGAGTAAGATTTTTAAATTATATCCTAATAATCATTTTCAATATAATTACTACTTTTCTAACAATGAAGGAAAATATCCTGAGAAAACCTGCATGTCTGAGAGAATCTAGCAAGTTGTCGAAAGCATGCTCAGTCTTCCCGCACTTGGCCAGCGCGGTGGACTAAGGCCTGATCCCCCGAGTATTGAAGGGAGGCCCACCCCCAGCAGTGGGACGTTACAAAGGGTTGAACAATAGAATATATACATTTTTTTCTAAAAAGCGTTTGTGATTTCCACTCCGTACTGGTTGAAATAATATATTCTTATTGTTAGATTTACGCGATAATTTGACATTTTAAATAAAACTATCCTTTCAGGAGTCTCCCGTGACTATGATTGTTGTAAAGCATTCGAAACGTCAGAAAAAAATAATAAAAAATAAAAAAAATAAACCTCCGAAAAATTCCAAAAAAAATTTTTTTATAGCGCAACATTTTTAAATTTAAAAACACGTGTGAAATTTCTTTGTCATCTATTAACATTCGTGAAATCCACATACACTTCAATCAATACTTATTTTTTAAGAAAAAAAAAAATTAAATCGATATTATAATTTATAATCTTTAAAACAAAAATTAGGGGTCGACCGGTCTTTTTTTACATACGTATGTCGGTTAACACGTCATACAATTGTCATAACAAGTGTCTGTGTATCCATAAGTCATTACAGAACAGTTCCCTCATACTGAACTCATATGGTTATTTGCTCGACGCCAAAGTTCAAACATCTACTATAAATATGTTTGTCCTATCTGTTTGTTTACGATTATACACTAATATGGCACGACATAGAAATCGACTGAATTTTCGGAACGTCAAATATAGAAGGCAAGTAAATACCTAACATTTTAAAAGACTGAGAAGTAACTAGACAAAATTAATCAAAATACCTGGGCGACCGAGTTTTTGGCCAACAGTACAATTTACTTTTTTAAGGAAAAAATAAAAACTTGAATAAATACAAAAAAAAAAAAAGGGAAAGAATTGTATCCGAGCAGGATTCGAATCTGGACATCTGTGATTGTCAATCTTGCGCCTTGGCCGCTTGACCACCATGCTTATGCCTGAGCGTGCGAAATTAGCGACCATATTTTGCGTGCGAAAGAAAACCGCATGAAAGCTCGGAAACACGCGTTTTCCCAGACATAAGACTAATCTAGATCGATTTTTCGCCCTCGAAAACCCCCACGTACCAAATTTCAGCGATATCGTTAAAGCCGTTTCTGAGATCGCCGGTATTAATATACAAGAATTGATTATTTAAAGGTATTAGATAGATAAAGCCGAAAGTTTTACTAGTGTAGATTAAAGAGTTTTACTATACGCGGCTTAGCTTTATAAGCAGATAAAGCTAGATGGTACCTGCATCCTTGGATACAATAGGCAATACTATAGAGATAGATTTGCAGTACCATAATGGCCAATAGTTACTTCTTATTTAAAAACTAGCGACTTACCCGATTAGTGACTTACGCGGATTTTGTTCATAGTTTCATAGGTTTTAATTTTTATTCCTCGGAGCCGTGGGTCTTTTTTTTTTAAATTAAATTAGCTTAAGTTACTCCTTATAACATCAGCTATCTGCCAGTGAAAGTTCTGTCAAAATCGGTCCAGCCGTTTCGGAGATTAGTCGAAACAAACAGACAGACAGACAGACAAAAAAATTTTTTTTCTTATTATTACCATATATACTTTCATATGCCTTTAGTAAAATACTGTTATTTTAACATTACAAACAGACACTTCAATTTTATTTATCTGTATAGATATAGTAAGCACCAGGTAGTCCACATTGATGGGTGGATTTTTTCTTTTTAATTATGTGTATAGGACAACCCTTGATGTTATGTCGGGTCCACACCCTATTTTTTACGAACTTTAAATGTCTACAAACGCAAAATTTGAAGATAAACATCGATATATATACGCTTGCGAGTTCGCTTGTACCTCACGTAGAAGCAAGCAAGGACGAGGGACGTCGAGCTTGTTTCATTACATTCGGCTTATCTAATTCCTAATATAAAAAGAAACAAAATTTAACGGTTATAGTGAATGAATATAGTGTTAAAAATGCATAGAAACCGTACGAGGTTTTTTTTTGGAAATGCATCAATGAAATTGATTTATTGACAATTGCACACCTATACATGCTATGTCAAACGCGCTCACCAAATTTGGTTTTTGTGATGACTTGGCCCGGCTTTGCAAACAACATTATAATCTACTTATTACAAAAAATCATATTAGACAAAAAACACTATGTACCTCGTTATTTTAAGTCGATAATTTAATATATATATATATATATATATATATATATATATATATATATAAATCGATGCGTGTATGTATGTTCCCTACGGACTCTTAAAGTAGTTTCAAAAAAATCGGCTAGAGCGATTTTGATGAAATTTTCAGGTAATCTTCAGATTAGCCCAGCGGGTGATCCTGTGAAGTTTGGTAGCGATCGGAAGTTTGAACACGATCGACGCCGCGGGTACTGCCAATAGTTAAAATATTCATCGTCAACTCAACAGTCTGCCAAGTTGGCAATGTCGATCACTTGTCAGATTTAAAAGTTGAGTTGTGAATTGTAATGCGTTTTTAATGGCCGGTTTAAATAATTATGAAATTCTAGTTTTAACTTCTGCTTTTATTAAAAGACAACAAGGGGTAGGGAATTCACCATAAATTTTATGTAATCATCTATGCTTCGTATTTCTAATGTACACGTATATTAACGTGATTCTATCTTTTGCATTCACTTTGGACGACACGTTTATTTGTCAGTTTTGATACGTCAGCGGTCGCGGGTTCGAGTCCCGCTGGGGGCATTCATTTGTATGACGAGCACAACGAATGTTTGTACTCCAGTCATGAGTGTTTATATTTATAATATGTATGTATTTAAAGTTATATATATGTGTAGTGTATCAATTATCTGGTATCCATAACACAAGCCTCGTAGCTTACCATGGAACTAGATGGTGCTGTGTGTTAATGTCCCAACATATTTATTTACTTAGTCGATGGAAGAGAAACTTTACATTGCAAGTGTCACTATTAGGAGCACTATAAAAATTATAAATGAAATTTGTACCCGCCATTTAATCATCTTACTCATATCACTAGTTCTTTCAGAAAAAAAAGCTGTAACAGACGGACAGATACCCATGAGCGTAACTTAGACTTTTTTAAACGAATGAAGCCATAAAAACAGTCGGCCATTTTAGTCCAAGCGAAATGCAGTTATTTTTAAGAAAAAATAAAATATTGAAAACCTGAAGTTTTATGATTTAAAAATGTTGGCAGGTATATAAGGAATAGAAATTCATAAAATGCCCCCGATGCCCAGCCACCCCCGAGAAATGGGGGGACGCAAAGCGTTAAAAATTAGTTTTTTTCAATTTCCGGCTTACTGTGACGTTCTATCGAAAAATGTTTTCTACAAAAGTTGTAGGTCTAGTAAAAATCTACAACTTTTATTCATAACACTTTTTACAACAACCTCAAAGTTTTCGAGATATTTGCAAAAAACTCAGTTTTTAATTTTTTCTTGGTTTTTTTATTTTTAATTTCTAGAATAATCCTTTGATTTTTATGAAACTAAGGCAATGTAATCTACAATAAATTAAAAAAAATTGAAATTGAAATGTTCAGCCATTTCCGAGAAAAGTATGTTTTATGGTCTCGAGAGGCCGAAAATCACCCCCAACGTCAAGTGGACGTTTACATTTAAAATTTTTTTAGTACAATTTTCAGATAGGGCTCATTCTTTTCATCTTGAACTCTACTTTTTAAAGAAATAAAAACATTGTATGGTCGCCCTGTAAGAACACTCTTAAAAATTGAAAATATTGGAGAAATCGATAATTTTTACTTTGTAAACTACATTTTTTTTAATTATCATTGGAAAAGTGTACTTTATTAACCAATTTTTTATAAACTGATTATACCAGTGTATTTTTCGGGAAAAAACGAAAGAAATGGTATTCTTAAGTTTTTAATTTGACGCTTATTATTTATACAATATCGTCGTAAACATTCCAACTTTGCAATTTGACGAGTCGTAAAGAAATAGTAAAAATTGGAATTCACGTAAAGTACACCTTTTTCTTTTGTGTTTTTTCCAGTAGAATTTATTTATGTTATTACTATTTTGAATTCAACGATGTTTTATTAATTTTTGATCGATTTTGGAGTTAAATTTAGAGATTTTTTCTAAAAAATTAGATTTTAAGGTAATTACAGAAAGAAATGAAATTCATTTGTAATCTAATCTTGTTTATTCGTTAGTTAAAAGTATAATTTAAAAAAATTAGTTGATATTTACAAAATTTTGTCATCGTTTTGTTAAAAAAAAATCATAAAAAATGTAAAAAATGAAAAAAACAATAATTAAAAACAAAAAAAAGTACATTAAAGGGCAATTTCAAAAAGATTTAAATTTTTAAAATTACTCTTAAATGTACTGTGCATCGATCAAATGCTTAGATATTGATGTTAAAAAAGAAAAGGATGCCTTTTTATTGAAAGTCGAATATCGCAGGAAAAAATCGACGTAAAGAGTTTAGTAAAAACTTTTTTTTTTCATTTTACATTTTTTATGATTTTTTTTTTAACAAAACGATGACAAAATTTTGTAAATATCAACTAATTTTTTTAAATTATACTTTTAACTAACGAATAAACAAGATTAGATTACAAATGAATTTCATTTCTTTCTGTAATTACCTTAAAATCTATTTTTTTAGAAAAAATCTCTAAATTTAACTCCAAAATCGATCAAAAATTAATAAAACATCGTTAAATTCAAAATAGTAATAACATAAATAAATTCTACTGGAAAAAACACAAAAGAAAAAGGTGTACTTTACGTGAATTCCAATTTTTACTATTTCTTTACGACTCGTCAAATTGCAAAGTTGGAATGTTTACGACGATATTGTATAAATAATAAGCGTCAAATTAAAAACTTAAGAATACCATTTCTTTCGTTTTTTCCCGAAAAATACACTGGTATAATCAGTTTATAAAAAATTGGTTAATAAAGTACACTTTTCCAATGATAATTAAAAAAAAAATGTAGTTTACAAAGTAAAAATTATCGATTTCTCCAATATTTTCAATTTTTAAGAGTGTTCTTACAGGGCGACCATACAATGTTTTTATTTCTTTAAAAAGTAGAGTTCAAGATGAAAAGAATGAGCCCTATCTGAAAATTGTACTAAAAAAATTTTAAATGTAAACGTCCACTTGACGTTGGGGGTGATTTTCGGCCTCTCGAGACCATAAAACATACTTTTCTCGGAAATGGCTGAACATTTCAATTTCAATTTTTTTTAATTTATTGTAGATTACATTGCCTTAGTTTCATAAAAATCAAAGGATTATTCTAGAAATTAAAAATAAAAAAACCAAGAAAAAATTAAAAACTGAGTTTTTTGCAAATATCTCGAAAACTTTGAGGTTGTTGTAAAAAGTGTTATGAATAAAAGTTGTAGATTTTTACTAGACCTACAACTTTTGTAGAAAACATTTTTCGATAGAACGTCACAGTAAGCCGGAAATTGAAAAAAACTAATTTTTAACGCTTTGCGTCCCCCCATTTCTCGGGGGTGGCTAGGCATCGGGGGCATTTTATGAATTTCTATTCCTTATATACCTGCCAACATTTTTAAATCATAAAACTTCAGGTTTTCAATATTTTGTTCCCAAACTGCATTTCGCTTGGACTATTTTTGCGCGACATCGCGAACATATATTACCTACAAAGTACAAACAGACTAAAATACGACTTGTTTTGACTATTAATCCATTCCATATACAACAAAAGATAGATCTTTTTGTCTTTTTGTCTATCTGTGTACATTTAATTACACGTTACTCGAAAACAAGATTTTTATATAATGTATGTATTCAGCCCTTTTTAACGCCCACTGCTGGGCACGGGCCTCCCTTCCATACGAGGGGAATCAGGCCATAGTCCACCACGCTGGCTAAGTGCGGATTGGCGGACTTCACATGTCTTTCGAAAACTTGCTAGGTTCTCTCAGACATGAAGTTTTCCTCACGATGTTTTCCTTCACCGTAAGGCAAGTGGTAATCATGTTAGAAATGATTCGTACCTGAAAATATCAGAGGTGCGAGACCCGGGATTTGAACCCGCTTCACTCGGTTTCCCAAGCGAGCGCGTTACCACTGGGCTACCACTGCCCATAAGCCATATATAAGCCTAATTTAAAATATCAACTAATTACTAATTATTATCCGACTTCCAAAAAAGAGGTTTTATGTTCGTCTGTAGATATGTATGTTTTTTTTCATATAACATACGCTACTCCAGACCATAGTCTATCTCTATACTAAATTTTATCCAAATCCGTTCAGCCGGTTCAACGTTAATGTGTAACAAACATACACATACATACTTTCAATTTAATAGTAGTCCGGTAAATAAATAAGTCTTGATTGGTTTTAGTCACGGTTAATCTATACTAGTATTATAAAGCTGAAGAGTTTCTTTGTTTGGTTGAACGCGCTAATCTTAGGAATTACTAATCCGATTTGAACTTTTTTTGCATTACGTAGCCCTTAAACTGAGAAGGGCTATAGGCTATATGTCATCCCGGAAAAATGTACGGTTCCCGTGGGATAGAATTATTTTTATATTTCTAGAAGCGAACTCAAGTGAAACGAGGCTGAGCCACTAGTACTACATATTTGTAAAAGAGAATTTTCATTTCCCTATTGAACAATACATACATGTACATATTGTACACTGCATACAGGCTTTAGAGAACTTCTGATTGGACAGTTCCTAGACGCTTGTGCACTAAATGTAGGTCATTTTCTGTGAATATAGCAAAATTACACGTAATACAATTTTTGAAGTGAAAACTTGTATAGGTAGGTTTGTTTGTATGGGGAGTAAATTCATGTGAGTCATCATCGACATGGTCACGTGACGTGTTAACGCTAACACTTAGATTGACTAAAGATGTCAAAACCAGATAAATGTAAACAGTTTTAATTTACAAATTTTTGTTTAAGATCAAACAATTAATTTGAATGTCCAAAAATAACAACTGTTTGTTTATAGTTTTAAGTTTTCACTTCTGTCGGCTGTCCTCGTGACTGCTTTTTATAATCTTTTTTTTATAAAGTCACATAAATTGGCATCTGAAATCCGCCATTTTGACTTTTAATAATATTCATGTACTCATATAACACGCGCATCATTGAGACGAATCTAACTACGAGTCATCAAAATCGGTTGAGCCGTTTAGTAATTACGAGAGAACATAAGCTCGGACTCACATATATGTAGTAGGTGTAGTGAAATAAAAACCAGCCTATTCCACGAGAGCCGAACATTTTTCCGGGATAAATAGTAGCCTATGTGTTATTCCAGACTATAATCTATCACTGTGCCAAATTTCATCCAGATCCTTTCAGCCGTTCTGGCGTGAAAAAGTAACAAACATACATTCACACATCCATACTCACAAACTTTCACATTTATAATATTAGTATAGATACATACATAGAGGCCAAACACATAACCCTCCTTTGAGCTTGGCCGCAGCCGGATAAAAAATACGGTATCTGTTTAAGAAAATACCCGTTTGTAATGTGCCGTTTGAACGATAAAAACAGCTTTTTAAACTACTTACATAAAAATCTACGTTTTAGTAAATGTTTAATAGTACAATTTAATGTTTGACCAAATATATTTAAGACATTGAAAACTATTTAGGTCTAAAATTTGGACTATTTTTTTTCTTCATATTTGACTATCATTCACCTCGAAGTTTACCTTTTCTGCAAAATAAATTCGGGCAGTTTGTTTGTTTGTTTGTTTGTTTGTTTGTTTGTTTGTTTGTTTGAACGCGCTAATCTAAGGAACTACTAATCGGATTTGAAAAAATATTTTTGCATTAGATAGCCCATTTATTGAGGAAGAAGGCAATATATCATCATGCTACTACCCAAAGGAGCAAAGCAGCAATATAATATATAGTCTATCTATTCCATACTAACCGTTAAGGACTAGGGACGAACCCGAGCGAAGCGAGGATGAGTCGCTCATATGTGAGTTAGCTCATCTATACTCTAACAGATTAATAAAATTAGAGTGTCTGTTTGTAATATTAAAATAACCGCTTTTTACTAAATGCATATGGATGTATACACGGTACACATACCAAAACAACATTTTTTTACAATTTTTGTTTGTCTGTCTGTTTGTTCCGGCTAATCTCCGAAACGGCCGAACCGATTTTGACGGGACTTTCACTGGCAGATAGCTGATGTTATAAGGAGTAACTTAGGCTACTTTTATTTTAGAAAAAGAATCAGGGTTTCGCGAAAAAAAATTATAAACCATCAAATTGTGAACAAAATCCGCGTACGGCGTACACACCCAAGCGAAGCGAGGGTAAATCGCTATATAATTTAAATAAATACAAAGAGTAGCAAACTACTATTTATGTATAAACATAGCTAACCGTGAAAACGTACCTAGTATAAAGATAAAGCTTAACGTACGATGTACCTACATGTAAAAAGAATTACATTCGCAACAAGGGACTTAGACTAGATAATATTCACATACAGTCGTTATTGCTTTAAATAGCTATAATAGCTTTAAAAAAGAGCTCACAGATTTTTCATTTTTCTTTTCATTTTATTTCATCGAGGTAGATTTTTTCTATATGGATGATCGCCAAATAAAAATATGCATCTGTACAAAGTAGGTAGTTCTAAAAACCGTCAAAAAGTCGAAAAAATACTCAAACAGTCAGTATATGTCATTACTCGTTTATTTCATTCAGTTTATTGTTTTTCGTTAATTATTTACGAAATTAACTTAAGAAGTCATCATATTTAAGACTAAAAGGTTGATTCTCCATACAAACTTTCATCCTCATTTTCACCCCCTTAAGGGATTATTTCCGGAATACAAAATATCCTATGTCCGTTCCAGGGTCTCAAACTATCTTCTTACCAAATTTCATCTAAATCGGTTCAGTAGATCCAGAGATTACCTCCTACAACCTCACAAACTCACAAACTTTACGTCTTTATAATATTAGTATAGATGATACATCTACCTATTTGAAAACCATCTCTTTTAGTTGCATTAAAATAATTAATAATCCAAGAAAACAAAGTCGACGCGCGTCGCTAGTTTAACTAGAGCCTTTTGAACCTCTCAAAGTAAAGTGACAGCTAACTGACAGTTCCGGTCACAATGTAGGTCACAGTTGTGTCAGAGAGGAAAATTGACTCGATTTCCCGAAACAGAAATGTTTTTTTTTTTATTATTTTTTTATAAATATAAGCATTAGCCCATTGGTAATGTGCTCGCTAGTAAAACAAAGTGAAGTGGATTCATACCCTGGTCTCGCACCTCTGATATAAATATGTTGGGACATTAGTACACAACACCATCTAGTTCCATGCTAAGCTTCGAGGCCTGTGTTATGGATACCAGATAGTTGATACACTACACATATATAACTTCAAATACATACATATTATAAATAAAAACATCCATGACTGGAGTACAAACATTCGTGCTTATCACACAAATGCCCCCAGCGGGACTCGAACCCGCGACCGCTGGCGCAGCAAGTAGAGTCACTACAAATTGAGCCAATCGTGTTGTCAAAGATATACCTACTAATGGCGAATCTTTTTCAGTAACTTTTTCTCCTCTGTTTGTCAACCGACTTTCTTTTTTGTGTTTAATATCTATTGAATTAAACTATCTTTTCGGATTATTTCGCGGATTAATTTTGATTTTTGTTTCCCCACGTTTCGACTGCTTTACAACAATCATGCTCACGAGAGAGACACTCTCCGAACAAAAAATTTGGAAACAGTTTTTTTATTATAATATAATTATAGTTGAGTTTCGACCACTCGGCGAAAATTTTTACAAATGTATTCTACCTCTACACATAGAATAATTCAAGTTTTCAGTTATTTTGAAGGCATAGTACCTTTTTAGTAAAAAAGTAATTATTGATTACGGAATCTTCCTCTAAGTGAGATTTTTACGACATTAGAATCTAGTACGAGTGTGTCATGGCTATGTGCATATGGGGGGGCTAAAAATATTTCTAACTAGCGACTAACACTCACTTCGCTCGGATTCGCTTCTAGATAAAAAAAAAACACTTCTATCCCACGGGAACCGTACATTTTTCCGGGATAAAAAGTAGCCTATGTGTTATACTGATGAGCTATAATATTGTAAAGTTTCATTAAAATCCATTCAGTAGTTTTTGTGTGAAAGAATAACAAACACCCATACATCTATACATTTAGACATCCTCACAAACATTCGCATTTATAATATTATTAGAATAACATAAGCTTAAATGCCATACGAAATGCATAGAATATGAGAATTCTGTGCTAAAAATATAAAACTGCTCCATTAAAAGCTTTAAGCTTAAATATGCCTCGTTGACTGTAGGTTGTGTAACAGAAAGTATATACCTAAGATTCATCTTTCAAAAAAAGTTTTCTCTTGAATACCTTTTTGGTGCACTTAAGCCTTATTTTATACTGAAAGCTCAAGTTTAAATTACGTAATGGATGACATAAAAAAAATATTTTATTTTTTGACTTCAAAAACGAACACTCAATTTGGATAAGTATTTTTGTTTGTACTCGTATTTCATGAGATAACTAAATTCTGAATTTAAATCAATTCAGAATGGATGATTTTTTTTAGTTAATGGTCTAGGTCTCATATAATTTTTAAGAAAAAAAGCTCTTTTACGGAGTGTGTTATTACTTTATAAAAATATAAAAAAAAAAATTGTAACATTATACGCGAGCGAAACGAGAGTAAGTCGCTAGCGTATAGATGTAAGTAAGAATTGGGAAAATTCTCTTATTCTGTAAATTGGCGGTGACCTATCCACGACCGGTCACAGAACTTCGACCGATAAAGTTGAAGAAGAATTTAAATAAATTAAATATGTTGGGACATTAACACACAGCACCATCTAGTTCCATGGTTAGCTACGAGGCCTGTGTTATGGAGACTGTGTACTGGAGTACAAACATTCGTGCTCATCACACAAATGAATGTCCGCAGCGGAACTCGAACACGCGACCGTTGGCACAGCAAGTAGGGTCACTACAAACTGAGCCAAACGTGTCGTCGATTTCAATCAAATGGAGGTCATTATTTGTCTGTGAATAATGTTTATATACATATGTATAGATCAAATATACACTGACAATAATGTATTTGAAACTGTTAAGTACTATTACATACTGTCGTTAGTTCCGAAAATAGCCACCAGAATTCCGAAGGCTTAAAAGTTATTTAGTAAAAGATTATAAAAGTTTTTTAGAACTTTAAATAAATGTGCTCATTTTAAACTAAAAAGCTTAAAGCTGAATATCTAAGTCTTGAAGTTTTGGCTGCTAAAAATTTTTGTACGCTATCATATATGAAGGTGTATTTAACGGTTAATATAGATTTTTCAGAGATGAGATATTTTCCCGCAGTAATAAGTATCCTATATGTTGACCCGGATAATCAGCTATCATCATACCAAATTTCATCAAAATCTGCCCAGCGTTTTTCTCGTGATGCGTTCCCAGACGGACAGACCGACAAAAATTTTAAAAACTATAGATTCGGCCTCTGTATCTTTTGATAGTAATGACTATTTCAATAAGATTTTCCAAAAAAATATTTAATGTATCTACAGATACGACTCAGTTACAATTTTATTATATACTAGCGACTCACCCTCGCTTCGCTTCGGGTTCGTCCCTAGACAAAAACAAATTTATCCCACGGGAACCGTACATTTTCCAGGATGATATATAGCCTATAGCCTTCCTCAGTTAATGGCTATCTAATGCAAAAAGAATTTTTCAAATCGGATTAGTAGCTCCTGAGATTAGCGCGTTCAACCAAACAAACAAACAAACTCTTCAGCTTTATATTATTAGTATTGATATAGAAGTAGATACATCTCATATAACAAAATTGAATAAATATCCAGAAATTAATAGGAAATCGGCATATCTATCTAAATTAAAACATGTCAAAACACTATTTTAATTAACTGCTACATTTTGGGCATTAAGTACGACCCAATTTAAAACATAGCATCGAGAACATTCTATCGTAAAATACTCTAAAGTATACGGAAATCTTCTTAAAGAATTTCCTCTTTTATAAGAATTACTTTATATTACAGAATTTCATTAAAACTAGCTTTAGTTTATGGTTTCGTATGCATTTATTGGTATTATTGTACGGAAAAAACAAAGTATTTGTTGGAATTTCCCTAACTTTTAGCCAAATTTTTGAGCCAGAAAGTAAGCTACGTGCTAATCGCAACAAATGAAATTTTATACTGTTAAGTGTTAAGATTCTATGCAGAAATTGCTGAAATAAAGTTGTCGAGACCCTTATTTTTATTGCAACATTATAAAATTCCATTCAGTAGGGGATCTTTGATTAAAATGGAAATTCTGCCAAATGCAAGGGTTGTCAAAAATGCCAATATTCACGACGAACGATTTTAAAGTTAAACTGTGGCGTGTTATATTATATCCGTCAACCCTAAATCATTTCCCGACTGTCATAAAGGAACGTATGTCAGTCGGGTGCCCCTTACTCCAGCCTCCCCCCGCACGTCCCGCATGATTGTCCAGTCTAGATGACTTCTTTAGACAACTATATTATATACTAGCAACTCACCTCAAAGGGTCTTTTGATCACATTAAAATAGGACCGTTTGGCAACAAAAAAGATTTCGAGTAGATTAAACGCTTTTCCGTACAAAATGTATGGGAAAAGATTTTGGCGATTTCTGTCATTTCTAGTACTCATACCTTAAATGGTCCCATAGAGTCTTTTGCTCCCTACATGAAATAGGATCGATTGACATAAAAATTTTTTTTTTTGGTATTTTAGCATTTTTCTCGCTGACTGTACATTTTTTCCAAAATCTGTGAATGCAGTTCAGAATATCTTAAAAAGTTATGGATGGTCTCCTAGGAACGTTTTCCCGTAACTACAGTATTTAAGGTACCTGCCCTTACTGTCCCGTCTCAAAAATCCACCCTGTATACTAGCGTCTCATCTTCGTTTCGCTCGGATTATTTCCTAGGTACGTTTAAACCGTTAGTGTGGAATAGATAGACTTTATAATATATTACTGCTCCACTCCATTGGGTAATAAGTACCATGATGATATACAGTCTTCCTCAATAAACGGGCTACCTAATGCAAAAAGAATTTTTCAAATCGGATGAGTAGTTCCTGAGATTAGTGCGTTAAAACAAACAAACAAATACACAAACTCTGTCTCTTATAAATATTAATATAGATTTTCACATGCTATGTGACAGACAGAAATTTACATCCAAAAACTATATATTGTTATTCAAACTAAGACCTCGTTACTACTTTATCGTATAATGCACAGATAAATCTTGAAAACTTCAGCCGTTTTATAAAAAGACTTTTACAAAAGCTCATAACCACAAAGTCTTAAAGCTTGAATGCAGTGAAGAGGTTATTGTCCATTAAGTTGATATTTAAAAATATTTGCTACGTTGTCACCTTCAGGGCAATTTGTTAAATCTAAATCTAAAAAATCATAACTGCTTGTTAAAACAATGGCCTATTTCTATTTCTATATATATATATATATATATATATATATATATATATATATATATATAAAATGAGAAATTCTTATATATAATATACGGTATACAATATACATACATTTATTTCGTGTATCTCGGAAACGGCCTAACGATTTAGATCAAATTTTGTATTTAGATAAGGTTTTGCTTTTTAAGTTTATCTTTAAAAAACCGCAAATTTTATACCTTTTTCTCGTTCGTCCAGGTGTTTAAATGTATTTCCTACTTCATATTTGTTATTGCATATTTTTCAATTATAAATAAATAAATAAATATGTTGGGACAATTAAAACACACTATCTAGTTCCATGGTAAGCTATAAGGCTTATGTTATGGATACCAGATAGATGATACAGTACACATATATTAGCTTTAAATACATACATATTATAAATATAAACACCAATGACTGGAGTACAAAAATTTATGCTCATCTCACAAATGAATGCCCCCAGCGGGACTTGAACCCGCAATCGTTGGCACAGCAAGTAGAGTCACTACAGACTGAGCCAAAGGTGACAATTATATCTATAAATAAAAAAATAGTTCATTGTTTCATCATAACTCGTAATATTATATGACAAAATCCATATGTAGTAGCGTAGATAGGGAGGAGGGTGACACCCGTCTGTTTGCGATATACAAACTAAAAAAGTCCTCCACATCTTTCTTGCCTTACGGGTGCAATTTATTTGGGAACTAGCGATTTACCCTCGCTTCGCTCTGATGCATTCCTTAGTATCTTTCTACCATACATTTTATTAGTTTATTTCAATAAAGGTTATTATGGTTTCTAACAGTTTTACCTCATTAAAAATAGCCTATAGAACTTGACGGTAATGTGGAAGCTATGGAATCACATAGTTCCCACATTACTACATATTAAGTGAAAGAATTTCCAGAATCGGATCAGTAGTTTCAGAGATTACCCCCTTATAGACAGACTTACAAACTTTACCTCTTTATAGTATTGGTAGATAACACTTGTCTATGAAAAAGCTGCGTCACTACTTTAATATAATAAAATAAACAAAAATGTTTAAAATAAGAAGTAATTATTAATGTCCTGTAGTTTTTGTTATTTAATGCCAAGAAACAGACCAACAGTTCTTAAAGTCAGAATTTTTTAGATAGCATAGAAATGATCATTCCCTTTCTGCAAATCAAAACTACTCCCAGTCCGTTAAAAATGCTTCCATTCCTGAGAAGAACTGGTGAATTAAAATCTTAAAATTAGATCTGCTTGACTAGGAAAAAACTGGAATGTGTATTGTTTTAAAACAGCTATATAAATGTTAATCGATTGTCCGGTACTATTAAGCTGATGATTGAAACAAGTCATAAGGTAAATATCGATAATAGAAATCTTTCAAGAAATAAATGTCAAAATCTACTTTTGAGAAATTTATACTAATATTATAAAGCTGAAGAGTTTGTTTGTTTGTTTGTTTGGTTGAACGCGCTAATCTTAGGAACTACTAATCCGATTTGAAAAATTCCTTTTGCATTAGATAGCCCGTTAACTGAGGAAGGCTATAGGATATATATCATCCTAGAAAAAAATGTACGGTTCCCGTGGGATAGATTTATTTTTGGCTAGGGACGAACCCGAAGCGAAGCGAGGGGGAGTCGCTAGTTCAGTAAAATAGCATGCCAAACTATAGGGTAGCATTTATTTTTTTTCTAATTCGGGTGTATTGTACGCGATAGTTTCGAGTCTCGTCGGGCCATAATAGTTGCTGAGATTTTCTGTCAAGATATACTCACTACCTGGCCGGAGTTGGGCAGTTGTGTGTACCGGGCTTTGGAGAGTACGTTCAAACATCAGTCCTGCACCTTATCTCTTACCGGGAGTGTCGAGTCGAGTTATCACTCCATTGGATATGAGAGAATGCATGTTTCACTGTGGTCGTGCATACACGCGTTAATATGCATATTTTCTGCACAGTTTACTAGGTTCAGTAAAATTGGCCATCGTAATCCGTTAAAATGAAATTATCGTTATCTACGCCAATTCTGAATTGAGTTACTTAGGTATATTTTTAATAAATAGAATTACACTCTTAAGCTCATTTAACTTATTTGTTACACAAAGAAGGTTGCAATCACCTTTCAACCCATTAGAGGTCATCGTACTCAACATTGACAAATATGTCGTGTTGTAGCAAATTAAGCTTTACTTATTAGTAAAATGAGATTATATAAAAGATATATGAGCGTTTGTATGTGTGTGTATAGTTTAAATTTTAAGTATAATTAAGTTAAAAAGTAATTCTGTTGAGATCATACAGTCTGTGATGAGGGTCTGATGATGGAACGATGTTATTTTTTAAATTAAACTAAAGTATTATTAACATTTAACTACAGAAAAATATATTTAACTTAACATTTTTTTTCAGATCCGTACTTACTATGGAATTCACTTTTACAAGTAACGGACGAGACTGATACAAAGAGGAGAGTACAGCGATATCGTAATATAGACCAAATATTGAATTCTGAACAGTAAAAAAAAAAATATTCTGATTATTTCAAGTAATAAATTATCGTAAATGTATCTGCAACATGTATTTTTTTAATAACAATTTTATTTAAAAAATATATATGATTAAGTATCCATCTATTTAAGAATTTTGAACATCAGTAGACTCACTATTATCAGGCACAAAGTGGTTTGCAGTATCAGGTGCTCTTACATAGAAAACGAAAGTATAGCCATCACGCACAGTAGTCCATGGATGCTCATGGGGAAACACCTTTCATACATATGGAGGTACTTCCCCGTGCGGAAACCTGACACATTCACTACCTACGCTTTTCTCTAACTCTACTATAACAGAAATCATACAAAATCTTACCTGTTTGCCCTTTTCCAAGGGTTTTTTCCAGTCTAAAAGGCCCCACATACTGGTGGGCCTCCGCGGCCGTATTCGACCCCTCCATCTTCAAACTTCAAATATCTACTTCAATATTCATGTTGACAGTCAGGTTCCATACAAACGGACGGTCATATCTTGTCACTGCAATGTAATGTTTTAGCCTATTTATAAAATGCCTAGGTTTTTTTCAGTGTCTTTTTTAGTTGAATTCTTTTAGCTAAGTTTATAATATTATATTTTTGTTTGCAAGTGGATAAATTTTTTTAGTTTGTTTTTTAATTTGTATTTTTTTGTATTGTCTTTTTCGTTAGTAATTGTTTTTTTTTTTTTTTTTATTTAAAAAATATGTCGAAGTTAAATGGAATTTAGTCGAATCTACATTTAACAATATTAGCAGTAACAAGAACATTATCTTAAAAGTTTTGTTCCAATAAATATGCAGGTATTTATTACATTTTACACGCTAACAGACAGATAAAAAATGAAAAAAAAATATAGTCCTCTATGACAGTTCAATAAAAATTAAAAAAAAAAAAAAACTAAACTTTAATTAACCCTGTTTCGTACAGTTTTATTACAAACGTTTCAAAAGCATTCGAAGGGTTCTATTGCAGTGATATCGACATGAAATCATGTTAAAAGCTTGGCCTGTGTCCAGAACTGTTCTTGATGGGCTCAGTTACATAACGCTTCTATGAATAATAAAAAAATGACTTTAAAATTAGTAGACGAATTACTTCTTGTTTTGAATTTTCGTAGTACATAATGTATAACAGAGCTACAAATTAAGTTGTTTGAAAACACGTTAAATTAGCTTTATTTGCAACTAGCGGCTCACCCTGGCTTCGCTCGGGTTCGTCGCTAGGTACGTTTTACATAGATATTTAAAATAGTTATTTGCCAGCGTTGTCGAGTTTTGCGCTTAGCAACACTCATATTTATTTATATAGATGTCAAATATTCGCGTAAATCTAAGAAAATTAATACAAGTAAACCGATTAAAAAAAATCTTTTATTGTAATTATTCCGCCTTTGGGTTTCAATATAAGGGATGGAAATTCCACCTTTTAATTGTAACCAAAGTCAGGTCGAAATCGAATCTGTTACCCTAAACGTTTTATCGCAACACCTTTATTTTCCAATACTAGTACATAAATAGTAATAGTATACAGTCACTTTAATCACTTAAGAGTTTAGATCCTTGAGGGTTTTAATGTAATGAAATCTAAATATAGATACGGACGAGAACTAAATGAAATAGATGGGAAATACCTAATAACTAAATTACAATTTTATCCAATTAAATAACAACTAATATTATTTGTGGTATATTTTCCCCTTTGTTAGCGGTTGTTTTTTTTTTTTACAACCTATATTTATATAATACTAGCGACTCACCCTCGATTCGCTCGGGTTTGTCGCTAGGTTGATTCCCCATACAAACTTTCATCCTCTTTGACCCCCTTAAGGGATGATTTCCGGGATAAAATGTATCCTATGTCCTTCCCAGGGTCTCAAACTATCTTCTTACCAAATTTCATCTAAATCGGTTCAATCCAGAGATTACCCTCTACAACCTCACTAACTTTACCTTTTTATAATATTAGTATAGACTAGCAGAACCCGCGGCCTCGCTTGCACTAAAACTACAAAAAAAACACTTTGGCTTTATGCTATTAGTAATAATGTATGGAAGTCTGCCCGATTTGTTGATATTTACGTTTACTGCTCCGCTCCCTTGAGTAGTAGCATGATGATATATAGCCTATAGCCTTCCTCAACAAACGGGCTGTCTAATGCAAAAAGAATTTTTCAAATCGGATTTGTAGTTCTTGAGATTAGCGCGTTCAAACAAATAAACAAACTCTGCGTCTTTATATTGTATAGAGGACTTTTATAAAAACAGGTCAGGTACATTGTACTTTACGAATGGATTCAATTATCTCTATGATATCATCTTTAAAGTACCTATTCGTTCAAAATAACATTAAAAAAAATACAGACTAAGTACTTATTTTTGAAGTCGGTCATAAATAGCAATCAAGGAAACGAATTATTTTGTTGCCTGATTATGGATTTACTCTACTTAATACAGAATTAAAATGAAATCTAGCCATGTTTTTAATTGAGACAATTAATAACTTTGAAGGCAGTGGTAGCCCAGTGGTAACGCGCTCGCTTGGGAAACCGAGTGAGGAGGGTTCAAATCTCGGGACTCGCTCGCATCTTTGATATTTTCATGTGCGAATCATTTCTAACACGATTACCTCTTGCTTTATAGTGAAGGAAAACATCGTGAAAAAACCTGCATGTCTGAGAGAACCTAACAAGTTTTCGAAAAACATGCTCAGCCGCTTGCACTTGGCCAGCGTGGTGGACTACGGCCTGATCCCCCTCGTATTGAAGGGAGGCCCGTGCCCAGCAGTGGGACGTTAAAAAGGCTGAATACATTTATTAACTTTATGATATTAACAATAAGTATAATTAAGGCGGCATGCCTTATTGCCTATTCAAAATTAAAAAAAAATTCATATGTTATCTGTTTTTTTTCTGATTAGTTGAGGTGTATACTTAATCATTGCGAAATGTGAAGTTAGTTTGTATTTACATTAAAAGTACAAAACACAAACGAAAAATATATATAAATATATTCGGCCAAAAACCTCCTATGTAGGCGCGATATGATATTATGCGATATCGTAACTGTTTTTTTATATTTCTTACTAGCGACTTCTCGCTTCGCTCGGGTGCGTCCCTAGGTACGTTTTAATTTTTTTGAGCGAAACCCTAATTCTTTTTCTAAAATAAAAGTAGCCTAAGTTACTCCTTATAATATCAGCTATCTGCCAATGAAAGTTCCCGTTAAAATTGGTCTAGCCGTTTCGGAGATTAGCCGGAACAAACAGACAGACAGACAGACAAATTTTTTAAAAAATTGAGTTTTCACTATAAGTACCGTATATAATTCCATATGCGTTTAGTATAAAGCTGTTATTTTAATATTACAACAGACACTTTATTGGTATAGATTTAAATTAATATCTTATACATTAAAAATGATATAAATTAAGAAAAAAATTACACTAAGTGCATAATAATTACTTTTTTGTGGTTTTGAAATAAAGTAGTTATCTACTTGTATTTTTTTCAAACCTAAACTATCTTTACGTTAGAAAGAAGTTTGTTTTAACTTCTTTCCTTGTCTTTCATTATCAAATTGGCCAAATAAAGCTAAATATAACTGCTAATAATTAAGGTGTATATAGGCTTAAAATTATTCAATGGTCTTTTGAAATCAAGCCAACCTCAATACCAAGGCACACAGCCAAGTACCTACTAATTATCCTTGCTCGTATACTAACAATGTTTTCTTATTCCTTTAAAAAGTTTAAAATATTATACGTTTTAATCAAGTTTATTTTATTTATGACTTCAAAAAAATATAGGTACACTTCGGATGTTTTTTTTTGTGTAAAGGAGGAGAAATAGAAGAAATAGAATAGAAGGAGGAAAAATAATACGAGTATTTTACGAGAAAATTTGATAAATTGTGAATCGATTTTCAGGTTATATTTTTTATATATAATTTAAGTTTTTATTTAATTTAATATTGACAAGTAGGCAGTGGCAGCGGAATGGTAACGCGCTCGCTTTAGAAACGGAGTGAAGCGGTTTCAAATTCCGGGTCTCGCACTTCTGATATTTTCATGTGTGAATCATTTCCAATATGATTACCACTTGCCTTACGGCGAAGGAAAACATCGTGAGCAACCCTGCATGGCTGAGAAAGCCTAGTAAGTTTTCGAAAGACATGCTCAGTCTGCCCGCACTTGGCCAGCGTGGTGGACTATGGCCTGATCCCCCTCGTACTGAAGGGAGTCCCGTGCCCAGCGGTGGGATGTTAAAAAGAGCTAAATACATCGACACGTTAAGGATGGCCCAATATAAATTAATAAAAAGTCCCACATTATTCTATTTTTAATTATATATTCAGTGGCCAGTGAGAATACGAAGTTTTGTTTTATTTCATCATTCTAGTTACTTTGCTTCAATGTCGTTTAATTTTATTTTTATTTAAAAATAATACCCTAATAAAGGGTTCAAAATTAATTGAAATAGAACCCTTATGGGAAAACTCGAGTATCTGTATGTCTGTCACAGCTTTTTAATTGACGACATTGAAATTTGATACATATGTATATAAGTATAATGCATACCTTATGATATCTTATTTCCGGAATTTGTCCTTAAATATACGGAACCCTTTTTTACACGCTCTGACTCACACGTGACCTTTTTTTGAACTTTGTAACCCTAAACTGAAATAAATTAAGTTAAATAGGTCTAGTAATCTATTAAACAAACACATTTCATGGGAAAATGTTATAATTACTTACAAATAATGCACGATAACGAAGTATCACGCAAGAGGAAATTAACAAAATTATGGTTGTTTTTCTTAGAAACCAGACCTAATAAAAGACTGTTCAAATCACTAAAAATAATTAAATTCTGGCTACTAACTATAAGAAAACTTAAACATATATATATAATACTTTCTTAGATTTACGCGAATATTTGACATTTTAAATAAAATTATCTTTGCGGATTATTTCGCGGATTTATTTTGATTTTTGGGTTCCGACGTTTCGAATGCTTTACAGCAATCATGGTCACGGGAGAGATTAAGGTGTTAGACATATGTAATATATATAAGCTATTACCCGCGACTTTGTTCATGTTCTGACAAAGAAGCAAACACATTTGCATTTATAACATCTTACTAATATTATTAAATATGAAAGTTTATATGTTTGCATGGATATTTGTTACTCAATCACGCCAGAACGGCTGAACGGATCTGGATGAGATTTGGCACAGAGATAGATTATAGTCTGGAATAGCACATAGCATAGTGGAAAAATGTATTTCCCGTGGGATAGATTTGTTTTTGTTTAGGGACGAACCCGAAGCGAAATGAGAGTGAGTCGCTAGATAATAATAATTAATCATACCGACCGATTTTGTCCACGATGGCTAATCTCACTCAGTCTAACATCTGCGCAAGGGATATTGCACAAGTGTGCTATTTCTCTTACACTCAAAGTCTGGTGGATTGACAACGCACACAAGGTGACAGATAAGGAGCACGACTGGCTACACCTGTTCTACGAGGCAGGGGGGTGAAACACCATCAACTTCCTAACTCCAAGCTCTCACTGAGAATTTCTTGACAGAAAAACCGAATAAAGAACCTAAGGGATTTAGGTTCCGGACCTTCGGATTTTCAATTGTACTAGCCAATGAAGCTAAAAACATAGAACCTATTTAATTGTTAAGTAGTTTGACTCATGTAATTTATTGCCTAAACTTTCGTCAAATGACGACGTATGAAACAAAGGAAGGGTTCTATGGGGAATATAACGTTTTGTTTAGAGAGAATAGAGAATATATGGAGTAGTTAGTACAATAGATGTTTGCCTATGTATTATTAGTATAAACAAATACAAAAGCGAAAGTTTGTATGTGTGTTTGTCACTTTTTACACTTTAACGGCTCCACCGATTTGAGAGAAATTCGGAACGAAGATAGCTTATATCCAGAATTAACACTGAATCTACTATTTATCTATACTAATATTATAAAGCTGAAGAGTTTGTTTGATTGTTTGTTTGTTTGTTTGTTTGGTTGAACGCGCTATTCTCAGGAACTACTAATCCGATTTGAAAAATTCTTTTTGCATTAGATAGCCCGTTAACTGAGGAAGGCTATAGGATATATATCATCCCGGAAACATGTGCGGTTCCCGTGGGATAGATTTATTTTTGTCTAGGGACGAACCCGAAGCCAAGCGAGGGTGAGTCGCTATTTAAAATATAAGAGCGAAAATATGAAATTGGAAGAGGTCTGTGCTAAGGTATAGCAGACAGAGAGCTGGTGTCAAAAGAAAGTGCATGAATTACTGTAGGTTAATAATACTAATCTTACTTTCTTAGATTTATGCGAATATTTGACATTTTAAATAAAACTATCTTTTCGAATTATTTCGCGAATTTATTTTGATTTTTGGTTCCCGACGTTTCTAATGCTTTACCAACCACCATCAAACCAAAAATCAAAATAAATCCGCGAAATAATCCGAAAAGATAGTTTTATTTAAAATACTAATCTTGATATGATTGAAAATGATTTAAATTTGATATGCTAGAATGGCAGTGAAATATTAAAGTGTAACAGTATCTGAGGTCTGAATAAAGCGCTTTTTTTTCACAAGCGAAACCGCGGGGAGAGCTAGTTATGTCAACATAACTAAAAAGCGGTCATCTAAGTACAAAGCGGAAAATACTCTACTCTAAAACTCCTAAAGTCTTGAAATATTATCTTAATGTACCTTTAACAAATCTAACCCCTCGCAATATGAAGGGTACAAAGAAATTTACACGCGATGTTTATTTGTAATTTCTTTCTTTGTCCGATTTGATAGTTTTGATTAAAGACATAGTTTCTACGTTTTTTTTATCTATATCTATACTCTATACAGATAAATAAAATTCCAATTTTATTTATTACTCCAGTGTCTATTTGTAATATTAAAATAATCGCTTTTTACTAAATGCATATGGATGTATACACGGTACCTACATATACCAAAACGTTCTTCTCTTTCTGTCTGTCTGTTTGTTCCGGCTAATCTCTGAAATGGCTAGACCGATTTTGACTTTCACTGGCAGATAGCTGAAAATATTACTTGAATACTACTTGAAATCTTAGAAACTACTTATACTTGCTCCAAACTTTTTTGGCAGGTACATTCTCCATAGGGAGGTATCCGCTAAAGACGGATTTTTGCGATTTTTCAATTCAACCCCTAAGAGGTAAAAAGGGTCTGGATGGAAGTTTGTATGAAAACCCATTATTTTTAACGTTAAGTGATCAAAATTTAAAATAATGTTTCTGGTTCTGAAAGATGACATTTCAAAGTTTTTGCCAGTAGGTACATCCTTCGGGGATAAAAAAAGGAGATGAGTTGAATTGCGATTTCGTCATTAATTAAGTCAGAAATTTAAACATTTATATTAAGGCTTTTGATTTTTCAAAATCGACCAATAAAGATTTTTCGATTGCTTCAACGCTCTAACGCGGGCGTAGCCGCGGGTAACGATAGTTTCTTTTTACAAAATTAAGGTTATTAATAATAAATTGAAGTACAATAAATGCCATAAAACTGTTTTCTTATCTGTATGTTTGCATATATACAAACTATTTTATTGTAGAATATTCGTTTATGCTTATCAAAATTGAAACATTTTATTAGTTTATGCGTTTTTTTTAGTCCTCATGACAGTCTACGTTATTAAAGTCTGTGTTTTCGCAAAATTTATAAGTTTTTTTTTGTTATATTTTATTTTTTTCTATATTTTTTTTTTCAAATAAAAATATAGGAATTTTAAGACTATAATTATTACGTATTTTATAAAAATGTTGAGTCCTTTTGAGAAAGCGTATTATTATGATTACCTAGGTAGGTATAATTAAATTTATTAATTTATTTCGGAGTTTTTAAACAATAATACTTTTTTGACAAATGAAAAAAAGTCTGTTGAAAAATGACATTTTCAATAAATTCAAATAAGAAAAATAATAAGATCTTAGAATTCTACAGCTAAGTATGTTCCGACACGATCGATAGCCTTCAAACATAATTTGATACATTCACCAATAATAGCACAAATACCAGCGCATTGCGAGTTAATTGGCATTAAATTCTCAGACAATTTTCTTTAAATATAATATTTGTTTTTAATTATCGTGTAATAAATAATTATTGATAGATGTGTAATTATTTACTATGCAGTAAGTTATTAAAAGATTAAAAATTAATTTAATTATCGTTCGGCTGTACAGATGTTGAGTACAGCATGTTTAATTTTTTTTTTGTAATTTGACGTGCATTTGTTCTTTTTTTTGTAAACAATTGACGTTTTTGTTGCTTATTTTGTTTTTTTTTTATCTGTTTTGTTTGTTGTTTACTTATGGGTTAAATTTGAATTTTAAAAATAATTTTTTCTTTTTATTTTGACGTATACATTTTTTCAAATTTTCTTTTTTTACTGTTTAATATCTTTTTGTAACACATTTTTACATAATATGATTGTTATCTAATATAAAGAATACTTCAAGTTTCATTTTTAACTAAGTTAAATGAAAATGTAATTATGCATTAGCGTTTAAAGTTTAATTTTCTTTGAGCGAAAATCGATTTTTCATTTCTTATTTTTTTAATTAATAAGGCACTGAAATATTTCAAAAGGCATTTTGTTTCTAATGTTTTTGAATATTAAATTAGCACTCACTGTAAACCACTACATAAAAAATAACGTTGTTTCCACAAAATTCCAATAACTTTTCAATTACTAATTTTTTTCGCATGCGGTTTTCACAATAGAGTAGAGTATATCTAGGATAGATAGCAATGATAAAAATGTAAGATTCCAATACACGGACAAAGGTATAAAATATTAAGCACTAATAATAACACAGGATTCCGCATACGATCCGCACGTCACGAGAAAATCGATACGCACCAACATCACGCTTCGTCCGACCACATTATATCAGTTCCTTTTACAAAAACACAGAAATCTTCTCATCACTACACAAAATTTAATGGAAAATGTATAAAAAATATGAATATTACATAATTGTATTGTAAAATATGTTTTTGGGAGCGTTTTTGTAGCGTCGGGCGCTTTCGTGTGTTTTCGACTGGGGTGAGTCATTAGCCTTAGGGGTGGGTTTGCGTTCCGTTCCACGTTATTTTGTTAGGGGTTGTTTTGTTGGAAAGGTTGAATTATTATTAATAATAAAAAAATATATTTAGAATATAACTAGATAAAACTCAGATATTAGGCTTATTTTGCTTATTTTAAAACTAATAAGCAAAAATATTGCAAAATACAGTGTTTTAATTTCAAACACTTTGTGTTAAATGTTACTTAGTGATATTTAAGGTGATTTTAGAAAATTTTTCGTTAATAAGTAAAAATAAATAAAAAAATCCAAAATAGCTTTCATTACTTTTGACCGGCTTCAATACTCGATACCAAAAAAGTCATGTACTTATGGCCAACACAAATATTACCCTTTTTATATTGAAAATCTAGGCTTGGGGCAGAATATCTTAAAAAATCGGCTCATGAATAGAAATATAAAATATTAATTGAATAAGTACCTTAATTTTTGAGGTCGGTCAAAAGTTCGTTTTTATAGACGTTTGGAGTACTTATAATGGAAATTAGATACTAATTTTACATTAATAATTTTTATAGATTTGCATGCATTACTTAGGTCAGTGTGGCGGAATCGATTTTATTCGAGTGTTTCTGTTATGCAGGGATTAAATTAAATAATAAATTGCTGTTAAAAGTCGTCCGATAACTTTATCAGAACAAATTTTTAGTCGGTTTTTCATGAACATTCGCCACTTTTTTATATTCTAATAAAATAAAAGATTTTTAATTGCAGGAGTTTCTATGAGGGAAATAATCGGCAATAGTCGGATGAATATTATATTTTTAATTCATGATACTACATATAATTCAAACAGACATGTATTATCATTCAAACCTTGATAATGAATAGGGAATAATAAAAAAATAACAATTTTGCCTTTTTTAACATCCCATAGCGGCTCCTTTAATGCGAGGTGTATAACGACCATATAATATTTCGGCCAAGACGGCCAATCTCACTGAGATTAGCCAACTGCGCAGGAGATATAGTGCATTAGGATGTGCGCAGACATAACTGAACTCTCTATTCCTCTCTCTCTCCTACTCCGGTGGGACGACTATTCGACACGATCGGTGAGAGTTAAGGCGCAGGACCGACGGCTTTACGTGCTCTCCGAGGCACGGGGGTGAAACACCGCCAACTCCAAAACAGGGCTATTATTAAGATCTTCTAGCCGAAATCGATCAGGAGGACGTTATATTATTATTTTACACCAGTGTGACTTGTGCTCGAGCTCGTTTCATAGACTTTTCATCGTCTAAAATAGGAATCATTCACATTCGAAGTCGGTTAAAATGCAACAAACTAAACATATTATACAAACATGTACAACTTTAAATTAAAAATTATAATTTGAACTGTATTCAAATTACAAACTAATAAATGTTTTATTTATCGTGACATCGTGACCTCAGTGGTTGGAAACTATTTGCAGCGTAGTAGGGATACTACTTACTAGTGATTCACCCTCGCTTCGCTTGGGTTCGTCCCTAGGTACATTTTAATTTTTTTATGCGTACCCCTAATTCTTTTACTAAAAATAAAAGTAGCCTAAGTTATTCCTTATAACATCAACTACCTGCCGGAACAAACAGACAGACAGACAAAAATTGTAAAAAATGTTGTTTTGGTATATGTACCGTGTATACATCCATATGCATTTAGTAAAAAGCGGTTATTTTAATATTACAAACAGACACTCCAATTTTATTTATCATAGATTAGGTAGGTACACAATTTTTTTGTAAATTGTTTTTAACTACCATTTGCCGAAACGTTAAAGAATATTTTCAAGAGGAAACCAAAATGCTTGAAACCACGCTGCATAGGCTGCATACGACATTTGTCTAGCGTGGCAGCCTATGAATTTTAAAGCCCAGGCCCAGCAGTGCGATGTTAAAACACCTGAATTAATTCTAAACCAATTTTATTTAGGGAAAATATTCCAATTTCCAGCAATAACAAATACATTTTAAACTATATCATATTTTTTTTTAGTTTTGTTATTCAAAAATATTGACATCTATGAAAAGGTTTCCAAGGACTGTCCAAGGTTTGAAGGTCAAGAAAAATGTTAGAATTGGATTACTTTATTGCGTTCAGTTTATATTTTATTTTCACAAACAGCAATCGTGAGGT
Organism: Fabriciana adippe; assembly: GCA_905404265.1. Classification (NCBI taxonomy): domain Eukaryota; kingdom Metazoa; phylum Arthropoda; class Insecta; order Lepidoptera; family Nymphalidae; genus Fabriciana; species Fabriciana adippe. The sequence continues at coordinate 3,029,942 of FR990010.1, forward strand.
AAGATCTTGTAACATAATTTATATATTTTAACAGAAAATTTTAAATTTTATTACCAATAACTTTTGCTAGCGATTCGTCTCGCGGATTCCATATCCAACAAAGAAAGTTCCTTTAAAATTGATAAGCCTTCGGATTCGGATTTCGGATAAATCCTTTTACTTCCTCGAAATAAAAGATTAACTTAAAGACAACAGTACCTTCCTCCGTTCTCTTCTATCCTCCAATGATAAAAACTGTACTATCCGTTCAACTAATATACGTTAATACCAGAGATCGTAGAACCTGGGTTTACAGCCTTAAGCCTTATAAAATGATTACTTATTCAAAATAACTTTAGAAAAACCTCTTTTAGCAAAAGGAAAATGTTAATTATTTGTAATGATAACCCTATTATAGAATTAACCCTATCGAAAGTGTTACCATATCATTTATAAGTCAATCTATGAGTTCAACCCTAATCTTCTTTTTAAGGAGTGATCATAGAACATAATCCTTAACACGTAGAAAATAAAATCTATTTTCCTTGTAGCCGAATTAATAGCAGAATGATTTTCGTATGTACCTCTTTATCTGAAAAATTTTTCATGTCAGTTGTCTTTTTACTTCGTTTTAATATGTACTTTTTGTGAATAATTTTAAAGTCTAAAATTGTATCACATTTTTTTTTAATATTGCATTATAGATAGGGTTATTTGGAAACCCTAATAAAAACCCTAAAAACCCTATGAAGGATATGGTTTAATTGAGCCTGTTTACTGGGTAACCTTATTGAAAGGGTTATTGATAAAACACTTCACAATAAACTACGTTATATATCACTTATAGAGTAACCAAATGGCTCCTGGTTAATACCAGAAGGGATACATTTGCACGATCAATAAAAATTTGACTTCTAGTGGGAACTGAATTCGCGACGTGTGGCTTTTTAGGGAATACTCGTCATAATAAAGTGTTATTCATTAGTTCTGGAAATAATATAATTTACTAGCGGCTCACTTTCGCTTCGCTCGGGTTCGCCTCTAGAAAAACAAAAACAATTTCATCCCACAAGCAACCGTACATTTTTCCGGGATAAAAAGTAACCTCTTCGTTATTCTGATGTATGAGCTACATTATTGTAAAGTTTCATTAAAATCCATTCAGTAGTTTTTGCTTGAAAGAGCAACAAACATCCATACATCTATACATCCTCACAAACTTTCGCAATTATAATATTAGTAGGATGAAACTCCTATACAATAAATAAATAAATAAATACATACCTATACTAATGTATAGGTACTCAATTATATATTTAATCAATTTTTAGATACAAAAATGCCATACAACAAGTATCTGCAAATATCCAGAGAGAGATATGAAGAAATGCACGAGAGTTATGAGCGTTTCGTAGAGTCTATTGAAGATATCACAAAGGAACCTATGAAGATCTTCAATCCCCTGAGCTCGCAGCAAATGAAGGAGCTGCAACTTATAAGGGAAGTTAGTAAAGAGTTGCAGATGAAAAAAGATGAAGATTTAAAGAAGGCAGCGGTAAACGTTAAATTTTAACTTTTATAAGTAACTAGCGGTTCACGCTCGCTTCGCTCGGGTTCGCCTCTAGAAAAACAAAAACAAATCTATCTCTATGCCAAATTTCATCCAGATCCGTTCAGCCGTTCTGGTGTGAAAGAGTAACAAACATCCATACTCACAAAATTTAAAATTTATAATATTTATATGTTACATATACCTATACAGATATTTATACAGATTATTTGTTTATATTTTATTATCAGTTTAGTAATACGGTAACAAGTCGCGAATGTGGAAAGTTTCATTGCAGTCGGATGAATATTTTACATTATTTTGTATTAAGTACATATATTTGCGTTACAAACAGGGCTCGAAAACCCGTTCAATTTTTAAACCTTCTTTGGTCATTGATCCTAAACCGAGAGGTTTTTCGGTTTGAGGTTTCGGTTACGTTCTTGAACCGATTAATACCGGGAGAACGGTTTTTGATGAATTTAGGTTTTATGACCAAAATTAACCGGTTAAAATTTTTGTGCGTTTACATTTGGTGCGTTATTGCTAATGGTAAATGACTTAGAAGAAGGATACATGTACGTTTCTTACTTAGGATTGAAATACATATATTAGATAAAGAAAATGCCTATTTAAAAAAATATGGCTGTTTGTAATAACCTAAAAATTGTTGTTTACTACCATCATTTTAATAAGTATTAAATTACGCAAACCCAAAAAGAAGGGTTTAATTTTTAGCATTCCATATGTATGTATGTTTGTATTTACATATGTTTCACTGTAGCGCCTAAACTGTTCATCCGATTTTGGAAAACATATCAATCGATGCTTTATTGTTAGGTACATAGTCTACATTCTTTTGCTATCGTATTTAGCTTATTTTTTACCTCAAGTCGGGTTAAAAAATTGGATTTTTTAAGTCCATTTCTAATAGTTATTTATTTTTTCCAAACATTTTTATTCACGTTACATTTTTTTTTTTTTTAATTTTTCTTGTTTGTATAGCAACAAGCTGCTGAAGCGGAGGCAAAGGCTAAAGAAATCGCTGCCCAAGAAGCTGAAGTGCCCACAGAAAGTACTCCAGTTGAAGCTTAAATTTTAGAAATATTTTAATATTTATTTTATTTATTAATATATTTTTATAATGACTTAATAAATGCTTTATTGTATTTTTATTTTTTCACTTTCCTTATGTTTATTATAAACAAGTTAAAACGGCTGTCGTTTAAATATTGTACAGGTAATAATAATCCGACAAAAAAATAATTAAATCTGTTCGTTATTCTGTCACGCTTAAACGGCTGGACAGATTTGGATGATATTTAGTATATAGATAGACTATGAGCTGGATTAACATCTAGGCAGCTAGGCTACTGTAGTAATAAAATGTGCCTAAACGCCAGATTGTATATCTATACAGATAAATAAAATTGAAGTGTCTATTTGTAATGTCAAAATAACAGCTTTTTATTAAATTGAATTGATTGCCTATGAAATTATATACGGTACTTATAATAAAAATATAATTTTTAAAAATTTTGCCTGTCTGTTTGTTCTGGCTAATCTCCGAAACGGCTGGATCGATTTTGACGGGACTTTCACTGGCAGATAGCTGATGCTGTAAGAACTAACTTAGGCTACTTTTATTTTAGCAAAATGATTAGAGCTCCGCTCAAAAAAATTAAAACTTACCTAATGACACGCTCGATTACTACTAGGGGAACACGCTAGTATTATTATAAATTATAAAAACGGCAGAGTCTACTGTGTTTAATTAAAACCGCTTGAGTAAATGAATTGTTACCATTCTTTAGTTACAGAAAAGTAAGAAAAGTAGGTGTATATTTGAATTTTTCAGGCAAATTAAATGAATAATTACCTCCTGAACGATTTTGGTTACGGCGGCTATCTCACTGAGCAACATCGCAGGTGCAAACACAAGTGCACTCCTAACTCTTTTCGATGTGAAACATCTATCGCCTAACAGACGCGTCTTGGTAGTAAAACCGACTCTTGGTGTGACGACAAACGGTGGCGTGACGCTGTCATGCCATCATGCCCCTTCTACGCCACGCTCTCGACTCCCTCGTGCGTGCGCGCGCGTATACTATACACGCTCCATTGTAAAACAGTCTCTATTAAAAATACTTACATATTTTCTGTTCTATTTATGAATATATTATATATTCTATTATCTATACAGATAAATAAAATTGGAGTGTCTGTTTGTAATATTAAAATAACCGCTTTTTACTAAATGCATATGAATGTATACACGGTACATATACCAAAAGAACATTTTTTACAATTTTTGTCTGTCTGTCTGTCTGTTTGTTCCGGCTAATCTCTGAATTGGCTGGACCGATTTTGACGGGACTTTCACTGGCAGATAGCTGATGTAATGAGTAACTTAGGCTACTTTTGTTTTAGAAGAAAAATAGGGTCCCACGAAAAAAACTTAAAACCAAATTAATTAATTTTGTTTTGGGAAGCAACCTAGGGACGAACCCAAGCGAAACGAGGGTGAGTCGCTAGTTATTATTATAATTAAAATGATAAGAAAAATAGTAATTTTATGAACGAAATTATATTTATCTTTACTTTACTCCATATTTCGTTAGAGGTTTTTATTAATTACTAACAACTTATCCTCGTTTCGCTCGGGTGCGTCCTTAGGTAGGGGAATTACAGTCACAATTTCATAGGTTTTAATTTTGTAATGCAGAACCCCGATTCTTTCTCCAAAATAAAAGTAGCCAAGTTACTCCTTATAATATCAGCTATAGCCAGTGAAAGTCCTATCAAAATCGGTCAAAATGGTTGGACAGACAGACAAAAAAATTAAAAATTGTTGTTTTATAATAAGTACCATATATACTTTCATACGCATTTAGTAAAAATCTGTTATTTGGCATTATAAACAGACACTTCAATTTTACTTATCTGTATAGAATTCTAATATTAACATACATAGAAGGCAATTGTAAAAAAGACAATTGAAATCTTTAACTATGACCGAGACATAAATACAAAATAAAAGCTTATTTACCTATAGTCAATTAAATCTGAAAAATATATAATATTTTTGATCCAAATTAAAAAGAAAAGAGTTTACTACTGTTTGATAGAAAAAAAAAAATATTCACCATAACTTAGAAAAACCTTAAAACTTTTCTACTTTGAATTTAAAGAATTGTTTTAAATAAATACACAAAAATAATGTTAGCATAAAAAAGTATAATTATTCATTAATAATACATGAGTGTATAACTAGCCTTAACACTAAGAGTTATCTGTCATTACGTCCTCATCCTCTTCCTCCGGCTCCGCTAAATCTGGGTGGCACACTCTAATATGCAAATTTAAGTTAATTTTAACAATAAAACTTTTTCCACAAGTCGAACACTTGTGAGGGCGCTTCACATCATCATCAATTGTTGAAGGATGTGCCCTAGCAATATGTGTTCTAAGTAGAGATGAATGTAAGGTTCGATCACATTGCGGACATTTAACATGACAGTCTGCCGGCTGCCCTTCATGAGTCTGCCGATGTTTTTCCATCGTTATTTTTGATACAAACAACTTTTGACAGAAATCACACTTAAAATTTTTTACTTTTGTATGCTTCTTCATATGGATCTTTAAACAATTTTTCGTTGGAAACATTTCATCACATTTAGAACACTTAAACTTCTTAATATCATTGTGAAGTTGCATATGAAGTTTAAGATATGCTTGTCCAGTGAAACTTTTATTGCAAATCTCACAATTTATTGTACTTGTTAATGAATGAGACTGCATGTGAGATTTTAGGAACTGTGCTGCAACAAAACTGCGGTCGCAAACTTGGCAAATATATTTTTTGGACGCATTACCTTCATGTTTACTACGATGTATATCGAGATGGTACTGCGAATTCACTTTCACATCACACTGGTCGCATTTAAACTTCCGACGCTTCTTTGGGCCTTCTTTTATAATTGGCGGATCGGGCTCCATTTGGGGTATATCTTTATCATTCCCATGAAATTTTTTATGCAACATTAAAAGCTCCATGCCATCGAAAGCCAAGTCACATACATCGCATCGGTATCTTACTTCGCTTTGCTGTTTCATTTCATAAGTTATGTTATTGTCTTGTCCGTTATATGCTTCTGCCATCTTTTCGCGCTTCACTGAGGATCTGTTATCGTTCTGTACTTGTTTGTCGCTGCCGGCCGGCTCCATCATAATTTTCATCCAGTGGTCAGTAATTCCTACGCCAGACTTTGTCTCCATTTGCAGTGACGCTATGGAGACATTTCAATGGGTGGGATATTGATCCGCAAAAGGAGATATTTATGCATAAAATAACACTGGATATTATATTAACGCTATTGTTCAAGCAATTAGCGCATTGTTGACATGATTGCATCGAAAATTTTAAAACTTTTTCGAAGTGAAACACAAAAGCGAGCCTTGTTACAGTACCATAAATTCCAAAAGAGAAGCGAAGCGCGTTGGTTTTTTTTCTATACAACTAATGACAGCGATAACTTTTTAACTTTGACATTATTTTAGTTGCCAGTAGTAAATAAAACTACATTTCAAAAATAAAATCGTTGGAGAGTTAATAAATATAACTTTAAAGAACTAAAACGACTATTAAATTAATAATTTTTAGTGCATATTTATATAATTTGTATTATCTAATAATAATTTTATTAGCTAAAATGATTTTTCATTTTTCCTCTAGTAGTTACAAAATGTACTTTATTTCTCCCTAAAGTAAACACACTCAAAAAAATTGTTATAATAATATTATATAGTTAGCAAATATAGAATAATATGATTTTTTCTGACCTCATAACTCATTCGTATCATTATATTATATGAAGTGACTTTATTGATGTATATATAATTGAGACTTTAAAAACGTATTTCAATTTGTGTGGTATTCTTTAGTCTTTACAAATTTATTTCTTGCAGATATCGAACCCAGGACTTCTAGGCACACTGTCATCTATACTAATATTATAAAGTGGAAAGGTTTGATTTTTTGTTTATTTGTTTGTACCCAATAGGCTCCGAAACTACTGAACCGATTTGAATGAAATTTGGTAAGAATATAGTTTTGACACCCTGGGAAGGACATAAGATACTTTTTATCCCGGAAATCATCCCTTAAGGAGGTGAAAATTTGTATGGGGAATCAACCTAGGGACGAACTCGAGCGACGCGAGGGTGAGTCTTTGTATAATATAAAATGCTCCAAGCCATCTTCTTAATGTTAGGTTGTAATCAAATAAATTATTAAAGATAATGTACATAACGACGCATTGCTAGTGCCTATTGGATTTTAGTTTTGTACGGCGCCATGTATTATATTTTAGGATTGTAAATTGTAATTTAATAATGGCACATTAACTAAAGCGGGTAATTTAGAGATGAGCGTTGAATTAACGAACTAGTTGAATCAACCGTTGATCTTCTGTCAACGTATTAACGTTAACTGTCTAAGAATCAACTAGTTGAATTCGTCAACGACGTTTATAAATTTAATTCGTTAAATTCGAGAACGCAAACACAACGAACAAATTAAAAAACTTCATTGTAAATAATGTCATAGATTGCGAGCGACTTTCGAGTGTCATGCAATAGAATTTTAAGTTTGAAGTTGAAATCTAAGTAATTTATCCAAAAGTAAATTTTTGAAATATTGAAGTGAAACTTCTTTAGAATCTTTGTGGTTTGAAGGTCGACAAAAAGACAAGCACATAAATATATAGGATTAAGCCGGCGAGATAGAGATAACAACACTTGTTAAACGTTGATGCCGTTCAACGAATGAACGTTGCAAGTTGACATTAATAGCACGTTAACTCGTTGACGAATTTAACTAGTTAATCGACTAGTTGACGAACGTAAATCAACGTTAACGTTACGTTGACAAAAAAACCGTCAACGACTCATCACTAGGGTAATTGAATTTAATATATAAATAGGCAAAGACAAAACAGTTAAGTACCTTGTCTCTTCTTTTTTATCAACCGATTTTCAATGTTTTTGTTTAGTAGTTATTGATGAGCTTTATTGTTATTAAAAAAAAAAAAAAAAAACTAAATCTATACAGATAAATAAAATTTTAGTGTCTGTTTGTAATGTTAAAATAACAGATTTTTACTAAATGCATACGAAATTATATTTATACGGTACTCATAAGAAAAACTCAATTTTTAAAATTTTTGTCAGCCTGTCTGTTTGTTCCGGCTAATCTCCGAAACGGTTGGATTTTGACGGGACTTTCACTGGCAGATAGCTGATGCTATGCTGAGCTTGTAAAAGTAGGTTGTTTCTAAAATAAAAGTAGCTTAGGCTACTTTTATTTTAGAAAAAGAATGAGGGTCCTGCTCAAAAAAATTAAAATGTACCTAGGGACACACCCGAGCAAAAACGAGGGTAAGCTGCTAGTATATAATATGATTGACAGATCAGAAAGAAAATTTAACAATTTTGGTTACAAAATCCTAATCGAATAAATAATGAAATTTTCATGGGAATTATATTTTCCTAAATATATTGTTATATTCAATAATAAATATTTCAAATTCAACAACTATGTATATTTCGCAGTATATTACATTTTTGCAGTGGTAGCACTGTGTTTCTTAAATTAAACAAGAAAAATAATATACAATATAAAAGGTTTGATCATCAATTTTACTATTTATATGAATTAAAAAAACAGAAACTAAACTAAAGCAAAGTAGATTGTCAAAAAATACTTTTTTTTTAAATAGACATTTTGATTTAACTATACAAAATTATAGTGTAAAAGATAAGCTATAGTTTTCATGATTAACAAGTTTGACATTGAATTCGTAACAGTTGATTTTTAAGACAATTTTGTAGAACTTATGATGCTTTGTCAGTTAATCTATACACTATTGTCGCCTTTTTAAAGCAATTATGTATGTTTCTTGGACACCATCCCTTTATGTATTTAATATTTTTATACATTACTAATACCTTAAAATAATTATCTATACTTAAGCTACATGACTTAGTTATTTTGTAATGATGGTGAAACATTTTTTCCAAGAACATTTTCGTGGTACTTTAATTTTTGGACATTTGTTGGATCTTTAAGAATTTCTTCGTCTAATCTTTCAAGTCTTTGGTCTTGTACTGGCTCTGAAAAAAAATATCAAAAGCTGTATTAAGTTTTAGCTAAAAACCAAAATTATATTAACATGCAGTACATGATAATACTAACAGTAATTACAGGACATCTTCGTAGAAGAAACGATTTGTAATCATTTAAAGCAATTTTTTTACTTATCTATTGCTATGTGAACAAAGAGCACATCTTTAATCCAAAAACTTCCTCATCATATTATTAGTTCAGAATATACATTTATTGTCAGTACAATATTTATTTAAACAAATAAGTACATACTATATGTTCATATTTGTTTAGTAATGAATTTCATTTCACAAATACACAAGACATAACATTAAAAAATACAAATTTAAAATGCAAAGCAACGTAAACACAACATTTAGACTAAAAATAATTATGTTAAAGTTTATATTTTCACTATACTTAATGCCGAAGACAAAAAAAATATTAAACATTAAATTATACATGTTATAAGCTATAGATAATTATCTATACAGATTAAAATAACCTCTTTTTATTAAATGCATATACACAGTACATATACCAAAACAACATTTTTTACAATTTTTGTCTGTGTTTGTTCCGGCTAATCTCTAAAATGGCTGGACTGATTTTGATGGGACTTTCACTGGCAGATAGCTGATGTAATAAGGAGTAACTTAGATTACTTTTATATTAGAAAAAAAATAGGGTCCAATGAAAAAAACTTAAAACCAAATGAAATAATTAATTTTGTTTTGGGAAGCAACCTAGAGACGGACCCAAGCGAAGCAAGGGTGAGTCTCTAGTATTAAATAAGTGCTTCTATTATTAATTCTCGGAATGTGACTATTGACTGGTCAAAAATATCTAAGTTACTAAAGTTATTATGTAAATGGTAAATTTTTTGGATAGGAGAATTAGCGCCTATAATTGTGGAACGACGAGGTTATGAGAGAAGATTGATAGCCTTTCTGGGGTAACTTGAACGTGCACATAATTCAAAGTGCCTAAGCAGCTCTGGACACTGAATTTGATTATTAAATATTAGGTAATAAATTGAACTATATTTCTTATACTCACTGGTGTATGGTGTATATCTATCAGATAAAAGACTTTCCAAATTATAACCAATAACGCCGACAATAGCCGCCACTGGAAAGGTTATGTACGGCGCTCTCGATCGCAAAAATTGCAATATTATAGGCCACATCTGTAGCATCAAAAAGAAATTCAGAATTTAAATAGTTAAAAATAAATTGTGCTATCAGTTTATGTAATAACGTGAAGTGTAAATGATACCTACAAAATATAATTTTTAACTTAAAACATACCTTCTTTTTGCTCTAAATAAATCCAATAAAATTTATTTGAATTGATATTTATCTGAACTTTACGTTAAGCTCTAGCAACAAAAAGTTTTTGTTAATTTTAATGTTTTATTTACTTTTATCGGTGTTTTTTAAAGATTGGAAAAAATATGACTTTGACATTTGACAGTTGAGGCTTAAATTCAATAAAAAAAAACGATTTTGTTTGATTATTTTTAGTTCAGTTTAATATTATGAAATGGAGATTAGTAGCTACGATTAGATTATATGAAAAAATTGAAAAACAAGAATTTGATATATCATCATATATTTTCAAACATATTTTACCATTTTTTTAAATTTTGATATACGACACTGTATTCTAATCAATTTCAACTTTTTCAAGTTACAAGATCTTGACATTTGACAATTATCAGCTGTTTATATAACCCAAAATGAGAAAAAAATATTATTGCGTTGTTAAAATATAGCTCGTATTTATTTATTAATAATATTAAATATTCAAAGATGTCTCAGTCACAATTGCTAAGTGCAATAAGATTACATTTTGTTAAAAGTATTCTGTATTCTCCAAATAGTATTCACAGTAAACTATGTTTACGAAAACAAAGTACAACAACTACGAAAAAGAAGACTGCTAGTTCTGTGTATCGAACCATGAATATATTTGATAGAAAAGCTAAGATACTGCAAAAAGAAAGAGCGGCTGTAGATGACAACTATCATCTTTCCGAATATATAAAAGAAGAAGTTGGTTGGAGGACGGCAGATCGAATTTTTGATATAAAACGAACATTTAAAAATGCCGTAGAATTAGGTATAATGTATGAGTTAATTTAATTCTAAATAATTGTGCACTTAAACATTTTCATTAAGAAAGAAGCGTAAATATTGTCTTATGTTTAATGTTTTTTAGTTTGAGCTTTTACATGTTTTGTTTGTATTTATTAAATTTAATATGGAAGAATTACTTAAAACAATGTAACATAATGATAATATCACTATATATCAATAAAACATCAAATTAAAGTCCCGCACCACACTGAGTTTGTGTGTGTTTGGAGTTTGGACTAATCTCAGAAAGTACTATATGCATTTCCATACGGACTAATTTCAGAAGATTTTTATATAGCTTTATATCCATATCATATTCCCTTCTGAAAATTTCTGTAACTAGGGATGCTAGTCTATAGATATAATAAAATTTTTACTGAACCTAATCTGTACATTAAATATTTTTTGGAAAATCTTAATGAAATAGACAATATTAGTGATAGAGAGGCCGAACCTATAGTCTTTAGAATTTTCGTCTGCCTGTCTGTCTGTCTGTGAACGCAACCCGGAAAAACCACTAGACGGATTTTGTTGAAATTTGGTATGATGATAGCTGGTTATCCGCATCAACATATATGATACTTTTTACTGCTGGAAAGTATCTCATCTCTGAAAAATCTGTACTAAATGTTAAAATGTAAGTAGGGATGAACCTGAGCAGAGTGAGGATGAGTCGCTAGTTACTTTATAAAATGAAATTTCACTTGTATTTATCTTTTAAGTATACCTACTAATATACTATGCTTTATCAAATGTTTTAAAGTACTACACTTTTAAAATGGAAATGCAGTTAAGTAATAATAACTTAAGTCCCTTTTATTATATTCCAGGAGCTGGTCGTGGATATGTCTCTCGTCATTTCCTTCCAGATAGTGTTGAGAAAGTAACATTATGTGATTCATCACAGACACACTTGGACAAAGCTATAATTGGTGATGGTGTTCAATTTGAGAAGATGATGGTAGATGAAGAGAATTTTGATGTACGTAAGTAAAAAGTTTAAATTGATATGAGATACTATATTTAATCAAAAAATTCAACATTTTATATTTATATATAACTAGCGACTTATCCTCGCTTCACTCTGGTGCATACCTAGGTATGCAGATTTGTTCACAATTTCATGGGTTTAAATTTTTTTGTGCAGTACCCTAATACTTATTCTAAATTAAAAGTTGCCTAAGTTAATTCTTATAACATTAGCTATCTACCAGTGAAAGTCTCGTCAAAATTGGTCCAGCCGTTTTGGAGATTAGCCAGAACAAACAGACAGACAAAAAAATTAAAAGTAGTTTTTTTTATAAGTATATATGTACTTTCACATGCATTTAGTAAAAAGCTGTTATTTTGACATTACAAACAGACACTGCAATTTTATTTATCTGTATAGATAATATAAAATTTTACTGGCATTTCAAAAAGTTTACTTCAACACAAAAATAAGGTAGTTACTAGTTACCTTATTTTTTACTCAAAGTAAACTTTTTAGGTGTAAACTTGGTGTTTATTACTTTACTTATAAAAATTAAGGATGGTATAATAAAATCTATGTGACTTAAAATAGAACTGAAATAATATATCTTACTTCAGCTCATAATTTGTGTAGTAAATTTCATCCAGATCCGTTCAGCTGTTCTGGCATATAGAATAACAAAAATCCATCCATCCATCCTCACAAACTTTCACATTTATAATATTAGTATGGATATACATTATGTATATAAATAATAAAATACATTGTTGTTCTTCTTCCAGTTCCCACCGAACAGCGTAGATTTATTTGTGTCATCATTAGCTTTACACTGGGTCAATGATTTGCCGGGCTGCTTTGATAGAGTTATGGATTGCTTAAAACCAGATGGGGTGAGATATATATTTTTACTTAGATATAAATATCCTATCTAATAACTATTGGTATATTATGTTACTTTAGTACAATATATTATATTTTCGAGGAACCCTAAATTTTTTCTAAAATTAAAGTAGCCTAAGTTACTTCTTATAACATCAGCTATCTGCCAGTGAAAGTCCCATCAAGATCGGTCCAGCAGTTTCGGAGATTAGCCGGAAAATGTTTTTTGACGAGCTAACGATGATTAACCGGTTAAAATGAGTTTTTGTGCGTTACATGTACGTTTCTTATTTATGAATGAATTAATCGGTTTATTTCGGTACTAAAACCTAAGTCTAACCTTTCTCTAAGAATAACCGTTAACCATAATTATTTTGGTTAACTAAACCGTACGCTTATACATACGTTTGTACGTTTATACGTACGTTTGTAAGTTTATTAAACGGTTAAAGAACGAGTGATGAATTAAATTTACTGTTTTTTTTTTTTTTTTTTATATTGATTCCGAGCTTGGGTTAGAAGACTGTCGTATTGTTGTTTTCAGGTGTTCATAGCGTGTGTTTTCGGTGGAGACACACTAATGGAGTTACGACAATCTCTTCAGTTAGCTGAGTCCGAGCGTTTAGGAGGAATGTTCACTCATATCTCGCCTTTTACTAGGATAAGGGATATAGGGGGGCTACTTAATGCGTAAGTATTAAATACTAGGGACTCACCCTCGTTTTGCTTGGTTTCATCCCTAGGTAGGTTTTAACTGTTAGTATTGACGTATAGATAGACAATATATACATTTGTATGATGAGTTTTATATTTCTTACTTGAGGTATTATTGATTACCCATACAAACTTCCGTCCCCCTTTCCACCCTCCTAAAGAATGATTTCCGGGGTAAAAACTATCCTATGTCCTTCCCAGGATCTCAAACTATCTTCTTACCAAATTTCATCGAAATCGGTTCAGTAGTTTCGGAGCTTATTCGGTACAAACAAACAAATCTTTCCTCTTTATAATATTACTGGCGACTCGCCCTCGCTTCGCTCGGGTTCGTCCCTAGGTTGCTTCCCAAAACAAAATTAATTAATTTGGTTTTAATATTTTTTCGTGGGACTCTATTTTTTTCTAAAATAAAAGTAGCCTAAGTTACTCCTTATTACATCAGCTATTTGCCAGTGAAAGTCCCGTCAAAATCGGTCGAGCCGTTTCAGAGATTAGCCGGAACAAACAGACAGACAGACAAAAATTGTAAAAAATGTTGTTTTGGTATGTGTACCGTGTATACATCCATATGAATTTAGTAAAAAGCGGTTATTTTAATATTACAAACAGACACTCCAATTTTATTTATCTGTATAGATTAATTTTTAAACGACTTTAAAGTACATTTTAGTAAAGATATTATATATTACAATATCAGCGCAGGTTTCACACTGCAGACAGTAGATGTGGACACCATAAGTATATGGTACCCGTCGGCGTGGCACGTGATGGCCGACGTGCGGGCGCTGGGCGAGGGTAACGCGGTGTATTCCAGGCCTCTGAGAATATCTACAGACGTTCAGTTTGCTGCTGCTGCTATATATGACGCTATGTATGGAAAGGTATTGTATTCAGTCCTTTTTATCCCACTGTTGGGCATGGGCTTTTAATACGAGGGAAACCAGGCCATAGTTCACCACGCTGGGCAAAAAGCGGACGGACTGAGCATGTCTTTCGACAACTTGCTAGGTTCTCTCAGACTTGCAGGTTTTCACACGATGTTTTCCTTCACCGTAAGACAAGCGGTCATCATCATCATCAGTTGGTAATGAATTGCATATGAGAATATCAGAGACCCGGGATTTGAACCCGCTTCACTCGGTTTCGCAAGCAAGCGTGTTACTACCACTGTCTTGGAAAGGTATTATGTGTACACAATATACATATATACATAAATTTAATGACAAACAAACTTACAATACTACAAACACATACACCTATAAATAAAGTCGGATGTCCATGATCGATTACCCAAAGATATACTCAATTGTCTTAACTCTATACCTACTTCAGAAGTCTATTCCGAAAAATATATGAGAAATCGATTTTGAAAAATCATGGAAATCGATTTTTTAAAGAAATTTCCAACTTTTCTAGGATATGCCAGAGCGTGGTGTACGCGGGGTGCCGGCAACCTTCCAGATAATAAATTTCCTCGGATGGAAACCTGATCCGTCTCAACCCCAGCCCATGGAGCGGGGGACGGGAGAGCTCTCCCTAAAAGACTTGCATCGCATCGACGAAATTATTAAAGATACTAAGAAAATAGAGTTGACCGAAGATGATATGAAATAAATGATTTCTTTGATTTTTTGTTTTTTATTTATTATATATATAAAATTCTAACTGAGAGTCTGTACAATGTACATTAAATATTTTCATGTAAAGCTTATTGAAATAGTCATTATTATCAACACAGATGCCGAATCTATTGTTTTCAGAATTTTTGTCTGTCTGTCTGTCTGGCTGTCTGGGAACGCATCACGAGAAAACCACTAGACAGATTTTGATAAAATTTGGTATGATGACAGCTGGTTATCCGGGTCAACATATAGGATACTTTTTACTGTGGGAAAATATCTCATCTCTGAGAAATCTATAATATCCGTTAAAACGTCTGATAAAAAAATCTGATATGTTGGATTTTCTTTTTCCATAGATGAATGTAATATTTTAAAAAGGATTTCATTTTTTCCTGTATGGGCTATTAAAGAAACCTAGAAAATAAAAGATACTATAAAAAATTGCTACACTGAATATAAAATGTTATTTGTGAAATGAAACCCAAATAAAAAAAAATTATTAAAAAAAAAAAAATAAAAAAATACGTTTTGTACAATCTTCTAAAATATTTGAAAAATTAACAATATATTTTTTACTTATATTTATTTCTAAAATGTGGGTTATGCATGTAGCCAATATTTTTGAAATGAATAAAAAAAAATGTAAAAAATCAGTAATATTTAAGTAATTTATACAGGCAATATAATTCATATTAGGCGTACAATCAAGAACATACAACGAACTAACGATGTGCGAAAATAAAAATTCAAAAATTAGAAAAAAAAAAAACTTGTGTGTGTACTTATGTACGCGCGTAAGAAGTTATACTTCTTTGGCGTCACAGAACAAAAATTGCTAAAGATTTCATCCCGTATGTCACAACTCTCTGTTGTAAAAGGAATGCAGCTAACTTCATCACGTCGTTTTTTGGCTGTCGGTGTGCGAGCGCATCATAAAAATTTTACTCATATTTTTTTCCAAACGTACTAAAAGAAGTATAACTTCAAAAATATTTTAGGGGCCAGATTTGGTAAGGCACTAGAGAATGAGAGCTACCGCGCTTGAATTCACCGCGAGGGGCGCTAGTGAAGTCTCTACATATGTCAAATGACACTGAATGTTAACTGTTTGCGAACTTTTCATCTCGGAATTTTACTAATATTCATGATTATTGTAAACATTGTGCCATACCTGATTAATTATGTCAGATATGATACGGCTCAACAAAAGTTATTGGTTTAAAAGAAGAGATAAGTAAAAGTCAATTTTTTATCTATTTGGTTATTACTTATTATATATTAATTATGTAAAACAAAATCCTGATAAACTGGTGCCGCGCAAACAATTATGATTATTATTATATTAAAATGGCCCTGCCGCATTAACAAATACATTTTATAATTTTTTTTTTTTACATTTTACATTGACAACAGCGATAGGACCTTACACGCCAGTAGCGTCAATTTTTGCCACCAGAGGGCCTAGACAAGTGGCATAAACGCTAGTAGAATAGAGTAATCAATGTATGGGACTGACATATGTTTACGACTTCAAATTTGACTCAACGTATCTCATTTGTAATTGGCTAATTGACTAATTGTTGTCATGGTAACCGTTGTCATTGTCTGACAAATATATATTATTTATTGTATTTATTGTTATTGTAGAAAAGACTGCTAGGCGAAATAATCCTTATAATTAGTGAATTTTTGATAAAGAAATCCTAAAAATCCTATGTGTTGCTCGTATACGTTTAAATTTCAGTGCATTTCACAATGTCAAGATGAGGTTCACAAACAAAACCATGACTACGTCCAAATTGTTATGGAAATTGCCAAGGCGTTAGCGTTTATCGAAGAATCGATATGGAGCGTTTGCCACTTGTCTAAGCCTTCAGAAACGACAGCCCTCATTGAATTGAATAAAAAAATTTATAATATGCAATTCTCTTTTAACCATTTTCGCCCCGACATAAACAAAAAATGGAAATGAGATCTATAACTGTTTATATTTAGACATTATAAATATTGTACGGTGGGAGAGGTTCCATCGTCCACTCGTCTGAATAAGTCGAATCTGAAAAAAAACATTAAATAATTAAATATCAATTAATATGTAAATATTTTTAGCATATTAAATAAAATAAAAATAGAAAAAAATATGTATGTTTTTTTTTTAATATATTGGCTCCATAAAAATGAGTCCTTGACGTATTATACAATTATCCATTAAACCCCTCGAGGACCGCGTACACGCCGGCGTGTACGATAACAATTGAATTCTCGGAAATTCGCACGGATTTCTTAGAAATCATCCTGGAGAGATTAAAAAAACGTAATATTACTTTTCTAAGTCGCTTAAAACTTCCACTGTATTAATTGTCACCATTCATCATCAATCAAAAAAGTACTAGATACACAATCCCATGCGAAAGTTCTCTTAAAACTGTCACCAATTGTGTTTAGGTTATTATTCCAGTTGAAATAAATATACAACAATGTAAATCGAATCTTAAATGCAATGCTTAAAGTTGTTTTCACAAAAAAAATTCAAAGCGCGCTCAAATGTTCAAACGAGCGCTCATTCGGCGAGGACATTTTTTGTCGCTGATTGTGTATCTAGTACTTTTTTAATAGATGCCATTAATTCATTGTTTTAATTCCACATTAAAATTAAATTGCTAAATCTCAAAATTACCGCTCAAACTCATTTGTGTCTTCTCCACAATACGTGACAATGGCAGAATATATTGCGTCTTTTAACGCAACTCTAAGCTATTACCTAAAGGAAAAAAATTGTCACTGGTGGAAGCTTTTATATCTTTTTGACCGACTTTATAAATAGGTAAACATATCAATTTTTAGTATTTTTGGTGTATTATATTCGATATTGATGTTTATTTTAATCAATAGTTTATACTGCAAATGTCGCATATTACAACAAAAAATAATAAATCTTTGGTAAAACCTTTTTTGGCCTTTAATATAGCTTGAGCTTCTCTCTACATGCTTTCATACAAAACGGGGTTTGTACTTTGTAAATAAAATAAATGCTTATGCGTAAGCGCAGATGTATATTATATCCAGTTCATTTTAACGTCCCACTGCTGGGGGTGGGCGTCCCTTCAATATTATCGGGGGATCAGGCCATAGTCCATTACACGGGTGACGGGCTAAGTGCGGGCGGACTGAGCATGTCTGCAGACAACTTGCGAGGTTCTCTTAGATATGCAGGTTTTCTAATAATGTTTTCCTTCAGCGTGAGACAAATGCTTATCATATTGGAAATGATTCGCACAATGATAATATGAGAGCTGCAAGACCCGGGATTTAAACCCGCTTCACTCAGTTTTCTAAGCGAGCACGTCACCACTGGGCTTAACACCGCTTTTTTTTGCAGATATAACTTATAATTTAGTAAAAAATACCTCTTGGATCGTAATTATGTGAATCTTCGTAATGAGTTTGTCTTACTGGCGGCGGCGGTAGAGCAGCTGTAATGGAGACAGAATATAAGAAATAATATATGTATATGTTACAGTCAGAACTCTTTCGTGGTCAAAACTACTTTTGACTAACAAAAACAGTTAAAAGTAGTTTTGACTGCAGGCCTTGGTCAATAGCAGTTTTTACGGCATATCGGTCAAAACTCTTATAATGATGGCTCGCTGTGGTCACTGTTCTAACTTAACCTAACCTAGAAAGAAAGAAAGAGTTCTTCCGAGTAACCTTCAACCTACTTACCTTCTTAACTTTTTAAGAGTTTTGACCGATATGCCAGTCAAAACTGCTATTGACCAAAGCCTGCAGTCAAAATTACTTTCGACCAACCACTTCAGTCAAAAGTAGTTTTGACTAAAAAATAGTTTTGACTGTAACTCGTATTCAGCCCTTTTTAATGTCCCACTGCTGGGCACGGGCCTCCCTTCAATACGAGGGGGGTCAGGCCATGTATACTCGTACATATCTTAAATTAGTTTAATTATACTTTCTTAGATTTACGTGAATATTTGAGATTTTAAATAAAAATATCTTTTCTGATTTATTTTGATTTTTGGTTCCTGAACATCAAAAAAATGAATGAACGCAAAAAAATCCTAAAAGATACTTTTAATTGAAAGTCGATAGTTTATCCGAAAAGATGATTCTTTAAATTGACATTACTTTTTTATTTAGGAACCGATTGAAATACAGAAATACTCCTCAATGTTAAGTGAAGCTTATCACAATACGTTAGTGAAAACTGCACCCAAATCGGTTAAGCCGTTTCTAAGATTAGCGCGCACAAACGCACAGACAAACAGACAAACCGACAAGCAAACAAACAGACAAAAAAACTAAAAATCATTGTTTTGGTTTCTATTGCGTTAATAAAGATCCTCAACAATAGTTTTTCTCAAAAATCTTCCATGTACAGACAGCGATCAGTTATAATTTAATTATATGTATAGATGTCAAATATTCGCGTAAATCTAAGAAAGTATTATTAAAATAATTCAATATATGTACCTTATCACTTATGTTATAAATGTATATGTTATAAAATATAATGTATGTTATAAAATCCTTTAAAATTACACTAATATGAACATTTTGTGTGTTTGGTTGTCACATCTTCACGTTATAACGGCTCAACTGATTCGAGTAAAACTCGAAATGGATTATGGAGATAGCATGTATCCTTAATTTTTTTATTGAATACGTTACACTCTTCAGAAATATAGTCTGTGCCTTTTTTGAGCCCTTTTTATTATGATTATGAATGTAAACTATCTCTTGCATCTTGTTAAGATTTTGAAAGAAATGAAATAAAAAAATATTCTAACGTTGGAAATGGGCTTTAATGAAGCCATTTAAGGTTGCTTTTTGATGTTATAATAAAAAAAAAATATATTAATTGTCACAAAAAAAATTGAGGACTAGACGAGTCCTTTTGCAGCCATGATTTTAAGATTCAGTCTTAACTCGACGACAAGGCGTCTGAGGGTTCTTTTTTATGTTGATTGGATTCCAGTATTCTTATAGCCTCGTGTCTTTGAGATATTGCCATCCTCAAATTGTAATCTAGTACCTGGGCGACCTTCGTTTGGAGTTTTTGGATTAAAGAACAATTAAAAAAACTAAAAAAAAAACTTGAATAAATAAAAAAAAAAAAACAAAAGAAAGTGCTCTGTATCCGTTCCGGATTCGAACTCGGACAGATGTGATTGTCAATCTTGCGCTTTGGCCGCCCGACCCGGGACTCGAACCAAGACCTCTGGGTGTGCCGTACATGGTAGCCACTACACCACCGAGGTCTATCTATAATAGCTCTGGTAGTAGTTTTACTTGCCCGATTAAAACATACAGTTTATAAATAAAAGCTTGTTTTTAATTGTTTTTTATATTTACTTACGTTTTGGTTTCAGTTGTAAGGGTCGTGTTGATCCTGAAGTATTCGTTTGTATCGGTGAAAGATTGCTTTCCTCTAATAATGCATTCTCTAAAAATTGAAAAAAAAAATAAAATACATATATTAAAATTCCCTAGTGGCTATTTTCGGAACTAACATCGGTTACTTAGTATATTATATAGATATATGAATATTTATAGACAGTTTCAAATATAGTCATACCGAAGGATTAAATTGTATTAAAAATTAATAAGACCTGACCGATTTCGGCCACGGCGGCTAATCTCATTGAGACTAGCCAACTGCGCAGGAGATATTATAGTGCAGCGCGTGTGAGAGAGAGCGCAGACACAACGTGCACTCTCTGTCCCTGTCACTCTCATACTCCGGTGGGACGACACGAGACACGACCGACCGGTGAGAGTTAAGGAGTAGGACCGACAGCTTTACGTGCACTCCGAGGCACGGGGGTGAAACACCGCCAACCTCCCAACTCCGGACTGTTACTGAGGCTTACTATACAGAAAGACTCAATAACTAAACTTGGCTCGATCCGTTACTCGAACCCAGGACCTCCGGGTGTGCAGCCGTACAAGTTAGCCACTACACCACCGAGCTATATACATATATAAATAAAATACATCTTTTGGGCTTTTTGTAAAGTAAAAGTCAACAATTACGTATTAAAAACTCTTTCGATAAATTGGTTATTTGGAAAAATAAACATTGACATGATGAAATATACGGAAATTATAGCTTTGCTGCTCTCAGTTAGTCAATTACAGTATAAGATACTTAGAAGTTTTTAGTTTAGTTAGTTATTGTTAGCAGATAAAAGCCGTTCCTCATTGTTACCGTAGGTTACGGGCTCAACATCCTGGCACCCCTAGTACACTCCCGCCTAGTACACTCCCGGAAGTTTTCAGCAAGACGAAGAGATTGCTGAGATTTTTGGAGGAACTGGGTTGGCAAGAGTAACATGAGTGAATAATTATTAAGGCTTTATAAGGCGTCTTTGCGCCTATTTTGTGTGTGTGGGAAATTTCCCATAAACGCAAAATAGGCGCAAAGACGTTGAGTTGCGGAAACAAGCCCGATTATACCATACCACGGTAATGTTTATATAACATTACCGTGACCATACCATACCATACCATACAGTAGGTTAAATCTAGTTTTTGTAATATCAAGTTTTGTAATATTGTATACGTGTACATGCTGTCTTCATTTGGAAAAATGCAATCCCGTGTATTGATTTTGTAAGTCATTGTTATTTTATACATGTATTGGATTGTCATTTGTTTTCTGGATCAATAAACACAAAAAAAAAACTATGGATGTTTCTATTTTTATAGCAATATTAGTAAAAAAACATTAAAGAAAATACTTACTCTCAGCTCTCATCTTTAATTTTGTCATCAATTCATTGTTTTCTGTAACATAATGTTTTATATTAAAATTGGGTATGATAACTCGTTTTAACATCACTACATATTATAAACTAGCGACTCTATATTATAAACTAGCGGTTTGTCCCTAGGTAAGTTTTAATTTTTTTTAACGCAACCCTAATTCTTTTTTTAAAATAAAAGTAGCCTAAGTTACTCCTTATAATATCAGCTATCTACCAGTGAAAGTCCCGTTAAAATTGGTCCAGCCGTTTCGGAGATTAGCCGGAATAAACAGACAGACAGACAAAAATTTTGAAAATTGTGTTTTGCTTATTAGTACCGTATATAATTCCATATGCATTTAGTATAAAGCTGTTATTTTGACATTACATACAGACACTTCAATTTTATTTATCTGTAGGTATAGATGTATAGAGTAAAACCGCACTGAGTTTGTGTTTATTTGAGCTAAATTTAGAAACTACTGAACGGATTTTCATATGGTTTTCACTAATAGAAAGAGGGATTATCTAGGAAGGTCAAGGTTCACCCTCGCTTCTTTCGGGTTCGTCCCTAGGTACGTTTTAATGGTTAGTATGGAATAGATAGACTATATATATTATATGTATACACTAGAGACTCACCCTCGCTTCGCTTCGGGTTCGTCTCTAGACAAAAATGACTCTATCCCACGGGAACCGTACATTTTTTCGGGATGATATATAGCCTAAAGCCTTCCTCGATAAATGGACTATCCAACACAAAAAGAATTTTTCAATTCCATCCAGTAGTTCCTGAGATTAGCGCGTTCAACCAAACAAACAAACAAACAATCAAACAAACTCTTCAGCTTTATAATATTAGTGTAGATAGGTATGATGAGTTGTTGTGGGTTGTATTATAACGTGTTTTCCCGTGGGAATTAGGTTATATCTCGCGGTAAGTAGCCTATGTCACTCTCCAGCCCTCCAACTATCTCCACACAAAAAATCACGCCAATCCCGTCAGTCTGTTTCGATGTGAACGAAGGACAAACAAACAAACACACACACTTTCATATTTATAATTATAAGTATGCATTACGAAAATAAGGGATGATGATATTTTTGTATTAAATTGGAAATAATCGTCCCTTCTGAAAACCTCCCTAATATTATAAATGTGAAGGGCATCTAGGGACAAGTTTTAAGTCATTCATAAATTTCAAAGACACTTTCAACTCGGAAGAAACCTGGAGATAATAATAGTCTTACTAATAGATGGATGTTTGGATGTTTGTTACTCAATCACGCCAGAACGGCTCAACGTATCTGGATGAAATTTGGCACAGAGATCGATTAATTATAGCCTAAAATAGCACATAGGTTTTTTATCCCGAAAAATGTACGGTTCCCGTGGGATGGAATTGTTTTTTTTTTATTTTAGATGCGAACCCGAGCGAAGCGAGACTGAGCTGCTAGTCTATATATGTACTAATATTATAAAGCTGAAGAGTTTGTTTGTTTGGTTGAACGCGCTAATCTCAGGAACTACTGATCTGATTTGAAAAATTATTTTTGTATTAGATAGCAAGTTAACTGAGGAAGGCTATAGGCTATATGTCATCCCGGAAAAGTGTACGGTTTCCGTGGGATCGATTTGTTTTTGTCTAGGGACGAACCCGAAGCGAAGCGAAGGTGAGTCGTTAATTAATATATAATTTGAAAATCATCTTAAAAATTAAAGATACTTACGTGGATCATAAAAGGCAGTGGCGGGTTTCAGCGCTGGGACGGCTGCTTTCGTAGATATAAATTTCGATGGTAGTGTCGTTACTGGAAATAAATCGCCTAACTTTAAACAATATTAGTGGCTTAAGCTACTTTTTTACCCTCACATTAAAGAATTATTTATATAGACGGATGCCAAAATAAATGTCAAAGTCAAAAATAGTAGCGTGTTTTGTAGTTTATGCTACTATTCTCGATTTTGCCATACAGATCGTATACCTTTTTCGAAGAATAAGGGAAATTTTATATATGTATAATGTCCTCCTGACCGATTCCGGCCACGGCTGCCAATCTCATTGAGACTAGCTAACTGCGCAGGAGATGTTATAGTGCAGCGCGTGTGAGAGAGAGCACACAGCGTACACTCTCTGTCCCTGTCACTCTCATACTCCGGTGGGAAGACACTCGACACGACCGGTGAGTGCTCTGCCTCGGCACGGGGGTGGAACACCGCCAACTTCCCAACTCCGGGCTGTTATTGAGGCTTACTATACAGAAACACTCAATAACTAAACTTGACCCGACCCGGGACTCAAACCCAGGACCTCCGGGTGTGCAGCCGTACATGCTAGCCACTACACCACCGAGGTAGTCTATTTATATATGTATTAGTTAGATTAATATACAATTTTTGAAAATAAAATATGAATAATAAAAATAATACTAAATTCATTTATATTTTTTAAGCATTAGTTCTCTTCCTCTTGAAAGAGACAGCATAATATTAGCTTATTTAATTTTAGGCTTTTTATTTATTTATTTACTTATAACTATTATCTATACATATAATAAAACTGTAGAGATCGAATATCTGTACATAGAAAAAAAATGCTAAAAACCGAGTCAGGGGGATGTAAGAAAAGAAGCAGAACAAATCCAGATTTTTTTCAATTTTTTTGTTTCTCTGGCTGTTTGTCTGTTTGTACGGGTCAATCTTCGAAACTATTAGACCGATTTAAATGAAATTATGCATAGTGGTATATCCCCGTTCAACATCTTAGATACTTTTCATCCCGAAAAATTAAATAGTTCCCGAGGGATAGTTAAAAAACAAAAGTAACTTATACAGCTTAGTACCTACACAAAAACTACCGATTGGATTTTAATGAAACTTTACAATAATATAGTTCATACATCACAATAGCAAATAGGCTACTTTTATCCCGGAAAAATATACGGTTCCCGAGTGATAGATTTATTTTTGATTGTCTAGAGACGAACCCGAGCGAAGCGAGCCACTAGTGCTACATATTTTAAAACATTATTGCTTGGCTTCATGTTTAGTTCTATGACACTCTGTATATATATTATTCCTAGTCCGAGGATAAAAGTTATAATAGTGTTTATTACTAGCGACTCTAGAGATACGTTTTAACGGTTAGTATAGATTTTTTAGAGATATTTTCCCGCAGTAAAAAGTGTCCTATATGATGACCCGGATAACCAGCTAGCGTCATACCAAATTTCATCAAAATCTGTCCAGTGGTTTTCTCGTGATGCGTTCTCGGACAGACAGACAGACAGACAGACAGAAAAACAATAATTCCAAAAACTATAGATTCGACCTCTGTATCAATAATAATGAATTTCAATAAGATTTTCCAAAAAATATTTAAAGTATAGATTCGACTCAGAATTTTATTATATGTATAGATTATATTATAATGTTTATTATTATTTTTTTAATAAATCTCAGAGTAATCGATGTACATACATAAAAAAAAATACCAATCGAATTGATAGCCTCCTACTTTTGGAAGTCGGTTAAAAAATAGGTACAGCTTGACAATTATTATATTTATATCGTAGTATTGAATGGATCATACAAAAAAAGATTCTACAATTTAATATAAAATTTCCACAACACGTGTTTGATGGTTAGATAAAGCTTAATTTATAAAAAAAATAAATAAATAATATTTACCCATTGGCTTAGATTCATTAGGTAGTGGTATCTTTGGTTTTTTCCTTATAGGCAACGAATTCATATTTTTACCTGAAAAAGTTTTTTTAACAAATTATTTATATTATTGCACGTAACAGACATACAGATGACGAGAAACCCAACAGTTGTTCTTTCATTGGCAAATGTTAACGGAACGAACTTTTGTCAACTCTGACTGAGCTTTTATTGAAAACCTTCTACTAACTATTATTTAGCCCAACTCGGGACTCGAACCCAGGACTTCCGGGTCTGCAGACAATAGACCAACGAGGCAGCTATAATATATTGGAAATTCTACAAATTAATTTAAGTATTTTTACCAGGTTTCGGTAGTTCATGTGGGAGCGGCATACGTCCTCTATTTTTTATAGGATTTTGGTCTCTAACTTCTTTTTCTGCAAAAAAATGCATATTATATAGTAAAAAACTAGTACATACAATAAATTAAATTTAAAGAAGGCAGTGGTAGCCCATTGGTAACGCGCTCGTTTGGGAATCGAGTGAAGCGGGTTCAAATCCCGGGTCTCGCACCTCTGTTATTTTCATGTGCGAATCATTTTCAACATGATTAATACTCGCCTTACGTGAAGGAAAGGTTTCCTGTCTGAGAGAATGGAACTGTTATAGTTCGAAAGACAGGTGAAACCCGCCAATCCGCATTTATCTAGCGTGGTGGACTATGGCATGATCCTTCTTGCATTAAAGCCCGTGCCCAGTAGTGGGACGTTAAAATTACTAAATTATATTATATATATTATTTGTAATGAAGGTATTGGATAAATTTGCAAAGACACAAGTGTATATCACGACTAACTCCTTTCACTACATAGTATAAAACAAAGTCGCTTCACGCTATCTGTCCCTATATATGCTTAGATCTTTAAAACTACGCAACGGATTTTGATGCGTTTCTTTTAATAGATAGAGTGATTCAAGAGGAAGGTTTATATTATGTATAATATATGCATATTATAGCACAGAAAAGCCGAGAAATTCAAAGATTTGAATTTCACACTAACCGTTAAAACGTACCTATAGACGAACCCTAGCGAAGCGAGGATGTGTCGCTGGTATAATATATAAAGGGAAAGACTTAAAATTCTTACTTAAAAAGATATCGCTTATAGAAAACTATGTATATAGCCATCGAAATTACTCGTCCAGCGTGCTTAGAGAAGACGATATTCTACAATTGTTTAAACTTTAATTTCTATTGTATATTGGCGTTATTAATATTTTTATTATATACTAGCGGCTCGCCCTCGCTTCGCTCGGGTTCGCCTCTAGGCAAACAAAAACAAACCTATCCCACAAGAACCGTACATTTTCCGGGATAAAAGGCTATGTATTATTCCAGACTATAATCTAACTCTGTCCCAAATTTCATCCAGATCCGTTCAGCCGTTTTGGCGTGAAAGAGTAACAAACATCCATACATCCATACTCACAAACTTTCACATTTATATAATACTAGCGACTCACCCTCGCTTCGCTCGGGTTCATCTCTAGGTTGATTTCCCATACAAACTTTCATCCCCATTTTCACCCTCTTAAAGGATGATTTCTGGGATTAAAAGTATCCTATGTCCTTCCCAGGATCTCAAACTATCTTCTTACTAAATTTCATTTAAATCGGTTCAGTAGATCCAGAGATTACCCCCTACAACCTCACACACTTACAAACCCACAAACTCACAAACTTTACCTCTTTATAATATTAGTATAGATTAATACGCTTCTTATATATAGTCTATGTGTTACTCCAGCTCATAGTCTATCTATGTATTCCAAATCCGACCAGTCGTTTTAGCGTGAAGGTGTAACAAACATACACACGTACAGACTTTCACATTTATATCTATACATATAATAAAATTCTAACTGAGTCGAATATGTACATTCAATATTTTTTGGAAAATCTTATTGAAATAGTCATTATTATCGATACAGAGGCCGAATCTATAGTTTTTTTAGAATTTTTGTCTATCTGCCTGTCTGGGAACTCATCACGAAGAAACCACTGGACAGATTTTGATAAGTTTAGGTACGATGATAGCTGGTTATCCGGGACAACATATAGGAAACTTTTTACTGCGGGAAAATATCTCATGTCTGAGAAATCTATACTAAACGTTAAAACGTACAACGTGTTTACAGTATACAGTACAGTATGATTTTTAGATTTCTATTAGAATAAACGATTGTAGGATGTCATCTTATCTACGCCCACTGATACTTAATACTTATAACATCATATTTGACCAACTTCAAAAGCGAGGAATTATCCCATCCATTTTTTTTAAATAGTAACAATTGTAGAATATTAACTTAGTTATACCCTCAGTATCGATGAATATAAGGAAGTATCGATGAACTTTCTATAAAATGACTTAGGATATTTAAAAAACCTCGCCTTGTCGCCTGTACTGGTGACATGAGAGCTGACAGACGTTTAACAAACAGACGGACGAACGGACGTAGGGAGGGGAAGAGGAGGGGGGAGATGGGAGGAGGTAGGGGAGGGGGTAGGATAAACATATTCCTTAATCTAAGAATTGTTTTCACAAATCCCACCGTGGCGTGTTTACGAGAAAAAAACCATCCTTACTTTACGTGTAGAGGAGGTACCCTTAAAATTTTTTTTCAAGATTGTATCATGTATATTACCACATTGTTGGCGTGACTAATTACAATTTTCTAATACTAAGAGTCTCTGAGCTAAGCTACAGACAGACGAACGGACATGGCGAAACTTTAAGGGTTCCTAGTTGACTACGGAACTTTAAAAAAAGAGGTGATTAGTATCCGCCGTTAGTAATTTAGAGATAAAGTTTTTTTAATATAGAATATGACATCATCTTACTTTGGCTAGTTAAAGTTGGCGAAGGAGTGATCGGCAAGGGATTTCCTGAAAACATATTATAATTATTTCTATAATTGCTATTTTTTATATACTTTCCTTAAATAAAGAACTCTTGAAAAAGTTATATGCTTTATTTTTTAATAATAATATTAGAGCAACTGTTGAGTTTCTCGCCGGCTCTTCTCAGCAGAACTGCCTTCCGAGCCGGCGCGGCGGTAGATTCCTCACGGACTACACTGACATTTAATGTAAACTAGCGGGTCACCCTCGCTTCGCTCGGGTTCGCCTCTAGACAGACAAAAACAAATCTATCCCACGGGAACTGTACATTTTTCCGGAATAAAATGTAGCCTATTTGTTATTCTGATGTATGAACTATATGAATGAATTTAATAAAATAAATTCTTCTTACTTTGCTATTACTATGTCTGCACTAAAATAGGAAAAATAAAAACTTAAAAAACAAAAAATATAATAATATTATAATTTCTAATGAATTTAGTCTGTGTTTGTGCGCTTAATTCTAAACAACGTAACAGATTTTGATGTTATTTTCACTATTATTTAGGGACGGGAGAGTTATTAGTCTGATATTTTTAAAATTATGCTTTGATTCCATTTGCTGTAGAAATCATTGGCCCATGGAGTCATGCTAAGCACTTCTTAAAAGACGTAACACTTCGTCTTATTTCCTCTACTGGTGACAGGAGAGCTGGCGCATTTTTCGCCCAAAGAATCGACATTGCCATTCAGCGGGGGAATGCGGCTAGCATTCTTGCCACTATTCCGCGACATGGCTTGTACAGTAATAACTAAGTGTTTTGTATATATAATTAAGTATATTTGTAATTTTCTTTATTGTAAATAAAAACAAGTCTGATATTAATAGTATCTACATATCTGATTTAACTTTTTTAAATGTTGCAATAGATATAGATTATAAATACAGTACTTACTTGGTAATGAATCAAGCGATGGAGGAGTTGGAGCTGAAAACAAAAACAACAAATTTTAATGTTTGGCTTCATGTTTAGTTTTATGACACTCTGTCTATAAATATGTTTAATAAATATGTCGGAACATTAATAAACAGCACTATCTAGTTCCATGGTAAGCTACAAGGCTTGTGTTATGGATACCAGATAGTTGATACACTACACATATATAACTTCAAATACATACATATTATAAATATAAACACCTATGACTGGAGTACAAACATTCGTGCTGATCACACAAACGAATGCCCCCAGCGGGACTCGAACCCGCGACCGTTGTCACAGAAAGTGGGGTCACTACAAACTGAGCCAAACGTGCCGTCTATATTTCTCACTAGCGACTCACGCTCGCTTCGCTCGCGTTCGTCCCTAGGTACGTTTTCACGGTTAGCTATGTTTATACATAAATAGTAGCTTGCTACTCCTAAGATATTCATTTAAATTATATAGCGATTTAGCCTTGCTTTGCTCGGGTGCATACGCCGTATGCGGATTTTGTTCACAATTTCATAGGTTTTATTTTTCTTTTCGCGGAACCCTGATTCTTTTTCTAAAATAAAAGTAGCCTAAGTTACTCCTTATAACATCAGCTATCTGCCAGTGAAAGTCCCGTCAAAATCGGTCCAGCCGTTTTGGAGATTAGCCGGAACAAGCAGACAGACCGACAGACAGACAGACAAAAATTGTAAAAAATGTTGTTTGATATATGTACCGTGTATACATTCATATGCATTTAGTAAAAAGCGGTTATTTTAATATAACAAACAGACACTGCAATTTTATTTATCTGTATAGATAAATAAATTAAAAGCGCGCTCAAATGTCCAAATGAGCGCTCATTCGGCGAGGATATTTTTTGTCGGTGATTGTGTAGCTAGTACTTTTTTGATCGATGTAAATTAATAATAATCTTTTATTCAGATACTCAATTTAAAAAAAAAAACAAAATACAGTAGCTGGACAAATAATTATATATTAATTGTACATAATTGGATTAAATAGTCACTTTCTAAAAAACTTACGCCTTTGTAAGTCTGCCAGACATTCGTACTCATTTGTGTCGTCATCAGTCACTATTTTCTTTGTCTTCAGGTTAATAGGTTGCTTGCTGTATCGCGCTGAAACGTAAAAAGATTTGTGACAAATGTTACAAAATAAATAAAACTAGCGACTCACCCTCGCTTCGCTCGTATATAGAAGATATTTACAGATGGCGTTGCGATTATACTTATATTAAACTAATTAAAAAAAAAAAAAACAAATTATTAAAAAATGTTTAAAATAATTAATCATTTTTTGGGGTAAAAATATACTGAACTAGCGACTCACCCTCGCTTCGCTCGGGTTCGTCCCGGGTTAGGTGTGTTGTAACGGGTAGTGATTCCCATATAAAATAAACAGTTCAGAACTTTTTGATTTTCCAGCTGTTTTTTTTTTGTTTGTCGCTAATATTTTTTTTTATATTTAAACCACCCCTGACACACCCCCAATAAAACAAAAAAAGAATTATTCAAATCGGTCCATCCGTTTTTGAATTTTAGCGAGACTAACGAATAGCTATTGATTTATATATATATATATATATATATATATATATATATATATATATATATATATAGATAGATAGATAAAAATTAAAATAAAAGAAAATATATTTTACCTCTATCGTTTCCTCCATTACTGGTTACATTCAACAAGTTATTCGCAATCTCATTGACACGACGTAATTTCACTGAAAATTTAATCTTATCATTATATTACTAATAAAATAATATATGTTATAATATAAGTAAAATATATTAATAAAAATATATAAGAATAACTAGCGACTCACGCTCGCTTCGCTCGTAATCGTTCCTGGGTACGTTTTAATTTTTTGAGCGAAACCCTAATTCTTTTTCTAAAATAAAAGTAGCCTAAGTTACTCTTTATAACATCAGCTATCTGCCAGTGAAAGTCCCGTTAAAATTGGTCCAGCCGTTTCAGAGATTAGCCGGAACAAACAGACAGACAGACAAAAATTAAAAAAAAATGTGTTTTTCTCATAAGTACCGTATATAATTCCATATGCATTTATATAGTATAAAGCTGTTATTTTGACATTACAAACAGACACTTCAATTTTATTTATCTGTATAGATAATATAAGTACGTGTGCGCAGACATAAGTGCATTCTCTATTCCTTCAACTATCATATCCCAGAGGGATGCAGATCGTCACTCGTGGTGAAAAATCAGGTGTAGGACTTACAGCTTGAAGTGCTTTTCTAAGTTTGGGATTCAACTTCCCAACTACGGGCTGCTACTGAGAATTTTGTGTCAATAAAACCCATTTACTATTTTGGCCTGACCCGGGATTCGAACCCAGAACGTCTCGATCTGCAGTCATACATGATAGCCACAAGATATTTTTTGTATCTCTTACTTTCTCTTGCTGTGACTGCATTTAACATAAAATTCTTTTAATTTTAAAAATAAATCTTTTGTTAACTACATATTTTAATGTTTATGAGTTTTATTTAAAAGCGGTAGTATAAGTTTGACGGCACGTTTGGCTCAGTTTGTAGTGATCCTACTTACTATATTAGCGGTGGCGAGTTCGAGTCCCACTGGGGGCATTCATTTATGTGATGAGTACGAATGTTTGTACTCCAATCATGGGTGTTTATATTTATAATATGTGTGTATTAAAAGTTATATATGTGTAGTGTATCAACTATCATAACACAAGCCTCGTAGCTTACCATGGAGCTAGATGGTGCTGTGTGTTAATGTCATAACATATTTATTTAATTTTAATTTAAAAGTTAGTCAGATATAATAACATATGATATACTGTCTGTACCTTTGTTGAAGTAAATAATTAGGCAAGTTGTTTGTATCGCGAACAAGATCAGCACACCGACGCCAACTCCGATATATATGTATATCCCTTCTGTAAAAAAATATATTATATAATATTAAATACTAGCGACTCACCCTCGCTTTGCTCGGGTTCGTCCCTAGCTTGGATATAGTAAAATGGATATAGTATGTTATCCTTAAGAGATAGACATATACCATCGTGGACTTTTTTGTAGACCTTTTTAAGGTGTACAATACTGTAGTACATTATTTTGATCTATCTCGTAGGGTTCAGCCAGCGTTTGCAATGTAAGCGCAAAAAAATGTGTTTATTTACGACATCACATTAGAAACCTCTAAAATTAGCAGTTTTTCTCTACTATATTATGTATGTATTATACATATAAACCTTCCTCTATCTATTAAAAAAACCGCATCAAAATCCGATCGGTTAAGCCGTTCTGGCGTGAAAGAGTAACAAAAATCCATACATACATATTCAGAAACTTTCACATTTATAATATTAGTATAGATATATAGAAGACTAGCATTTCCCGCGGCTTCGCCCGCGTTCAGATGATCAAAAACCAAATTCTTAGGTTTTACACATTAGTATACTCTTACATTATACATTACTTTAATTGCGCACCGCATGATTGGTAAATAATGGCAGAGATTGACAATGCCACAAAGGTTCCTCCGTTAAATTGAACTTTTTGTTTTAGCAATAACATGTATGTATGTCTATACTTCTGTTTTGTTTGTTTTTTTAGTTTTTCACCATAAACTCTCAAACTACGGAATTAATTTTAATCATTTTTTACTAATAGTATTAGTAATATTAGTATTTATACTATAGATTAGTTTAATATATAGCTGATTATTTCAATTACATAATGATAACTTTTCTTAATTAGCGCTAGTTAGTAATACTTTCCAAAACGATTTTCAAAAGAAAGTGTAATAAGTAAATAATTCTAAGCGAATACATTTTTTCATTTCATATGGCTCTGCTAATATGATTAAAGTCGTAAGCATTTTATTGTGTCCTTTAAGCCTTTACCTTCCAAGAAAATGTGTCAAGAAAAAGTGAAAAAGTTGAGGTATAACAGTTCCTAAAATACTTTTTCATAGTTTTTGAGATATGAAATGTTTTTAGTTACCCGCTTTGGCAGTTTAACAGCCATAAACTTGTTTTCCATAAAATGTTATAAAATAATATAAATTGAACTTATTTTTCGGTGCAAAAAATGAGTAGGTATTGTGGAAACGTAAATATTATTCGTATTTATTTTAGTGTTAACCATACAAAACACGTAAGTAAGAAAAACAACATAGCATTTTGCTATACGAAACCTAAAATGCGCGAGTTGGATTTACATTTGCCCAATTTTTACATTAAAAGATTCAAAAACATTAACATTATTTACTAAACAATAAAAATTTACAAATATTCTCATTTGAAAATTGTTTCGGCCAACAAAATATTACTAATATGTTACCTACTAATTTATAAAGCCAAAAAGTTTGATTTATTAAAAATTTAAGCACGGGCAGGGCCGCGGGTAATTTAGTAGTAATTATAGTAAAGTCATAGAAAGGTTATATCTGTACATTTTTTTTTGGATAAAACTACGTATTTTAAAAACACATGGCGACATCTATTGTCAAATAGCTAAATAACACAAATAAATTTTCATTAAAATAACTATTTTAATGAATAAAGTAGCGCTGTTAATATTTCTTTTAAGATAAGTTTTTTTTAATAGTTTTAACATAATATATAAGTACCTTGCTAAAATATTAATAGCATCATCGTGCTTTTACTTTAACCAGTTTTTGTATTTTTTCTCAGAAATGAGATATTTTCCTGCGGTAAAAAGAATCCTATGTGTTGACCCGGATAACCTGCTATTACCATACCAAATTTCATAAAAATCCCTCTAGTGGTTTTTCTGTAATGCGGTCACATACAGACAGACAGAAAAAAATCTAAAAACTATAGATTCGGGCTCTATGTCGCTAATAATGAATATTTCAATAAGATTTTCCAAAAAAAAATTGAATTTACGGGTTCGGCTTAGTTACAATTTTATTGTATGTATAGTTACTAATTTATGAAGCGAAAAAGTTTGCTTTACTGATAATTTAAACACGGGCGGAGCCGCGGGTGATTTAGTAGTAATTCTAATAAAATCGAAAAAAGGTCATAACTGTACATTAATTTTTTTGGGATTAAAACTATGTATTTTAAAAACACATGGCGACATCTATTGTCGAATATCTAAATAACACATAAATAAATATTAATTAAAAAGCCTATTATAATGGATAAAATAGCGCTTTTGATAATTTGATTTTCAAGATAAGCTATTTTTATAGGTTTTACCATATTTTGTAAGATACCTTGCTAAACTGTTTACAAATAGTATCGTCGTGGTTTTGTTCCTACCAGTTTTTGTATTTTTTTTTCAGAAATGAGATATTTTCTTGCGGTAAAAAGTATCCTATATGTTGACCCGGATACCCAGCTATCATCATACCAAATTTCATCAAAATCCCTCCAGTGGTTTTTCTGTGATGCGGTAACAGACAGACAGAGAGACAGACAGACAGACAGACAGACAGACAAAAATTCTAAAAACTATAGATTCGGCCTCTGCATCGATAATAATGTCTATTTCATTAATATTTTCCAAAAAATATTTAATGTACAGATTCGACTTAGTTAGAATTTTATAATATGTATAGATGTTGTATTTATATTAGTTGAGCGACACAGGTTCCGATACGAACCTATAAGTCACATCGTACTTCCCTTGTTTTTTCTCTTCCGTGATAACTTAGAATTTTTAAAATAACTTACTCATATCTTCCTTAAACATATCTGTCGTCGAATTGCCTGAAAAAAAAATAACATCTCTTTACATTGCTTAAATTAATATATATATATATATATATATATATATATATATATATATATATATATATATATATAGGTATATATATATATATATATATATATATATATATATATATATATATATATATATATATATATATATATATAATTATAGCATATTATGTTATATTTTGGTTTATTTACGTTATATTATGTTAAATTTAAACGTTTGTTTTTAATATATTTTTTTTCATTTCAATAAGTTTTTTGTTTTGTCGAATCTAACTTTAAATAGGCCTTACCTGTTCCATTAAGCACTATTTGTCCTGAAAAAAAAACAATAATGATGAAATTTAATTTTAATATTTATTATTATTATATATGCCAAAGTTTGTGATTCGAGAGTGTATATCTAGGTATACTAATACATATTATAAAGCTGAAGAGTTTGTTTGTTTGTTTGTTTGGTTGCACGCGCTAATCTCAGGAACTACTAATCCGATTTGAAAAATTCTTTTTGCATTGGATAGCCTGTCAATTGAGGAAGGCTATATATCTTCTCGGAAAATGTACGGTTCCCGTGGGATAGATTTGTTTTAGTCTAGGGACGAATCTGAAGCGAGGGTGAGTTGCTAATTAATTATAATTTATTCGTTAAACAGCTTGGACTAGTTTTAGCGAGCGGTTTTGCTCGACTAATGCTCATAAGGGTCGTAACTCGTAGCATAATAAATAAATATATTGTGACATTAACACACAGCACCATCTGGTTCCACGGTAAGCTACGAGGCTTGTGTTATGGATACCAGATAGTTGATACTAGAGGTCTCATTTACTTACGTTGGTCATTTTGACTACTCCGGTTGTTCGGCCATTGAACTGTAATAAAAAAAAGAAGTTTTATCTACAAGTAGAATCTACAGTTAAAGAAAACACTTCATTTAAAAAGTTAAATTTGAGTTTAAAAGTTAAGTCCGACCTACACATGGCCGAATTTATTAAATCATATAGTTTTTCTAGAAACGATAAAAAATATATCAAGTTTTACAAAATAGAGGTAACATTTACTCACGTTGGTCATTTTGACTACTCCGGTTGTTCGGCCCTTGAACTGTAATAAAAATAAGGTTTTATTTTCTTAAAGTATCTACAGTTAAGGAAACACATCATTTAAAAAGTTAAATTTGTGTTTAAAAGTTAAGTCCGACCCACACATGGCCGAATTTATTGAACCACATAGTTTTTCTATAAACGATAAAAAAATATATCAAATAAGCAAACTCACGCATATGATCATTGTTGTTATTCTGTGGTTGTTCTGAAATAAAAAAAAATGTGTCAAATTTTATTTATAGTAAAAGTCTAAAGATTGATATCAAGATACACAGTCAGCGTCTCAAATGTGTCCTCAAAAAAAGATCGCACAATTATAAATTGAGTGCGCTACAGAGGGAACGTCCGAAATGTCAATGTGTTCATTACAAAAATGTAGAAATATTATATTTAGAACCTTAAAAAGAATGCGACTAATTGAGAACCTCCTTTTTTTGGAAGTCGGTTAAAAACATTGAAATATCTTCCTTTTGATAAGTAAAAAGGTTAATTGATTTTGTGTAATATATATTACAAAATATAACGGGGACCATTTGATTTATAACCGACTTTAAAAAAGGAGGAAGTTGTCAATTCATCGGAATCTTTTTTTTATGTATGTTCACCGATTACTCGAAGACGCCTGAACCGATTTGAAAAATTCTTTTTTGTTTCTAAATGTATACTTCCCAGGTAGTCCGTCCGTCCATTTAAATTTTATCGAAATCGGTCGAGCAGTTTTTAAAAAATCAGTACAGTAAATTATTTTTAAATAAATGGCTAAATCGATCGTTATTAAAAAACTTTCTTCTAACAAATTACCTGCTTTTTACGTCTACACTAAAAATAGAAAAATAAAAACTTAAAAAAAAATAAAATAAAAACCGACTTCCAGGCGCTAAAAAGCAAAAAAACAGGGATTTTAATTTACTATAGATATTAGATACCTAATCAAATATTTTCAAAGTTGGCGCCAGTCGACAATGCTTTAAGATATGAATATCTAATAGGTAAATATAACAAGGTATGAACTCCAAATATAGTTAAAATATTACACATCAATTTGTGATACATTAGATTTGCTTTGCATCGGCTTTGACAAATTTTTACTGCCGCTTATTTATACATATAATTCTAATCGAATCGAATCCGTACATTTTTTGGAAAATCTTATCGATCGGTGTCAGCCGACACAAATTAAAGCATACCGAGTTCGAAAATATCTAATTAGGTATCTATAGTAAATGAAAACTACCAATCAGTAATTTTTTACTTTTTAGTGCTTTTTTTGAAGTCGGTTTTTATTTTTTTTTTATAAGTTTTTTTTTAGAATTTTTGTGTCTGTCTGCCTGGGAACGCGTCTCGAGCTGGACTGATTTTGATGAAATTTGGTATGATGATAGCTGGTTATCTGGGTCAACATATAGAATACTTTTTACTGCGCGAAAATATCTTATCTCTGAGAAATCTATACTAATCGTTAAAACTTTCCTAGGGACGAACCGAGCGGAGCAAGGGTGAGTCGCTGTCGAGTGTCGAGTTTGCTGTTAGAACAATATGTTACAATTTCCTTCTTTACTTAGACGACTAATACATATGACTGTTCTTATTTAAATGGAGTTATCGTTAGTAATGATGTATAGTAAAAACCCGTGAAATTGTGACTGTAATCCGCGTATCTAGGGACACACCCGAGCGAAACAAGGTTAAGTCGCTATATATATATATATATATAATACGTTACACAAAAAAATCTATTTTCATTTTTTTATTAATTACACTTAAATTACTATAGCTACTAAAAGAAAAAGGAAATCGATTGATAAACAAAAACAGCAGGTACTTAATATCTTAGCCTATTTATATATCTTAGTGAAAATTAACGTAAAACTACCTTCTTATGTTTATACTAACGATTCACCCTTGCTTCGCTCGAGTTCGTCCTTAGGTACGTTTTAATGGTTAGCATGGATTGATAGATTATATACCATGTGATATATTATAGCCTATAGCCTTCCTTAATAAACGGGCTATCTAATGCAAAAAATAATTTTTCAAATCAAATTAGTTCCTGAGATTAGCGCGCTCAAGCAAACAAACTCTACCTCTTTATAATATTAAGTATAAATACAACAACATTTTATGCTGAATTTTTTGCTCAAGAAAAGCTTATCGTTTGTATTTGTTGTGCGATTCTTAATTTTAAATATGTTGGGACATTAACACACAGCACCATCCAGTTCCATGGTAAGTTACGAGGCTTGTGTTATGGATAGCAGATAGTTGATACACTACACATATATAACTTTAAATACATACATATTATAATTAAAAATATCGCAAAGTTGCATACTAATCGGACTAAATCGCATCGACTCGGGAAAACGCAATGACTGGTTCTATCGAGTCGTCCTTAGAAATTTATATGGCTAACGCTGGCTGAACTTTAAGAGATACATCAAAACAATGTACTAGAAAATTGTAGGTCTTAAAAAGTTCTACAGAAAAGTTTGCAATATTATATGTCTATCACCTAAGGTACATTCGCAATTACTATTTTTATTCACTACTCGCGACTCACTGACTGACTTATCAACGTTCAGCTCAGTTCAGCAGTAAAACGTACCTAGGGACGAACCCGAGCGAAGTGAGGGTGAGTCGCTAGTCGTAAATAATAAACTGAACACTAAAGCGTATTCTATATTATTACCTTGAATACCATTTTGTTGGCGGGATAATCCACAAAGTATCACAATCACAAACACATAGCAGTACATTGTTACATATAAAAGTTACAAATGAGTTAAAATGAGAACAAATAGAGGCAAATAATAACTTCATAAAATATGGTAAATTATGTAGTGTTACTACTTTTTAAGTCATACTTTTCCCATTGCTAAGTTCTGCTAGCAGCTTTGCTCGCATATTTATTATCGGGTACTCCCCTTCGGTGCTTTTTAGGATTTCGTACATCAAGAGGAAAAATGGAACGCTTTTATCACTTCGTTGTTCGTCCGTCTGTTTCTTTGTCAAGACCCTTTTTCTCAGAAACCTAAAGAGGTATGGAGTTGAAATTAATATAGAATACTCAAGTCTGCAATCTCTAGGATTTGTGAAAAAATCAAATTTCTAAGTCAACGCAATCAAAAGATACGGTCGTTTATATCAAAAATTTTGAAGCTCCCTAGGGAACTTGGGAGGGAATCAAAACCTATAGGAGACTTCCCTTTAAGCTATAATTATGAAATTCGGCAAAAAGCAATGTCTTATAATGTAATTAAAGGGAAAAAAAACCGTAACCGAAAACCGTAAATTTGTAGTTAAATCACAAAAAAATATATATTTTATGGTACGGAACCCTCGGTCTGCGAGTCAGACTCGCACTTGTCGCACTTTTATGTGTGTATGTTTTTTTACTCCTTCACGCTAAAACAGCAGAAAAATTTTGGATGAAATTTAGTGCACAGATAAACTATGATCTTTTTTTTATTATTGGGAAATGCATTTACGCATACCACCGTATACGACATACGAGTGGTTATGTGGGACTCATCAGCTAGAAAAGACAGTATAATGTATTCAGCCCTTTTTTAACGTCTCACTGCTGGGCACGGACCTCCCTTCAATACGAGGGGGAATCAGGCCATAATCCACTACGCTGGCCAAGTGCGGGTTGGCGGACTTCACATGTCTTTCGAAAACTTGCTAGGTTCTCTCAGACGTGCAGGTTTCCTCACGATGTTTTTCTTCACCGTAAGGCAAGTGATAATCATGTTAGAAATGAGTCGCACATGAAAATATCAGAGGTGCGAGGCCCGGGATTTGAACCCGCTTCACTCGGTTTCCTAAGCGAGCCCTAACCATTGGGCTACCACTGCCTTAAATTAAAAGCCAGTACTACCCACTTAAATCCAACCAAACCTCCCCTGTCTTAATAAGGCGTCGCAAGATCGCTTATGCAATCAACAACCACAACAACCATGGGGTTATTCCAACGGTCCAATCTGCCATCAGAGAAGTACTAGGAGCAACCCGCGAGGCACATCATCCACCGAAGTGGGCCGCCTTTCAGTACGTTTTTTGGCTGCGCGCCCGGCTGGATTGTCGGACGCTAATGAGCCCCCCCCCCCCCACAACAACACATATTGGAGGGGAGATAGACTATGGCCTGGAGTAACTTAGGTTACCTTTAGGGACCTCAGGACGTATCCTAGTGAAATAAGGTAGTATTTTATAACAACAAAATCTGCTTAATAAAACTCTTAGCACTAAGTTTGATTCAACGGTTCACGATCCAGGTCATATTCTATCAGATTACTAAATTTCATCTAAATCAGTCTAGCCGTTATAGCGCGAAAACGTAAAAAACATACACACATACAAAGACCGTGTCTAATGCATATACATTTCATATCTTTGCTACGCCAGCGGTCGCGGGTTCGAATTCCGCTGTGGGCATTCATTTGTGTGATGAATACGAATGTTTGTACTCCAGTCATGGGTGTTTATATTTATAATATGTATGTATTTAATGTTGTATATGTGTAGTGTATCAACTATCTGGTATCCATAACACAGGCCTCGTAGCTTACCATGGAACTAGATGGTGCAGTGTGTTAATGTCCCAACGTATTTATTTATTTATGGTTACCCTACAGTGACTAATACTTGCCTACGTAGATGACGAACTTAAAACAGGATAAATCATGTTTATTGTCATTTATTTACACAATTTCATATAGGATTGTATTTAATAAAACAGTCCTTTATATCTTTGTAAAGATAAGTTCGGTCGATTTCAACCACAGCTTCAAATCTATGTAGTTCAGTGCAATTAGTCATTATATTATATGAAAAATTTGTTAGTAATCTAGTCAAGTCAGGTCAAGTGCGAGTCGAATTCGCGCACGAACGGTTCGCTACCATCGCACAAGTAGTTTTTATTAATAGACCTTCTATGTACGATTTTTTTTTTCTTTTATTTTTTTTTTGTTGTTATACTCGTAGCGCCAATAGAAATACATACTTATTCTGTGAAAATTTCAACTCTCTACCTATTACAGTTCATGAGATACAGCCCTCTGACAGACGGACGGACAGCGGAGGCTTAATAATAGGATTTCGTTGGCACCCATCGGATACGGAACCTTAAAAATGACGGAACCTAGTTATAATGAATTAATGGATTTGTAAGATTTTCATTTTTTTTGAAAAAGTTTACCCATTAAAAATTACGACAGTCTTGAAAATCCGTAAATTGAAAAAAAAACAAAATTTCTAGAAGTCTCTACAAAAAAATTCAACTATCGGAATTTTTAAATATTTATTTTAAGAAAACAATAACCGTTATAGTTTTTGAGGTTATTTGTATAGAATTTCTTGAAATATAAAACTTTTTATAATTAACGAGCGACTCACTCTCGCTTCGCTTCGGGTTCATCCCTAGACAAAAACAAATCTATCCCACGGGAACCGTACATTTTTCCGAGATGATATATAGCCTATAGCCTTTCTCAGTTAACGGGCTATCTAATGCAAAAAATATTTCAACAAATCGGATTAGTAGTTCCTGAGATTAGCGCGTTCAACCAAACAAACAAACAAACTGTTCAGCTTTTTAATATTAAGTATAGATTAGTAATTAGTAATTAGTATAGATTTGAAAATGGCTGAAATTCTAAAAAAGAATAAATGAAAAAAAAAGTAATAAAATATTTTATTAACAACATAGTAATGGGCATAATGCGTCACAGTTCGTATCATGTGATTTTTGTCAATTTTCTCTATATCGTTGTCTCAGTGCTTATTTGTTCAAACCAGGGATGTTACGGAGCTTTGACTCCGATTCCGAAAGATCGGAACTTCCGATTGATTTATTGATGAGATTCAGTGACAAACGAGCAGACAGACCACCTGATGGAAAGCAGTACTTGTCGCCCATAACACCTACGGTTCATGCACTTAGGTTTTATGTAACAAAAATGCAGAGCCGGAGGTGCGTTGTCACTGTGAGGGCTAAGATGATATGCCTCTTGCCTGTGATTGCACTTTTGCACTTACGATTACCATTTCGATTCCGATAAATTTGAATCGGAGGTTAGAATCGGAGGTCGAAGTACAGCGGATTTAATTCACTATTAGTACTGTTTAACACGTTCACTGCGGCAATAGGTCGAATCAACCTGATACGAGACTTCCCCGTGGTGCGGCACGAAAAATCTGTGTCTTACCGCTGGTGCGGGATAGATATCTCTTTCGTTTTATGAAATAAATAAGGGACTTTTAAAGTTCTATTTTTACCTCTTCAAATATTTGACGTAGATACAAAAAAAATATATCAGATCTATTCGACCTTATAACGACTAGCAGTAAACATTTTTCGCTAGGTGCGGTTATCGGGTCTTTCAGACCTGATGACCCGATGACCCGATAGCAGCACCAGATTTCGTGTTCGTCACACTAGTGTTGCATATAAGTTAGCAACGTCTAAGTCGTTATCGACGTATTGTAATTATTGTTACAAGTGGTAAGCAGTTTTGACAAAATGAAGAGGTCGAGATGTAGAAAAATGCTTTTGACGTGTAAAGGTGAAGTTGAAAGGAATAATAGAACCCGGAATGAAACTGTAAGTCCCGGAATATTTACTAGTCACACGCAAAGTGAAAAAAAGTTAAATCTTTTTGCGAAGTATGAAGAAAAACCATTTGTTGTAATGAAAAACATATTTCTAATATTTTTTAATTGTCGATAAGTATCTTTTATTTCAATAAAACTTACTATTCATCTCATCGTTGTTTTACTTGTACAACACTAATCTTTTATCGATACACTTTACAAGCAGTGCGGATATCGGGTGAAAACGACCCGAAAATTTTGACAAATCGTTAACATAAGTTACAATAGTCGGATTTTGTTACGAATGTATAAATATACGAAATGATTATTAAAAAATATGTTTTATAAAGAAAATTTAAAAAAATCATTATAATTGCTTCAAAATCTACTTCTAAATACATGTATACCGAACAGATATTTTCGACCCGACAACGCACTCCAAGATCATCACGCTTCAGGTCTTAGGGACCTTATATAGCACTAGCTGAAAGTCGTCTAAAAATCTTAACGCAGTGAACGTGTTAAGATTAAACAGAAAGATTAATTAGATTAGTTTTATTTTCAACTACCAGTATTATTTTCGACGACACTTTTGGCTCAGTTTGTAATGACTCTACTTACTGTGCCAACGGTCGCGGGTTCGAGTCCCGATAAGATTTTTTTTTCATCCCATTTGACTTGGAGGTTGTTGAAAAAATATTTAAAAAGCAAAGCAATATTTGTTCTTTTTTTATCTTTAAAGTGTACTTTTACTCGTATCTTTCTTTAAAGCATGGATTGAAAATCAATATACTGACAGATAGAGCTACTTTTAGATTGAGAATGAATAAAAACATACTAAAATATATTTTCATAGAATTATAATATACTAGCAACTCACCCTCGCTCCGCTCGGGTTCGTCCCTAGTTACGATCTTAAGTTTAGCTCAGAGATGAGATATTTTGCCGCAGTAAAAAGTATCCTATATGTTGACCCGGATAACCAGCTATCATCATACCAAATTTCATCAAAATCTGTCCAGTGGTTTTCCCGTGATGCGGTAACAGACAGACAGACAGACAGACAGACAGACAAAAATTCTAAAAACTATAGATTTGACTTCTGTATCGATAATAAAGTCTATTTCAATAAGATTTTCCAAAAAATATTTAATGTACAGATTCGGCTTAGTTACAATTTTATTATATGTATAGATAGATTTTTACTTTACAATATATTGTAATATTTAAAAATATTTACACTATAAATGAGTGACAAGCACGACATAAACAAATAGTTTCCACTTAAGGATTACTCATTAAATATATGTATATCCTAGATGTTAAATATTACTATCCAGCAACAATAACAAATATAATATTCTAATGCCAATAATTACTCGGTTGCACAAAGCTAATACTTATTTTTATGGACAAGGTCTTA
Organism: Fabriciana adippe; assembly: GCA_905404265.1. Lineage (NCBI taxonomy): Eukaryota > Metazoa > Arthropoda > Insecta > Lepidoptera > Nymphalidae > Fabriciana > Fabriciana adippe. The sequence goes on from FR990010.1 coordinate 3,074,180, forward strand.
GACTAAGGCGTAATATAGACAGACAGACAGAATTAAACGTGAAGTCAAATGAAATTCAGCCAAAAACACCCAAAAATTATGTTAAAATTAAAATGTATTAAGTTTTAAAATAATACCTTTGCAGATATTGATAGAATACTATATAAAATCTATACAGATTATAAAATTGTAACTAAGTCGAATCTGTACATTAAATATTTTTTGGAAAATCTTATTGAAATAGGCATTATCGATACAGAGGCCTAATCTATAGTTTTTAGAATTTTTGTCTGTCTATTACCGCATCACCGAAAAACCACTGGAGCGATTTTGATGAAATTTGGTACGCTGATAGATGGTTATACGGGTCAACATATAATATATTTTTTACCGCGGGAAAATCACTCATTTCTGAGAAAAAATATGTAATAATACTGTAATGTAATAGTATACTAATATGTAAAACTTAAGAATTTGGTTTTTGGTCATCTGAACGCGGGCGGAGCCGCGGGCAATGCTAGTGATATATAAAATGTTGAAAATATAAATATTTAACGGATATTATATAAAAGAAAAAAAAATGTGTTGGTCTTCTTAATCTATTATTAACACAAAATAGTAAAGCCTTAAAAAAACTCTAATAGTAAAGTGGATCGTAAGAGCATCCTTTGGTTGTTGTCGACGGGGAGGTTTACAGCTTCTGTATCGCTCAGGAGGAGTTCTACTTCAGGAGATCAAGTATTAGGGCGTTGTGGTTAAGTTTTTTTTATTTTATTTATTTCATATATTTTATTTATTTAGTCAAACTGATATTACTATTTTATTTTATATAATCTTATTGTCATATTATTTATATAATTTACGTATACCTAATTTATATATTTTATATACGTATATAAAATATCATATGTATGTATATATGTATGTATCATTTTTATTTTTCCTAGCTCAGTTATTTGTTCACACCCTTCTACTTCACACTTTGCTATTTCCTACATCTAAAGGTTGCCTGGAAAAAATCGCTGTTTTAGCGATAAGGCCACCTCTTGTGCATTTTCCTACTAATGTATTATTCTTTTCTTATTTCTTCCTCTTTTGTGTGTGCAATAAAGAGTTTTTATTATTAAGTGATGGTGCGACGTGCCATTAAAAAGGGGAAAGGTTTTGTTGGGTTTTACTGGCTAGTACTGAATTTTTAACCAGTGAGTTTCCACATAACCAGTTGTTTCTATTGAGGCGGTATGCGTAAATGGTTTTCCCAACGTTGGACACTAAAGGACCTAACACCCTATGGGTCTTACCGAAACATATCACATAAATGATTCGACACTCAATCGATGTACCTATGTACATACATACAAAAGGCAGTGGTAGCTCAGTGGTAACGGGCTCGCTTGGATAACCGAGTGAAGTCGGTTCAAATCCCGGGTCTCGCACCTCTAACATTTTCATGTACGAATCATTTCTAACATGATTACCACTGGTCTTACGGTGAAGGAAAACATCGTGAGGTAACCTGCATGTCTGAGAGAACCTAGCAAGTTTTCGAAAGACATGTGAAGTCCGCCAGCCCGCACTTGGCCAGCGTGGTGGACTATGACCTGATCCGTCTCGTATTGAAGGGATTCCAGCAGTGGAATGTTAAAAAGGGCTGAATACAAGAATACAATACATGTATGTACATACATACATTTATGTAATAAAAATACCGGCTGATATTGTAACCTCCTCTTTCAAATCGGTTAGAAGTAACATATTGCGTTTAAAGATAATATCGCTGTCTTAAAAGTATAATCAAATTCACATCAGTAGTCCTAGAGATTACCTCCTACATACAAACTAAAAAATTACCACTGTACAATATTAGTTTAATAAATGTAGTTAACGAGAATGAGTGAAACGTCAAATCAAAAATACAACCGAATTGAGAACCTCCTCCTTTTTTGAAGTCGGTTAAAAATCATAATGAATCTGTGAAAAATGCGAAAAGATAGCTTTATTTAAAACTAGCGTTATATCGCGGTTCCGCCTGCGTTATTTGATTTTATAGAATAACTCCGTTTTCATAGGTAGGGGTGTAATGTGTTATGTATAGTCAGATCAAACTGTAGATCAAAACGGATTAGTTCCAGAGATTAGCACGCGATTAACGATTAACAAATGCTTCAGCTTCATAAATTAGTATTTACTAGTGATCGCCGCGTGTTTGAAAATCAACCATAATTCATTAAGTTATATATTTATTGTCTTGCGTATATTATAATATTAATCTATTCTAAAGACCACAGACTTTAGCAATAAACAAAAGAGTATATATGCGTGTGTGTGTCAAATACATGGTAGTGTGTGTAATGTTTTTTTTATTGATTTAATGTATTTTTTACGCATAATTTTAAAAAAATATTAGCATTATGCACTCCTTCTATATATAAACTATAAGTGTGGGTAATTTCATACTCCTCGTATCGTAAAAAGGGGTACAAAGTTATTGCTTCACGTATTAATATATAGGTGTATTGTATGTATTCAGCCCTTTTTAACATCCCACTGTTGGACGTGGGCTTCTTTGTACGATGGGGATCAAATGACAGCCCACCACGCTGGCCAAGTGCTGGCGGACTGAGCTATATTTATATTGAAGATTTGCTATGTTCTCTCAGACATGGAAGTTTCCTTACGATGTTTTCCTTCACCCTAATCATGCTGGAAATGATTCGCACAATATAGAGAATATCAGAGGTGCGACACCCGGGATGTGAACCCGGTTCACTCGGTTTCCTAAGAGAGCGCGCTACCACCGGACTACCACTGCCTTTTAATTATATCTATATATACAAAAATCAATTGCTGTTCGTGAGTCTCGCTAAAACTCAAAAACGGCTGGACCGATTTGAATAATTCTTTTTTTGTTTTATTGGGGGTTTGTCAGGGGTGGTTTGGTTCAACAGCTGGAAAATCAAAAAGTTCTGAACTGTTTATTTTGTATGGGATCACTAACCGTTAAAACGAACCCGAGCGAAGCAAGAGTGAGTCGCTAGTATTAGTATAAATGTCAGATATTTGCGTAAATCTAAGAAAGTTATGACAATGTGTGAAGCTAATATAAACTGAAATAGTAGATGCTATTTTCGTAGACGTTTGCCTCCGGCGTTGCCAGACGTTATTAATATTATAAAAGTTGCCAATATAAAGCATTTGACATGTATAGATTTTAATAAAACAATTTTTCGAATTTTTTCGCGGATTTATTTTGATTTTTGGCTCCCAACGTTTTAGTTACAGTCTCTCCCAAGCAATAAGCAATAACGATGGGACTGACATGTCCTAAAAGGATAAAAGTCCCTACATACCTACATACAAATAAAGATTAAAAAAGAATAAGCATTAAGGCGACGATATGGCAAATGTATTATCTACGTATAAAAAGCTGTATATTATCTATACTATGTATATCAATTGGATTTTAATGAAACTTTACAATAATATAAAAATGTACGGTTCCCGTAGGATAGATTTATTTTTGTTTGTCTAGAGGCGAACACAAGCGAAGCGAGGGTGAGTCGCTAGTCTACGTATAAAAAGCAGTCATGTTGAACATTGCCCTAATATTACACCTGCGGAACAAATTAGCAGTGCACCACCTTCCCACGACAGCCATAACCTGATGGGGATCAATGCGTAAATAAGCGTTTATTGTAATTATTGTATAGCTATCAAGGGGGTTATCGTAGTTAGTCTCTCCCGTGACCATGATTGCTGTAAAGCATTCGAAACGTCGGGAACCAAAAATCAAAATAAATCTGCGAAAAGTCTGAAAAGATTGTTTTATTTAAAATGTCAAATATTCGCGTAAATCTAAAAAGTATTATGTATAGATTTAAAAATATATGGGGGGTTGGGGATGGGCTTTCAATACTAGGGGGATCAGGCTATAGCCCACCACGCTGGTCAAGTGCAGGCAGACTGAGCATGAACTTGCTAGGTTCTTTCCGACATATAGTTTTCTTCACGATGTTTCCCTTTACTGTTAGGCAAGTGGTAATTATTTTAAAAATGATTAGCTCATGAAAATATCAAAAGTGCGAGTACCTAGATTTTAATCTATTTCACTTGGTTTCCTAAGCAAGCGGGTTACCACTGGGCTACCACTGCCTTTTGTATGAGGAATAGTTAGATTCAATCAATATACAAGCTTATATTTCAAATAAAGAGAAGAAGATATTTAATAAAATGAAGAACGATTAACGAGTTTGAGCATTTGACTCTATTATCTACATACTATGCTGCCGTCATAAAAAAGAAGGCCGCAACTTCCAAACGCTCAAACTTTCAAACGCAAAGTTGATTTCGAAATATTTGAAATTTGTATTAGTACTTATTAGTAGTTTTGACGTAGTTACGATGAAAATGGTTATGGTATCTCCGGATTCATAAGATTTAGAGATTTATGAGTAATGGCCCCGCTACACGCTCCGTCTTGCCTGCGAGCATGCCTGCACATACCATCTTGGGCAAGTAAGCGCGTGCGTGTGGAAGGCAAGACGGTAGCTCGCGCAGTCCTGGAAGCGCGGCTTGTGCAATCGTTGACTTGCTGAAGATTTGGACTGCGCAAACTTGGCTTGTACGGTTTTACTTAAACGTGTGGCCGGTCATTCAGACTATCAAGTAGCATAAGTCATTTTTGACCCAAATTGTTAGTTAGGGCCTTTATTATGATGGCAGTATATCGTAGATACGAGTCTAAAAAAATATGTATATATAAAATAAACCGCTACAAAACTCGTAAAGATATTTTCATTTAAAATATCAAATGTTCGCGTAAGCTAAGAAAGTATTAACAGGACTCGAACTTAAGAAGTCATATTGCTTACTAGCGACTAACTCTCGCTTCGCTTCGGGTTCGTCCCTAGATAAAAACAAATCTATCCCACGAGAACCGTACATTTTTCTGGGATGATATATAACCTATAGCCTTCCTCAGTTAACGGGCTATCCAATGCATGAAGAATTTTTCAAATCGTATTAGTAGTTCCTGAGATTAGCGCGTTCAACCAAACAAACGAATAAACTCTTCAGTTTTATAATATTAAATAATATTAGTATAGATTAAAAAAGTAATTTATCGTCGCTGTACGATTATATTGTACGAGTATGTTTTTAAGACCCTCAACACAGGATAGCCTAGACATTTGATTGGTAAAACAATGTGTAACTTATTTAATAAGAGCTACATAAGTATAATAAATACATAAATAAATATGCTGGTACATTAACACACAGCACCATCTAGTTCCATGGTAAGCTACGAGGCCTGTGTTATGGATACCAGATAGTTGATACAATACACGTATATAACTTTAAATACATATATATTGTAAACTAACAACTCACCCTCATTCCGCTCGGGTTCGTCCCTACTTACGTTTTAAAGTTTAGTATAGATTTTTCAGAGATGAGATATTTTCTCGCAGTAAAAAGTATCCTATATGTTGACCCGGATAACCAGCTATCATTATACTAAATTTCATCAAAATCTGTCCAGTGGTTTTCTCGTGATGCGTACACAGACAGACAGACAAAAATTCTAAAAACTAGTAGATTCGGCTCCTATATCGCTAATAATGACTATTTCAATAAGATTTTTCAAAAACTAAGTTAGAATTTTACTATATGTATGTATATATGTCTAATATTCGCGTAAACCTAAGGAACTATTATGTACAAAGCTTTCCATATTCGACACATTTTACACTATACTTGTATAAACAAAAGCTTAAAAACTCATTATGTTAGTAATGGTTTAACAAACAGAATATATTTTTGTTACTCTATATGAGACGTTTCGAATTTCATCCCTTCATTTATTCAAGGGTGTTGCGAGGGAGGAGATTTTATTTAGTTATCGATCACGGTTTTACTTGCATATTTAAATTAGTATGAATATTTTCTACTCATCGACTTGGCAGTAACGGGTTCGATTATGTACCGATTATGTAATAAAAAAAAAATGGGACGAAATAATAGTCACGAATGTGAAAATTTTTGAAACTTTATTATATTATTTTTAAGATAATTTGAAAAATTAATAAAATGAAAGTATATTAATTGTGTATTTAATTAAGACAATTTTTTTTGGCAGAAATTATAACATAGAGTCGTGTACATCACTATGTGTACGTCACTACGTTCTCTATGCCCATTTCGTATGAAATAGTGACGCATCTAGTTATTTATAGATACTTGCATATTACTGATTTGCAAAAATTCTTATTTTTAGATGTAAATGGCTTTAGAATTCATGAAACACTTCTTGATATTTACGAAAATTGTCAAATTCGATGTTAAACATGCCTTATAATTACTCATATATTATTAGTACGTTTTATGGCAGATGTTAAAAAAGTTATTAAATATTAACAAAATTTTAACTACAATAGTTAAATTTAACTGTATATCATCCCGATTTCTAAACGTGTTTAGCACTGGCAATATCGTACTTAGTAATAGGGAGCAGTCTATTTGGCGCATGCCCACAGTCTGTCCCCTGCAAAATGGCCTCCGAGGTACGCGTCGACAATTGATTTTTAGACTTACACAAAATTTTTAGAAACGTTAAAACGCAAGTAGTTTTAGTTGGTTATTAAATGTGTTGTGTTGTGATACTGTGTGGACGAGGTGAGTTATATTGTATCGCATGTTTTACGAATTTTTTTTCCCCGTTTTTACATAATTTTCACGAAAATTTGTAATTTTTTCGATAATTTTCAAGGTTTTTTTTGGGTTTCATCATATGTTTTAGTTAGGGTTGGTTAGAATTTGGTTAGGGAATTTCGTTTCCAGTTAATAGTCGGTTCATCTCGATCTGTCTTTCTCAATGAGGCAAGATATAAGCATGCGCGGTGGTTCTAAGATGAAAAAAATTTGCGAAAATTTCGGAAAAAATATATGAAAATGTATATTTTTTTTGCGTGAAAAATATTTTTTTTTATGTTTCTGTACCAAGGTGTTGTTAGTGAGCGAATATTTTTGATTATGCCATAATTTTTCTATCCGTTTCCTCAAGGTTAGGCAGCTCGGTCTCGCCCGGGCTGTGTAAGATAATAATTGACATACTTATTATAACCTGAATAATTAGCGAATATGTTTTTTAAATATGATGATTATTATAATAAAATCAAATATTTTCAAGTAATTTGAAAAAATTGCTAGATTTTTTAGTAAGAAAGGTAATATAATATGTATATATAAATATACACATATACTATATAAAAATATAATAAATATCTTATAAAATATTTTATAAGTACAGTAAATTCTATAATAATCGCTAACATATGACATGTGACATATAAAAGATGAACATCGGTATATAAGAATTTAAATATTAGTAACAAATATTGTTTGTTTAATTTGTTTAAACTAACCATATAGACTTTTTCAATTCTAAAATAAATCTGCACAATAACGAGAGTTCTATCAAAATGTGTTCTTAGTTTTATTTTAATAAATCAGTTTGGGTTAGAATCTGATTTTATTTAAAGGGAAAGATGTTAATCTATACATATAATAAAATTGTAGCTAAGCCGAATCTGTACATTAAATATTTTTTTTATTTATGTTATCCATACAGAGGCCGAATATATAGTTTTTAGAATTTTTTTGTCTGTCTGTTTATCCGTCTATCCGTCTGTCTGTCTGCCTGTCTGTCTGTCTGTCTGTCTGTCTGTCTGTCTGTCTGTCTGTCTGTCTGTCTGTCTGTCTGTCTGTCTGTCTGTTACTGCATCACAGAAAAACCACTGCTGGGATTTTGATGAAATTTGGTATGGTGATAGCTGATTATCCGAGTCAACATATAGGATGCTTTTTACTGCGGGAAAATATCTCATCTCTGAGAAATCTATACTAAACCTTAAAACGTAAGCAGGGACGAACCCGAGCGGAGCGAGAATGAGTCGATAGTAATTTTTTAATAAATAGTATCTATATTTTTAAAAGCGAATTACCACTCTTTAGTGAATCACGAAATTCCAGAAATTATAAATGCTACCAACTTGAAAATTTGTAGATCTGTCATAGGGAGTAGGTATCAGCTAAGAAAGGATATCTGAACATTCAACCCCTAAAGGGTTAAATAAGGGTTGGAAGTTTATATGAAAGTTTCTAAAACTAAAAGTTCTTATGTTTTTGTTGCTAGAGACATTAAGATTCACTCTGTGAAAATTTCAACTCTCTACCTATTACGGTTCATGAAATACAGACCTCTGAAAGACGGATGGACGGATGGACGGACGGACGGACAGCGGAGGCCTAGTAATAGGGTTCCGTTGGCACCCTTACGGAACCCTAAAAATTGACTGTTTCCATTTTTTTTTATTGATAAGACTAAAACTCGTCAGCAGCTACTCGTATTAAACAAAAAAAAAAAAGAAAATCGGTTGACAAACAGAGGAGAAAACGGTACTAAGCTCTTTTGCCATAGCCTATTTATATATAACCTTTAACATTTTAAGAGTTCTTTACATCTGACGTAAAAATGAAACCAAATAGATTAGAGTCAAATTACAATGTAAAAAATATATAATAATAAAATCTATACTTAATATTATAAAGCTCAAGAGTTTGTTTGTTTGGTTGAACGCGCTAATCTCAGGAATTACTGATCCGATTTGAAAAATTCTTTTTGCATTAGATAGCCCGTTAACTAAGGCTATATAATATCATCCCGGAAAAATGTACGGACTTTATAAACAGGCACTTCAATTTTATTTATCTGTATAGATAAAGAAGCCATTACCTCTAAATATTGTTTTACCTCTAAATATTTTCTGTAACGGAACCCTTCTTAACACGAATACAACTCGGATTTGACAATTTTATAGTGTTTTACTTGCGCTAGTTACTTTTACGTGACTACGAATAAGTTAAAGCTTACGAGCAATGGTTTTTAGTACATAAAATATTCAGTTTCATGAACACTTCTTCATAAGATAGATAAGGAGGACAATAGTGCCTTCTCATGCTGTCCTTTTCTCATCGCTTCTTTTTAGAAAGTGTAGAATATGTATACATTGGTTAGGCACTTAGTAAGTAAAGTACTTGGGCGAACCTTTCCCGGGAAAAATATAAAAATGGCGCTTTATCAGAAAATATACCGATATAGATAAACTTAAAAAGCGTAACCTTTTCTAAATACATAATTTGATCCAAATATTTAGAGCCGTTTTAGATATAGTTTTTTTTTATCTTGGGAAATTCATTTACGCATACCACTTGTATACATACAGGTGGTTATGTAGGACTAACTGGATAGAAAAGTCAGTACTACCCACTAAATCCCAACAAAACCTCCCCCGTCTTAATGTAGCATCACAGGGTCACTTACACACTCAACCACGACACCCCGATGGCAGGTTTGCCGAAGCAGACCACACAACCAAGGGGTTGCTCATACGGTCTACTCTGCTGTCAGAGAAGTACCAGGAGCAACCCGCATGGCACAACACCCACCAAAGTGGGCCACTTCCCTGTATACCTATATAGTTTTTGATGGTACCAATTTATGTTCTAGCATTATAATTTACTAACTTCAGTAACTATTAACTATTTGGTCTTTGTATTATAAATCTAGAGGAAGGTAACGGTGCTCGTAATACAGGTTTTCCTAGTACGATCTCCCAAACACTCTTTCTGGGTAATTTTATATTATGTTTTAAGCGAAACGGTTATGTAAAGAGTATATTTTTGTAACCTGGTCTTTTGCTACAAATAAACGATTATTATTATTTAATGCCGAGCCACTCATTTTTACTGGTTTCGTAAATTTTAACCCAAAGAATCTAGATCAAATCAAATTATTTTGGAACATGGTAGAAATATTTAAGAAATGTTATAATAAGTGTTATTATATATTCATCAAAGAAAAATAAAGGGTTTAAAACGTATAAGCCCCAATTTTGAGCAAACAATTGAGCTAGCATTAATAATAACAAAGACATTTCAAATCTATTACACTAGCGACTCACCCTCGTTTCGCTTCGGATTCGTTCTTAGACAAAAACGAATCTATCCCAAGGGAACTGTACATTTTTCCGGGATGATATATAGCCTATAGCCTTCCTCAGTTAACGGGCTATCTAATGCAAAAAGAATTTTTCGAATCGAATTAATAGTTTCTGAGATTAGCGCGTTCAACCAAACAAACAAACAAACTTTTCTGCTTTATAATATTAGTATACATTAATTGATATTGATGTATCGAGGTACAAAAGAAAATTTTCGCAGGTAACTTGCGGTAAAATGGGGGGTACCCTATCCGGCAAATAACATTTGTAACGATAATGCGCGGAGTAAGATTTTTATGTAAAGTTGATGTGTGTTCGCTATATAGTGTCTAATGTATAGTCTACGTGATGACTGTTATTATTATTATATATTTTTATGTCTCATCTATACAGATAAATAAAATTGGAGTGTCTGTTTGTAATATTAAAATAACCGCTTTTTACTAAATACATATGGATGTATACACGATACATATACCAAAACAATATTTTTTACAATTTTTGTCTGTCTGTCTGTACGTCTGTCTGTCTGTCTGTTTGTGCCGGCTAATCTCCGAAACGGCTGGATCAATTTTAACGGGACTTTCACGGGCAGATAGCTGATATTATAAGGAGTAACTTAGGCTAATTTTATTTTAGAAAAACAATTAGGGTTTTGCTCAAAAAAATTAAAACGTACCGTATGAAAACGTATGAATAAAATAAAAGTGTTAAGATAATTTTGTTAAGTAGTTTTTGATTTTTATCGCTAAAAAAATTATTATAAAAAATTTATACCCGAATAATTATTTTCTTTTTACCTCGACTAGAACTTGAAATTAATATTTATGTAATAACGAACTTCGTTCCTATTTTAGTGTATACTAACCACTTACCCTCGCTTCGCTTACCTGCGTCCCTGGGTACATTTTGATTTTTTTAATATAAGTTACTCCTTAAGACATCAGCTATCTATCAGTGAAAGTCCCATCAAAATCAGTTCAGCCATTTCGGAGATTAGCCGAAACGAAATGATATACAGACAAAAATTTTAAAAGTTGTGTGTTTTCTTATAAGCACCGTATATAATTTCATATGCATTTAGTATAAAGCTAACAATCAGACACTTCAATTTTATTTATTTGTACCTATAGATGTATAAAAACATAGAGTGGATGTCACGAGTATTTTGACTAATATTACCGTCGAGAATTAATTCCACACTAAATTATGACGTTAATAATTTTAACTGGTGCATTACATAACGCTGTTAGCGCAAAAGCCTCGCGTTTATGAATTTTTATTAAAAAAATATAGTGACTATAATATAAATTTACACATTACATTAAAAAAAATATATTTTTCGGATTTTTACGCGGTTTTTATTTCATTTTTTGTTCCCGATTTTTCTAATTACAACAAATATGGTAATGAGAGAGAAACTGCCAGAAATAAAAGCGCAACAAAATCCAAAAAATACCTAGTTTGGTGTACAGTGTTTCTTTAAATTACGTAATTTTTAAGAATGCAATGGAATTCGTTCAGTCATTTTGTTTGTTTGATTTTTGACCTTTTGAATGATCGCTACCAATTTCCAATATTCATAACTAATTTATACATATAATAAAATTCTTACTGAGTCGAATCTGTACATTAAATATTTTTTTGGAATATCTTATTAAAATAGTAATTATTATCGACAAGCGACTTACCCTCGCTTCGCTCGGGTTCGTCCCTAGGTACGTTTTGACGGTTAGTATGAAATACAAATCTTTGAATTTCTCGGCTTTTCTGTACTATAATATGCATGTATTATTTAAACCTTCCTTTTGAATCACTCTATTTATTAAAAAAAACCGCATCAAAATCCGTTGCCTAGTTTTAAAGATACATACATACATAGGGACAGACAGACAGCGGGAAGCGACTTTGTTTTATACTATGTAGTGGTGAAGAGGCCGAATCTATAATTTTTAGAATTTTTGTCTGTTTTATTACGAAGAACTCCTGGATAGTTTTTGATGAAATTAAGCATAATGATAACTGGTTATCCGGTTCAACATATAGGATACTTTTTACTGCGGGAAAATATCACATCTCTGAGAAATCTATAGTAAATCAAATCAAATCAAAATATACTTTATTCAAATAGACTTTTACAAGCACTTTTGAATCGTCAATTTTACATTTTAAATTTAAATTAAATCTCTGTGTAGTCAGTCTAAAAGTCAAAACCTACATAGGGATGAACCCAAGTGGAGCGAGGGTAAGTCGTTAGTATGTATAATATGGTATGTAATATTAGGGTATACAAAAGTTAAAGGTATTTAAATATGTTGAATAAATTAGTTTTGCTTTAATAATTAATATGTATATTCTAGATGTTTTCACAAAAACAACTATACGATATTAACATTATATTAAATATTTAAAATATTTGTTCGATCGTCACTCATTTTCTTCTCTTCCACACTCTAATTAGTGAAGTTTTCTAGGGTAGTCACAGGTTCGAAACCACCTGTGGAAAATTTTCGTTTCATAACTGATTTAGGACGGCGTTGGGTTGTCAATTTATATATAAATAGGCAAAGACAAAACAGTTGACTGCCATGTTTTCCTCTTTTCTCAACCGATTTTCTTTGTTTTTTTATTAATAAATATATAGATATTATTAGATATATAGATATGGTCGTTGCAGTTCTCTGCAAACTATAGCGTGTAAAGAATTAAAAATCTAGAGAGAAAAAAAACAAAAAAAAAAAAACAAATATCGGGACCCTATCATATATACCAGAACAAAACTTAAACGAATTAAATTGAGCATTAATCATGGGTAAAACAGCTTTGCTTTGGACTAATATTCCAAAGCAAAGCAAAGTTTGTAATGTCAAAATAACAGCTTTATACTAAATGCATATGGAATTATTACGGTACTTATAAGAAAAACACAATTTCTTAAATTTTTGTCTCTCTGTCTGTTTGTTCCGGCTAATCTCCGAAACGGCTGGACCAATTTTAACGGGACTTTCACTGGCAGATAGCTCATATTATAAGGAGTAACTTAGGCTACATTTATTTTAAAAAAAGACTTAGGGTTTCGCTCAAAAGAATTAAAACGTACCCAGGGACGAACCCGAGCGAAGCGAGGGTGAGTCGCTAGTCAGATATATGTACATATACATATTTAATATATAAAATATGAAAACAGAAAAAGGTGCTGATTGATACTTGTCTATATTTGTGCTAATAAATAGTTTTATAACTTACATTTAAAGATTTATGTAGATGGACTCGCGTGGATGGTTTTGTGTAGTTGGTTCCATAGTACTGCGGCATGGACAGGAAAGTAAAAGTTTAAAAAGTAAAAGAAAAATTTTAGCATAGAATTTATTCTAAATGTATATTATCTGGCCGATCGGAGTTCTTTTTTGTTATATCGTATTTTTTAGACAAAAAAAAAACTAAAAAGCGTAATAAATTAGCGATCATGTTATGCGTGGAACAATGCGAAAGAAAACCGCATGAAAACTCGAAAACACGCGTTTTCCCAGACATAAGACTAATCTAGATTGATTTTTCGCCCCCACATACCAAATTTTAGCGAAATCGTTAGAGCCCTTTCCGAGATCTCCGGTATAAATAAATAAATATACAAGAATTGCTCGTTTAATTATATTAGATATGTAGTATAGATAGATAATCATTTATCATGTTTAAACTGTTCTTTTAACGATGCCTTAATAAAGTGGCGCCATCTCTTATAGGATTATAACACTCGTTGAGTTAATTAGCTTATATCTATGTTAAGTATTATAGCTCTTATTTTTATGGTCATAGAATTCATATTCCATTGAGTAAATTGTAAAGGCGTCTTCATATAATACTGTGGTAGAAGATTTATGCACTAGTTATTTCTTGTTCAGTATCAGTAACTTGTGACTTGGATTTCTATGTTAAAGACTGGTTAGAAGGTTTTTGAAGTAAAACTTCGTTACGCACGCTTGACTTGGGGGGTAAGCTGGTGAATGCGTTACGAAAAAATGTACGTACGTCTGTTGCCATGGTAACCGTTGTTATTGTCCGACAAATGATATATAATATTATATTCTTTCCTTAAATGATATTCTATAAATATGTGATTGTAATATGACTAATATGTGTTATTTTTAGTATCTCACCTATCCCTAATTATTTAAAACATAAATTGAATTTCATAAAGAATACCGATAACCTACAGAAGTTTTACTTCTTGCGAGTGTACACAATACACATTCATACACGCACTCTTTAAGTTTTTTTTGAACTGAAAATTTTTTATAAAAAAATACCGAAGTATATGGCTATAGGGGGATCTATGGCGTTTAAAGACATCACATTCATTAGTGGAGTTTAAATATAAGTGCGAATTCGCACGCAGAAGACTGTATAAAAGCCCTTTTACAAAAACAAGGGGTTAGAAACCTGTAAAGTTTAGGGGTTACATCCCATTCAAATTACCAGCGATATCTAATATAGTTCTGTCCCAATTTACTTTAGGGGTGTTATTATATCAAATAACACAATTAACTTAATTCGTTTACGTTTAAGCTATATTGGATGACTACTAAATTATTCATTACATGTCACGTATTGGTTTTGGATGAACATCTGATACAATGATCTGGTTCTCTAGCGGAAGATTCGAGGCCTCTAGTTAAGTTTTAGCCCTTAAAGAGTTCCATTATCCACCTCCTAGCTGTATTCATTCATCTATACAGATAAATAAAATTAAAGTGTCTGTTTGTAATGTCAAAATAACAGTTTTATTTTACTAAACGCATATGAAATTATATGCGGTACCTACTTATAAGAAAAAAATCAATTTTTAAATTTTTTGTCTGTCTGTCGGTTTGTCCCGACTAATTTCCGTAACAGCTTTTCAGACAGACAGACTTTCACTGGTAGATAACTGATGTTATAAGGAGTAACTTAGGCTACTTTTATTTTAGAAAAAGAATTAGGGTTCCACTCCAAAAATTAAAACGTACGTAAGGGATGCACCCGAGAGGAGCGAGGGCAAGTCACTAGTCCATAATATAATCAGCTCGCTGGTATTATATCTTATAAATTTTCAAATCGATACGACAATTAGGATTAGGTTTAAATCGGTTTTCAAGATTTGATTATGTAAATAAAAACTTTCTGTTTTGAGTGTTTAACAAAACAATATGCAAAGAAAAACATTGTAACTACATATGTCGAAAGATAATTTAAAAATAAAAAATCTTTTTTATATTATACTAGGGACTCACTCTCGCTCCGCTCGAATTCGTCTAGCATAGATTTCTCAGAGATGAGATGTTTTCTCACAGTATTTTTACTGTGTATCCTATATGTTGACCTGGATAATCAGCTATCATCATACCAAATTTCACCAAAATCCCTCCAGTGGTTTTTCGGTGATGCGGTAACAGACAGACAGACAAAAATTCTAAAAACTATAGATTCGGCCTCTGTATCGATAATAATGTCTATTTCAATAAGATTTTCCAAAAAATATTTAATGTACAGATTCGACTTAGTTACAATTTTATTATATGTATGGATTTAATGTTTAAACTCATCATGTATTATAGAGTTACAATGTCGTAGTGTCGATAACACATATAGGTGGAGTAAATACGCAGGCCGCGTATGAGTTAAACACGCTAGCACAAGATCTAGCCGGTTCAGTCAGACAAACAATAATACGACGGAAATATTCAATTATATAATCATGTACACTTTGAAAATACTAGCACGTACCTATGTTATAATATGAGATAATTTTAAATGTTTAAAGACTAACTTATCTAGTCTTTTGAATAATTTTGTTTGGGATATTTTGAGTTCATTAATTTATATTAATTTATACTAATATAATAAAGCTGAAGAGTTTGTTTGTTTGGTTGAACGCGCTAATCTCAGGAACTACTAATCCGATTTGAAAAATTCTTTTTGCATTAGATAGCCCGTTAACTGAGGAAGGCTATAGGCTATAAATCATCCTGGAAAAAGTGTACGGTTCCCGTGGGATAGATTTGTTTTTGTCTAGGGACGAACCCAAAGCGAAGCGAGGGTGAGTCGCTAGTAATTTTATAAGAAGCAGTATCTGTTATTCTCAAATTTTTCGGGCAACGTTTTTGTTTTCTCCCTTAACTCCTATTTGAACTATTACGAACATCAAAATAAATAATCAAATCGGTACAGAGGGTGGTATTTCATTTTTATTTATAAAGAAAGACTTTATATAAAAACTAGCGAATTACCCTCGCTCCGCTCGGGTTAGTCCCTAGGTACCTACGTTTTAACGTTTAGTATAGATTTTTCAGAGATGAGATATTTTCCAGCAGTAAAAAGTATCCTATATGTTAACCAGGATAACTAGCTATCATCTTACTAAATTTCATTAAAATCTGTTCAGTAGTTTTCTCGTAATGCGTTCCCAGACAGACAGACAGACTAAAAAAATATTTAATGTAAGGTTTCTACTCTAAGGTTGCCTGGAAGAGATCGCTTGTAACAATAAGGCCGCCTTCTGCCATCTTTTTTTAATGTATTTCTCTTCTTTATATATTTCTTATGGTGTGTGCAATAAAGTATTCATTATTAAATTAACACACAGCACCATCTAGTTCCATGGTAAGCTACGAGGCTTGTGTTATGGGTACCAGATAGTTGATACACTACACATATATAACTTTAAATACATACATATTATAAATATAAACACCCATGACTGGAGTACAAACATTCGTATTCACGACACAAATGTGTGCCCCCAGTGGGATTCGAACCCGCGATCGCTGGCACAGCAAGTAGGATTACTACAAACTGAGCCAAACGTGTTGTTATTTATTATTATTAAGACTTTATATAAAAATTGTAAGTTAATTAAATTATTAGGTAGTTTGTAAAATTTTACATATCAGTTAATGGTAAATAACTTATAGCTTTTTTTAACGTTGTGAAATGCATTTACGCATACCACTTGTATACACAGGTGGTTATATCGGACTCACCGATCAGAAAATCTATAATTTTACTCTTCTTTAATCACTATTTGAAGTCGGTCAAACCGTGTGAACTGTGAATAATGAAGTTCATCTCACCAAGGTCTCAATTGGTCAGTGACCTCATAACACTAATATTTCTGAATGAATGAAGGTGATCGTAATTGATTAGTGGTTTGATAAAACAAACTTCCTATTATATTTATTAACTAGCGACTCACCCTCGCTTCGCTTAGATGCGTCCCTAGGTACGTTTTAGTTTTTTTGAGCGAAACCCTAATTCTTTTTCTAAAATAAAAGTAGCCTAAGTTATTCCTTATAATATCAGCTATCTGCCAGTGAAAGTCCCGTTAAAATCGGTCCAGCCGTTTCCGAGATTAACCGGAATAAACAGACAGACAGACAAAAATTTTAAAAATTGTGTTTTTCTTATAAGTACCGTATATAATTCCATATGCATTTAGTATAAAGCTGTTATTTTGACATTACAAACAGACCCTTAAATTTTATTTATCTGTATAGATATTAGTACCCGGCTGACCGAACTTCGCTCGGTGTTTTTCGAAAGATGCCTTTTTTTCAGAAAAAATACCTATATAGATAAACTAAAAAAAAACCTTATCTAAATACAAAATTTGCTTCAAATCGTTACAGTCGTTTCCGAGATATACGAAATAAATTTATATAGATACAAGAATTGCTCATTTAATATTATAAGATACTAGCGACTCACCCTCGCTCCGCTCGGGTTCGTCCCTACTTACGTTTTAACGCTTAGTATAGATTTCTCAGAGATGAGATGTTTTCACGCAGTAAAAAGTATCCTATATGTTGACCCGGATTACCAGCTATCATCATACCAAATTTTATCCAAAATCCCCCCAGTGATTTTTTTGTTATGCGGTAACAGACAGACAGACAGACAGACAAAAAATCTAAAAACTATAGATTCGGGCCTCTATATCGATACTAAAGTCTATTGCAATAAGATTTTCCAAAAAATATTTAATGTACAGATTCGGTTTAGCTACAATTTTATTATATGTGTAGATGTGAACTAGCGGCTTTCCCTCACTTCGCTCATATGCGTTCCTGGATACCTTTTGTATTTTTAATGGTGTGTAGGTACAGGTAGGGTCACCTTTTGGCTTTAATTATAATTATAAACTGCCTATGTATAACTTTGCCGGTGCCAGCCGATATAAATCAAAGCACACCGACTTGGAAAATATCTGATTAGGTATCTATAGTAAATGAAAACTACCAATCAGTTATTTTTTTACTTTTTAGTGCTTTTTTAGAAGTCGGTTTTTATTTTTTTCTTAAAAAGTGTTTTTTTTTCAACGTAATATTATGTACTAAGATCCATCCAAATCAGTCCAGCCGTTTTGCTTGAAGGAGTAACAAACATACACACAATCTTTCGCTTTTATTATAGTCGTGTGATTTAAAAGTATGTTGGTTTCCCTTTTTTGTCGGTTAGTCATTCACGCAGTAACGGAACAACGATTCGTCGTATTTCAACACACTTTTATTAGTTTCTGTTATGACTAACGAAATTTTGATTGGTAACTGGGTTTTCATGAAATTTAGTACAGATAGAGATTTTTGAAGTAAAACTTCTTGACGCATTTTTGAGGGGGGAGGGGGGGGGGGGGGGGTAAGCTGCTGAATGCGTTGAAAATGTACGTACGTTTGTTGCCATGGTAACCGTTGTCATTGTCTGACAAATGATATATAATATTATATTCTTTCCTCAAATGATATTCTATAAATATATAATTGTAATATGCCTAATATACGTTATTTTTAGAATCTCACATATCGTAATTATTTAAAACGTAAATTGAATTTCATAAAGAGCACCAATAACCTACAGAAGTGTTACTTCTTGCGCGTGTACACATTCATACACGTACTCTTTAATAATTTTTTTTTTAACACCTCGAGGACCGCGAGCACACCGGTGTGCTAGATAACAATTGAATTCTCGGAAATTCGCACGGATTTCTTAGAATTTGTCCGGGAGGGATTAATGTTGGGAAATACATTTACGCATACCACCTGCGTACATACAGGTGGTTATGTGGGACTCACCGGGAAAACCAGTACTATCCATTAAAACCTAACCGAACCTCCCCCGTCTTAATGGGGCGTCGCAGGATCGCCTTTTGAGTTTAGATTCATTGAGTCATATATTGTACTAGAGACTCACCCTCGCTTCGCTTCGGGTTCGTCTCTAGACAAAAATAACTCTATCCCATGGGAACCGTACATTTTTTCGGGATAATATATAGCCTAAAGCCTTCCTCGATAAATGGACTATCCAACACAAAAAGAATTTTTCAATTCCATCCAGTAGTTCCTGAGATTAGCGCGTTCAACCAAACAAACAAACAAACAAACAATCAAACAAACTCTTCAGCTTTATAATATTAGTATAGATTATTCGTATGTCAAAAACGTGATTTTTTTAAATTTTAAAACTATACATCTAATGGATATTTATGATGCAGAGTACAATAGAATAACTTTTATCTTTTTTAGATTACTGTGAGATATAAGTATTTTGTTAAACTAGCGACTTACCTACGCTTCTCTTGGATGCCCCTAGTTGCTTAGGATACTTCAGATCACCCTATCTGTGTATAGTTACATCCAAATCTGTCAAGCCGTTTCTTGGTAAAGGTGTAACAAACGTTCGCACACATCCTTCGATGTCACTAGGGATCTGCCAATACGTAAAAATAATAATAATGATAACGTCTTCCTGACCGCTTTCGGCAGTGTCGGCCAATCTAATTGAGACTAGCCATCTGTGCCGGAGATATTATAGTGCACAAGTGTACGCGCAGACACAACGTGCACTCTCTATTCCTGTCACTCTCATACTCCGGTGGACGACATGAGACACGACCGGTGAGAGTTAAGGCGCAGGACCGACGGCTTTACGTACTCTCCGAGGCACGGGGGTGAAACATCGCCAGCTTCCCAACTCCAGGCTACCACTGAGAAAATCTTAACAGTAAATCTCAGTCATTAAACTTTGCTCGACCCGGGAGTCGAATCCAAGACCTCAGCATCTGCAGCCGTACATGCTAGCCACTAGACCACCAAAGCAGTTAGTGTACAAATAATAACACCACACGTATAATGAACCCAAATATAATAATAGATGTCTCTCGCTCACCGTCTCAAGGACTCGATAGGTCAACGACCCCATGACATATATTTTTTATTGCACTGCCATACGGACTTCACTAATCTGAATCGATATGACTTAATTCATTTTTTTTTTAATTTATGGCCGACGATACGTTTAGTTAAGTTTGTAGTGACCCTACTTGCCGTGCCAGCGGTCGCGGGTTCTAGTCCCGCTGGGGGCATTCATTTGTGTGATGAGCACGAATGTTTGTACTCCAGTTATGAGTGTTTATATTTATTATATGTATGTATTTAAAGTTATATGTGTGTAGACTGTAGTGTATCAACTATCTGGTATCCATAACACAGGCTCGTAGCTTACCATGGAACTAGATGGTGCTGTGTGTTAATGTCCCAATATATTTATTTATTTGTAATGGGCAAGTACGAGTCGGACTCGCACACCAAGGGTTCCGTAGCATGACATTTTGATAAATTAATTTATTATATAATTAAATTTTGTTTTTATTAACGTTTTTACCCATAAATATTATATTATACATTTTATAGACGGCATAAATAAAATTGTATGTTATTGAATTTGTATGAAAAACAAAGTTGATGAGAAAAGGCTGAACGCGTGCTATCGAAAATGTCCCGATTCTCAAAATTTTCTAAATGTATGTACCTATGTATATTCTCCAAAATGATTTCCTTTGAACGTATAGGTATATCAACTCACTAGCGACTCACCCTCGCTTCGCTTCGGGTTCGTCCCTAGACAAAAACAAATCTATCCCACGGGAACTGTACAATTTTCCGGGATTATATATAGCCTATAGCCTTCCTCAGTTAACGGGCTATCTAATGTAAAAAGAATTTTTCTAATCGGATTAGTAGTTCTTGAGATTATCGCGTTCAACCAAACAAACAAACTCTTCAGCTTTATATAATATTAAGTATTAAGTATTAAGTAATTAAGTAATTAAGTAATTGAGTATTAAGTATAGATTTTTTTTTATAATTCGACTGCAGAGTTGTCTAGTGTTTTACATGTGACATCTACCTACAAATATTCTGTCAGAGAGCATATCGAAAATATGTTCCGTTCTTGCCTTTTCACTACAGAACCCGTGTGACGTTGTAGGGGGTAATCTCTGAATCCACTGAACCGATTTAGATGAAATTTGGTAAAAAGATAGTTTGAGACCCTGGGAAGGACATATGATACTTTTTATCCCGGAAATCATCCCTTAAGCGGATGAAAATGGGGAAGAATATTTGAATGGGGAATCAAGCAGCCACACTGACGTCGCAAATGCACAAATTACAGATAACTTTATAAATCAGCCAGTTAAAAATCGCCAGAATGAGCAGGCTGAAAAAAAAATAAGAAAGGAATATAACAAAAATACACGACGAGAAAAACAAAAAAGGGGTGTTAGTCGGCGGGGAGTTGAAATGGGTGGATGCTATTCGTGATTTTTAACTCTTAATTTCTTATTATATCTTATTTTCTATTTTCTATTACTAAATTTTAGCGAAATCGTTAGAGCCGTTTCCGAGATCGCTGGTATATCTATATAGATAAATAAAATTGAAGTGTCTGTTTGTAATGTCAAAATAATAGCTTTATACTAAACGCATATGAAAGTATACACGGTACATATAAGAAAAACACAATTTTTATTTTTTTTTGTCTGTCTGTCTGTTTGTTCCGGTTAATCTCCGAAACGGCTGTACCGATTTTGACAGGACTTTCATTGGCAGATAGCTGATGTTATAAGGAGTAACTTAGGCTACTTTAATTTTAGAAAAAGAATTAGGTTTCCGCCTAAAAAAATGAAAACGTATAGAGGGACGAACCCGAGCGAAGCGAGGGTGAGTCGCTAGTAAATAAATAAATGTACAAGAATTGCTCGTTCAAATATATTAGATAGATATATTTTGAAAGTTGATGCTGGCTTTTTACTGAGTTATCCTATACTTACAATTAGTATGTTGTTAGTTGTATTTAAATGGATGCAAACTTTTTACGTACGCGTGAACTTTACATTAATATAATATAATAAATAATAATACAATAACATGTATTTATGTTATGACGTAAATGGCAAAATAATTACAAAACAACTGCATAATTTTATGTACACGTATGAACGAAACGGACTCATGCATCAATTATCAACAAAAAATCAACAACTAGGGTTCTATACTAATTACTTGCACATAATATTCAACATATTTACTATTTACTACTACGTTTATATACATACTAGCGACTCACCCTCGCTCCACTCGTGTTCGTCCCTACTTACGTTTTAACGTTTAGTATAGATTTCTCAGAGATAATATATTTTTCCGCAGTAAAAAGTATCCTATATGTGGACTCGGATAACCAGCTATCATCATACCAAATTTCATCAAATTCCCTCCAGTGGTTTTTTAGCGATGCGGTCACAGACAAATAGATAGACAGATAAAAATTCTTAAAACTATATATTCGGCCTCTGTATCGGTAATAATGTCTATATCAACAAGATTTTCCCAAAAAAAAAAAATTATGCACAGATTCGGCTTAGTTACAATTTTATTATATTTATAGACTGGAGACTCATTCTTCGGGTTCTCTTTAGACAAAAACAAATCTATCCCACGGGAACCGTACATTTTTCCGGGATGAGATATAGCCTATAGTCTTCCTCAGTTAACGGGCTATCTAATGCAAAAAGAATTTTTCAAATCGGATTAGTAATTCCTGAGATTAGCGCATTCAACCAAACAAACAAACAATCAAACTCTCCAGCTTTATAATATTAGTATAGATAGAAGAATAGATTAGGAAGGATACTGAAAAATCATTACGTTTATTAAGTAATATACAATGTTCTGTTAAAACATTTTCACTGTCCACTTGAAGAAAAATTTTAAATCTAAGTTTTTAGGGTTCCGTAGTCAACAAGGAACCCTTATAGTTTTGCCATGTCCGTCTATCCGTCCGTCCGTCTGTCCGCAGCTTAGCTTAGAGACTCTTAGTACTAGAAAGCTGTAAATGTGATTGCTCTAATCTATACAAATAAATAAAATTAGAGTGTCTGTTTGTAATATTAAAATAACCGCTTTTTACTAGAGGAGTATGGATGTACACGATGGATGACACGGTACATATACCAAAACAACATCTTTTATAATTTTTTGTCTGTCTGTCTGTCTGTTTGTTCCAGCTAATCTCTGAAACGGCTCAACCGATTTTAGCGGGACTTTCACTAGCAGATAGCTGATGTAATAAGTAACTTAGGCTACTTTTATTTTAGAAAAAAATAGGGTTCCACGAAAAAAAATTCAAAAGCAAAAAAAAAAATAATTAAAAATAAATGTGTTGGGAAGCAACGTATTATAATATAGTTTGATAAATATAATAAAACTAGCAGTTACCAAAAAAACTATTAGGTTTGCTAATAATTATTATAAGCAGACATTTGTAAGTAAAATTGCAAGAACTAATAAGGGCGTAAATCGATATTATACATAATCCTGAAACCGTAGAATACTATTTTAAAAGACAGAAGATGTAGAGATTATCAAATACCTATTCTAGGAAATCATCTATTCTATTATATTCTTTATTGTACTTTAAAAGAAAAAAAAACAATGAACTAATATTATAAAGAGGAAAGAATTGCTTTTTTATTTGTTTGTTTGTTTGTTTGAATCGAATAGGCTCCGAAACTACCTATTGAACCGATTTAGACGAAATTTGGTAAGAAGATAGTTTTAGACCCTGGGAAGGACATAGGATTTAGTTTAGGATTAGTTTTTATCCTATATATATATATATATATATATATATATAGGATATAGTGAAAATGGGGGTGAAAGTTTGTATGGGAAAGCAACTCAGGGACGAACCCGAGCGAAGCGAGGTCAGTCGCTAGTTCAAGATGTAGGTAACATCACATTTTGTTTAAACTGGAATTCTATTTGGACAATGATTTATATTTATTTTAAAAGATCTTCACGTTATTATTAATGTTGGCATTATTTTTCATTTAAGAATTTTAATTTTTAGCATAATGTACCTATATATACTTGCTCGACATTTTTTGTTTTTATTCTATATTCATACAAGCGAATTAATTTCGTTTCGCTCGAGCGAGTCTAGGTGCGTCGTTAACTACGATTTAAATAATTAATTAAAAATAATTAAAAAGTTTTTGTGTGCGTACCTTAGGAGATACATGCATACATGCTATTTATTCAATTAATCATTTATTTCAGGCAATATTTACGAGAAGATCATAAATATGTAAACTGAGGCCCATAAAATATATACCTTAAAATCTAACATATATGTCGGCGCAGGACGGCCAACATCAGAATTATTCATTATAGTGGGCGTGATCTTAAATAATGTCTTTTAACAAATACAGTAGATTTAATCAACTAAGTCAATTATACTTTACACAATCAATAATTATAAACAAATTCGGAAATAAGTAATTCGTCGTGTACGTGGTGCACGGGCGGTCCAAATCTGACATCCTTTTATAATTTTTCTAATAGTCAACTTTATTCTCTATTTAGTTTCTTTTTAAAACCTGCCAGTTTGTATCACCCTGCTACCATCGCTTCGACGCTTTACTAGAGTGCTTCACACTCTAATCCGATGAGTTCACCAAAACCTCCAGATGGCGCACTGAGCGCGCCGTCACGGCCGGACTGACATCCGACCGTCCTCGGGCGTCCCTTTATTGTAGCCGTTCTAAAACCAAAAACAATCACATAACTATGTGACCCGCTCGTCTATCCTGTCACTCAGGAACATTACTCTCACTAGTAATAAAATTAATATACTCTGTCATACTCTACACATACATCAAAACATATGAAAGCATGTATCCTTTCGACCATCTCAGCTTATGGACCGGATGACATCTTTCCTTCAACTAACACAATATGGCCCGGATGGGTGTATCCTTACGAACAAAATCCCACACAGATTTCGACTGGACTACACTATCCTTTCGACCAACCACAAACTGTAAGCATGGACCGGACGAGTGTATCCCTTCGACTATCCCATAACCATGGGCATAGACCGGATGACACTGTCCTTTCGACCAGCTCCAACCTAAGCATGGACCGGACGAGTGTGTCCCTTCGACTATCCCATAACAATGGGCATAGACCGGACGACACTGTCCCTTCGACCATCTCCACAACGTAAACACGAACCGAACAGATGTGTCCCTTCGACCAGCCCTATAAGAAGGCATGGACCGGACGACACTGTCCCTTCGATTATTTCAGTCACTAAACATAAATTATATTTTATAGAATATAAAGCGTACAACCTTGTTATTATGAATAATACTCCTCAGTAGACACTAATTTCAACCTCGTACGTCCATTGTGTCTAGATCAGGGTAAACACTAATACTGCCTGAACCAATGGACATGATAAAACATTGGCACCGTTCGATGGTAACTCTTCGTCATCTTCTGGCGCCGTCACGGTTTCCTCGTCATTCATTATGCTAGTACTAATTTGTAACAAGCCATCGTGTCTCTGCGATACTGAACATAAATTATATTTCTAAACGCGTTGTGAACCAGTGATATTCTAAAGTTCAAATTAAAAGAAGTTATAACATAAGGTCCTTTAAAAATTTCTGTCTAACTTAGTTTTATTTCGCTCGCTATTTTTAATAAAACATAATCACCTTTAGAAAATGCTTTAATAGTCCCGATCACAGTTAAACTGTATTGCATCTGATTTTGCTGTGTTGTTAATATTTCTTAAAGCTTTATTTCTTATACTATCTAGAGCTAATCGACTATTTTGCTCAATAATATTAGGTGGGGAAACCTTAGACACCCCAAGGACTACGCGCGAGTACCTAGCAATAGTTCCGTGGGAGAGTAAGTACTTAGTCACACTCGATTTCGTGCCATTAAGTGCTAACTGAATATTATTCAATTATCCGGCCTTGTTTTGTTATGATTATTTTCAACGATAGTGAGAACTAACTAAATTAATCTCTAACTCTCCTGTAATAACCCTCTTAGAAAGTATACTTTATATAATTGTAATCCTTATATCTACTTAGTAAGTTTAAAAGAACTAATTCATCCTCTGAATTTAAATCTGTATCAACTTGGAACAGTTCCGTTTTTTTTTTCGACGCAAAAGTTAGTCCTTACTCTGGTATTAAAGAAATGAAATGAAATAAACTTTATTGAATCAGAGCCATTACAAGCACCTTTGAATCGTCAATTCAACCTAAGCGTTGGTGTAGTCAGTCCATGAGAAAGCCATCACGAGCCCGGAAAGCAGCTCCGCTGAAAAGACCCGGCAAGCAACTCAACAGCTGCTCCTTTAAATATCGAAGTTAAATTTATTTTATTAACATAACAATATAGATAGCCTGCATATGAGTCAATATTTCTCAATTTCACACATTTCCATCAACAAGAAACTCTTGAACAGTGTAATCGCCCTGCCCAGTAAAATACTTTTAATTTTATTTCTAAACCTTTGAAGAGGCAAATCTAGTACATTTTATGGAATCCTATTATATATGTGTATACTCAGACCCCTGAAGGATTCATTCACCTCCCGAAGTCAAACTCCGGACGCAACAAGCCCATTTCTAATACCAGTGTCTACTGCGTGTTCATCACTGTTTTTTACATACCTAATTATTTAAATTTTTGCGAACAAGTAATATATTACACAGTATATATTGTGACGCAACCGTAAGAATACTAATTTTTTGAAAAGATCTCACACAGAATCACGAGCTCTTAGATCATAAATAGCCCGTACTGCTCTTTTTTTTGAAAAAGCAATATCGAATTAATCTCCGCGGCACTACCCCAAAGAAGCATTTCGTAAGACAAAACACTATTAAAACAACTAAAATATTCAAGTCGGGCAGTGATAATATTCGTTAGGTTTTTAACTTTCCTAACTGCATAGGCGGCGGAACTACTTACATACATAACCCGCAAGTGTCGAGAGATAGGGGTTCCACTGGTCTAGTGTTATGCCTAAAAATACTACTGATATAATTATTTACAGTGTTTGACTATTCATATTCAGACTAATATTCTGCTTTTTTTTACGCCAGGCAATGCAAACTCGACACATTCTTTTTTTTTTGCATTTAATACTACGTTATTTAATTTAAACCAGCGAAGTATATGCGACAAATCACCGTTCACCCCGTCATAATTAGGTTTACGATGCTCAAAGAGATTATCGTTATCAATCGTTACTTATAAACCTTTATCAAAATATCCCTGTCTATTATTACTGAGTCAGAAATAAAATTATCAGACACGCAAACAAGCTTTTTTAAAATATTTGTAATTTTAATTTCACTCAGAATCTGAGTAGTGCATTTAAGATCATCTGCCAATACTAGTAAGATATACTACATTATGACGTTTAACACCAGGAAACATTTGGGCGCAATTCTCTTTTAAAAGGGAATAAGCAGATCTACTTTCAAATATAAAAAGAATTTGCCCATCGGAAAATATACCTAAAGTTGCTCTCAATGGTCGCTACTTGCATATAGTAACCTCCTAGCTAGCAGTACCAGTACTTATTCTCTTGCCCGGACGGACACAATGTTGCTACGTGGCCACTGGCCAGCTTGCCACATGTAAACCATAAAACATTTGTCATCTTACCTTGGTTACGACTTAAGCTAAATATGTTTTGTAGCATGGATGAAGTAGGTTCCTATTCACGCTTTCTACAATCAATCTGTCTATGACCGGGTATCTACGCCACACCAATGACAGTTTCCAGGAATTCTCATACCCGTTGTCCTAGATCTCTTGCAATCAGTTATCAGGATCTTGATGTCAATCGGTGATATTATCTAATCGCCGCTTTAGCGAAACATCCCCAAGAATTTGAAACAATTATACTCTAGTAATTACAAAATGTGCGGTCAGTTCTCCTCATATTATTCTATCCTTATATAGTACTGAGGTAACAAATCCAGTTATCACTTATTCAGGCAACTCAGTCTCAGTTTTAGCTATTCTTTCGATCAAATTCCATAAGCGCGTCGCAGCCTTAGACGCTGTTTCTCTAGCTTTAACTTGAAATCTTAAAATATCATCAAAATAATCTTGAATAAGCTTAGGCTTGGAAAATTTAACTAATCATATTTAGTTCACAGGGGTCCATATCAGTTCATTAAGATTTAATTGCAACAAACAACAACACAACATTTTAACGAATCCATAAGAGCTACTAGCAAATCGAAACCTTCAATATTTCTTTTTTTTTGCCTCTGTGATGCTGCACCATCCGTCTATATCTGCTTCTGCATCATCAGAATCGAACGAAACAAGATTATTCACATTGATACTTGTAGTAGTTTTTTTTGCTTGCAACATATCCCTAACAGTCGTGTTAGTAAAGCCTCCATATCTCTTAAAACCTTCTTCGCAGCATCATTCGGTTTCGTCGTTACATGGTATGGTTCATCCCACTTCTGATGTCGGCGCAGGACGGCCAACATCAGAATTATTCATTATAGTGGGCGTGATCTTAAATAATGTCTTTTAACAAATACAGTAGATTTAATCAACTAAGTCAATTATACTTTACACAATCAATAATTATAAACAAATTCGGAAATAAGTAATTCGTCGTGTACGTGGTGCACGGGCGGTCCAAATCTGACATCCTTTTATAATTTTTCTAATAGTCAACTTTATTCTCTATTTAGTTTCTTTTTAAAACCTGCCAGTTTGTATCACCCTGCTACCATCGCTTCGACGCTTTACTAGAGTGCTTCACACTCTAATCCGATGAGTTCACCAAAACCTCCAGATGGCGCACTGAGCGCGCCGTCATATATATATACATAGTCAGGTCACAAGTTCTGTCACATGTTTAATATGAAATAATTGAGACATGTTTATTATTGATGTAAACATTTATATACCAAAATGAACTTAATAAAACACAGATTCTTATGCTAACAAAGTTTATTCAAAATGACCCCCGCGATTTTGAATACAGACCTTCAACCGCCGCCGCCAGTCGTCTATCGTAGCACGAACGAGGTCTATGTCAATTTCGGCGGCTGCCTTAATCAAGGATGCCTTGAGTGACTCCAAATTAGGATGACGTGTTGAGCAGGCCTTTTCCTCCAAGTGTTGCCATATGTTGTAATCTAACGGACTCAAATCTGGACTGGAGGAGGGCCAGTCTTCGTGCCGGGTGAAGTCAATTTCACGCGCCGCCAGCCAGTCTTGAGTGCTTTTCGTTCTGTAAGCTGGCGCAGAATCTTTTTAGAATACCCAGCGCTTGTTATTGATCATAGTATGAGAAACAGGTTTCACAAGGTCCGTGAAGACTGTATTTTGATACAAAACTGCATTTGTTTTTACGCCTTTCTCTCAAAAATGTACCTAAGTTAAGCCCCAATAAGAGACTCTCAACCAAACCATGAGTGAGGATGGAAAATGGGCTCGTTGGACACGCGGAACATGCTTGCTCGCTTCTTCACTACTGTGTGCTATCACCGTAACATTTTGTTTGTTATAGCTCTCTTCCACATAAAAAATTTTTTCATCCGAAAAAAGAATTTCCCGATTATTGTTTCCCGCGTACCGCTTCAACAAAGCGCGACATCTCTTCAACCTCAGGTCCATTAAACGAGCGTCCAAACGATGTCCTATTTTTCTTCGATATGCCCGAAGTCCTAAGTCTTCATTTAATACCCTTTTAACCGTGGTTCTGCTTAAACTCATCTGAAGGGCCAAAAGTTTTTGCTTACGTATGGGATTTCTTTGAATTCGCGCCTTCACAGCTTTTATCACTGCTGGAATCCTAACCGAGCGAGGGGGACCACTTCTTGACCCGTCATCTACTATAGAGTCTTCAATGTATCGTTTGATGGTACGATAAACGAATCTTTTGGTTATATTCAAATTTTTCAATATGTCAAAAATCTGAATTGGCGCGAGACCGCAAGAATGCAACGCAATAACCGCAACGCGGTCTTCTTTAAGTGTCCACTCCATATTTAAAAATGAGTAAATTTTTAAAAAGTATACATTTTTATATTCATGAAAAATTCGAAATTCGATTTCAATAAACTTTTTTGTGGCCAGCATTTTAAATTCAAAAGTTTTTATTGTGTGACGGAACTTATGACCAGACTATGTATATATATATGGTAAGTCCGGGAAAGTTGAATATAGTTTTAAAAAACGATCAATATTAATTATATGTGTAAGATTTTTCATAAAATAAGCATAGTTTATTTTAATTCAATATTTACTTATGCCATTCAGATTAAATTTGGAACTATTGTGCAATATATTCTAGATTAAAAATCTTTTTTAAAAATAATAGAAAATAGGCATCTCACCCAGGCATTTGGGTTAGTTGCCTATAGATATCAGGGTATCAGGGTAGGTATAGGACGAGTAATTAGTGCATAATCAGATGTACTTTGCTTAGTGACGCAAAAATCCTTTTTTTTATGCATTTATACGTACTACCTGTAGATGTACAGGTGGTTATGTGGGACTCACCGGCTAGAAAAGCCAGTACTACCCACTAAAACCCAACAAAACCTCCCCCGTCTTAATGGGGCACCCCGACGGCAGGTCTGCCGAAGCAGACTACAACAACCGTAAGGTTGCTCCCACGATCCACTCTGCCGTCAGAGAAGTACCAAGAGCAATCATACGGATTAGGCCATAATCCACCACGCTGGCCAAGTGCGGGTTGGCAGATTTCATAATGTCTTTCGAAAACTTGCTAGGTTCTCTCAGATATGCAGGTTTCCTCGCGATGTTTTTCTTCACTGTAAGGCAAGTGGTAATCATGTTTGAAATGATTCGCACATGAAAATATCACAAGTGCGAGACCCAGGATCTCACTTCACTCGCTTTCCCAAGCGAGCGCGTTACCCACTGGGCTACCACTGCCTTAATTAGCGTCCGGATGAACTGCCGAACGCTAATGAGCTCCCCCACCACGACAAGGTGAACGCACGTTGGGGGGAACCAATTAATATACTGGGCATCTAACCCCAAAATATCATTAGGCATCTCTCCCGATCATTAGGGAGAGATGCCTATCGACTCTGAACACACCGTAAAGCATTTACAATAGAAAATGGTGGATTGTTAACAAAACAAGATCACAATGTTACATTATGAAACAACTTAATACTATTTAGCTAAAGAATTTAGGGGAAAAAATTACTGCAAACTATCTCAAAGATTATATTCTAACGTAAAAGTTAACTACATTATCTTATTTTACAAATTAACACCAAAATATTAATTATAAGTAATATGTCTTTGTGTAAAAACTTCCACACTGACATTAACTGTCGACTGACGTACTATGGACGCGTTCCGAATCACGCAACATTAATTAAATTAATTTTTAAATTTATTAGGCGTCTCTCCCTTATGGGCATCTCTTCCGGACTTACCCTATACATATATATATATAAACTATTTAACACTATACTTATATTTAATAGGTACTACATGCTATACTTTTCTGTAAGTCTTTTTAAGACCTTATATAAAATACTAGCAGTACTCGCGGCCATGTTCGCTTTCAAAATTCCTGATCGCTACCAAACTTCACAGGATCACAGTCTAGTCTGACGATTGCCTGAAAATTTTCATCAAAACTCCAATCATTTTTCAGTCTTTAGAGATCACACATATACTCGTCGATTTATATATATATATATATATATATATATATATATTTCACGTACATATTACGTTTTTATATTATTTTATTATATGTATAGATGTTACGATGGGAAAAAATGTGACAGCAGAACTGTCAAACTGAACCGTGTTGAGATTTTCTCAATTACCATACGCGACATTGGCGATGTAAGTGGTGCCCAAACGGCACTCCTAGAAGCCATTGGACATAATAATTGAATTGAGTTCAAAAATAATATTCAAATTTTCGACTTTTCGGTGGAATTTCCAAAAAAAAAAGTTTTATACAAACCTAGTCCTGACAATTACGAAAACAACCAAAAAGAAATCAGCCAAGTCCGTCGAGTCGTTCTCTAGTAATGCTCCGTCATATATGTGGTAAATGATTATCATAAATATAGATAAGTTTAATTATTCTTGTTTACGTCAATTTAAGTATTATATTTTTATATATACCGTTTTTATTCTTGTTTTTCTATAATAATACATATATCATATCTATTTAAAAACTTGTCAGATATGGACTAGTTTTAGACAAAAACTTGAAACGAAAATATTATATTAAGATTTGCATATTTATATTTTTAAATTAATAAGGTTCTTTTTTTTGATAAGGTTTTCTTAGATTGTAAGAATAATTTAAATAAGAACAAGATAATTTTTTTTTATTTATTTTTATAAGCGTTACAAAAAGTAATATGTGGTCGAACTAACTATCTACCTACATACATACATATATTAAATTACATGTGTATATAGTGTAGTAGTTTTATATATTGAACTACTAAATATTATGCTTCATATTACGTAAATAAAATTTTGATGTAAGTCAGTTTTAATTATCTGTTGATTTATGTGAACTTTATAATTATACTATGTTTTAGATTTGTTATCATTTTTGAACGTAGCCAAAAGAATTAAAAATTCAATATTTTAACATTGAAAATGTTTTTTTTGTCGCTTCGGTATAGGCCCGATTTTCAGCGAAAGTGCGACATCGCCCTGGTGTCGTGGCTTTTGGGACTACGTAGCTGATTGGGATGTCAAAAGACGCGTCATGACAAGGGCTACAAAATGCAAAAAAAAAAATGAATAAAATCAATTACTTTTTTTTAAATCGAAATAGTGTGAAAAATGCGGTCGTTTTTCGCCCGGTTTCGCTCAGAAAATAATTCATATCTCGAAAACGAAATGAGATATCGAAAAAATGAAAAAAACCCCTAGAGATACAATTTTGGGTTACATTTTAAAAATCATTGGAGGTGCGTATCATGGCTGGGTTATTCAGAAGTTGTACCTTTGTGACGCGGAGTTTACACCCGAAGAGCGCGTGAGCGCAATATTGATGGTGAATAAATATTTTGGAACATGATTATGTGTTTGAATGAAGTGATTCTTTATGCATAAATAAATATGTATTTAAACTAATAACTAACTAATATCTATACACTTAATAAAACAGTAACTTAGCGAAATCTATACGTGAAATATTTTTTAAAACAATGACTGTAACCTATTGTATACAGAATATATACCCTAAAACAATAGTTATTAAAATTTTTGTCTGTATGTCTGTTTGTCTGTTTGGGTGTGCGCGTTTCACGCAAAAATTACGGAACCGATTTTAACTACATTTTGTGTAGTGGTAACTTATTACTCGGGCCATATATAATATAATTTAATCCCATTAATAAAATATTATAATTAATTGAAATATTATGAATGCGAAAGTTTGGATGGATATTTGTTACTCAATCATACCAGAGCGGCTGAACGGATCTGGATGAAAAGCACAAGGATAGATTATAGTCTGGTAAAACAAATTATTTTTTAGCCCGAAAAAACGTACGATTCCCGTGGGATGAATTTATTTTTGTTTTACAAAAAGCAAGCGATCAACTATCTATTCAATACTAACCGTTAAAATGTACCTAGGGACGAACGCGCGATGCGAGGGTGAGTCGCTACTCTGTATCTATACATATACTAAAATTCAGAGTCAAATCTATACATTAAATATTTTTTTGGAAAATCTTATTGAAATAGTCATCATTATTGATACCGAGGCCGAATCTATAGTTTTTAGAATTTTTGTCTGTCTGTCTGTCTGGGAACGCATCACGAGAAAAGCAATACGACAGATTAAGATGAAATTTCGTATGATGATAGCTGCTTATCCGAGTCAACTTAAGGATACTTCTTACTGCGGGAAAATATTTCATCTCTGAGAAATCTATACTAGACGTTAAAACATAACTAGGGACGAATCCGCGTGAGTCGCTAGTAGGTATATATATAAAAGGCTTTGTCCTGTCTCACTGATGGATCAACGCACAGCCTAATAAACCACTGGTCGTAGAGACGTGTATTTTTGAAGAACTTATTCCTTATATATTTTAAAAATTCTCATCCTCTTCATCCCTTAAAGGGGTAAAAGGGGATAACAAAATTTATCTGTGAAAAAAATTATTTAAAATCAGAATTACTTGAAACTTAGTATTAATGATCTTCAATTCAATTAAAGAAACACGAGTTTCATCTTCTTTTATAATTCATCCCGTAAGGAGGTAAAAAAGGCGATGAAAATTTGTAATTTATTTGTATTAAACTCTGTAATTTTTAATGTAAAATGCACGGAAAGTGGTATTTAGCTTTAAAATAAATAATTAAAATACGTATGTAATTTGTATATTAATTTTTTTTGAAATTTTATGTTAAAAATTATTTAATTCAATTCATTTGCCAGATTCATTTTCAATGTACCCGAAGGTCGTGGCAGACACAAGATCTGTGGATTTTTTTATTAATTAATATTTAGTTTTATTATTTCAAATTATAATACTCTTTGATCTACGTAAAGCATTCATTATAAAATGAGAATGAGGTACAAAGGCTTTGGAATGGAAAAAAGTTAATACTAGCCAGTAAAGCTGGAATATTGATTAGATTTAAAAATAAAGATTTAAAAACAGTCTTACGTAGTGTGTTTTCGAAAATGGGAAAAAATGAATTCCGCGCGGTTATTAAGTATGTGTGCTTGAAAAATTTCGCTACCGAACAAGTTAATCAAGACTTACAAGATACTTTAGGAGCAAATGCTTCACCATATTTTACTGTTGCACGTTGGTGCGTCGAATTTAAACCTGGAAGAATATCCACCAAAGATGATTCTCGCTTGGGCCGCCCCATAACGGTAGTGACCGAAGAAATGCGCAAAAAGGTTGAAAACATTGTTTTAGGAGATTGTCGTGTCACGTTACGTTTTATAGCCGAAAAAACAAAGATTTCTACTGGTAGTGTGCATAGCATTTTACACGAACGCTTGTGGATGAAAAAAGTAACCCCGCGCTAGGTCCTTAAAATGCTTACCGATGCACAAGAACTAACCAGGCTGAACATTTCTCGAGTTTCTTTGGATCTGTTACTACAAGATCCTGTTTGTTTTTTGTCTCGATATATAATCGTGGATGAAACGTGGCTTCACCATTACGATCTAGAAACAATACTCTATGACTTGGAAAAGACCATCATCTTCAACCCCTGAGAAATTTAAGGCGAGTCATTCCGCCGGAAATATTATGGACTCTCTTTTCTGGAATAGTAAAGGGGTGGCCATGATGGAATATTTCCACCATGGAGCTACTGTTACGGTCTCTTTGTATGCGGAACAAATAAAAAAAATGCGTAACGAAATTCACGAGAAATAGCGAGGCAAAATAGCAAAAATGATTTCGTTCCATTAAGATAATGCCCCGGCTCACAGGTCCACCGTTGCTATGGCTGCAATTAGAGATGCTGGCTTCGAAATACTTGAGCGCTCTCCATATTCACGCGACTTTGCCCCTAGTGATTTCTATCTATTTCCAAGGTTGAAGGAGTCTCTGAGAGGACAGAGATTCGGAAATGATGAAGCAGTAGTTGCTGCAGTACAGAAATTTTTAGGTCCTCAGGATGAAGAGTTTTTGTAAGAAAGAAATTTTAAGCTTAGACAAAAGATATTCTAATATATATTTAAAAGTACAATAACATTTAATAAAAGTTACCGGCAACATACCCATTCTCACTTTTTATTGAACGCGTCGTACGCGATTTTTTGACATTTTAAATAAACTTTAATATTCGCGATTGTAAGCGGTTTTATTTTTATATTTTTTTATAATTTAAATTTATATTTATAAAAATAAAACCGTTTAAACATTGAAAAAATTGTTTTATTAAAAAATATATTATATGGTATTAAAAGAACAACGAGACCAGGTCCAGATATAATTACTCTTTAAATATATGGCCCAACCCAACTCTTTGGTTACGGAATCCTAAAATTAGGCATAATATTCATGAGTCATCGACAAAATGACAATACAAGGTCGGAGATTCCCGCCTTTTTTACGTGAAATGAAACGTCATTTCTATTTTCCCTTTCTATGGAGTTTTAATTAATTATGAATTTGTAATACTTTGACACTTGTTGAAAATACCGTGGAATAAAATAATTATATTGGACCTATAGTAATAAGTGTAATATAAATAATATTTTCCAAAAAGACGACACTATCAGTATAAAATATTATAAATACGGAAGCCTATAAAGAATATGGACGTCAGAATAAGCAATAATATTAAAAGAGTAAATATTTTAGGACAATAACATACAACACCATCTAGTTCCATGGTAAGCTACGACTATGTTATGGATACCAGATAATTGATACATTACACATATATAACTTTAAATACACACATATTATAAATATAAACATCCATGACTGGAGTACAAACATTCGTGCTCATCATATAAATGAATGCCCCCAGCGGGATTCGAACCCGCGACCGCTGACACAGCAAGTAGGGTCACTACGATCTGAGCCGAACGTGTCGTCAAAGAGTGTTATAAAACTAAACATGAAACCAAACAATAATGTTTTAAAATAGTATGAAAATAACAATTTGTATACTGAGTGATAAGTAAATAAATGTCAGTGAATATAGCTAATGGATTATATTATAATAAAGAAAATAAATAAGCAAATATTATTTATTATCTATGCTAATATTATAAAGAGGCAGAGTTTGTTTGTTTGTTTAAACGCACTAATCTCGGGAACTACTAATCCGATTTGAAAATTTCTTTGCGCTTTAGATAGTCCCTTTATTGAGGAAGGTTATAGGTGATATCTATCTATCTATCTATATATATATATATATATATATATATATATATATATATATATATATATATAACAAAGTCGTGTTAGTAACACCATTTATAACTCAAGAACGGCTGGACCAATTTTTATGATATTTGATTTTTTGGATTTCTCTTAGTCCGGAATAGGATAATAAGTATTAAAACATCAGAAAAAAAATTATTAAAATTTATATGGCTAACGCTGGCGAATAACTATTTTAAATATTTATGTAAAACGCACCGCTGCACTATGGAGTATTTCATTCAAAAAGCTGGCCAAAATTATTTATTAGTATTTTCCTACTAAGTTGGTTGTAGAATGCTATTATATAGACAAATATATTTTTTTGGCCCGTAAATATTGATATAGTATTAATTTTAACACAAAATAATGTATTTACTGTCGTTTTGTATTCATTGATGTTTTCGTAAGGGTTAAGTTTTCCATGAATCTATTTACTTATTACATATGAACTTTCCTCAAGAAACTCTACAAAATATTAGCGAAAAATGCAGCGAAATCTATCCAGTAGTTTAGGAGATATATTTCAGTAACACAAAAACGCAAATAGATTTTATTATAGAGCCTCTTTCACCTGCTGTAAAAGATGTAACTTAATATGTCAAACAATCCTTTTTACATAGTGTTATAACAAAAATCGATGTTGAGTTTCATCAAGAAGTTTTATAGTAATATGGGCACTTGATTTTAAAACTACGAGATATATTTTATACAATATTGAATTAAAAGAAATATATGAACTCAAAATTTTATTGATTTTTTTAAACAAAATTTAATCTTCAGTGTTCATTCTGAATCCTCTTTATCCAGGTTTACCAAATCAATCTCTCCGGGTATAAACATCTATATTGCAATAGTGGAGAACGGGTTTCACATACGTTGAGGCTTGGGTCTCACACTGCTCAACAGAGTATCAGACGTTAAAAAAAGCCTGTTAAGGAATTTTGATAAAATGCATTTCACATAAGCGTTGAATTGAGTGATTTACAAGTGCCTGAGTCTTATTTCAGCACAATTTTCTGTAACCCTGTAGGCATTTTGAGTAGGGTAACAGTCATTTTTAGTTTTTGTGAGCCCCGCTTTGGTTGCCTTCTTCGCGTAGCTTCATCTAACCAGCAAACAAAAGTTCGTTCGCATCCGTTTCTTCTCTTAACGGTTGTGTCTTACGTCTTTTACAACATTCTGATAAATGATCAAAAGTCATGTGAGGTCGCCCAACATTAAATACAGTATGGTGAGGTATATTAAATGTACCTTTTAGCCATTCTCGGTTTTGTTAAGAAAATTGCTTTCAGTACGAATTGCGACTGTCCAACGAGTTTTCATTTCTTTCTTAAAAAAGGAAAATTTTCGTATAAAATCAGCTTTAAATTCATTTGGGAATGACGGATTTGCATGGATGATGACATTTACTGAATCCAATTTATCAGCAAAATTTCGCTCCTAATGTTTTTTAAGCATATTAAATATGTCCAAACGTGTCACTATCTTAACACCAGATGGCCCTAAAATAAGTAAAAAAAGACTTTAAAAAACATTGTCAAAATTAAAGTGGTTTTGGTAATACGCGATTTCAAAAAGATTAAGTTCTATTTTAGAAGGGGCACATTGGGGCAGAGTTTTTTTTATTAGTTATTAAGGAGACTCTTTGGGGATATCAAAAAACTCAAAATAACCACCGCATATTACCCGCTTGTATTACTAATATGCTCATAAAAATTTTAAACTCAAAAATGTAAGTAAATTTTAAGTACACTTCAAATAATATTATTTTTACATGTTATGTGCGTATTTATTTCTAATATAATGAAATATAATAGTACAACATACCTGGCTCAACATCATCCATTATACAAAGCACCACAATTATCTCCACAAAATTAATAAAATATTTATTAAAAACTATAAGAATATCGTACTATGAAATTGTAATATGTAGTCAGCACACGAAAGCAGTCTAATGACGACTGGTGGCCGAAAGTTTGTAAAGATAAGGACAAACAAAGGCGATGTACACTGCACAGGTAGCCTGGACTCTTTTGCTTACCCAGGTACCTTTTTTATTAATGAATTCAAATTTTTGTATAATTGAATATTGGCCAGCTTTTTGGATGAAATACTCCATAGTGCGCTGTATCATATATTATAGTCTATCTATTCCATATTAACCGTTAAAATTTATCTAAGGACGAAACGGAGCGAAGCGACGGTAAGTCGCTAGTTATTATTATTAATTTCTTCTCTAAATAGTAGCATAAACAATAAAATCACATTATATTTTTTTACATTTTTATTGGCGGGCTCCATCTATATAATTCTTTAGTCCGAGCTATTGACACACCCAAGCGAAGTGCGTATGAGTTTCTAGTATGGAGGGTAGAGCTAAGGAGATATATCTCTCGTATAAAAAGTGACCGCTGACAAGCATCAAATTGGTGGCGCCACAGAAAACAAGTAGATGAATTTAAAACATAGCGCCAAAAGCCATACGAATGTTGAATTAAACACGGAAAGAAAGATTTTCGCTTTGTTGTGGCGCACTTTTCAAAATAGTTCTAACTAACAACTCACCCTCGCTTCGCTCGGGTTCGTTCTTACTTACGGGTACATTTTAACGTTTAGTATAGATTTTTCAAAGATGAGATATTTTCCCGCAGTAAAAAGTATTCTATATGTTGACCCGGATAACCAGCTATCATCATACCAAATTTCATCAAAATCCCTCCAGTGTTTTTTCTGTGATGCGGTAACAGATAGACAGACAAACAGACAGACAGACAGAAAAAAAACTCTAAAAACTATAGATTCGGCCTCTGTAGCGATAATAATGCCTATTTCAATAAAATTTTCTAAAAAATATTTAATGTACAGAATCGGTTAAGTTACAATTTTATTATATGTACACCGATATAGAATATCATTACATATTAATTTCAAGTATTAATAATTCAGCACACTTCACTCCGTTTAAAGCTGCTAACTTCATATCACTCACTTGCTACGCTGGCGCTATATCGGTGAGCTTCTGAATTACAATTGGCTGCTCTCACCACTGGACACTTTTTCAAATTGTTTCCCATATAAGTTGGTTCTCCTTAGTTCTACCCTCCATTGTTTCTAGTAAAAAAATATGTCATCTATACTTATATTAATATTATAAAGCTGAAGAGTTTGTTTGTTTGGTTGAACGCGCTAATCTCAGGAACTACTGGATGGAATTGAAAAATTCTTTTTGTGTTGGATAGTCCATTTATCGAGGAAGGCTTTAGGCTATATATCATCCCGGAAAAATTTACGGTTCCCGTGGGATAGAGTTGTTTTTGTCTAGAGACGAACCCGAAGCGATGCGAGGGTGAGTCGCTAGTAGATAATAAACTCCCATAATGTTTACAGGAAACATGGAGAGTAAGATATAATATTACATTGACAGTAATGAGACAATTGAGCATTTCCTATACTGCCGACAATCAATTTAATTTTGCTCGACCACAATACTTTTATTGTTTTGGATGTAACGATTATATAAAAACTTAAAAATTAAATTTGTATATCTGTTTTATTACCGAACTAGCGACCAGTGGCGAAGGGTGAAATTTTAGTAGAGGTAAGCCGTTCCAAAAAAAAAGACAAAAAACATTGATACACAATTTTTATATATCAATCAATCAATGCAAAAAAAAGGAAATGTAATTGTGAAGATATTTTTTTTATAAGGCTATTGTGTTTTTTATTGTTGTTACATGTAAAATATTCTAGCAAAATATATTTAACATTTAATATAATAATAAAACCTCATAAAATATTAATAACGCCATCTATGAAAAATCTTTACACATGACTTAATACGGAAATTTGATTTTATTTTATTTTTCTTTATTAAAAGTACATATATTACAACCTATATTTTTTGGGATTTAAATATTATTTTATCTTTTTTTTTTTTTTGTTAATTTTACATAAATATATTTAATCAATATATTTTACATAAATACCGCCATCTACTTAAATCTCATTGAACTACTTCGTCGTGCTTAGTAATGAAATTGATTTATTATTTTATTGTATTTTATTTATCAAGCCAAATTGGACGAAAATTATGAAATAATTCACAAAAAAGGAACGATAAGAAGCACAGGCTTTAATTATAATATCATATAGCAATACATCCGTTTTTAAAATGTCTGACTATCCTATTTAGTATTTAGCTTAATTAGTCAAATTATATTGTTAAATAATGTAACATATTTAAAATAACTTTAACATATTAAAATTCACTCTAAACTTAAATAGAATCAGAATATAATAAACATGGAAAACTAAATATTTTCTAATTTAGCACATTCACACATAATTTAATTAAAACGTTTTATGAAAATATTTAGGTAACTCATTTCATGTAATAATTAAATCATATTTCAAACAAATGAGTATCTTGATGACATGCTTTTTAATTATTAAACAACCAAATTTAGAAAACTAAAGTCAATAGTATGCAAATTAATGTCATAATGGCTAATAGAACTCACCGAAATTAACAAATATGTGAGACACTCATAGTCCACAAAAAAACACAGCACAAAATGTCTATATTACACTAAAACCAAATTAAAACTCTATAAAACAAAAAATCTCTTAAGCAATGCACTCGTAAACAATAACAATCCGCCATATTAATTAAATTTAAAAAACATTAAATAATAAATCATTCAAATAATAACATTGCTCGTCTGACGCTTCGCTTGTCAAATTAGGGACGTTTTGTAATTTTTGACCAATCACAGGCAGGATAAGACGTAAAGAAGCAGCTTTTCGAGCAACAAAAATTTGATAAGTGCGCATGCGTAAAATACTAAAAATGAATGAAGTCACGTGACAATGTTCAATCCAAAACATTGAATGAAATACAATTTTGTATGAACGCGGTAAGCTAAAATACAACGTCTTATCGTCGCATTTCTTTGAAGAAACGCGTAAGCAGTTTGGAGCGCAAAAATGTATTTTGCGTTGTTTATGTGTTGCTTGTGATTTTTTGCGTTATATTATTTTCAGAAATTGACTTAGTAATAATAAATAGATTTTTTATTTACTAATTATGTTAATTCAAAAAATAAATATTCATAATGAACGACGGATTATTGGATTTTTAAAAGGTAAGACGGTGGGAATCGTCTTGTATGGACCCTTCGCCACTGCTAGCGACTCACCCACGCACCGCTCGGGTTCGTCAGTTATGTTTTAACGTTTAGTATAGATTTCTCAGAGATGAGATATTTTTTCGCAGTAAAAAATCCTATGTTGACCCGGATAACTAGGCATCGTCATACCAAATTTCATCAAAATCTGTCTATTGGTTTTCTCGTAATGCGTTCACAGATAGACAGACAGACAGACAGACAAAAATGATAAAACTATAGATTTCTCCTTTGTGTCAATAATAATGACTATATCAATGAGGTTATCCAAAAAATATTTTATGTACAGATGCGACTTCATTAGAATTTATTATATGTATAGTACCTACTATAGATATATTAAATTACGATTAGTGAATAATGAATGTCGTTTTTTGTTTTAATATATTTTTTCTTAAAACTATGACTTTATATGCTTTTTAAGGTATGAGCCGTAATGTCAACTTAATAACTAAGAATTTGTTTTTGATTGAGTAACCAAAGTCCTTCAGACCATCTCGGGACTCGAATCCCGGACCTGACACCGCCATATCCTAAGCACCATATTAAATAACTAGCAGCTCATCCTCGCTTCGCTCGGGTTCGCCTCTAAGAAAACAATAACATACCTATTCCACGGGAACCGTATATTTCTCCGGGATAAAAAGTAGCCTATGTGTTATTCCAGACTATAATCTATCTCTGTGCTAAATTTCATTCAGATACGTTCAGCCGTTCTGGCGTGACAAACATACAATCATACATCCATACTCACAAACTTTCACATTTACAATATTAGTATAGACTAGCGACTCACCCTCGCTCCGCTCGGGTTCGTCCCTACTTACATTTTATTGTTTAGTATAGATTTCTCAGAGATGAGATATTTTCCCGCAATAAAAAGTATCCTATATGTTGACCCGGATAACCAGCTATCACCATACCAAATTTCATCAAAATCCCTCCAGTGGTTTTTCCGT
Source organism: Fabriciana adippe (assembly GCA_905404265.1). NCBI lineage: Eukaryota > Metazoa > Arthropoda > Insecta > Lepidoptera > Nymphalidae > Fabriciana > Fabriciana adippe. The sequence goes on from FR990010.1 coordinate 3,117,477, forward strand.
GATGCGGTTACAGACAGACAGACAGATAGACAGACAGACAGAAATTCTAAAAACTTTAGATTCGGCCTCTGTATCGGTAATAATATCTATTTCAATATGATTTTTCAAAGAATATTTAATGTACAGATTCGGCTTAGTTACAATTTTATTATATGTATAGACTAGCGACTAGGGCTTTCATCCCGGGAGTCTCGGTCTCGAAAATTTCGAGAGTCTCGACGATTTTTTCGAATTTTCGAGACTCGAGACTGCTACCACCAGTCTCGGGAATAACGAGACTTTTGAGACTTTACTTTTTTTAAGGTTTTTTATTCTGGTTGCGGCACACGGTATGTGGCAGCACTATAAAATGAAACTTAGGATAAGACAACAGAAGGAAATACTAAACCATCGATATATAACTATTTAATCTCTATCCCCTATCTAATACTAGCGTAGAAGCAGAGAGGGCTTTTTCTAACGCGGGTTACTTTTGTTATAAATCGAATCCTCTCTATTTGAAAGTACATTAAATACTCTTTATTTTTACGTACCCACTGTAAAAATGAAAAAACTCATAAATATTAGGCCCTTACATATGAAATTGGCGTTTTGTCGAACTGGCTACTTTGATCTAAAATATATATGTATATCTTGCGTTTGATTAGGAATTCCAAATTCAAATTTATTTCAATATTAGGCTCGTGTATTTGTTTTTCGAATTTAGAGATTCATTTGTTTTCGCGCTATTTGATTTTTCTTGGACATCACTCTTTTTACAATATGGAAAACTTAAAATACCACCGTAGCACCAGCGCTGCAGAAACAGCTCGAAGGATTAATGATGTGTATGGGGAAGCTACTGTAAAATAAAACCCGGTTTTCGTTCCAACGTTTTTGTTCTGGAATTTTTGGCCTATAGAACAAACCCCGTGGATGGCCGAAGAGCCTAATTGACAATTAATAATTAAGTGATAGTGGAAACAGATTCAACGCAAACCACCTCAGAGTTAGCGGCAAGCTTCGATGTGAGTAATTAAGCTATTTTAATTCATTTGAAACAAATTGGAAAAGTGAAAAAGCTGGGAAAATGGGTACCGGATGAATTGATGAAGCCCCACAACAAGCACGCGTCGAGTGCTGCGTTACATTAGTCAACCGTCACAATAACGAAGGGATTTTGAATCGCATCGGATCCTGTGCAATAATCGGAAACGCTCATCACAATGGTTGAACCCAGGAGAAATCCTGCCCCAAGCCACAGTTAATTCAGAAAAAGGTACTGATAAATGTCTGGTGGACCAGTGCTAGTGTCATCCACTACAGCTTTCTAAGATCTGGGAAGATCTGTACTGGCAACAAATGCAAACCATTTTGGAAAAGCTAGCCATTAAACAAGCGAGACTGGTCAATTGGTCTAACCCACTGTTGCTTCAGGACAACGCTAGACCACACACTGCACAACAGACGGTCGCTAAATTAGAGGAGCTGCGATTGGAATGTCTCCGACACCGACCATACTCCCCGGATCTTGCTCCAACAGATAACCGCCTTTTTCCGGAATTTGGACAATTTCTTGCAAGGAAAAAAATATAATAAATGCATAGCTGATAACAATGGTACTTACTTTGACTGATTAAATATATAATTAATAATTATTTTTTTTTCGTTTTGCTTTTTCCATATAAAACCGGTAATTTTATATGTAAGGACCTAATAATTGTTAATTTTACTTGTATTTGAGTTTGTAACAGTATGATTGATAAAGTACTTTATTGAAATACCTTATATCGACTGCCTAACTGCCTAGTCTATGAGTATAAAACCTATTTTTGAAGTAGTCTCGAAAGTCTCGTTTTTCCCGGGAATTTCGAGACCATAGCGAGTCTCGATTTTTTTTCCCGGGACTCGCAAATATAACGAGACTGAAAGCCTTACTGGCGACTCACCCTCGCTTCGCTTCGGGTTCGTCTTTAGACAAAAACAACTCTATCCCACGGGAACCGTACATTTTTCCGGGATGATATATAGCCTAAAGCCTTCCTGGATAAATGGACTATCCAACACAAAAAGAATTTTTCAATTCCATCCACTAATTCCTGAGATTAGCGCGTTCAACCAAACAAACAAACAAACAAACAATCAAACAAACTCTTCAGCTTTATAATTATATGTATAGATTAAATTGTAAGTACCTTTATCTATATAATATTTACATAAACTCAAAAATGACAACCAAAATTATCGAATATCGGACAACGCCTATCGGATTCCTGCCTCTTTATACCTCTACTCTTTAAACTCCTTTCTTTCATAGAATCCACGAGTATCGAATATTCTAGAGTATTCCCACTGCAATGGGACGACAACTCAACACTCACGGTGAAAGATCGGGAGCAAGATCGAAGCACTTTCCTTACTGCAACTTCCTAACTTCATAACAGAAGAACTTAATAACTAAATTTGGCCCGACCCAGGACTCGAACCCAGGACCTCCGTATCTGTAGCCACTAGTCCACCGAGGTAATTTGATTTAAATATGTACTATATAAATAGATATGTTAAAATCGGTTACACTTTAACACGCGGTTGCTAACCGCGTAGTTTTTGAATACCAGTAATTTAGTGTTATCATGAGGATAATTATTAATTAGAGTAATTTTATTAGTTACATAAATGCCATAGCGAGGAGTGGTTCGGACACGTTGCTAATTATAATTTTTACATAAATTTTACTTATAAAAAGTTTTAACACCATGGATAAATAAAAAACAACTATTTCTAAGGCTTTAACTTCTATAAAATTAATATATATATATATATATATATATATATATATATATATATATGTATTAAATTTTAAACAATATATTTTTTTTTTCATCCGATTATAGAACGAACAGTCTTTACTTTATTTATTCCACTCTAGGCAGTATTTTTAGAGTTCCATAGAAAAATGGCAATAAACAAATTGAAGAATTTTTACGATTTTACCGTGTGTTATTTAAAAAAAATTGTGTTTAAAAAAAGAAGTTTAAAACAACAAAAAAAGATTTGCTTTCACTTTCACAAAAGTTGCTTTATTTTTCACACAGTCTTTAAGAAATACTCTAATAACAACATTTTGTAAAGTGCGAGTCGGACTAGCGATAATAGTTTGAACCTCTGTATGGTGATATAGAAACCCCGAGATAGAGGTCCCGACTAAAACAGACCAAATTGAAATGATATGATATTTAAACCCTCCTCCCATTAAGAGAAAAATGTTAAAATCTATATATATATTCTATCTATCTATATATATTCAAGTATAAAAGTAATTGAAATTATAAAAATATTTAAAATTAAAATTAACAAATATTGTAAAGTACTTTAGTGCCAATTTTCAAGTTTTTTGAATTCATTTTGTTATTTTTGGGGTAGGCTGTCTGTAATAACTATATAATACCTTTGAGACATCTATCACCTTAGTCTCTCCCGTGACCATGATTGCTGTAGATTATTCGAAACGTCGGGAACCAAAAATCAAAATAAATCCGCGAAATAATCCGAAAAGATAGTTTTATTTAAATGTCAAATATTCGCGTAAATCTAAGAAAGTATTATGTATACATAATTAAAGTGTAACTGAACACTGTCTGGTTACGAGAAGAAACTATTATTAGGGGTCCTTATTAACATAATAGAACCTAAAACAATGATATTTAGATTTTTTGTTTGTTTGTCTGTGGGTTTGAGCGCGCTAATCTTAGAAACGGCTTAACAGATTTGGGTGCGGTCTTCGCTAATGTGTTGTGGTAAACACAATAAAAGCAAAAAATCTGGTATAAAAGAGATATTAAAATAAATTGCTTAACGTCATGTCAGTGAACTTAGCAGATCATGGCAAAGCATGGGGCGCCCTCCTTTCCAAAAATCTTCCTCATTACACTGTGCAGTGGATTTTTTTCTTAAGAGGTCTATTACATTTTGACTGTGATTTTTTAAATTTAATGCCCATTTTTGACGTTCTTATTCAGAGATACTGTAACTCTTCGACCATTTTGACTTATTTTATAATGGAGAATAATTATTACGAGTAATATCGTTCATAGCGGCCTCACTTTCCGCAAATTTTCATTATTTATTGAAATAAAGCCAAAATTCCGAAGCCAGTTTTTAATAAAATGCGCGACGACACTTTTTCAAGCTCATGGATCGAAATACTGTACTAAGCAAACGAAATGAAAAATATATAATAATATCTCGTATATAGTGGTTGAGTTTATAGCGGCCTTGGAATTTGAAAATATGTATTGGATTTCTACAAAAAAAAAATCCTTCAAAAAATCCTTCAAAAATCAAAATCTAAAAACTACTAAAAACGTTCAGAGTTAGCTGTAAATATGTCCTCACAACATTGATATTATTAAGTAAAATTTATACCAGAATATACGTCAGTTCAAAATAAAACGTAATTACATACTTTTTTTTAAAATAACTTATTATAAAATTTTACATAGAAGTAATTACAACAGCAAAAAATGCTAAAAACAGCGACGCTCGAACTCAATACCATACAACTCAGTACATTTTGTGATAGGCCTCTTAAATGTATATATAAGATCACCATTTTATTCATTGAAATATATTATTTTTTTTGTTTATATATTTTTTGTTGTATATATATATATATATATATATATATATATATATATTTTGTACATACGTTTCCAACTGCATATGTACCTTTATCAACTTGTTCATCTTTTAAGTGTGGTTTTTACGCAGTTGTGTTTTTTTATTCTAAGGTTTGACCAAATTTAATTGGCAGGCGAGATAAATTGGACAAATTCCATTCAAATTGGTCTATTATTGCCCATGACCGCGAAACTTGGAAGCGTAGAGGGTAGGCCTTTGCCCAGCAGTGGGATAATGTAGGCTAACAGTAAGAGAAAGGTATATTTTAATATATTATGTATTGGAGGTAAATAATTTAGTTTAAAGATGTACAAATGTTTTTTTTTTGTTTTATACCTATTACATTTGAATCACTTTTAAATCTATACATCTATACATACAGGTAAATAAAATTGGAGTGTCTGTTTGTAATATTAAAATAACCGCTTTTTATTAAATGCATATGGGTGTATACACGGTACATATACCAAAACAACATTTTTTACAATTTTTGTCTGTCTGTCTGTCTATCTGTCTGTCTGTTTGTTCCGGCTAATCTTCGAAACGGCAGGACCGATTTTGACGGGACTTTCACTGGCAGATAGCTGATGTTATAAGGAGTAACTTAGGCTACTTTTATTTTAGAAAAAGAATCAGGGTTCCGCGAAAAAAAATTAAAATCCATTATATTGTGAACAAAATCCGCGTACGGCGATGCACCTGAGCGAAGCGAGGGTAAATCGCTATATAATTTAAATGAATAACTTAGGAGTAGCAAGCTACTATTTATGTATAAACATAGCTAACCGTGAAAACGTACCTAGGGACGAACGCGAGCGAAGCCAGCGTGAGTCGCTAGTAATATAAATAATATAATTTACGGAAGAACACTCAATTTAGTTGAATACATATGAATAACTAACCCGCTACAATATCAATATTTGACAGAAAATAGCGCGGGAGAATGTTTTTTTTTTCATCTGTAGCGCATCGTATACTTGCATTCAGCCAAACTAATTCAGTGTTCGTTGACACTCGGTGGTTAACGGTATTCGATTGTCATACAGTGGGTCAGTGTTACAAACTTTTTTCATTTAACTGGATTTATTTTTACGGTAAGTGATAAGATTATTTTTTTATCATATTTATGAAGTGTAGTTATGTATAAGAAAAAGTTTAAGTATAAAACATTTTTGGATGTTCAAAAATATTTTTGAAAATACGGACAAAAGGAAAGTTATTGTGCAAAAAAAATTAAACTTAACTTAAAATTTTGGAAATCTAGTTAGTTTGATATTTTAAAATGGTCAGTCAGGTGACGATACTAAATATATTTGACTTACTTATATTTTATAACAGTCAGATTAAAAGTTTTAAAAATAAAAATTAATATATATATATATATATATATATATATATATATATATATATATATATATATATATATATATTTTATTTTTAATGTACACAAATATATAATAAATAGAGCTTAAAAATATCGTGGAATAGACAAATATAAAATAACTTATTAGGAAAAAGGATGAATATAAAGCTCAGCCTTTGCATCTTAATTTCCAGTTTCGCTTGAAAATTAAAGATCAGTACGACAAAGACGTTATAATATAAATTTATTATAAAAAAAAAAAATTATATTACTATTATGAAAATTAAATTCTATAGTAGTTTTTATTTAATATTATGATATAATTAAAAGAATATTAAAGTGCTAACACTGATTATTTTAATTTAGCTTTTGCTAAATGTTTTTTTCAATGGGGCACAATAATATGGTAGAGCGTTAACTTCAGTCCTTCCTTGATTCTATCTCCTTCATTTCCTCAAAGATATTTTTAATTATTTAGACTCCTTTTTTAAAGAAATATAGAATAATAATTCCTTCAGAGGCCTCATCCTTCTTAATATTATAAAATATGTGAAAGTTTGTTGTGAGGATGGATGGATGGATGTTTTTTACTCTTTCACGTCCCAACGGCTGAATAGATTATAGTCTGGATACTCTTTATCCCGGAAAAATGTACGGTTCCCGTGGGATAGATTTGTTAGTCCCATATAAACTTGTGCCCATATTTATATACCAAATTTCATTAAAATACGTCCGGTGGTTTTTCTCATGATGCGTTCCCAGACAGACAGACAGACAGTCAAAAAATCTAAAAAATATAGATTCGGCCTCTGTATAGATAATAATGACTATTTCAATAAGATTTTCCAAAAAATATTTAATGTACAGATTCGACTCAGTTAGAATTTTATTATATGTATAGATAATCTTATGAAAGCTTTATACGTAAGGTTTTAATAGAACTTTCACTGGCGAATTAAAGATTTGTATGAGAACGATATGGGCTGTAATTTATCTTCGTACACGTAAACGTTGCCGATGTCTGATAAAAAATGTTTTATCATAGATTTGGCTTCAATTTCTTTGATTGCCGTAAAAGATAAAGTTTATAGTAAAGTAATACGTTAGTTTATACCTATGATGTCAAAAATATTAGAATCACTACATATTATAAACTAGCGACTCACCCTCTCTCCGCTCGGGTTCGTCCTTAGTTACGTTTTAAAGTTTAGTATAGATTTCTCAGAGATGAGATATTTTCCAGCAGTAAAAAGTATCCTATATGTTGACCCGGATAACCAGCTATCATCATACCAAATTTCATTAAAATCTGTCCAGTGGTTTTTTTTTGTGATGCGGTAACAGACAGACAGACAAAAATTCTAAAAACTATAGATTCGGCCTCTGTATCGATAATAATGATTATTTCAATAAGATTTTCTAAAAAATATTTAATGTACAGATTCGGCTTAGTTACAGTTCTATTATATGTATTGATTTAAGTTTACCGTTACGCTGTGTTTTTTCGGACTAAACTGAAGAAAGTACTGTAGGGATTTGATACGGTTTTCACTGATAGAAAAAGGGATTATCTAGATAGGCTATGAGTTAGAATTTATGAACATACTAGCGGCTAAAAACAAAAACAAACCTATCCCACGGGAACCGTACATTTCCCTAGATAAAAAGTAGCCTATGTGTTATTCCAGACTATAATCAGATATTTTAAAAATTATCATTTTCGATATAGTTCTATTTTGTATTATTATGTATATCCTTAGAATTATGTCTATGTGTTATTCCGTAAAAGCTACGTTACTGTAAAGCTTTATCAAAAACCGTTTAGTAGTTTTTGCGAGAAAAAGTAAAAAACATACATACTCACAAACTTTCGTGCTTATAATATCATTGTATGTATTCAGCCCTTTATAACGTCCCACTGCTAGGCACGGGCCTCCCTTTAATACGAAGGGGATCAGGCCATAATTCACCACGCTGGCCAAGTGCGGGTTGGCGGACTTAACATGTCTTTCGAAAACTTCCTAGGTTTTCTCAGGCATGTGGTAATCATGTCGGAAATGTTTCGCACATGAAAATATCAGAGGTGCAAGACCCGGGATTTGAACCCGCTTCACTCGGTTTCCAAAGTGAGCGCGTTACCACTGAGCTACCACTGCTTATAATATCAATAGTAACATGTAACTTCACTTTAATCCCATATCCATAATATAATATAGATACCCGCTGAGTGTCTTTCACCAGTTCATCTCAGGACTTAAGTTCTTTTTCCCGAATTAGTGATAGACTCAGAAGGTTCAGTGAAAAATTACAATAATTTAATCCTCAACAAAAAAATCAATTTGTATAACTGCATATATATATATTTAAATAAAACTATCTTTTCGGATTTTTTCGCGGATTTATTTTGATTTTTGGTTCCCGACGTTTCGATTGCTTTACAGCAATCATGGTCACGGGAGAGACTGAGGTGTTAGATGTCTCAAAGGTATTATACAGTTGTTACAGACAGCCTACCCACAAAATAACAAAATGAATTCAAAATTTTGAAAATTGGCATCAAAGTACCTTACAATATTTGTTAATTTTAATCATTTTTATAATTTTAATTACTTTTATACTTGAAATATGGAATATTATTTATATAATTTTAGCTGTTGTTATTATAATTATTACAATTTTATAGAAAACTTTATTAATTAGTAATCTATATTTAGTGTTGCCATTATTATATTTATAACTATAAAGAAAAATAAATATTAATTATTTAAGCCAAATTATTGTTGTTTGTGTACTTTAGAAAATTAAAATTAATTAATATTTACAAATGAAAAATATTAATTTGAATTACTAATTTGACATACTGTTATTTATGTTATTTATGTAATAACAGTATGTCAAATTAGTAATTCAAATTAATATTTTTCATTTGTAAATATTAATTAATTTTAATTTTCTAAAGTACACAAACAACAATAATTTGGCTATGTTTGGTTAATATCAGTCCAGCAGTGTAAGAGTATCAGTTCTTTTACAAAATGATGTAAGGCATTTTGGCGTTTACTCGATGAAGTGCTCCACGCGTGCCAGTGTAATCGTTAAATGACAATTAATTGATAACTTTGACCTAATGCTGCAACCAGAATGGTCTCCAGAGAAGCCATCTCTTCGAAAACTCACAGCGGACATATTGTATTTTTTGGATTTAATAATTAATTTCAATGAGTATTAGTTAGGTACCTTGCAGGTTATTGCGTAGGGGGTTTTTAAAATTTTTGATTTAATTATATTTATTATTAATAGATAAGATAAGATTATAATAATCAATTACTTACTTTTTAAATTAATATATCTTTTGGGATTTTTTCGCGGATTTATCTTGATTTTTAGTTTTCGATGTTTCGAATGCTTTACAGCAAACTAAGAAATCTCAACGTAATTATATAGCTGTTATAGACCCACAAAGCTATACAATTATTTTAGAGAAATACAAAAATGGTGTCATTGTTGTATTTACTTTACAATATTTGTTGAAGTGAAGCCCCTTAAGTTTTCACTTTCTAAAACTATATCTATCTATACAGATAAATAAAACCAGAGTGTCTGTTTGTAATATTAAATTAACCGCTTTTTACTAAATGCATATGGATGATCTCGCTTCGCCTCAGAACCTTTTAACGGTTAGTATGGAATAGATAAACTTTATACTATATGATATATAGCCTATAGCCTTCCTCAATAAACGGACTGTCTAATGCAAAAAGAATTTTTTAAATCGGATTAGAAGTTCCTTGGATTGGCGCGTTCAAACAAAATAATAAAAAAAAAAACAAATTCTTCTTTATTATTATACTAGCAACTCACCCTCGCTCCGCTCGGGTTCGTCCCTAGTTACGTTTTAACGTTTAGCTTAGAGATGAGATATTTTCCCGCAGTAAAAAGTATCCTATATGTTGACCCGGGTAACCAGCTATCATCATACCAAATTTCGTCAAAATCTGTCCAGTGGTTTTCCCGTGATGCGGTAACAGACAGACAGACAGACAGACAGACAGACAGACAGACAGACAAAAATTCTAAAAACTATAGATTTGGCTTCTGTATCGATAATAAAGTCTATTTCAATTAGATTTTCCCAAAAATATGTAATGTACAGATTCGGCTTAGTTACAATTTTATTATATGTATAGATTAATAACTAGCGACTCACCCTCGCTTCATTCGGGTTCGTCCCTAGGTTGCTTCCCAAAACAAAATTAATTAATTTGGTTATAATTTTTTTCGTGGGACCTAATTTTTTTTCTAAAATAAAAGTAGCTTAAGTTACTCCTTATTACATCAGCTATCTGCCAGTGAAAGTCCCGTCAAAATCGGTCCAGCCATTTTAGAGATTGACGACACGTTCGGCTCAGTTTGTAGTGAACCTACTTGCTGAGCCAGCGGTCGCGGGTTCGAGTCCCGCTGGGGGCATTCTTTTGTGTGGTACGAATAATTGTACTCCAGTCATGGCTGTATATATTAATAATATGTATGTATTTAAAGTTATATATGTGTAGTGTATCAACTATCTGGTATCCATAACACAAGCCTCGTAGCTTACCATGGAACTAGATTGTGCTGTGTTAATGTCCCAACATAAAAAAAAAGAGATTAGCCGGAACAAACACACAGAGAGGCAGACAGACAAAAATTGTAAAAAATGTTGTTTTAGTATATGTACCGTGGATACATCCATATGCATTTAATAAAAAGCGGTTATTTTAATATTACAAACAGACACTCCAATTTTATTTATCTGTATAGATGACTGTATTGAACTACTCGGTCATAACTATGTTGTATTTCAAAATTAAAGTTCACTTGATCGCAAACTATCATAACGTTTTAATAGACCTTGAATAGATTATTTCCATAAACTTTGTCATGAACCACGAGCTTACTAATCCTGATATTTAATTTTTATTTCAAAATTTTCAATACTATCTTAAAAAGTGTATACATAAAAGTCCGTTAGTGAATTCTAACAATCGAGTCTTACATTTTTACTGGACTAAACACTAAACATTCATATGTAAGGCAGTGGTAGCCCAGTGGTAACGCTTTCCTTAGAAAACCTAGTAAAGTGGGCTTTTGATATTTAGTGTAAATAATTTTCAACATGATTTCCACTCGCCTTACGTGAAAGAAAACATCGTAAGGAAACCTGCATGTTTGAGAGAACCTAGCAAGTTGTCGAAAGACATACCCAGTCCACTCACACTTGGTCAACATGGTGGACTATGGCTTGAACCCTTCATATCGAAAGGAAGTCCATGCCAGCAGTGGGACGTTAAAAGGGGCTGAATACAGTACAATAATTTTCAACATGATTTCCACTCGCCTTAAGGTGAAGGAAAACATCGTGAGGAAATCTGTACGTCTGAGAGAACCTAGAAAGTTGTTGAAAGATATGCTCAGTCCGTCATTTGGTCAGCGTGGTGTACTAGTGCCTGATCCCCCCCCTCCCCCTCCCCTATTTAAGGGAGGTCTTGTCTAAGCTCGCTTGTTCACTAATTCTACAGATTATCTTGTACACACAAATAAACTAATGAAACTTCGTAATAGATAAGTAGTGTAAGATCGTGTAGTTTGCAAAGCTTTAGTACCTACCTACTAACTCGACACAACCTAGCAAATTGTTAGCTCTGAGTTACTTTTACAACTATACAACACATCTATACTTGTACAGTCCAAGGCTTTTAAAGGGAACTCATAAAGATTGATAGATGAAGATTTTTTGAAGTAAAACTTCTTTACGCACGCTTGACTTGGTGGGTAAGCTGGTGAATGCGTTACGAAAACATGTACGTGCGTTCGTTGCCATGGTAACCGTTGTTATTGTCTGACAAATGATATATAATATTATATTCTTTCGTTAACTGATATTCTATAAATATATGATTGTAATATGCCTAATGTGCATTATTTTTAATATCTCACCTATCCCTAATTATTTAAAACATAAATTGATTTCCATGAAGAGTACCGATAACTTACACAAGTTTTACTTCTTGCGCGTGTACACATTCATACACGCACTCTTTAATTTTTTTTTAATTGTAAGTTTTGTACTAAAGTATAAAGACACTACACTAAAATTCATTAAATTTATTAAAAAAAAGTAGTTAAATAAATTTTTAGTATAAGCTATAGAACTTCACTCGGCATGTTTCGGGAAAGGTTTTTTTTTTTATTTTTTTATTCTGCAACGATTGTAGAACGATGTCATTCTAAGCCCTTTTCTTTCACACACAGATACGTCAAACTTATAACACCCCGTCGTTTTTACGTCGGGGGTTAAAAATATACGTAGGCAATAATCCCATTTTTATTTTTTATGGCATGAAAATTGTACTCATGGAATATTTTTAAATACTTCCATTTATGGACGTTTTCCTATTTTTAGCCTGTTTTTGTCTTTACGGGGAAAATTTCTATAGCATATATATTTCTTATAATAAAAAAAATATAAGTGGGCGACACAAAATAATTGTTTACAATGTGGCCTTTGTATAGACTACTCTGCATAACTTTCTCGGTGAAACCGTCAATACTTTCAAATAAACTGACTAAACACGTGATTCACGATGTAAAAATTTAGCTCAGTACATTGATGGCAGTGAAAAAATACTTTTGTTATGATTTTGTTTTTATTATAACGCTAGCTTTTCCCGCGGCATCGCTCGCGTAGTCTATTTATGTATAACTGTTTCGATACTAAATGTCGCGTTATGTTAGATAGCCTAGAACTTTCCTCAAGAATTGGGAATGAGAAAATTCAAAAGATTTTTTTCAAAAATCTAACTGGTAATTCCAGAGATTGGCGTGATCAAACAAAAAACTAACAGAATTTTCAGCGTATCTATACTTCTATACTAATAATATTATAAAGAGGCATAGTTTGTTTGTTTGTTTGGTTGAAAGCGTTAATCTCAGGAACTATTAATCCGATTTGAAAAATTCTTTTTGCGTTAGATAATTGGTTTATTGAGGAAGGCGATGCTATATAATATCATCCCGAGAAAATGTCCGATTCCCGTGGGATAGATTTGTTTTTGTCTAGGGACAAACCCGAAGCGAAGCGAGGGTGAGTCGTTAGTTTACTATAATACTAGTACAAGCGACTTACCCTGGCTTCCCTCGAGTTCGTCCCTAGGTACGTTTTAAATGTTTATGAATAGTTATTGTCGGCGTACCTAAGGAGATAGACATATGAAATAAGACTTTTCTGTAGATCTTTTTAAGGCCACAATTTTCCAGTACATTGTTTTGATGTATCTCTTAAGGTTCAGCCAGCGTTAGCCAAATAAATTTGTAAGGACGACTGGATAGAACCAGTTATTTTATTTTCCCGCGGAAATATAAAATATTCATGTCGTTTACGATACATTTTAATGTATCCTAAATGTTGACCCGAGTAATAAGTTACCACTACACAAAATTTAATTAAAATCGGTTCAGTACTTTTTGAGTGAAACGTGCACACACAAACAGACAGACACTTTCAACAACTATTGTTTTGGGGGTCTAGATTCTGTACACAATACGTTACAGTCATTGTTTTTAAAAAAATATTTCATGTACAGATTTCGCTATGTTACTTAAATAAGATAAATAAAATTGAAGTGTCTGTTTGTGATGTCAAAATAACAGCTTTATACTAAATGCATATAGTATTATATACGGTACTTATAAGAAAAACACAATTTTTAAAATTTTCGTCTGTCTGTTTGTTCCGGCTCATCTCCGAAACGGCTGGAGCAATTTTAACGGGACTTTCAGTGGCAGATAGCTAATAATATAAGGAGCAACTTAGGCTACTTTTATTTTAGAAAAAGAATTAGGGTTTCGCTCAAAAAAATTGAAAAGAACCTAGGGACACATCCGCGCGAAGCGAGGGTAAGTCGCTCGTTTATAATATTAGTATAGGTTAGTATAACTATATCTATAATCGATAAGTAAAAGTAGCCTTTATAGAATAGCTAGCCTTATCGCTCAGCGACCTTCCCAAATAACTTAGAAACTTAACATTTTTCCGGCGTTTATTCGAGTTATCTTTTTCGATTACGGATTTGTGAATATTGTACTCGTCCATTGACACCGTATTCTATCCGTTCTGAAATGTAACATATTTTATACTGAGATCTCTGGAACTGCTAACATATATATTAATAGCGACGTTTTAACATTTACTATAAATTTCTCAGAGATAAGATATTTTCTCGCAGTAAAAAGTATCCTATATGTTGACCCGGATAACCAGCTATCATCATATCAAATTTCATCAAAATCTGTCCAGTGGTTTTCTCGTGATGCGGTAACAGACAGACAGACGCACAGACAGACAGACAGACAGACAAAAATTCTAAAATCTATAGATTCGGCCTCTGTATCGATATTAATGTCCATTTCAATAAGATTTTCCAAAAAATATTTAATGTACAGATTCGGCTTAGTTACAATTTTATTATATGTATGGATTTCTTTATTGCACATTAAAAAAACATAAATCTATAAATACAGGGTTATTGGTAATTCGACGTATTCCCGTTAGGAGGTGATAGGGGTGACTATTTGCGATAAATTTGACTCCCATATGCATTATGCAAAAGTGAACCATTTTTGAGTTATCATGTTATTTAGCTTTTTTCAAAATGAGTCAGAAATGCAACTTCAAAAATTTATAAAAAAAAAGTGTCAATTTAAATCTCATTTTATCTTCTGATTTATAAAAACAGTTAAACACCAGTTATTTATCAATATTAAAACAAGAATTATCGGTCCAAATAAAAAAATGCGAGACGAAAAACGAAATTATTTCAATATTTTTTTGAAACTTTTTCCACTAAAATGCCTTAAAAACAAAAAAAAAAAACGTTATCAAACTTGGCTTGCAGATTATTTTAAAAACATAACCGTTTTCTTAGCTCTCCAAAAATGCATAACAACTAGGAACTTATTTCAAAAAAAACTGGAAGAAATTGATCACAAAGGAAGCAGGCAGAATTTCGTATTCGAACTAAACTTAAGGTCGTTCTTTAAAATTTCCATAAAATTAATTAAAAACAATACACAATGTAAATAAAACAAAAAAATATAAATTTAAAATAAAATTTAGAACCAGTAACAGTTTAGTGGTAATAACAATTAATAATTAATAATAAGTAACAATTAAGACATTTTGTAATTTAGCTTAATTAAAGGTCTTGCTCGATGTGACTTCCCCTATTGCGTACGCAAAGTCGCATTCTTTTTCCGAGTTGTGACCTAACTACCGAAGTAGTCAAATTATTCCGCATCGCATTTGCTGCGTTCATAATTCTTGTTTGGAGTTCTTTCGCGGATGACACAGGCGAGACGTCGAAAAATAGGGATTTTATGAGACCCCAGAAATAGAAATCAACCGGCGTTATGTCCGGACTCCTCGCGGGCCACGGAATGGGTCCTCCTCGCCCTATCCAACTAAATTTAATTACTATAGTAGTCTATCTTATTCTGGGTAATAGTGAATCTGTATACTCATTAAAAGTTCGGACGTTTTAGTGTGAAAGAGTAACGTACAAACTTTTGCATTTATAGATATACTGGAGAAAGCTATAATATAACATCGCTATTGCATCACTACGACCTTCTACTCCAGATTATACAAAATATCAAGCAGAACCGCGGGCAATATTAGTTTGAAATACAGACAGACACACGAAGGTATAACTTTAATATACATTCTAGTTTTGGTCCAGTCATGTGTGCCAACGCCCGACCCTGACCTCGCTATTGATCGGAGAAAGTCCCACAGAGTACGTGCGTTGAGAGCTTACATATCTTCCGAGCTTCTGAGATT
The DNA here is from genome assembly GCA_905404265.1 of Fabriciana adippe. Taxonomy (NCBI): domain Eukaryota; kingdom Metazoa; phylum Arthropoda; class Insecta; order Lepidoptera; family Nymphalidae; genus Fabriciana; species Fabriciana adippe. The sequence goes on from FR990010.1 coordinate 3,133,376, forward strand.
TGTTTGTTTTTTTTTTTTTTAATAAACGTGGAAAGTTTTTCTAAAAAACAGGATTTTATATTTAGACTTGCTTAAAATTTGTGTGTTTCGATCTCTGTCATCTGTAGTTATTATTATTTAAAAAAAAAGAAATGTTTCCTTTGAGTAAATCTTAATAACTTCAATATTTAAGGTACTTTTCTTCCATGTCCCTCCGATTTGTTCCACCCTGTATATATCTATACTCATATTATAAAGCTGAAGAGTTTGTTTGATTGTTTGTTTGTTTGTTTGTTTGGTTGAACGCGATAATCTCAGGAACTACTGGTTGGAATTGAAAAATTCTTTTTGTGTTGGATAGTCCATTTATCGAGGAAGGCTTTAGGCTATATAACATCACGCTACAACCAATAGGAGCGGAGCATAAATGAAAAATGTTGCAAAAACGGGAAAAAATGATTCCTTTTAAGAGCTTCCGTTGCGTGCGCTGCGTAAACGGTTAAAGTTACGCAAAAATCGTGTATGACGGAATTGTTCCCCTTTAAAAGTTCTAGAAAAAAGTCCGCGACAGCATATGCCTATCTTTTAAGGTTGACTCAATATAACCCTTTTTATAGTAATCAAATTTGTTCTAAAATAATGCATTACTTCCGAAGGTGTTTTTATAAACATGATATAAATCCTTATCCAAATAAATACGTTATTCATCACAAGTATTTAATTTTGAACAAAATTGCTCTTGATATCATTTGATTTCAATGAATATCTTAGGAGATATCATAGTTTTAAAATATACGTATTTAAGTTTACGTGGACTATGGGTGAGCGCGCCCTTAGCCCGATGCAAGGCGAGAGAGGGCGCTGGCCGAGGCCCGGTAGCTCTGCGAGTAGTCACTATTCCACGCGGACGCAGTCGCGGGCAAAAGCTAGTATATATATATATACTAGCGACTCACCCTCGCTTCGCTCGGGTTCGTCCCTAGCTTGCATTAAATCACGATTGATCAGTTTTCGACCGGAGAGTAAAAATGATTAAATTACTAAAATGGCTATTAAAAAATAAGGGTTGATCGTAGAAGGGTGAAAATTGAGGATTGTATGTATTTTTGTATGTTGTATCATAAATAATAGAAATTAAAAATTTTGTCTAAAAAATAAAAAAAAAATTTAGGGGTGGACTACCCCTTACATTTAGGGGGATGAAAAATAGATGTTGGCCGATTCTCATAGATACCGGATAAGCACAAAAAATTTCATCAAAATCGGTCAAGCCGTTTCGGAGGAGTATGGCAACGAAAACTGTGACACGAGAATTTTATATATTAGAATATATATTATATATATAATTTAGTCAAATTAAATATTTTTTGCTCGACATATATATATATATATATATATATATATATATATATATATATATTATAATAAAATTCTAACTGAGTCGAATCTGTAAATTAAATATTCTTTGGAAAATCTTATTGAAATAGTCATTATTATCAATACAGAGACCGAATATATAGTTTTTAGAATTTTTGTCTGTGTTACTGTCTGTCTGTCTGGGAACGCATTATGAGAAAGCCATTAAACAGATTTTGATGAAATTTGGTATGATGATAGCTGATTATCCGAGTCAACATATAGGATACTTTTTACTGCGGGAAAATATCTCGTCTCTTAGAAGTCTATACTAAAGGTTAAAACGTAACTAGAGACGAACCCGAGCGGATCGAGTTTGAGTTGAGTTGGTTAGTATGGAATAGTTAGACTATATATTATATGATATATAGTCTATAGTCTTCCTCAATAAACGGACTATCTCATGCAAAAAGAATTTCATAAATCGTATTAGCAGTTCCAGAGATTAGCGCACTCAAAAAAACGAACGAACGAATAAACAAACAAACTCTGCCTCTATGTAATATTAGTGTATATTATAAACATAAAAAGATAATTATGCATCACAGCATATGCCTTCAATTATATGAGCCTACACAGATCAGATCTTGTCAATTTATATGTTATGAGTTATGACTTATGACTAAGTAAAAAGATAAAACGTTGTACGTTGTGAGAAACAATTAAAAACTGAACTATTTTAAAATATTAAAAAAAAGTGTACAAAACTGTGTGTAAAACTGCTTATAGATGTACATACTATACTACGTTAAATATTAATAATTTTATTAAATATTAATAAACAATGCTTAGGGGTGGAAAAATACGGGAGCACCCTTAAGCATAAATCTAATAGGTACATTAAAAAAAAAAAAATGAAAAAAGAGTTAACAAAAAATTCAAAAGATTTGAGTAGGATGGATACATTTCTCTTTGAAGTCGGTCAAAAATGCAAGAGAAAGCTTTGTCTCCTTACGCGAGTGCTATTTAGCAACTCTTAGAATTTATGAGAAATAATTTGCATTATAATAACTTCGGCGGGTTTAGTTATGAAGACATTTTAAAATTTCTAACACTAATAAAAAATCGCAGCGGTAGCCCAGTGGTAATGCGCTCGCTTGGGAAACCCAGTGAAGCGGGTTCAAATCCCAGGTCTCGCACCTATGATATTTTCACGTGCGAATCATTTCTAACATTATACCATTTGCTTTACGGTGAAGGAAAACATCGTGAGGAAACCTGCATGTCTGATAGAACCTAGCAAGTTTTCAAAAAACATGTGAAGTCCGCTAACCCGCACTTGGCCAGCGTGGTGAACTATGGCCTGACCTCGGCTGAATACATAATACAAAATCAAAAATTGATGGGATCATTTGCATACTTAACGTCCCACTGCTGGGCGAGGGGGATCAAGTACGGGATTGAACATGTCTTTCGAAAACTTGTTAGTTTCTCTCAGATGTGCAGGTTTCCTCACGATATTTTCCTTCGCCGTAAGACAAGTGATTAATCATGTTGGAAATTATTCGCGCATGAGAATATCAGAGGTGCGAGACCCGGGATTTGAATCCGCTTCACTCGTTTTCCCAAGCAAACGCGTTACTATTGAGCTACAACTGCCTTATTTGATATTTTTCGAAACATAAATTAAGGGTGACATGCCGTTACTCCAAACGCGTTCTTTAGAATTTTTCCAATAGACGTTTACGGACATATGTATGTTATATTTGCTGAATAAAGAAACATGCACTTTAATAAATAGCAATGGTATCATAAGAGATTGATCTAATTCAATTTCCTTTTCTTTTATTCTTAATAGAAGATTCTCGCTTAGTCATCGGCCATGACACACCAAAAAGTGTCAATCCTGTGACGTGAGACGAATTATTTATCTATACAAATAAATAAAAATTGGAGTGTCTGGTTGTAATATTAAAATAAGCGCTTTTTACTAAATGTATATGGATGTATACACGGTACATATACCAAAACAACATTTTTACAATTTTTGTCTGTCTGTCTGTCTGTCTGTTTGTTCCGGCTAATGTCTGAAAGAGCTGGACCGATTTTGACGGGACTTTCACTGGCAGATAGCTGATGTAATAAGGAGTAAATTAGGCTACTTTTATTTTAGAAAAAAAAGTAGGGTCCCACGAAAAAAAATTAAAACCAAATTAATTAATTATTTTAATTTTGGGAAACAACCTAGGGACGAGTTAGTCGCTAGTTTATCTAATATAATTTTTGCCCGTGGCCTCGCTCGCGTGATAAACTGGGAGGGGTTTCAAAGGTAACCTAGTCCTTGTAAAATTTTATCAAAATTTGTTCAGCGGTTTAAGCGTGAAAAGGACAGAGATACTTACATTTTTAATATTAATATGGATATTGGAACACACAAACAATAACAAAACTATGGCACAATACGTATTTTTTATTATTTTTCATTATAAAACGCTACTGAAAATATTGGTTGAAGTTTTAATAAATAGAGTTCCTACTGTTTGTAAAATATAGCAAGAGTTCTGTGACAGCTGTCAAAATGACATGCCTATTGTAGATCTGGGACTATGTCGATAACTATTGATCGATCGATAGCAAGGAAAAAATCGTATTCCTTAAGAATAAGATAATCATACATATTCTTTTTTTGTTTTATATATCATAAAGAAAGGTAGATTATCATTATGTAAGTCTTAATTATTTTTTTTGCGCTTCATCGGTTGTCATTCTAACAATAAGAGTGTTAATACATGATCGAACACTCGCTTCGCACCGCGACCTTAGTGCGCTCCGGACTATATTCGATCGTGTGGCGAGCAGTTTGCCGCAAATTATTATTATTATCTGTACGTTTGGTTCGATCGCTTGCACCTCGAAAGTGGTGCCACGGTAATGTTATATACATTACCGTGGTGGTGCGTTCCGCACCAAGTTCGCTCGTTTGGATGAAGCGCCGATTACCGAACCGTTCGGCGTTTCAGTCATAAATCTACCTTCGAGAAGCGCAAGACGTATCGTTACTCGAAATGGCGTCCGAGCGCAAAAACGTAAATATAACAGAAAAAAGATTAACTCTAGAAATTTTAGAATTATACAAATACTAACGGTTCATCCTCGCTTCACTCGAGTTCGCCTCTAGGAAAACAAAAACAAACCTATCCCACGGGAACCGTACATTTTTCCGGGATAAAAAGTAGCCTATATGTTATTCCAGACTATAATCTATCTCTGTGCCCATCCAGATCCGTTCAGCCGCTCTGGCGTGAAAGAGTAACAAACATCCTTACATCCATACTCCCAAACTTTCACATTTATATTATTAGTATAGATAAATAGGCAATGACAAAACAATTCTGTACCATTTTCTCCTCTGTTTGTCAACCGATTTTCTATATACTTTGTTTTATAACTATTGACAAGCTTTAGTGTTATCTATACTAATATTATAAAGCTGAAGAGTTTGTTTGATTGTTTGTTTGGTTGAACGCGCTAATCTCAGGAACTACTGGTTGGAATTGAAAAATTCTTTTGTGTTGGATAGTCCATTTATTGAGGAAGGCTTTAGGCTATATACAATCCCGGAAAAATGTACGGCTCCCGTGGGATAGATTTGTTTTTGTCTAGGGACGAACCCGAAGCGCGAGGGTGAGTCGCTAGTCTATAATAAAAATGATTATGGCTGAATTTCGATTACTGGGAGAACATTAAATCTTGTTAATAGACTAGCGACTCACCTCGCTTCGCCCGGGTCCGTCTCTAGGTGTATTATATACAGGGTCATTTTTAATTTACTGAATACCTTTTGGCAATATACTATTTACATCATAACAACATCTCTAAGAAAAAAAAAATATTTCTTAAATTTTACAAAAATAAAAATATTTTTATTGCACCTATTAAACGGTAATAGTCAGCCATTAGCAAAAGAAAGTGCGTGGCCGGTGAAATGGGAGGGGTAGGGGGGGGGGGGGGGGGGTGCAGTTGCGGCGCTTACTCATTTAAACTTGACCAGATGCTAGGACTATCACCGTTTAGAAGGTGCAATAAAAATATTTTTATTTTTTTTGATCTAAATAGTACGAGTATATTCCCAAAAGGTCTTCAGTAAATTAAAAATGACCCTGTATAGTTTATAGTTTAAATAGAAGAAATATAGAAAAAAATATAATGTATGCATACAACTTTCCTATTTGAATCGGATATTATTAAATTTTTCATTCGTTTTAAATTTTTTTTCGCGGGACCCTATTTTTTTTTTTCTAAAATAAAAGTAGTCTAAGTTACTTCTTATTACATCAGCTATCTGCCAGTGAAAGTCCCGTCAAAATCGGTCCAGCCATTTCAGAGATTAGCCGGAACAAACAGACAGACAGACTGACAGACAAAAATTGTGTAAAAATGTTGTTTTGATATATGCACTCTGTATACATCAAAATGCATTTAGTAAAAAGCGGTTATTTTAATATTACAAAAAGACACTCCAATTTTATTTATCTGTATAGATGTATAGATTTCTAAAATAAAAGTAGAATAAGTTACTCCTTATTACATCAGCTATCTGCCAGTGAAAGTCCCGTCAAAATCGGTCCAGCCATTTCAGAGATTAGCCGGAACAAACAGACAGACAGACAGACAAACAAAAATTGTAAAAAATGTTGTTTTGGTATATGCACCCTGTATACATCAAAATGCATTTAGTATAAAGCGGTTATTTTAATATTACAAAAAGACACTCCAATTTTATTTATCTGTATAGAATTTTTTATTGCAACGAAAACATTCTCATTCATCTTTTTAAACATGACTCACTCTTTGACGAGCGATGTATGACGTTTAGTGACTAAATTATGATGTAATATCGCAGTCTATAATTAATTGTTTTGGCGTTTATTTCATTGTTTTATATATTAATAAGCTTGTATTCTCGTTTGTTTGTTTTAAAACCTAAGAATGTAGAATGACATCTTGCTTAGATTCTGAGGCCTGATAAAAACAACAATCAAGATAAATATGTTGGTACATTAACACACAGCACCATCTAGTTCCATGGTAAGTTACGAGGCTTGTGTTATGGATACCAGATAGTTGATACACTACACATATATAACTTTAAATAGATACATATTATAAATATAAACCCATGACTGGAGTACAAACATTCGTGCTCATCAAACAAATGAATGCCTCCAGCGATTATCGAACCTACGACCGCTGACACACGAAATATGGTCGCTACAAACTGAGCCAAACGTGTTGACAAAGTTAGAAATTTTTTGTGTGTATAATAAATTATTTCTTTATCACATTTTGATATCTGTTATCACTGGTGTTATCAGTTGTACAGTGTCTACGTATAAGATTTCTTAGAAGCTTATATATTAATTTACTTATTTCAAAATTGAATACTTCTTTGGTTTAGTGGTAAACCTCTCTAACTAAGGATCATGTCATAGGTTCTGAGTTCAAAAACTGAGAAGAAAAATAAATAGATGGCATCATATGTATCGATTTGTTGTTGATGTTTGTGTAAAATTAATAAAAATAAACGTGTGTGTGTACGTTATGTACGCACGTAAGAAGTTATACTTCTTTGGCGTAACAGAACAAAAATAACTAAAGATTTCATCCCGTATATCACAACTTTCTGTTTGTAAAAGGAATGATAAATTAAAAAAATAATTAAATAAGGCATATTAGGCATATTACAATCATATATTTATAGAATATCATTTAAGGAAAGGTTACCATGACAACAAACAGTTATCAGCTAACTTCATCATGTCGCTTTTTGGCTGTCGGTGTGATAAAAATGAATCGCTAAGCGCAAAACTCGGGAACAAATGGACTAATTCGCCTATTTTTTTATTTAAATATTCGCTAAGGTCCGACGAATCTCCTTATGAAGAGAAAAATTGAAAAAAAAAAAAACTAAAAATGTTAGTATTACTAAAATCATTATTATTTTCTTTTAATATGATATAATTTTTTTATTTAATGTATTTTTTTATTGTTATTAATTTGCTCGTATTATTCTATGTATTATTTAATTGTGGAAACTTTATTGGTCAATGATTTATATTTTATGTTTTTTTTTTATTTGTTTCCCGAATAAAAAAAAACACAATTTTTCTAATCGGGCCTTCAACGTACTTGATTTGACTAAATGAGGTCTGTTGGGTCAGCTAGTTATAAAATAAAATCTATACATATAATAAAATTGTAACTAAGCCGAATCTGTACATTAAATATTTTTTGGAAAATCTTATTGAAATAGACATTATTATCGATACAAAAGCCAAATCAATAGTTTCTAGAATTTTTGTCTGTCTGTCTGTCTGTCTGTCTGTTACCGCATCACGGGAAAACTACTGAACAGATTTTGATGAAATTTGGTATTATGATAGCTGATTACCCGGGTCAACATATAGGATAGTTTTTACTGCAGGAAAATATCTCATCTCTGAGATAAACTTTAAAACGTAACTAGGGACGAACCCGAGCGGAGCGAGGGTGAGTTGCTAGTACATAATATAAATAAAACCACGCAAGCCAAGCAACAAAAATAGCCCGAATTAGAATCGTCTAATTTCTTTGATGAGGTATCTGTACTAGTACAGTATTGTGTCATTTTTAATACTACGCATATCTTATAAATGGGTAGTGGTAGCCCAGTGGTAACGCGCTCGCTTGGGAAACCGAGTGAAGCGAGTTCGAATCCCGGGTCTCGCACCTCTGATATTTTCATGTGCGAATCATTTCTAACATAATTACCACTTGCCTTACGGTGAAGGAAAACATCGTGAGAGACATGTGAAGTCCGCCAATCCGCACTTGGCAAGCGTGGTGGACTATGGCCTGATCCCCCTCGTACTGAAGGGAAGGGCCCGTGCCCAGCTGTGGGACGTTAAAAAGGGCTGAATACAATATCTTATAATATTAAATGAGCAATTCTTGTATACATATATATACATTTATTTTTTAATGAGCAATCTATGATGTACAATCTATGAATACATATGATGACCTAAGGAAGGTGTCTGGCAGTGGATGGATGCGGGTTGCCCAGGACCAGGATGATTGGCGGTCATTGGGGGAGGCCTTTGTTCAGAAGTGGACGGCGATAGGCTGATTGATTGATTGAATCTATACATATAATAAAAGTGTAACTGATTACTGTCTGTACATGGAAGATATTTGAGATAAACTATTATTGGAGGTCCTTATTAACGCAATACCCAAAACCAAAGATTTTTAGAATTTTTGTTTGTTTGTCTGTGCGTTTGTACGCGCTAATCTCAGAAACGGCTTAACCGATTTGGATGCGGTTTTCACTAATGTATTGTGGTAAGCTTCACTTAACATTTAATATTTGTTTTATTTTAATCGGTTCATAAATAAAAAAGTTATGTCAATTGAAAGAATCGCTAGTTCTTTAATATAATATGTAGGTAAAATTTCGTGTATCTCGAAAACGGCTCTAACGATTTGGATCAAATTTTGTATTTACATAAGGTTTTGCTTTTTAAGTTTATCTATATAATGTCTTTGACGACACGTTTGGCTCAGTTTGTAGTACCCTACTTGCTGTGCCAGCGGTCGCGGGTTCGAGTCCCGCTTGGGGCATTCATTTGTGTGATTAGCACGAATGTTACTCCAGTCATGGGTGTTTATATTTATTTATAATATGTATGTATTTAAAGTTATATAAAGTGTAGTGTATCAACTATCTGGTATCCATAACACAAGCCTCGTAGCTTACCATGGAACTAGATGGTGCTGTGTATTAATGTCCCAACATATTTATTTATTTATTTATTTTCTGAGAAAAAAACGCCATTGTCACATCTCTTCTATAGCGAAGTTCGGTCGCCTTGGTACTGCAGTTTAACTACGAATTAGGCATATAGACGTTTCAGTGATACATAAGTAGGGCATACCTTTACTGCTAATGCTATAATATATTATATAATACATGTCGCATAGTAACAATGCAGGTAATCCGAGGTACGTGCAAATTAGATTTAGTTGGTTCATGACATTATGCTGGTTGCGTACTGATAGCTAAGCTAAGCTATTAAGCGAAAACTATTTAAATTAAATAATTTGGATTTTTGAATTCAATCTGTCGTATTAGCACTTCACGATTTACCTCCTCGTTAAATGTCACAACTACCTTTATTTTTTATTATAATAAATAAAAATCTATACTAATATTATAAAGCTGAAGAGTTTGTTTATTTGTTTGTATGTTTGTTCATGTTTGGAAAAAAATATGATGAGTAAAATTTTTACGATGCGCGCGCACACCGACAGCCAAAAACGACATGATGAAGTTAGCTGTATTCCTTTTACAAACAGAGAGTTGTGACATACGGGATGAAATCTTTAGATATTTTTGTTCTGTTACGCCAAAGAAGTATAACTTCTGACGTGCGTACAAAAGTATACACACACGTTTTTTTATACGTATATCTGTCTATCTTTACTAAAAATTGTGTTTTCTGTACCTTAATTGACTTGTATAGATTTTTATAGAATATAACTTATAATCTGTAAAATATTATTTCACGATATTGGCGGTTTTCTTAATAAAAAAACAACGAATTGAGGAAAAAGTATTTAGTTTTTGTAGTTGTGGATTTTTTTTGGATTTTTTTTGATTTTTTGACTTTTTTTAAATACCTACATACAAGTAATTTTGGTATAATTAATTCTCCCTAAAGTGAAATAACAGATAATAAAAACTTATCATTTGTAAATCAGTCTCGCATTGTGGGCTTAAACTACTACTCAATGAGCAATGCTCTAAATTGAAAAAAATTAATACCAATTTAAAAGTAATAAAATTATTGTGATTTTTTATCTTAACGTATTTTTTTCTCTACATATACCTAATTTATACTACGTACTCAATTATTTCTATACATAATTTATTTTTGATAGGTACCTATTTAATACATACAACACGATCTAAACAGATAAAAAAAATGTTTTTTTTTTGTTTGTAACGTCAAAATAATAGATTTATACTTTTATTTTTTATCTATTTATTTTGTACTTATAAGAAAAAAATAATTTTTAAAATTTTGGTCTGTCTGTTTGTTCCGGCTAAACGGAAACAGCTGGACTGATTTTGACGGGACTTTCATCAGCAGAAAGTTGATGTTATAAGGAGTAACTTAGGCTACTTTTATGTTAGAAAAAGAATCATGGTTCCGTCCAAAAAATTAAAACGTACTTAGACCCACCCGAGTGAAGCGAGGGTAAGTCGCTAGTATGTAATATTACGTAATCTTTAGTAGGCGAATTTGACGCATAGTCGTATTTTTTTTTGTATATAGATTATATTTATAACCTAGCAAGGAGAACAGTGCTTCACCCAACTGTTTGAAATTGAAATGTACAAGCCTTTACTATATAATAAGTACGTACGTATATTAATACGTGAAGCAAAAACTTGGTACCCCTTTTTACGAAAATTGCGCGGACGAAGGAGTATGAAATTTCCCTCACTTATTAGTTTATATAGAGAAAGAGTGCAGAATGCAATTTTTTTTAATTATGCATGAAAAATACATTAAATCAATAAAAAAAAACATTACACACACTACCATGTATTTGACACACACACGCATATATGTATATACTTTTGTTTATTGTTAAAGTCTGTGGTCAAATTGAGAATAGATTAATATTGTAATACACGCAAGACAATGAATATATAACTTAATGAATTATGGTTGATTTTCAACCACGCATTAATCACTAGTTATTATTATTAGTCATTCTTTAAATAATGTATATCTTAACTATATTATCTTTCTAGATAAGTAACGGCGTTACGGCCTAAAATGTAAAGTGTATTTTATCGTAAACAGACCGACATAAACATTATATGCAATCTGTGATAACATATCATAGAACGTTAAAAATAACATTTTTATTACAACTACTAGCGGCTCACCTTCGCTTCGCTCGGGTTCGCACCTAGATGATGTTTTAATTTGACATAACTTTTTTATTTAGAAACCGATTGTAATACAACAAATACTAAATGTTAAGTGAAGCTTACCACAATACATTAGTGAAAACCGCATCCAAATCGGTTAAGCCGTTTCTAAGATTAGCGCGCACAAACGCACAGACAAACAGACAAAAAAACTAAAAATCATTGTTTTGGTTTCTATTGCGTTAATAAAGATCCCTAATAATAGTTTTTTTTCAAATATCTTCCATGTACAGACAGCGATCAGTTACTATTTTATTCTATGTATAGATTATGTCTTAATCAACCGAAAAATATTATGTATCATATAGCTGTAATCGGTCTATAAGCGAAAGTAGGTCGGTGTATATGCGAAAGTTTGTATGGATGTATGTTTGTCTCAAACGCTAGAATGGTTGGATGAATTTGGATGATACTTAATAACATATGGACTATGACCTGGAGTAAATAGGGTGTTAGGTTAGTTAGGCCAGGGACGCACCATAGCGTAGTTATGTAGCCAACAGGGGGAGGGGAGGGGGGGGGGGGTAAAATTATAAATAATGGGGCACGTAGTATGAGTACGTTTCCTAAATTAAATTGACAAAATAATTGTCTGTAAACGATTTAATTCAATACAGAACTAGAATAATTATAAAATTGATGAAAGATCTATATGAAAAAATACCATAGAAAGAAAAGACTAAATTTTACATATTATAACTTACATTTGATGAAAGTTAATAATAACACGTTAACCTCGAAAGCACATTTTCTATGGCATGGTAATTGTTTTATGAAAGTTTGAGGGACGATTACTATTTATTGCTCGTATGTAATTCTATAGCTTTCTCTCTCTCTCTCTCTGATGTAAATATTTTATATTTGGCTATTTTTCCATACGGAATGGTGAAAGTAAATGATTCTTTACTTTACATTCAGCTCTATATAAATACAAAATTGAAGTGTCTGTTTATACTAAATGCGTATAAAAGTATATACGGTACTAATAAGAAAAAAATGTTTAAAATTTTGTTTGTCTGTTTGTTCCGGTTAATCTCCGAAATTTATTTTAGAAAAAGAATCAGTGTATCGCGCAAAAAAATTAAAACATACTCAATAACGGACGCACCCGAGCGAATATATATATATATATATATACAAGGATTGCTCATTAAATATTATAAGATTTTGCTTTTTGTAAATAAAATGATATTTCTTTTCGGACGTTTGTCTTTTATACATTTCTAGGCCATTCAAGCTTAGGGATGTACCCGGGCGAAGCGAGTGTAAGTTGCTAGTCTATATATATAAAAATGACTCCCTATATCCCTTGGTCACGCCATCACGCGTGAACGGCTGGACCGATTTCACTAATTCTTTTTTTGTTGTGTTTGTTATTGTCAGAAGAAGGTTCTTACATTAAAAAAAAAAAACTGCGTAGGAACTCAGAAAATAGGGATGAAAGTTTATATTGGGAAGCGAGCTAAGGACGAACCCGAGCGAAGCGAGGGTGAGTCGCTAATTATTTATAATACCTTTTCGTGGCTATAATATCACATTATTAAAACGTATAAGAAATCAATTAAAAAAAAAACGTCTTTGGTTTTTTTTAACGAAGCAATGTATGATGTGGAGTAAAACACTTAGCTCCTATAAAATAACATTAAAATCCTTTTAAAAAATTCAATCTATAGCTTCGCTTTGAGTGGACACTTAGGCTAAGTAGTGACTAATGTATTTATAGCGCTGGTCTGAATCCACCGCTTCGCGTGGGAAGTGCATCCTTAATAAACACTGGAATGACTGAGATGTGACACTTGACTTCTAGATTTAGATTTTATGCTTTAAAACTAACAGCTTACTTAGGTCTTTAATGTAGCCTTGTAGTATAAGTTTGGGTAAAAAACCCTCTATTATATTGCTTTGGAAAAGTACCACTGTAGGATATCAAAGGAAAAAGGTGTTTTTTTTTTTTTTTTTTTTTATTTATTATTAACACCAACAAAATACTCAATATCACATTCTTTTACATACATAGATAAACTTAGACTAGGTGAACTAAATGGTATTTCAATTACAGGTGAAAACGGCATGCAAAAATTTAGACAACAATGATATTAGATAAAAAAAAAAACAAGTTATTATAAACTAAAAGAAATAATAATAAACAAAGTTATATGCATCTACTGCTAACAAAGATAGGAACAAAACCAAAAATATATTATATACATATCTGTTTAAGGATTTAATTAGATATGAAGTTAATAGTTGATAGGTTCTTTTTAAATTTGTTAAGACTGTTGTTAAATATATCAATTTCGCTGTTCTGGCTGAGTATACTATTATAAGAATTTATAAGCCGATTGACTGAGGAGTTAATACCCAAATTAGTTTTTGACGGGTGACTTATAAAGATCTTTCTAGTTTTTAGTCTTTTTGATCTGCATGGAACACAAAAAATAATACGTGATAAGAGTTCAGGACAATCTACCATACAATTAATTAACTTTAAAAAAAAACATGTTATCCAGTATGCATCTTCGCTCGGAGAGTGATTTCATATTAAAGTGCGTTAGTCTGTCATTGTATTTGGTGATTTTTTTCGCTAAGCCGTACTTATACGTAAGGTGCCACATGAAACGTTTCTGGACGCTTTCTAATCTTTTAATGTATATTTTATAGAATGGATTCCATACCACACTGCAATATTCCAAACCACTACGAACGACAGTATTGTATAACATTATGACCGTCGAAGGGTTGTTAAAGTCCCTAGAGTTACGTAGAATAAAACCTAAGTTTTTAAATGCAGTTTTACAGATTTTATCGATATGACAATGAAAACGTAATTTATTATCAAGATAAATGCCTAAGTCCTTAATTTCAGATGTTCGTTTAAGATAGCTATCCTTTACTTTATAGGTGCTCGGTGTGACTTGTTTTTTCCTAGTGAATCCTACAGAATAACATTTGTCAATATTGAGATTCATACCGTTTGTATCACACCAAGAGACAAGTCGATCTAAATCGTTTTGAAGCAGAGCAACGTCATTATTTGTGTCAATACAGCGAAAGAATTTTAGGTCGTCTGCAAATAAGTAGAAGTTGGAGTTAGTGAAACAGTTTTTTATGTCATTAATAAAAATGTTGAAGAGGATAGGTCCTAAATGAGAACCTTGTGGAACTCCTGACAAGACTTTAAATGGTTGAGATTGGTAACCATTTACGACTACTACTGAATTCCTGTCTTTCAAATATGACGAAAACCACTCTAAAAGGGGTCCTATGATTCCATACTGAGACAATTTTTTTGTTAAAATTCTGTGGGGAACTTTGTCGAAAGCCTTGCTAAAGTCTGTATAAATCACATCGACGTGCTTATGTGAGTCGACTGCTGAGGATATTTTATCAAGAAAACATACTAAATTTGTCAAGGTGGACCTGCCTTTGAAAAATCCATGTTGGTAGGAAATGTCATAAAAATATATTAGAAATGTTTATGTATAAATAATTCTGATGAGATTTCATATCTGCAATATGTACATACATATCTATCATATCCTATGGCTGGATTTTTGTATTAAAATGTATTATGTGGTCTTCTTGAGGTTTAACGTATTAATAAAAAAAAATCATAAACACTTAAATTTTTTTGAAGTCGGTCAAAAATTTAAGATACGTTTTATTTCAATTATATGAATACATTAGCGGCTCATCCTTGCTTCGCTCGGGTTCGCCCCTAGATGATTCTTTAAATTGACATAACTTTTTGTTTAGGAACCGATTGAAATAAAACAAATACTAAATATTAAGTGAAGCTTACCACAATACATTAGTGGAAACCGCACCCAAATCGGTTAAGCTGTTTCTAAGATTAGCGCGCACAAACGCACAGACAAACAGGCAAACCGACAAACAGACAAAAAACTAAAAACCATTGTTTTGGGTTCTATTGCGTTAATAAAGATCCCCAAATAATAGTTTTTCTCAAATATCTTCCAAATACAGACAGCGATCAGTTACAATTTTATTATATGTATGGATCTAAAGATACAGCTTGATATCCTTGCTCTATGGTTTCTTAATTGTTGAAGAAAGCGAAGAGCGATCTTTTTAGAAGAGTTACTTTAGTTGGGAAAAAACCGCTCAAGTACGAGTCGGACTCGCACACGAAGGGTTCCGTACCACCTGTCATCCAGGTTTTTTTCCAATTTCATATATTCTTATATTGTTATTACCATTGTAATTTTTAATAGGACTGGACATGCTGACTACCAGCATAATCGTACTTTTAATTTGCATGGCTGCCATTTTCAAATTCGGCATCTTGGTTTTTTATTATTTGTTGTCATAGTGACAATAAAAATAAACACTCTGTGAAAATTTCAACTAGTTACCTATTACGCTTCATGAGGTACAGCCTGCTGACAGACAGACGGACGGATAGGACGGCTTAGTAATAGGGCCCCGTTGTCACCTTTAGGGTATGGAACCCTAAAAATGAAATACACACAGGAACGCCGCATGCATAAGCTAGTGTTATAGATGTGTTAGTCTTTCTCTAAATTCAATTTATTATCAAGAATTATATTGACAGATAAAAATGTCGCGTGCTTTTTTTGATGATATGTAATCATTAAATCAATTCTAATGAGATTACTCAACAATGTAACTAATTAGGGCTGCGTCCCTCTACTGTATAGTCCAAGATCCCTAAGCCATTTTAAAATCTATCAGAGCTCTCATATGTAGCTTCATTTTCGCTAGCGACTTATCCTAGCTTCGCTCGGGTGTGTCTCTAGATGATTATACGCATATATAAGCTTATTACTCTCTTAGATTTACGCGAATATTTGACATTTTGAATAAAACTATCTTTTCGCGGATTTATTTTGATTTTTGGTTCCCGATATTTCGAATGCTTTACAGCAATCATGGCCACGGGAGAGATAAGGTTTTAGATGTCTCAAAGGTATTATATAGTTGTTACAGACAGCCATGATTGCTGTAAAGTGTAAAGCATTCTATAGGTACGTCGGGAACCAAAAATTAAAATATCTCCGCGAAAAATTCCGAAAAGATAGTTTTATTTCAAATATAGGCTTATATAGCAGGTCTATCTGTGTACTAAATTTCATGCAAATCGGTCCAGCCGCATCAGAGTCAAGGAGAAGCAAACAAACTAACACAACATTAATTTTAATATTTATATTAGTAGTCCGATTACTGAAACAAAACGTAATCTAAAACTGTATTATGCTGATAAGATAATAAAACCTATATTAGAATGATTCATCATTGTCTACATTCTTTACCAAATTGATTGATTTGTGTGGCTGAAAATTTGGCATACCTACTAAAAAGATAATACTTTTTTTTAGATTTACGCGAATATTTGACATTTTATATAAAACTATTTTTTCGGATTTTTTCGCGGACTTATTTTGTTTTTTGGTTTACGACGTTTCGAATGCTTTACAGCAATCATGGTCACGGTCAAAATTCTTAATCTAATTCTTCAAAATAGTTTCGAATTAACATCAACAAATTTTGTAAGGTACTTTGGTGCTATTTTTGAATTTTTTGAAATCCTTTTGTAAAATTGTGGGTAGACACTATCTGTAATAAGTATATAATGACCTTTGAGATGTCTAAAACTTTAGTCCCTCCCGTGACCATGATTGCTTTATAGTATTCGAACCAAAAATCAAAATAAATCCGCGAAAACATCAGAAAAGATAGTTTTATTTAAAATAGAAAAAAAATATTTTAGCATTTTATCCCAATAAGATGGAATTCAAAGGAATAGGAAATTATGTATGTAAATAATTTTATTTCTGGCATAATTTACTTACAGTTTTCCTTCGAATGATTCAGAGAAACGCATATTTCGACGTTTTTATTCGATATGTTCCCACATTCAAAGATGTAGATTATAAGATCAAAGAGATTAAAAGAAATTTTGGCAATCATTGATTTTGATCAAATATTTAATTTATTTTTGGTCAAATACGAATAAAATTTAATATTATTTTTTCTGCGACATGGTTATCTTATATATTTTTGGCGGCAGTCATACCTTGACTATCTTATTTAGGGGTTCTTCAAGGACAATTACAAAATTTTCTGTAATGCCTGCAAGAACCTACCGTAAAATGTTCACCAGCTCTCGGACTATTATCGTGTCAATTCAGTTTTAAAAGTTAAAAGATTTTAAAATTTTATCTATCGTCACTTGAAAGGAACAAAATTGTAACTCAGTATTGCTTTATTTTTATTTTGGATTTTTTTTTAAAAAGCACCATATGTTACTTACCTTTCTGTATGCTCATTCTTTGCTATTTTCTCAACGAATTTTGATACGGTTTTTACGATCCGTCCTATATGGATAAGGTATGCAGGGCTCGGAATTGAATTAAAAAAACGGTTTATTTCGATAATATAATAGTTAATTTATCGCTCGTTCTTTAACAGGTTAATAAAAACGAACGGTTTAGTAAACCGAAATAATAATGGTTAACGGTTATTCTTAGAGAAAGGTTGGATTTCGGTTTTGATACCGAAATAAACCTAATAAAGTAAGAAACGTACATGTATCCTTCTAGTAAGCAACTCACCATTAGCGAAGGTATAATATACTATAATATAAGGTATAATATTAGGCTAAATATAAATTTAAAAAATCTCATATTAAACGGTTAACTTTGATCATGGAACCTAAATTCGTGAAAACCGTTCTCCGGGATTTAACCGGGTAAAGAACGTAACCGAAACCTTAAACCGAAAAGCCTATCGGCTTGGGATTATTGACCAAAACCGGCTTCAAAATTGAACGGGTTTCCGAGCCTTGGTATTATGTATTAAAATTTAAAGAGAGTAAAGAAAGTCTGACGTTTTGTTGTCAAGTTGTCAAGCCCGAGTGAACTTAGGATCACTAGTTGACTGCAACCAATATGTATGGAAGATTAAATTTCTATTTTAAAATTACTTTAATACAGAGCTACAATATTGTTCTTTTTCGGTATCTATAATATACAGGGTCATGTTTAATTTACTGAAGACTTTTTGGGAATATGCTATTTACATCATAACAAAAACATCTGTAAGAAAAAAAAATATTTCTTAAATGTTACAAAAATAAAAAATATTTTTATTGCACCTTCTAAACGGCAAAAGTCCAGCATTAGCAAAAGAAAGCGCGTGGCCGGTGGAGTGGGAAGGGGGAGGGGGGGGGGGGGGGGGAGGGTGCAGGAGGCGGCGCTTACTCATTTAAACTTGACCAGATACTAGGACTATCACAGTTTAGAAGGTGCAATAAAATTATTTTTATTTTTTTATGAAAATAAAAATTTAAGATTTTTTTTTGTTACAGATGTTGTTGTTATGATGTAAATAGTATATTCCCAAAAGGTCTTCAGTAAATTAAAAATGATCCTGTATCCTGCACTTCTTTTTTGTACCTGGCAGGTTTAAAAGACAATTTTAAAGACAATTTTGAAGACAATGACAATATAGGTTATATAAAGTATATGTCAGTGTGTCACACATTATATCAATGTATTTATGAATTAAGAAAGATTTATAATTTTATTATTCGTCGGTAATGTTGGTCGAGAAATGCGAAGTTTTCGATGAAACTTTGGTATAGTAATAGTTTTTGTAGGCGAAGTGTTTATAGATATTGTAAATAATTGAATTGGATATGCGGATGTTATAAGGTACGAATTGTATTTTTTATATGACAGTATAACTATTGGGACATTAACACACAGCACCATCTAGTTCCATGGTGAGCTACGAGGCTTGTGTTATGGATACCGGATAGTTGATACACTACACATATAAAACTTTAAATGTATACATAATATAAATATAAACACCCATGACTAGGGTACAAACATTCGTGCTCATCACACAAATTAATGCCCCTAGCGGGACTCGAACCCGCAACCGCTGGCATAGCAAGTAGGGTTACTACAAACTGAACAAAACATGTCGTCAGTAATTGATTGTGACTTGTGTATAAGAAATTTCATTTGTACCACGATATCTGGTCTATTTCTATGAAAAGTTTTAATTGAATCGATTTAGCAATACCTATGTATTTAATTGATTATAATTACATAAAAATTAAAGTATATAGACGTATGTATGTATTTTAAAACCCTATATATGATTTAGTTCCCGTGGGATAGTAGGTATATTGCATACTGTCTCTAGCTGGGTACATCATTACTAGATATTATAAATTAAAGTTGAGTATGTGTTTGTTCGAGCTAATCGCAGAAACTACTGAACAGATTTTCATACGGTTTTCACCAATAGAAAGAGACATTTTCTGGGATGGTTATAGGCTAATAATTTATAAACATTTTGCAATATGATCTTCCGATATGATGATATTTGTAACTCGAATCAGATAAAATCTCTTCTACGGTCTCACTTGAGCAAAGCAAGGGTAGTCCATTAATCGAATATATTTATGCATGTAAACCGTTTCTTTAATTACGATTCTATCGTGTTAACCAAATACCTAGCAAGTGGTAAAATAACCACCTACCTACCTACTCCGCCTACAAAATTACTCACACCTCCTGAATAATTTCTAAGAAATTATGGATAATTTCTAAGAAATTAATTGTTAACTGACACGCCGGCGTGCCCGCGATTCTCAATGGGTTAAAGTAACAGCTGTCCAGGCTATCAGAGTGTAACCAGCATGGTTTATCTCCTGACGCCCAGAAAGGCCAATCTAGTGTTTTTACGAGATGATCACCCTTCACATCTAGGGCTCATAGGTCTTTTAAGAGCCATAGTTGGGTTTACGCTAATACGGGATAATAGTCGAGTGAAAAAAGTTAAGGAGACCAAGCCGAATAATCACTACATATTAAAAACAAAAACAAACCTATTTCACGGGAACTGTACATTTTTGTAGCCTATATGTTATTCCAGAATACAATCTATCTCTGTGCCAAATTTCATCCAGATCCGTTCAGCCGTTCTGGCGTGAAAGTGTAACAAATATCCATACTCACAAACTTTCACATTTACAATGTTAGTATAGGTAGATTAAGTCCCTCGCTGCGATGTGTTGCTTGTTCGTACTAATCTCAGAAACTACTATATCATTTATCATACGGTTTTCACTAATAGCAAAACAGATTCTCTAGGATGGTTATAATATTATTTAAAAACATATTGCGAAAATAAAATGACGATATTTTTGTATTAAATCGGAGAAACAGTTCTTTTTAAGTAAAACTATCTTTTCGGATTATTTCGCGGATTTATTTTGAATTTAATAAGTATTATAATTTTTTTAAATATGATTAGAATTAAAATCAACAAATATTAGGTGTATATCAACAAATATTAGTATAAGGTGCTCTGGTGCCATTTTTGAATTTTTTTAAATCATTTTTGTAAATTGTGGGTAGACACTGTTTGTAACAAGTACCTATATAACGCCTTTGAGACGTCTAAAAGCTTAGTCTCTCCCGTGACCATGATTGCTGTAAAGCAATCGAAACGTCGGGAACTAAAAATCAAAATAATCCGCGAAATAATCCGAAAAGATAGTTTTATTTAAAATGTCAAATATTCGCGTAAATCTAAGGAAGTATTATGAAACAGTTCTTTTTGAGGATTTCTGTGCATGCAAAGAGCATCTACGGTTGCTGATAAAAATTCTATAATGTATCTCAAATATTTTTTCTTCTCCATTGTTCTAGAACCAGCCATGAAGATGAAAGAATAGAATAGAAGAATAGCTGAGGAGTATTAGTTTGTGAATTGTCATAAGCATCGAGATGGCGTCGTGCCTTAGTGGCCATTTTGGGCCCAACCAAGACTACACCCCTGTGGCGGAGTTTTACGCTGACAAGTCGGTATTTGTGACCGGTGGTACCGGGTTCATGGGAAAGGTAAACATTTATAGTACTCGTTAACAAGTAGCCAGTCTTTGAATGTTTCACTGTAGCGGACTTATTTTTTTTTATTTTATCTATTTCATTTTAGTGTTTTTACAATATGGTGGATAGTATTGAAAAAATTATACTTTTTGAGCTTAAACTAAACAATAAGATTTCCTTTAGAATAATCACATTCAATTGCATAGCAGTTAAAACGTCATGACAGACCACATAGTGCCGCCATCAGGTGTTTCGTTTTATAGAAAAATAAACAAGCCAAACACTCATAACATTGTATTGTATTCAGCTCTTTTTAACGTCCCACTGCTGGGTGACGTTCTCCCTTCAGTACAAGGGGGATCAGGTCATAGTCCACCACGCTGGCCAAGTGCGGGTTGGCGGACTTCACATGTCTTTCGAAAACTTGTTAGGTTTTCTCAGACATGCAGGTTTCCTCACTATGTTTTCCTTCACCCTAAAGCAAGTGGTAATCATGTTAGAAATGTTTCGCACATGAAAATATCAGAGGTGCGAGACCCGGGATTTGAACCACTTCACTCGGTTTTCCAAGCGTGTGCGTTACCACTGGGCTACCACTGCCTACACTCCTAGCATATAGCCGAGTCTTATCATAAAATTTAATCCAATAGATGGTAGTAAAATTATGTTTATCTACAAACACGTAGAACTTTCTATAGAGATACTAGCGGTGGTTGCCTACAATTAAATTAAAAAAAATATATCTTGATTCATCAGTATTCAAAATGTTGGCCATTATCTGAGTGATGTGGAATAATTAAGCCAATTTTCATGTAAAACCATTTAATAAAGTCCGTGTAACATAATTTTTTTTTAGCTTTCCCATTAAACCAGGTATCAATTTTCCAATACAAATAAAATATAAACATATCTTTTGTTTTGGAAAATATATTTACATTACATTATATAACGTTATATAAGTTTCAATAATACAAAAAGACTAAAAGCTAGACTTAAAATCTTCATTTAAATGATTTTGCCAAACTCTGGTTGGGTTTTTAGATACACTTTGTCCACATACGGTTTGCTTATTTATTTATTATTTATTTATTTGATTATTATAATATATATTAATACAAAAATTTTACATAAAGACCCACAAAACTGTTTGCAGTTTGTCTGTGGGATCAGACTTATTTACTTAACGATAGACTTATGGTATTCAAGGTTTAATTATTTTAAACTGACCATATAATAGTTTTTTAATAATTTTGCGAATTTACTTTTATTTGGTTTATGTCTGATATCTGCTTATATTATATTTTTCTTATCAACAGGTGTTAGTAGAAAAGCTCTTAAGAAGCTGTCCGAAGATCAAGAAAATATATCTATTGATGAGGCCGAAACGCGGTCAAGATGTTGCCTCCCGTCTCACCGAACTTACACAGTCACCAGTAAGTGTATAGTTTTAGGGTTCCAGACCTTAAACGGAACCTTTGGAGGATCATCCTTTGATCTGTTAACTGTCTGTCCGTAATTCTTTTCGTTAACACAATTTTAAGTTATTATAAGTATATACCTCGGCAGCCATTACCTTCATCATAAAATTAAAAATGTGCTTAAGAAGTATCTATCTCAATTTTAAGACTGGATAGAGTTTGGTAATTTTGCTGCAGAATTGTCTAGCAGATCACATGAGTAGGTACTTACTTACCAAATTCCAGCCGTATAGCTCCAATAGTTTCCTAGTAAACGGGATGTGATTTAAGGAAAGGCGGACAGGATGAAACTATAAGGGTTCCATTTTGTCTTTTGGCTACGGAACCCTAAAACAGCACCCCTTAAACCAACTGATGTCCAAAACCACACTAAATGTTTCATTACGAGATTTTTAAGAAGCCATGACAGAGTCCCATTATTCATATCCTGGCCCTGTCATCGTATTATATCGATAATATCAAATAATTGTATTATTATTCGAATTTCACACACTTATCAAATCGATACGATTATAACAAGGATATTAAAATCGATTTCCAAGACTTGATTACATAGCCAGTTATAAAATCGTGTTAAAAAGATATTAAGGAAAATGTATGAAAATTACGCATTTCTTATCTATGAAACTTCAACAGATTAGATTTCCGAAAAAATACTCTTCTATTATAAATGAGAAAGTGTGTATGTGTGAATGTATCTCTTTTACTTCGTCACGCTAAAGCACTGGATAGATTTGTACACACATAGATTATGACTTTTTTTAACGTTGGTAATGCATTTACGCATACTACCTGCATACCACACAACGGAACCTCCATCTTAATGGGAGGTAACAGGATCATTTAACCCCCCCTCCCCTCCCCCCCGCTCCCCCCTCCCTTTCTCTTGTGTTTGGGAACCGATTCTCTTTTTTTTGTTCAGCTATTTACGAGCTTGTGTTATCAATATAAAATATATACGGTCGAATTGAGAACCTACTTTTAGGAAGTCGGTTGAAAAAAAATATTTGGAAACAGTTTTTTTATATAGATAGAAAAATTCCGTTCATATGTGGTTCTAATGCGTGAGTGCTTTAAAAGATATTAGAAGTCAAAATTAGCATTTAGAACCGAACAAAGAGAAAAACGAAAGCTAGTCGCAGTACTACACGAAAGATCTAGAATATTCCTAGGTCTTGCTTCTTTAGTACTTTACGTACATAAAAGACCACTTGACAACTGGAAAGCTAGGTAAAATCGATATGTGAAAGTAATAAAAAAACACACTTAGCGACCCCAATCACGCTACTTCTGTTAAAAACTACAACTAGCGATTATATTCATGATTTACAACTATTCTACACTATATAAAATGATCTATAATTTGATTTTAATGAAGTCCTTAGGTCATGATAAAACTTAGTTTTATTTTATGCTTTATGAGTATCGCATACTGGAGTATCGCGTTAAAATGTCTCCGGGATGAAAAATATTCTTAGCTAGCGGCTCACCCTCGCTTCGCTCGAGTTCATCTATTTGTTATTCTGATGTATGAACTATATTACTGTAAAGTTTCATTAAAATCCAATCAGTAGTTTTTGTGTACTAAGCTGAATAAGTTATTATAGTTTTTAACTATCCCACGGGAACTCTTTAATTTTTCGCGATGAAAAATATGTAACATGTTGACCGGGGATACAAGGCATCATCATGCAAAATTTCATTTAAATCGGTCTAACAGTTTCGGATATTAGCCCGTACAAACAGACAAACAGACAGAGAAAAAAAAAAAAACTGGATATGTTCTAGTTCTCTTCTAACATCCCCCTGACTCGGTTTATAGCATTTTTTTTCTATCATCTTTTTTTCTATGTACAGACATTCGATCTCTACAGTTTCATTATATGTAGGTATGTATAGATATGGATAAAGTGTTGAGTCATAATCTTGCAAATTTAGTAGTTTTTGCGTACTAATATGATGTTTTCTATCTTTCATAATATGAGTAAAATTGTATTTTGTATATAAATAAAAGTATTCTAGCTTGGATATCGAATCCCGTGGGATCTTCTATTGTTGAGAACAAAAGTTATAGTTATGGTTTGTATTGTGCATGGAGGAAATAAGTTCCTCCTATGTAAAAGAAAACATCATATCCCTTACTATTGTCTGACCGATTTCAAAAAGGAAGTGTATGTGTGTTTGTGTGTAAGATAAAAGGTGTGTATGTTTTGAGACCGATTTTCAGGCTTTTCTAATTATTGTTGTCCTCCTCACCGATTTCGGCCACAGCGACCGATCACATTCACTTCCCAACTTCGGGCTGTTATTGAGAATTTCGTAATAGAAACTCAGCAATTAAATTTAGCCTGACGCAATACTCGAACCTCCTGCACTGACCTTAGAATCTGAGAGAGACCGACCGTGCTAGCCACTAGACCACCAGGGCAGTTTTTTAATTAATACATTATATTTCGATATACCATAAGTGTGTTTATATTAACTTCAAGAAAATATTCCATACTAGCGACTCACCCTTGCTTCGCTCGGGTTTGCCCCTAGGTACGTTTTAATTTTTTTGAGAGAAACTCTAATTTTTTTTCTAAAATAGAAGTTGCTTAAGTTACTCCTTATAATATCAGCTATCTGCCAGTGAAAGTCCCGTTAAAATTGGTCCAGCTGTTTCGGAGATTAGCCGGAACAGACAGACAGACAAAAGTTTAAAAAATTGTGTTTGTCTTATAAGTACCGTATATAATTCCATATGCATTTAGTATAAAGCTATTATTTTGACATTACAAACAGACACTTCAATTTTATTTATCTGTATAAATGAGTACTCGTATAATAATTTTAAACGACTGATATCGATGTACTTTTTAAGTTAAACAGTTATGAATATCTGTTATCTTTGTTCACAGCTTTTCGAAACTTTAAGAAAAGAACGGCCTCAAGAACTTAGCAAGATTGTACCAATAGTAGGCGATATTACCGAACCAGAGTTAGGTATCAGTCCACCCGATCAAGCCATGTTATGTCAGAAGGTAAGATACACAAACAAACATACATGTAGAATCAATGGATTTTACTCTAAAACACGAAAAAAAATAACAATAATGTATTGGCCATACACAACCGTCAATCATGCTTTTAGAGTTTGAGTCACATCAATGTTTTAAAGTCTCAGTGAAAAATAATCTTTTTTATGCCTGAATCTTTGAGCATAAGTTGGAAATCAATGTGAGATACATGTACTAACTTATGTTTCTATAATATAGTAATAAAAAGAACTTTACGATATATCAACTATCAACCAGATTGTAATTTTAAAAAAAACTTTATACGATAAAAATCATGAGAAAGTATTCAAACAGTCTTATGATTAGCAGTAATCGTAGTTTGTGTATGTTTCTATCATCTAGAGGTATTACTCCGTATTTTTCACCTGACGAAATAAACAAGACCCACTGTCCGTTGACGGCCGGCAAGAACCCTTGGTAGGTTTTCTCAGTAACATAAAAGAAAAGCGTCTTATCTCTCAAAAATCGACTAGCGACTCACCCTCGCTTCGCTCGGGTTCGTCCCTAGGTACGTTTTAACGCTTAGTGATTCCATACAAAATAAATAGTTCAGAACTTTTTGATTTTCCAGCTGTTTTTTTTTTCGCTAATTTTTTTTATATTTACACCACCCCTGACACACCCCCAACAAAACAAAAAAATAATTATTCAAATCGGTCCAGCCATTTTTGAGTTTTAGCGAGACTAACGAACAGCAATTGATTTATATATATTATATATATAGATCATTTTGAAATGAAAATCATGTTTTGACAGGTATCAGTAGTATTTCATTCGGCAGCGACGGTCAAGTTCGATGAGAAGCTAAAACTGTCCGTCACAATCAACATGCTAGGAACACAACAGTTGGTGCAGCTGTGTCATCGTATGATGGGTTTGGAGGTAAGTGTGTTATACATATGTCGAGTGGCTAGTATATACGGTTGTAGATCCTGAGATCTTGAGTTTGAATCTCGGATAAAGTAAAAATAATTACTGCTCGAGAAATTCTCAGTCGTAACCCTATACCTATTACTGAGTTTAGTGCTAGGTATTATAATGCACAAGTATGCGCGCAAACACTATATCCTTAACACTTTCATACTTCTGTGGGACAATTCAGCGCGATTTCAGGAAGAAGGGTGGAAACCCTTCAAACTTCATAATTATGGGGACTTATTGGGAATATCTTGACAGAAAATTCCAATGATTATATTATATTAGCTCAAATCAGACCTTCCAGATTTATAGCTGTCCATGCTAGACTAGAACGATTAGATAATCTAAATAAATTTTGTGTTTATTTGGGCTGTATGTAACTCAAAAATCACAAATTCGAATTTGGACATGACGTCTGTATGACTTGTTGGTTTGTGGTTGTACTTAAGATTAATGCAATTTTGAAGTTTTTTCTTTTAGTTAAACATTTATAAGTAAGATTTTTCTTTTTACAATGAATTTCTACATATGTTTCTAACCTGTCACTTTGCTACGAGAATACCGTGTGAATGCATAATGAAGCGCTAGATTCGACACACTAGTGATATGTAGCCTTTATCATTCAATGTCGTTCAGCAAACTTCAGTAACTGTGCTATACATACATACATATTTTATATACAATCAATATGTATAAATCCATGTACGATTGTGTTCTTTTCTCTAAAATGTTCTTTTTGTTGTGAAGAAGACGAGAAGAATGTAAAGAGATTTGTTTTTTAAATAACATTATCATCTAGGATTTTTTCGCGGATTTATTTAGATTTTTGGTTTCCGACGTTTCGAATGCTTTAACACAATCATGGTCCCGGGAGAGATTCTTGTTTTTTATTTACATACATCCACTATCCATATTTAATACTAGCGGTTCACCCTCTCTTCGCTCGGGTTCGCCTCTAGGAAATCAAAAACAAACCTATCCCACGGGAACCGTACATTTTTCCGGGATAAAAAGTAGCCTATGTGTTCTTCCAGACTATAATCTACCTCTATGCCTTTCATCCAGATCCATTCAGCCTTTCTGGCGTGAAAGAGTAACAAACATCCATACTCGCAAACTTTCACATTTATAATATTAGTATAGATTATAAGACGTGAAAGTTACTCTGTCTGTTACCCTTACACGCTTAATCCGCTGAACAGATTTCGAAAAATTTTTGCAAGGACATAGATAGCATCCTGGAGACCATAACCCACTTTTGATGTACTTACCATGCGAGCAAGAACTATTATCTATACTATATAAATGCGCAAGACAAATATATAATATATTTTATATATTATCTATATATAAAATATCATATATAAAACGTGTTTGCCTATTTGTATTCAGCCCTTAAAAAGCCCTTTTTAAGGGCTGAATACAAATAGGCAAAGAGAAAAAACTTCAGTACCTTTTTCACCTCTGTTTGTCAACCGATTTTTTAGGGTTCCGTAGCTCAAGAGGTAAAAAGGAACCCTTATAGGATCATTTCGTTGTCCGTTCGTCTGTCTGTCTGTCAAGACCCTTTTTCTCAGACACCCATGGAGGTATCAAGTTAAAATTAATATCAAATACTCAAATCTGCAATCTCTAGGGTCTGTGAAGAAAATAATCTTCTAAGTCAACGCAATAAAAAGATATAGAAGACCGAAAACAATAAATTTATAGTTAGGTGCATTCGCTTCGCTCGGTTTCGTCCCTAGGTTGATTCCCCATACAAACTTTCATCCCCATTTTCACCCCCTTAAGGGATGATTTCCAGGATAAAAACTATCCTATATCCTTCCCAGGGTCTCAAACTATCTTCTTACCAAATTTCATCTTAATCGGTTCAGTAGTTCCGGAGCGTATTCGGTGCAAACAAACAAACAATCAAATCTTTCCTCTTTATAATATTAGTATAGATTACAAAAAAAACTTATTTTAATGTTTCATACTACGGAACCCTCGGTGTGCGAGTCAGTTTTGCACTTGTCGCATTTTTTATTTAGTATCAAAAACAAAACTATGATCGAATTTCAACAACACTAGTAGGTACATTTAAAACGTCCTTATCTATACTAATATATAATATTATAAAGATGAAGAGTTTGTTTGTTTGTTTGGTTGAACGCGCTAATCTCAGAAACTACTAATTCGATTTGAAAAATTCTTTTTACATTAGATAGTCCGTTAACTTAGGAAGGCTATAGGCTATAGGCTATATATCATCCCGGAAAAACGTATGGTTCCCGTGGGATAGATTTGTTTTAAGCGAGAGTGAGTCGCTAGTTTGTATTATAATTGTAAACCTATGTATGTTAGTATGTTCAATTTTACTTTTTTTGCAACATCTAGTTTTAAATAGGTCACAGAGTCATAAAGACTACTTATTATTCTAGCACTTGAGTGGATTGTGAGTAATATTGTTAATGCAAAAGTTACTGAAGGGCTCAAGCGGTATGAGAACGTCCTTGTCGGTCTACTATTATACATAATTGCGAAATTATAGTGCGAAAAAATGACACACAAACCTACAGATGATATATGGAGGCCGATGAAATGCCACACCATCTTCTGGGGCAGTGTGGGCCTCTTGCCCAAGCGTAATATTCATTTTGGGAAACAGTTTCTCGGACCAGATGAAATTATGAAGTACCTCGCTCGCGCTCGCTTCGCTCTGGTTTGCCTCAAGAAAAACAAAAACAAATCTATCCCCCGGGATATATTTTTCTGAGATAAAAAGTAGCCTATGTGTTATTCCAGACTATAATCTATCTCTATGCCATATTTCATCCAGATCCGTTCAGCCGTTTTGACGCGAAAGAATAACAAACATCCATACTCACAGACTTTCACATTTAATATTTATAATATGAATAAGATACGTCTAAGCAAATCCTGCAGTTTGTATACCAGGAAAGGTCAAAGTGATACTCTAGAGCCGTAATAAAGGATTAAAAAAATGAGTCTATTTTTGTTACTCCTTGACGCTAAAGCAGCTGAATCGATGTAGATGAAATTTAGTACTTAGAAAGACTATGACCTGGAGAAAGACATGGGGCATTATTAGTCGACTAGGGGTGTACCCGAGCAAAGCGAGTGTAAGACGCTTAATAATATTGATTTTTTAAACCAAAAATCCTATTTTGTCACACATTTTTACGGAAAAGATGGAAACTAACAACAAAGTAATACATTCCTTTCCTTACACTCTTAATTTATTGGAGACTAAGATCTTCTGGCGAGTTTTAAGTGAAAGAAATTGATAAAATTCTGAGCGATTTGTCTCTCCCGTGACCATGATTGCTGTAAAGCATTCGAAACGTCGGGAACCATAAATTTAAATAAATTCGCGAAAACATCCGAAAAGATAGTTTTATTTAAAATGTCAAATGTTCGCGTAAATCTAAGAAAGTATTATAATATTTGAAAAGTTCAGGGCTATGTAGAGATTATAGCGTTTAGCTGTCTTTTTTCTCTGGATATCCCGTAACAGATATATTATCTACTAGCGACTCACCCTGAGATTAGCGCGTTCAACCAAACAATCAAACAAACTCTTCAGCTTTATAATATTAATATAGTATAGATACATATAATGATACTGTAACTGATCGCTGTCTGTACATGCAAGATATTTGAGAAAAACTATTATTGAGGGTCTTTATTAACGCAATAGAACCCAAAACAATGATTGTTACATTTTTTGTCTGTTTGTCTGTGCATTTGTGCGCGCTAATCTCAGAAACGGCTTAACCGATTTGGGTTCAGTTTTCACTAATGTATTGTAGTAAGCTTCACTTAACATTTTGTATCGTTTTATACCAATCGGTTCATAAATAAAAAAGTTATGTCAATTTAAAGGGACCTAGGGACGATCCCGAGCCAAGCGAGAGTGCGTCGCTAGTAACTTATAATATGTATATATATATATATATATATATATATATATATATATATATATGTATATATATATATATATACCTATATATATATATACCTATATATATGTATATCATTTCATTGTTTTTATTATAGAAAATATTCTTAGATGGCCTTAAAGAAAGTCTTTACACTGCAAAGAGACGCGACCGTGTAACAGGGTCATGCACAACTCCAGTTCTATAATGGCGCATAAAATATTCAACGTACAAGTTTGCATCTTAAATTTTAATATTGTACAAGCATTTTTGCCCATTTTTTTATTGAATACTAGTGACTTGCCCTGGTTTTGTCTAGGTTTAAAGCAGCACATACATACCTATCTAACGAGGTGTGTGTAAATTTGTTTGTTACACTTAAACAGCTTGATGGATTCAGAAGAAATTTTGTTTAGGAGTAACATACATACAGTGTACAGTGTACACACATATAAACTTTCGTTTTATATTAGTAATCGCAAAAAATTGAGTTAGATACATAGCATTTCTTGTGTGAATTATTTCTATCATGATTACTACTTGCCTTACGGTGAAGGAAAACATCGTGAGGAAACCTGCATGTCTGAGAAAAACTAGCAAGTTTTCGAAATACATCTGAAGTCCGCCAATCCGCACTTTGCTAGCGTGGTGGACTATGGCCTGATCCCCCTCGTATTGAAGGGAGGCCCGTGCCCAGCAGTGGGACGTTAAAAAGGGCTGAATACATACGTACATACATACATACACATAGCATTTTGTCAGATTTCATTGGCTTACTTAGTGATTTGCCCAGATTCCTTCGATTCAATCTTAATTTTAACCCCATTTAGTAGGTAAGTGTCAAGTGTCGGTTTTAAAAAAAAACAACTTTCATGGTGAAAGTCTTCTTTTTTTTCTTTTATTTTATTAAAAATAATTTAACAAAACGCGTGGGTTCGTTTTATCGTTGAATTTAATATAATATTCCACAATTTCATATTTCCGTCTCTTTAACTGCAGTTTTAAAATACCATCTGATGCAAAATGAAGCTACCACGACCTAATTCCATATAATGGATCGCATTTAAGTTCCGGGTCAACATTCGTTTCTCTCATTTCAAGCAACTTCCACATAAGCTTAGCGCGTGGGCTCACTAAAGCGAAGATTCGCAAAATTTTTCTTATTTTATTTTTATATGTGCTTAGTGAAGTACTAAGTACTTAATGTAAGATGTCTCAGGAAAAGCCATCACCATGTTTCAAAACTTATATATATTTTAACTAGCGACTCACCCTCGCTTCGCTCGGGTTCATCCCTAGATACGTTTAGGCGGTCAGTATAGATTTCTCAAAAATGTGATATTTTCTCGCAATAAAAAGTATCCTATATGTTGACCCGGTTAGCCAGCTATTACCATACAAAATTTCATAAAAAAAATATCCATTGCTTTTTCCGTGATGTGGTCACAGACAGACAGACAGACAAACAAAAATTCTAAAAACTATAGATTCGGCCTCTGTATCGATAATAATGTCTATTTCAATAAGATTTTCCAAAAAATATTTAATGCATAGACTCGGCTTAGTTACAACTTTATTATATGTATAGACTAGATTTAGTTATAAATTATTAGGAAACACTTATTCTCAACAATTTCTCATTTATTTGCTCCAGTTAAAAATTACGGAAATCATGTCCACCCCGTCAATCCCGTCTTTTGTTTTTTAATTCTTTCTATTTTTAATCCTATTTTTTTTGGCTTTCTCGTCATTTTTAAATGCCTGATTTATATAGGTATCATAATTTGTGCGTTCGTGTCGTCAGTGTGGCCAGTTTAATCAATCAATAACTATAATATTAAAATAGCGAATAATTATTAAAATAATTAAAAAAGCGAGACTTCACACTAATATTTTTTTTGTATTAGTAACTTCGAGGGTACTCGCTTTGTTGTCAAATTTTAGCCTTAATGTTATTCCCGGTCATTCATAGTTTATTTGTGTATTAAATTTCATCAAAATCCGTCCAGCCGTAACAAACGTACACACATACACAAACTTAAAGTAGTGTGACTGTTTTGTAATTTTTAGTAAGATCTGTTGATCAGATACTGATGTTCTGTAAGGAAAAACATTCCCCTCTCAGCGTCTTGGTATTCGTATTCTGAAAGGGGAAAGATGAAAATACATAAAATTCTTACCAATTATCAATTATGTAAGGAAATTCTGTTCTATTTTGATTTTCGATTATGCAAACGCAAGGTCTTTTGAATTGACCAAGGACCATCAAAATAAACTTGAGGGACTTCACAGTAAAATCTTATCCGATTTATATTTAATTTGCCTAAATATGACTACATTTCTGTATTTCGAGCGAAACTCAAGTAGCTTCATTGCGCTTTGGCCGTAATATGCAAATTCTCTCTCTCTCCGTCCCTCCCTTTCCCTCCCCCCCCCCCTCTCTCCCTCCCCCTCCCCCCCCTCTCTTCCTCTCTCTCTCTCTTCTTGCTTCAGTTCATTCATATTAAAAATTTGCCTAGTGGTAAAGTAAAACATGGTAAGGAAAAACCTATAAGTCTCGGGAGAACCTAGCAAGTTTCGAAAGAATAAATATGCATCAAAAATTATTATCATCTACAAGTAGATCATTATTCTACGTTAACGGACAATATTTTGTTAAGTTGTGGAGAATATTTAACGTGCTATTATAATATATTAAATATCTATACATGCGAGTATTATAATAAAATTCTGACTGAGTCGAATCAGAGCCAGCTATCATCATACCACATTTCATCAAAATCTCTACAGTGGTTTTCCCGTGATGCTGTAACAGAGAGACAGACAGACAAAAATTCTAAAAACTGTAGGTTCGGCCTCTGTATCGATAATAATGTCTATTTCAATAAGGTTTTCCAAAAAATATTTAATATACAGATTCGGGTTAGTTACAATTTTATTATATGTATAGATGAAGTGTTCATCTTACATGTAAATATATGGTCGATTAAAATGTATCTTAGTTTTATTATTATGTAGACTCTGCTAAAGAATTATGTATACGGAGTCCGTCAGAAAATGTCAAAGCCAAAAATAGTAGCACGTTTTGCATTATATGCTACCATTCTTGATTTTGCCATAAAGGTCATTTCCTTTCTTTAAAGAATAAGGGAATTTTTATATAGGAACTAGCAGAAACCGCGGCTTCACCCGCGTTAAATTACAAAAAAAAACCTCTAAAAAGATAGGTTTCATACAAACTTTCATCCCCTATTTTAGCTTTTTAGGGTTTGAATTTTGGAAAACGCTGAAATACGTAACTCATTATTTTTGCCGTACTCAATTCATACGAAATTTCATGCAAATATGTCCAAAGAATAAAAAGTTTCATACAAACTTTTATCCCCTATTTCATCCCCTTGGGGGTTGAATTTTGAAAAATCCTTCCTTAGTGGATGCCTACGTTCATAAGAGGAATACGTGTGCGAAATTTTAAGTTTCTAGCCCTAAGTATATATCCTCTTAAATATATATATATATATATATATATTATATAGATTGCCTACTCGTTCATTTACAATTTTCGAGAAGAAACCATGAATAACAAAAATAATACTATTTTTTTGTATTTTTTAAGCATCAGTTCTCTTCACCTTGTAAGGGAGAATCTGTTGGCCATTTTTATTTATTAACATTTATTTACTTATCAATGTACTCATAATGAATATCCTATTAATATATTTTGTATAATGTTTTAAAACATTAATGTTTTAAAACATTTTTGTACGGCTTCATGTTTAGTTTTATGACACTGTCCATGTTTATACCTTAGTCTGAGTAGTAGAGATGATGATGATGTAAGAACTAAGATTATAAATATAATTATCTAAGATTGCAGAAAAGCGACCCATCTTGACTTTGTCATTGTATTTGGAACATAAAATTTGGCAAAATAAAACAGTATTAGCGGGACGGTACCCTAAAATATCACGTTTTCGAGATTTTATATTATAACTAGCGTCTCACGCTCGTTTCGCTCGTGTTCGTCCCTAAATACGTTTTCACGGTTAGCTATGTTTATACATAAATAGTAGCTTGCTACTCCTAAGATATTCATTTAAATTATATAGCGATTTACCCTCGCTTTGTTCGGGTGCGTACGCCGTACGTGGATTTTGTTCAGAATTTCATGGCTTTTAATTATTTTTCTCGGAACCCTGATTCTTTTTCTAAAATAAAATTAGCCTGAGTTACTCCTTATAACATCAGCTATCTGCTAGTGAAAGTTCCGTCAAAATCGGTCCAGCCATTTCGCAGATTAGCCGGAACAAACAGACAGACAAAAATTGTAAAACATGTTGTTTTGGTATGTGTACCGTGTATACATCCATATGCATTTAGTACAAAGCGGTTATTTTAATATTACAAACAGACACTACAATTTTATTTATCTGTATAGATAAATAAAAAACGCCCTATGAAAATTAACGACAATCATTTCAAATGAACTATTTGCCTATTAAAATGCTCTAGTTGTACTCATATTGTGGTTTCCATAATTCTAAAATCTATACAGATAAATAAAATTGAAGTGTCTGTTTGTAATGTCAAAAATCAAAATAACTGCTTTATACTAAATGTACTATATGGAATTATATACGGTACTTATAAGAAAAACACAATTTTTAAAATTTTTGTCTGTCTGTCCGTTTGTTCCAGCTAATCTCCGAAACGGCTGGACCAATTTTAATGGGACTTTCACTGGCAGATAGCTGATACTATAAGGAGTAATTTAGGCTACTTTTATTTTAGAAAAAGAATTAGAGTTTCGTTCAAAAAAATTAAAACGTACTTAAGGACGAACCCGAGCGAAGCGAGGGTGAGTCGCTAGTTTAATTAATAATATAACAAAAACGTGACATTTTAGGGCATTTATTTGTTTGAGTGCCCTAGATTCATATATAATACCAATTAAATCATGCGCCGTACTTTAAATTAGAATTGTGGTGATATTTTAATGCCAGCTTCCATAAAAAATATTTAAACCCATTTAGCTTTCACAGCCCTTCGACCGTTTTATGGGTTGAATTTAAAAAATATTAGTTTTCATGTCATCATGGGATTGGCTATCAAAATTTAACTATATTCATTAAGTAGGTATGAATGATGAAGGTTAGGACTTAAATATAAAAAATATAAAAAAAAAAATGTTGGAATATTAACACACAGCACCATTTAGTTCCATGGTAAGCTACGAGGCCTGTGTTATGGATACCAGATAGTTGATACACTACACATGTATAACTTTAAATATATACATATTATAAATATAAGTACCCATGACTGGAGTACAAACATTCGTCCTCATCACACAAATGAATGCCCCCAGCGGGACTCGAAACCGCAACCGCTAGCACAGTAAGTAGGATCACTATAAACTGAACCAAACGTGTCGTCAGTAATTGATTGTGGCTTGTGTATAAGAAATTTCGTTTATATCACGATATCTGATCCATTTCTATAAAAAGTTTTAGTTGAATTGATTTAACAATACCTATGTATTTAATTGAAAAATACATTATGTATATAGATATATGTATGTATTTTAAAATCTTGTATATGATTTAGTTCCCGCGGGATAGTAGGTATATTGCACACTGTCTGTAGCTGGATATATCATTACTGCATATCTATACAGATAAATAAAATTGGAGTGTCTGTCTTCTATTCTCGCCTTAAATAAGATATAAATTAAGATGCAATTCTGCCCACAGGCCTTAGTCCACGTATCAACAGCATACTGCAACTGTGAAAGAGAACGCGTAGAAGAAACCGTGTATGCTCCCCCCGCACATCCTGAACACGTCGTCACGCTAGTCCAAACTTTACCGGATGACCTGGTGGACAGGATTACACCGGATTTAGTAGGTGAGTTTGCTTTGGGATATTTTACAAGTTTTTTTTTTTTAATTTGCAATGTTTACATGTATGTTTGTATTTAGCCCTTTTTAACCTTCCTGCTGCTGGGCACGGGCCTCCCTTCAATACGACGGGAATCAGGCCATAGTCTTTCGAAAACTTGCTAGGTTCTCTCAGATATGCAGGTTTCCTCATGATGTTTTCCTTCACCGTAAGGCAAGTGGTAATCATGTTAGAAATGATTAGCACATTAAAATATCAGAGGTGCGAGACCCGGGATTTGAACCCGCTTCACAGCGAGCGCCTTACCACTGGGCTACCACTGCCTTTTTTTATGTTTGTTCGGATCAAATCTTGCAACTAAATTTTAAGGAAGCTATCCTCAACCGATTGAGCTAAAATTTTGTATACACCTTTAGTTTAGATGACAATGCATGGTTAGATAAGTGACTTCATTCTAAATCCAACATGGCGGACTCTCAACGATGGGGGACTATGTTCTTTTTATGCACCCCCATGATTGATATGGATATCAAAAGAAAGGGTTTGCTGAGAAGAATACAAATAAATACCTTAAAAATTAAAATTAGACTTTAAGTTTAATCTAATTATTACATTATACAAGTTATATGATATAAAAGATTATTTAAGAATAAAAATATATTAATTTATCCTCAATAATTAAGGATATTTAGATGCCCTATTACTAAACCTAACCTGTTACGATGTTGTTTCTATTTATATATCTTGATAGTGTATTATATCTTGCCTCCGAACAAAAATATGTAACATTTTAAAAGTAAAACTGTACATATAAAGCACATATTTAAATACTCACTCATAAAAATATAAAAGTATCAAAAAATAAAAAAATAACAAAATGATAAATTAAGGTTTAAATTATTATATTTACATGTAAATATACGTGTAACAGATAAAAAATACACATACTCATTAAGGTATACTATGAATATTGTATTCAGCCATTTTTTTAACGTCTCACTGCTGGGCACGGGTCTCCCTTCAATACGAGGAGGATCAGGCCATAGTCCACCACGCTGGCCAAGTGCGAGTTGGCGGACTTCACATGTCTTTCGAAAACTTGCTAAGTTCTCTCAGACATGCAGGCTTCCTCACGATGTGTTCCTTCATTGTAAGGCAAGAGGTAATCATGTTAGAAATGATTCGCACGTGAAAATATCAGAGGTGCAAGACTTGAGATTTGAAGCCGCTTCACTCGATTTCCCAAGCGAGCGCGTTACCACTGGGCTACCACTGCCGCTATGAATATTCTACGTCACTTTTTCGAACACGATAAAAAAATGTTTTGTTAAAAAGAAGGGTACATTATTTAAGCGCGAGGGATGTCCCTGTATCATACAGTTATTCTTGCGTACTAACGAATATTTTAAAAACTATTGTTTTTCCGTCTTTATCTAAAAACGAATGTATCCCAAATTTTCTAAATAATATTCGATGTACAAATTCGCTTCCCTTTCTACTTTATCACAGGTAAAGTTACTGTCATATAAAGAACTCTGACCTTACGGCTTAAAAACGGTTTTTCGATCAACCGATTAGCCTCAAAAGGTAAATGGCTGGCGTTTTGCCAATATTCTTCTCACTGCAAATGCTGTAATGTT
This sequence comes from Fabriciana adippe, assembly GCA_905404265.1. Lineage (NCBI taxonomy): Eukaryota > Metazoa > Arthropoda > Insecta > Lepidoptera > Nymphalidae > Fabriciana > Fabriciana adippe. The sequence goes on from FR990010.1 coordinate 3,171,592, forward strand.
TATCCAACCTGAAACTTAGTTTAGACTAGCGACTCACCCTCGCTTCGCTTGGGTTCGTCCCTAGGTACTTTTTAATTTTTATGAGCAAAACCCTAATTCTTTTTCTAAAATAAAAGTACCCTAAGTTACTCCTTATAATATCAGCTATCTGCCAGTGAAAGTCGCGTTAAAATTGGTCCGTTTCGAAGATTAGCCGGAACAAACAGACAGACAGACAGACAAAAATTTTAAAATTTGTGTTTTTCTTGTAAGTACCGTATATATGTATATCCATATGCATTTAGTATTAAGCTGTTATTTTTACATTACAAACAGACACTTCAATTTTATTTATCTGTATAGATAGAGAATACTACATAGTGATTTCTTTATCTAAATGTATTGTATACAAGTGAACAGCCTTCCTTTAGGTGTCATGGATCGAAAAAAACTCATGAATTTTCTATTCCTATGGGAACACTTTATCTTCCTGTGTAAAAAGCGTTCTAGTAAGTACTTCTAATGTCGCTTTCAACTGTATGCCCTAAAAAAAAACAATTTTCGATTTTCACATTTATTTTGGCATGCTTGTATGTATGTATGTATTCAGCCCTTTTTAACGTCCCACTGCGTGGCACGGGCCTCCCTTCAATACGAGGAGGATCAGGCCATAGTCCACCACGCTGGCCAAGTGCGAGTTGGCGGACTTCACATCTCTTTCGAAAACTTGCTAGGTTTTCTCAGACACGCAGGTTTCCTCACGGTGTTTTCCTTCACCGTAAGGCAAGTGGTAATCATGTTAGAAATAATTCGCACATGAAAATATCAGAGGTGCGAGACCCGGGAATTGAACCCGCTTCACTCGGTTTCCCAAGCGAGCGCGTTACCACTGGGCTACCACTGCCTACTTGGCATACTTATTCTGAGATTATAAGAAACATTCGCAGGGGCATGCATCATACAGTTTACTAACGGTGGATCTCGGTAACCTATTTATTTTTGGTTCTTCTTACTAGAGAAAGGAATTTGATTTGTGTTATTGTTAATATTTTTAATTATTTTTAATAGTTACTAATGTTAATCATGTATGCTATCTTATTCATAAAACTGTGATATTATATTAGTGTTAGTTATAATTGTTCAAAATGGAAGGCAAGACGCTCGTAATACAAGTTCACTTAGTACCTACGAGTGTCTTCGTTTTGTACAAATTATTTTTTGTATTTGGTAATGAATAAATAAATAAATAAATAAAATTTGACATATTTTGTATGGAGCTTATATCAAATGTTTATCTTTAGTAAAGAAAACCACAGATAATTAAATAATTGGGATTCGCCGTAAAACAACTAACCAATGTTCACTAACCAAAGACAAATTTATATCCAGATATAGATACTTGTACGTACATTCAATTTTATATTTAAACTAGTGACTCGCCCTTGCTTTGCTCGGGGTTATTCCTAGGTACGTTTTAACGGTTAGTATGGCATAGTTGTAGTGGTTTGTAAAAAGTAGCCTATGTCACTCTCCAGCCCTCCAACTGTATTCACATAAAAAATCACGTCGATCCGTTATTCTATTTCGACGTGTTTCTACAAATCCATTCAATAGTTTATTTATTTTAAAGTTGCGCTCATAATAATGAAGTAGTAGTGAGGAAAAAGAAAAATCCGTGAAGTTTTTCCAATTTTTCTCTTCATAAGAACCTTCTTCGGACTTTAACGAATATTTGAATTAAAAAAAAATTCCGCATTGGTCCAGCCGTTCTCGAGTTTTGCGTTTAGCAATATATTTAGCCATATATGTTTATTTATAAGATATTATGTAATTTTACAGGTGACAGGCCAAATACTTACACTTTCACGAAGGCATTAGCAGAGGACATGCTGATCAAAGAATGTGGAAACCTACCCGTAGCCATCGTCAGACCATCCATCGGTGAGTTGGTATTTTTTAGTATAATATAGTAGAAAATGTTGACAGTTTTATACTAAATTTGGTAGTATTTAGTAGTATTTGATAGGTACTCTTGTTTTTTCTACTATTATCATGGGTAATAAAACAAGAGTAATCCATTAAAATATGGTAATTTTTTACTTTATTCTTACAGCTGTACATGTTTTTAATCTGATTATAAATTAAGACGATGTAATTAAATATTTTATTTAAAGTATGTACTAATGTAGAATTTTATGAACATTTTGTAAAAAAAATATCAGATAAGACTGGTGATTTTATTTTTAACTACATCATTTAAAAAAAAAACATGTTTTTGACGCAATGCCCATGATTTTATTTTTATATTTGACTCTTAAATGTTAATTTTAATTTTGAAGACATTTAATGCTGTTTTTAAATTATTGCGTACAAAGAATATTTTTCAAGATGAGGGAAAAAATACCGCAGGTATACTCGTGACTGTCATATAAGTGCGAAAATTTATTTATTTATTAACTAGCGATTCACCCTCGCTGCGCTTGTGTCTCGTCCCTATTTACGATTTAGCGTTTACTATAGATTTCTCAGGGATGAGATATTTTCCCGCAGTAAAAAGTATCCTATATGTTGACCCGGATAACCAGTCATCATCATACCAAAAATAATACAAAAGTAATTTGGTACAAGTCTGCAATACCTTATCAATTTAAACAATTCGAAAAGATATTTACTTTAGTGAAATATTACATACATAATAATCTATACTAATATTATAAAGCTGAAGAGTTTGTTTGTTTGTTTAGTTGAAAGCGCTAATCTCAGGAACTACTAATCCGATTTGAAAAATTCTTTTTGCATTAGATAGCCTGTTAACTGAGGGAGGCTATAGGTATCATCTCGGAAAAATGGATGGTTCCCGTGGGATAGATTTGGTTTTGTCTACTGACGAACCCTAAGCGAAGCGAGAGTGAGTCGCTAGTTAATAATAACAGCCACTAAATTAGAATATATGTAGAATATACTCTGTGGTTCCGTATATTCGATGTTTGTGACCGACTCGTATTTGACAAATTTTTATCATAGTTCTAGTATTTCATAGTAACAGTATTGCATATTTAAAAAAATTACGGGGTATTTTTTATTCATATGCACTGAACTAAACTTGTATAGGCTTAGAGAATTGGAATAAAATCAAAATTTTGGATTTGATATCATGATAAGATTTAGATATATCTTTTATCGGAGATACAATGTCTACAAGCAAATAGAATAAGTCTGTTGTGTTACGAATCGCGATGCTATCTATACACATATAAAACTGTAGAGGTCGAATGTCTGTACATAGAAAAAAAATGCTAAAAAGCAAATCAGGGGGATGTAAGAATAAAAATAGAACAAATACAGATTTTTTTCATTTTTTTTTTGAATAAATAAATAAGTTAATAAGTATAAAATGTATAAGGAATCATCTTCAAATAAAAAAAAAAATTAAAGTTTTTAAATATTGGTACGGGAACCAAGTCAACAGTGTGAGATGGGCAGGGGCGCTATCACGTCCGTACGGCTTGGAATGCGGGGTGAGACAGGGAGGATTGACGTCACCTACGCTTTTCAACCTGTATATAAAACATCTTATTGTTGAGCTCAGCAGGGCTAGGATAGGATGTCATATAGACAACATATGCGTAAATAATATTAGCTATGCGGACGACATGGCGCTTTTAAGCGCGTCACCTTGTGGCCTGCGGAGGCTTGTAGCCATGTGTGAGAAGTATGCATTGAGTCATGGGCTTGTTTACAATGTCAAGAAAAGTGAAATCATGGTGTTTGAGTCCGGGAGGGGTAAAAGTCAAGACAAAATGCCTTCTATCTTACTATATGATACACCATTGAAACGAGTATATTCATTCAAATATCTAGGTCATTATTTGACTCCCGGACTCAAAGACGATGACGATTTGGAGAGGGAGCGAAGGGCGTTGTCGGTTAGAGCGAATATGCTGGCTCGCAGGTTTGCACGTTGTACGAAAGAAGTTAAAATCACTCTCTTTAGAGCATATTGTACCGCCTTTTATACGTGCAGCTTGTGGGCCAGATACACTCAAAAATCCTATAGCGCTCTTCGTGTCCAGTATAATAATGCATTTAGAGTGCTGTTGGGACTGCCCCGTTTTTGTAGTGCATCAACTATGTTTGCCGAGGCTAGGGTGGACTGTTTTTACACAACAATGCGTAAGCGATGTGCGTCTCTGGTGCGCAGGATTCGGGCCAGCTCCAACAGCATTCTTAATATGATTGCGAAGAGATTTGACTGTTTGTACATGAACCACTGTTGCGCTATTTCCCACGGGAAGCCACCAGCGAGTCATGTGCACGGTCAAATACATAAAACGTAATAATTAACTATTTCATAAATTACATTTACTAACATTAGAATAAGTAATTTTTCTATGTAAACTAACAATAATGAGTCATTGATACTTGAAATAAATGAATTTATTTATTATTTATTTATTATTTATTTATTAACTATATTAGCATAGATATGGAAATTCGTATTTTCTTCGTCTTCGTCAGTGTTTATTTGTCCGAACGACAAAAACGTAAGAGTTTTTAGTACAAAATTATTGACTTTTAAATGTCCTTTCTAGTGGTATAAAATACAAATTTTATAAAAAAAAAAACGTTTACATTTAGAAACGAAAACATTTAGTAGGGTTAAATTATTAAAAGTTTACATCCTGCGCCTGTCTTGTATAAAAATATCTTCCTACTGCAACATCAGAGTAGAGAGAGTATACCTGTAGTATAATAAATGCCTTCTTCGAAATTGACTAGTCTGTCTGAAATTAATTGCTTTGACCGAATTTGCTTAGGACGTCTATATTTACGAGCAAAATTAATAATATATCAATCAATCTTTCGATTGTTTGATCAGACACAGTGATTTAATAGAAGCTATAGTAATTATGTCAAATATCCATCTTTGCCAGATAGACCAACGTCTAATATCTATATAACATATTGGATAGCTTATTATTTTGGATTATTATTAAATCAAATCAAATATTCTCTACTAGTGACTCACCCTCCCCTCGCTTCGGGTTCGTCCCTAGACAAAAACAAATCTATCCCACGGGAACCATACATTTTCCGGGATGATATATAGCCTAAAGCCTTCCTCGATAAATGGACTATGCAACACAAAACGAATTTTTCAATTTCAACCAGTAGTTCCTGAGATTAGCGCGTTCAATCAATCTCACAAACAAACAAACTCTTCAGCTTTATAATATTAATTATAGTATAGATTCCACACATTATTTTACATTTAATAGTTGAAACAGATTAAAGAGAAATAGTATAATATCCGGCTTTATCGATAGAGAGCGATCTGTTCTAGGCAACGTTTGGGTGGAGAAAAAGAACCTGCATTTTAGAGAGAAGAATTCTGAGCTCCAGAAAATAAAAAAAACGTTTGGCATAACAGAACAAAAATAGCTAAAGATTTCATCCCGTATGTCACAACTCTCTGTTTGTAAAAGGAATGATAAATTAATAAAAAAATGTCGCAATTAAATTAAAACCAATCATTAGTTAAATAACGCATATTAGGCATATTACAATCATATATTTATAGAATATCATTTAAGGAAAGAATATAATATTATATACCATTTGTCAGACAATAACAACGGTTACCATGGCAACAAACAGTTATCAGCTAACTTCATATCGCTTTCAGCTAACTTCATCATGTCGCTTTTTGGCTGTCAATGTGCGCGCGCATCGTAAAACGTATTTTTTTCCAAGCGTCCCAAAAGTAGTATAACTTCAAAAAAATCCAATGCAGACATATTTAGTTAATCAGTACAAATATGTATAGTCATTTCCTTAGGTAATCGTATTGTAAATATTTTGTTTTCGCTTGCTCGTTCTTAAATGATAAAATGATAAGAAAAAAATTCATGGGAAGTGTTTCGACAGTGACAAATCGCTGTCTCATAATCGATTTTATCGATTTCACCAGATTGCAGTAGATAATATTAGTTTAGTGTTGTAAAAAGTATTTAGTTGGCCATGTTACGATTTTTTTTTTGGGTATCTGTACATTCCAAACAAATCCTTATAAAATTGATAGTATGATCTATCGTAGCCTATTTTGACGTGTAACGTCTTTAAAATCACACCGGAAACATACAGGTATCTCAGAATAGTGGACCGTAACGAAATAGGTTGCATTAGGTTGCCATGGTAACCGTTGTTATTGTCTGACAAATGATATAACGATTTTCTTTCCGTTGCAATCTTCAAACATAACTATTTTTACTAATTTGTTTTCAAATCTATATATATATATATATATAATAAAACTGTAGAGGTCGAATGTCTGTACATAGAAAAAAAAATCTAAAAACCGAGTCAGGGGGATGTAGGAAGAGAAATAGAACAAATCTAGATTTTTTCTATTTTTTTGTTTCTCTGTGTGTTTGTCTGTTTGTACGGGGTAATCTCCGAAACTGTTGGACCGATTTAAATGAAATTTTGCATGGGGGTACCTTATCAATATCCCCGGTCAACATTTTAGGTACTTTCATGCCGGAAAATTAAAGAGTTCCCGTGGGATAGTTAAAAAACTATAGTAATTTATACAACTTAGTATCTACACAAAAACTACTGATTGGATTTTAATGAAACTTTACCATAATATAGTTTATACATTAGAATGACAAATAGGCTACTTTTTATTCTGGAAAAATGTACGGATCCCGTGGGATAGATTTGTTTTTGTTTGTCGCTAGTATGCAAAATATTTATAAAAAACAAAAACACTAAACGTGACTCGATGAAATAGTCGTTTCACGTTAAATCAACGGCGGTGTACCCTGACAAAGCCCCAGCCGATTTTTTTTTATATTCTTACCAAAAGGTTATAACATTCATACATTCTTTTCACACTCAAATTGCTGAACCGATGTTGATAAAAGCTAGCCATGACTTACATTTCATCATGAGGCCGGACGTAGACCACCTTTTATCTTTGCACCGGTTTTTATGCAAGCGGAACCGCGGGTAAAAACTATTATATATCGTTACAGAGTAATTTGCCTCCATTCATAAGCAATACAGATTTTTGGCAAAAGAAATCAAACAGTGATAACTTCATTTGTTTATTTTAATATAGTGTATTGTTATACTTAAAAGAATACTATGAGAATGATATTTATAAACAAAATTCCTTTTTGCTTGTTGATGAACGATGCAAAATATATACATAAATTTTCTTGTCTGTCTTTGACAATGAATAGTTATTTATACTTGTTTAAAGCAAAAGTAAACAAAATGAGTATAATGCGTAACTCCTCGCTGAGACTAAGAAAAGTAGGTACTAAAGGGAAACTGATTTTTTTAAATAGATATTAAAAATGAATAAGCAAATACGAGTATCTTTCGTTATCACATCGAAGATACTTTTTAAATAGGGAAAATAAGGTTTCCACGGTATAGTGCTAAAAATAACATGAATATTTCTCCTTTATGGGTTGTGCTAAGATCATTTAGTGGTTTTTTCTCTCAAAAATTGTTTCTAGGTGAACGAGGTTAGAAATTGATGATATCATACCCTCGAATCTCGTAGAGCGTTAGGTTTTTCGTCTGATTTCTCAAAGGTCATATCAGATTTCCGAAATTGGATTATGGTAGTTAAAGGTATAGAAAGTATCTTCTGCGCCGATGGTAGTCTCGGTAATATTGGAATTGCCCTGCCGGAAATTAGGTCAGAAGGACTTTATTAATAAGGATAATAATAATGCAGTTTGTGGCGAGCTGTTAGTGGATGGTGTCACCACGGACCTGGGACCTCCCGGGGGAAACAACATCTGCCCCCCTTACCACCTCTGACTTGTCTTTATTGGTCGTCCAGAGTAGAGCGCAAAAGCCAATTGCTCGAAAGGGTGGAAGTGCTCAATCTAATCTCTATCTCTAAAAATCTAAAATCTCTAAAAATCTAATCTCAAATAATAACGGGAAAACCCGCTCACGAGCACTCTTGCGATAGTGTAACCGGTGTACACCTCTCGACACCCTTAGCCGACCACGCGGATGTTGCGCCCAAAGCACTATGCCGCTTTTGCGGAGACCTATCTAGTGGGAGGCGATTCACCATCCACCAAATATTCAAACTGAGACTATTGAGCAGGCAGGCAGGCAGGTCTATCCAAACTCCAATCCATAACCCTATTTAGTTTTCCATATTTTCCATAGTTCCTACACATTATCCAGAGGTCATATTTTGGTAATTCCCTATGGGTTCCGGCTGTTGCGTCACATTAAACAAACTTCAATCTCTTAAGGGTCCTCTACGTGTTGGACCGACGTATGTTCACATAAGCCTTCCAAAGGACCAGGCTCCTTTGACCCTGTGAAATCCAAAGAAATACAAATAATACTTTCTTAAACTCATGCGATTTATTCGGATTTTGTCGCGAATTTATTTGGTGTTTTGGTTCCCAAAATTTCGAATGCTCTACAGCAATCATAGTCACGGGAGAGCCGTAACTTAAAAATAAAAAATAATATAATAATAATAATCAAACACCTTTGTCACCAGTTCTCTCCTCTGTCCGGGAGCCGGTTAAAGGATGGGTGGACAACTGGAACGGTCCGAACGGCATCATAGCAGCCGTCGGTAAGGGTGTCTTTCGCACCATGCTGGGTACCGGCACGAGGGTAGCGGATTTGGTCCCTGTTGATACAGTTATCAATCTTATGATTGTTTGCGCTTGGCGGACCCATTTTAGACGGTGAGTGAGATTAAAGTAACTAATTATTTTTAGAGTCAATCAATTGAATGGCACATGTTGAAAATAAACTCAACCAAAAGGTGCCTCTTTAAATTAAAATCTTCCATTTGATAAAATATTTGTACTGCTTACTTATAGATGGCGCTGTTTTTATGACTTCTTCGCGCATTTTCTTAGTATTTTAACCTGACTACAAACAGTGTCGATGTTTGTGTGTTTTATTTTGCTATATATTACATACTAGCGACTCACCCTCGCTTCACTCGGTTTCGTTCCTAGGTTGATTCCCCATACAAACTTTCATTCCCATTACCACCCCCTTAAGGGATGATTTCCGGGATAAAAACTATCCTATATCCTTCCTAGGATCTCAAAGTATGTTCTTGCCAAATTTCATCTTAATCGGTACAGTAGTTTCGGAACCTATTCGGTGCAAACAAACAAACAAACAAACAATCAAATCTATATATATATATATATATATATATATATATATATATATATATATTAAAAAAAGTTTAGCAGTTTTCAGGACATCTATCGTCAGTTTAACTAAAACAAATTTTGCCGAAAAATACACAGAATTAGAGCCGTCCAATTTCTTATATGAGATAAGGTATCTGTACTTTGTATAGTTCAATGTAGGTACTTATAAAGACTGACAGACACAGTTATGTATATTCGCATATATAGTATAATAAGTATATATAAATAAAAGTGAAAAGCTGTTCGAACACTAAAAGCTGGACCTATTAAGATAATTTTAATATTTTCGTTATAGTAGGTGTAGATTATAGGAAAGTTTAATGAAATTTGGAAATACTATAATAATAATAATAAACTCTTTATTAAAAGAGGAAGAAATAAAAAAATAACAATACAGTAGTAGGAAAACGCACAACAGACGCTTATCTATACCTTATCGCTAAAACAGCGATTTCTTCCAGGCAATCGTTAGGTGTTAGAAATAGCAAAGTGTGAAGTGAACTTTTCGCCAGATGAGCTAGTATAGAATTAATTTTAGCTGTCTCATCTAACTGTTACAGGGGCGATGGTGTCGTAGTCTACAATTGCTGCACCGGCCAACAGAACCCTATCACGTGGCAGCGCTTCGTCAAAACCAGCTTCAAATATATGAGAAAACATCCCTTTAGTGAGTCATGGAATATCTTATACAGTATTAATTTGATCTTTGGAGAAACTATATTTTTACTAGCAACTCACCCTTGCTCCGCTCGAGTTCGTCCCTAGTTACTTTTTAACGTTTAGCTCAGAAATAAGATATTTTTCCGCGGTAAAAAGTATCCTATATGTTGACACGGATAACCAGCTATCATAATACCAAATTTCATCAAAATCTGTCTAGTGATTTTTTCGTGATGCGGTAACAGACAAAAATTTTAAAAACCTCAAATTAGGCCTCTGTATCAGTAATAATGACTATTTCAATAAGATTTTCCAAAAAATTTTTAATGTACAGATTCGACACAGAATTTTATTATATATATATGTAGATGAGATGTCATAGTGTGGAGAGTTCTGGCTGTTATGTTCTTTCAGTTTAACGTAGTTAAAATTTCCTTAATTAAGTGAAAAAGATATTTTAAGGATTTATATCAAGAAAGGGGATAGAACCTTTTTGGCATTAAGAATGAATTTTCGCAGTTATCATTCAAGAAATTTTTACTTGATTCAAAATATCTCAGAAACGTGACCATACTGCAAATATTTTTTGTACCAATTATATGGTACCTATCTAATTACCTTTAAGACACCATATCTATGTAACATATAATAAAATTCTAACTGAGTCGAAAATATTTAATGTACAGAACATTAAATATTTTTTTGGAAAATCTTATTGAGATAGTAATTATTATCGAAACAGAGGCCGAATCTATTGTTTTTAAAATTTTTGTGTCCGTCTGTCTGTCTCTCTGGGAATAACGCATCACGAGTAAACCATTGGATAGATTTTAATAAAATTTGGTATGACGACAGCTGGTTTTCCGATTATGTCAGCGTATAGGATACTTTTTACTACAGGAAAATATCTCATATCTGAGAAATCTATACTAAACGTTAAAACGTAAGTAGGGATAAACCCGAGCTGAGCGAGGGTGAGTCAGTCGCTAGTTGTTAATATTTTTGTACCATTATATTATTTAAACCAATTATATCGTGTGTTGCTACTTTCAAAAATAAAAAGAAATATCAGTGGATTGCTAATGCCAGCTTTCATATAACAATACTTGAAACTCTTTACTACATAGATAGCTGGTTTCATTAAGATAGGAATCCAAAATGGAATAAAATAGGCATAACTAAGAAGATATTTATTTGGATAATAAGATATTTAATTGGATTATATGTCGATTTCAGGTGAAGTCGTCTGGTACCCCGGCGGCGACATAACTAGCAATCGCCTGAAACACAATACCCTGTCGTTGCTGCAGCACAGAGCGCCGGCTGTTTTCATCGACTTTGTCTCCAAGTTATCTGGCAACAAACCTATGTGAGTACCTGTTTCTTGAAATAATTAAAAACGTAACACACGGATAACCATGGTTACTTTAGCGTGCTTATATCCAAAATACTGTCATAAAGTGAACAGACGATCAAACATACATTATTTTTGTATAAGAGTGCACTTGTGTCTGCGCGTACATTTGTGCACTATAATATCTCCTGCGCAGTTAGCTAGTCCCAATGAGATTGGCCGCCGTGGCCGGAATCGGTCAGAACTTATCTTATTATTATACATATATATTATATGTGCTGGACAAACCTGCGTTTACATGTGTAATCGCTTGTACGGATTTGTGCTTAAAATATTTCTTTCTGATTCGGCACAGAAGCGTCACATCACGTAATTGATTACTGAGAACTTTGCCTCTATCTACAGTTCAGACAAAAACACATTTCTGTTTAGAAGAATCTATAAAAGAATCTTAATAATACCTATCTACGTATATGTATATCTAATATATTTAAACGAGCAATTCTTGTATATTTATTTATTTATTTATTTACACCGGCTATCTCGGAAACGGCTCTAACGATTTCGCTGAAATTTGGTATGTGGAGGTTTTCGGGTGCGAAAAATCGATCTAGATCAGTCTTATGTCTGAGAAAACGCGTGTTTTCGAGTTTTCATGTGATTTTCTTTCACCTTATTCCACGCAGAATATAATCGATTTTTTTACACTCAGGCATAAGCATCGTAGCGAACAAGGTGCAAGATTAACAAACACAGGTTTTCGAGGTCGAATCTCGATTGGATACAGAGTTTTTACTTTTTTTTTGTATATATTCATGTTTTTAGTTTTTTTTTTAATCTAAAAAATACGATACAACAAAAAAGAACTCCGAGCGAAGCTCGGTCGCCCAGGTACTATATATAATGATTGATGATTACACCTAATGTCATAAAAATCGAACTCACATCCCCTCATCTAACAATTTCCTATTCTAACCAACCAACAGGATGATGCGGGTTCAAAACAAACTCGAACAGGCGTCGGCATGTCTCGAATACTTCACAACTCGTCAATGGTCGTTCCCAGATGATAATGTGCAAGAACTTTGCTCGTATCTATCCCCCGAAGATAGGAACACTTTCGACTTCGACGTAACGAATATAGATTGGGACGCGTATATAGAGTCGTATGTCCTCGGGATCAGAAGGTTTTTGTTCAAAGAAAGTCCGGAAACGTTGCCCAAGTCTAGGAAATTACTACGGAGGTGAGTGACATTATTATTATTCTGTTTCACGTAATAAGTCGAGAGAGAATAGGATAAAATATATCCTGAATATTTAAGCAGTTTATTTTCTTTTTGTCACGCAAGAAAACAGCTCTTTCCGTAAACTATACATTATATATCTGTAGAATTTATTTTTTGATTTTTATTGTTATCATATCAAGGACCAAAAAGTCTTATTAGCAATTTTAATACAATTAATGGGAATTAAAAAAAATGTAAAAGTCTATTGTCTTTGTACTTTATTTAGTCATTTTGGAACTTTTTTTTTTTTTTTTTTTTTTTTTAATTTGGATGTTTTATTTGTTTTTTTACTAATAATACTAATGTTTTTTTTTTCTCTTTGGCAGGTTACATATAGTGCACATTCTAACTCAAGTGGTAGCTGTGTTCTTCCTATGGAGATTTTTATTCAGCCGTTCCAATGCGTTACGGAATATATGGCGTCGAATTGTCGATTTCTTAACGCGGGCAGCAAGATTGTTGGCCATCGCCTGATGTTATAAAAAACATTTAAAAAATATCACATACAACCTAGGAACGCTTCCAAAACCCTCTTTTGACGTTTCTTCCTTTCACGCTACGTTAATGGCGTAACACCAATAGTTAAGTTTAGTTCGTTTAAGCTTCACGGAGCTGTTGGATTGCTTCGCGGTTTACATTTCGACTGCCAGTTACTTTGACTTTGACAGCTGCGTTGACAGTGACACATTGATGGTGCCATTTGTCAAATCGTCTGTGACAAGTTTCAAGTTGACTGCTTCATGCATGTGTCAAGATGACAGTTTTGAAGGCGCGTTCCGGTTTACGGACAGTAGGCGTTAGTTTTTAATGAAATGTTATTGATTCCGTACCTTTTGTACCGCAGCTCAATGATTTACCGGAAACGATAGAGTTCAAAACGCATAGCTATAACCATGTATAGCGACGCAATGGCCGCTACTAAAGTTACAAAATAGATGACTGCCTTATTTTAAAATGTGAATTATTACAACATAGCGACCTCTTCTTAATCATTTGTGTGTGAAAGAGAAAAAAATTCAAAATATTGCTACTAACAGGAATGGTAAAAAGAGAAAAATCGATTACACGTTACTTTCTGTATGTCATATTTTGTCAGTTTTGCTGAAACCTTACCCTTTCTCCCATACTTTATTCAAAATTTGAATGATTCTAGAAGACTTGTAAAACATTGCTAGTGTAATATTAGAAAATTTATTTATAAAAAAATGTTAGTGAAAATTTTCCGCGGTTCTTTTTCTATTAATTGGAAACAAACGCTCAAAATTTTAGCAGTTAAAATGTTATCAAGTAATAAATAATTCCAAATGTTATTGTTTGTATATAAATTTGGCATATTAGAAAAATAGGAGAAATATTATATGAGTTTTTTAGTGTGGCAACACTCTTTAAAATAGCTTTTATAATTTTGTGTGACTAAAAGATGTTAAGTTATTGCATTTAATATGCAAAAGATCGATTTGTATTGTAGCTTTGAATTTCTTTAGTTGAAAGAAATGATAAAGATACAGTGAATAAATGAACTGGAAAGTTTTAAATGATTTTAATGAAATTTATTAAAAAAATATTTCATTAAAGTGAATAACTTTACAAAATAACCATTTGTAAAATGGAAATTCTATTTAGGAGCCAACGTTTTATGTCAAAAACAAATATATAGTTTTAACATTTAATGACATTAGAAACTTCCCTTTGGCTCCTAATTCATATATTATTATCATTAATTCTAATGATTTAGTCCCAAAATTAGACCATAATTTTTAATGGGCACTAAAATTATTTTATTATTGCCTTTAAAAACTGTCATTTAAAAAGTTATTTTTGACATTAGAAATTAAATGTGGCATTTCCCGCCATTCTGTTTTTGTTCCATTTCATGACGCTTCCTTAGTAATAGTTATATGGTAAGATTTTGTTTTATTTGAAAAATAACTTATTTATTTCCAAGTTTATTTATTTCGATTTAACGCTAGAGATAATTCAATAATTACCTATATATCTTAGACGACACCGTACTAACCATAGACGTTGAGACTTTTTAATGGAATGAATTAACAGATTTTTGGTAATATAACTTACGACGAATATCATGGGGTTTTTTTTAAAAGTTATAAATTCTCCATAAAGTTTGTAATGAGGATATTTGTGCCTCATAAAAAAATATAACGCCATTTTCCATAAAATATTCTTCTGTAGCAGTCTTCCGTTTTTTATCGGATTTGTAACTTTTTTTTTTAAATAATATTTTCATGAAATAAATCGTACAAAAATCTGTTTTTGACATTTTTTAAATGCAGAATGCAAACGATCAGTATAATCTTTTATATCGATTTTCAAATTTATAATATAATCTGTTGAAGTATAAAAATATTGATATTTAAGATTGAAAATGTGTTAAACGATTTATTTCATGATAATATTTTTTAATGCTTCCATTATTTGATTAGGCAAATAAATTTTCTATCTCAATCTAAGCTAGAAGTGGATATAGTTGAAAGGTCACACGTGGCCATAGATTTTTGTCAGTTAAATAGTAAATAATAGATTCGAAAACTTAAAATGTCGTTACTTTAACATAACAAAATACCCACACGATATTGTAAGCTGTACTGTTAAGTAATGCCTAAGTTTTTTTTTGTTATTTTAACCAAATGCTATGGCACGTAAGACGTTTGTTTGAAGCGAAAATAATTATATTTTCCCGTTTTCTCTTCAATTACGTAACTTTAAGCTATTTTTTATATAGCTTCAATAAAAAGATAACAAAATAAACTTTTTGCACCGAATGTAAAGCAAAATGGCGTTTTAAATGACACTATTTTTTTTTAATTCGTCCTGCTGTCTATAGCATTTGGTACTACTTATTAAGCCTAACGCATGCTTTCAATCTCGGACTGTCGCGGTGTCAGTGTTGTTTCGTCTGTTCGCAACGCGTACACAAACTTAGCTGCCATTAATTTTAATCGATTTTCACGGATTGAATCGATATTAGAGAACGATTGGATTCTTCACATTTTCGAGCTTCCGGTTTGTTTGTTCTTTTGTAATCATTAAAAATTACTGCCAATGTTATTATTACAAATTTTCATTTTTTTTTTGCCACATTAACCTCAGATAGATGAAGCCGGGAGTGCATTTCAAATCGAAACATGAAGAACCCTCAGTGTTATATAATTATTAAGTTAGATATTGTTATACGTTTTTTGCGTGAGGTCAAACGTCCCGAGATACATCGCATCGCGCTTGGCTCTAGTAACAGATAGTGTATAAAAAATGATTCCTAAACGCGAGTTTGTGATTTCATTTCTTGCTTGTAAGTATATATATGTAAATTTTGAAAAAAAACCTAAATAAAAAATTATTATGTCTTTCTGTTTGTTTAGCATTATGCTTTTTGTATTGCGAGTACGTGCGAATATTGTTGTGTATATAGAATTTAGTTACCCAAAGAACCCACATAATGCGGAATTACGTTTGGAATTTTCGTATGTAGACATTTGAAGTGTGTAAAACCGGTTCCTAAACGAGCATTCGCCACGCTAATATTATAACGTAACTCAATTTCACTTATAAATACAATACGATGCTTATTAAATGTAATATAAGTAATATTTACTGTAAAAATCAATTATGATTAAGTAATTAATGGCGTTCCCGCCAAAACAAGATGGCGGATGTTCGTTTAGAAACCGCGAGTGAAAATGCTTTAATAAAAAAATTGTTTCGCTTAGATGCCGGCGGTTTATAATAATGGCATGGGAATCCGTAAAATCGATGAATTGTTAATTTAGTGGTGGATGATAAATGCTCAAAGATTGATACCCAGTCTCGATTTAGTTAGGTCCAAACAAAGGGCCCTATTATGTAACACAGATAAAATAGCTTCATTATTTCATACATACTTATCACTTTAATAAGACAGTCTGACTATTGGTTAAGATTAGGTTTTTGAACGTATGTTGTGTAATATTTATCATATCACTTACTATAATTTTCCAAGGAATAAATTGTTATGATAAAGAGAGACAACAATACCTAGCTAAAGCGGGACAGGGATAGTCTGAATGCAGCCAACGTGTCTCGGTGATAGGACGGTATATACATGGGGGGTTAATTTATTATTCCATATATTAAAATAAAAGAATGTAAAGTTTGCCATGTTTTATTTACTTTCCTTGTTATTAAAAACTAGCGACTTATCGTCGCTTCGCTCGGGTGCGTCCCTGGGTGTGTTTTAATTTTTTTTAAGCAAACCCTTATTCTTTTTCTAAAATAAAAATAGCCTAAGTTACTCCTTATAATATCAGCCAGTGAAAGGCCCGTTAAAATTGGTCCAGCCGTTTCGGAGATTAGCCGGAACAAACAGCCAGACAGACAAAAATTTTAAAAATTGTGTTTTTCTTATAAGTACCGTATATAATTACTTTATTCCAAATAAAAATGTATATCATTTAGTTTAAAGCTGTTATTTTGACATTACAAACAGACACTTCAATTTTATTTATCTGTATAGATTGAGGCGGATAGAGTGTCTTCTAACTCGAGATTCTTTTCACTCAATCATCATACGTGTTGTCTACGTAAGATAATCTTCTTAGCATTTCTACTTGTTTTTATGTGTGTACAGATTGGAAAATAATTTTAAAATTAGCTAAGGAATATAATTTCCAGTCCTAAAAGTGAGGTTCTATGATCGCTACACTGTTTCAATTTTTTATATCGTCGGCCTAATTCGTTAATCTGCTAAGTGTAGTTTTGCAAAGTTTACAGGGCGAAGAAAAAACTGAATTATATCATTTCATTTTTAGATATCAAAATTCTAAAAATACCGTTGGTTCCTATAACTTTCCTTGATATTTTGAAAGTGATAATAGTTCTATATCTTATGCACAGCTCAGTAAATTAAAGAAAACAATTTTTTAGCAGCTTTTCGTTGTGAAGATCTAATTTGGTTAAGGACATAGCAGTTTTTAGACTTAAATGAGTAGGTATGGAATGTAAATTAGTTAAGACGTTTTTAATCAGATTAATGCAATTAGCATATTAAATATTAGAAAATGACACATAAACAATATTCTAAATACTTTAAATTAACAACCCTCAAAAATTTGTCATTTCAGTCTGAAACTTTGGTAAAATATAAAATTTTTACTGTTAGCCTACATCATCCTGCAAAAATAGGCCAAATTAGATCGAATTTGTCCCATTCATTTCATCATTTAGTTCGTGGTCTGCCGCAACACCGCCTTCCTGTCTCAGGGTTCCACTTTGTGGTCACTTTGGCCCACTGTTCTGCAGGCATATGGCAGACATGGCCAGCCCAGTCCTATTTAAGATTTTTGTCTTTTTAAGCCACGTCAGTGATTTGTGTTTTGGAGCGTAGTGTAATATTTCGAACTTTATCAGTTAATTTAACGCCTAAAATGCTACGCTCTATTGTATGTTGGTAAATTCTGAGTTTTAACATCGGAGTGTCTGTCAAAGATCAAGTCTGAGCTCCGTATGTCAGTATGGGAAGTATGCACTTATCCTTAAGTTGTCGCTTTAGTGACAATGGAAGGTCACCCTTCATAAGATCTGTCATGGACGAGATAGCTCCTCCAGGCATTTTCAATTCTTCTTGATAGGTCTTTGTCTTGTCTGGAATAAAAAGAAACTATCTGGCCCAAATGGATATACTCTTGAATATAGTGTACTTCCTCTCGGTTCACTTTTAGGCGGTTCTGGGTTCTATTAGACATCAGCTTGGTCTTCAATATATTCATCTTCAGTTCAACCTCAAGGCTTACATCACTAAGTTGTTTAACATTAGCTCCAGTCCTTTCGCTGTTGAAGAAAACAAGACAATATCGTCAGCAAAGCAAAAGTTGGTTAACTGCGCTCCACCGACACCAATGCCTCCGCGTTCCCAGCTAGGTGCCAGTTTTTTGAAAACTTCATCCATTGCGCTCGTAAAAAGTTTAGGTGACTCCTTGCATAACACCTTTTTGAATATGTAAAGAAGGACCGATTATGTGTGTTTTGATGCTAGTTGTGCTATAGGCGTATATAATTTGGAGCAAATTTATGTAGGTAAATTCTATTTTTTGGTAATAAAGAACATTAAAAACAGCATTATGTGATATGCTATCAAACGCTTTTGAATAATCGACGAAGACGAGGTAGGCCTACAATGGTATATTGAATTCTTGATGTATTTCTATGATCTCATTAACAGCTCAATAAAGTTGTAATTTAATTTAATTTCTTTTCATTGGTACTACTCATGAGGTACATGAATTGTCATAATACGCATGATAGTTAGATGGAAGAGTCTTTTATATGTCCTCAAACTTCCGTGCAGCAATTTTACATCGATTCTGGTGCAACTGCGTTCAGTCACTAATCTCACAAGGATTACATTGTAATGACCTCCTCTGTGGTAAAGATCACCATTCATTCTTATTCTGATTTATAAAGAATCGATTTAAATAAAACAAAATATAACTAATATATACTATACTAATAACTATAAATCATGATAAAACTTTGAACTATGCCACAGCTCACGTAAGTCAGTGAACATTTTCAGTCAAAAACTGAGGCCTCTATAGGATTTAGCAGTTTTTCTGTGTGTAAATATGCTATTAAACAGAAAACAGGTTTTCGGGCGTGATATTTCTAACCTTTCTATATTGATATCGTTGCTATTCCTTTAATATAATGTAGGTAATCGTCTGAACTTTTTTACCGGCATAAAAAGTAAAATTGCTCAAAAATGGACTTAGCAGGTTAACGAGTTAGGCCGACGATATTAGTTTGCTAACTTTAGATACTACATCCTATCCTGATCAAAGGGTCAGCGCTATTGGTAAGATAAAGCATGCACTACCAAATTATATTTTATGGGAAATCTGAATCTAAAATGAGAACGTTCAATGTGAAAGAACTTAGCACATCACACAACTCAATACACCAAATCTTGCAGCTGAGTTTGCAACTCGTGATCCTTTTTAAAGATAGTTCTGGTTTTTATACCTTAAATAAAGTCAGTTAAAAAATTTATGCTAACTCCAAGTAGCGGATCTTTCTGTATCGGCTCAAAAATAAATGTCAGTTCTATCACAGATCATATATAGAGGTTCTATTTTCCTGCAGCTATAGTTCATGATAATTTTCAAGAATAATAATGATGTTAAAGTCGACTAATAAAAAGATCTGATTTTAACTTTATTTTAGAAGACTAGCAATAGTACAATTTTTATTATTTTGTTGTAGGCAGATTACCGCCTTAAACGATTTTAAAAAAAAATGTGACAAATATCATTTAATCATAAAACAAAACAACGCTTTTCCCGCCCTTTTTCCACTCTAGATGACAACTTAGGAAAATTCAAATAAGTATTTTATATGAATATTACAACTTATAGAATTTATATTACCATTAGAAAGTAACACTGTCCACTGATAACTTTTCATAGCATAGTTGAAACAAAACAATTAATATTTTTAATTAAAAAATCTGAAAATACTAATATAATTCATTTAAATCATTTGAACCGCTAGAACTTATTTTTTACTTACCCATGTATTTGTAAAAGGACTCCAGTCTTCAATGCGAATAGAAACCAGAGGTTACATTCCAGTGCCAGCATCATGGATCAATTTAGAAATTTTTAGAAGTATAATTTATTATTTATTTAATAACTTTGATTTGTTATGTAAATTTAAGAATTTCAAGAGATATGCATCATGGGGTAGCAGGCATCCCTGTTCTGCTAGGTTCACATAATACATTCTTAGATTTACGCGAATATTTGACATTTTAAATAAAACTAATATCTTTTCAGATTTCGAAAAAAACGAAAAGATACAATAGTTTTATTTATAACCTCCTAGGTTTTCAAATAAGTATCTCATTTGAAACATCATTGCCACTGGTTCAAAAGACCATGTGATATGTACCAAATCGCTCGTAATCAACGTTCATTTCAACCTTGAAAGGGTTGAATTGTTATTAACTATTCTTATAATTTTTATCTATGTTTCGCGCTATTCGTACTATTTTTTATCTGTATATTATCAAATTATATATATATATATATATATATATATATATATATATATATTAAGTAATGTGTTTATCAACCTATTTATGTATGTATGTATGTGGGTTTGTACCTATTTAGAACGCGTGAGTCGATTTTGATAAATGACACGTTGTTTGATTCGTCATGACGGCGTGATGTTATAGGAAGCATAAAAATTGGGAGAAATCAAAATGGCCGATTTTGGACGCCATAATTAGAATTTCGTATCTACGCATAGAAAAAAATCTTTTAATGAACCTTTAATCTATCTGTTACAGTTTATCTGAAGAATATGACATTATAGCGAATATGAGTTTTAAGATTCTTTTTTTTTATTTATCAAAAAACGTTAGTATGACTAAAATAAATATTATTAAAAAAATAGTTTAATAAAAGCCTATTAAGCTGCATATTTATAAATATTTTTTGAAAAATCTTATTGAAATAATCATTATTATCGATACAGAGGCCGAATCTATAGTTTTTAGAATTTTTGTCTCTCTGTCTGTCTGGGAAAGCATCACAAGAAACCCGCTGGATAGATTTTGATGAAATTTGGTATGATGATAGCTGGTTATCCGAGTCAACATATAGGATAATTTTTACTGCGGGAAAATATCTCGTAGCTAGTAGTAGTTTATATTTGTGTTATTGAGATAACAGAAAAAAGTTAAGCAGAGGAATGCACAAGTAATACGGCTTGTCACTGTAATAATAATAATTTTATTTAAATAGTAAAAGGTGCTTCAGTGCATGATATCAAAACACTACATAAATGAATAAAGTAACAATATTTTATTTAGGTATAATTAATCAGTAATAACTCCACCCGTCGGAACTTCTTCCTCTTTAGGCTGTGCATCTTCATACTCTAGCTCTATGTATCTTAAAAGAAAAAAAAAGAACTGGTTTCACCGTTTCCAAAAAAAAAAAATGCATTATTATAATATCTCGCATGGTTAGGAGTTCTGTGAAAGTCTTCATCGTAATCTATTCAGCAGTTTTAGAATAAAATGGCAACAAACAGAGATACTGATTATTGTTTTAACTCCTTATGCCAAAAAAGATCTATTATCTTGACACACAATTAACGTATGATTATTATAAAGTGTATATTTAAATAATATTAAGTTCTTCCCCATATTCTTCCCTAACATTGACAAGCCATTTAATCTGTGTATGTATGTATGTATTCAGCCCTTTTTAACGTCCCACTGCTGGGCACGGGCCTCCCTTCAAAACGAGGGGGATCAGGCCATAGTCCACCACGCTGGCCAAGTGCGGGTTGGCGGACTTCACATGTCTTTCGAAAACTTACTAGGTTCTCTCAGACATGCAGATTTCCTCACGATGTTTTCCTTCACCGTTTAATCTGTGTAATGAATGATTATTTAAAAATAAAAGATATATAATATATACCTACAGATCACTTACTTTTCCAAAGGTGGACAAAGAAAATGGCGAATATTCCTCGGCATGAACAAGTCCGCTTGCACCTTACAAACGTCTAGGGCGTATTCCCGAAAGTCCCTTATAATATCCTCGTCTACGGGTGGCCCTATGCCTGGTACTGCGTAAACTTGAATAATCTGTTCAAAATTAGAAAAATAAATTATTGGTAATTCAACCTAGCATAGGACGGTTCTCATGGATCAGCTAGGACGATATGAGTAGATATGATACTGTAACAAGTTTTATTTATTTATTTAATAAGGATCACCAACATGATATACAGTAACTTAATACAAATACACAAATTGTACAAAGGAGGTCTAAATCCAACTGTTATCATACTTATAGGTAACCACGACATGCATAAACAGTTACACGGAACATATAAAAATTGAAAATTAACAGTACTATAAATTATAAAGAAAAAATAATTAAGACACTAAAATAATAATTAGTAACTTAAAGCAACAAAAGAAGAAAAAAAGAAAAAAAAGAAGCAATATCTGTCATGAGAAAAATTAGCAATACAATAGATACAAGTTAAAAGTTATCACCGTAAGTAATTCTATAAGCTTCGCTCCGGTCACCTTTCATTGAATTATTTTGTTTTTTTAAGGGGTGAGACAAATTTGACAGATTGCACTGAGTGTGAGATTGTAGAGGATACTCATCATATTTTAATAGAATGTGTCCGGAATGAGGCAAGTAGAATATGTTTTATTGAAACGTTTAAGTTAAATAAAATGGATGTTGGTGTTTGCAACAGCACTCTTGCTTCACCCCTATCGAGTGAAGCATGAAGAGTGCTGTATAAAATTGTGCAATTAGTATTAAAAAAAGTAGAACAGATAAGATTTTTTTGTAGTTCCTATAAGGGTGGTATGGTCTTTGATCAAACCCTTTTAAAAATAAAGAATAAAAAAAATTATTGGCAGTCATCATGTTTCTCTGGACTGTTTTTATAACTAACATCAGCACCAGCTTACAATCATATCATGACCATATTTTCAATCAATCAAAATATACTTAATTCAAATGGACTTTTACAAGTACTTTTGAATCGTTTGAACATTTTCAAAATTTAAATTAAATGTACGTCCAGTATGTACGTCCATAGGGAATTTACCGCCGGCTCGGAAGGCAGTTCTGCTGTTCTCAGAGACAAGTTCACAAGAGAAACTCGACATTTGCCCTTTTAAAATAATATTTGTTTACAATATAGCAATATGATAATTATCTAATAATCACATCTGGAACAGCCTGTTCTTCTTCTTCAATCTCCTCCACTTCTGGCACGATCACATCCATATTCTCGTCCAAAAAGTTCTCGAGAATCTCTCTTACCATCGCTACCTCTTCGGGCTTCGCCTAAAATATATAGATTGAATTAAATATAAGTAGAAATATAGTAGAGTAGAGAGGTTTATATATGAAATGAAGAAATTGAGGGTGAAAGGAAAACGGGACTTTACGCCTTTTTCTAATATAAAATATAAAGTATCTGAAAAATTCTAATAATAATCAGCATTGCCTGGTGGGGATCACATAACTCCCAATGTGTATGTAATATATTCTACAAAATATTTTATTTAGAAATAGGTTTTAGTACACAAGCCATATTCGGGCTAACGTATCAGGATTAACATTTCCGGGCTAAAATATCCAGGCTAACATATTCGGCCAAATCTACCAGTGTTAACATATCCGGCCTAACATATTTGAGCTAACAAGTCCAGGCCAGCATATCCGGGCTGACATATGTATATGTTTTAACATATCCAGGTTTACTTATCCTTGTTAACTTATCCCTATTAACATATGAGGGCTAACATATCCCTGTTAACTGAATATCGTGTAACATTACCCTCCTTCTAGAGCAGTCGAGCTGAACCTTATATACTTTACCTTCTTTCTTTTTAAATCGGGATCTGGTAATATAGCTATCTGATCGTCTACATAGTCCATTATCTCCTTCTCAATATTTGCGACGATAAATTCACCACTAGTAGTCGACATCTGCCGACCGGCTACCATACCTATGGGATAAAATGATAAAATTCTAATATAACTAAGAGCGTTTACTTAAGTTTTTATTCATCCTTATTATATAGTTAAAAATTTGGTGACATTTCATGTTTGTGTACCCTCGATCGGTTAGATAAAATATGTAATACCAAATTTTCCGATTGGTGCACACATATGAAAATCATTAATTTTGAAACAAAAAGTCATTGATCGGGATAAAAGCTATCCTGTTTTATAAGTTAGAGCAAATCACACATTTTGAAAAAAAATACATTAAAATTAGATAAGTTTCGTAGTTCATCGCGGACCAACATCGGGAATTTTATATATTAATCCCTCCCGGACAAATTCTAAGAAATCCGTGCGAATTTCCGAGAATTCAATTGTTATCTAGCACACCGGTGTGCTCGCGGTCCTTGAGGTGTTAAGAAAGAGAAGAAGAAGATAAATACAATCTAACCAAGATCGTAATTGGCTGATTTAAATCTATCCACAATGTTGGCTATTTCTTCAAACGTACGTTCCAAATCTTCTCGACGCTCTTCTCGAGTTTCATAACACTAGTATAACAAAACTATTATGAGCTCTAAGTTAATAAAGTAATATTAATATAGTAAAATATGTCCTCCTAACTAATTTCGGCCACGGCGGCTAATATCACTGAGATATTGTAATGAATAGATGTATGCACAAACACAACGTGCATTCTCCTCTATTCCTTTTACTCTTAAAGTTGACTAGGACGACAATTCGACACGACCGATGAGAGATCAGGCGCAAAATCGACAGCATAGAAAAGAACAAACCAGAACGGAACGAAACGGAAGAGAAGGGAAGGGAAGGTAAAGGAGGAGAAGAGAAGGGAAGGGTAGGGATGGAAGGGAAGGGTAGAGAATAGAATAGTACAAAATAAAATGGTACGAAACAGAACAGGACGGGACGGAAGGGTTCGGAACGGAACGGAACAGAGGAGAGGAGAGAAGAGAAAAGGGAGTGATAAAATGAAAACGTCATTATTAGAATCACAAATTAAATCACAATAATTGTCCATAGATCTACGCGTATAATTACTTTATAACGAAGTAAGTACACCGACTCAAAATCACTTAAAAAATAATTATTACATACTAAGGGTGCAGCAATGTTTTTATGTTCATATCGGTCCACACTTTAGATATAAGCTGTTCATTAAAAAAGAATTATGAAAATCGATTCACAAACAGATATCGCATAACATATACACATAAAAAAAGTGATTTATGCACCTTCTTCCTTGCAAAGTCGGTCAAAATAGACTAATACACTATCGCCTGATTAAAACAAGAAGCAATTTGCATGTCGACAGTTCTGTCACATGTAAGTCACAGACCCGTAAAGTGTTATACATCTATATTGCATTCATACAGCCTATATCTAATTAAGGTCTTTATGTATATGTTAATTATATGTCTTTTGTTGTAGGCTTATTAAGAATTTACTCCCTCATTTAGGGTTACGTACCCAAAGGGTAAAACGGGACCCTATTACTAAGACTTCGCTGTCCGTCCGTCTGTTTGTCTGTCCGTCTGTCACCAGGCTGTATCTCATGAACCGTGATAGACGGTTGAAATTTTCACAGATGATGTATTTCTGTTGCCGCTATAACAACAAATACTAACAGAATAAAATAAATATTTAAGGGGGCTCCCATACAACAAATGTGATTTTTTTGCTTGTTTTAGCTCGATATTGATAACGGCAACAGGTAGACGCTTAAAATATTCACAGAATATTAAGTTATATATTCACTTTAAAAATAAATAATTAAATTAAAATAAAACAAATATTTAAGGGGGGGCTTCCATACAACAGTCATGATTTTTTTGCCGTTTTTATAGATAATTTTACGGTACGGAATCCTTCGTGCGCGAGTCCGACTCGCAGTTGGCCGGTTTTTTACATTGTAATTTAATATAGTTAAATAGTCAAATTTTACCAACACATCTCCTTCATATCTTCTCCATTCTACGTGAGTTTGGCGAAGTTATCTGTGCTCAATTGCCATGCTTTGAAGCCAATAAAAAAAATTGAATTGAATTGAAATCACATGTGTCTACATATTAAGATGTCTATAATTATTTATCTATACTGAAAAAAAAATGTAATGTGAAAGAAAATAATACTTCATCTACAAAAGCCTTAATTCTTTCAGCATCAGAAATTTTCTCAGTTTCTTCTTCTTGAACATGTTCTTCTGGACCTAAAATATCTTCGACTTCTTTTTGATCTTCTTCAATTACTTCTTCTTTAAGTTCACCTAAGGTTGTGTTTTTAATTTAAAGCTTAGTATTATCCTCGGGAAGTCTACTATGCGGGTTGTTCTTAGTACTTCACTGATTTAGAGTCAATCTTAAGAGCAACTCCCGGGTTCTCTCGTTAAAAAATAAACGCCAGGCTAATTTATATACAATTTAGATTAATATCTGTCTGTCTATTTACTCTTAAACTATTAAATAAATTTTGATGAAATTTGCCGGAAATATATGTGCATACATAGGGCAAAAGCTACCTTTAATCCGCACCCCGCTTTCTTTGCAAGTGGAGCCGCGGGCAACAATAAGTTTGTCATATATATATATATATACTCCTAGAACTATACTTATCTTTTTTATTAAATTTGGAAAAATACTAAATAATTCGATGAATCCTATGTATTCGAAATTGGCAAGCAGATTCCCTAAAGGCAATTTGTAGAATTACTCGTAACTTCAGTCGTAAAGTCAATATTTATGAAACAGCAATCAGTTCCAAAAACTTCCAATTGGGAAATCAGATCATTGCTAATAATTTCTACGATAATTTATCATAAATAAAGGAATGTATCTATTTCAACATTTTTTTCTCTATCTTTTTAATTACATACTAATGTCACTCTGGGATAAAAAGGTAGGTTAAATTAAGGATAGGATACTACCTATTAATATGAGAAATTTTCCAAAATCGGATCAGTACTAAATCTAGGATTAACCTGCACACAAAAATAAAATAAAAAATACCCTACGCCATTTTGTTGCGACTTCAAAAACGAATACAATTATAAACAACACATCTATCGCTTAAAAGATTATAAAATAAAACGTTTAATGTAACCGTAAATCTCATATGGTATTTCATTATCATCTTCATCCGTCACTATAATTTCTATCTCTTTCTTTTTCTCCGTTTTCTCTTCTTTTTGTTTTGTTACACCTAAATTTATACATTTTTTAAACGTAGAGTAAAGAAGTTTATTTCAACATTAATACTAATTTTATTATGTATAATTAATTTAGCCTCAAATAATGTCCTCCCGGCGGCGGCCAGTCTCATTGAGTCTAGCCAAAAGAGATATTATAGTGCAGTGCGTGTGTGACAGAGAGAGAGAGAGAGAAAGTGCAGACACAAGTGCACTCTCTATTCCTGTCACTCTCATACTCCGGTGAGACGACACGAGACACGTCCAGTGAGAGTGTCGGCGCAGGACCGGCGGCTTTACGTGCTCTCCGAGGCACGGGGATGTAACACTGACAACTTCCCAACTCCGGGCTGTTACTGAGACTTACTAAACAGAAAGACTCAATAACTAAACTTGACCCGACCCAGGACTCGAACCCAGAACCTTCGAATGTGCAGTCGTACATGCTAGTCACTACCGAGGCAGTAAGAAGTTATACAAATAAACTTAGTTTGACTTATTGAATTCAAGTGCTAGTGGAATGAATAATGCTTAATGATGTTGAAGTCGATTGTTGTAGTTTAAAGATAAATAGTTTATATAAGTTTTAATTCATGTTAAGAATAATTTTTACGTTATAACTGAATAATCAGTGACCATCAGTGAAGAATTTCAAGCAAAAATAATTAATATAGAAAAGATAGATTAATATCTCAAAAGAGAACAACTCACCTCCCGATATTTCTTGTTTTGATGCAATCTTTCCAGCGCTCAACTCTTTCAATTTTTTCTAAAAAAAAAAACATTCCACTACGATTATCTAACATAATCATTATATTAATCATATTTGTTGTATACTCCTAACATGAAAATATACTGGTTATAAACCCTTTTCTATTTTAATTCAAGACTCCAAATTATCAATGAAAAAGCCCTTTCTTTTTTGAAAAATCGCTTTTTACAAGATGGAAAACTTAATTTTATTCACTTATTTATAAATTTCAAAACAAAAAACCAATACTGTTTACAATACCTGTTTTATTTCGTGTCTTTTATCCACAAAGTTTGTAAGAGAATGTAGAAAAAACAATAAAGCTGAATACAAACCGAGTATGTATATGATGTGGGTATGTATCTTATAGGCAGTGATAGCCCAGTGGTAACGCGCTCGCTTGGGAAACCGAGTGAAGCGGGTTCAAATCCCGGGTCTCGCACCTCTGATATATTCATGTGCGAATCATTTCCAACATGATTACCGCTTGCCTTACGGTGAAGAAAAACATCATGAGGAAACCTGCATGTCTGAGAAAACTTAGCAAGTTTTCGAAAGACATGTGAAGTCCGCCAACCCGCACTTGGCCAGCGTGGTGGACTATGGCCTGATTCCCCTCGTATTGAAGGGAGGCCCATGCCCAGCAGTGGGATATTTAAAAAAAAGGGTTCAATACATACATGTATCTTTGTGACACATACGTAAAACAAACAGACATACACACAAAACCAAAATTTATATGACCAATGAAAAATTAGTCACTGTCGGGACTCGAACCTACGACCTTCAACGTAGATACCGATACTAAACAATCGATTAAAAATAATCTTAATAAAGAACTAACGTCAACATCTTCACTGGGGGCGGCTCTACCTAGAAAAATATTTTTGTTACTCGCAATACCTGCTTTAAATTGAACTACTTTATAACCTCAAACTAAAGAAATATAGACGAAGTCCGTCAAAAAAATGTCAAAGTCAAAAATAGTAGCGTAATTCGCTGTTTATGCTACTATTCTCGATTTGGCCATACAGATCGTTTACTTTCTTCTATACAGATAAATAAAATTGGAGTGTCTGTTTGTAATATTAAAATAACCGCCTTTTACTAAATGCATATGGACGTATACACGGTACATACATATACCTAAACAACATTTTTTACAATTTTTGTCTGTCTGTCTGTCTGTTCCGGTTAATCTATATATATATATATATATATATATATATATATATATATATATATATATATATATATATATATATATGTATGTATGTATACAAACAAAAGATGTACAATCACTCGATATGCTACCACATTAGCTACCACCATCTTAAACTGGTCTTGACAAATTACAAACACAAAATACTACTCCATTTTTCTCACTACACAAAAAAATCTACATTACTCTTTCTAAACGCACAGACATATTCTTAACCTTTTCTCTCTCTCATGTAATTCTCTCTCTCTATCTGTCCCGCTCTCTCTACAGAGGGAGATCGTTGTATTTTGCCAATAACTGGCATATTTAGTTTATCGCTCAGTCTAGCAGAATGAGATACTAGATCGTTAATAACTTCTAACTTTTGTACATTGCCATCTTGCCAGTATTCGTCTGAAGAGAACTAAAAGGTATTGATTAATATCTTTTTTTATTTTCAATCCTTTAATGTTATTTAATTAATTATTAATAATTATAATTAATGATTAAAAATAATTATTAATTTAATGTTATTTTATTTAAAGGCAGTGGTAGCCCAGTGGTAACGCGCTCGCTTGGGAAACTGAGTGAAGCGAGTTCAAATCCCGGGTCTCGCGCCTCTGATATTTTCATATGCGAATCATTTATAATAATTATCACTTGTCTTACGATGAAGGAACACATCGTGAGGAAACCTAATATCTGAGACAACCTAGTAAATTTTCGAAAGACATGCACCCCCACTTGGCCAGCGTGGTGGGCTATGACCTGATCCCCGCCGTATTCAAGGGAGGTTCGTGCCTAGCAGTGGGACGTTAAAAAGGGCTGAACATAATGCTATTAAGTTATAAAAATTCCGTCTTAAGCTTATAAAGATGGCATACTAACACAGTCTGCTTGATTATAAGCAGTAGTCGTATGAACTAGTGATGTTACAATGATTATTTAAAAAGTCCTTTTATAGCACAAAAAATATAGGAGAAGCAAAAATAAAGCCTATTAATAGTGTATTAAATCTATACATATAATAAAATTGTAACTGATCGCTGTCTGTACATGGAAGATATTTGAGAAAAACTATTATTGGGGATCTTTAATAACGCAATAGAACCCAAAACAATGATTTTTAGTTTTTGTCTGTTTGTCTGTGCGTTTGTGCGCGCTAATCTTAGAAACGGCTTAACCGATTTGGGTGCAGTTTTCACTAATGTATTGTGATAAGCTTCACTTAACATTTAGTATTTGTTTTATTTCAATCGGTTCCTAAATAAAAAAGTTATGTCAATTTAAAGAATAACCTAGGGGTGAATCAAGTGAGCCGCTTGTTTAATTTAAATCTGTGTAGGCAATTTAGCGTGAAAGAGTACAAAATTAACGTGATACACTATTTAAATTATAAAGTAAATAGTATTTGCAAAGAAAGTTATTCTCACCTCTGATTCAACTTGCTCCTCAGTCACTTGTATTTGTTCTTCCTCCAATATAGATTCAGTTTTAGGGGTTTCCCCTGAAATGATACAGTTTGATACGGGTTTTCACCAATTGTAAGAATAATTATTTAGGAATGTTATGAGCTAGAATTTATGAACACATTTCGAAAATACCCTCCTGGTATGATGATATTTATGAATTAAATTAAAATAAATCATTCTTTCCAAAAATATCTGTAATATCGAAATGCGAAGTGCTAGTAATAAAGCATGTTTTAATCAAAAGTGTAAACTAACCTCACAAAAAGTAAGTGTAAGACACAAAAAGTGTAATTTTATCTTGAAGTTCATTTGAGAAAAGAGAATACACTCAAATTAAACAACTTGCCCAACTAAAATGGTCCAATCCACACTGTTATTTCTACTACTTATTACTGTTATTTATATTAAATCATAAATGTATACTGATATTATAAAGCTTAAGAGTTTGTTTGTTTGTTTGTTTGTTTATTTGTTTGTTTGTTTGTTTGAACGCGCTAATCTCAGAAATTCCTAATCCGATTTGAAAAATTCTTTTTGCATTAGATAAACCGTTAATTGAGGAAGGCTATAGGCTATATATCATCCCGGAGTAAAATGTACGGTTCCCGTGGGATAGATTTGTTTTTGTCTAGGGACGAACTCGAAGCGAAGCGAGGATGAGTCGCTAGTCTTCTATATAAATAAAAAAGAATGTTCGTATGTTTGTCCTCCATGCGTTCCTAAACCATTGACCCAATTGTGAAACTGGAAGGTTTTTTGAAAAAATGTCGCAAAAAAAGTAGTACTGGGAACTGTCGACAGAAGTGAAAACTTAAAACTATTTATAAATAAACAGTTTTTACTTTTGGATATTCAAATTAATGTTTGATCTTAAATTAAAATTTGTAAATTAAAACTGTTTCCATTTATCTGGTTTTGTTCGACATCTATCGGCGCCCTGAGTGTTAGCGTTAACACGTCACGTGACTATGTCGATAACGACTCACATGGATTTACTTCCCATACAAACAAACCTGACTATACAAGTTTTCACTTCAAAAATATTTTTCTTTGGGTATTTGATTTTTATGCTTTCCTAAGCCATTTAAGCTTAAGGAAACAGGCTAGCGAAGCGACGATAAATCGCTAGTAAATACACAGTATAAAAGAAAGTCGCTTCTTGCTGTCTGTCCCTATGTATGCTTAGATCTTTAAAACTACGCAACGGATTTTGATGCGGTTTTTTTTTTATAGATAGAGTAATTCAAGAGGAAGGTTTATCTATACTCTATACAGATAAATAAAATTGGAGTGTCTGTTTGTAATATTTAAATAACCGATTTTTACTAAATGCATATGGCTGTATACACGGTACATATACCAAAACAACATTTTTTACAATTTTTGTCTGTCTGTCTGTCTGTCTGTCTGTCGGTCTGTCTGTCTGTTTGTTCCGGCTAATCTCCGAAACGGTTGGACCGATTTTGACGGGACTTTCACTGGCAGATAGCTGATGTTATAAGGAGTAACTTAGGCTACTTTTATTTTAGAAAAAGAATAAGGGTTCCGCGAAAAAAATTAAAACCCATGAAATTGTGAACAAAATCCGCGTACGGCGTACGCACCCGAGCTAAGCGAGGGTAAATCGCTATATAATTTAAATGAATATCTTAGGAGTAGCAAGCTACTATTTATATATAAACATAGCTAACCGTGAAAACGTACCTAGGGACGAACGCGGGCGAAGCGAGCGTGAGTCGCTAGTATGTATAATATATTCATATCATAGTACAGAAAAGCCGAGAAATTCAAAGATTTGTATTTCATATTAACCGTTAAAACGTACCTAGGGACGAACCCGAGCGAAGCGAAGGTGAGTCGCTATTCTATACAGATAAATAAAATTGGAATGTCTGTTTGTAATATTAAAATAACCGCTTTTTACTAAATGCATATGGATGTATACACGGTATACATACCAAAACAACATTTTTTACAGTTTTTGTCTGTCTGTCTGTCTGTCTGTTTGTTCCGGCTAATCTCCGAAACGGCTGAACCAATTTTGACGGGACTTTCACTGGCAGATAGCTGATGTTATAAGGAGTAACTTAGGCTACTTTTATTTTAGAAAACGAATCAGGGTTCCGCGAAAAAAAATTAAAACCCATGAAATTGTGAACAAAATCCGCGTACGACGTACGCACCCGAGCGAAGCGAGGGTAAATCGCTATATAATTTAAATGAATATCTTAGGAGTAGCAAGCTACTATTTATATATAAACATAGCTATCCGTGAAAACGTACCTAGGGACGAACGCGAGCGAAGCGAGCGTGGGTCGCTAATTCTAAATAAAAACTTACCCTCCCTAAATCCATTTAAATATTTCACATCTCTAGACGCGTCCATTTCAGCCAACAGCTTGTACATAGTAAGGAAATCCAATACAGGTATAGCTGCTGAACCCCCATCAGGTTCTTTTGTGAGGGTTTCACAGAGAAGGATCATGGTGTGAGTGAGACTCTGAAATGTTTATGAAATCTTATACTTTCTTAGATTTACGAGAATATTAAAACTATCTTTTCTGATTTTTTCGCAATCATGGTCACGGGAGAGACTGCTCTCAGTCTAAGAAAATAAATAAATATAAATGTGTTGAGACATTAACACAGCACCATCTAGTTCCATGGTAAGCTAAGAGGCTTGTGTTATGGATACCAGATGAGCGTCATAAGATACTTTTATTTTATTAAATCTCTAATTCAAAAAAATCTTGGCCAAGCGCGAGTCGTGTGGAATATAATAAGTTCCGTGCATTTTAATATACATATGTGTTTAGTTTTGTTACCATTATTATTATTTTAATGCAACACACATTATACACTTGTCTCATTTATTTTATATTGTATATAATATATCTATTTCCCTCCCACTACTTAACGGGGATTGGTTATCCGCCACGCTCGCGTGTGTTAATTGGCTAGAAGAAAGCATGGACAATGGCCGCCGTTACAAAGTTACGATGTTGTGCAAAACTTTATGTGGACTTTAAAAATTAGAAAACCATGGATAATTTTAGTTGAGTCAGTGTTAGTGCGCACTATATAGATAAACGCAGCCAAAGGGGTGAGTTTAGATATAATTCAATATATATTTATTATTTTCTGGTATTTTTCATCTTAACACGTGCCGCCAAGGTAATCTAAGTATCGCGTATAGCTTTTAAATACCAGCGACCTAAAATTCCTACAACCCAGGGTGTAGATCCAATCCGAGGTTATACAACTAAAGAAGGTTTACCCCACATACTTTTTGGTCCTTCGAGCCGGACGTCCATTCGAAGTTTTAAATATATACCTACTTAGTTTGCTTTGGCAGCCTTACAAAGAATACTCCTTTGTGGGATTGGTTTATCGAATTAAAGTGCATAATTTACACTACACGTAATATTCACCAATATATTTATATTACATATATTGTGTTTAAGTTTATAAAAGTCCCGCTATAAAGTTATAAGTCTATGTAGTCTATACCAACATTATTGCATCATACTATTACACGCGCACGTTGTTACATGTCTTGAGGTTCAGATGGTAACAAAAGTAAGCATTCTTGTAATAAGTTGTAGTTTTATATATTTACCTATAAATTGGGTTAAAGGTATTGTTCAATAATCGGATAATATTGACTACTTTTAACGATTATAGTGTTTGGGTATAATTTTGTTGTGTTGAGACAGACATACATAGGCAGTTTATAAAGTTATTATTATTATTTACATTTTTTAAAAACGTAGTTTTTAAAGATGGGCGGTAAAAGGTTAATGTCTAAATTGCGTTATGATATAACCATTACAAATATAGAAGCCATACATTCTCTTTCCCATACGGCGTTGGATTCTAATGAGAATGCCTTACTATTTAAAACCAGATGTTTGGATTTAGAATCGGTATTTCAAGAATTTCAAGAATTGCATATACAGTTGGCATCAGATTCAGGCTTAGATTTAAGTCCGGAAGAACACATGGAAAAATTTAAATATATTAATGATATTTACTATATTTCTAAAGCTAAGTATGCTGAGTTGTTCCAAACTAGTGATCTACCTAAAGCAAATATATCTTCAACCCAAGCTCATAAAGCTAGGTCAAATATTATGTTGCCAAGTGTGCAATTACCTGTGTTTACTGGTAAAATTGAGGAATATGTCCATTTCATTGACCTTTTTGAATCTATGATTGGTAGTGATGATAATATATCTGAGTCTCAAAAAATGTATTATTTATATGGATCTTTGAAAGGGGAGGCAAGGTCATTAGTTCAACATTTGTCCATAACAGGTGAAAATTATTCAGTATTGCTTGACATATTAAAAAATAGGTATGGAAATAAGAGATTCCAAGCTGATAAATTACTTCATACTTTATTGTCAATAAATCATATTGGTAAAAATTTAAATTCACTTAAATCTTTTTTAAATATTTTATTAGAGACTTCTAAAGGATTAGAAAAATTAAAATTTCCTATTGGAGAATGGTCATATTTATTGTTGTATATTAATTTAAATAAAATTGATTTATCTTTAAAAAGACAATTTGAAGACAAGTATGGAGGGACTTCGGAGCTACCTACTTTTGATAACTTTATTTCATTTTTAACAAAAGAAGTACAAATTTTGGAGACTACAGAGGGTCATAGAGGTACTTCACATAAAGTACATGTTTCTTATTCTCATAGTATTTCTCAGAAGCAGGTAATAAAATGTTTATGTTGTAATGGTTCTCATTATCTTAATAAGTGTGAGAAATTTATTAAAATGAATCCAATGACCCGGAAAAGGTTTATTATTGGAAATAAATTATGTTTCCGTTGCTTAAATAACCATAGTATTCATGATTGCAGGGTTAAATTGACATGTACTAAATGTAATTCTAATAGACATCATTCGTTAATTCATTTGGAAACCCAGGTTGAAAATGGGGCAGTAGTGGACGGTCCTACTGTAGGTATTGTGTCTCAGGCAAAGACGGGCTTGCCGGAGACAAATTTATTATCTCCTAATAAAGAGTTAAACTCTGTGTCTAATGTTTTACATGCTGCTGCGGATAATACTAGGTGCGTTGTTTTGTTGTCCACGGCAGTTATTCGTGTGGCAGATAAATATGGTAATTTTCAAGAGGCCAGGGCTTTAATAGATGGCGGTAGTCAATCCACTTTTATTACTGAGAAATGTGCATCTCGGTTAGGGTTGTGTGTTCGTGGGTCTGGTTGTATTGAGATCAAGGGTATTGGAGGTAATGAATTGTCTGGATGTAGAGGTCAGGTGACTTTGAGAATGGTGCCACAGCATACACCTGAACCATTGATTTCCACTACAGGATTAGTTTTAAATAAAGTTTCAGATAAGCTTCCTGCTTATTCGTTACCAAGTTCATTAATTAACTGTTATAAAGGACTGCAATTGGCAGATAAACAATTTTATAGAAGTGGTAAGATTGATATTCTTATAGGTGCAGATGTCTTAGGGGATATTCTGTTAGGTGGTGACATTATCCGTACCAAAGGATTACCATATGCTATGAATACTGTTTTTGGATATATTTTACAGGGTCCTTACAATTATAATTTAGAAAATACTTTGAATAAAACACAGTCTTTTCTTGTTAATACTAATTCTATTTTGGAAAAATTTTGGGAAATTGAAGAGGTTCCTTCGCAGATTGTAAATCCTAAGGATGAAGAATGTGAGGCTATTTTTAAAAAATCTTATAAACGCGAACAGTCAGGACGCTACCAAGTGCGTTTGCCATTTCTCTCTGAAGGGCCGGTGTTAGGTGATTCCCGGACACAAGCTTTGAAGAGATTCTTTTCTATGGAAAAACGTCTACAATCTGATGCAAGATTAAAAGAAAAATACGTAGAGTTCATGAGGGAATACGAAGATATGGGGCACATGGCACCTTATGTTGGAGATCCTCAAGAACCGTATTATGTGATTCCGCATCATGGCATATTTAAATCAGGTTCCGAGAAAATTAGGGTCGTGTTTGATGCTAGTTGTATTACTTCATCGGGCTATTCGCTTAACGATTGTCTGCACGCTGGACCAAAGTTGCAGCAGGATGTTATGCAGGTGATTTCCCGGTTTAGGTTACCTAAGATTGCTTTCTCTACGGATATTCGGATGATGTATAGAATGATAAACATTCAGGAGGAGGATAGAAAGTTTCAATTAATTTTTTGGCGCGAATCAGCGGAATTGCCAGTACAACTTTACGAACTTCGAACTGTTACATATGGAATGAAATGTAGTCCGTATTTGGCTATACGCACGTTGCACCAACTGGCTGATGATGTAACAGTCAACAGTGGATC
This sequence comes from Fabriciana adippe, assembly GCA_905404265.1. Classification (NCBI taxonomy): domain Eukaryota; kingdom Metazoa; phylum Arthropoda; class Insecta; order Lepidoptera; family Nymphalidae; genus Fabriciana; species Fabriciana adippe. The sequence goes on from FR990010.1 coordinate 3,208,634, forward strand.
TCCCCTGGATACCTGTCAGTATGAAAATGCTGCTAATGTTCTCCGGAATTCGGTTTACATGGATGATATTTTAAGTGGTGCTTCCAGCTTATCAGATGCACGACAATTGAAACAAGAATTGATAGATATACTTGCGTCAGGCGGGTTTGAATTACGCAAATGGGTGTCCAATGATAAACGGTTACTTGAAGATATACCGGCTGAATATCATGAAAAACCTCACGTATTTGAGACGGATGGACCGGGTTACTTTAAAATCCTGGGAATACAATGGAATCCTGTAACGGATAACTTCACCTATAATACTCATTTGAGTCCTGATAAGGTTTGGACTAAAAGATCTATACTGTCTACTCTTGCCCGGATGTTTGATCCTATGGGCTGGATCACTCCGGTTATTTTACAAGGAAAAATTTTGCTTCAACAGCTTTGGATGTTAAGGCTGGCGTGGGATGAATGTCCACCGCCAGAAATTTTGAATCAGTGGGAAACTATTTTCAAAAATTTAACATTTTTGGAATCTATTAGAATAGATCGTTTTATCCTAGCAGATGAAATAGTTAATTGTTCGCTTCATGGGTTTGCTGATGCTTCAGAGAAAGCGTATGGAGTTTCAGTCTACTTACGGGTGGTAGATAAGTGTGGTCAAGTTAAGATAAGTCTAGTGATGGCCAAATCTAAGGTGGCACCTATTAAATCTAAATTGACTATTCCCAAATTGGAATTATCCGGTGCGGCTTTGCTGGTTAAACTAGTTGCATACGTGATAGAAGCTATACAAGATAAAATTTCTGTCGACGACATATTCTGTTGGTCTGACAGTACTATTGTGCTTTCATGGTTGAAATATCCACCTCATATGTTGCAGACATTTGAAGGAAATCGTGTTTTGCAGATTAACAATAGTAATTTAAAATTAAATTGGCGATATGTTCCTTCAGAGCTAAATCCAGCGGATGTTGCAAGCCGTGGTTGTACAGGGAAAGAGCTCCTGTCGCATAACCTTTGGTGGGGGCCAAATTGGTTGAAATCAAGCCTGGATTCTTGGCCATGTAATATGGTTAAAATGGCAGAACCATTGCCAGGGTTACGAAAGCAATCTTCTAAAGTTGTTTCGTCGATTGCTGTGGTGGATACGTCATTTATGGAGAAATATAGTTCGTTATCAACTTTAATTTCCGTAGTTGCTTATTGTTTACGGTTTTGTCATAACACTCTTAACCTTAAACATAAAATTTTCGGTCCTTTATCAGTGAAAGAGCGTAATCACGCTTTGGAAAGACTGGTGCAAATTGTTCAAGCTCAAGCCTTTTCGAAAGATATTGATTTATTAAAGAAAAATAAAGTTTGTTCAGTTTCATTAAGAAGGTTGAAGCCATTTTTTGATGAGGTTGGCTTGCTTCGAGTCGGCGGTCGTCTCGAGAGATCTAATTTAACCTTTAACTCTAAGCATCCATTGTTATTGCCTAAATCGCATGCTCTTACCTCATTAATCGTGATTTATTATCACAAATTACATTGTCATGCTGGGACAACTGCCCTTCAGGCTATATTGCAAACTAAATTTTGGATTATTTCTGCACGTCAGGTTATTCGAAGTCATTTGTTTAAATGCATTTCATGTTTTAGGACTAAGGCCAAGCCAGTTGAGCCTGTTATGTCAGACTTGCCAGCGGATAGGGTGAATGCTACTGGCGTTTTCCATACGGTGCAAACTGATTTTTCCGGACCTTTTCTCATAAAAGCCTCTCGGCTCCGACAGGCAAAATCTTTTAAAGTTTATTTGTGTGTTTTTATTTGCTCTGCTACTAAAGCAGTTCATTTAGAAGTCGTAGGTGATCTATCGACGGAAGCGTTTTTAGCGGCGCTCTCCAGATTTACGTCTAGACGTGGTTTGCCCAGTGTAGTTCGATCGGACTGTGGAACCAATTATATTGGTAGTAGTAGACATTTAAACGAAATTCAGAAATATTTACGTGATCGGAACGTCCAAGAAGCGCTAGCAGATAAGGCCGGGGCTCAGGGTATTACTTGGAAATTTAATCCACCTGCAGCTTCTCATTTTGGAGGATTATTCGAAGCGGTTGTAAAATCGGCTAAGACTTTGTTAAAGCGTGTTATTGGAGAACAGGTTCTCACTTATGAGGAGCTCTCCACAGTTTTTACCCGCATAGAAGCAGTGTTGAACTCGAGACCTTTGTCTCCTTTATCTCACGACCCAGAAGAATTTGAGGTGTTAACCCCTGCCCATTTTTTAATAGGCCGACCTTTGTTTTCCGTACCAGAGTATAAATGGGACCAGATTCCTAATTCTCGACTGGGACGATACCAATTAGTACATGCAATTTCTCAACGGTTTTGGATCAAGTGGAGTGAACAATATCTTCACACACTTCAGATGCGTCACAAATGGACCTTAGTTACTGATCCTCCTAAAGTAGGGGATCTGGTGTTAATAAAAGAGGACAATCTGCCTCCATTAAGATGGAAGATGGCTAGAATTTTAGAATTATTGCCTGGGAAAGATAATGTAATTCGAGTAGTTAAATTAAGAACTGCTTCAGGTATTCTGACTCGACCAGTTGTTAAGATTTGTAGATTGCCTCTTGATTAAATGAATAAATAGAATAGCTTATTCATAGTAACTAAATTAAGATAATATCATTGGTTTATTATTATTATTTTTTATTATTTTTTTTTTTTTTATTTTTTTTTATTCTCTGATCATACTGTTTGGTTTTGATAAAGGCTAATCCAGCCTTTCTCGGGGGGAGGATGTTTAGTTTTGTTACCATTATTATTATTTTAATGCAACACACATTATACACTTGTCTCATTTATTTTATATTGTATATAATATATCTATTTCCCTCCCACTACTTAACGGGGATTGGTTATCCGCCACGCTCGCGTGTGTTAATTGGCTAGAAGAAAGCATGGACAATGGCCGCCGTTACAAAGTTACGATGTTGTGCAAAACTTTATGTGGACTTTAAAAATTAGAAAACCATGGATAATTTTAGTTGAGTCAGTGTTAGTGCGCACTATATAGATAAACGCAGCCAAAGGGGTGAGTTTAGATATAATTCAATATATATTTATTATTTTCTGGTATTTTTCATCTTAACACGTGCCGCCAAGGTAATCTAAGTATCGCGTATAGCTTTTAAATACCAGCGACCTAAAATTCCTACAACCCAGGGTGTAGATCCAATCCGAGGTTATACAACTAAAGAAGGTTTACCCCACAATATGTATGTATGTATGTTTGTTTGTTATATTTTAAGGACTTAAGGTTTTCGTCATTTCATTCAATGTAAAATATCATTCTCTTACTTTTTTATATTTTTCTCTGTCATTTCGAACATATGTAAATGATTAATTTTTTTAAATGAAATGTTCATTTTCAATTTAAAAACAGTATTGTGAGAATAAAAAATTAAATGTCATGTGACATACTTAGCAAATTTACCTCCAAAATCAATCATCAGAAGTCAATAAATTATTTATACAGATAAATAAAATTGGAGTGTCTGTTTATATTATTAAAATAACTGCTTTTTACTAAATGTATACACGGTACATATACCTTTTTTTTTTTTAACGTTGGGGAATGCATTTACGCACCGTCCACCTATTCCCCAGGTGGGTGTGTGGGACTCACCAGCTAGAAGAGCCGGTACTACCCACTAAACCCCAACGATCCCAACCCCTCCGCCATAATGGGACGCCGCAGGATCGCTCGCGCATTCAACTACGACGCCCCGGCGGTAGGCCCGAAGGCCACCATCTGGTGAGGCCCCCGTAGGAACCCCACAGCGGCTGCAGTGGACAGGGCCCGAAACACCGGCCCTCTCCCCTGCAGCCACGGTACATATACCTACCTTAACAACATTTTTTACAATTTTTGTCTGTCTGTCTGTCTGTTTGTTCCGGCTAATCTCTGAAATGGCTAAACCGATTTTGATGGGACTTTCACTGGCAGATAGCTGATGTTATAAGGAGTAAGTAACTTAGGCTACTTTTATAGAGAAAAAAAAATAGGGTCCCACGAAAAAAATTAAAACCAAATTAATTAATTAATTTTGTTTTGGGAAGCAACCTAGGGACGAACCCAAGCGAGACAAGGGTGAGTCGCTAGTTTACACTAAATACATGTCTAGCAAATTCCATTACGTTTTCTTACTCATCTCTTTAAAAAACTATTTTGTCGCTAACATATACTTATAATAAGTAATATTTCCAAAAAAATACAATATTCCAACAACATGTACAAATTATATTCTTAACTAACGACTCACCTTCGCTCCGCTAAGTCCGTCCCTGGTTACGTTTTAACGTTTAGCTCAGAGATGAGATATTTTCCCGCAATAAAAAGTATCCTATATGTTGATCCGGATAACCAGCTATTACCATACCAAATATCATCAAAATCTGTCCAGTGCTTTTTCCGTGATGCGGTAATAGATAGACAGACAAATAAAAATTCTAAAAACTATAGATTCGGTCTTTACATCAATAATAATGTCTATTTCAATAAGATTTTCCCAAAAAATATTCAATGTACAGTTACAATTTTATTATATATTGCACACTACAAAACGTAATTTACTTAAATAAAGTAGAAATAGTACAAAAATCAGTGTAATCGTAAAGTAAGTGATCTCTATTAAGAACTTATAATAACAAAAAAAGGTTTTACAGAAGAAAACTAAAAAAAAAAAATACATAAATGAATAAATACATACATATCGACAAGAATACGTATATATGTATAAAGTGCTATATTAACACGCTTTATATATAATACTAGCAACTCACCCTCGCTCCGCTCGGGTTCGTCCCTAGTAATGTTTTAATGTTTAGCTCAGAGATGAGATATTTTCCCGCAGTAAAAAGTATCCTATATGTTGACCCGGATATCCAGCTATCATCATACCAAATTTCATCAAAATCTGTCCAGTGGTTTTTCCGTGATGCGGTAACAGACAGACAGACAGACAGACAAAAATTCTAAAACCTGTAGATTCGGCCTCTGTATCGATAATAATATCTATTGCAATAAGATTTTCCAAAAAATATTTAATGTACAGATTCGGCTTAGTTACAATTTTATAATATGTATAGATTATGCTTTGTATATAATATTTACACCACCCACCCTGTATAGTCTTCCATATTTCTTTACCCAAAGCTTGTCTGGAAGAAATCGCTAATTAGCGATAAGACCGCCTTTTGTACACACTTTTGTTTTTCTTTTGATATTTTGTTAACTCTATTTACTTTATGATTGTGGTGTACAATAAAGTATAAATAATTAAATATATTACCTTCGTCAACAAACCTCCCGCGACAGCTATGAAATGTAGAAAGGGCACAGTGTCTTCCCTCATATAGACTTCACACAAGCACAAGATCCTATTTAATTCGTGAGGATCGAGACAAAAGCCCTGCCATGCTGTACGGACAGCGGATAATGGTATATCCTTTAAACCGGATAGCTGAAAAAGAATTTCTATTTAAGCAATAAATTATAATTATTAGATCATTGCGTGCTCGCTTTAGAGTGAAGCGGGTTCATACTCCGAGGTACCCCGGTTTTCCATGTGAGGTTCCCATCTGACGTTTTCATGTAAATCCAGACCCGGATTTAAAGAAAGAGTTAAATATGTTGGGATATTAACACACAGCACCATCTAGTTCCATGGTAAGCTTCGAGGCCTGTGTTATGGATACCAGATAGTTGATACACTACACATATATAACTTTAAATACATACATATTATAAATAAATAAATTATTCATTGGCCCGCACAACAGAAATATCTAAAGCTTATACTAATAGACACATTTTTAACTAAAAAACACACAAAAATAAAACACATGTATAAATATTTTTTCTTGTACCTATTGCAAAAAAAAGGGGAAAACCCTTAATTGTATGAGTTAAGACCACCATAGTTTTAAATTCAGCCCAGTGCGAATCTCATTTTTTACACTTCAATAAAAGAAAGACATTTTGACATTTCTTCATACTTCTTCATATATGTATTTTTAACCGACTTCAAAAAGGACGAGGTTTTCAATTCGATTGGTATTTTTTTTATGTACATATGTACACCGATTACGCTGAGATTTATGATCCGATTTACGTGATTCTTCTTTAGTTTGATGCGGAATAGTTGCCATTTGGTCCCATAAAAATTTAACATAGTTTGGCCCAGTAGTTTTCATTTTGTTTGATTTGACAAGCCCAATACATTAGAATCAAATTTTAGAGCCAGAATTTTGTGTTACTAATAAAAGCGAATTTTAGTTTGTCAGTCTTCATACTTTGCTACTACTATTATGTCTACACTAAAAAGGGGAAAAAAACTTTTTAAGAAAAAAATAAAAACAGCCGGCCGATACAAATCAAAGCACACCGAACTTCGAAAATATCTGATTAGGTATCTATAGTAAATGAAAACTACCAATCAGTTATTTTTTACTTTTTAGTGCTTTTTTTGAAGTCGGTTTTTATTTTTTTCTTAAAAAGTTTTTATGATGATAAAGTTTCAGCATTATAAAATATTAAAGGATGTTAAAAAAAGTAATAAAATCAGAATGACCGCCTTTTAAAACTCACCTGGTTAGCTATAACCTTCAAGCATCCCCTTGTTAAACCACCCTCGGTTTTATAAATTGGGTATTCCAATCTTAGTTTTACTGGTGGGGGTCGATTCTGAGATAGCGCTGAAAAGTACTCGAAAGACCAACGGAGAAGATCATACGGCTGTGTTTTGATGGCGGCTAAAATAATAGTATAAGATTAGATGTGTTCAATACGATTCTCAATGTGTTCAATACTCCCTTCAATACGAGGGCGATCAGGCCATGGTCCACCACGCTGGCCAAGTGCGGGTTGGCGGACTTCACATGTCCTTCGAAAACTTGCTAAGTTCTCTCAGACATGCAGGTTTCCTCACGATGTTTTCCTTAACCGTAAGGCAAGTGGTAATCATATTAGAAATGATTCACACATGAAAATATCAGAGGTGCGAGACCCGGGATTTGAACCCGCTTCACTCGGTTTCCCGAGTGAGCGCGTTACCAATGGGCTACCACTGCCACAAAGATATAAGATTAGATATTTACTTTAATTATTGCTTAACATCTGAGGATAATTTCAAAATTATCTTAGTTCTTATTTATGTAAGTAGCCATTTGACAATATCGTACTACTATTGCAAAATGCGATTGATTCTATGTGTGTATATTTGTTACTTCTTAGCGTTAAAACGGCTGGGCATATTTGGATGAAATTTAGTATACAGATAGATTATGATCTGGAGTAACAAACTCCATTGTTAGGTGAAGCGAGTGTAAGTCGCTAATAATACATTAAAAAATTTAAAGAGTGCGTATATGAATGTGTACACGCAAGAAGTAAAACTTCTGTAGGTTATCGGTGCTCTTTATGAAATTCAATTTATGTCTTAAATTATTAGAATAGGTAAGATACTAAAAATAACGCATATTAGGCATATCACAATCACATATTTATAGAATATAATTCAAGGAAAGAATATAATATTATATATCATTTGTCAGACAATAACAACGGTTACCATGGCAACAGACGTACATACGTACATTTTTTCGTAACGCATTCACCAGCTTACCCCCCAAATCAAGCGTGCGTCAAGAAGTTTTACTTCAAAAACATGAACAGACATTTTTCAAAAATAAAGTATATTATATAGTTTGATAATTTGCAAAAAAATTATCATTATCACGATATTTCATCTGAGCGGTTAAGATAATAATTAATGCGTCGTCTAAGCGCTTATTTGTCCAAACAACCAGTTTACCGAAAGGGTTTTTCATGCAGAATTATTGACTACTAGCGGCTCACCTTCGCTTCGATCGGGTTCGCCTCTAGACAAACAAAAACAAATCTATCCCACGGGAATGTTACATTTTTCCGTGATAAAAAGTAGCCTATTTGTTATTTTGATGTATGAACTATATTATTGTAAAGTTTCATTAAAATCCAATCAGTAGTTTTTGTGTACTAAGCTGTATAAGTTACTATAGTTTTTTAACTATCTCACGAGAACTCTTTAATTTTCCGGGATGAAAAGTATCTAAGATGTTGATCGGAGAAATAAGGTACAGACAAACAGACAGATAAACAGATAAATGGAAAAAAAACTGAATTTGTTCTATTTATCTTTTTACATCCCCCTGATTCGGTTTTTAGCATTTTTTTTCTATGTACAGACATTCGACCTCTACAGTTTTATTAGGTATATGTATAGATTAAATGTCATCTCTATTGGTGTAAAATAGGTACACATTTTACTTTAAAGAAACCGAAAAGGTGTACTTCATCTATATACCATACTAGAGACTCACCCTCGCTTCGCTTCGGGTTCTTCTCTAGACAAAAACAACTATCCCACGGGAACCGTAAATTTTTCCGGGATGATATATAGCCTAAAGCCTTCCTCGATAAATGGACTATCCAACACAAAAAGAATTTTTCAATTCTATCCAGTAGTTCCTGAGATTAGCGCGTTCAACCAAACAAACAAACAAACTCATTATTATACTATTAGTATGGATAATGTACACATATAAATCTTAAAAATAAAGCTTTGTTTTTAAAACAGAGGGAAAAAGCTCTCAACTGTAAAGTGTAACAAGGTCGTTTGAACAAATAAGCACTAAGGCGACGAATGGCATGGTTTGCGGGGATAATAACTATCTCACTATCATGGCGATAGATTTCCGCTGTGGGTTTTAGTGAGTTAGAGTCCTACAGTCCCTAGTCCACTGATGGTAAGCAGCAACCCCATGATGAGTTTCTATAGAGATATCAAAAACAAAAACGGATACTATATGTTTATAAATAAATAAATATGTTGGGACATTAACACACAGCGCCATCTAGTTCCATGGTAAGCTACGAGGCCTGTGTTATGGATATCAGATAGTTGATACCCACTACTGGAGTACAAACATTCGTGCTTATCACACAAATGAATTCCCCCAGCGGGACTTGAACCCGCGACCGCTGACACAAGTAGGGTCACTACAAACTAAGCCAAACATGTCGTCAAATTAAATTAAATTAAAATGTCAATTTTAATTAAAATAAGCTAAAAGGTATACGTGTAATTGAGTAACAAACATTCAAACATTCAAACACAAGCTCATGTTTATAATATATGTAAGTTGGATGAAACTTGCAGTATTTATCTAGGTTACCTTTACAATATCTTTTTAAAATATAAGGAAATTTTGGTGGCACAACGATTTGTTGCGAACTGTACATCTGCTCTATGAGTTCCGGCATTTTGACGTTTTTTCACCTTAAACAAATACGTTTTAAATCAAAAGAGGGAAAGATATTATATTATGGAGTTAAATTACCATTTAATATAATATTTTTGATTTAAAATTAAATAATTTTCAAACTTCACATATTATGGGTAAGGTAGAGACTTAAATGATAGATTTTTAATACAATAATACATAAACTTTCTTATTAGACTTTATAAAAAAACTTTAAAATGATATTTTCAATAAAAAATATTATAATCTATTTAAATATTGCAAAAAGCTTACCGCCAGCGTGCAAGGAAACAAACGTTTGTCAAATCAGTAACCATAGCAACGACGGAAATTATAAATTACTATAGGCATAGAACACATCGTCTTTCCTGTATCTAAAGTATAATTAATATCGATTTTACATAGAATAATCGATTTAAAATCAACAAAATTAATCTTTTTGAATAAAATGAAATGTTAATTAAAATGTCCGATACACGTTGTACTGACATAATTTCGATATTTTTTGTAATCTTTGGGTTCAAACAAAAATCCTTTAGAAAAAAGCGATGTGTTTCCTGACATTCCAATCTTTCCTGAATTGACAACATTTCTAATTTTTATCTAAAAATTTCTTCAGACTATTGAGAAAATTTGAAAGAAATACTTGCCAGATCGTTTTAGACGTTCTCAAGTGATGCATTTGCCATCGAACTGTATTTAATTTATATATATATATATATATATTATCCCTAAAACCTCAGACTAACTAATAATATAGACAGTGTCATAAAATTAAACATGAAGCCAAACAATATTAGCCAAAAAATTTAAACAAATACTGAGCCGATTTTAATAAAATTTTGTGTATTGATAACGTCAACATTTAGGATCAACTTTACTAGAGGAAAATCTTTCATTCCCATGGTGAAAGTTGTGTTTTCCCATGGGAATGAAAGATTTATTTTCAGAACCAGAAGAATAGCTAACGCGGGCTATAATTTAAGAGATACGTCAAAACAATGTACTACAAGAGTGTATTTAAAAAGGCCTACGTAAAAATCCGTAATAGCATATGTCTATCTATTAAAGTACACTCGCAATAACTACATATTTTCATGTACTTAAAATATATATAAGGACGCACCCGAGCGAAGCGAGAGTAAATCGCTACTAATCATACAAAAGAAAAAAGTATAAAGGACGTATGTGCGTCAAATACGTACTAGATGGCGTTACCAGTATCTGCTTCCATGAACATTAGTAAAAGTTTACTGAATGTTTCAATAAAAAATCCATCATATTAAAGAAATATTTTTAATATCGACTCTATTCCAGAGTCTGTACCCATATTTATTCTTATTATAATAGGGTAAGAAAGATATATTACAAATTTATGTACATACAGTTTGTTTAAATAGTGAGATATGTTTTAGCTGTTATATTATTTAACTAGCGACTTACCCTTGCTTCGCTCGGGTTTGTCCCTAGGTACGTTTTAATTTTTTTAAGCGAAACCCTAATTCTTTTTCTTAAATAAAAGTAGCCTAAGTTACTCCTTATAATATCAGCTACCTGCCAGTGAAAGTCCCGTTAAAATTGGTCCAGCTGTTTTGGAGATTACCCGGAACAAACAGACAGACAGACGGACAAACAAACATGTTAAAATTTGTGTTTTTCTTATAAGTACCGTATATATATCCATATGTGTTTAGTATTAAGCTGTTATTTTTACATTACAAACAGACACTTCAATTTTATTTATCTGTATAGATGTGCCTTTAATCTATTATAGAAATAGGCAAAGACAAAACAATTCAGTACCTTTATCTCCTCTGTTTGTCAACTGATTTTCTTTTTTCTTTGTTTAGTAGCTATTGACGAGCTTATATATGAACAACAACACTTTCTAACTTGAATACTTAGCTATACAGAATTAGCTATATACCTTTTGTATTGTTTTCTTCTTACATCCCCCTGACTCGGTTTTTAGCATTTTTTTTCTATGTACAGACATTCGACCTCCACAGTTTTATTATATGTATATAGATAATATGTGCTTCAATAAAAGCGTGTTAATTAAAATTAAATTGTTTCTTGAAAAAAGCAAATTAACAACCACCATACTAAATAGATAAGCTGTATATCAAATAGAAAATATTTCATGTGTATGTCAATTCAGTCCTTTTTAACGTCCTACTGCTAGGCACGGGCCTACCTTCAATACGAGGGGGATTAAGTCATAATCCACCACGCTGGTCAAGTGCGGGTTGGCGGACTTAACATATCTTTCGAAAACTTGCTAAGTTTTCTCAGACATGCAGGTTTCCTCACGATGTTTTCCTTCACCGTAAGGCAAGTGGTAATCATGTTAGAAATGATTCACACATGAAAATATCAGAGGTGCGAAACCCGGGTTTTGAACCCGCTTCACTCAGTTTCCCAAGCGAGCGCGTTACCACTGGGCTACCACTATCTATATTATATATTTCATGTTTAATATGGAAATACACATTAAATATTTTGTAAACATTTACGTTTATTAATATCTTAAAATAATGAAAGATAGCTATTGTAATGGCCACATAGTTATATTTCGTATAACAATTGTTCCACCATAATCACGTTATCAGTAAAACAACATTAAAATAAAAAATTCCAATGAAATTGACCAAATAAAAAATGTAACGGTTAGTTTCATTCATATAACTAATTTATTCGTGTAATATTTTGTTTTACTTACCATTTAAAAAAAATATTATTCACAATTTGTTGAAACAATTGTTTTACACAATTTTTTTTTTACTTGAAATTAGTTATATATATTATTATTAATTTCTAATTTTTTTTAATTATAATATTTAAAAAAAATATATAAACATCTGAATAAATCAACTTTATTTATTACATAAATAATGTTTATTAAATTTATTTATTTATTTATTTTCTATTTTAAAATACTTGTGTAATGGAATGCATTTTATAGATAATAAATACCAAATATAAAAAAAAATCTATTTCCCGCCATTTTCTGCAACAAACGCCATCTATGCGCTCAAACTGGAACTACTTCAACAAAATCAATCACGTGGTCTCTTAAAACATCAAAACCTGTTTGTAAAGGTGACGTTTCGCGTATGTTTTTATGGAGCTTTTACTGGCCTAATCCGTGTTAGTGTTTATATTACACGAATTATTAATATTTCGACGTGAATTAACGCGAATTTATGGATTATAATATGAAATACGTATTACATAAACTCCTGTGAAATTGTGATTGTAATTTTTTTTGTAATTAATTTAACAGTGCTTGTTTAAAAGGAAATGTGATAGAGTTTTAACTAAATATGTTTTGTGCTATGATCGCATATTATCGTGGTTAAGAAATGGGTGACAGATTGAAGCACCGATTTAAAGTGAGAGATAAAACATTTTGTTTTTATAAAGAATGGATTTGATCTCCGGTTTATCGCCTCTGAGTAAGTAATTTAAATCCTATAAATAATATAAAAGATTCATTTATAATACGAAAACTTAATATTGTGTATTAACTTTATTTAAAAAAAAAAAAATTTGATCGCAATAAAAAAATTGTTTCAATAATTATTATTGTGCCATAAATAATCACTCTACAAATAATACGACATTGTTGTTGTATTCATAAATAATATGCCGGGATACTGACCTATTTCAAAAGATTAAAAACAAAAGTGAACTGTAAATGAGCAATGGATCAAAAATTCCAACTATTCACCGTGATAAGGTCATTTCTCACGATCTTTTGTCTCTCGCTTATGTAAATTTTGTAACACAAAGCACCATTATTTACTTTAAAAGTATTATATAGGTTGATGTACTGTTGTTATGATTATTTTGTTTTTTTTTTTATGTTATACACATTTACTTTGTGCCAGATATAATAATAAATAAAATTTGTTTTAATGCCTCTACACATAAAACTAATCTTTTATAAAGTAGGTACTTAATTAAATTATAAAATTATACATTTTTAACTCCGTTACGTTGTATTATAGGTAGTTACATAAAATTAAATGTTTGCATGCAATATTAAAAAAAAAAATAACTTAGGTATTTATCGGTCGTCGGTATCCTGTAAAGAGTAGGTATATAGAAATATGCTTAGCTATCGTAACTTTATTTAAATATTAGTGGCTCACCCTCGCTTCGTTCGGGTTCGCCTCTAGGAAAAAGCAAATCTATCCCACGGAAACCGTCCATTTTTCGAGGATAAAAAGTAGCCTCTGTGTTATTCCAGACTATAATCTATCTCTGTGCCAAATTTCATCCAGATCAGTTCAGCCGTTCTGGCGTGAAAGAGTAACAAACATCCATATATACTCACAAACTTTCACATTTATAATATTAGTATGGATTTTTGTTATTTTTTTAAATGTTTTTTTCACATAGACGAAGATCTGGTTTAAGATATATGGTCTACTAGCAACTCCCCCTCGGTTCGCTCAGGTTCGTCCCTAGTGAAAAACAAATACAAATCTATCCCACGGGAACCTATATATAAATATATAGGGAATATTTATAAATGCTAAATAGAAAGCTAATTCAGTAAAGCGTTAATTGAAGTAACGGTGTATCCGCCATCAGACCACCATCATCGTAAAAGCATTTATTACCATGTAAAAGTATTAATTTCATTGAAAAATATACCAAAACATAATATAACCTTCTTTTTGGAAGTCGGTTTATTACAAGTGAAACCATTAGAAGTTCACTAATAGTAGAAGAGTTTACCATCATCTCCATGCTCATTTCCCAATTAAATTGGAGTTGGCGCAGTAAGTCTACCTCTTCCACTCTTTTCTTTTAACGTTGGGAAATGCATTTAAGCACGAAGTATTGGACTCACTATCAAAGCCAGTACTACCCACTAAAACCCAACGGAACCTCCCCCGTATTAATGGGGCGTAGCAGGATCGCTTACGCATTCAACCACGACGCCCCGACGCCAGGTCTGCCGAAGCAGAGTACAACAACCATGGGGTTGCTCCACAGCTTACTCTGCTATCAAAGAAGTGCCAGGAACAACCCGCATGGTACATCACCCACCGAAGTGGGCCACCTCTCTGTGCGTTCCTTAGTTTCGCGCCTAGCTGAACTGCCGGACGCTAATGAGCCCCCTCCCCTATCCTCCTCCACCCCCCACCACGACAAGGTGAACGCACGTTGGGGGGATGGTAAGTAAGCCTCACTTATCATTTAGTATTCGTTTTATTTCAATCGGTTCATAAATAAAAAAGTTATGTCAATTTAAAGAATCACCTAGGGACAACCGCGAGCGAAATGGGTGTGATTCGCTAATCTTTATTATATATATTTCATGTAATTTTTGGCAAAAGTTTATGTTATTAAAATCAAAATATGCTTTTTTTAAATAGACTTTTACAAGCTCTTTTGAATCGTCAATTTTACATTTTAAATTTAAATTAAATGTCGAGGAATCTACCACCGGCTCGGAAGGCAGTTCTGCTGAGAAGAGCCTCCGAGAAACTCAACAGTTGGTCTTTTAAAATAATATTTGTGTACAATATTGTAATACAATAATTATTATATATTTATCCTAAGTGAGACCCAATCAGATTAGTTCCACACGTTGATATCTTCGAAGTATTCCGTGACTGTATAATAAGCCTTATTCACTAACACATTTTTAATTTTATTCTTAAATTGTTTAAATGGCAAGCTCAAAATCGACTGTGGAATTCTATTATACATGCGTACACCTTGCCCCATAAACCATCGTCTTATTTGTTACAAAAGTTGTGACTTTAAATGATTAAATACGTTAATATAAAATCCTAGCCTTCACAGAAGTAATTAAAAAAAGGTATTTAACATTGTAATAGTTAGCAGTACATTTTTTACCATTATAGCTAATACCAACCCAGTACACCTGGGCATGTGACATACATACATAATATACACGTTCATACATACATCTAAATTACTTGTTTTACCTGTTGTATGTAGATCGTAGACGAATAAATTCATCCATCCTACGTTGTTGATACTGTGCCTTTAAGAAACAATAGTGATTTGCTCTTGCTTCGCTCGGGTTTGCCTCTATGAAAACAAAAATGAACCTATCCCACGGGAATTGTACATTTTTCCGAGACAAAAAGTAGCCTATGTGTTATTCCAGACTATAATCTATATCTATGCCATATTTCATCCAGATCCGTTCAGCCGTTCTGGCGTGAAAGAGTTACAAACATCCATACATCCATACTCACAAACTTTCACATTTATAATATTAGTATATTTTCCGGGTGTACGCGTAATATCTGCCCAATTTTTATCGTAATTCGCAACTTTGTGAATGGAGAATGGATGTATCTTATAATACAACCTTCCTGGTTATTCCTCATGGTACAATCTATGTCTTTAGTAGATTTTATAGAAATCTGTTTAGCGGTTTTAAGCGTGAAAATGAAACAAACAAGCAGACATAGCTACTTCCACATTTTAACAATAGTATACATTTAGACTGATGTAACAAATATAGCAAAATATTAGTATTTTCGCTTCTATAACATCTCGTATTCCATTATATTTATTACTTACTAGCAACTCACTCTTACTCCACTCGGGTTCGTCCCTACTTACGTTTTAACATTTAGTATCGATTTCTCAGAGATGAGATCTTTTCTAGCAGTAACAACTATCCTATATGTTGACCCGGGTAATCAGCTATCATCATACCAAATTTCATCAAAATCCCTCCAGTGTTTTTCCGTGATGCGTTAACAGACAGACAGACAAAAATTCTAAAAACTAAAGATTTTGCTTCTGTATCGATAATAAAGTCTATTTCAATAAGATTTTCCGAAAAATATTTAAAGTACAGATTCGGTTCAGTTACAATTTTATTACATGTGTAGATGTGTATTTTTAACCGACTTCCAAAAAGGAGGAGGTTCTCAATTCGTCGGAATCTTTTTTCTTCCTTTTTTTTTTATGTATGTTCACGGATTACTCGAAGTCGGCTGAACCGATTTGGAAAATTTTTTTTTTGTTTCAAAGGGTATTCTTCCCCGGTGGTCCCATATAAATTTTATCGAAATCGGTCAAGCGGTTTTTAAATAAATGGCTTAATCGAATATGATTTTATATATTAAAAATCTTTCTTTTTACAAATTACTTGCTTATTACGTCTACACTAAAAATGGAAAAATAAAAACTTTAAAAAAAAATAAAAACCGACTTCCAGGCACTGAAAAGTAAAAAATAACTAAACAGGGGTTTTCATTTAGAATAGATACCTAATCAGATATTTTCGAAGTCGGTGCCAGCCGATACAAATCAAAGCACACCGACTTCGAAAATATCTGATTAGGTATCTATTCTAAATGAAAACCCCTGTTTAGTTATTTTTTACTTTTCAGTGCCTGGAAGTCGGTTTTTATTTTTTTTTTAAAGTTTTTATTATTAATAAAAATCTTTCTTCTTATAAATTACAAATTACCTGCTTATTACGTCTACACTAAAAATGGAAAAATAAAAACTTAAAAAAAAAAAAAAAACCGACTTCCAGGCACTGAAAAGTAAAAAATAACTAAACAGGGGTTTTCATTTAGAATAGATACTTAAGACGAGGCTCCCCAAATTTAATGCTGATTTGCCTGGATATTCTATGTATACCAAATATCAAATCAATGTGATAATTTAAACATATGATTTTTCAAACCTTTTTCTAACATAGTGTAAACATAGAAACACAATTGAATGAAATTTTCTCGAGAGTTTTATTTTTTTTAAATATGCCTTTTTTAGAGATTATTTGGTTTTTCCTTGAAAGCTACTTCAGTTATATATGTAAAATAAATACTCACAGAAGGAAAATATAGTTTATTACCCACTGCCAAGGCAAAATTTATCTTGACCAATTATTATTCTCATAATAAATTAAATTAGATTTTAGACTTACGTCCTTTAGTTCTGTGCAAGAATAAGGTCGATCGGATATTCGATATTCAACCTTATTCGCTAGCAGCTTAGGTGCAACGGCGATAATGATTCAGTCGGCCGCTGGCCCTTGACGAGGTAGGACTTATGTCGCTTTTGCTCGCGCACAATCCCCCCGCTAATTTATCGAAATATTATTTCTTGGACATAGTGTAAAAAAATCAACGTTTTTGCTTTTTATACATAGCTTTGTCAAAACAACTTTAAAACGTTCATACATTTAAGGTTGAATTTACATTATTGTATACTTTTTTAAACTAGAATTACCTAAACACAATTAGGTTTTAAGAGAACTTTTGCATAGGATTGTTTTCGTATCTAGTTTAGTGATCGATGAAATCATAAGTAAACAAATTCCGATTTGCCGTATACTACGGGTTTCGCGCGGCTATGCTTATGATTAACATTTAATATGAATAAATAATATAATTAATAAATATAAGTAATTTATTATACGCGTTGTGTGTATGTAAGTGTGTGTATATAACATACATACGTACATAATATGTACGCTTATCACTTTTGTACTAGGTTCTTTTCTAGAGTTTACAAGTGTGTTATCAGTATGAACTTTCGTTTCGTTTCGTGGTGGTTGGTATAAGTGGGTATGAAAAGGTTTTTATGTAAGATGTTGATAATATTGTTTTCTCTGGTATTAGATAATCCGATTATAAAAATGCTTATAATAATAGGAAGATATACTTCACGCACCCAGAACCGCTGCATTTTTTATTTTTTTCTAAAAGTCTATGTTGCGGGACGCAGACATACACCCAAACCTCTATATATGATCTGTGCCCAAACACACTCTTACCGATTCTGCCACGACTTCATCAAGCGATTGTGCGCGTAGGATTTGGACGCGGGTTTCACATAAATCTACATGTAATATACCTACCAAATTTCATAAATATAAAGTGGACTTAGCTAACTTAGTAAGTAGGTATATCATAATAAAACATAGGGAATGTTTGTCCCTCAAGGATAATGCTGATTTCTATGACAGAAATAATTTTCAAATCGGACCAGTAGGTACCTAACTACATATGTAGATCAGCAGATTATCTTCATACTTATAACTTTACCTTTTATTATGTACATATGCCATTTTAAATTTACTGAAGACCTTTTGGGAATATATTATTCACATCATAATAACGTCGAAGTTTTTTTATGTAAAATAAAGCAGTATGTAAAGTTAGTGTAAATATGTTATTTGAAGTGGCGTCCCTGGTGGAATAGGCACAGTGGTTAGTGAGCGCAATCAGCTGAGCCCGGGCGTCAAGCGGTTAGAAAACCAAGCGTTTAGAAAAAAAAGCGAATAAATAATAAAATATTTCGCACATTATGAACCACGTATTTCGCTTTGCAAGCCAAGCATGAGTTGGTGTAGCGGTATGACCTCGGACTATAATAACGATCATCGTAGGTTCGATTCTCTGTATGTATAGACGCTTTTTTCCTTTTTCTCAATTTATACATTGAATTTTGAATTTTCATGTACAAAGTTTTTTCGTATGCGCTTTAATTACTATTCCTTGTTGAAAAGTCCAAAATTCCATTTTTTTTTATCATTTCTATGCCTTTTGCATATCTATACATATAAAAACACAATAAATGATAATAAATAAATAAAATATTAATTTCTCTGCATAATTGAAAAATGAATAATATATAAAAATTGAAAAAAAGAAAAAATCGTCTCAGTACAGGGATTCGAACCTACGACCACAGAGTGTCTTGACCGACCTCTCACCGCTACGCCAACTAACGCTTAGTAAGTAATTCGAAAATAAGTGGTTCATAATCATAGTCCTTCAATTGCTTTTCATTATTATTAATTCAATATTACAAAAGTTACATAATAATTAGTAAATTTCTAAACATCATACCAATAAAAACATAAGTAACTTCCTGATCAGATTCCTAAAATATCCATATGAATATATAAATAATTGAATAAAATATAATTTACATGTTCAATATTTACTCAAATTCATTTATTGCATAGGGATAAATGTCTTAGCTTTTCGCGATTACTAAGTATATACTTATTATAATAAAACAAAGTGTTACCGGATCAATGCCCGTATTTTAAACTCCAATAATATTAAAACCAAATTAATGTAATAAGTTGGGCTTCTGCCTACAGACGCGCTTGCGTACTCTGTGACGCTTGGCCTGTAGTTGTGAGTTCACGCCGGCGACGTGAGCGCACAGCTCGCTTTGCGGGAGGGGAGGTAGCGTTAAATGCCTACTTCGCGCGGACAGCCTGGTCTTAATCAGATATTTTCGAAGTCGGTGCCAGCCAATACAAATCAAAGCACACCGACTTCGAAAATATCTGATTAAGTATCTATTCTAAATGAAAACCCCTGTTTAGTTATTTTTTACTTTTCAGTGCCTGGAAGTCGGTTTTTATTTTTTTTTAAAAAGTTTTTTATATATTATGGAAATATTTAGTATGAGTATAATATTAACAAAATGCTGTGCTAATTTTAAATACATGCATACGTCAAAATATATTTATTTACTTTGCATCAAATAGGAGATGTGGCAGTGGTAGCCCAGTGGTAACGCGCTCGCTTGGGAAACCGAGTGAAGCGGGCTCAAATCCCGGGTCTCGCACCTCTGATATTTTCATGTGCGAATCATTTCTAACATGACTACCACTTGCCTTACGGTGAAGGAAAACATCGTTAGAAAACTTGCATGTATGAGAAAACCTAGCAAGTTTTCGAAGACATGTGAAGTCCGCCAATCCGCACTTGGCCAGCGTGGTGGACTATGGTCTGATTCCCCTCGTACTGAAGGGAGGTCCGTGCCCAGCAGTGGGACGTTAAAAAGGGCTGAATACATACTAAATTCGTTAGCACAGATCCATTAAAAGTATATAGATCATGGTACCTATAAGTTACATGCACAGGACGCTTGTCATTAACTACTTTCAATCTCCACATTTAATGATCTCGCAATCTAAAACGTGAAACGCACTAATCATTTCCTATATCGACGGTTATTGCAAAAATTATATATAATATGATTTAAGCTACTTTTGCTCGTGGTTTTACTTGTCTCATTTTGATAATTCGAATGATATCGTCTTAATAATACAGCACCATCTAGTTCCATGGTAAGCTACGAGACTTGTGTTATGGATACCAGATAATTGATACACTACACATATATACCTTTAAATACATACATAATATAAATATAAACACCCATGACTGGAGTACAATCATTCGTGCCACACAAATGAATGCCCCCAGCGGGACTCGAACCCGCGACCGCTGGCACAGCTAGTAGGGTCACTACAAACTGAGCCAAGCGTGTAGTCAAATATATAGTAATTAATTTTAATTTTGTTTTAAGACATGTTCTCTATAATTATTTAGTACTAGTTTTTATAGTAAACTAGCGATTTACCCTCACTTCGCTCGGGCACGTCCCTCGTATGGTTTAGGAACGCATAAAAAACAAACGTCCAAAGAAAAAAAAACTTTTCAATGAATGAATAACTCTTTATAGTACACCCAAAAAAGAGAAAAGAAAATATAGAAGAAGGTACAAGATGCGGCCTTATCGCTAAAAGAGCGATTTCTTCCAGGCAACCTTTAGGTGTAGGAAATAGTACTAACAATAAGATAGAAGGGGCGCGAATAATAAATAAAGAGACAGTAGAAAGAGTATATGTATTATGTACATAGTCTGGCCATAAATACTGTTACAATTAAAAATAAACAAAATATTACATTTGAATTTGGAATCTGTCATTTTTATATGATTGTTCATTGTGTTTTCTCATTTTCGCGCCAATACATTGTAAAATATTTTGTGATATTAAAATGGAGTGGGGTGATAAAGAGAATTGAATCGCTGTGATTGCATTACACAAAGTAGGTATGGAGCCAAATACAATTTTTAAAGCTCTCCATACGCTTGGTATTAGTCAAATGTTTGTGTACCGGGCTATTGATAGATACAATAAAACCTCCTCTGTTTGTGACAAAAAAGATTTGGCCGTCCATGTAGTGTTCGTACGAAAAAGGCGATTAAAGCAGTAAGGGAAAGAATTCGAAGAAATCCTCTCCGAAAGCAAAAGATTTTATCTCGGGAGATGAAAATAGCACCTAGAACCATGTCGCGTATTTTAAAAGATGACTTAGGACTTGCAATCTATAAGAGACGCACTGGTCATTTCTTAACTGATAATTTAAAAAAGAATAGGGTGGTAAAATCAAAACAACTACGTAAGCGGTACGCAAAGGGAGGTCACAGAAAAAATTTGTTTACGGATGAGAATTTTTTTACAACTGAGCAATATTTAAACAAACAAAATGACCGTATTTATCCTCAAAGCTCTAAGGAAGCTTCCCAATTAGTCAACAGAGTACAACGTGGGCATTATCCGACTTCAGTGATGGTTTGGTCGGGTGTTAGCTATGAAGGAGTGACTGAGCCATATTTTTGTGAAAAAGGTATCAAAACATCGGCACAAGTGTATCAAGATACCATTCTTGAGAAGGTAGTTAAGCCCCTTAACAACAGCATGTTTAATAACCAAGAATGATCCTTTTAGCAAGACTCGCCGCCGGGTCATAAAGCTCAATCCACGCAATCTTGGTTAAAAACCCACGTTCCGGACTTCATCAGAGCTGAAGACTGGCCGTCATCTAATCCCGATATTAATCCGCTGGATTATGATTTATGGTAGTCAGTTTTAGAGAGTATGGCTTGCTCTAAATGCCATTATAATTTGGAGACCCTAAAATAATCCATACGATTGGCAGTGAAGAATTTTCCCATGGAAAGAGTGCGTGCTTCTATTGATAACTGGCCTCAACGTTTAAAACACTGTATTGCAGCCAATGGAGACCACTTCGAATAAGCTTTATATATTTTTAATGGTTTTATATAATGTACTAGCAGAACCCGCGGCTTCGCACGCGATCAAACTTTTTATATAAATAACCTTTTTAACCGACTTCCAAAAAGGAGGAGGTTCTCAATTCGTCGGAATTTTTTTTTTTTTTATGTATGTTCACGGATTTCTCGAAGACGGCTGAACCGATTTGGAAATTTTTTTTTTTTGTTTCAAAGAGTATTCTTCCCCGGTGGTCCCATATAAATTTTATCGAAATCGGTCAAGCGGTTTTTAAATAAATGGCTTAATCGAATATTATGTTTTTATTAAAAATCTTTCTTCTTACAAATTACTTGCTTATTACGTCTACACTAAAAATGGAAAAATAAAAACTTAAAAAAAAAAAATAAAAACCGACTTCCTGGCACTGAAAAGTAAAAAATAACTAAACAGAGGTTTTCATTTAAAATAGATACCTAATCAGATATTTTCGAAGTCGGTGCCAGCCAATACAAATCAAAGCACACCGACTTCAAAAATATCTGATTAGGTATCTATTTTAAATGAAAACCTCTGTTTAGTTATTTTTTACTTTTCAGTGCCAGGAAGTCGGTTTTTTTTTTTAAAGTTTTTATTATATAATAGGTCATTGCAAAGTAAACTTTAAGAAGAAATTACAATAAACTAAAATCAAAGGCGTAGTGAGAAGTTATCAGTGGTATTCAAGGTATGAATTCTGATTCCCCCCACATCCAGCAAACACAGTGGCCACTATGATGTTTAATGAATTACTCACAGTCTAATCCTGTTACATAGCTTAGGCGACTTTTCATTGCAGATGTGCCAACCTTTAGAAGGAGGATATTGATAGAAGGATACTCTCTAACTAAGATCTCTCTCTAGCGCTCTAGGTCTGTTAAAATTATCGATGATGTGGCTAACCGAAAAGTTATACATAATTTTCCTTTGGATTTGGAATAATTTCCGTTCTCTTCTTTATACCCCACACAGTAAGTGTACACTTACAGAGAACTTGAGCAATGTCACTTTATTTAAATATATTCAACAACTCAAACTTCACCGCCCACTTTTACCCACTTAGGGGCTGAATTAAAAAAAATCTACAATACATGTTTATTTACTTGTATTGAAGAGCATTAATACAAAGTTTCAAGTAATTCTGATCATAAACATGTTTTTCCTGATATAAACAGCACAACCCCCTTTTACCATTTTAAGGGATGAATTTCGAAAAAAAATGATATTTGTGTTGTTTTAGTTTTCATTTTAAAAGTGAATACCATTTTCCGTGCATCAATTACAGAGTTTCATACAAACTTTCGTCCCCTATTTGACAGCTTTATGGGATGAATTTCAAAAAATGCTAAAATACGTATGTATTTAATTGTATTGGAGAGCATTAATACCAAGTTTCAAGTAATTCTGATCATAAATAATTGTTTGCCCATATAAACTTTATCACCCCCTTTTACCCTTTTAAGAGATGAATTTCGAAATAAATCTAATACACATATTTCTTATTTTTTACCTTAAAGCTAAATACTAATCCGTGCATTTCGCATTAAGAACGACAGAGTTTCATACAATCTTGTATCCCCTATTTTACCCCCTTAGGGGATGAATTTTGAAAAATCCTTTCTTAGCGTATGCCTACATTGTATAAAGAATATGACTTCCAAATTTCACGTTTCTACGACCAGCGGTTTATGCTGTGCGTTGATCGATCAGTCAGTCAGTCAGGACAAAGCATTTTATGTATACATAATATATAGATTAACTAACACACTGTAATAGTAATAAATGTTACGTATAATAGAATAAAAACTTTAAAAAAAAAAATAAAAACCGACTTCCTGGCACTGAAAAGTAAAAAATAACTAAACAGAGGTTTTCATTTAAAATAGATACCTAATCAGATATTTTCGAAGTCGGTGTGCTTTGATTTGTATTGGCTGGCACCGACTTCGAAAATATCTGATTAGGTATCTATTTTAAATGAAAACCTCTGTTTAGTTATTTTTTACTTTTCAGTGCCAGGAAGTCGGTTTTTATTTTTTTTTTAAAAAGTTTTTATTTTTCCATTTTTAGTGTAGACGTAATAAGCAAGTAATTTGTAAGAAGAAAGATTTTTAATAAAAACATAATATTCGATTAAGCCATTTATTTAAAAACCGCTTGACCGATTTCGATAAAATTTATATGGGACCACCGGGGAAGAATACTCTTTGAAACAAAAAAAAATTTTCCAAATCGGTTCAGCCGTCTTCGAGAAATCCGTGAACATACATACAAAAAAAAAAGATTCCGACGAATTGAGAACCTCCTCCTTTTTGGAAGTCGGTTAAAAAAAATGTTTTTTCTTTGTTACAATATATATGGCAAGACTATGTATATTTATAGTTTATACATATACGTATCTATACCTATATTATACATATATAAATATGAAAAGTGTTATTCATTCTAATTTTTATGTTTTTGTTTAAATTACTCAGTTTAAATATTAATAATGATGCTTATTTTTACAATGACTTCTTTGAATTTATGTTTCGTTTTATGCTTAAGTAAACAAAATCTTCGAACTTCGACGTTTGCTTAGCTTGCTATGATATTAATACATATGGGCCTTAACAGCTTCCGTGGTGTAGTAGCTAGCATGAACGACTGCATATGCGGAGGTCCTGGGTTCGAGTACCGGGTAGGGCCAAGTTCAGTTAAACATTTTTTGGAAAATTTTATTAAAATAGTCATTATTATAGATACAGAGGCCGATTCTATAGTGTTTTTGTATTTTTGTCTGTTTGTCTATCTGGACCGCATCACGAGAAAACCACTGGACAGATTTTGATGAAATTTGGTATGACGATAGCTGGTTATCCGGGTTAACATATAGGATACTTTTTACTGCGGGAAAATATCTCATCTCTGAGAAATTTATACTAAACGTAATTAGGGATAAACCTGAGCGGGGCGAGGTGTCGCGTGAGTCGCTAGTTATCATTATACGGGCCTTAATTTTAACAACTCAACTATTTTAAGTTGTAAAGAGTAATATAAAAATTAACGATTTAATTCACAAATGAAACGATTTTTTATTTCAACAATTATGCTATAATTATAAACGCGTTTTATTTGTATGCTTGGTACGGCTTCACGCTGAAGCGTCCACCATAATGACCAAATGTCATTGACGGACCTATCACGTTTTTAGAACTAGTTAAATTCTCTCAGATATTTCAGGTAGGTTAGATACTTCAGGATGTAAATAACGAATAGTCTCCAAATACGTTCAAATCCAAATCAATATAGTCCCTAAATTTTAAACATCTATCATCATCGATTTGGGCTGGGCATTGATAAGTCAGTCAGTGAGTTATACTGGGGTGTACGGATAATGTAGAGGATGGCATTTGGCAATCTGTTGTATCTGAACACTACGAAAGAGGTATCATTAAGGCATGTAATGCCGACATTTGACGACACGTTTGGCTCAGTTTCTAGTGACCCTACTTGCTCTGCCAGCGGTCGCGGGTTCGAGTCCCGCTGGGGGCATTCATTTGTGTGATGAGCATGGATGTTTATACTCCAGTCATTGGTGTTTATATTTATAATATGTATGTATTTAAAGTTACATATGTATAGTGTATCAACTATCTGGTATCCATAACACAGGCCTCGTAGCTTAACATGGAACTAGATGGTGCTGTGTGTTAATGTCCCAACATATTTATTTATATTTATAAAAGACCTATGCGCAAAGGAAAGTAAAATCGTTGTTTAATTTTTTTAAATTCCAACTGTATTTCATTCAGATGCAAAGGTCATGCCGTGTTTAAAAATACAATCGACCTATTATTATATTGAGTGACGTTGTAATCGCAGAGTATGCACAGTAAGGGAAAATGGTTCTTATTCCTTTCGACTCAAGAGCTTAATTACTGATTTTGATGAATCTTTTGATATATACTCAGCGATTATTCATATGACATATGCTTGAGAGTTAGAATTTTTTGTGTATTTTTAGAAGTTATTTATATTTTATACTATATATATATATATATATATATATATATATATATATATATATATATATATATATATATTATTCTAATGGAATTCTCAAATTAGCCCAGCGGCTGATCCTTTGAAATTTGGTAGCGATCGGAAGTTTGAACATGGGCGAAGCCGCGGATACTCCTAGTAGTATTATAAAACTGAATATTGTTTTTTTTTAGTTTATTTGAATGCATAAATCTCAAGCAGTAGCAATCAGATTTGATTTTTTGGAGTTATACTTCTTTTGGGACGTTTGGAAAAAAATATGTGAGTAAAATTTTTACGATGCGCGTGCACACCGACAGCCGAAAGGCGACATGATGAAGTTAGCTGATAACTGTCTCTCCGGTTCCCGTGAAAACTCATAACTATATTCAAAGAAGTTTCTCAAATATTAATAAATTTATAATACGTGTTGTATATCAGTGGAGATAAAAAATATATATTTATTTTTATTAATATATCATTCCTTTTACAAACAGAGTGCTGTGACATACGGGATGAAATCTTTAGCTATTTTTGTTCTGTTACGCCAAAGAAGTATAACTTCTTACGTGCGTACATAAGTACACACACGTTTTTTTTTAATTTTATAATTTAATGATTAATATTAATTTTATTTTATGTTTTTATAATGATATTGTATAATTGTAATTATATTTTACTTACGTTTTCAAATAGTAAAATAAATTTCAAGAATTTTATAATGGCTTGCATATGTAGATTTTTATATTGCTGTACGTTTCTAGCTAAAAAAAATATCATTTTCGAAAGTTGTTTACTAACTATTACTTTAAACATTGTTTACTAAATGAGTAAACAATTTTGACTTTGTAGTTATATGTTGTTGCATAGATTAAAGATCATTCCACTGTCATAGGTTTATCTTTTGCATCCTCTACAAATGTAGAGATATTAATTTGGTTGAATATTTGACCTAATTAAGACTATTTGTTACATATTATATTCATTATCTAATATATTTAAACGAGCAATTCTTGTATACTTATATATTTATTTATTCATTTATGCCAGCGATCTCGGAAACGACTCTAACGATTTCGCTGTGGTACGTGTGGGTTTTCGGGGGCGAAAAATCGATCTAGATTAGTCTTATGTCTGGGAAAACCCGTGTTTTCGAGTTCTCATGCGGTTTTCTTTCGCATTATTCCACGCAGAATATGTTCGATAATTTCTTACACTCAGGCATAAGCATCGTGTACTAGGTGCAAGATTAAAAATCACAGGTGTCCGGGTTCAAATCTCGTTCGGATACAAAGTTTTTACTTTTGTTTTTTTTTTGTATTTATTCAAGTTTCTAGTTTTTTTTTCTTTTTATTTAAAAAATACGATATAACAAAAAAGAACTCCGAGCGAAGCTCGGTCGCCCAGGTACTACTATTTATATTAGAATATTTATAGTTTTTGAATTTGTTGTCATACTTTAATGATTAAAATAAATAAATATGTTGGGACATTAATACTATTTTTTACATTAGACGACACGCTTGGCTCAGTTTGTAGTAACCCTACTTGCTGTGTCAGCGGCCGCGGGTTCGAGTCCCGCTGGAGGTATTCATTTGTGTCATGAGCATGAATGTTTGTACTCCAGTCATGGGTTTTTATATTTATAATATGTATGTATTTAAAGTTATATACGTGTAGTGTATCAACTACCTGGTATCCATAACACAAGCCTTGTAGCTTCCCATGGAACTAGATAGTGCTATGTGTTAATGTCCCAACATATATTTTAAAAATTGTGTTTTTCTTATAAGTACCGTATATCATTTCATATTCATAATAAGCTGTTATTTTGACATTACAAACAGACACTACAATTTTACTTATCTGTATAGATAGATTAAACTTAAAGTCTAGAATCTTATTCTATATTAAAGGAGTGGATCGCAATAATTTTGCAACGCTCACGACATTTCTATCGGATGTTAGACCGGTTTGAGCGACTCGTCTGGACTAAACGATCACATGAGGCCGACTATGCATAGTTATCAGTATAGTGATTTGATCTATCGTGGATTTAGATCTATATAATATTATATATTCTTATAAGATGCTTAAGGCAAGTGAATAAAAATAATAATAATATTTGCATAGATCCCATAGTTGAGGTCCCCTTTTAAGCAAGTAATAAATAATTTCTTAATAATTTAGATCATTCTCGTTTTAATTTATGCTAAACTAGCGATTTACCCCCACTTTGCTTGGGTGCGTTCACAATTTTATGGGTTTTAATTTTTTGCGCGGAACCCTGATTCTTTTTCTAAAATAAAAGTCGCCTAATTTACTCCGTATAACATCAGCTATATGACAGTGAAAATCCTGTCAAAACCGGTCCTGCCGTTTCGAAGATTAGCCGGAGCAAACAGACAGATAGACATTTTTTTTTTTTAAATTGTTTTTTTCTTATTAGTACCGTATATATATTTAGTATAAAGCTGTTATTTTGACATTACAAACAAACACTTCAATTTTATTTATCTGTAGGTATAGATTATTACAAACATGGAATCAAAGGTCGAAACAAATGTAGCTGCCGTATTCTAAATTTATTGTCTTGCTCCTTAAATTGCACGTTAAATCCTATATCTAATTATCCAAGGTCCTTTTAAATTCATTCATTTTCCTGCTCACATCTTTTTGCGCTAAATGACTTATGCACGCTAAATTCCATCAAGGCTAGGTCTACGAACATACAAACTTAGAAACAAAAAACTTCTCATAGTGTTACTTTAAAATACTATCTTGAAAAAGAAATCTTGTTCTTTAATTATTATCAAAAACTAGTTTAGCCCGCAGTGTTACTTGCATGTTACGGTAAAAATAATAGCTTAAAATGACGCTCTTCTTCTATCTTCTGTTCCGCAAAAGCCATTTTTCTTCTCTGTTAATATGAGTTTGAAGATGAGTAAATGCAGTCTTACGTTGGTATTTTTTTTATTATATCTGAATTTTGCTATAGAAAAAGAGACACATAGAACTTAAAAAAAATCGAGTTCAAAAAAACACTATTTTTTTGTTATTTTTTTTGAAGTCGGTTTTTTTTAAGTTTTTATTTTTCTATTTTTAGTGTAGACACAGTAGTAACAAAGAACGAAGAGAATATTTTAAAATATGAAGAGTATTTTAAAAATTCTTTAGATGAATATATGTATAATCAATCATCCCCTATTTTCTACACTTAGAGGTGGATTTTTATTTTCAAATTTAAATGGGACCATTTCGAAATAAACCTCTTTGGAACAAAAAAAAAAGAATTTTGTAAATCCGAGTTTTGCCCGAACATACATAAAAAAATATAAACATCCGAATTCAGGACCTCTTCCTTCTTTGAAATCGGTTAAGTAGTAGAAAATATCTAATTTTAAATAGATGTAACAGTTTTTACTTGAACTTTCCTGTATAAGGTAAATTTATTATCTTTATTCTTACTAGTGACCTGTTTCTCACAATTGTTGAAAGTATTCTTAACTAGTTTTAAAGCGCGGCGTTGTGTGCGTTCTTAAAGTCGCTGTACCATCAAAATTATAACTAACATCTAATTAAACACGGGCCTTCTTTTAATAAAATGTAAAGACATAGTCCACCACAGTGACAAAATAATAGACTAGAGACTAGAGATTGTGGATAAATTCACACCTGTTTGATGTGAAACATCGATCAATCAGTGTGTCAGTAAACGGTGGCGTGACGCTGTCATGCCATCATCATGCCCCTTCTACTCCATCGGTCTCGACTTCCTTGTGTGTGCGCGCGCGTATACTATACACGCTCCATTGTAAAACAGTCCCTATTAAAAATACATATTTTCTATTTTATAAATGCAAGGCTTGTCTGATATTCAACATGTTGTAAGGTGCCTTTTCCCAGTTTCTCTCACAACCGCTATATATAGGCGTTTTGCATGTGGTATCTGGTTTCTTTGGTTGGTGAGAGTTTTGGTGTAATAACCTGTCCCGTGTCGGCTCCTGTCCTATTTGTCTTCCTTGTAGTTTTCACTTTTAGCTTCACCAGGCTTATCGGTGTTTGGGGGTGTTTGTGGCTTTGTTCACGTCCCGCTTCGTAAGCCTACTGTGATCGCCATGGCAGGCATCTTCTGTTGCAGACGTTCTGCGCTACTTTTCTCACGTCACTAGGATATGTGGTATAATGTTTCTGGGGATCTCCCCCGATCATATGCGTAGCAGACTGCCGATAGTATAAGCTGATGTAAATTACTTTCGTGTACGGCAGTTCGTTACAATGAATGAATTATATATTAATGGTAAATGTTCGCTTAATTCTTTAATTTCTATCCACAAGTCACAACCTTTGCTAGATGCCGTTCCAAGGTCTAGTTTAACCTTTTCACCATTCCATCAGACAGCAGATAACATGGCATAATTCAAGCATATTGTACTCTCATATTATAATCTTACGAACTTCTTGAAGCACATGTGATTTACAGTTTCTTCTTTGATAGCTGTCATTTAATTACCAAACATGTAGCATTATAGATTTTAACCTATTTTGCGCAATTAAATGCTTCTTGATTTGGAATAGCAAAAGCATTGGGCCTTATTGTTAAATAATTAATCCAAAATAAACTGAATTCTCACTTGATCTGGTCGAATCACTTTCCAAGTTATTAATCGGAAATGGTCCCGATTTATTAGCCTTAAATTAATTGCCCAAAGAAGATGGCGGCGAATTTAACTTCGGCCCCCGGCGGCATAAGTGCACGCTACGCCACTGTATGGCAATATTATTTATTTAATTTTAAGTAGCTGTTATTATTATAATTATTACAATTTATTAAAATGTCATATTGTTTTCAACATAAAGCAAGGAAAATTGTTTTTCTAATTTTAGTTCGTATTGGACTCTACTTAGCGCACAATTTTATGTAACTTTTTTATAGTAATTTCCTTAAACTAAGTCAAGGAAGACGATTTAAGTGATACAATTAAAGTAAAAAAAACTTAAACAAAAGAAAAGTGTTCCATTCAAACTCTGATTTGTAATGCATGTAATTTTAATTATCAGTCAACGACACATTTGGCTCAGTTTGTTGTGACCCTACTTGATGTGCCAGCGGTCGCGGGTTCGAGTCCCGGTGGTGGCATTTGCATTCTTGGGGGCATTTGCATTTAGGCATTCTTGGGAAACTGAGTAAAGCGGGTTCAAATCTCGGGTCTCGCACCTCTGATATTTTCATGTGCGAATAATTTCCAACATGATTACCACTTGTCTCAGGGTTCTTTCAGGAAAACATCGTGAGGAAACCTGCACTTTTGAGAGAACCTAGCAAGTTTTCGAAAGACATGTGAAGTTCGCCAACCTGCACTTGGCCAGCGTGGTGGACTATGGCCTGATCCCCCCTGGTATTGAAGGGAGGCCCGTGGCCAGCAGTGGGACGTAAAAAAAGGCTGAATACACAAGCATGTAGGGTATTTATATATGTATAGGTCTTTAAAATAAGATATATATATTTCTAAGCCATTTTTTTGTTCAAGCCAATAGTTGCCGAGTAAAATGCTTTTAAAGTAGTAAAAATCATGTCTCGTCTGAATTTTGAAGTATAAGGTGGAAAATTCCTTCTAAAAATTTATTTTTATATTCATAGTAATACTGTGAAATATAATTTTATTTTTGTTGTCGATAAAATGTTGTAGATGGGTAAATATTTTATTTTTGTATTAGGTAATGTAACAAATTCGTATGCGACATAAATATGTTTCATGCTACGGAACCCTCGGTATGTGAATCAGGCTCGTACTTGCCTGTTTTTGTTCTTAATTTAATAAATTTTTGATGTAAAAAGTGACTCAGCAAAGTATTTTTTTTTTATACCAATACTAATATGCGCAAGAGTTTATCACAGTGTGCTAATCATAATAATTTTCTACGACCACTGTAATAGACATTCCGATGATCAATTGCTTTCAACTGGGACGACGCCAAGGGAAGTGTAAGGCATTATACAATCCAGTAGATGGGCACACAATGCGTGACAAGTAATGTTATCCGCTCTGTTGTACGTTTATTCAGACTTGCATACATTAATTCTTATACATAGTTTCTTTTCACGGTTCTTTTTAAAATTGAGGATTCTTCTTTCTATAGTTAATATTTATTAACCGATTCATTGCGACGGCCTTTTTTACGAACTACAGCCCGTGGCGGCGAACACATTTTTCATGACACCTCTAGGGCGTCACGCGCCATACGTTAAAATGACACCCCTACGGTGCCTTCAGCCATATATGAAAACTTTGTGCTTTTTTTTCTTTTTTTGGCTTATTTACACTTGATTTCGTTCAGTCAGCATCTAATATCAGACCTAAACAGTTTGTTAATTCGTTTAGAGTGAGTTCCTTGTGTTTAGATACGTGATTTACTTGAAATGACTATTTTGAATCAGATATTGTAAACATTTGGTATTCTTTTTTCTTTGACTATACAATTTAAATAGCTTAAGAATATATTTTAAAATATGTTCTGAAATTGGTGTTGCAAAGTTTTTTTATATACTTGGTGCAATATTGGCAACTAAAATTCCCAAGAAAAGTTTAAAAGTATTGAGTTTAGCTATTGAGATGACGATGTCCTTCCCGGGATCTCAAACTATCTCCATACCAAATTTCGTCTAAATCAGTTCAGCGGATTAAGCGTGAAAAGGAGACAGACAGACAGAGTTACTTTCGCATTTATAATATTAGTATGGATTTTGTAATACACTGCGACTTTATATTTTTATAGCTTATAGAATTGTTACAATTTTTTGTATTGAATCGAAAACGCCTATATATCCCTGAATCGCAGAGTGACGAAGACGAAACGCAGTGTACTTTGGAACAGAACTCTCAATCATATGAAGAGTATGTTCTTCCTAAAAAAAAAGAAAATGAAAGATATTGGGATATGCACAGAAATTAAGAAAATATAGATTGTACTATTACAAGTTGCTTTTAAACATAATTATATAAAATATATATATATAATAATATAAATATATTATATTATTATATAAATATATAATAATATAAAAATAACAAATTTATTTGAGACCCCTTCATTTTGATAAAAAAGATTTAAAGCCTAAAAGATAGCTCCCGGTATTTTGTTATTTTAATTTACACATGGACATTCCCGTCACCAAAGAAGAATCTACCGATCAATATCGATATATATATATATATATATTATAGAAAATACATTATAGAAAACACTTTATCCGTTCCGTAGCTACGAGAAAACATCAAATCATACATCATAATCATAGCCTTTCTAGGCTTCGTCGCAGTCGGGTATAAAACTATGCAAAACGGGTAAAATGTTCAGTTCCATACGTTATTCTACGATTAACAGTTTCAACGGATTGGATTATGATGACGCCGCTCGGGTGTCATCCGCCACACGTGAAAAAAATGTATTCGGAACAATGAGAAGGTTTTTAACCCCTGAAAGTTTTCTATTCACACTAAATCCTGAAACGAACAGTACAGGCATGATCTGTGTGATAAAATAATGATAGATTTATTTAGCGAAAACCTTTAAAAATGTCATTTTAACATAGTTTCGACGGATTGAATTATGACACCGCTCGGGTGTCACACGCCACACAGGAAAGAAATGTATGACACCCCTAAGGTGTCACCCGCAACGAATCGGTTAAGCTAATTATAATTCAGCCTCTTTTTTAAACGTCCCACTGCTGGGCACAGGTGTCCCTTAAATACGAGGGGGGTCACGCTTTAGTCCAACAGGCTGGTCAAGTGTGGGCAAATTTCATGTTTTTCGAATATTTGCTAGGTTCTCTCAAACATGCAGCATCCATGCATCATGATGGAAATGATTCGATGAAAAAAACAGTATTGCATAATAAATAATAGAAATGAATGCCCCAGCGGGACACGAACCCGCGACCGCTGGCGCAGCAAGTAGGGTCACTACAAACTGAGCCAATCGTGTCGTCAAATATAATATGTCGTCATAAAACAACGTGGTTTTTAAAAATGTAACCAACAACAAGACGTGAGCGTACGCGACAACGGTCAAGTTTCGACTTAACCTGACTGGTTAAAAGCGGTGTACGAATCTGCAAACGGTCGTCTATTATTTCTTGACTACCTGGCTTGCTAACAAGTATTCAGTTTTGCCTTTGTTGTTCAATTTGTTTTTTAATTTCACTCGGCTAGAAACGCAATATACCCGTATGTGTGCCGACTTAATCTATACTAATATTATAAAGCTAAAGAGTTTGTTTGTTTGTTTGGTTGAACGCGCTAATCTCAGGAACTACTAATCCGATTTGAAAAGTTCTTTTTGCATTAAATAGTAAGTTAATGAGGAAGGCTATAGGCTATCATCCCGGAAAAATGTACGGTTCCCTTGGGATAAATTTATTTTTGTCTAGAGACGAACCCGAAGCAAAGCGAGGGTGAATCGCTAGTCCTATATATTTATGTGTTTGTGTTTTTGTCGTGATGCATTTTCGTGTCATCGAGTTTCAAATCACAACGATTCTTAAAAAAGTTTCACTGCAATAAAAAAATAATGATGGAAATTGATTCACAATATAGGTAGGTATTGAGTGACATTTAACCCGTTTCTTTTTTAAGTCGGTAAAACTGTGCTTTAGTTCTTACACAATTTTTTCCTCAAATGATTTTAATATATATACTAGTGACTCATCCCGCTTCGGTTTTGTCCCTAAACAAAAACAAATCTATCCCACGGGAACCGTACGCACATTTTTCCGGGATGATATATAGCCTATAGCCTTCCTCAGTTAACAGGCTATCTAATGCAAAAAGAATATTTCAAATTGGATTAGTAGTTCCTGAGATTAGCGCGTTCAACCACACAAACAAACTCTTCAGCTTTATAATATTAGTTAGATTAACAATTTTGTATTTTTAGAACTTTTAACTTTCCTTAAGATAATATATTTAAAAATATTCTTGCTGTATTGCAACGGACATATTAATTTGTGACGCTGTTGCTACTTCTCAGAAACAATTTTATTTATATTAGAAATCTATTAAAAATCATTGTTTATGTTACAAGTGTTTAAAAACGTAATAATAAGTAGAAAATAATAGAATTTCTTGACTGTTCAAGTCCAATTCAACTGTATCTACCAGTGAAAGTTTGGTTTAAGTTGGTTTAGCTTTTCTGAAAGTTTGCAGGACAAACAGATAGAGAAGATGTTTTAAAAACTGATTTAGGGATAAAGCAAGGTTGTTTTTATTGTTACATTTTCATACATACTTGTTCAGTAATTATTTAGTGTGCATTTTGTTATACATTAAAGTATGTTAAGTACTAGCGAATCACCCTCGCTTCGCTTCGGGTTCGTCCCTAGACAAAAACAAACCTATCCCACGGGAACTGTATATTTTTCCGGGATGATATATAGTCTATAGCCTTCCTCAGTTAACGAGCTATCTAATGCAAAAAAAAATATTCAAATCGGATTAGTAGTTCCTGAGATTAGCGCGTTCAACCAAACAAACAAACTCTTCAGCTTTATAATATTAGAATAGATATTTAGTACATTATATTTTTGGTGTACACTGCTGCACACTGGCCAATTGTGGGTTGACGGTCTGAGCGTGTCTTTCGGAAACTTGCTAGGTTCTCTCAGACATGCAAGTTTCTTCACGATGTTTTCGTCAGCGTAATGCAAGTGGTCATCATGTTGAAATGATTGTTTGTTTTCTTGTTTTTTACCATTTTATATCCCATTATTGACGTATTGTCACCACTACCCTTATAGTCCAAGAGGCAGCTGTATGTAACGTACTGACTGACTTGCTTGAGGTTGACGGAAATAGAATCTTATCTGAAAGCATGTCAAGGATGCATTATACAATAAGATGTCCGGTTCATAGTACTTTAATGGGGTCACTTGACACTTCATTTTGCTAGGGATCTGTCCACAACGACAGACAGTGAGAGTGGATTGTTTTATTTATGACATGCTCAGGACTTATCCTCGCATTCTTCAGTTGAGTCATAGTTGCCTATATCGTATCCTAGTTTATACTCTATGTATGTGCTAAATTTCATTCAAATCTATCCAGCTGTTTCGAAGTGAAGAAGTAAGAAACGTACAAACATATATCACATTTATTTTATACCTATTAGTCTCAGTCATCAGTATAGTATCACTCTGATCTTATATTAGTATTTGCCCCCATATCTACTCGCGTGGCGGATACGATGACGGTTCCATTCAGGATGATATAGGTAGTCTATAGATTAAAAATAGTCAGACACCCGAAATTCTTTATTTATGACGTTAGATGGTTTTACTTCATTGTTACTGCTCTATATATTTTTTTTGAGCTGAGAAATCTCATCATGAGGAACCAAAAAAAAATGTGGAACGCTTTACGATTTTGCATGTCATCCTTGCGGATTGCTATATATACTGCCAAAAGTTTTCTATAATGTAGGTATACCTTTTATTTGATTACGAGATATACTCGTATATAATGAACAAACAAATAAACATGTTGGGATATTATCACACAGCACCGTCTAGTTCAATGGTATGTTACGAGGCTTTAGTTATGGATATCAGGTAGTTGATACACTACACATATATAACTTTAAATACTTACATATTATAAATATAAACACCCATGATTGGAATACAAACATTCGTGCTCATCACACAATTGAATGTCCCCAGTGGGACTCGAACTCGCGACCGCTGGCTTAGCAAGTAGGGTCACTACAAACTGAGCTATATGTGTCGCCACGAGTTTTTAAATTGTGTTTGTTCCCACGAAGTTTTCTAAATAGTATCTATTATCTACCTCTTTCCCAATAAAAATAAATTGAAATTTATTTTAACCGTTATGAACAAAATCAATATGTTTACTTCCTAATATAGTAAAGGAAAACATCATGAGGAAACCTGCACGTCCGTGAGAATATAACTAGTTTTCTGAAGACGTGTGAAATTGCCAACGTGCAATTAGACAGCGTGGTAGACTATAACCTAATCTGCCTTGCCTTGAAGGAAGACCTGTGCCCAGCAGTGGGAAGAGGGTCTGAATATATCATTGTATTAATTTTTAGACAAAAAAAGGTTATGGGGTACTATATATCCTGTACGTATGTATTATGTTTCCCGTGGCATTATAGCAATTTTTTATATGTATTCATTTTTTTAACGTCCCACTGCTGGGCATGGGTCACCATTCAATGTGAGGATATCAGATCATAGTCCACCACGCTGACCAAGTGCGGGTTGGCGGACTTCACGTGTGTTTCGAAAACTTCTAACCTACACTAATGTTATAAAGAAGTAAAGTTTGTGAGTTTGTTTGTAATGGATAAACTAAAAATCCGCTGAACTGATTTGGATGAAATTTGGTATGAAGAGAGTTTGAGACCCTGGAACGGACATAGGATATTTTTAATTCCGGAAATCATCCCTTACAGGGGTGAAATGGGGGACGAAAATTTGTATAAGGAAACAATCATTTCTTAAGCAAGGGATATAAAAACCATCATACCTATGTATATATATATATATATATATATATATATATATATATATATATATATATATATATACATAACATATATAATATATTAATATATATTTTGTACGTCGCTAGTATTTTATATAGTTAAAACACATTTTCTTTATTTCACCAATTTCCAATAAGAGTAATGCGTTTAACTCGTAAAAGTGAGTGTATTTATTCAATTACTTAAAGATTAGCTTTCGCCTTGAACTTCAATTCACAGTCCATTAAACAGCGAGGTTATGAGGCAAATGTTTATCTATACTAATATTATAAAGAGGAAAGATTTAATTGTTTGTCTGTTTGTTTGCACCGAATAGGCTCCGAAACTACTGAACCGATTAAGATGAAATTTGGTAAGAAAATAGTTTAAGACCCTGGGAAGGATTTAGGATAGTTTTTATCCTGGAAAATCTTTAAGGGGATGAAAATGGGGATGAAAGTTTGTATGGGGAATCAACCTGGAGACGAAACCGAGCGAAGCGAGGGTGAGTACGCTAGTTTAATATATTTTGGTATTCAAAATGACTATGCTTGTAATCGAATTTGTATTCCACTCTAGAATATAGGTAGTTTTATTTACATTACTAGCGACTCACTCTCGTTTCGCTTCGGGTTCGTCCCTAGACAAAAACAAATCTATCCCACGGGAACCGTACATTTTTTCGGGATGATAGATAGCCTATAGCCTTCCTATAAACGGGCTATCTAATGCAAAAAGAATTTTTCAAATCGGATTAGTAGTTCCTGAGATTAGCGCGTTCAAACAAACAAACAAACAAACAATATCTGTCTCTTTATGATATTAGTATGGATATGTATATACATGTTGAAAACGTACAGGTAGAATATAATTTACTTATTACATTCGGTCTGTCCATGTAAATTCGTATAAAGAAGGCAAATCATAAAACATATTAAGGCTATTTACCTCTTAATTGTAAATTGGCGTAACTCGTTTATCTGAACTCACATATGTACGAGGATGTGCTAAAGCAATTTTTTTATCTCGCTGTTGGCCGTGAATCCACTTTATGACTATACTAGCGATTCACCCTTAATTCGCTCGGGTTTGTCCTTAGATTGATTCCCCCTTTCATCCCCATTTTCACCCCCTTAAGAGATGATTTTCGGGATAAAAGATATCTTATGCCCTTCCCAGGGTCTTAAACTATCTACTTACTAAATCCATCTAAATCGGTATAGTAGTTTTTGAGTTTATTCATTAGAAACATACAAAAATACATTTTTTTTTCCTCTTTATAATAGTAGAAGTGTAGATGTAGATTATGACAATATTTTGAAAATTTATTAAAATACATATTACAGTATCTTTACGCATATTCTTTCACGTTGAAACGGTTGAACGTATTTAGATGAGTACAAAGATAGACCTAAGCTACTGTTCTGTCATAATTTTTGCTAAAAAATGACACTACATGTATATAATGGATACTAGCGACTCACCCTAGCTTCGCTCGGGTTCGTCCCTAGATTGATTCCCCATATAAATTTTCATCCCCATTTTCACCCCCTTAAGACATGATTTCCGGGATAAAAAGTATCCTATGTCCCTCCCAGGGTATCATACTATCTTGTTACCAAATTACATTTAAATCGGTTCGGTAGATACAAAGATTGCCCCCTACAACCTCACAAACTCACAAACTTTACCTCTTTGTAATATTATAGTATACATTATAAATACTAAAAACACCTAGGCAACCACCAAATCAAAGCTTACATATGTATTTTCACCTGTCAGGAATAGAAGTCACGACCTTATTATGAGATAGCCAGCCAGACTATTCTTAATTAAAATATATTAAAATTGATAATAATCAACAAGATTTTTATCTATTTTTCTTCCATCGTAAAAACGCACAATACTGAAAAGATAACTAAGTGAAAGAGACAAAACATTCTAACCATATGAGAGAGCGGGACGGCTATATGCCATAGTTAATGTCTTACCCAACTACGTAAACAATTAAAAATCTTTTTCCCACGAGCAAAAAAAATTAAACAATGGACAAATGGAAAAAAATTGCAATGACGGTACAGCAAGCGCTAACGTTTATTTCATAAAAATTATACTTATTTTTCATTACAAGATCTCTTAACTTGCCAAGTGTCCTAATTAATTTATAATTATTTTACTTTGTTTGTTGCTTTATCTATGTATAATATACTAGAGGTTTACTGCGGCTTCGCTTGCTTTTTTTCATTTTTAACCTCGCCTCTATTATTTTTAAATCTAGACCAGCGGTCGGCAACCTGCGGCCCGCGGCCCGTGACTGTTTTATAAAGAAACGTTTTTGTTTTTTAAATATTTAGAATTTGTAAAATGAAAATGTTTCTTGTGTCATAGATAAGCATTTAAGAGTCATCGTAGAAATTGTGACATTGAATGTTGTAGTGGACATAGTTTGTGGTATATGGTTTTTTTTTTTGCTCTCACAAGTGCGGCCCGCTTTTACTAGGTATAGGCACCTTGTGGACCCTGCCTGCTAAAAGGTTGCCGACCGCTGATCTAGACTAATATTATAAAGCTGAAGAGTTTGTTTGTTTGTTTGGTTGAACGCGCTAATCTCAGGAACTATACTATTCTGTTTTGAAAAATTCTTTTTGCATTAGATAGGCCATTAACTGAGAAAAGCTATAGGCTATATATCATCCCGGAAAAATGTGCGATTCCCGTGGGATAGATTTGTTTTTGTCTAGGGACGAACCCGAAGCGAAGCGAGAGTGAGTCGCTAGTTTATTTCATAAAAATTATAATTATTTTTCATTACAAGATCTCTTAACTTGCCAAGTGTCCTAATTAATTTATAATTATTTTTATTTTGTTTGTTGCTTTATCTATGTATAGTATACTAGAGGTTTACTGCGGCTTCGCTTGCTTTTTTAATTTTTAATCTCACCTCTTTTATTTTTTAAATCATAGTTTTTTTTAACAATAATTTTAAAAGTGACCGTTAAGATGGTTAAGTAATGTATTTAATATACTGGCGATTTACCCCAGCTCCTTTCGGGTACATCCGTTGGTGTCTAACAGTACCTAACCTATGTGTTACTCCAGGTTATAGTCTATCTGTGTATTAAAATATCATCCAAACCAGAAGTTTTAGCATGAAGGAGTAACAGGCAAACACACAAACGCTGTTTATCGCGAACAATTCGAGAATTTTAAGATTTTTCTTATTGTGAACTATCACCATAATCGTTATATAGTATAAAATGAAGTCGCTTCCGCTGTCTGTTCGCTTAGATCTTTTTAAACTACTCAACGGATTTAAATGCAATTTCAGCAATAGATAGAGGGAAGGTTTAAATGTATAATACATGCATATTATAGTACAGAAAAATCGAGAAATTTAAAGATTTGTATTTCATAGTAACCGCTAAAACGCACCTGGAGGACTGGATACATAGGCTACTTTTTACCGCGGGAGATTATCTCATTCCCACGGGAATAATCGTTATAATACAACCCAAAAAAAAAAAAATTATGATCAGGATTACTTTAAACTTGGTATTAATGCTCTTTAATACAATTAAATAAATACGTTTAGCGTTTTTCGAAATTCATGCCATAAAGAGGGTAAAATAGGGGAGAAAAATTTGTATGAAACCTACCTTTTTAGTTTTTCATTATTGTTTTAGCGCAAGCGAAGCCGCGGATTTTGCTAGTACGTACATAAATATTAAAACTAGCGACTAACCCTCGCTTTGGTCGGGTTAGTTCCTAGGTTGCTTCCCAAAACAAAATTTATTAATTAATTTGGTTTTAATTTTTTTCGTGGGACCCTATTTTTTTTTCTAAAATAAAAGTAGCCTAAGTTACTCCTTATTACATCAGCTATCTGCCAGTGAAAGTCACATCAAAATCGGTCCAGCCGTTTCAGAGATTATCCGGAACAAACAGACAGACAGTCAGACAAAAATTGTAAAAAATGTTGTTTTGGTATATGTACCGTGTATATATCCATATGCATTTAGTAAAAAAAGTATAAAGCTGTTTTTAAAATAGAGGAAAGTAACTCTAAACTCTCTATTGTAAAGTACAACTTGGTAGTTTGATCAAATAAGTACTAAGGCGACGAAAATGAAAACAAGTATGTCTTGAACTACATATAACTATACAATATGTGCTTACTATAAATATAGCTTCTATTAAAAAATCTTTTGCACTCAATCACGTTAATGACCTTTCCTCACTTGACCAAGTCTACGTTTTTTATCATTTTAACGGTTTGTAACTTAATATTGTTCTTTAGGGTTCCGTAGCCGAAGGGTGCCAACGGAACCCTATTACTAAGCCTCCACTGTCCATCCGTCCGTCTGTCATAGGGCAGTATCTCATGAATCGTAATAGGTAGAGAGTTGTCAGTGAAGGTATTTCTGTTGCCGCTATAACAACAAATAATAAAAAAACAAGATGGCGAATTTTAAAAAAGGCTGCCATGCAAATTAAAAAAAATAATTTTATGATACGGAAC
The DNA here is from genome assembly GCA_905404265.1 of Fabriciana adippe. Lineage (NCBI taxonomy): Eukaryota > Metazoa > Arthropoda > Insecta > Lepidoptera > Nymphalidae > Fabriciana > Fabriciana adippe. The sequence continues at coordinate 3,250,954 of FR990010.1, forward strand.
CCTTCGTGTGCGAATCCGACTTGCACTTGAATGATTTTAGTTTTTAAAATATATTCCGTAGTAGAGATCGTTCGTTTAAACAATAATGATTAATATTGGTTCACAATATGTAAATTACATATATTGCCATACAAACATCTGATCTATGTTGTATTTGTATTTGTATAAACGAGCAATTCTTGTATATTTATTAATTAATTTATTTATTTATACCAGCGATCTCGGAAACGGCTCTAACGATTTTGCTGAAATTTTTTTTCGGGGGCGACAAATCGATCTAGATTAGTCTTATGTCTGGGAAAACGCGTGTTATCGAATTTTCATGCGGTTATCATTCGCATTATTTCACGTAAAATATGGTCGCTAATTTCACACGCTCGGGCATAATCATCGTGGCCAAGCGGCTAAGGCACAAGATTGACAATCACAGATGTTCGGGTTCGAATCCCGGTCACATACAAAATGTTTACTTTTGTTTATTTTTTGTATTAAAGTTTTTAGTTTTTTATTTGTTTTTAAGCCAATAAAAAAGAAAACTATACTTTTGGCCATAAACTCAGAGCGAAGCTCGGTCGCCTAGGTACTATTGTTTGTATGTCAATATACTCGTATGTATGTAATTTCTCTTTTTCTCTCCTCGTTTTTTTTTAAATTCGTGAGAAACTGAATTTTTATTTTGCTATAATGTACACATGTATAATATATCATTTCCGTTTTTTTTTTCGGAAAAGATTTTATTTAAAATTGTGATCGAAATTCTACCATAATTTATATAGATTTTTTTAATTGATTACACTGAAGCTCGTCAATAGCTACTACACAAATAAAAAAGAGATTCGGTTGAAAAATTGAGGAGAAAAGTTACTGAAGTTTGTTGACCGATCTCCCTCGTGTCTTCTCCATTCTACGTGACATTGGCGAAGTAATCTTGGCTCTATTTGGTAATAGAATTAACGTTTTGAAGCCTTTAAAAACCAAAAATTGAATTAAATTGACAGAATTTTTTTTTACTAACAAGTTACTAACAAATCGTTTACCATTTTTTTTTGAGCGTACGAAATTAACAATTCTCATAAGAAATGTTCAATGGTGTCTACGAATAGTGAGTTAAAACCTCATAATCTGAGGCAGATATAAGACTAAACTTATGCCGCACGTTGTATAAAACACCTGTTGAGTACGTAATTGACAATTGTGTTTAAGAAATACATATGTACTGACATTTTGAGTCTTGCAGATATTTTGTGCAATTTTACGTTTTGCAATCATGTTTTTAAGGTGAAGTTACTTCGAGTAGGACTATTAGAATTGGATTTTGTTAATTAGAAAATTTGAAAAGGAATAATAAACGAAATATATGTCTGACGTTTTAACGTTTAGTATAGATTTCTCAGAAATGAGATATTTTCCCGCAGTAAAAAGTATCCTATATGCTGGCCCGGATAACCAGCTATTTCCATACTAAATTTCATCAAAATCTGTCTAGCGGTTTTCCCGTGATGCATTCACAAACAGACAGACAGATAAAAAGTCTTTAAAAACTAGATTCGTCCTCTATCAATAATAATGACCATTTCAATAAGATTTCCCAAAAATATTTAATGTACAGGTTCGACTCAAAATTTTTATTATATGTATAGATAACTATCACTATAATACTATAGCACTATAGCTCACGCAAAACGGGTAATAATTGCCTAAAAGCGGAAAAAGCTGTGCAAAGAAGAACTATCACTATTTAACACATATTATGTACTAACGGCTCAATGGCTCACCCTCGCTTCGCTCGGGTTCACCACTAGGAAAACAAAACAAACCTATCCCACGGAAACCTATCCCACTGGCGTGAAAAAGTAACAAACATCCATACTCACAAACGTTTAAATTTATTATATTAGTACGGATTAGCATAGATATAGATTATAAATTAAAACACCTGCCAATATAAGTTTGTGTTTTTTTTACAGTAGGTACGAATTTTCATACGGATTTTACTAATAAGGTAGGTAGGTATAGGCTGTATAATTTATGAATATTTAACGAAAACAAGCTACCGGTGGTACTTGGTAACTTAAAAGAGGAAAATCGTGTACCTTCTAAGAGCTTCGATAATATATAATAATAATGTTCTCCTGACCGATTCCGGCCACGGCGGCCAATCTCATTGAGACTAGCCAACTGCGCAGGAGATATTATAGTGCACAAGTGTACGCGCAGACACAAGAGCACTCTCTATTCCTGTCACTCTCATACTCCGGTGGGACGACTATTCGACACGACCGGTGAGAGTTAAGGCGCAGGACCGACGGCTTTACGTGCTCTCCGAGGCACGGGGGTGAAACACCGCCAACTTCCCAACTCCGGGCTGTTACTGAGGCTTACTATACAGAAAGACTCAATAACTAAACTTGACCCGACCCGGGACTCGAACCCAGGACCTCAGGATGTGCAGCCGTACATGCTAGCCGCTACACCACCGAGGTTTAGTTTTTAACCGACTTCCAAAAAAGAGAAGGCTCTATGTTCGTCTGTATGTATTTTTTATCCTTTTTTAGGGTTCCACACCCAATAGGTGCCAACAGAAACCTATTACTAAGCCTCCGCTGTCCGTCCATCCGTAAGTCAGTCAGGGCTTTATATCATGAACCGTATTAGGTAGAGAGTTGAAATTTTCACAAAGTGTGTATTTCTATTGCCGCTATAACTATAACTATATTATAGTCTGGAATAGCACATAGCTACTTTTTATCCCGGAAAAATGTACGGTTCTCGTGGGATAGATTTGTTTTTGTTTTTCTACCAAGTAGGTATTCTATATATTACTTCAGGACATATATCTATATGTGCATTAAATTTCATCTTAATCGGTCCAGCCATTCCAGCATGAAGGAGTTAAAAGCATATACACACATACAATTTTTTCGTTCCGTTCATTGATCGATTAATTATAATTACGTACAATTTGCAAAATTTCAAATTGTGCTGTTTAAGAGATTCTTACTATTTTTAGAAAGGCATGTGAAACCAGGAAGCTCACACATGTAAGATGTGGGATTGTCAACATATAGGATACGTATTACTGCGGGAAAATATCTCATCTCTGAGAAATCTATACTAAACGTTAAAACGTAAGTAGGGACGAACCCGAGCGGAGCGAGAGTGAGTCGCTAGTTCTCTGTGAAAAGAAAGACACTGTACAATCATACAATGTACATAATAATAATAATAATGTCCTCCTGACCGATTCCGGCCACGGCGGCCAATCTCATTGAGACTAGCCAACTGCGCAGGAGATATTATAGTGCACAAATGTACGCGCAGACACAAGTGCACTCTCTATTCCCGTCACTCTCATACTCCGGTGGGACGACTACTCGACACGACCGGTGAGAGTTAAGGCGCAGGACCGACGGCTTTACGTGCTCTCCGAGGCACGGGGGTGAAACACCGCCAACTTCCCAACTCCGGGCTGTTACTGAGGCTTACTATACAGAAAGACTCAATAACTAAACTTGGCCCGACCCGGGACTCGAACCCAGGACCTCAGGATGTGCAGCCGTACATGCTAGCCACTACACCACCGAGGCAGTGCACAATGTACATAACATACATAACGTACCCTTAATTTGTATGTCAACAATACCGCCCTACAAATAAAACAGGTTAGCGTACGAAAATTGTCGAGTTGGCAAACAATTTGCTAACCGACTGCGTCGAGCGAGGTTGCGATTAGTTTCACGTTAATAAGACCAAGGTTTTTTTTTTATTAAAATAGAAGTGTAAAAATTTTAAAGAGCATAAAATGATCTTGAAGACGTTTTTTCGTAATGTTTATTTTATACAGCTTAGGATATTGATCCTGGTAAGAGTAAAATTTTGTCTCTATTGTCCATTACTACTTACAATCTAAGTATGTACAGAATATTATGTTCATGACTGATGGATAAAAGGTGGCAGGTGGGTCAAGGACCTCAAACCTAGCGATTTAACCCTCACATATATATGTTCAGCCATTTTTAGTTGTTCGAAAGTACAGCTGAAGTGTCAACTATACAAATGTGGTTTTTTTTCTAAACTAGTCCAGTCCATCTAAAAGTCCAAATATATAACATATAACATTAGGACCAACGTTTTTTTTTTACTATTTGTCTACAATTTATGAATAATAAACCCTGCAAATTTCATTTATATAAGACTCTATTATCATTGATTCTAATTGTTTTTTAAACATCACGAGGCCAAAGACCAACTGTTTTCCTTCACAATAAATTAAGATATTAATTGCTCGGTCCGCTAAGTTCACAGTCACCGTGGTCACGTATCTGAAGGCTAGTATCAAGGTTACAATAGAATAGTGTATGGGTTCGATTCTGTCACTTGACTGGTAGTTTATGACTTTAGTATATTGAAAGGCAATGTATGGAGTACTTTAAATACTTATGTCTCATTATAGAGTAGTAATCTATCCTTAGTTTACTGAGATCTTAAGTATACCCTAAGTGTATGATAGTAACTAAGGGCGAGATTCATACATCGCACTCACACTTTATAACAAACAACTATTTTAGCCAAAGAAATCCATACTAATATACTAATTATTAATCTATACTAATATTATAAAGAGGTAAAATTTGTGAGATTGTAGGGGGTAAACTCTAGATCTGCTGAACTGATTTAGATGAAATTTTGTAAGAAGATAGTTTGAGACCCTGGGAAGGATATAAGATAGTTTTTTGTCTTAGAAATCATCCCTTAAGAGGGTGAAAATGGGGATGAAAGTTTGTATGGGGAATCAACCTAGGCAAGAATCTAGAAACGAGGGTGAGTCGCTAGTATCAAATAATCGCGTAAATCGAAAGTATTATGATATTTAATATTTTATCTCTCCAAGATCAACTTTTAACATACTGCAATAAATATCTGTAGGTATAAACAACAAATACTAGTGCGTTTACGTGTTCAGGGTTCAATTCCCGAAACATTGTTTGTGTAAAATATATAAACTGCGTACAATTTTGTGGTTGAGCGTGCACGCGATCGTATTATAATGGATATACAGTATGTGCTATTTTAAAAAAGGTGTGTTATTTTAATTTTTCTAATCAATTATTTTGCTGTCATAACATTCGTTGTCCGAGTATTTCATATCTCGTGCAAATAACTATATATATATATATATATATATATATATATATATATATATATATATATATGTATATATATATATAAATTTTGAATAATAATATAATAAATAAATGGCAAAAATTTTGAAAATGTGCATAATTTAGGAAGGTGTAGGATAAACTATGATAAGAATATATTTATTGACTAGCGACTCACTATCGCTTTGCTCGGGTTCGGCCCTAGCTTGCTTCCCAATACAAACTTTCATCTCCATTTTCACCCCCTTAAAGGAGGATTACCGGGATAACAAGTATCCTATGTCCTTCCCAGAGTCTCAAACTATCTTCTTACCAAATTTCATCTAAATCGTTTCAGTCGATCCAGAGATTACCCCCTACAACATCACAAACTTTACCTCTTTATAATATTAGTATAGATTATGTAATTTGCTCAACGCGATATTTAAAGAAAAATATTCTTCTTAACTTCGCAACATAACGTTTCACTTTAATTTAGAGATTTATTTTCATGTATACATATAGTTATTATGTTTATTTTGTACTTTTTGATCTCCATCACACACCTTGTCTTTCTTTTCAACTGAAAACGAATCCAAATGTTTTTTTATTGTATAGAATATTATTATTATAAGCTGAAGTTTATTGTCATAGATTAATTGTTTTTCTTCGGTCAAGGGATTCCCATAGAATATTAGGTTATTGTGATATATTTTACCATATATATGATTAATATAGATCATGCTGTATACAAATGTTTTGACGATACGTCAATTTTGACATTTAGTTCGAGTGACGCATTGGCACGCGTTTTCAATTCGAAATGCTGCCCTCTCATTGGTCGCGCCAACCCTTATTGGAAGGGAGGCTCCACCCCACCCTATATAGATTGTTTGATCAATATCTCAGATATAAATATATAGTAGCCTTGAAAATAACTGTGCGGCTTATTTAATGATGCGGTCGGGGTTGATTTTGATTTTTTGAGAAGAAATATAATTTAACTAATTTTTGTCATTTGTATTTGACAAGAACACAAGGATGTATGATAAATGGGTCTAATCTAAGCAAATTCGTTAAGTAAAAAAAACCGTGGTATTTAATAGTAGTTTTTGTATAGATTCCTGATTAAAATGTAAAAAAAGATGGAATTTTATATTTTCATATAATCGTCTTTTAAAGGTCTCTATTTTATTTGTTCTAAAATTATTTTAAACTAAATACCTTTAAATTACACAGCTCTGAAAATACATTCGTAAACTCAATGAAAATGAGTAGGAAGGCCTTCGTAAAGCTTTTGTAATCATTTAACCATGCCTTATTTATATATATTACCTACAAGCAACTCACCCTCCCTTCGCTTCAGATTCGTCCTTAAACAAAAACATTAATCCCACGGGAACCGTACATTTTTATGGGATAAAAAGTGACCTATGTGCTATTTCAAACTATAATCTATATCTGTGACAAATTTCCTCCAGATTCGTTCAGCCGTTCTGGCGTGATTGAGTAACAAACATCCATCCAAACTTTCGCAGTTATAATATTAATGGGATGGGATATATACATAGTTGTAGGTACTATAGATATTTTTTAATTATCTGTGGTGTAAATCGCAGAATAATTGTCTCAACTGCGCTACTGAGAGACCGTACATTGTTTTTTTTAAAACTGTCTTTTCGGAAATGTCAAATGTTCGCGTAAATCTAGGAAAGTATAACATTTGGTTGTAAACTTATGTATAAAATTCTAATGGTGCCTACGCCTTTTTTATTATAAAAATACAAGAAATTACAAATATACTTAACAAGCCGCTTCATCCTCGCTTCGCTCGTGTTCGTCCCTAGGTACTTTTTAACGGTTAGTATGGAATAGATAGACTATATATTATAGTACTGCTCCACTACCTTGGGTAGTAGCATGATAATGTATAGTCTTCCTCAATAAACAGGCTATATAATCCAAAAAGAATTTTTCAAGTCGGATTAGTAGTTCCTGAGATTGGCGCAGCTCGTTCAAACGAACAAACAATCAAACTCTGCCTCTTTATATTATTAAATATAGATTATATTATATACAAAATAAATGTACACTTATTACTGTACAAATTACTGTAATTATTGAAATGATACAGACACTTAAAAAGCAAATCGTAAATGGCATATTTTAATAATTTTTAGATATCAATTCTGAAATAAAATACTTCAATAGTGAATAATATTCTAGTTTTGGTATGATATAACTTAGATATGGCTTCCTATCTACGAAGGAATTTTTAGACTCATTACAGATTGGTGGGGGTTTCCCCTAAATACCATCGATCGAAAAAGTACTAGATACACAATCCCATGCAAAAGTTTTCTTAAAACTGTCACCAATTGTGTTCAGGTAATTGTTCTATTTGACAACAATGTAAATTGAACCTTTAATGCAATGTTTAAAGTTGTTTTCACATTTTTCTTTTAAATTAAAAGCGCACTCAAATGTTGAAATGAACGCTCAATCGGTGAGGACATTTTTTGTCGCTGATTATGTATCTAGTATTTTTTGATCGATGCTAAATACAAACATGCAAATTGTGTCTCCGTTTTTAGTAATTTTGATTGAAATAGACGTAAAGACCTTCCATTAAATGCTTTACGTCAGAGATTATTATACTGAGTTTAATCACAATGTTGTTAGTGTTTTTTGCTCATAATGAACGTTAGACTCACGAAAATTTTATGTTTTTGTGATATTAAGCGAGACCGGATTTACTTTAAAATAGGTATAATGAATACTAATGAAGTACATATTTTTAAATTATCGAATATGGTTATTTAGATATGACAGTGTTGACCCACTTATTTATAAAACTAGCGACTCACGTTCGCTTCGCTCGCGTTCGTCTCTAGGTACGTTTTAATTTTTTTGAGAGAAACCCTAATTCTTTTTCTAAAAAAAGTAGCCTAAGTTACTCCTTATAATATCAGCTATCTCCCAGTGGAAGTCCCGTTAAAATTGGTCCAGCCGTTTCAGAGATTAACCGGAACAAACAGACAGACAGACAAAAATTTAAAAAAATGTGTTTTTCTTATAAGTACCATATATAATTCCATAATATGCATTTAGTATAAAGATGTTATTTTGACATTACAAACAGACACTTCAATTTTATTTATCTGTATAGATTTGGAATACCATATTCAATTTTTTTCCATACTAAGTGGCTTGCAATATCAGGCATAAAAAAGTCTTAGTAAATATTACCTACGTGTCAAATCATAAAAATAATGTCAGTGGCCATGAAAGGTTTTGTGTTGAACCAATAAATCTGATATCTGTATTTGTGCGCTCTCCAACGATACCATACTAATATTATACATGAGAAAGTAACTTGTCTGTCTGTCTGTCTGTTACGTTTTCACGCCTAAACCGCTGAATCAATTTTGATGAAGTTTGGTATAGGGAGGGATGGGACCTTGGAGGAATACATAGGATACTTTTTGTCGCAAAAATGAAACTTAAAAGAGGTGAAAGAGGGTTGAAAGTTTGTATTTCGAACAAATAATTTCTTTAATTACCTAAGTACATAAAATTCATTATATATCCTATAATTTTGGTAAGAAATAAAGAATATTTCTAGGTTTATGACTAATCAATGTTAAATAAGGGATGATTTCCAGTTTTTTTACGTACCTACTTATCTATTTTTCTATACCTATGTATTTATAGTCTTAGTCTATCTATTCTATATTAACAGTTAAAACATACCTAGAAAAATATCTTGAGGAAACCTGCATTTTGACGACACGTTTGGCTCAGTTTGTAGTGACCCTACTTGCTGTGCCAGCGGTCGCGGGTTCGAGTCCCATTGGGGGCATTCGTTTGTATGATGAGCACGAATGTTTGTACTCCAGTCATAGATGTTTATATTTATACCATGTATGTATTTAAATATGTGTAGTGTATCAACTATCTGGTATCCACAAAACAAGCCTCGTAGCTTACCATGGAACTAGATGGTGCTGTGTGTTAATGTCCCAACATATTTATTTATTTATATCTGAGATAACCTAGAAAGATTTCGAAACACATGTGAAGTCCAAATGCGGGCGCACTTGGCCAGCGTGGTGGACTATGGCCTGATTTCCCTTGTATTGAAACCCTTGCCCGGCAGTGGGACGTTAATAGTTAAAGCACTAAGTACTTAATGCTATAAGACTAAATATGGAATTTGGGGAAAAACATTAATTGTACATTTTAAAGATCCGACTGCTTAAAAAGTTATCTAAAAGATGAAAACAAGTTGACGGAGAAAAGTAGTATGATGCAGACATATAAAGTGTAATATGTATAAGCTAAATATCCATGACCTCAATATCAATAGGTCTGTGATCTCTTTTAATACGATGTCAAAGGTTACTTCAACCAGAATTCGAACCAACAACACCATGGCAACCATCTCGTGACAAGCATGACGTCCGCCCTCCGCTATGTCAAGTATTGATTACAGAATTTGCATTTTATAGCCGAAATCACTGAAATTACCCCGCTTTTGTTGTCAGAATGCGAATTTAATTACGTTCGTAGCTATTATACTTTGAGTTGTACTTAATTTGACTGATGGGTTTTGTTTAACCGTTAAATTTTGAAGACTAACTGTGGGTTCGGATTATTTTTTAGTCTTGCCTTGATTATAATAAGGATTTTTCTAGGATAGTGTCACGCTATATACTCTATAGTCTACAATCTACATAATGGTAAAGAGGGAAAACTATAAAAAAAAACATGACACATACTCAGTTATTATAAAACATTACTGTATATGCATGTCTCCGACTGCATAATCCTATGCTATGCTCCCTTTGTCAACTTGTTCTCATCTTGTTAGTCCGGTTTTTATGCAGTCGGTTTTTTTTTATTTTTGTATTTTTTTTAAATTTAAAATACAGGGGACTTACACTAGGGTACCTAACCATAGGTACGATTTTTTTTTGAGCGAAACCCTGATATTTTTTAATAATAAAAGTAACTCCTTAAACTTACCTACTTCTTATGAATTCAGCTATCTGTCAGTGAAAGTCTTGTCAAAATCGGTCTAACCGTTTTAGATATTAGACGGAACAAACAAACAGACAAATAATGAAAAAAAAAGTGTTTTTCTTATAAGTACCTGCCGCATATAATTTCATAGTGCCTGGCGACCGAGCTTCGGTCGGAGTTCTTTTTTGTTATATCGTATTTTTTAGAAAAAAAGAACTAAAAACTTGAATAAATACAAAAAAACTGTAAAACTTTGTATCCGATCGAGATTCGATCTCAGGCAAACCTATTCATTTGTTAATCTTGCACCTTGGTCGCTTGACCACGATGCTTACGTCTGAGTGTAAGAAATTATCGAGCATATTCTGCGTAGAATAATGCAAAAAAAACTGCATGAAAACTCGAAAACATGCGTTTTTCCAGACATGAGACTAATCTAGATCGATTTTTCGCCCCCGAAAGCCCCCACATACCAAATTTCAGCGAAATCGTTAGAGCCGTTTCCGAGATCGCTGGTATAAATAAATAAATAAAGATATAAATATACAAGAATTGCTCGTTTAAATATATTAGATAGATTAGATTAGATAGATTATGCATTTATTAAAAAGCTGTTATTTTGACATTACAAACAGACAATACAATTTTATTTATCTGTATAGACTATAGATAATACATACACAATAATTTTAATTTAGGTATGGTTAAGTGAACGTTATTAACATGACGCTTTATACTGCGGATGTTACGCTTTAAAGGGTCGTGTGATAGTCCAAAAAGCTATTTGATTCGGTAGTACCTAATTAATTTGATTCATATTTTTATATGTTAACATTGGGGTATTTTTATCCGACTATTCAAGAAAGAAGATAAAGTTTTTCAAATGTATATAATACTAGCTACTCACACTCGCTGCGCTCGGGATCTTCCCTAGATTGATTCCCCATACAACTTTCATCCTCATTTTCACCCACTTAAGGGATGATTTCCGGGATAAAGACTATCCTATGTCCTTTCCAGGGTCTCAAACTATCTTCTTACAACATTTTATCTACAATCGGTCCAGTAATTTCGGAGCTTATTCGATACAAACTAACAAATCTTTCCTTTTCATAATATTAGCATAGATATATTCATATATGTATAATGTAATATGTGTGTGAATGTTATGTCTATCAGGACTGAGCCCTTGTGTAAACTCTTGTTAGACTCATGAATTTCAGTAAAAAAAAAAATGTAAAAATATAATATTGAATAAAATTATGTGGATTAAGCACATTTTTTGTACCTGTATATGTTGTCTATATTTTAGGTTCGCAATAATGATTTCAATAGAATATAACACAATGTGTAAGTATAGAGTCGCTTCGCTTGGGTGCGCCTATAGACACTTAGCCTAAGTCTTACCTATCTGTGTAGTAAGTAGTAATTTTCATCCAAATATTTTATCTATACTATATGTATACTAGCGGTTCACCCTCGCTTCGCTCTGGTTCGTCCTAGGTACGTTTTAACGGGTAATATGGAATAGATAGACTATATATTATATTATTGCTCCGCTCCCTTTCGTAGTAGCATGTTGATATGTAGCACATAGCCTTCCTCAATAAACGGGCTATCTAATGCAAAAAGAAAATTTCAAATCGGATGAGTAGTTCCTGAGATTAGCGTGTTCCAACAAACAAATAAACAAACAAACTCTGCCTCTTTATATATATATATATATATATATATATATATATATATATATATATATATATATATATGTATATAAATCTAAGAAATAAAGCTTTGTTTTTAATATAGAAGAAAAGACTGCTATAAAGTACAAGGCTTAGAACAAATAAGCATTAATACGACGATATGGCAAATATATTACCTACGTATAAAAAGCTGTATATTATCTATACTATGTATATCTATTGGATTTTAATGAACCTTTACAATAATATAAAAATCTACGATTCCCGTAGGATAGATTTGTTTTTGTTTCTCTAGAGGCGAACCCGAGCGAAGCAAGGGTGACCCGCTAGTCTACGCATAAAAAGCAGTCATGTCGAACGGTGCCCTAATATTACACCTGCGGAACAAATTAGCAGTGCACCACCTTCCCACGACAGCCATAACCTGATGGGGATCAATGCGTAAATAAGCGTTTATTGTAATTATTGTATAGCTATCAAGGGGGTTATCGTTTTAATGATTTTTTTTTATTGGGGCGGCCTTTTCCAATCTTTTATATGTCTTTATATTGTCTGTACGTATGTATTATTTGCACGACTCTGAATGAATGACTGTTTTAACTAATATTGTCGGTATGAAAGTATGTTTGTTGATTTGATTTTCTGTTATGCAGTAACAATATATTAGAATAGATCAATGATGAGATAGAAAAATATAAAACAAGTGTGTACAGACGGACATGACGAAATAATAATAAGGATTAGGTTTCAAAACATTTATTTCCAAAAAAAAACATAGTTCACATAATATTAGGAAAATTATATAATAAAAAACTTATGCAACTTATCATGCAGTAGTGCTACTTAAGTGGATCTTTCGAAAGTATGTGGTTCTGCAATTTTTTCTTAAATATATTAATAGATTTTGCATCTTCTACATCTTTAGGTAACGAATTATATAGCTGTGCTCCTTCAAAGAAAATCGTTTTTATACCATACTAGCTGACCCGGCAAACGTTGTTTTGCCATATAAATAATTTCCTATTACTAAAATGGCTATTAAAAAATAAGGGTTGATCGTAGAAGGGTGAAAATTGAGGATTGTATGTATTTTTGTATGTTGTATCATAAAAAAATAGAAATTAAAAATTTTGTCTAAAAAATAAAAAAAAAATTTAGGGGTGGACTACCCCTAACATTTAGGGGGATGAAAAATAGATGTTGGCCGATTCTCATAGATACCGGATAAGCACAAAAAATTTCATCAAAATCGGTCAAGCCGTTTCGGAGGAGTATGGTAACGAAAACTGTGACACGAGAATTTTATATATTAGATTTAGTTCTAGTTTTTGGTAACTCTAATTTATTTCTATTTCTAGTGCGATGCGGGTGAGATTTGGTTTTAAACGATAGCTGTGAGTGTGTTTATTATTATTTTTTGAATAAGTATACATACTTTATATTGGTACATTTGTTTTATTGACAATATTTTTCAAGAATTACGCTTAAAACACGTACTAAATGTAATGTATGGAACTCGTCCAAACGTATCAAATGAGCGTATAGGTATATACAAAATTCAAATCGACATGACAATTTAAATAAAACTATCTTTTTAGATTTTCTCGCGGATTTATTTTGATTTTTAGTTCCCGACGTTTCGAATGTTTTACAGTAATTGTCGCGGGAAAGACTAAGTTTTTAGGTGTCTTAAAAGTCATTATATAATTGTTACAGACAGTGTTTACTCAAAAAATTATACAAATATCATTGTATAATTTTGTGCCAAAAATCAAAATAAATTCGCGAAAATATCCAAAAAAAAAATGACTTACTTCAAATGTCAAATATTTGCGAAAATCTAAAAAAACATTCTATATTACTATTTTTGAGAAATTTTATATTATATTATAGTTAATTAGTTACGAATGAATTTTATAGAAGCATGTTAAAAAGAAGCAACTATATATAGTGAACAAATAGGCGTTTTTTTTAATCAATCATGGGAGAGACGGTTCTCCCATGACCATGATTGCTGTAAAGCATTCGAAACGTTGGGAACCAAAAATCAAAATAGTTCCGCAAAAAAATCCGAGAAGACAGTCTTATTTAAAACTAGCGATTCATTGTCGCTTCGCTCAGGTTTGTCCCTAGGTACGTTTTAACGTTAGTATGGAATAGATAGACTATATATTATATACATATGTACATACGTATGATGAGTTGTTGTGGGTTGTATTATAACGTGTTTTCCCCGTGGGAATGAGATAATTTCCTGCGGCAAAAATGAGTTTATGTCACTGCAGCCTTCCAACTATCTTCATACGAAAAATCACGCCGATTCGTCTCTTTGTTTCGATGTTTAAGAAGGACAAACAAACACACTTTCACATTTATAATATTAGTATGGATATGGATGTCAAATATTCGCGTAAATCAATCACATATAATTTATGTATTGCTTAGTGATGAAATATTCGAATTGTAACCCAGCTGTCCTGACCCCAAAGTCATACATGATCGACTCTATCGCCACCTGACGAACGATTAAATTTCACGCTCCATTGCATCGAAAACGGTACAGCACATGTTTTAGACAAGGTGCTGGGTTTGATATGGTCAGCGGAATTTTGATAAAACTGTTTTTATGTTAATTAACTAATATAATAGCATACAATCCTACATTTATATAGAACTAGCAGAAGCCGCGGCTTCGCTCGCACTAAATATACAAAAAAACTCTTAAAAGGTAGGTTTCATACAAACTTTCGTGCCCTATTTTACCCCCTTATGGGATGAATTTCGAAAAATGCTAAAACACGTATTTATTTAATTGTATTGAAGAGCTTTAATACCAAGTTTCGAGTAATTCTGATCATAAATATTTTTTTTAGGTTGTATTATAACGTGTTTTCCCGTCGGAATAAGACAATTTCCCGCGGTAAAAAGCTTATGTCACTCTCCAGCCCTCTAACTATCTCCACACAAAAAATCACGCCAATCCGTCACTCCGTTTCGACGTGAATCAAGGACAAACAAACAAACACACTTTTACATTTATATTATTAGTATGGAAATATGGACTAGCGACTAGCCCTGGATTTGTCCAGGCGTAAATGGACATGTGTATATAACTACATATGTGGCGAAACGCTAAAAGAGTTTGTATATCTTGTTTCGTTTCGCCTGTTTTAAAGGTAGAAGAAAAAGTTATGTTGACTCATGTCATGTATTATTATTAGGTTTTCTTACATATTATTAAACTCATGTATATAATTCTATTGGAGTTGGTTTAATTTTCCCATACTCCAAAGTGGTGACCCTCTCCAGAACAACGCTTATACGACGAATTACACTCCAGATATATTATGTTACAGTTTTAACATATTTAGATCGCCATTTCATCTATCGCATATAATGCCTGGAAGATGGTTCTATTGATAAAGTGTTAACAAGCGTCGTGAACTGTTCATGTGAGAAAAGTGTAAATGATAAATTTTATCACATGTTATTTTAAATAAAATAATTTTCTTTAATTTGTGGATGTCAAACCGCCATTGTTTAAAGTTGTCGCTCATAACATTTGTGCGATAATCCTGCAGGCGACGGATTAGTTCCATTCTATGCAATTGGAGTGATTATAGGTAAATGTGGACTTTGAAGAAGTTATACTGCAGTGAAGTGTAACACAAACAATATTTAAATATTATTGTTATTGATTCATATTTATTTTTTAATACTACAATTGTTATATAAAATATTTTAATACATATTGCAATTATATATTTAAACTAGCTATTCTATAAAATTTGCTTGAAATATTTTTTATTGTTAAATTGTACTTTATTATTTATTATGACATTTTGTATTTTTATGTAAGTTGCTTTAGCATTGTTTCTTTTTATTCAAACTCATTCTGTCAATGTTTATTTTTATTTGTTATCTTATTATTGTGTTTAAATTTCAAATTATCCAGACTGTGTGGTATTGCAAAATCGCATCGTTTTTGATAGAGTAATATAAATATATTTTTTTATTTTTATTATTAAAAACTAACATGTCTGACGAACTTGAAACTCAGTTAAAAGTACTTAGAGCAGAAAATACTGCATTACATGAACAATTATCACAAACACTTCCAGGTCCTTCTACAGATTCCGATCGAGCATTTGTTAATAGGGTTGCTGTTAAATTACCGCCTTTCTGGCCAGACAAGCCAGCCATTTGGTTTGCTCAAGCGGAAGCTCAGTTTGAGATATCAGGTATAGTATTAGACAGCACCAAATATAATTACATTATTGCACAGCTCGATCAGCGTATTGCAGGAGAAATAGAAGACATTATCACTAATCCTCCTAAAGTTGATAGGTATGCTACAATTAAAAAAGAGCTTATCCGTAGATTGTCGCTTACTGAAGAACAAAAACTTCGTTTGTTACTAGCCGATGCAGAGCTTGGTGATCGAAAACCATCCCAATTACTTAGGCATTTACGTTCATTAGCAGGTTCCTTTATAGACGTGGAAACCATTCTGCGACACTTGTGGTTGCGTCGCTTGCCTCAGAGTGTACAGGCCATTTTAGCAACTCGATCTGATCTTGATTTAAATTCAATTGCTGAGGTGGCTGATAAGATTATTGAATTATCCTCGGGAGTAAATGTTCACTCGGCATCAACGTGCGTAAATGCTGTATCGGATGAAATTGTTAAAAAGGTAGATGAACTTAGCGATCAGGTGGCTGCTTTTTCAGCGAGAAACCATGTGGATTTGTCGTCAAGAACCTCAAAAAGTAAAATTCGCTCTCGTACTTCAAATAATTCAAAACGATGTTGGTATCACTGGAAATTTGGTGCAAAAGCGAGTAAATGTATAACTCCCTGTAGTTGGCAGAAGGAAAACGAAAGCAGCAGTCAGTAGCGGCGGCGTCTGACTGCTTACCGAATGGCCGCCGCCTTTTTGTCACGGATCAAGTAACCAAGAAAAGTTTTCTTATTGATACTGGGTCTGATCTATGTTGTTACCCTCATCGCTGGCTCCCAAGTAAGAGACAACAATCCGACCATGAGCTAAGTGCTGCTAATGGTACTACAATTAAAACTTTTGGTACTATTAATTTAAGGCTCAATTTTGGATTGCGCCGTGATTTTGTATGGCAATTTGTCGTCGCAGACGTCAACACGGCTATAATAGGTTCTGATTTTTTAGCCTATTATAAGTTTTTGCCTGACTGTTACGGCAAGAAGCTCGTCGATGGGTACACTGGGTGTTTTAGTGTTGCATCCACGGCTGTAACTGATCAATGCAGTGTTAAAGCTATTGTTTCAGGTAGCTCAATCTATGCACATGTGCTTGCTGAGTTTCCTGATATCACAAAACCACCAGGGCTTCCCAGAATCATTAAACATAACACAGTTCATTACATTAAAACAACAGATGGCCCTCCGGTGTCTTGTCGTCCACGTCGTCTAGCTCCTCAAAAACTAATTTCTGCAAAGCGTGAATTTGAAGATATGGTAAAATGTGGCACCGCAAGGCCATCAAAAAGTTCGTGGTCTTCACCCTTACATTTAACTCCAAAGAAAGACAACACGTGGCGTCCATGTGGTGATTATCGTGCCTTGAATGCCAGGACTATTCCTGATCGATATCCTGTTCGTCATATCAATGATTTTGCACATAATCTAAGAGGCGCAAAGATTTTTAGTACCATTGATTTAGTTAAAGCCTATCATCAGATTCCCGTATTTGAAGAGGATATCGTAAAGACAGCCATCATCACTCCTTTTGGCCTCTTTGAATTTCCCTTCATGACATTTGGGTTGCGCAATGCTGGTCAGACTTTTCAACGGTTCATCGATGAAGTCACACGAGGTCTAGATTTTTGTTTTCCTTATGTGGATGATATTCTCATCTATTCTAAAGATGAGACCACCCACAAGGAGCATCTACGTATTCTTTTTAAGCGTCTTCAGGAATACGGAGTAGTTATTAATTCCGGAAAATGTGTTTTCGGTGCCAGCGAAGTTGTGTTCTTAGGTTTTCTTATTAATGCTGAAGGTACTAAGCCACCTCAGGAGCGAATTCAAGGGTTGTTAGATTTTCCTCCTCCACAAACTGTTCAGGGTATGCGCAGGTTTTTAGGCATGTTAAATTATTATCGTCGTTTTATTCCTCAAGCTGCACATTTTCAGGCGCCACTTGTAGAGGCTTTAGTTGCTTCTAATAGTAAAGGTTCAAAACCGTTTCCTTGGTCGCCTGAACTGTTGGAAAAATTTGAATTATGTAAAAAGAGCCTGTGTAACGTGACTTTATTGCAGCACCCAGCAAACGATGTTCCTATAGGGTTATTTACTGATGCATCTAGTATTCATATTGGATCTTGTCTTCAACAATTTATCAATGGAAAATGGCATCCTTTAGCATTTTTCAGCAAAAAATTAACTCCACAACAGTCGCAATGGCTAGCCTATTATCGCGAGCTTTTGGCGGTTTATGAAAGCGTACAGCATTTTCGTTATATCTTAGAAACTCAGCATGTAACTATTTTTACTGATCATAAGCCCTTGCTATATGCATTCGTTCAACGCCGTGAAAAGCTTCCGCCTCCACAGCTTAATCAACTATCTTTCATAAGTCAATTCACCACCGATATTCGATATATTAAAGGTGACGACAACGTAGTTGCGGATGCCATGTCACGCATTGAAGCGATCTCAATAGAACCAGATTACCAAGAGTTAGCAAAATCTCAGGAGTGTGATCCAGAGCTGCTAATGTTGCAAGAAAACGGTTCCAGCCTTCAGCTAGAAAAAGTTAGAGTTCCTGGTACTAACATAACGTTAACCTGTGACGTTTCAATGGGAAAACCACGTCCTTTTGTGACGACTAATTTTCGCCGTGCGATATTTGAAAAACTACATAACTTAAGTCATCCTGGCGCTCGAGCAACAACTCGTTTGGTAACTGATCGGTTTGTTTGGCCATCTGTGAGGAAAGATTGCCGCGCTTGGTCACGCGCTTGTCAGGCGTGTCAGCGCTGCAAGATTACCAGGCACAATTTCACTCCACTAGGAAATTTTGATGTGCCAACTGGTCGTTTTATGCATGTGCATATAGATATTATTGGTCCTCTTCCAATATGTGGCGATTATCGTTATTGCCTAACAGCAATTGATCGTGTTACTAGATGGCCAGAAGTTTGGCCTATGCGCTCTATAACAGCGGAGGAAGTATGTGAGACCTTCATAAGAGAATGGGTCTCTCGTTTCGGTGTTCCATCTGTAATCACCACAGATCAAGGTGCACAGTTTGAATCTGATGTCTTTCGTAAATTGATGCATAATTTCGCTACAAAACGTAATAGGACTACTTCTTATCATCCTTGTGCCAATGGCATGATTGCACGAGTTCATAGACAGTTGAAAGCTGCATTAATGTGTCATCAGGAATCTTGGTTGCGAGCATTACCATTAGTTCTTTTAGGTATGCGTACAGCTTTTAAGGAAGACCTGAAAAGTACAGTAGCTGAAATGCTCTACGGTGAACCCCTTCGTTTACCTGGGGAGATGCTCGCACCATCAGCTCTTGAAAACTTTGAAGATCAGTCACATTTTATTTCACAGCTTCGTGACAAAATGTCTAAACTTCGCCCTATTCCTGCATCTAGACACACGGATCCTAGAATTTTTGTTTTTAAAGACCTAAAGACAGCAAGTCACGTTTTCTTACGAGACGACTCAATTCGACGACCTCTGCAACCACCATATACTGGACCGTACCAAATTATAGACAGGGCTAGTGATGGTAAGACAATCACAATTGCCATCAAGAATAAAAATGTAGTAGTTAGTGTAGATAGGGTAAAACCAGCATTTGTGGAACATTTCCAGCAAGAGCTAAATGGCCAAACACCACAGACACCTACACCACTTACTATCATTTCCACGCCCCCTTTACAGGTTAATGGTCCAGATGATTTGCATCGTACAAAACAATATACCACACGGTCTGGCAGATGTGTTAAATTCAGATTTTAGTTAATTCTTTTTCACTCCGTGGGGGGGTGATGTGGCGAAACGCTAAAAGAGTTTGTATATCTTGTTTCGTTTCGCCTGTTTTAAAGGTAGAAGAAAAAGTTATGTTGACTCATGTCATGTATTATTATTAGGTTTTCTTACATATTATTAAACTCATGTATATAATTCTATTGGAGTTGGTTTAATTTTCCCATACTCCAAACATACACATATTATTATATAATAAAAATAATATGACTTGCCACCTATCGTATATAAGACGATGATACTATATCAGAAATCTTCATGTGTATAACTTATTGTTAGAAAAATTTCATCACAATCGGACAAATGTACGGACGACAATATATACTCGCATACAATTATTGATATATTATGTATGATAAATGCCAATAACTTGGTGACAGTGGGTCGTAGATTCGTTTCCATGATTTAACGTGACGGAAAGCGAAAATCGTAGTTAGAAAAAATCTTTTAAATAAAACTATTTTTTCGGATTATTTTGATTTTTGGTTCCCGACGTTTCGAATGCTTTACACTTTACAGCAATCATGGTCACGGGAGAGACTGAGGTTTTAGACGTCTCAAAGGCGTTATATACTTGTTATAGACAGTGCCTACCCACAATTTTACAGAAATGATTTCAAAAATTCAAATATGGCACCAAAGTACCTTACAATATTTGTTGATTTTAATTATGAACATTTTAATTTTTTAATAAGTATTATAATTAAATATAGTAATATAATTTAGTTAATTTTAGCTATTATTATTATAAATATTACAATTTTTTAAATAACTTTATTGATTACTAATATTATATTATATTCTTTATTGCACATCAAAAATAAAAATTAAAAGTATTTAGAGAACATTAGTGGCAAAGGTGGACTTATCTCTAAAAGAGATCTCTTCCAGTCAACCTAGGAGGTGAGAAAGATTGTCATTTAGCGGAGCAGAAAAGTGCAAGGTGATATGGAGATAAAGTAAAAAAAAAAAAAGAAAAAAGAAATCACAGTATATATAAAAATAGCATACTATATGTAATCTTAGTATAATAAATAATACAAACATACAAGTATATAAAATATATTATTTAGTTAATTAAATACATTATAGGACATTATATCACTTTCCGGCCCAAAAACTATTTCTACTCTTGTATCGCTTATTTATTTATTTATTTATTTATTCAAACTAAAATCCACAGCTGCATACAGAAATAAAAAGTAAATTAAAAAAGTCCTTATATAAGCCAATTTCGGATTTTCATAATTTATGCAATTTATACTATTTGATATAATTTTTTTTTTTATTTGTTGGATTTGTCTACGCCCCGAATAATAGAATAACTATTAAAACATCGGAAAATTCACGAAAAAAAACAAGGCTAAGGCTGGTTAATATTATTTATATCTATTTAAAACGTACCTAGGGACGCACCCGAGTAAGCAATGGTAAATCACCAGTATTAATTAATTCTTATATATATATATATATATATATATATATATATATATATATATATATATATATATATATATATATATATATAAAACAAAGTCATGTTATAACTCAAGAACGGCTGGACCAATTTTTACGATATTTGATTTTTTGGATTTCTCTTGAATAGGATCATAAGTATTAAAATATATATATATATATATATATATATATATATATATATATATTTATATATATATCGCTGACTGGCAAATAACTATTAAATATCTATGTAAAACGTACCTAGCGACGAACCCGAGCGAAGCGAGTGAGCCGCTAGTATATACATATGTATAAAATTATTTCGTGTATCTCGGAAACGGTTCTAGCGATTTGGATCTGTATTTTGCTTTTTAATTTTATCTATATAGGTGTATTTTCTGAAAAAACTCAATTTTTATATATTTTCCGTAAAAACGCCCGACTATTTTTAAAAGTGGAAGTAATTAGGGACATAGCCTTTTAATAAAGCGTTCTCTTCAAACGAAAACGCTACGAAGTTCAATTTTTCACTGTCTTCTACCTGAAGGCTGAATGAGAATGCTATAATATTTAATATCCAGTATATACAAAGGGTGAAACAACCCCATTGGTCAATATTTTCCCCCAAACCACCAATGTTTTTCGTGAAAACCGTGAAAAGACAAATATATCTGTCTCGCTATAACCTATAGAACGTCACGCTTGCTGACTCCCTCACGCAAGGGTAGACGAGGGAGCCCGCGTCAGTGCCCTCCAAGTGTATAATATTGACGGACGTTTTGTTTTTAAAGATTATTTTATTGTAACAATAAAATATAAAAAAAAAAAATAGAAAGTCTTATGAAATAGTTTAATATATTATTTCTAAAATAAAAAGAAATTTCGAGAATAAATTTAAAGATATTTTGAAACTGGAGTGATGTGAAACTGTAGTGAAAAATAAAGTTAGTGAGTTTGAGAAAGACTAATTAAAATAACTGAAAAACTAAATAACTTTAATTATGTGTTCGGATTCCGCTTTGGATGTTACGTAAATGACGTAAAAAATGCATTTTGACTGATAAAGTAAAATGGAATTTTCGTGGCAAATGGAAGACGCTGTGAGCCAAGACACTAACGGACGGACAAACAGAAACCAGGGGAGGAATCAAGGTATATTTTCTTCAATATAAAAATTCAAAATATATAAATAAAAAATAAAATCTTTTATTGCGTTAAAATAAAAAATTAAATAAAAAAATAATAATTTAATATATTTTTTTAATCACTCTGTTTCTCATTTATTTGCTAAAGTTTTTGTGTCTTAAATTTCTGACTGTTTAAACGCCTGTAGAGATTTAGCTAACACATTGTATGGGATATGTATAGGATATAGGATCGGGAATTACGCGCATACATAAGTTTTATTAAAGTTGTTGTGGAGCTAGAGATGTATAAACTAAAATTTTTCATACGTAAGAATATCGTACGTAATATTTTGTAAAACAGTACATTATTTTAATATATCCCTCTTTTTATTCTTATACTAGAGACTCACCCTCGCTTCGCTCGGTTTGACCTCTAGAAAAACATAAACAAATCTATCCCACAGGAACCGTACATTTTTCCGGGATAAAAATAGCCTGTATTATTCTGATGTATGAGATATATTATTGTAAAGTTGCATTAAAATCCATTTAGTAGTTTTTGCGTGAAAGAGTAACAAACATCCATACTTCATACATCCAGACATCCTTACAAACTTACACATTTATAATATTAGTAGGAACTAAGAAGTAGGATTCTTTTTAATTAAGATATATGTACTCTTAAATTTAATTTTTACATAAAAACGAAAAAATGAAGTTGTATCTATGTATGAAGTAATATCTATTTTTCGACCTATTTTTTATGGTTTGATTTTTTATGAGACCTAGCCTTCCTCAAACAGATTCCTTCAAGGTTGGCTAGAGTTGATAAACATGCATACAGACTTTTTTGCAATTATCAAGTTACTTTTGGTGATTAGGTGTTATTTCGTATATGTCGTGGATATAAGTAACCACGACCGCGACCATATTATGTTGTATGCTACAAGATGTGCGACCATATGAATAGTTGGTCGCTGCGACCATGGTCTCGACTTATGCATGGTGGTTCTTATTGTTAATACTTTTTTATATGTTTGTTTTTTGGTTTAAAAATAAAAGACCTGTCTTAATTTCAATAAATTTGATTGTATTGAAAAAACCATTCCAAATAAGTACCTACTTTTGCTTGAAAACCTTACTCGGAATATTACGAATATAAAAAAAAAAAAACAATTAGCCAAATAGGTTCCTTCTCAAGTGTCGCGCTTACTAACGAACAGCACATACCAGTTTGATCTTATTGTATACTAGCGACGTACGCGGATTTTGTTCATCTTTCATGGGCTTTAAATTTTTGCTTGAACCCTAATTCTTTTTCTAAAATAAAAGTAGCCTAATTTACTCCTTATATCATCAACTATCTGCCAATGAAAGCACTGTTAAAATCTGATTAGCGGTTTCGGAGATTAGCTGAAACAAACAGACGGACAGAGAAAAATATTTAAAAATGATTTTTTTTATAAAGTTGTTATTTTGACATTACAAACAGACTCTTCAATTTTATTTACTTGTATGTATAGATATATTATATAGATTTATTACGTTACGATATTTGATATCAATCAAACGAGTCAAGTGCCTTGCGACAAATGGCGCGGCAAAATACGGTTTACGGGCCTAATTAATTCAAGTACATATATGACCTGCTATTTTATATACCTATGAGTTTGTTTATTTTGGGAAGACCAAGATTTCTATTCACGTTTACAAATCACGCTGATGTTATACGTGCTAATGATTGTTTGTGTGAATGTGAACTGCTTTGACTTCACGTTTGCCCTAGATCACTTTTGTTTTTTTTTTATTAAGCCAGCGCCACCTTGCATCCAGCGTGGTAGACTATGACCTGATCCCTCTCGTATTGAAGGGAGGCCCATTCCCAGCAGTGGGACGTTAAAAAGGGCTGATTACACCGTATGGTAAATTTTATAGCTTAAAGTTTCCTATGTGTTAGTCCAGATCATAGGCTAACTGTGTACTTAATTTCATCAAATAAAAACATAAATAAATTCCAAATAGACTTTTACAAGTACTGTCGAATTGTCACTTTTTACACTTTAAAAATTTAAATTAAATGTCAGTATGTAAGTCCGTGGGGAATCTACCGCCGGCTCGGAAGCAGTTCTGCTGAGACGATCCCAAGAGAAACTCAACAGTTGCTCTTTTAAAATAATATTTGTTTTCAATATTGCAATACAATAATTAAATAAATATGTTGGGACATTAACACACAGCACCATCTAGTTCCATGGTAAGCTACGAGGTTTGTGTTATGGATACCAGATAGTTGATACACTACACATATATAACTTTTAAATACATACATATTTTAAATATAAACACCCATGACTGGAGTACAAACATTCGTGCTCATCACACAAATGAATGATCCCAGCGGGACTCGAACCCGCGAAGCAAGTAGGGTCACTACAAACTGAGCCAAACGTGTCGTCAATTACACTACTCTACAAATAAAAAGTGAAAAAGTGTATCTGGCATGGCTCTAGGTGAATCGTTATTTTTGAAGGTTCCTAACGATATCGTTATATTAGCCAATAGCGAATTTTTCATACATTTTTTCAAAAAAACTTCATTTTGATGTATCTCGAAATCTATACGTGATGTTTTTTTTTTCACTTTCTAGTTCAAACCTAGGAACCTTCTATATCCATCCAAATCCGTTCAGCAGTTTCAGCGTGAAAAAGTAACAAACAGCACACATACAAGCTTTCGCATTTATTATAGGTAATAAGTAAGAATCAATTTTTTTCTTTTTTTTTTAATTTATCTTCTATACATATTATAAAATTCTAACTAAGCCGAATCTGTACATTAAATATTTTTTGGAAAATCTTATTGAAATAGACATTATTATCGATACAGAGGCCGAATCTATAGTTTTTAGAATTTTTGTCTGTCTGTCTGTCTGTCTGTCTGTCTGTCTGTCTGTTACCGCATCACAGAAAAACCACTGGAGGGATTTTGATAAAATTTGGTATGATTATAGCTGGTTATCCGGGTCAACATATAGGATACTTTTTACCGCGGGAAAATATCTAATTTCTGAGAAAAAACACAAAAACTGGTTGGAATAAAACCACGATGATACTATTTACAAATAGTTTAGCAAGGTAATTTACTAAATATGGTAAAAACTATTAAAAATAGCTTATCTTGAAAATCAAATTATCAATAGCGCTATTTTATTCATTAAAATAGTTATTTTAATTAATATTTATTTATGTGTATTTAGATACTCGACAATAGATGTCGCCATGTGTTTTTAAAATACGTAGTTTTAATTCCAAAAAAATGAATGTATGAATGTATGTAGAATTACCTACTACTAAATTACCCGCGGCCCCGCCCGTGTTGAAATTATCAATAAAGCAAACTTTTGATTTTATAAATGAGTAACTATACACATAATAAAATTGTAACTAAGCCGAATCCGTACATTCAATATTTTTCGAAAAATGGTATTGAAATATTCATTATTAGCGATTTAGAGGCCGAATCTATAGTTTTTAGAATTTTTGTCTGTCTGTCCGTATGTAACTGCATCACAGCAAAACCAATGGAGGGATTTAGATGAAATTTGGTATGGTGATAGCAGGTTATCCGGATCAATGCATAGGATACTTATTACAGCAGGAAAATATCTCATTTCTGAGAAAAAATACAAAAACTGGTTAAAATAAAAGCAAGATGATACTATTAACATTTTAGCAAGGTAACTTGATGTTAAAAGGATGTTAAAACTATTAAAAAAATCTTATCTTAAAAGAAATATCAATAGCGCTATTTTATTCATTAAAATAATTATTTTGATGAAAATGTATTTATGTGTTATTTAGATATTTGACAATAGATGTCGCCATGTGTTTTTAAAATACGTAGTTTTAATCCAAAAAAAAAATGTACAAATATGACCTTTCTATGACTTTATTAGAATTACTAGGTACTAAATTACCCGCGGCCCAGCCAGTACTCAAATTATCAATGAAACAAACTTTTTGGCTTTATAATTTAGTAACATATAAGTAATATTTTGTTGGTCGAAACAATTTTCAAATTAAAATATTTGTACATTTTTATTGTTTCGTAAATAATGTTAATACATATATATTTTTTTTTTATCTTTTAATGCAAAATTAGGCAAATGCAAATCCAACTCGCGCATTATAGGTTTCGTATAGCAAAATTCTGTGTTGTTTTCCTTACTTACGTGTTTTGTTAGGTTAACACTATAATAAATACGAATAATATTTACGTTTCCGCAATATCGACTCATTTTATCAACCGTAAAAATAAGTGGAAAACAAGTTAATGGCTATTAAAATGACAAAGCGGGTCACTAAAAATATTCCATATCTCAAAAACATTGCAAAATTATTTTAGGAACTGTTATACCTAAACTTTTTCAGTTTTTTTTGACACCATTTCTTGGAAGGTAAAGGCTTAAAGGACATAATAAAATTCTTACGACTTTAATCATATTAGCCGAGCCATATGAAATAATAAAAAGCATTTGCTTAGAATTATTTACTTATTACACTTTCTTTTGAAAATCGATTTGGAAAATATTACTAACTAGCGCTAACCAATCCCTGTTTCGCGACAAATTAACATTAAGAAAAGTTACCATTGTGTAATTGAAATAATCAGCTAAATATTAAATTAATCAATAGCTATCTATTAGTAAAAAATAATTCAAATTAATTCCGTAGTTTGAAAGTTTATCGCCCAAAACTAAACAAACAAACAAAACAGAAGTATAGACATACATAAATGTTATTGCTAAAACAAAAAGTGCAATATGACTAAATATGAGATTAACGGAGGAACCTTTGTGGCATTGTCAATCACTGCCATTATTTACCAATCATGCGGTGCGCAATGAAAGTGGTATAGGTATGTAAGAGTATACTAATGTGTAAAGCCTAAGAATTTGGTTTTTGATAATCTGAACGCGGGCGGAGCCGCGGGAAATGCTAGTACATATAATAAAATTCTAACTGAGTCGAATATGTACATTAAATATTTTTATTATCGATACAGAGGACGAACCTATAGTTTTTAGAGTTTTTGTCTGTCTGCCTGTCTGTCTGTCTGTGATCGCATCGGTGAGAAAACCACTGGGCAGATTTTGATGAAATTTGGTATAATGATAGCTGGGCATCCGGGTTAACATATAGGACACTTTACTGCAGGAAAATATCTCATCTCTGAGATATCTATACTAAACCTTAAATGTAAGCTGAGCGAGGGTGAGTCGCTAGTATAAATACTAAAATTATAGTTAATCATACGGTACAGACATTCCAATTTGCGTCACAGATGATAAAAGTATCGGTGACAATAGCAATAAAGTTATCTATGGTTTCGGATTTCAGATTTCGAACGTATCTACTTATAAATGCGTATAATAAAATAACCCAAATGTCGTACACAATGTACGTACGACGTTAGGAAATGTAATATTATTTTTTTTTTATTCTGAAATGAGGTGTTAATATTTTTTGGGATTTTTGTACAAAATCTACTTTTATATTTTCGCGCGGCATATTTTTTTTAATGCTGTATATTTTTTAATTCATTTATATTTTATATAGCAGAACTCGCGGCTTCGCTCGCGATCAAATTACGAAAAATACGAAATTTCATGCAAATATGTCCAAGGAATAAAAAGTTGGGAACGCATCACAAGAAATCCACTGGTGAAATTTGGTATTACATTGATAAAATTTGGTATGATGATAGCTGGTTACCCGGGTCAACATTTAGGATACTTTTTACTGCGGGAAAATATCTCACCTCTGAGAAGTCTATACTAAATGTTAAAACGTAACTAGGGAGGAATCCTCGCTCCGGGACAACATGGACATACTGTTATCTTCAACATCTATGACTTTACTCGTATAATATTAAATTAACTAAAAGTAATCATTTACTATCATGTAAAATGCTGTTTTCGATTTATTATTATGGATTTATATTATTTACTTGGCTTAATTGAAACGAATATTTTTAATTTGCTAGATATAATCAGTTTGGATTTGCGTTAAGTTATATTTTAACGGTAAGTTTAATGTACATACATAGGTATAGAAAAGTGCGCAGGTTATTTTATATTTTTTCTCTTTATTAAAACTTTCCGTGTACATTAAGGAACATACGAAAAAAAAAATTAGCTGAATTGATCGAGCCGTTATCGAATTTTGCGCTTAGGAACATTCATTTATATTTATATACTAGCGACTCACCCTCGCTTCGCTCGGGTTCGTCCCTAGGTACGTTTTAATTTTTTTGAGCGAAACCCTATTTCTTTTTCTAAAATAAAAGTAGCCTAAGTTACTCCTTATAAAATCAGCTATCTGCGAATGAAAGTCCCGTTTAAATTGGTCCAGCCGTTTCGGAGATTAGCCGGAACAAACAGACAGACAGATAAAAATTTTAAAAATTGTGTTTTTCTTATAATTACCGTATATAATTCCATATGCATTTAGTATAAAGCTGTATTTTGACATTACAAACAGACACTTTTATTTATCTGTATAGATATAGATAGAAATACTATGTTACGAAAGAGAGTACGAGATTCTATACAAGAATACTCTGAAAAAAAATTGAAAATAATAAAAATGATGTCAAATGACGTGTTAAAGTCGTGTAGAGAAGAGTTTCGATCTTTTATTAGATATATCATGTATATAACCATAATATAGATTGTATAAAAACTGAAATCTCACTGTCGTAAAATACAAGGCACCGTCTTAGAAGTTTAACCTTCTACCGTAGTGTAGTAAAAAATTTATTAAATAATATAATTTATGTTCATTGTCCACCAAAAACAAAATTTGCACTTTGCAATCTAAGAATACAATGGGCATGAATTCTATTAATATACATCATCTTTATAAACACTTTAAATTAATTTTATCCTCATATATAAATCCACCCTTAAAGGATTTTTTAAATAAACGTAGAACCTAAAAACTTTTTAAAAAAAAATAAAAACCGACTTCCTGGCACTGAAAAGTAAAAAATAACTAAACAGAGGTTTTCATTTAAAATAGATACCTAATCAGATATTTTCGAAGTCGGTGTGCTTTGATTTGTATTGGCTAGCACCGACTTCGAAAATATCTGATTAGGTATCTATTTTAAATGAAAACCTCTGTTTAGTTATTTTTTACTTTTCAGTGCCAGGAAGTCGGTTTTTATTTTTTTTTTAAAAGTTTTTATTTTTCCATTTTTAGTGTAGACGTAATAAGCAAGTAATTTGTAAGAAGAAAGATTTTTAATAAAAACATAATATTCGATTAAGCCATTTATTTAAAAACTGCTTGACCGATTTCGATAAAATTTATATGGGACCACCGGGGAAGAATACTCTTTGAAACAAAAAAAAAATTTTCCAAATCGGTTCAGCCGTCTTCGAGAAATCCGTGAACATACATAAAAAAAAAAGATTCCGACGAATTGAGAACCTCCTCCTTTTTGGAAGTCGGTTAAAAACCTTAAAATTTAGATTGGTAAGGTATTAAATATTTATGTATGTATGTATTCAGCCCTTATTAACGTCCCACTGCTGGGCACGGGCCTCCCTTCGATACGAGGGGGATCAGGCCATAATATATAAATATTTATAAACAAAAAAAAAAACATTAAGATCATTCCACAAATGACGAACCTCGTTTCTTCTCGAATAAAATATTCGATAAGGTCTTTTACAATTTTACTATTTTCCTCGGCTTCAGTGACATCTAACAATAAATGTTTTTTTTTTTTGTAATTAAGTTGGGACATTAACACACAGCACCATCTAGCTCCATGGTAAGCTACGAGGCTTGTGTTATGGATACCAGATAGTTGATACACTACACATATAACTTTAAATACATAAATATTATAAATATAAACACCCATGACTGGAGTACAAACATTCGCGTTCATCACACAAATGAATGCCCCCAGCGGGACTCGAACCCGCGACCGCTGGCTGGAAAGTAAGGTCACTACAAACTGAGTCAAATATCGTCAAAGCATACTATACACTGTATACTTATTTTTCCATAATAAAAGTAAACATTATAATAAAAATTTCCATACGATCCATCCATATGGTCAAATGCACGTTAAGCATTGCAATTATCATTGTTGTAAGCAATTATTGTTACTCGCGTTTCTATTGAATAAGCATCAATATAATCTTTATTTTATTTAACACTAGCGACTTACCCTAGGTACGTTTTAATTTTTGTGAGCGAAACCCTAATTCTTTTTCTAAAATAAAAGCAGCCTAAGTTATTCCTTATAGTATCAGCTATCTGCCAGTGAAAGTCCCGTTAAATTTGATCCAGTTGTTTCGGAGATTAGCCGGAACAAACAGACAGATAGACAGACAGACAAAAATTTAAAAAATTGGGTTTTTCTTATAAGTATCGCATATAATTCCGTATGCATTTAGTATAAAGCTGTTATTTTGATATTACAAACAGACACTTCAATTTTATTTATCTGTATATACCTACTAGCGACTCACCTTCGCTCCGCTCGAATTCGTCTCTAGTTACG
This sequence comes from Fabriciana adippe, assembly GCA_905404265.1. Taxonomy (NCBI): domain Eukaryota; kingdom Metazoa; phylum Arthropoda; class Insecta; order Lepidoptera; family Nymphalidae; genus Fabriciana; species Fabriciana adippe. The sequence goes on from FR990010.1 coordinate 3,282,034, forward strand.
TTTTAACGTTTAATAATAATAATAATAATAACGTCCTCCTGACCGATTCCGGCCACGGCGGCCAATCTTATTGAGACTAGCCAACTGCACAGGAGATATTATAGTGCACAAATGTACGCGCAGACACAAATGCACCCTCTGTTCCTGTCACTCTCATACTCCGATGGGACGACTACTCGACACGACCGGTGAGAGTTAAGGCGCAGGACCGACGGCTTTACGTGTTCTCCGAGGCACGGGGGTGAAACACCGCCAACTTCCCAACTCCGGGCTGTTACTGAGGCTTACTATACAGAAAGACTCAATAACTAAACTTGGCCCGACCCGGGACTCGAACCCAGGACCTCAGGATGTGCAGCCGTACATGCTAGCCACTACACCACCGAGGCAGTAACGTTTAATATAGATATAGTATGTTACCCTTAAGAGATAGACATATGCCATCGCGAACTTTTCTGTAGACCTATGTAAGATACACAATTCCACCATACATTGTTTTGTTATATCTCAAAGAGTTTAGGCAGTGTTTTCGTTGAAAGATTTTTTTTTCCGACACCTCCAACAAATATCGTTATATTTTAGCCAATGTATACAAAAACTTAACAAATTATATACTAAAACCTGCCTCGAGAACCACTCTATCCACCACCACTCCTTAACTACTCCTTAACCACTCTATTTGCCGAAGGTGTTTTTATAAACATGATATTAATTCTTATCCAAATAAATACATTATTTATCATAAGCATTTAATTTTGAACAAAATCGCCCTTGACATCATTTGATTTCAATGAATGTCTTAGAAGATATCATAGTTTTAAAATATGCATATTTACTTAACGCGGACTATGGGTGTGCGCGCTCACAACCCGCTGATATTAGAGGGCGGGGCAGTCATGAGGGGGGAGGGCGCTGGCCGCCGCCCGGTAGCTCTGTGAGCAAAGTAACTATTCCACGCGGACGAAGTCGGGGGTAAAAGCTAGTCTACATATATAGATAGTCTATCTATTTCATACTAACCGCGAAAATTTACCTAGTGGCGAACCCGAACGAAGCAAGGGAGAGTCGCTGGTTTATTTATATATATCATGATTATATTTGACAAAACTAGCGACTCACCCTCGCTTTGCTCGGGTTCGTCCCTAGGTTGCTTCCCAAAACAAAATTAATTAATTAATTTGGTTTTAATTTTTTTTCGTGGGACCCTATTTTTTTTCTAAAATAAAAGTAGCCTAATTTACTCCTTATAACATCAGCTATCTGCCAGTGAAAGTTCCGTCAAAATCGGTCCAACCATTTCAGAGATTAGCCGGAACAAACAGACAGACAGACAGAGAGACAAAAATTGTAAAAAATGTTGTTTTGGTATATTTACCGTGTATAGATCCATATGCATTTAGTAAAAAGCGGTTATTTTAATATTACAAACAGACACTCCAATTTTATTTATCTATCTATATATACTAGCGACTCCCCCTCGCTCCAGTATAGATTTCTCAGAATTGAGATATTTTCCCGCAGTAAAAAGTATGCTATATATTGACCCGGATAACCAGCCATCATCATACCAAATTTCATCAAAATATGTCCCGTGGCTTTCTCGTAATGCGGTCACAGACAGACAGACAGACAGACAAAGATTCTAAAAAATATAGATTCGGCCTCTGTATCGATAGTAATGACTATTTCAATAAGATTTTCCAGAAAATATTTAATGTACAGATTCGACTCATTTAGAATTTTATTAATTGAGAAGTGTATGAGAGGCAGCAGCTACCAGCTGGTGCGTGATCTCCCTTTTCTTTTCCTTCATAATTTATAGACAAATCAGCAATTTTTACAGTCCACACCCATAATTTCCTTTTAAAATCGTCCAATATGTATAGATAGATATACATTACATACTCGTGTGTACGTAAGTAAGGCTAGATTGTTATAATTGTACGCTAGTTTTGTCCAAAAAAAAATATTAATATACATAGTAATCAAGACAGTTTGTAGATATTTTTGTTTGTATATGTAGATACTAGCGACTCATCCTCGCTTCGCTCGGGTTCGTCCCTGTAATATGTATAGTTTTACAATACTGTATGGAAGTCAGCCCGATTTATTGTAGCCTTCCTCAGTTAAGGGGCTATCTAATGCAAAAAGAATTTTTCAAATCGGATTAGTAGTTCCTGAGATTAGCGCGTTCAAACAAACAAACAAACAAACACTGCCTCTTTATAATATTAGTATACATAAATATTAACCTGTAAAAAATAATAAATTAAACACACGCGTGTCTACCTTATTTTGCATGTCAACAAATCACGCGGTTGACTGCGCAAACATATTAGGTACACCCCATTTATATCGCCCCACATCGCTAATCGTGATCGCGCTCGTGTGAAACTGCCCTTAGCTATTGAAGCATGAAAACGCATCTGCACCCAAAAAAGTAACGAAAATATTCAGACAGACAAAAATTTTAAAAACTACAGATTCGGCCTCTGTATCGATAATAATGACTATTTCAATAACATTTTCCAAAAAATATTTAATGTACAGATTCGGCTCCAAATTTTATTGTATGTATAGATATAGTAAGTGATTAGATTCTATTAATATTTTCTTAAAAAATAATTACTCTTAAAAACGTGTAACTCTAAGAAGACGAAATCCCCATTGTTTCATTGATTTGGATTATTGTTCTACCATAGATATTTACCTACCAGCGACTCACCCTCGCTTCGCTTCGGGTTCGTCCCTAGACAAAAATAAATTTATCCCACGGGAGCCGTAGATTTTTCCGGGATGATATATAGCCTATAGCCTTCCTCAGTTAATGGGCTATCTAATGCAAAAGAATTTTCAAATCGTATTAGTAGTTCCTGAGATTAGAGAATTCAACCAAACAAACAAACAAACCCTTCAGCTTTATAATATTAAGTATAGATTTACTATGAAAGAAAATTATTATATTAGCATGTCGCCGCCTCAGTGCTATGTTCAAACCACCAATACTTGTTGTATTTTACAGTAGAGTTTTTTCCCCTCTATTTTAAAAACAGCTTTATTTCTAAGATTTATATAGATACATATATAGTAAAATGTCCATATTATATATTGATATACAAAAAGTCGATAAACAATTAGCGTCTCAAAAGCGTCCTTAAAAAGAAGTGCACATTTCTAAATTGTGCGCTTTTTTCAAATCTCCCGTTCATTGCTTTCCGGATGACAAATAATATTGTTTTAAATACTCTTTCAGTGAATTGGTTGTTTGAACAAACAAAAGCTGTGACGACGATATATAGTATGTATGTATTTACAAAAAAAAAAATACAAGGAGGACTAAAAAGTTAGTTAAATATTAATGCATTATTCAATAAAACTACGGAAATTATACGACGACGTTTTGTTTTCCGTCAGGTTAAGGAAATTGTCACTTTAATTATTGTTCTTGTCTAGATTTTATATCCTCTGTTTTTTTTTATTTACACTAGCGACTCACCCACGCTTCGCTCGGGTTCGTCCCTAAGTATGTTTTAACATTTAGTATATATTTCTAAGAAATGATATATTTTTCCGCAGTAAAAAGTATCCTATATGTTGACCCGGATAACTAGCTATCATCATACCTCATCAAAATTTGTCTAGTGGTTTTCTCGTGTTGCAATCACAGACAGACAGACAGACTACAATTCTAAAAACTATAAATTCAAGCTCTGTATCAATAATAATGCCTATTTAAATGAGATTTTCCAAAAAATACTTAATGTACAGATTCGACTCAGAATTTTATTATATGTATAGATTATATACGTACGTACATATATTTGTACTCTTTTTATTCTTCTCATACATATTTGTTACTAATTATGTTTGTTTGTTTCTTAACACCTCGAGGACCGCGAGCACACCGGTGTGCTAGATAACAATTGAATTCTCGGAAATTCGCACGGATTTCTTAGAATTTGTCCGGGAGGGATTAAGAGTGACATGGACATAATGAGGTAGTTCTGATAGGTTTTTATTTGTTTAAAATATATTATGATAATACCTGACTGATTTCGGCTACATGATATTATAGTGTACGCGCAAAAGTAATTGCACTCTCAATTCCTCTCACTCTTTAAGTAGGACTTTGATAGTGACGGTGGGACTATGGGAAGATACTTCGACACGACGCGACCGTTAGAGTTAAGGCGTAGGACGGATGGATTTCAGTACTCTCTGTAGCATGGTGTCTCACACACCACCAAATTCCTAAATCTGAGCTGTTACTGAGAATTTTTTAACAGAAAAACTCTGAAATTAAACTTGGCCCGACCCGGGATTTGAACCCAGGACCGGATCTGCAGCCGTACGCGCTAATTACCTTAGGCCCGTAATGCCTATTAAAATTACTACAAAGTACAAATATCAATTTTAAAAAATGCTTGATTTGTAGTTGTTATTACGGCTTATGTACATGCGTGTGAGCAAATATAATTGTTTTTATTTATAATAATTGTTAGTAAGTAATATACAAATATTTGGAAATTATAGATTTTAACTGACGAAAAATGGAGGGATGAAAAATGATATATTATTTAGCAGCATTAAGCCACAAAAAATAATAAAATCAAAAGTTAACGTAAAAACTTTTTTCATCATTTTTTCTTTAAAAGTTTTAATGGATTTAATTGAGGTTTGAGGCCAAAAAAATGTCTTAACTATTTATTTTATTCACCCGATGGTATAAGAAAAGAATTATTTCCATCATCTATACAGATAAATAAAATTGAAGTGTCTGTTTATAATGTCAAAATAATAGCTTTATACTAAATGCATATTAAATTGTATACGGTACCTACTTATAAGAAAAACATAATTTGTTAATGTTTTATCTGTCTGTCTGTCTGTTTGTTCCGGCTAATCTCCGAAAGGGCTGAACCAATTTTGACGAGACAAATTTTCACTGGCAGATAGCTGAGGTTATAAGAAATAACTTAGGCTACTTTTATTTTAGAATAATAATTAGGGTTCCATTCAACAAAATTAATACGTAAGTACCTAGAAACGTACCCGGGCGAAGCGAGGGTAATTCGCTAGTCTTTATTAAAAAAAAAAGGTTTTGCAGAATAAATTAAACAAATGGTTATCTTCATATGTACTTTACGTTATTAATCCAATGTTTATTGCATTCACTGACGTGAACGGAAAATACAGCAGGAAAATTAACCTTTTTTTACAGTCACATATTATATGTAGGTACATATACAGTATGTTATGTTACATATAGTACCTGGGCGACCGAGCTTCGCTCGGAGTTCTTTTTTGTTACATCGTATTTTTTAGATTAAAAAACTAAAAACTTGAATAAATACAAAAGAAAACAAAAGTAAAAACTTTGTATCCGAACGGGATTCGAACCCGGACACCTGTGTTTGTCAATCTGCGCCTTGGCCGCTTGACCACGACGTTTATATCCGAGCGTGAGAAATAAGCGACCATATTTTGCGTGGAATAATGCGAAAGAAAACTGCATGAAAACTCGAAAACATGCGTTTTCCCAGACATAAGACTAATCTAGATCGATTTTTCCCTCCCGAAAACCCCCACATACCAAATTTCAGCGAAATCTATAAATAAATAAAGAAAGATATAAAGAATAGAATTGCTCGTTTAAATATATTAGATAATGTATATGGAGGTGTTGTATATAGATTTTAAATGCAAGCTAATTCGTTTGCCTTGCTATCTCATGGGATATTCCTTCCTTAATAGACAGTATATGGTATAGTTAGGAGCCTCGCTGGTCTACTAACTAGCATGTACGGCTGGAGGTCCTGGGTTCGAGTCTTGGAATTCGGGGGCCCTTCAACTTTTGGACTTGTACCTTATCTCTAGGGTTTGGGAAGTCTCGACATTCTCAAAGTCCCGGGACACGAGATCACCCACGACCAAGTTTCCGGGATATCCCGGAATTTCAAGACTTTTCAGAATAAAATTATACTAATTTTTGGCGAGATGCACTAATAAATAAAACAATTTTAGTAAAAATCTACATTTATTGAACATATGTATTTAATGTTCCAAATTCTAACATCCTTATTTATAGTCTAGACAATTTGTATATTTCATTCTTATATTCGCAAATTCAGTTTTTGGCAGTAAAATATTATAATTATGAAATGCTTCAAACAACTGCAACTCGTTTTTTAGTGTTGCCCTTGATTTTTTTACTAGAATTTCAGGTACATTTTCTGCGAATTTTTTATAGTCTGTTCCATTTGAAACGACTCGTCAGGTTCATTATAAACAGTGATCGAGCTCGGTACTAGGTTTGGCGTCGATTGTTACAAAAAGTCCGCAAACGCAATAAGTGCAGTTTTACTCAAATTCGTAGCAAAAAAGTGTCTCGAGTCCTGACCCGAAATCTTGGGACCCGAGACAACTAAATTTACAAAGTGTCCCGGAACTTCGAGACACGAGACGTGCCGGGACCGAAAACCTTAATTTTTATTTATTTATTTTAATAAGATTTGCTAGCGATTATTACATGTTTTACAAGAAATCATTTAAATAAAATAATTAAATTCACCACAATTATGCATAATCGTCTAAAAGCAAACACAACTTGCATATTTTTGTTTCCGTTCTAACAATTATGAAGACTTTAAGAACATAGTAATTAATATTCTAGATTAATCATTAGGTTAAATAAAATAAATAAAAATATAGCAAAAATACAATTTACAAATGGTAATTTATCATATAAATATCTGTGATTTACATTTTTTTCTCTTATCTGTCTTGTTGAATTATCGTTCCATCAGATTTTAAAGGTTGGTTGGTTGGTTGATTGGGACATTAACACACAGCGCCATCTAGTTCATGTTCATGGTAAGCTACGAGGCTTGTGTTATGGATACCAGATAGTTGATACACTACACATATATAACTTTATATACATACATATTATAAATATAAACACCCATAACTGGAGTACAAACATTCGTGCTCATCACACAAATGAATGCCCCCAGCGGGACTCGAACCCGCGACCGCTGGCACAGCAAGTACTGAGCTACAAACTGAGCCAAACGTGTCGTCAAAAAAGGTTAAAAGGAACAGAGAGTGCACCTATATATGCGGACACTTGTGCATTATAATATGTCCTGCGTAGTTAGCTATTCTCAGTGAGATTGGCCATAGTTACCAAAATTAGCTGGAGGGAAAATAATCCTAAATAACAAGTATTGTATAGATTAAATCTTAACTATAGGCAGGGAGAGGCGTAACTAGCCTTTTTGGGCCCCAATGCAAAAAACAATTATTTTGAAAATGAATGTGGTTTACAACAGAGATAGTTTTCGAAGTTTTATTGAACATTAGCGACTTACCCTCGCTTCGCTCGGGTCCCTAGGTACGTTTTAATTTTATTGAGCAAAACCCTAATTCTTTTTCTAAAATAAAAGTAGCCTAAGTTACTCCTTATAATATCAGCTATCTGTCAGTGAAAAACCCGTTAAAATTGGTCTAGCCGTTTCGGAGATCAGCCGGAACAAACAGACAGACAGACAGACAAAAATTTTAAAAATTGTGTTTTTCTTATAAGTACCGTATATAATTCCATATGCATTTAGTATAAAACTGTTATTTTGACATTACAAACAAACACTTTAATTTTATTTATCTGTATAGATAGGAAAAAATATAAATATTATATGCGGATATTTGGGATATTTTTCTCTTTTTTTTTTCTAAAAAAGACTTAATTCAAATAAAAAGGTTTTATTAGAAAAATCGTCTTATGTTATATATGAACTAAATACTTGTTACACAACACTACGAAAAACACTGGCTTTTAAAACAAGATGCATGTTTTTGTTACTTTATCAAAAAATATGTAGTTAATTGTTTTTTCTGCGCTTTAAGGTATACTTAATTATTCAGTCTCGGTAATGCTGTAATTAAACGTGAGATATTGTTGAAAAATAATTGTACTCAAGAATCTTTTTCATCTTATAATTCATGGAATCAAAATTTAATTATAAGAAAATATTTAATACTAATTTTTGTTCGCGACTCCAGTCGCTGGCTGGGTAGATCGATAAAAGTAGTCTATACTATCTACGTTATTTTTATCTATGTTGTTTATTTAAGTCATTTTAGATGTTATTGAGTGAAAAAATAGCATACACATTCAATACTTTATATCCTACTACATAATATTATAAACGCGAAAGTTTGTAAGAATGTATGTATGTATGTATGGACGTATGGATGTATGTTTGTTGCTCTTTCACGCCAGAACGGCTGAACGGATCTGGATGAAATTTTGGTACAGATATAGATTATAGTCTGGAATAACACATAGGCTACTTTTTATCCCGAAAAACGTAAGGTTCCTGTGGGATAGGCTTGTGTTTGTTTTGCTAGGAACAAACTTCACTTATCAACGTCTATTATATTACAAAATCTTAATAAGTATAAAAGAATAACCAATCAAATTAAATTATTATGGAATAGTGGATAAATAGAAAGATAAAATAGTTTAATTTTTAAGGATCGTTTCCTAAGTAAAAAAATATATATATATATTATCGCCACATTTGCAATGTACGAAACCCTCTACTACTCGATGTTTCAGTCGCACTTGACCAATTCGACCATTTATTTCATGCTAGCGTTAACTTCCCACTTAACTCATATATCGATATGTTGATAACTTCCGTTGCTTCTTACCATTACTAGTACTTAGTCTCCTCTGTTTGTCATCTGATTTTCTTTTTTTTTTTTTTTTGTTTAGTAGCTATTGACGAGTTTAAGTGTTACCAATAAAAAAAGTAAATTATTTTTAGATAAATATAAAAATAATATATTTAAGATATAGAATCATATGTTTTCTTGAAATTCACATCCATACTAATATTACAAATGTGAAAGATTCTGAGGATGGATGTTTGTTATTCTTTCAGGCCAGAACGGCTGAACGAATCTGGGTGAAATTTGGCACAGAGATAGATTATAGTTTGCAGTAGTATATAGGTTACTTTTTATCCCGGAAAAATGTACGATTTCCGTGGGATAGATTTGTTTTTGTCTAGTTTTTAATAATGATAGACTTTTGACCACTGGGAGGCCACTAGTTATTTTAAGTCAACCTAAGTAGTCGACCTATTATTAAATAAATAAATCGGTTATATTATTAGTACCTATTGGTTAAACTTGAATCTATGCCCCGATTTTATCAACAAATAGTATCAAAAGTACATAATTATCTGATATAATTAAATCTTATTTCAATAAGTAATTACAGGTTTATCTCAAGTTGCTTTGCATCTTCAGGCGTTAACCCGCCTTTCACTCGTGCATACTTCAGCTGTAATTACATGTTAACGTTTAAGTTTGAATTCGTGTATTTAACATTTTGTCCATGTATTATGACGCTAAAGGTAATATATTACGTCTATGATTGTAATTTTAAATACAATCTATTTGTCTGTTGTAAGCTCACTTCACTGTTTATTTAATAAACAGTGTTTTTTTTTTTACTGATATAGAGATATTTTTCAATACCCTGTAAAGTTAACTATGGAATACTGTATATTGTAGTGTGTTATAAAGTGTTTATAAAATGTCAAATATTCGCGTAAATCAATTTAAAAAAAAACAGGCAACAATACACAATGTTATATTTTCTACAATATACTATCAACTTAATCAGGTTTCGCTCGGCTATTTCTTTTTTAATTTCCACCCCAAAAAACGGTATCTCGTACGTACTGCGGTTATTTTTCACCATCATGCGATTAAAACCTGAGTTGTGTTCGTTCGTTCAAGATAAATACTATTGATTATTAAATAATTTTATTGGTTATTACATTGTAATGTATCGACCGTAACATTTTCTTTCATGATCGATCATGACGTAATTATACGTAATAATCGTAACAGAGCGGTTTCTAGCGTCTTCACTATCGACATCGCACGCGTAAACGCATCATTAAGCGCAGTTGTATTATTTTCCAATTAAATTATAAAACACGAAAAAAATCCGTTTATTTACAATTATATACATAAAAATAATTATAATTGAAAGTGAGTGTTTTTTAATATATTTAGACAAAAGAGAAATTGTGCGTTTTTTTTTAATTTAATGGTAGCATTTTTATTTTTTTATAAAGTTATTTTTTGATAATTGTTAGCGTTATTATTTGTGTTGTTTTTTTTTAGAATAGACAAAACAATCGGTAAGTAGTGGAATTTATACTTGATTTTTTTTTTACATATCTAAAAAAAAAATTGAAGTAGAAATAAAATTTTAAAATAAAATGATAATTTATAACATAAAAATATTTATTTACTTAAAAAGAAATTAAATAGCGTTTAATTGAAATTAGAAAATGTAGAAAACACGAAAAGTATGATTTATTAACTACATTATAATTAATTGCGTGCTGGAATGTTTTTCTTTCTTTCTTTTGTAATGGAAATCCGTTTTACGTTAACTATGTCATACATCATCGCGACTCAGTGGTGCAGCTCTGCGTATTAGGGCAAAGATCACAGGTTCATTGAAAAAATGAAATAAAACGTGTATCACATTAATATTATAAATAAAGTCTCTTTGTGTGTGTACATTTTAACTCCTTTACGCTAAAATGGCTTGACTAATTTAGATGAAATTTAGTACATAGATAGTCTATCTTTATATAATATTATAAATACGAAAGGTACCTACGGACGCACCCGATCGAAGCTTACTTATTTTGAAGATTACTTATCTTCGCTTCGCCCGGCATAATGTATTAAACAGTAGTCTAAATGTATAATTAATTGACTGTTATAATATAAAATTTGGGCTTTATTTTGTGATTTAATACGTAAATACTTATAGTTTATGTCCCAGACATACATAGGCTTGTTTACATTTGATAATTCCCGTAAGAACTTGGTCGTATATTGTAAAAAGCTACAATAAAAGTTATAATTAATCTGCTTGAAGAGTCAGTTTTATTTTCTAGCCAATTTTATTTTCCAATAGATCATTAGTTTTATTTTGTTTGTGCTTTTGTTACAGGTCAGGGCCTTATAGACGAGTTGGAGGCATTCATGGCCCCCGTCGGTGAAGGATGTTATCCGCCGCAACCCATCGATGCTCGCCGTATCGGGTGAGTTTTTTTATCGGGTTAATTATATAAATGCGAATGTATGTGTGTATGTTATGTGTATGTCTCCTTCGCGTTAGAACCGCTGAACTAATTTCGATAAAATTTAGTACGTAGGTCGTATTGGTATAGTACGGTAACGTTCCTGCTCCATTATCAGGCTAATGTCACGGTACCATCCATATTATTGTATTGCTGTCGTAGTTATATTTATGTATGTTTTTGACGTATGTCAAGGAAATGTTTTAAAATCTATGTATGTATATATATATGTGTGTGTGTGTGTGTGTATATATATATATATATATATATATATATAATTTTGATGAAATTTGGTATGATAATACCTGGGTATCCGGGTCAACATATAGGATACTTTTTACTGCGAGAAAATATCTCATCTCTGAGAAATTATTTATAAATTTTTGAACCGCACGGTCAGACATATGAATGAAGAAAGTTAAATTAACATTTGTCACAAATACCGATACCTCTAAACATAAGATGTGATATGAATCTCAATTTAACAGTTGAAGTATTGCTACAATAATAAGTTTGATTTTTGATTTGATTAGTACCACTAAAGGGAAATCGGAATTTAAACTCCTGCAAAAAATAACATTGTTAATCAACATTGAGATAATTTAAAAATAGTCAGTAGTCTGATTTTCCTCTCTTACATCAATTAAATTAAAAATACCTTATTAAATATTGGTATTTCAAAAATACACTTAATGTTTTTAAAAATTTTCATTGAAATCCTTATAAAAATTACTAGCGACTCACACTCGCTTCGCTTCGGGTTCGTCCCTAGACAAAAACAAATCTATCCCACGGGAACCGTACATTTTTTCGGGATGATATATATAGACTATAGCCTTCTTCAGTTAACGGGCTATCTAATACAAAAATAATTTTCCAATCGGATTAGTAGCTCCTGAGATTAACACGTTCAACCAAACAAACAAACAAACTCTTCATCTTCATAATATTAGTATAGATTATTGTCCTCGAGTGATCTAGGAAATTATTAATTTGTAAAATATGTAAGTGATTTTAAGACATGTCTGTCAATTCGCTATGTTTGTTCGACATTCTGGTTTTTATTTCACTACATTAAGGAAATGCGTGTTCGTAGTAATTATCAGTATAATGCTTATACAATTTAAACACTAAAATATTTGGAACCTCGGAATTAAACTAGGAACTTTTGAATTTATTTCTCTTTTACAAATTCTTAACGGAACAAATGCACACTTATGAGTTACTGTAGAAGTTATGTCAGCTTAGCGTTGTGGCAAGCGTGTTAGCAACACTATGCCGACACGTTTGGTTCAGTGTGTAGCAAGTAGGGCTTGCTATGCCAGCGGTCGCGGGTTCGAGTCCCGCTAGGGGCATTCATTTGTGTGTTGAGCATGAATGTTTGTACTCCAGTCATGGGTGTTTATATTTATATTTATAATATGTATGTATTTAAAGTTATATATGTGTAGTGTATCAACTATCTGGTATCCATAACACAAGCCTTGTAGCTTACCATAGAACTAGATGGTGATGTGTGTTAATGTCCCAACATATTTATTATTATTTATTATTTAATATTATAATCTTTTATTAACTAGGGGCCACCAGCTACCAGAAAGTCCGCCAGACTCAGGCTCAGAAAACCCATACAGTCCAGATACCCAAGTCTCCCACACAATTGCCGTATCACAAACAGTACTTGGAACAGATTATATGCTAGTCCCAGATCACATCACATCACACGAAATCCTACAACAAAATGGCGAATATATCTATGAGGAACTGAAAACTGATAACATCGACCATGAAGTGTTGAGAAGTAATCTCAACGATGTAGTTGTATTACCACAAGACCCTAACATAGTCGAATTAGGTATTAGAACGGTTCGACATGATATGGGCCTATCAGACCCAATTTCGTACCAAAATCGGTACAATCAGATGAGGGTGGACCTACCAGAGTTAGAGCAGGGGATGATCAACCCCCAACTAGTGGCTTTGGGCCATGAAAATTTGACCCCAGTGTATACAAATCTACAGGAACCCAGTGGAAAGAAGAGGAAACACTCGCAAGATTTTAACTCACAAGTGAAATGCGAACCAGGTAATTTTTTTTGTGGACATATTTGAGTTGTTTTTTTTTTTTTTAATTTTCCTGTTTAAATTCTATTGAATCAGTAGTTTTTATTCTAAAATTTAATGCGTCACTAAATTCCGATCGCATTTAGATTCTCAGAAAGGACGATTAATTTCCAGCTTAATTTACATACGAGTATATCTTCATACCGGGACCTTTTTTTGCAATACTTTTATAAATTAACCTATAATAATACAATACTAGTACACGTATAGTAATTCCTGAGTGTAGTCCGAACAAAATCAAACTCAGCGTGGTCAAGGAATTTAATATTGCTAGTGATCGCCGCGTGGTTGAAAATCAACTATAATTCATTAAGTTTGATCGATATTAAGTTTTTTTTTTTTCAAAGTTATACAAATAACCTATAAAATCCAAAAGAATTTTCAAACGGGCCCATAGATTCAAAGATTTGTACGTATAGACAAATAAACTTTTCACCTATATATTATATAAGTACTCGTATAATATTGATGAAGATTATCTAACATCATACTACATCTTTAAGCAGTGAAGTAATTATATATAAATAAAATACGCGAGCGGATTCGCGGTTAAAAGAAAGTCAATAAATTTTGGCTTTCTGCAGTCCTTCTCTGTATAAACTTTAACTATGCCAAAGCTCATCTTCCTCCGTACATGCAATATGCTTAAAAAGGGGTTCAAAGTTTTGTCTTTACGTATTAATATATAAATAATACGACTTAACTTTAATAATTTATTTATATGTGTGTAAAATATTTTATATAATTTCCAGCCGCCCTATCGCCAGAGAGTGCAGTAGTCCGCCCACCGCCCTCCGTAGACGGGTCGGAGGCTGGAGATGAGATACCTCTACAATGTATCCGTTTTTCGCATTTCCAACAAAACATGTGGCAATCGTTATATGACTGTAACTTGAAGCCGCTGTAAGTATTATAATTGATTTAAGAAGCTACTAATATTCTATCCGTTTGTATGGAGATTGCGTTATCTATACATATAATAAAATTGTAACTAAGCCGAATCTGTACATTAAATATTTTTTGGAAAATCTTATTGAAATAGACTTTATTATCGATACAGAAGCCAAATCTATAGTTTTTAGATTTATTTTCTATCTGTCTGTCTGTCTCTTACCGCATCACAGAAAAACCACTGGAGGGATTTTGATGAAATTTAGTATGATGATAGCTGGTTATCCGGGTCAACATACAGGATACTTTTTATTGCGGGAAAATATTTCATCTCTGAGAAATCTTTACTAAACATTAAAACGTAACTAGGGACGAACCTGAGCAGAGCGAGGGTGAGTCGCTAGTATTAAATAAAGTATAGTTTGACTAAATGATTGATTTAAGATTTTGGATACCCAGATTAATAGAATTTAGTGAGTAAATAATCCCCAAGCACTAAACCACTTAGCTACTTTACATAGCAGTACCTACCTAATATCTACCAATAGCAACCTTCTAAAGATTTGATTTTTTTTATATGTTTCCTTTTAGTCCAACACCATCATATATAGTAGGAGCCGACAAAGGTTTCAACTTCTCACAAATAGATGAAGCTTTCGTCTGCCAGAAGAAAAATCATTTCCAAGTGACCTGCCAAATACAAATACAAGGGGACCCTCATTATGTAAAGACTAACGAAGGCTTCAAGAAGATAAATAACTTCTGCATCCACTTCTATGGGGTTAAGGTATGTTCTTTTTCCTTCTTTATTGTTATTTTTAGGGCTCCGTACCCAAAGGGTAAAACGGGACCCTATTACTAAGACTTCGCTGTCCGGCCGTCTATCTGTCTGTCCGTGTGTCACCAGGCTGTATCTCATGAACCGTGATAGACAGTTGAAATTTTCACAGATGATGTATTTCTGTTCCCGCTAAAAAACAGAATAAAATAAATATTAACAAACTATTAAAATAACTATTAAATAACTATTAAAATAAAACAAACGTGATTTTTTTGCTCGTTTATGCTCGATATTGATAACGGCAACAGGTAGACGTTTGAAATATTCACAGTATATTTAGTTATATATTCACTTTAAAAATAAATAGTTCAATTATAAAAATAAAAAAAATATTTAAGTGGCGCTCCCACACAACAGACATGATTTTTTTGCCGTTTGTGTAGATAATGGTACGGAACCCTTCGTACGCGAGTCCGACTCACACTTGGCTAGTTTTTTTATTCTCCTTCTTTTCTTCTATCAAAAGAATTATCATTTTCAAATCACCTGACAATACAATTTCAACAAGATGGGTGAGTATTGGTCAAGAAAACAAGAACTTTAAATAAATATTACATAACCTCGGTTATATATAGTGTTGTACTTTCCTTCTTATTTGTTTTATTTTTCCAGAAGAAATACAAGCATAATCTAGTCAAAGAACATCTGATGTGATTAAATTACTCAATTTTTTTTACCTACATCTAAAATTCTAAAATGTATGCCTGTGGATGGTTTACTTGTTTTTGTGTAAATTCTTAAGATTAAAATAGTCATTACTTCATAAAAAAGAGAATTATCAAATAAATGAAAAATTAACACACAAAAAAAATCCGAACTCCAATTTTTTTTTCGAAGTCCGACCAACTGAAAAAAGGAAAACCATATCTTTAACACTCAACTATACAGATAAATAAATTGAAGTGTCTGTTTGTAATATCAAAGTAACAGCTTTATACTAAATGCATATGGAATTATATAGGGTACTTATAAGAAATACACATTTTTTTTAATTTTTGTCTGACTGTCTGCCTGTATGTTTGTTCCGGCTAATTTCCGAAACGGCTGGACCAATTTTAACGGGACTTTCACTGGCAGATAGCTAAGATTATAAGGAGTAACTTAGGCAACTTCTATTTTAGAAAAAGCATTAGGGTTTCGCTCAAAAAAACTAAAACGTACCTAGGGACGAACCCGAGCGAAGCAAGGGTGAATCGCAAGTCTGTACTAAAAATGTTTGTTTTATTAAAAGAAAAAAGATGGATTTTTGACAGAATTCTACAACATTACGAATGTTGTCTATCATGTTTATTTTTTTTATGTCAATTTCAGGCCGAAGATCCGAGCCAAGAAGTTAGAATCGAACAAAGTCAGTCGGACAGAACTAAGAGACCGTTTCATCCTGTGCCGTGAGTGATTTTTTTTATGTATACTTACTCGACAGACCTCGTTCTCTCAAAATCTCTCTCGAAGTGTGTTGCTAGCCCGACTGTAAAACTTGTATTTTTACGTTTTACATGCATTTTTTCCAATTTTTCTCTTCATAAGAACCTTCCTTGGACTTTGGGGAATAATTGAATAAAAATATAGCCCAATTAGTCCAGTGGTTCTCAAGTTTCAATAGACAGATAACTAGCATAGCAGTAACTGGTCAAAGCAGAGTCTACTAAGGTATACAGTTGTTTAACGTAGGTTTAATCCAGGGCCGTCTTAAAATATTCAGGGTCTATTGTTGCTCACAACAATTTAGGGTTCCTTTAAAAAATAAAAAAATATGAATGGTAATCTATACATATAATAAAACTGTAGAGGTCGAATGTCTGTACATAGAAAAAATGCTAAAAATCGAGTCTGGGGGATGTAAGAAAAGAAACAGAACAAATCCAGTTTTTTTTTCAAACTTTTTGTTTCTCTATCTGTTTGTTCGGGCTAATCTCCGAAACTGTTGCACTGATTCAAATGAAATTTTGCATGGTGGTACCGTATATCTCCAGTCAACATTTTAGATACTTTTCATCCCGGAAAATCAAAGAGTTCCCGTCGGATAGTCAAAAAACTATAGTAACTTTTAGAGCTTAGTACACAAAAACTACTGATTGGATTTTAATGAAACTTTACAATAATATAGTTCATACATCAGAATAACAAAAAAGCTACTTTTTATCTCGGAAAAATGTACGGTTTCTGTGGAATACATTTGTTTTTGTTTATCTAGAGGCGAACCCAAACGAAGCGAGGGTGACCCGCTATTAAAAAAATTAATTACAAAAATAAAAGAAATCCTGACTGCATATATTACAGTGCATTAAATTATATATTGTAACACATAATAAATTGGGCTTCTTTCTTTTCTATGTAAACGAATATGTTATGTTTTCGAGGCCCCATGACGCTGGGGACCCTGGGCATGTGGCCCCTGTGCCGTTATGGTAAAGACGGTATTGTAGATATCTAGACAGGGCATTGGTGCGGAGGGAGACTCGGGATTAGGTATTCCCGACTATCATACTCACTTTTATATGATACTCCGGAAACTTTTAACTTTTAAACATATTTTTAACATCCCTTGCATTTGACAGCATTTCTGACAAAATCTATAGGTTTATCTACTGGTTTTTAAACTTAGTTATATATGTCGTGGAATATTTGACATTTTAAATAAAACTATCTTTTCGGATTTTTTCGCGAATTTATTTTTGGTTTTGGAGAGACTCTCTCCCGTGACCATGATTACTATAAAACACTCGAAACGTCGGGAACCAAAAATCAATATAAATCCGCGAAAATAACCGAATAGATAGTTTTATTTAAAACTTGGTTATAGTATTAAGAATTATACAAGTATATTCACTTACAGAGTGGAGCTCCGTCGCGAAGGCGCAAAAATCACAGTAGGGCGACTCCATTTTGCGGAGACAACAAACAATAACATGAGGAAGAAGGGCCGGCCCAACCCCGACCAGAGGCACTTCCAGCTGGTGGTCGCCCTGAGGGCGCACTGCTCGCACGCTGACCACATGGTGGTGGCACATGCCAGTGACAGGATTATAGTCAGGGTATGTATATTGGATGGTAGGTACTGCCTCGGTGGTCTAGTGACTATCAAGGTCTGGTCAGGTCCTGGGTTCGAGTTCCGATTTAGATCCTATCAGTTAGTGGGCTTTTTTGTTATAATATACTGAGTAATAAGTCCCAAGTTGGGAAATTGACGATGCCTCAGAGACCACGTTAAATTGTGGTTCCTGCGCCTTATATCTATCTCACTGCGAGTGTCGAGTTGCCCTACCGACATTTTAGATTTTATTTAGATTTTCTTTACAAACATACTACACAATAACATGATAATTTATATAACAGCATCTATGATTGGGGAAAAAATTGGAGAAGTGCAAATCGTATATGACAAATGTGAGAAAGAACTTGCGCTTTCACTTTGATTGGTCACCACGGCCAAAATTTATCATTGTTTATGTGTTTTATAACAAGATCATAACCTGATATTTTGGATGGTTTACAGCAATCGTCAGAAACCAAAAATCAAAATAAAACTGCAACAAAATCTGAAAAGTTAGATACTATTTAAATTATCAAATATTCGCGTAAATCAAAGAAAATGTTGAAATTAATTATTTACCATCTGTCCTGACAGGCATCGAACCCGGGCCAGTTCGAGTCGGACTGCACAGAGAACTGGTGGCAACGTGGCGCCTCAGAGAACAGCGTGCACTTCAATGGCCGCGTCGGCATCAACACGGACAGACCTGACGAATCCTGCGTTATAAATGGTGAGAACTTACATACATATATATCTATACTAATATTATAAAGCTGAAGAGTTTGTTTGTTTGGTTGAACGCGCTAATCTCAAGAACTACTAATCCGATTTGAAAAATTCTTTTTGCATTAGATAGCCCGTTAATTAAGGAAGGCTATAGGCTATATATCATCCCGGAAAAATGAACGGTTCCCGTGGGATAGATTTGTTTTTGTCTAGGGACGAACCCGAAGCGAAGCGAGGGTGTTTCGCTAGTATTCGTATAATTTTATATTTCACTTCACTGGGCTACCACTGCTTCTATTATATTATAGTACCTGAGCGACCGAGCTTCGCTCGGAGTTTTCGGTGAGAAGTACAATTTTCTTTTTAATTTGGCTTAAAAATAAAAAAAAAAACTGAAATCTTGAATAAAAAAAAATGAAAGTAAAAACTTTGTATCCGACCGGGATTCGAACTCTGACACCTGTGATAGTTAATCTTGCGCCTTACCCGCTTGACCACTATTCTTATGCCAAAGTGTGCGAATTTCAAAATACTAAAATTATTTAAGAAAACAGATAAAAATGTTTACATTTACGTAATTTCTGTGTTCTTGTAGGGTTTTTCGTTTTTTTTTCGCATAGAACTTCTCACTGGCTTATACTTTTAAATAACACTGACAAACACTGCGTACTCTTGTCGGATGCGTACTATTAGACCTGCCTACCCTACATACTTTTCCATTTTATACGACATTAGCGAAATAATCTGTGAAAAACTACCCAAGAACTACATAATAAAGAAAATAATACATAACTACATAATAAAGGAAATAAATTGAATTGAGCTTATATATATACGTATATTTACAGGCAACCTCAAAGTGATGGGCCACATCGTGCACCCGTCGGACGCGCGCGCCAAGCACAACATCGAGGAGCTGGACACCGCGCAACAGCTGAAGAACGTGCAGAGCATCAGGGTTGTTAAGTGAGTTTTGTTTTATTTAGTCATTCTCTTATTATAATCTTCTCTCCCTATCTTTCCCTCCCTCCCTCTCTTTCCCTCCCTCCCTCTCTTTCCCTCCCTCCCTCTCTTTTCCTCCCTTCCTCTCTTTCCCTCCCTCCCTCTCTCTTTCTCTCTCTCTCTCTCTATTTTTCTCCATTCTCTTTCTCATATATGAGACGTATACGTCACTTCTCGCTCACTCACTTTCTCTCAAGATTCTCTAGATTTAATTACAATTTATTAGAAAACATTTATTTATTTCCTTTTTTTTCGGCCTGCCCATTCTGTTCGGTATCTGTAATTTGTGCATTCGTGTATCTGTAATTTGAGCATTATCCATTGTCCTTCCAAGGTTCTGACTATCTTCTCACCAAATTTCATCTAAATCGGTCCAGTAGTTTTTGAGTTTATTTGTTACAAACATACAAAAATACAAATCCTTTCCTCTATAAAATATAATTTTTCATTTCACCAATGCCAATGCCATCATCCAGGTTCACATACGACCCCTCCTTCGCCCAGCACTCCGGCCTGCTGGGCACGGGCGTGGGCGTGGGCGTGGGCGCGGGCAGCGCGCTCACCGACACGGGCGTGCTCGCGCAGGAGGTGCGGCGCGTGCTGCCCGACGCCGTGAAGGAGGCGGGGGACGTCGCGCTGCCTAATGGGGATGGGATACCCAGGTTCCTGGTTGTTAATAAGGTGAGATAGAAGGGGTGGGGGTGTTGGAGGGAATGGGGGGAAGGGGTGTTCGAGGAGATGTGGGGGAGGGGGTGATCGAGTGGATGTGGGTGGGGAGGGAGTTTTAAAGCGATGATAGCGGAAGATGTCCGATGTCTTGCAGGAGGTGGGTGATTGGGTTCTGTTTTATAGTGATGGGATACAGAAGTTCCTCGTTATTAATAAGATGTGGGGTCAGGGTTTTATAGTTTAGGGATCGGGAGAAACTTGGGAGGCGTTGAAAGAGAGAAAGAGGGGGAGGAGGGCTGAGATGTTAATATCCAACTGAAAAATTGTACTTTCAGCTTAACCCTACTTTTTTATTTTGCACTTAAGAAAAAATACCGTATTTGAACTATTACAACCATTTCAAAAACATATAGTCAAATCTGTCCAACCGTTCTCAAGTGATGTTCTTACCAACGGATAGCATTTCATATTTATTACTTAAAATTACTATTTTCAAGTAACTTATTTTTTTTTTTAAATAAAACTAGACTTATCAATGAAAGATATACATAAATAAATATGTTGGGACATTATCGCACAGCACCATCTAGTTCCATGGTAACTACGAGGCCTGTGTTATGGATACCAGATAGTTGATACACTACACATATGTAACTTTAAATACATACATATTATACATATAAATATAAACCCATGACTGGAGCACAAACATTCATGCTCATCACACAAATGAATGCCCTTCGAGACTCGAACCCGCGACCGCTGGCACAACAAATAGAGTCACTACAAACTGAGCTAAACGTGTCGTTGCCAAATATGATTATTAACTCAACAATTTTATCCTCAGGACCGCATCTTCATGGAAAATCTTGGGGCTGTGAAGGAGTTGTGCAAAGTGACAGGGAATTTAGAGTCTCGGATAGATCAGTTGGAGAGGATCAATAAGAAGCTGTGCAAGATAAATGTCTTACAACGTCGAGATAGCTCTCGGTCCAGTATTAGTAATGGTAGGTTTTCTGCTTTTCTATACTTACGCGAATATGTGATATCTATACTAATATTATAAAGAGGTAAAGTTTGTGAGGTTGTAGGGGGTAATCTCTGGATCTACTGAACCGATTTAGATGAAATTTGGTAAGAAGATAGTTTGAGACCCTGGGGAGGACATAGGACAGTTTTTTATCCATTTTATATAGGGATAGGGATTATATAGGCATTTTATATAGGGATTATATATGGATCCATAGTTATATAGGGATGAAGGTTTGTATGGGGTATCAACTTAGGAAGGAACGAGAGCGAAGCGAGGGTGAGTCGCTAGTTTTAAATGAAACAATCGTTCTGGATTTTTTTGCGGATTTATTTAGATTTTTGGTTCCCGGCGTTTCGAATGCTTTACAATCATGGTCACCATGGAGCCCATTTTGTAGTTTTAGCGCGAGCGAAGCCGCGAGTTTTTCTAGTGTTTTTATATGAGCTAATTTTAAGATATATTTTCCAGATTCCCGCTTTTCAAGCATATCAGCATCTTCGAAATCGTTTTACAGCGATGGCAACATTTCCATAGACCAAATAAGAGATATCGCACGAAGCATTCGAAAACACGAGTGTTGCCACAAACTAAGCCACAACTCCCCAAAATTTACCCGAAAACAATGCAAATATTGCCACGGAAGCTATTCTAAATATGGCAAATATTATAATTATAACAAGACTTGTGTCAGATATCACAATAAACCCGAAAAAGAAAATAAAACTTACCCAACTTATATAAGTGCAGTGGATAGTGTACAAAAGTTGCCAGAGGAAAATTATAGTACAGTGTCCAAAAAGAAAGACTCTTGTCTATGGTTGAAAGATGAAGACAGTTTCAGAAATAACTCTATGGCTTTTTGCTGTAGAAGAAAATATAAATATGGCGATTCTAACGGCGAATTGGTATCGAATAAGTTCTTACAGATCGTTATTACTATATTAATTTTTATTATGGCTGTGTGGTGAGTATTTATAATCTATGTTTCTATTAATTATTAATTATATATTTTAATATTATAAATGTGAAAGTGTGTTTGTTTGTTTGTCCTTCTTTCACGTCGAAACAGAGTGACAAATTGGCGTGTTTTTTCGTGTGGAGATAGTTTGGGGGAACTGGAGAGTGACATAGGCTACTTTTTACCGCCATAGATTATCTCATGCCCACGGGAATAGACGTTGTAATACAACCCACAACAACTCATCATATCTACCCATACTAATATTATAAATGTGAAAGTTTGTGAGTATGTATGGATGTTTGTTACTCTTTCACGTCAGAACGGCTGAACGGATCTGGATGAAATTTGGCGCAAAGATAGATTATAGTCTGGAATAACACATGGCTACTTTTTATCCCGGAAAAATGTACGGTTCCCGTGGGATAGGTTTGTTTTTGTTTTCCTAGAGCTAGTGTATAATATATAGTCTATCTATTCCATACTAATCGTCGAAACGTACTTAGGGACGAACACGAGCGAAGCGGGTCGTTAGTCTATTATATTTTTGGCCTATATTTTTTTTTCCCCTATAAACATTTTTCTTATTTAAAAAAATAATAAGAAAAAAGGTTCAAAATCCCTACATAACTTTTTAATTTATATATACATAATAACTAGCGATTTACCCTCGCTTCGCTCGGATGCGTCCTAGGTACGCGGATTTTATTCACAAGTTCATGGGTTTTAACTTTATTGCACGGATCTTAATTATTTTTTTAAAATAAAAGTAACCTAAGTTATTCCGTATAATATGAGCTATCTGCTAATAAAAGTCCTATCAAAATCAGTCCAGCTATTTCGGAGATAATATTTACCCTCGAATCCGCTCGCGTGTTACAATATCGTTATCAAATAGTAACCTATAAGTCAGTATATAAGCTATGTGTACTCTAAATTTTAGTTACACAATGTGAAGAACAAACACACGCACATACAGACTTACACATACTAATGCTAATGAATACGAATCCCCAGCCTGGTGGTGATGTCGGCGCTGTACTTCCGCGAGCACCAGGAGCTGGTGTCGATGCGCGAGGGCCGGCTGCAGCACAAGGCCTACCCGCAGTACGGCAAGCTGTACGGCGCCGCCTCGCTCGACCACAACCAGATACATGTCAGTTATTAGCTGTTACATTAATCTATACTAATACTAGCAGTACCCGCGGCTTCGCTCGCGTCGAAACTTCCGAAAATTCACAGGATCAAAACTGGAGTAATCTGAAGATCACCTGAAAATTTCATCAAAATCGCTCGAGCTGTTTTAGAGTCCATAGGAAATATATATACACACATCGATTTATATGTTGTTTAATCAATAATTTAAATTTATTTATTACTCGGAAAATGGAGTCTATTATGAAAATTTAGTGACATACAGACTGCAGCGCCACCTACCGGATCTATTTGTGAATTCAAACCTTGCAAGGACGCACTCGAACATACACAAAAAATATCATTAAAATCGTCCCTGCCGTTTAGGAGATGATAAGTGACACACCGACAGCAGCGCCACCTAGCGGGTCCATTTGTGTTTTCAAACCATCCAGGAACCCATTGAAATATATACACAAAATTTCAACTAAATCGGTCCAACCGTTTAGGAGGAGTTAGGTGACTCACACACGTATAGAAGAATTATACATATTAAGATGATAAAGAGGAAAGATTTGTTTGTTTGTTTGTACCGATAAGCTCCGAAACTAATGAACCGATTTAGATACACAAATACATGTCTTCTTAAGCTCCTCCCCGGATTATAAAAAATATTTTCATGACTTCGGATTTGAACCCGCTTCACTCGGTTTCCCAAGTGAGCGCGTTACCACTGGGTTACCGCTACCTTCCAATAGACAATATACTATAATATTAATATGATTGTATTTATATCAATATAAAAGTTAAAATCCCACGGGATTCAGTTAAAGAAGTAACGGGATTAAAATGTATAATTGTAGATAGATATCGAAGTTATAGCTTGGATATGTACCATAATAATTAATAACATGAGTTTTTTAATTAAATATATATATATATATATATATATATATATATATATATATATATATATATATATTTATATTTTAATATATTTTGTTTTTTTTTTCTTCAGAATATAAAAGTATCACAACACGCGACTGCAAAGAAAACTGTTAAAGGTAATCCTAATAAATAAATAAATTAGCGCTATATTTTTTTATTTTTTTGATCCCATCTATAGTTTTTTTTTGTAAATTTAAAAAAAATATATGATACAGATTTCATATTTAAAATACAATGACACTAACATTTTTTTTGCCGAGCCCCGACTATAGCATAAATTATTTCAAATTGTATATTATTTTTAGTTTTTTTTTTATATTGCTTATTTTTTGTGTTATTTTTTTCCCCTAACTTATAAAAAAAATATGATACAGGTTTCATATCTTAAATACAACTTTGGCAAAGATTTTTTTTACGAGCCCCTGTTACTATAGTTATTCAAAATTTTAATTTTTATCATATATATTATTTATATGTTTTTTATTAACCTTAATCCCGAAAATAAAGCCCTACATGCTTCTGCTAGAGCTAAATCTAAAGAACTCAATTATAGATATGTTTGGGTGCGTAATGGCAAAATTTTTATGAGGATAACCGATGACAGTAAATTTATTTGGATAAAAGATACGGACACTTTGAATAATCTGGACTAGTAATAAAATAAGTTACCGCCTATAATTAATTATAAATTCAATAAAGTGTTGGTTTCTATTTTTTAGCTATGTTAGATACACTGGATATTTATTACCAAAACGTGAGAGGGTTAAGGACTAAAACCGAGGACTTCTTCAGTAATATTGTATGCAGTAGTTTTGATGTAATTATCCTAACAGAGACATGGTTGAATAGTAGCATCTTTGACTCGGAGCTTTTTGATAACCGATATTTAGTTTACAGGAGGGACCGCGAAACTTCTGGTTTCCATCCAAAAAAGGATGGTGGAGGTGTTCTCGTTGCTGTCTCAACCAACTTTGCCTCGAGACGACTGCCTTTGTATGAGTCGAAATGTGAAGATCTATGGATCTCTATCGATGTCAAAAGCAAGGATTGTCGCCTGGAGACACTTTTGATTTGTGCTGCTTATCTACCGCCTCCAATTAAAAGTCATGTCCTCGACGAGTTTTTAAATAACTCTAACCGAGTATTAGATATTAGTAATGCCGATAACATTCTCATGGCCGGAGATTTTAATTTAGGGAATATAAATTGGTCTTCATCTTCCTATTCCACCTGTAATAATAGTCTATTTGCTTCCCAACTCTTAGATTTTATGTCATTACATTCACTCGACAATACAACTATGTTTTGAATAGCATGGATAAAACCTTAGATTTAATTTTATGCAACAAAGCCATTACTAAGCTCACGCGAAATACCACGCCTATGTCTGTGATTGACCCTTTACATCCTCCGTTGCAGATATTTCTCTCGCTTAAAACCTCTAAGTCACTATCTTACAATAATGATGCACGTTTCTGTTTTTACAGAGCCGACTATGATATAATAGTTTCTGAGCTTAACAAAGTTCCATGGAATGAGCTCCTACGGGATAGTAGTAACGTAAATGAAATGATTACCGTTTTTTATAACATACTTCATTCTATAATTGAGAAATTTGTCCCAAAATATAAACCCAAAAAGCAATCATATCCGATATGGTTCTCATTTAAACTAAAGAAGATGCTGAAAGAGAAATACAAGCTTCGAATGAAACTGCGCAAAAATCACTATAACCCACTAGACCAAATATCATTTAGTTTAATAAAAAAACGTTGTTTTGAACTGCAGTCATCTTGCTATGTCGATTATAAAGAGCGAATAGAGAAACTTTTGAAATCCAACCCTAAACTATTCTGGTCTTTTTACAAAAGTAAGCGAAATAATCGAAGCAATTATCCAGAAAAAATGACCCTAAATGAACTCAATGCTTCAAATGGTCCTGATATCTGCGACCTTTACGTAAAGCAATTCTCTTCTGTTTATAATACGGAGTCGTTTAAGGATAATGGTATAAATTCTAGTATGGAAGGGGATTCTCTTATCACAACTAGCAACATTACGGTAACAAAAGATGACGTCTTCAGAGTTTTAAAAAGAATGGACCCATATAAGGGTGCAGGTGCGGATAAAATACCTTCGGTATTTGCAGTTAGGTGTGCAACTGCCTTGGCATATCCTCTATCCATTATTTTTAATAAATCACTTAGCAGCGGTGTTTTTCCTTCTACGTGGAAAAAATCCCTAATTGTCCCTATCTTTAAATCGGGGAACCATGAGAATGTTTGCAATTACCGACCTATCTCAATTCTTGTCACATTTGCTAAAGTTTTCGAAAAGGTAGTTTATCCGATTATAAATTGGCACTTTAAACAAATAATATCCCAACACCAACATGGATTTTTCAAAGGCAGGTCCACCTTGACAAATTTAGTATGTTTTCTTGATAAAATATCCTCAGCAGTCGACTCACATAAGCACGTCGATGTGATTTATACAGACTTTAGTAAGGCTTTCGACAAAGTTCCCCACAGAATTTTAACAAAAAAATTATCTCAGTATGGAATCATAGGACCTCTTTTAGAGTGGTCTTCGTCATATTTGAAAGACAGGAATTCGGTAGTAGTCGTAAATGGTTACCAATCTCAACCATTTAAAGTCTTGTCAGGAGTTCCACAAGGTTCTCATTTAGGACCTATCCTCTTCAACATTTTTATTAATGACATAAAAAACTGTTTCACTAACTCCAACTTCTACTTATTTGCAGACGACCTAAAATTCTTTCGCTGTATTGACACAAATAATGACGTTGCTCTGCTTCAAAACGATTTAGATCGACTTGTCTCTTGGTGTGATACAAACGGTATGAATCTCAATATTGACAAATGTTATTCTGTAGGATTCACTAGGAAAAAACAAGTCACACCGAGCACCTATAAAGTAAAGGATAACTATCTTAAACAAACATCTGAAATTAAGGACTTAGGCATTTATCTTGATAATAAATTACGTTTTCATTGTCATATCGATAAAATCTGTAAAACTGCATTTAAAAACTTAGGTTTTATTCTACGTAACTCTAGGGACTTTAACAACCCTTCGACGGTCATAATGTTATACAATACTTTCGTTCGTAGTGGTTTGGAATATTGCAGTGTGGTATGGAATCCATTCTATAAAATATACATTAAAAGATTAGAAAGCTTCCAGAAACGTTTCATGTGGCACCTTACGTATAAGTACGGCTTAGCGAAAAAAATCACCAAATACAATGACAGACTAACGCACTTCAATATGAAATCACTCTCCGAGCGAAGATGCATACTGGATAACATGTTTTTTTATAAGTTGATTAATTGTATGGTAGATTGTCCTGAACTCTTATCACGTATTATTTTTTGTGTTCCATGCAGATCAAATAGACTAAAAACTAGAAAGATCTTTATAAGTCACCCGTCAAAAACTAATTTGGGTATTAACTCCTCAGTCAATCGGCTTATAAATTCTTATAATAGTATACTCAGCCAGAACAGCGAAATTGATATATTTAACAACAGTCTTAACAAATTTAAAAAGAACCTATCAACTATTAACTTCATATCTAATTAAATCCTTAAACAGATATGTATATAATATATTTTTGGTTTTGTTCCTATCTTTGTTAGCAGTAGATGCATATAACTTTGTTTATTATTATTTCTTTTAGTTTATAATAACTTGTTTTTTTTTTATCTAATATCATTGTTGTCTAAATTTTTGCATGCCGTTTTCACCTGTAATTGAAATACCATTTAGTTCACCTAGTCTAAGTTTATCTATGTATGTAAAAGAATGTGATATTGAGTATTTTGTTGGTGTTAATAATTAATAAATAAATAAATTATTTCCTTTTCTATAGAAAAAGGTCCTTACAAAACCAGTCCGGAGTACACCACGTCGATGCCTGAAACACATTCGACGTCTACCACTTTGCACGCTTCAAGGAATTATGTGAAGAATGTTTTGAGTAAGTGTTATTTATATCTATACATATAATAGAACTGTAGAGGTCGAATGTCTGTACATAGAAAATAAATGCTAAAAACCGAGTCAGGGGGATGTAAGAAGAGAAATAGAAAAAATCTAGATTTTCTTTCAAATTTTTTGTTTCTCTATTTGTCTCTTTGTTCGGGCTAATCTCCGAAACTGTTGCACCGATTTAAATGAATTTGCATCGTGATACCTTATATCTCCGGTCAACATCTTAGATATTTTTCATCCCAGAAAATTAAAGAGTTCCCGTAGGAAAGTTAAAAAACTATAGTAACTTATACAGTTTAGTACACAAAAATACATTTTTTTTTTACTTTTTTTAAGTGTATTTTATTAGTGTATTTTATATTTATATTCTATTAGTGTATTTTACACCAATAGAGTTGACATTTAAAAGTCAATAATTCTGTAATAAAAACTCTTTCGGTGAATTGGTAGTTTAGAGCAAATAAGTACTGAGACGACGACGTGAGGTACTAGACAATTCTTCAAATTAAAAAACGAAAAATAAATTACTAGCAATTTAGCAGCCAAGCCATACTGTATATTATAATTAATAACTAAAAAGGACAAATAATCGATAATTAAGAATTCAAATAAATACTTCGTTGTACACCCCTTTAAAACTCACTCTAACACTTACCTAGTCGCCATGACTGAAATTGATCATAAAACATGAATCACATCATCATAATTACATTAAGGATAAAGAAACGATGGGAGTGGCATATTCTAAGAGGATAAAATTCTCTAAATAATAAAGCGATCATCATAATTATATGTATATATGTACTCATTCAACAGATCTAGAACAAGCACAAGTGTCAGCATCTCGCACAGCATCCCCCGTGGGCGGAGGCTGCGCCTTCCCCGCCTTCTCGGCCAACGCGGACAACGAGCTAGATGCGGACTGTCAGGTGAGACCAGAGGTACATTCGTGGCTATCCATACACGAGACATACACACTACATCATTTAGTCATTTAAAAAACATTCAGTTATTCATACATCATTCAATCATACATCATTCAATTATCCATACCTCAGTCAGTCATCCATACACCATTCAGTCGTTCATACATCATTCATTCATCCATACATCATTCAGTCATCCATATACCATTCAGTCGTTCATACATCATTTAATCATCCATACATCATTCAGCCATCCATACATCATTCAGTCATCCGTACATCATTCAGTCGTTCATACATCATTCATTCATCAATACATCATTCAGTCATCCATATACCATTCTGTCGTTCATACATCATTTAATCATCCATACATCATTCAATCGTTCATACATCATTCAGTCATCCATACATCATTCAGTCGTCCATACATCATTCAATCATTCATACATCATTCAGTCACCCATTCATCATTTACAATAAATAATATTTTTTATTAGATAACATATATTTTACTTATTCTAACATTATTTTCACGCTGCTAAGGAATTCGAACATAACATATCGAAACTATTGCTATACATTCTGGTGAGATTTGTTTTTATGATATATTTTTACTTTAGGGAATGTGTGTGATTTTTTTACTAACTGACTAAAACTAAAATTTAGTATATTTTTTTTAAATATCATACCGATACGAATACTTTAAACGCCCGCCATTTCGCGCGCTTGGCGTAACGTCACAGTGTGATTGATATACACAATAAAAAAATAAAAACTTAAAATATTTTTTTTTTTCAATTGTAACTACAATTTTTATATTATTTATATTTTTATATTATTTATAATTATAATTTTTACTCTGTAGCCATATTCTTCTAGTTTGTTTTATATATGCCACTGTAGCCACATTTTTTGTTATGCCCGCAGTTTATATTATGTTCTTTAAAATTATCAAATCTTATTTAAATTTGGCTTTAAGTTGTTTTTTTTTTATATTAATCTGATTATCTATCTATTTTATATTTATATCTATATATTTAGGTACCTTTGTTGAATTATATTTGCTTTGCCTTTATTAATGCTAGTGTTTATGTAATTATTATCAGTGGAAACTTAGCTCATGTGTGTATGTTTGTATATTAGTGTCTTATAAGTACCATCTCGTTATTTGTTTCCGTAATCTATACTAATATTATAAATCTGAAGAGTTTGTTTGTTTGTTTGTTTGTTTGTTTGAACGCGCCAATCTCAGGAATTACTAATCCGATATGAAAATTCTTTTTGCATCGGATAGCTCTTTAACTGAGGAAAGCTATAGGCTCTACATAATCCCAGAAAAATGTACGGCTCCCGTGGGATAGATTTGTTTTTGTCTAGGGACGAACCCGAAGCGAAGCTAGGGTGAGTCGCTTGTAAATAATAAATAAATAAATATTTCCATACATATTACAGTCGTCATGCGGCCTGGATCCCCCCCAAACGTATGAAAACCAAGAACCTCTAGAACGTTCCAAACCCGACAAAGAGACGAACGAAACGTTCAGACCTTTAGAAACAAAAGACAAACCGTTAACTCCAGTGATACCGGAAAAAAATACGACCAAACCGCAAAAAGACGAGTTGAAAAACATAATACATGAAGAAATTGCTGAATCAAATTATTTGGATGGGAATAAAGTGAATGGAACGGAGAGAGGAGAGATAGGGAGGGTTAAGAGGAATGTTCCAGAAAGAGAATTGAGAGAAACCAATGAAGCTTTATTGAGGAGTTCGGAGGAGATGGTTATAGAACAGTCTGAAGAGATTACAGGTGAGTTTTTTTTATCTATACATATAATTAAATTCTAACTGAGTCGAATCTGTACATAATTTTTTTTTTTTTTTGGAAAATCTTATTGAAATAGTTTTTATTATCTATACGGCACTTTTTGAAGAGATATTTGTTAGGAACTGTCTGTATCTATGTTTTTATATTATATCAATGGTTTGAAAAGGATTAATCTATACATATAATATAATTCTGAATCAAATCTGTACATTAAATATTTTTTTGAATAGATACAGAGGCCGAATCTATAGTTTTTAGAATTTTCGTTTGTTTGTCTGTCTGTGACCGCACAAGGAAACTACTGGACATATTTTGATGAGTCGCTAGTAAATAAATAAAATAGAATATATTCCAGAATGCGATTCCATCTCTGTGGGCGTGTCGAGCAAGAGCGTGATGAACGCGAGCGTGTTCTCCGAGCGTGTTTGCGCGCGCGCGCTCCACAACTACTCGTACGAGATGCCGCTGTCGCACTGTCTGCATCACAAACATCTAGATGTTACTTTCAGGTGAGTCTAGGGCTTAGGTTCTAAGTGACTTTGAATATTTTAAATAAGACCGGTCAGTCTCTCCCGTGACCGTGATTGCTGTAAAGCATTCGAAACGTCGGGAACCAAAAATCAAAATAAATCCGCGAAATAATCCGAAAAATTAGTTTTATTTAAAATGTCAAATATTCGTGTAAATCTGAGAAAGTATATGACTTTGAATAATTAAGTAGAAGGCGGCTAGAACTAGATAGAGACGCGGGGAGGGGCGCATGACTGATATACCTAATTTTATCCTTGCTAGTGTTTCCTTTAAAATTAATGGATGATCGCCTATTTTATGGATTTATAGATTTTAAATAAAAAAAAAATAAAAAACGTTTGTTCTAACACTTATAACTCGAGAACTGCTGGACCGATTTTTATGATCTTTGTGTTGTTGGATTTATCTTCACGCCGAATAGCAGAATAACTATTAAAACATGAGAAAAAAAAACCACGAAAAAAATAATTGAAAATAAAATCTATTCCATACTGCGCGTCAAAACGCCAGGACGAACCTGAGCGAAGCGAGGGTGAGTCGCTAGTATAAAATGAAACAAAAATAAATTACCTAATAAGTACTTAACCTTTTCTCACAGATCATCAAAACTGAAGGAGATCCGCCTCTGCGATCTGCACTGCAAGTACGATAACATCAAAAACTGTCAAGCCATCAGGGAAATAGCGAAGCCGATACCCACTGGGGACTATTGGACCTCGAAGATGACGTTAGAATGCAATATGGATAGAAGGATGAAGATACGCGCAGGGTTTATGCCTTTAAAGGTATTCTAAACATATATGAACCTATTTTAGGATTCCGCAGGAATAGGCAAATGGAACCCTTCTTATTTCATCACGGATGGAACCCTCTGTGCCCGAATCAGACTCGCACTTGTCTTTTTTTTAAGTCACGTGATACGGTTGAAAATTGGTTTTCATTTTTGAGTCCTCATGACTGCGTTTTTTAATTAATATTTTTTTCGATCTCATATAGATTTCAAAATAGTTCAGCATTTTAGAGTAATATAATGACGCTTAAGAAAAAAAATAGTGTGTCCAATAGCGTGAGTTAGCGATGTCCAAATATTTGTATGATATTTGTATCTATCTGTACTATATATGATTTTTTTTTTCAGGATCTATGCTATTTAAGCCCAGACCACAAACTACCCTTCGTCGAGTTCAACATACACATATTTAGAGATTGTCGTAATTAAATATAAATAAATAAATAATAGTTATTTACTTCCTTATTAAGATTTTATTGAATCTCTATTAAAAATCACAATTTTGACTCATAATATAAGTGTTAGGAATATTTTAATATGTTTTTAATTGAACTATAAAAAAAATATAGATAATTAATTATTATCTTATAATGTCAGGTTTGTCGCAAAAAGTATTGTCGAAATCCGTTTTTGAAATATGTATGGACAAACAGATATTTATTTGTATGTATGTATGTATTCAGCCCTTTTTAACGTCCCACTGCTGGGCACGGACTTCCCTTCAATACGAGGGGGATCAGGCCATAGCCCACCACGCTGGCCAAGAATCTCCTAAAGTATATAACATACTATAGTGAGAAAATATTAATATTAACCGTTTTTTTTACGTCCCACTGCTGGGCGTGGGCTTCCCTTCAATACGGAAGGTATCACGCCACAGTCCTTGATATTTCGGTATCAATGTCGCGTTTTCGTTACGTTTATTTAAGCGTTACCATGGCAACGCGTGACGTTTGAATACCCAAAATATATAGTATGTCTATATGTAATGGCGCGAAAACGTCACTTTTATTTTCAATAGAGATTAAATGTTCTTATTTATAATATATTAATATTATAAATTTCTGGCTTCATGTTTAGTTTTATAACATTCCGTCTATATTATTCCTTAGTTTGAGAGGCAAATCTAGAGATATATAAATTATTGTATTTTTTCATTCCATAATGACATACAGACAGTATAATATTATTTATATATATATATATATATATATATATATATATATATATATATATATATATATATATATATATATAATACTATTTAAAAATACATTCCTAAAAGTGCAATTAAATCCATCCGTCCTTATAAATGAAATTTGTTATTTTATATAATAATAAAGTGATGTCGAATTAAACTTTATATCACAAATTTGAACCCATTGACTAAGAAATTATCCATTGAAAATAATCGTATTGTATTTTTTTTTATATTAACGCTGTATATTTTTTTTTTATAATTTTCCATACTAAATAAGCTTAATACAGTAAATAACTCATTTGATTCTTACTTCATTACTCAAATTACAATTTTAAAATGGTCGATATTTGTAACATCTATTAATAATATGTAAAAACTAGAGATGTGCTGACTAGTGGTCGACTAGTCGGGAAATCCGACTATCCGGCCATATTTATATTCGGCGACTAGTCGGGAAATCCGACTATCCGGCCATATTTATATTCGGCGACCAGTCGGTAAAAACACCGACTAGTCGGGCCATAACTTTATACATATTAACTATTTTTAAAATAGGGTGATTGAAATGAAATTCCATCATAATCTTCTAATATATGTATAAAATTCTCGTGTCACAGTGTTTATAACAAAACTCCTCCGAAACGGCTTGACCGATTCTTATGAAATTTTGTGTGTATATTCAGTAGGTCTGAGAATGGGACTTAAACGTATTTTTAATACCCCTAAGTGATAGGGGTGGTCCATCCCAAAAAAATATGTTTTGGACATTTTTTTTATTTATTTTTTTTATGAGTCGCTGGTTATTATATATGTTTTAGTATCAGTCTTATAATTGGCAATATAATCTAGGAATAGGAATCCAGGAAGGAATAGAAGACTAAGTACTTCTATGACTAAGATAAAAAAAATTTTGAACGTAATTATCTATAACTCTGAACAAAAAAGATTATTATTATTTATTATTTATGTTTGAATCGCAGTTTCAAACACTATGTATTATTTATTAAAAAAAAATATAACCTAGAGGCAGGAACCGACTAAACGGCCGTTTTCCAACAGACCAGTCGGATAGTCGACAAAACTCAGTCGGCCCATCTCTAGTAAAAACGACCTTTTTATACAATTTAAGCCGTATTCAATATTATTATTATATTATATCACTAAACGTCTCCATTTTGTTAAATTTCATAGCGGTTCTATCGAGTAAAGATAATTTATTATTATAATACTGTTTTTGAAGTTATACTTCTTTTGGCACGTTTGTAGAAAATTATGAGAGTAAAGTTTTTACGATGCGCGCGCACACCGACAGCCAAAAAGCGACATGATGAAGTTAGCTGCATTCCTTTTACAAACAGAAAGTTGTGACATACGGGATGAAATCTTTAGCTATTTTTGTTCTGTTACGCCAAAGGAGTATAACTTCTTACGTGCGTACATACATAAGTACACACGCGTTTTTATATCCACTTATATTTTTCTAATACATGTGAAGAAGTTATATTTTTATTTCCACTTAAATACAGCTTCGTGAAGGCTAAAGTGACAGTTTAGTATTAAAAAAATAATTTTCAATTATTATTTTTATGCAGACGGTAGCTATTTTGTTAATTTTGTCTGTATTTTATAATTGAACTGTACAGATATTTTAGGGTTATTTTTTTTTTAATTTAAGCTATTATAAGATACTCAGAACGTCACATTACAGGATTTGATTTATGAAAAAGGAATAATAAAATGAGTATTTAATATTTGATATTATAAGCCACAGTCGTTGTAATGTTTTTACTTTAAGCAGATTTTTTAATCTTAATATAACTTAAGTTTTTTTTTAATATTTTCTCTTGGCACAAACTTTTGTATTATCGTTAGAGAAATTAAAAAAAAACATATTTTTACATATTATAGAAAAAAAAAAGACAGACATTCCACTTCAGTACTTAATTATTTTAAGAGTTAAATGACATTTTGTTTTGAGCATTACATGGTTTTTATAGTAATATAGATATATTTTTGATGGTATTAGATAAATAGAAACTACTTTATTCATTATATATTTTTTTTTTGAATTGAAACTTTAAGCGCGCCATGACAGAGAATAAAAGGATTGGCGTTACGATTTTTGTTACGTTACAATATTAATATCAATAATTATCATTTTAATAATATATATGATATTATATTAACACCATCTGTGCTATGTGAATAATAAAATATTGTTTTTCCTTTTTAAATCGATAAATATTTTTTTTTCTATCTGTCCTTTACTAATTATTTAAAACATGAATTACTAAATTTGACAAAAAGTACAGACACATTGATACTGTGCGTATCATATTTTTTTAACAAGTTATTATTTTTTAATCTCAAAAAAATATTCTTTCAATTGTAAACGAATATTGTCTAAGAATCTCATCTATACAGCCTAATAATATAGATAATTAATATATTAGATATAAATTAGTAGTTTTTTGTCACGTGGATACTTCACGATAGAAAATAAAATCACAATATTTCATTGGATTTAGGGAATATTAATTTTTAAGTATTTAAATTTTTCAAATGTCTTGCCATATACTTGGTTTAAAATGATTTTTTTTATTTTTTTTTCTTTGTTATTAGATCTGTGGTAAGTTATCAATGGATATAGATAAAATAAGGAGATGATTGTTTTAATAAATAACTTTTTAATGAATTTATTTTAGTTTGCTTTAAGAAGTAAACATTATATGTATATGTGTAGCCTGTTATATTTTTATGCCATTTTTCGAATAGGTTATCCTTTTTTTATTTTTTTTAGTTCTTAAGTGGATTTAGATAACATTGTAAGTGTAAGGTGTAATCTTTAAGAAATACAAATAATGTTTAAGAAATAAAGAATAATTGTAGAATTACAATTTTTGTTTCTTTTATCATCTCTTTTCTAATAACGTACCTCTTCCATTTATCAATCATTTTGATATTTTACTATTGGCACATAATGTATGAGATATAAGACGATACTAGTATATATGCCCCATCTTATACTTTCTGAATATTCTTTGTAATCTAGTCGAGTTAGCATTGAACCCCCGAAATTCTAGACTAAAATTTTATTTCACCAGCCTTTAGTGGGGAGGGGAGAGGGGAGGGGGTATAAATTCATAATCGCGACCCAATTTGAGCGGTGCACTAGTCCCCATCTTGATTTTAAGGGGGAATCGCTTTTCCTCAATATCTCGGCCATTTTCAACTTTTTGAGACAAATTATGAAGACTAAAGTTGTTCATTATTCAATTCTTTACATTTTATGTATTTTCCTGTGGCATCGTAATTTTCCGAGTTAGGGGGGGGGGGGTATACCTTGCACTTTGTTGAGTACCTCCACCATAATATAAGTCCTCTATATAAGGGCAGGCAGGGAAGGCAGTGGTAGCCCAGTGGTGACGCGCTCGCTAGGAAAACCGAGTGAAGCGGGTTCAAATCCCAGGTTTCGCACCTCTGATATTTTTATGTGCGAATCATTTCCAACATGATTACCACTTATCTTACGGTGAAGAAAAACCTCTTAAGGAAACCTACATGTTTGAGAAAACCTATCAAGTTTTCGAAAGACATGTGAAGTCCGCTAATCCGCACTTGGCAAGCGTGGTGAACTACGGCCTGATGCCCTTGTATTGTAGGGAGGCCCATGCCCAGCAGTGGGACGTTAAAAAGGGCTAAATACAATATAAGTTCTCTATATAAGGGCGCGCGTGCGCGTCTAGAGCAGCTGATTAAATATTAAAAAAAAATATGTTGATAAGGTAAAAATACTTGAAACCGTCAGATTAAGGTATGGTGGGCTAATTACATCCTGGAAAGTGTGCAAATCAATAACGTCTGCCGATTTCCATTTCTTTTTGATTTCGTTTACGCTTAATGTACGGCCGTGCTTCTTGGTTTTTATGATTCTGGAATCTAGGTCAATGGAAAGTACTAGATAGAATACTTACTAAATAAGTAACAACTACATAATTAATGCCTTTGAGACATCTAACACCTTAGATTAGTAGTAGACTAGATTAGTCTCTCCTGTGGCCATGATTTTTGTAAAGCAGACCTGGCGCTAGGGTTACCAATATTTCTTTGGCGAAATATAGTATTTTTCAATATTTGCTAT
This sequence comes from Fabriciana adippe, assembly GCA_905404265.1. Lineage (NCBI taxonomy): Eukaryota > Metazoa > Arthropoda > Insecta > Lepidoptera > Nymphalidae > Fabriciana > Fabriciana adippe. The sequence goes on from FR990010.1 coordinate 3,320,017, forward strand.
AAAAAAAATAGTTCACTTCAAAAAAAAAATATAGCACTTTATGGAAAAAAAACACAAAAAATATATAAAAATATATTTGTTACTTATTTTTTTTTTATAAAAACTATTTTTTTTTTTTGCATTTTTTGCATTTCTTAACATTTTTTTGTCTAAAATAAAAGTGTCATAATATTATGCTTTATTACATAGTATTTTTAAATTAATGTAAATCCAAAGCTCGTTTTTAATGAGACACTACTTCTGTTTCTTTCCTCTTTTTAAAACGAAAGATTTGTTTATTAGATTTCGATGATGAAAATATAGTGTCTTTGCGTACTATATATTTCTTCAACAGTATATACTCGTAGTACGCAGACCCGACATATAGTACAATACTATATATTATAGTACGGTTGGCAACCCTACCTAGCGCGCATATTTCACGGCGCATTCTACTGGCGGATGCGCTCATTAATACGCGTATTTTGATTTTTACTCACGGATAGTGAAGTAAAATGTCGCAATTTGGATGAAAACTTTCCTGCTGAAGATTTTATCACAGCAGTGATGGCAAAGCCTTTCATTTGGGTGTCCAAGCTCCCTGACCATAAAAATAAAAGGCACGTAAAGCTGGCATGGAACATGAGTTTAATGGCTGAAAAAATTTTAGAAAAATTTCTCCGGTATTCACCGCTTCTTCTTGCTGTACCTAGATAGAATTTGGGGCTTTCTTTTTTTCACAAAAAATATATTATCGGTAAAGAAACTGTTTCTTTCTAAATATTGTAAACGTTTGAGTCTTAATATCGACATAATTAAAACCAAAGTGAATTAAACACAGCACTAAACATGCGCGCACGCATCAACTTTCCCGGGTGCATTACGGACAGGTATCGGCGTGTAAATTAGTGTTGCCGATCGATAGTCGACTATCGATAGCATATCGATAGTTAATCGATAGTGACCGATAATTAGAATATCGATAGTTCTATCGATATTACCGATACTATCGATAGTATCGATAGCATTGATATCATCGATATCATCGATATTATTTTATTTCGAAATTCAATAGTATCGATACTATCAATAGTTAATGATTTGTGAGCACCAATACTATCGATAGTATCGATAGTATTGTGGTCTGTCAATAGTATTGTCACATTTCCATCTATCGATAGTATCGGTACTATCGATGTAGCTATCGATAGTAGGACTTTTTAGATGAAAACTATCGATAATGAAACTATCGATATTTCGGCAACACTAGTGTAAATCAGCTCAGCAATCCGCCGTACGCGGTGCGCCGTCACTCAGGACACAGGCTCAGATATATGCCGTTTATTAGAGAAAGAAGACTATCCGGCCACGTTTGTAGCCGACGGCAAGTCGACAATAGAAAACAGACTTTAATGATCTATAGACAGAAAAAACATGATAAAAATAAATCGTCAGTTACTTATAAGTTTTATATTTTATGATCAAAACAGTCTTAAAAGAACAAAGTATACAACCAATCAAGATTTATTAAATTACTATAGTCAAATAAAACAAAAATAAAGTCAATGTGTTCTTTCAAAACAAAAAAAAAACGTGTGTGTACTTATGTACGCACGTAAGAAGTTATACTTCTTTGGCGTAACAGAACAAAAATAGCTAAAGATTTCATCCCGTATGTCACAACTCTCTGTTTGTAAAAGGAACACAGCTAACTTCATCATGTCGCTTTTTGGCTATCGGTTTGCGCGCGTATCGTAAAGGTTTTACACTCATATTTTTTCCAAACGTATCAAAAGAAATATAACTTGAAAAACAAACAATTCGTCCATCCTTTTGCAATATGTCGGTATCTTCACTGCCTTTATATAAGTTATATTGTATAATACGATTAATTGTAAACCAATGTCTTTATAAAATACTAGTGACTCACCCTCGCTTCGCTTCGGGTTCGTATCTAGACAAAAACAAATCTATCCCACGGAAACCGTACATTTTCCGGGATGATATATAGCCTATAACCTTGCTCAGTTAACGGGCTATCTAATGCAAAAATAATTTTTACAATCGGATTAGTACCTCCTGAGATTAGCGCGTTCAACCAAACAAACAAAAAAACTCTTCAGCTTTATAATATTAGTATAGATTAAAATATTTTCTTTAATAATAAACTGTCGATCATTTGATCGCCATTTGGTTGGTCAAGTCGATGAGCCCTTACTAGTTGCGATTATTAATAGTATTAAAAAAAAATATAAAAAAAAATGTAGTTCATGAGGCAGCAGCCTAAATGGTTGATATTTAAAATGTTGATATTTTAGCTGCGACTCGTGTACCGCTAGCTACTAATTCGCACATTGCGTTTACAAAATACTAGCGGTTCACCCCCGCTTCGTTCGGGTTCGCCCCTAGATGATTCTTTAAATTGACATAACTTTTTTTATTTAAGAACCGATTGTAATATAACAAATACTAAATGTTAAGTGAAGCTTACCACAATACATTAGTGCAAACCGGGCTCAAATCGGTTTAGCCGTTTCTAAGATTAGCACGCACAAACGCACAGACAAGCAGACAAACCGACAAAGAGACAAAAAACTAAAAATCATTGTTTTGGGTTCTATTGCGTTAATAAAAGATCCCCAATAATAGTTTTTCTCAAATATCTTCTATGTACAGACAGCGATCAGTTACAATTTTATTATATGTATAGATTATAAAATTAGCCTATAGCACTCAGCGGTAATATAGTTCCTTTTAGTGAAGGAATTTTCAAAATGAAATCGTATCAGTAGTATATCAGAGGGCACCCTACCTACATCCAAACGTACAAATTTTACTCCTTTATAATTTTAGTGTAGATTTTCATTATCTCCTTACTATGCACACTATTATATTCTTACGCTAGCGACTCACCCTCGCTCCGCTCGGGTTACTTTTTAACGTTTAGTATAGATTTCTCAGAGATGAGATATTTTCCCGCAGTAAAAAGTATCTTATATGTTGACCCGGATAACTACCTATCATCATACCAAATTTCATCAAAATCCCTCCAGTGGTTTTTCTGTGATGCGGTAACAGACAGACAAACAGACAAAAATTCTAAAAACTATAGCTTCGGCCTCTGTATCGATAATAATGACTATTTCAATAAGATTTTCCAAAAAATATCTCAGTTAAAATTTTATTCGACATATTTCGACGACACATTTGGCTCCGTTTGTAGTGATCCTACTTGCTGTGTCAGCGGTCGCGGGTTCGAGTCCCGCAGGGGGCATTCATTTGTGTGATGAGCACGAATGTTTGTACTCCAGTCATGGGTGTTTATATTTATATTTATAATATGTATGTATATAAAGTTATATACATATGTGTAGTGTATCGACTGTCTGGTATCTATAACACAGGCCTCGTAGCTTATCATGGAACTAGATGGTGCTGTGGCCTGTGTGTTAATGTCCCAACATATTTATCATATTATTATTATTTATTATTATACTCGTATGTATAGACTTTTGGAACATCAACTTAATTCTTTTAAATAGTATTAATTTTTCAGTATGTCTGTCCGTGTGGAAGCTACTACCGGCTTGGAAAACAGTTCTGCTGAGAAGAGCCGGCGAGAAACTTAACAGTTACTATTTTAATATATACCTATTAGTGATCGCCGCGTGGTTGAAAATCAACGATAAGTTATTATCGTCATTAAGTTATAATATATTTATTGTCTTGCGTATAATTCTCAATTTGACCACAGACTTTAACAATAAACAGAAGAATATATTTGCGTGTGTGTGTCAAATACATGGTAGTGTGTGTATAATGTTTTTTTTATTGATTTAATGTATTTTTATGCATAATTTTAAAAAAAATTAGCATTCTGCACTCGTTCTCTATACAAACTACTAGCGACTCACCCTCGCTTCGCTCGGGTTCATCCCTAGGTTGCGTCCCCACACAAACTTTCAACCCCATTTTCACCCTCTTAAAGGGTGATTTCCGAGTTAAAAACTATCCTATGTCCTTCCCAGCGTCTCAAACTATCATTTTACCAAATTTCATCTAAATCGGTTCAGTAGTTTCGAAGCCTATTCGGTAGGTACAAACAAACAAACAAAAAAACAAATCTTTTCTCTTTATAATATTAGTATAGATAAGTGTGGTAAATTTCATACTCCTCCGTCCGCGCAATTTTCGTAAAAAGGGGTACAAAGTTTTTGCTTCACGTATTAATATATAGATTAATTATAATAATAATTTACAGTATTACAAACAATTCATGACTAGTCACTACTAGATGGCCCAGACATCTCTGTAAAAAAGCGTGGGAAATAAATGAATAACCGCGTCCTTTTTTTTTAATACATTCCTATCACCCTAGGTCACATAAAAAATCTATACTTAATATTATAAAGCTGAAGTTTGTTTGTTTGTTTGATTGAACGCGCTAATCTCAGGAACTACTAATTCGATTTGAAAAATTCTTTTTGCATTAGGTAGCCCGTTAACTGAGGAAGGCTATAGGCTATATATCATCCCGGAAAAATGTACGGTTCCCGTGGGATAGATTTGTTTTTGTCTAAGCACGAACCCGAAGCGAGGCGAGGGTGAGTCTCTAGTGCTTTATACATAATTGTAAATCATTACAAATTAATTAAATATATTGTTTTTCATTAAGACGCTCATATAAAAAATGCTACCTTACATATGTTTATCTCAAACAATGCCAATTGTGAGTTATAATTAACTCTTTTTTTATGTGATATTACTATTGACGTCAATGTAATTTAATGTTGAGTTCGTCTCAGCAATTGTTTTGGACGATTTTAATTCTTTTTACACTCGGACCTTCTTTAATTTTTGTTTAGAATTTTGTATCTTTAGACACGAAAGGCAAAAGCGAAACCTTTATCTGTAGACTCATTCTCGCTTCGCTCGTGTTCGTCTCTAAGTGATTCTTTAAATTGACATAACGTTTTTATTAATGAACCGATTGGAATAAAAAATATTATTATTTTTTTTAATTAAATAACTTTTTTTTTTACATTAACACACAGCACCATCTAGTTCCATGGTAAGCTACGAGGCTTGTGTTATGGATACCAGATAGTTGATATACTATACATATGCAACTTTAAATACATATTATAAATATAATCACCCATGACTGGAGTACAAACATTCGTGCTCGTCACACACATGAATGCCCCAGCGGGACTCGAACCCGCGACCGCCGACACAGCAAGTAGGGTCACTACACACTAAGCCAAACGTTTTGTCAAATCTCGTGATACGTTCCCAGATTTGGCCTCTGTTTCAATAATGTATACATATAATAAATCCGACTCGTTCGAACACTAGTTTTTCCCATATTTTTATAAGCTGCAGAGATGTGGACTTTGCGACAAGTCGAGAAGAAAAAAGTTGATGCTCTGGAGATGTGGTGCTGGAGGCGAATGCTTAGAATATCATGGACCGAATATCGCACCAATATCTCTATACTCCAAGAACTCGGCATTAAACAACGTTTTTCCGCGGTAGTAGAGTGTGGCAACTTAAAGTTCTTTGGACACGTCTCTCGGCGTGAAAGCGACTCCATTGAGTGCCTTGTCGTACAGGGCAAGGTGGAGGGCACCAAAGTGTTATGATTATGTTGTCACGTCACTATTGACGTGGCACATCACTAGCACCGGTACTCATGTCTGTTCAATATGGCAATTACTTTGTACCTGTTTGTTTTTGGATCTCAGTGATCGGGATTCAGTATTCTGTCTAATAAAAGTCTTAAGTCAAGTCTAATTATTTATTATAATTAATGCACCTACCACTACAGAGAGGACGAGGACGATCACGCATGCGATGGACCGACCAAATTAAGTTAGCTGTGGGTGATCCCTTGCATGAGTGTATCAAGTATCAAGATGTCGACCTACAGGGAGAAGTGGCGATCAATCGTGAGGAGTATCTGCTCCTACAGAAACTGCTACGTGATGACCACAACCGCTCTATCAAGAGTGTCACGAAAAAGAAGATATATATAATAAAATTGTAACTTAACCGAATCTGTACGTAAAATATATTTTGGAAAATTTTATTGAAATAGACATTATTGTCGATACAGAGGCCGAATCTATAGTTTTAAGAATTTTTGTCTGTCTGTCTGTTTGTGGCTGCATCATGGAAAAACCTCTCGAGGGATTTTGATGAAACTTGGTATGATGATAGCTGGTTATCCGGGTCAACATTTAGGATACTTTTTACTGCGGAAAAATATCTCATCTCTGAGAAATCTATACCTAATCTATACTCTAGGAGTCTAGACTCTAAGTCGCTACTAATAACTATTTTAATAAGATTTTCCAAAAAATATTTAATGTACAGATTCAACTCAGTTACAATTTTATTATATGTATAGATGAACTCGTGTGTCTGTCCATCTGTCACATTCTATTTTCTCTAAATCTACTGGAGGAGTTAGTGAACTAAAGATGAACTATAATGACGTAAATAAATAAATTCTAATTTTTAAGTTTAATTTTACAGCTCAAGCTAAAAAATTAAAACTGATATATAAATCAAAATACACATACTAAGTATGTTTTTTATTATTATTTTTTAAAGCACTTAAACATAACAAAAAGCGAACACGTCCTCCTTGTTAGGTCTGATGTCGCCCACCGTCACGAGTCGCCAGTACACGTGTGCCCCCAAATTAAGACTGCATCAGCATCTCAGCATCTTATGTATGTAACATACTTTGCCTAGCGGAGAACTGCTGACGTCGCGCCTTATCACGAGTCACCACTACGCCGTGTGCCTCCAAATTAATTGAAACTGCATCAGAATTTTATTATCTTATACATATATTCCCATAGTAATAAGTAAATTGTATTGAATATGTGACTCTAACATCGATCACATAGTTTCACGTTTCATAATATTAAGTTTAGATGTAATTTTTCTATTTTATAAGTAATTTTAATTAAAAGTATTAAGTATTTTGGTTTTTGAGTCCTCCGGCTGTCATAAACGTAATTTTTTTGTAAATTTTACACATGAATAAATAACAAGTAAACTTAAGTATGCACAGAGAAAAGATTCTACCTCAGTTATTCAGCGCACATAAAAATACCTACTAATTGTAAGATATGTCTACAATAATACTTTCTTAGATTTACGCGAATATTTGACATTTTAAATAAAACTATCTTTTCGGATTATTTCGCGGATTTATTTTGATGTTTTGGTCCCCCACATTTCGAATACTTTACAATAATCATGGTCACGGGAGAGACTAAGGTTTTGTTTTTTATTTATTAAAAAAAAAGAGAAAGGAAAAGAAAAAAAAGAATAAAGAAATATTAAAAAAAAACATAAAAAAAGAAAAAAAATCTCTTCTTGATTATACTGTATTCACATTGGCGTATGGTTCACCTGGCGATAACCAACAATATCTCAATATTATTATAAGGCCTCGAATAACGGCGGATGGACATAGTAGCAGAGTTTTTTAATGTATATAACATTACCATGGTTTTACCTACCATTAAAACTCATATTATGTTCGGAGCCTTATTCGAGGCCTTACAGTAAATTCTGCCTGGTGATAGTTAAGTTAGATATAAATAGCTAATTGAGACCACAATTAAGTCCAATGACCGATGGCGCTCACCTAGTGAACATGGCGGCCGGAAATTACCATATTTACATAGTTTAAGGGAACTACAACGTCTAAAAGCGGCCGGAAACAGAAGATGTCATCTCAATATTGTTTATAAGGCTTCCAATAAACCTTCGGACTTGATATGAGTTTTAATGGTAGGTAAAACTCGGCTATTATGCAACATGTTATGTTCGAACAATAATAATACGCAACTACGGGAAAACTGTTAAAGTTGAATACCTTAGGTACGTACTCGTAACTCACGTCGGACATTGGTTAGATATAACAAAACTTGACAATTTAGTCGAGACCGCGGCGTCGTGACTCGTTGACGTTAAAATCGTTAATAGTACATTTGTGTTGTGATTTCTATTGAAAATAAAACTTTTCACTTCAGTTTTAACCTCAATCAATTAATAAAACGTAAGTAATCTACTGTCACTTTTTAGCGGGAAAATATTATTTTTATGACAAAGGTCTTAACGTATTCAGCCTGTTTTATTGCCGGCAAATATAAGCATTTAATTTATTAAGAAATATATAAAGTAATATATAATAATATATAAAATAGAGTAGGTATATCAGAAGGACCTAGATAAGGGAGACTTCAAGGGACAGCGATTTATTTCTCGCTTATGGAATTTTCTCACTAAGCCGAGTTTCTGGCTTATAGTATTGTAGGTACAGGAGGGGCCTTTCTCATTTATAAAGGTTTAAAATAACACAGCAAATGCGTGTATAAACATGTGTATGTATTGGATGGGTATCATTCATCAGAATTTGACTACAAACTTACATTAGTTACTCGAAATTTAATGAAACAAACACTAATAGTTTTACGAAAAACCATAAATTGCAAGTGTTATATTCGCTTGACTGTCGCTTATAAAGGTACAGGCAAGTAGAAGTCTCAGCTATAGAGATCCACGGATGAAAAACGATTTTCTCTTATAGAGGTTTCTGTTTCTCTTTTACAGAGGTTTTAGAGGGATAAAATAACGGGACCTGGCAATTACTCTCACTTATAGAGTTTTCTCGCTTACTCAGTTCTCACTTACTCAGCTTTGACTGTATATTCATAATATTTATCTCATATATTTGTAATGGACTAAAATTATAGGATCGACTATTAAATTTTCAAGGTAATAATTGATTTGCATTGCCCTTTGCATTTTATGTACTTATTAATTAAAAAAATATAAGTAATATTGAAAAATATTAAAATAACATTACTTTAACCTAGTTATACTTTAAACCTTCAATGACATGTATTTATTATACCGTAGATTTATTCTAAGAATATAGGTACTAAATGCTACGGTTTTGCTCAGATACAGTATAAAAAAATATTTAACATTCCGTATAAAATTAGCTCTTATGATATAAAAACATATTTTATACATACAAATGTTAAATATAGAGTTTCCTGTAAATACGTAACACGATTAGTCCCACTTAGTCGCTGATATTTTTTTATGAATTATTTTTTTTTTTAATATGCAAAATTAAAAAATATATTAGTAGGTAGCTACTGGCAAATAAACTGCCTAGTTCTATAAATATCTTCTTAAAATATACAACCTTTTTCATACTCTATATTTTTCTTGAGTGAAAGTACTAAGAAAAAAATCAAAACATTAGCTTAAGTAATACTATAATTTAATATATAGAATCAATAAAAAAAGTAATATTTTTCTATTCTTACTTTTAGTAAATTTCTTAAATTACTAAACATATAGAATTCGTCATTCAAACTTAGAGCATGACGTGAATATAAATGATAAGTACCCATATAATATATTATACAAATTCCAAACGTATCAACTATCAATATTTGGTCTTACCGCTTACGGTAATTGAACTGTGCGACGAAATAATAATACTTAATATGCTAAATATGTTTGAGTCATCCATTTACGTATTTAGTTTTTTTTATTGGTTTTTTATTTGTATTTGAAAATTAGAATTCGAAGGTGTGCTACGTGTTCCATTTGGTCAAGTAGAACAAGATTCATCTATATCTATACATATAATATATATAACTGTAGAGGTTGATTGTCTGTACATAGAAAAAAAAATGCTAAAAACCGAGTCAGGAGGAGTCTCTCTCGTGACTATGATTGCTGTAAAGCATTCGAAACGTCGGGAGCCAAAAATCAAAATAAATCCGCAAAAAAAAAATCCGAAAAGATAAACGATTTTTTTTTAATTTAGAGTCATAACAGAAAATATATTATTACAAGTCAATTTAAATTATGCTATCAGTACATTGATTAAATGCTTTCCTAATCATAAACAATCACAACATGCGTAATAGTAAAACTAAAAATTAATGATAAATAAGATGCTATTAACGCACGAATGAGAACAGTTACATTAACTCCATTCATTGTTTTTTTTTTTTACTTTTTAGTTTTTACTTAATAACGAAATCCTAATAAAATTTTAAGCATGCGATCATTTTTTTTAATATTTTTTTAATACTTTCAAAAATATAAGGTCTGAGCCCTTGGCTGAAGCATGCCAGGTGGTGGTTACCATATTAACACCATGAGTCATTACTGAATGAATTTCTAGATTTCGAGGAATACCATTGCTCGAAGGCCTCACGAGATCTTCCACCATAATAAAAGATTGTTAACAAACCGCGTTATGACTACCATAACACCACACTTTTTATACTACAAAGTTTTTCATGAATTTTTCTGTATTTCAAAACTTAGTTAAACTAAAATTGTTATCGTATTCAGCCCTTTTTTAACGTCCCACTGCTGGGCGCGGGCCTCCCTTCAGTACGAGGGGAATCAGGCCATAGTCCATCACGCTGGCCAAGTGTGGGTTGGCGGACTTCACATGTCTTTCGAAAACTTGCTAAGTCCTCTCAGACATGCAGGTTTCCACACGATGTTTTCTTTCACTGTTATATTTAATTATATTTAAATAGAAATTATTTCAAAATCGTTATATTTAATTATATTTAAATAGCAATTATTTCGTCTTTTGGTTATATTTTTATGCATTTAAATTTTAATATTACATTCTTCTTGAAGTTACGGTTTCATAAAATTAGTGGTAACCAACGGAGTGTAACCACTGTTAAATTGCAACCATCATGAAAAGAGAATAAAAATTGAAATAAGTTTTTTGTTTTGTTACTATGTATTTCAAGCAGTATTCAATGTAAGTTTTTAATTTTATTGTTACACGAAACTCTGAGAGTTTCGCTCTAACATACTCGTACTTGAACTTGACGATTTTTTAGTATCTAATTTTATTGAATTTTTAAGAGTTTATGATATAATGCCAACATGTAATGTGAAAGCAACAGATCGGTTGAGCTGGTTTATAATTTATGGTTAATTTTTATCGCCTCTAAAAATAATTCCATTGATGTTCCTGAACAGAAAGTAGCTTTTCGTTTTCCGAATGACAAAATATCCAAATACAAAAATTTTGTAAGAATTGTGCTTCATAGTTTGTCTTCAATCTCAACTTAAAGTTAAAAAAGTATAATGTCACCACAATGTAACTTTACGTTTGCATTTTATCAAGCATGGTTGAACGCCATTGTATTGGGTTATGAAACGAATAAAATTTTATCAGTTCAAGTTATTTTAGTTATTTAAATCTTATAACAAAAATATTATGTAACTAGCGACTCACTCTTGCTTCGCTCGGGTTCGTCCCTAGGTAGGTTTTAATTTGTTTTGAGCGAAACTCTAATTCTTTTTCAAAATAAAAGTAGCTTAAGTTACTCCTTATAATATCAGTTATCTGCCAGTGAAAGTCCCGTTAAAATTGGTCCAGCCGTTTCGGAGATTTGCCGGAACAAACAGACAGATAGACAAAAATTTTAAAAATGGTGTTTTTGTTAGAAGTGCCGTATATAATAATTCCATATGCATTTAGTATAAAGCTGTTATTTTGACATTACATACAGACACTTCAATTTTATTTATCTGTCTATTTATATAAAAGTTTCACAGGAAAAAAACAAAATTTTACATTTATATAATCTGTAAGGGTTGCCATATTTGAAATCTTGTATCACATAATATATAAGGTTAGAATAGTTTGATAAGGTTAAATAAATACATATATAATATGTAAAATACTTAAAATACTTATAACATTAATATTGTATTAAATTACTGTCATTTCGTATGCATGAGAATGTTTTATTCAAAATCTTCAAATATATGTATTAATGTTTGCAAGTTATATGTGGTTCGTGGAAAATTATACTATTGCGTAAACAAGATATCATCATCTCTGTTTTTTTCTATGTTTCTCTGTCATTTTCTATGGAGATCAACGGTTTGTGTTCTTTTATAGTTACTGTATAGTGTTCGCCTAGTTTTCGATAGAAAATTATTATGGCCGGTCCATTTTATTCTAATTTTGTTGTTGTTGTTACAATGAAATTGTCATAAAGTCTTAAATGGTTTGTAAAATGTCGTTAGAATATTAATATGTTTATTATCTAGCCTACAAATCTACATATGTTTTCTTACAATTTTACCACACTCTCGCTAGAAGAGACCGCGAAACAATTCTAGAACTTTTGATTATCTGAACCTTAAGCATTTCTAAGTATAGAAATATCACAGTTTTCATTTTTCACACATTATTGTTTATTAATTTGTATAACGTATTTAGCAAACGTATTTAGTAAAAAAAGTCTGAAATTTTTCTCCCACGAGATTTTTGTAACAATGAAATTTCCATATATAATTATCATGCTCTACGTCAGTGTCCAAAACCTTTCTTACGTGGGTTTTAATCTTATTAAATAGGTATTCCTGAGATATTTGATCTGATGCGACATTCAACGACCACTACTAAATATAAGTCTTTAAACTTTTATGGTCACTGACAATATTACGAGTTACACCCATGATCATGGCGCTTATAACCATGCTGAAATATCGGGAACTCTCAAAAATTACGTCTAACTTGCTAAACACGGTAAATAACCCTCTTTACATCATAATAATATGACCACTACCAGGTTAATCCGCCAAAAACATAAGAACATAACAAGGGACTTATAAATATTTGTCCAAAGTAAAAATCGAATCAGCTACCCCTGGAAAAGACAATTCTGAGTTACAGCCTGGTAGCTACGATGATATTGAGTAATTTAGGATGACACTAATAAAATTTAGAGAAATTTCTTGCATATATCCTTATATTCAGTACTTTTGTAACATCATTTTTTTATTATCATCAGTAATCCATGTGGAAGCTACCACCGACTCGGAAAACGGTTCTGCTGTGAATAGCCCAAGAAAAACTCAGCAGTTGCTCTTTTAAATATTGAATTACAGAATTTATTATAGCAATTTATTGTAGTACAAACAATACATCACTAGTCACTACAAGGCTTTCTCACTAAAAGCGTGGGAAAAATAACAAAATCGCGCCCTTTTTACTTTTTAAACATATACATTCCTATCCGGCTAAGGTCGCATAAATAAATATTTTATACATCATTATAATTTAGTCAAATATATTAATTTCAAACGCTCTGATATAAAAATATTTTTTTCTGTTTGTCTATATATTTATCTTGCGTTTCACATAAAGTACTGAACGGATTTTAACGAAATTTTGTGTAGTAATAACTATTTAACATTTAGGATATCTCTTAGAGGAAAATCTTTCATTCCTACGGGAAAACACAATAACTAACTGGTTGAGTCGTCCTTAGAAAATATGGCGAACGCTGGCCAAACCTTAAAAGATACATCGAAACAATGTACTAGAAAAATATAGGTCTTAAAAAGGCAGGTCTGTGCATATGTGTATCTCCTAAAGTACACTTGTATAACTTTTTTTATCTATTTAAAAAGTTAAACGTACCAAGGAACGCATCCGAGGGAAGCAAGGATAGTATAGTTAGGATATACAATTAAGCTATTACTATTCCGAATTTCACTCAAGTCCACCTCCCATCCTCTTAGGTTAGGAACCATATGATGTTACTTATTATATAACATACTAGCGACTCACCCTGGCTTCGTTCGTGTTCGTCCCTAGGTTGCTTCCCAAAACAAAATTAATTAATTAATTAATTTGGTTTTAATTCTTTTCGTGGGACCCTATTTTTTGTTCTAAAACAAAAGTAGCCTAAGTTACTCCTTATTACATCAACTATCTGCCAGTGAAAATCCCGTCAAAATCGATCCAGCCATTTCAGAGATTTGCCAGAACAAACAGACAGACAGAAATTGTAAAAAATGTTGTTTTGGTATATGTACCGTGTATACATCGGTTATTTTAATATGACAAACAGACACTCCAATTTTATTTATCTGTATGGATGTATTATAGACGAATTTCGACCACTGGTTGAATACTAGTATCAATAAATATTTTTACTCACCTTATAATTTCTTGACAGACCATAGCGTAAGTTTACATTTATTAAGAAGCTTGAAGTAAAATTTAAGATTTTAATACTCTCTCATATATAAAAGTAAAAAGTAGTAAAAAGTAGGTGTATTATAAAAAGAGAAATGCTATGTCAAAAACAAAATGAAAAGACCTGTCAAAAACACTCATAAATAAAAATAAATAAATAAAGTCCCTCGTCCTATTAATGTTAATTGTTTGTTGATGTTTGTGTTTAGTCCATTATGTAAATTTTTGTGTAAATATATAAAAAGTAACAAAATTAAATTGTAGTTATATGTAAAATATGTGATTATTAGTACTAACAATTGTAATTTTTATTTTATCTCTTTATTTTTGTATATATTGTGTTGTCTGTTGTAGGTCCTGATTTTACAACGAATCGCTCTGTTTCTACATGTAATCAGATTAGTATTTTTTTTCTCCCGTTTTTTTACCGGTCATTCTACATAAAGCGTGCCTTCTCCATTCTACGCGACATTGGCGAAGTAAATTGTGCCCAACTGGCACTGATGGAAGCCACTAAACAAAAGAATTGAAAATAAATAAAGAATACACACTTTAAAGCAAAGACGCGTTATAGTACAAGTTAATAGAAGTAACGGTTAGGTTAGGTTAAATTTCCGAATGAAATTTAATTTCCCAATTGAATTCCATTGGAAAATTTTGAGGCCATTAAATATATAGCAATAGCTCATAAATATTATACACGTTTCTCAAACCGACAATCTTATTATGAAATCATATTTGATTACGGTATTAAAATTCTGATCCGCGTATCGACTTCGGTCGAAGTTCAACTTAGTTTTTTTTTTTTTTATTTTGACTATGGATCTTGCTTTAAAGCTTTGATTTAATTTTTTTTATCTTGACTATGACCTGTCAGTAATTCAGCCTAATTAATACATTGGAATTATATATTTGAAGTTATACTTCTTTTGGGGCGTTTGGAAAAAATTATGAGAGTAAAGTTTTTACCATGCGCGTGCACACCGACAGCCAAAAAGAAACATGATGAAGTTAGCTGAAAGCGATATGATTGTATGGACGTAGCAATCTTGCAGCCGGATCTTAGTCCAGATGAAGTTAGCTGCACTTCTTTTACAAACAGAGAGTTGTGACATACGGGATGAAATCTTTAGCTATTTTTGTTCTGTTATGCCAAAAAAATATAACATAAGTACATACACACGTTTTTTTTTTAAATTATAAAAGTTTAATGTACTTACTTACAAGAAAAAAAACTCAGACTCGAAATCGATTTGTTATCCCAATATCACGGCGTCTTTATCTAATCTATACAAATAATAATACTGTAACTTAGCGAAATCTGTACATGAAATATTTTTAAAAACAATGACTTTAACGTATTGTGTATGTACAGAAAATAGACTCTAAAACAATACTTATTAAAATTTTTACCTGTATTTCTGTTTGTCTGTTTGTATATTCGCGTTTCACGCAAAAAGTACTGAACTGATTTTAATTAAATTTTGTGTAATGATAACTTATTACTCGGATCAACATTTAGGATATTTTTTTCACTACAGGAAAATCTTTCATTCCCACGGGAAAACAATAACTGATTCTATCGAGCCGTCCTTAGAAATTTATTTGGCTAACGTAGGCTAAACCTTAATACAAAATTTAAAAAAAATCATTTTAACCTATCATTCCAAACATTTTACTTTCCCATCTCTATAAACTAATAGCATTATAATATCTACTATTAATCCTAGAACGAGGTAACACCAGTTCAGTCTGCAAATATAATTGCATCCATTATTCTTGCATTACAGCGCCGACCGCAAAATGAAAGATTACATTTTCTCTAACACCGTTATTTCATTACCATTTTTCTTTTTACAATTGCGATGCAACTTTGTATTAGCAAATGCTGTTAACTTTAGCTGTGGGTATATTTTTAATACGAGCTTTTGCCTAATACCTAAAATGAGTTTCTTACCGTGTAGTTAAAAATTTCTCACTCAAATGCATGGTTGCTCAAGCTATTTCCTGCGATTTAATAAACAAATTATGATGAAACTTAGTTATATTATTATGACTCACCCTCGCTTCGCTTCTGATTTGTACCTAGTGAAAAATAAAAACAAATCTATCCCACGGGAACTGTACATTTTTCCGGGATAAAAAATTATATTATAAATGTGAAAGTCTGTGAAGATCGATGAATGGATGGATGTTTGTTACATTTTCACGACAGAACCGTTGAACGGATCTGGATGAAATTTGGCACAAAGATAGATTATAGTCTGGAATATTACATAGGCTAGTTTATTCTTTATCCCAGAAAAAAGTACGATTCCCGTTGGACAGATATGTCTTTTTTTCACTAGGGACAAACCCGAAGCCAAGACAGAGTGAGTCGATAGTAATTATATAAATAGATACAAGAAATACAGTTCAGTACCTTTTGCTCTTGTTTATCAACCGATATTGACAAGCTTTAGGGTCTTATATGAAAAAGGTTTGGCAAATTCATACCTATAAATACAATATGTTTTTCTCTAATAAATGGATGAATTTCGACCACTGGGCGAATACCAGTAGTAATAATAATTTGTCTAACTGGTGGATAATGGCGTTCACACAATATAAGCGGATCTGACCATAAAAATTGAAGAAAAGATTCCCCTCTAAGGCTAGAACAATGGCTTTTAAAGGAATTTTGAAATCTGTAAACCTTTTTAACCGACTACAAAAAAAGAAGGTAATTAATTCATCTAGACTTTTAGTATATGTTACGCGATGACTTCGCCAGTCGTATATCAATTTCCATATTTCCTTTTTAATGAATAGGTCGTCGTCTTAGTCCAAACACGTCCACTGGTGGACTAGACCTTCTCCAAAGATTTTCATGACAACCGGTCTTGTGCCATCCGCATTCAGTGGGCTCCAGTAACTTTGACCAAGCCGTCGGTCCACTTTGTGGGAGGCCTGCCCACGCTTCATCTTCCCGTACGTGGTCGCCGTGAATAGGTCCCATATACATTTCAACAAAAAAATCCTTTTCTAAGGATAAATAAATAACTTCATGCATACATTTCTGTTTGAAAGTAATTATGAGAAAAAAGAAATTATGTATGCAAATGTACTAACTCCGCCGTAACGACTTGTAATGGATTTAGATTTGCCGACCTGAAAGCGAGCTTTCTAAATAGGTTTATTTTGCACAAGTCATGGCCTACTCTGTTTCCCACTTCCTGGAAGCCGGTTGACAAACACTGTTGAAACTCAATAGTAATATTACTGTATTACAAGTATAATACATGTTTCGTCCTATGGTTTTGCTCATATTTGTATATTTTTTCATATTTTATTATGCAAGGTAAAGAAAAAACTTGGGTATACTACAGATGTTACTATGTATTATAAATACGAAATTTTATGAAGATATATGACAGATTGAAATCTAATAACAGATTGAATAATTAATTATTGTCATTAATTAATTATTGTTATTAGATTAATACATTAAAATAAGTTTATAATCGAAAAAAAAAATTTTTTTTTCTACGGTTCTCAGTTTTTCCCTTTTATTAAACATTGCTTCTTGCCAAATTTCATGATTCTAGATCAACGGAAAGTACCCTATAGGTTTTAATCCCATTGCAAATATTAAAATTTGTGGCATAAATGGTCGTATCTTTTCATTACGTTGACTTAGAATTTTATTTTTTTAACAGTCCCAAGAGATTGCAGATCTGAGTATTTGATATCGATTTCAAGTGATACCTCCACGCGTTACTGAGAAAAGCGGTCTTGACAGACATACAGACAAATGGATAACGAAGAGATTCTATAAGGGTTCCTTTTTTCTTTTGGGCACACGGAACCCTAAAAAAAACAAGTTTTTATTCCCAATTATTTTATCCCGTTTGATAATAGTCATACTTTAATGTTTTTGAACTCATTAATAAGCTCTTGTTTGACTAGACGTTATTTTTTAATTAAAAATACAATGCATTCGCAGACTAAAGGGATACACGGAGGTCATAAAAGAAAGTGATTGATGGCTGAGTATTAAAATTAGTATATTATACCATTTTTTCATGATATTTTAATCTATACTAATAATATTATAAAGCTGAAGAGTTTGTTTGTTCGTTTGTTTGGTTAAACGCGCTAATCTCAGGAACTACTATTCCGATTTAAAAAATTCTTTTTGCATTGGATAGCCCGTTAACTGAGGAAGGCTATAGGTTATATATCATCCGGGAAAAATGTACGGTTCCCGTGGGATACATTTGTTTTTGTCTAGGGACGAATCCGAAGCGAAGCGAGGGTGAGTCGCTAGTTAAAAATATAATGCATTCGCAGACAAAAGGATACACGGATACCATAAAAGAAAGTGATTGATGCCTGAGTATTAAAACTAGTTTATAATACCATTTGCATTAAAACGCAAAATAAAATATGTCAAATTTATTACCTATAAAACCTCAATTTAAAAGTACGATTATAAATAATTATGAAGAAGGCATAAAAACCAGCCGAAAGATGTAATAAGTAATTAAAAATATCAATAACTATCTAACCCGATAGACATCCTGTCCCAAATTCATTTTTATACCTTAAGTCTGAGGTCTTAAAACAAAAAGGAAATATGTGCATGTGGAAAAAACACAATCAGTTTCTTCCGAATTTTTCCAAATTATTTAATATTTTCCCTAAATATCTAACTGGAATATAACACATATTTTTTTAAAAAGTTCAGTCCAGCCGTATTTCATTTTTTATTTATTTAAAAAAAAATATTTGAAAATCTTATTGAAATAAACATTATTTTCGATACAGAGGCCGAATTTATAGTTTTTAGAATTTTTATCTGTCTGTCTGTTTGTCTGTCTGTCTGTGACTGCTTCACGGAAAAACCACTGGAGGGATTTTGATGAAATTTGTTATGATAATAGCTGGTTATCCGGGTCAACATATAGGATACTTATTACTGCGGGAAAATATCTCATCTCTGAGAAATCTATACTAAACGTTAAAACGTAAATAGGGACGAACCCGAGCGGAGAGAGGGTGAGTCGCTAGTTATATTGTATAGCAATTTAGATTGACATTTATAAGTATTTTATTTCCTCCCTCCTATGTGTGTGTTGGGGTTATTAGCGTCCGGCAGTCCAGTTGGGCGTGAGGCCAAAAGACACACTGAGAGGCGACCCACCTCAGTGGACATTGTACCATGGCGGTTGCTCCTGGTACTTCTCTGATAGCAGAGTAGACTGTGTAAACAATTCAATAACCTGGTTAGTGTGGTCTTTTTCGGCAGGCATGTGGTAGGAGTAAATACATTTCCCAAGTAAAATATATATATATATATATATATATATATATATATATATATATACATATATATATATATATACAGGGTGGAACAAATCGATGGGACATGGAAGAAAAGTACCTTAAATATTGAAGTTATCAAGATTTACTCAAAGGAAACATTTCTTTATTTTTAAAAGTAATAATAACTGCATTTAATTTTTTTAAAAAAAAGCTTACCTGAACCGGGAATCGAACAAAATAAAAATGCAAAAAAGGACACCGTCACTATTTTATCGAATTAATCGATAGGGTCTATGGTAAGGATAAAATCTCTCGAACAAACATTGCGTCTTAGAATTAAAGAAAACGATGAAATCTTACAAATTATACATATCGACTCTAACATCGTGGAACAAAAGCGTAAGACAAGGAAGAAAAGTGTTTTAAACACTGAAAATATCAAGTTTCACTCCAAAGAAACATTATTTTATTTTTAAGAATATGATAAACTGGATTTAATTTTTTTTAAAAGAGGACCTAAACCGGTAATCGAACCAGCGAAAAATGCAAAAAGGTACACCGTTACTATTTTATCGACGAAAATTGTAGAAAACTGAAGAAAAGTGTTTTCCACTTTCTATGCGTTTGTTCCACAATGTTAATTAAAGTCGACATGTATGTATAAATTGTAAGATTTCATCGTTTCCATCAATTGTAACATACAATTTTCGTTCGAAACATTTCATCCTGTCTATCTACTAATTCGATAAAACAGTGACGGTGTACCTTTTTGCATATTTCGTTGGTTCGATTACCGGTTCAGGTCACCTCTTTTAAAAAAAATTAAATCCAGTTTATCATATTCTTAAAAATAAAATAATGTTTCTTTGGAGTGAAACTTGATATTTCAGTGTTTAAAACACTTTTCTTCCTTGTCTTACGCTTTTGTTCCACGATGTTAGAGTCGATATGTATAATTTGTAAGATTTCATCGTTTTCTTTAATTCTAAGACGCAATGTTTGTTCGAGAGATTTTATCCTTACCATAGACCCTATCGATTAATTCGATAAAATAGTGACGGTGTCCTTTTTTGCATTTTTATTTTGTTCGATTCCCGGTTCAGGTAAGCTTTTTTTTTAAAAAATTAAATGCAGTTATTATTACTTTTAAAAATAAAGAAATGTTTCCTTTGAGTAAATCTTGATAACTTCAATATTTAAGGTACTTTTCTTCCATGTCCTATCGATTTGTTCCACCCTGTATATATATATATATATATATATAATTTCTGACATTGAGTTTTGTTTGGCATCAATTACCAACTACTGCTGGATATAATCTTATTTTGAGATTATGTTATGAGTCATTCCTTGTACTTTCCGGTCTAGTTAAGATGCAGCACAGATGTGGAAGCTGACATTTAATATAAAGTAGTAAGCGGAGAAGGTCTGCCATTATAATTTAAGATAACGACTTAGATTGACCTTCCTTTCACGTTTTCCTTAATTAAAATATATTTTACTCAATGAAATGCTTAACTAAGCAAATTTTTCAAGAGTTGCTACCCTGAAAAATTATTTGATTACCACAGATATATAGCTTCATGTGGTATTTCCTAATAAACATTTCCACACATAGATAATCTTATTTTTTCTTTATACTTGTAACATTTTAATGTCGTATCGTCTTCTGTTTAGAAATCGGTTAAAAAGAGAACGCGTTTAATATGCTATTTGTATTCACATAACAGGTTCCATAGTTATCATATTATGGAGATCTTTACCTCAAAACATTTCAGAGACGTGACCCTTTAGGGCACCACATTGTTGGACCACCTTGGATCTATATATATATTTATATATAATATTATAAAGCTGAAGAGTTTGTTTGTTAGGTTGAAAGCGATAATCTCAGGAACTACTGATCCGATTTGAAAAATCCTTTTTACATTAGATAGCCTGTTAACTGAGGAAGGTTATAGGCTATATATCATCCCGGAAAAATGTACCGTTCCCGTGAGATAGATTTGTTTTTGTCTAGGGAGGAAACCGAAGCGAAGCGAGGGTGAGTCGCTAGTTTAAATTTAAAAGGAGAGAGAGAAATCTACGTGTGGAATTTTATATCAAGCTTTTTCCTTTATAACTTGCCAGTACCCACACGAACGAAGTCGCGCGTATGGCTAGTTATTGATGTTATAGGGATTGAAAGAGCAATTCATCATAGTTTTAAATGCCAAGAGCAATTATCATACTGAAATATGTGGTGATGGAAAATTTTTAAGTAAAACAGATATTTTATTACCGAAACCAGTTTCTGAGTAGACGGTATGAATTAGAATTGTAAAAAGTGAACGTGTACCATAAATTAGCTAAGGCTTAAATGAAAGAAAGTTATATATATATAAACGCGTGTTATCGGAAGAATTCGAGCGTATTCGGGTGTCATCGCGACTTGGTACCTTATAGTTGGTTGTCGGTTAACTTGAAGCAGTACTTTTAAAACCGTTTTATCTTATTAAAGTTTGCTAAAGTATACCTTTCAGCATCTTACTGCCTTCACAAATCAATTTTATATCAATAATTTGCCTCACAAATACTTTTTTCTAACAGTTAATTAAAGAAATTACCGTCGTTAGTAGTAGCGTCGTTATAAGATAACTGGCGAGGAAGCTAAATAAGGTCAGATACAGTATAGTTACCGGATACCCATTTTAACTATTAAAATGGCTATATCAAACGGATAAACGGACAGACAACCAAACGGACCTGGTACAATCATTAGGGTTTCATTTCAGCCATTTGACTACGGAAACCTAATAAATAAAAGTAAAAAATAAATGTAGTATATGTATGTGTATTGTATTCAACCCCTTTTTTAACGTCCCACTTCTGGGCACTGGCCTCCCTTCAATACGAGGGGGATCAGGCCATAGTCCACCACGCTGGCCAAGTGCGGATTGGCGGACTTCACATGTCTTTCGAAAACTTGCTAGGTTTTCTCAGACATGAAGGTTTCCTTACGATGTTTTCCTTCACCGTAAAGCAAGTGGTAATTATGTTAGAAATGATTCGCACATGAAAATATCAGAGGTGCGAGACCCGAGTTTTGAACCCGCTTCACTCGGATTCCCAAGCGAACGCGTTACCACTGGGCTACCACTGCCTCAAAGTAGTATATAGATATTATAAATTATAGATGCAATCATTCATTTAATTCTTGTACCTAGTAATTACTTGAAGCGAGTGCCTTCAACTGATACACATAAAACCAGTTTCAAGCCATCATTTTACTACGCATTTTAAATAGAATCGTACAACTATGTAACATGGGATTAAATAATAAGTATTATTAAGAAGTAAGGGCGTAAGCACACGAGGCATTTTTAACGCACTGTAAAAACGTTTTCGACGCGTTTTTCACACGCTTGTATCGACAAGTAATCTGCGTTTTTTACCCGACTGCATGACGCGAAGGAGGGTAATGTGTTTATCAGCCTATGTGTGTATGTGGGTTTGTACCTTTGTGGCACTATTTAGACCAAACGCGTGGGCCGATTTTGATAATTGATACGTCGTTTGATTCGTCATTACGGCGCGAATGTCATAGAAAGCATAAAATTTGGAAAAATCAAAACGGTCGATTTTAGACGCCATATTGTGAAAAAGAAAAAAAAATGAAAATCAACGAACTATGTCAAGTGGGGTGTCATTGAATAGGTATTTAAGAATTATTTTTAGGTTTCTTTTATCATTTTCCATTTTAAATAATGATTTAAATTTGGTTAACAACCATTCTCAAAGATAAGATATTTTCCCGCTTTTCTTTCTACCTGGGAACGCATCACGAGAAAGCCACTGGACAGATTTAGATTTTTAGTATGATGCTAGCTGGTTGTCCGGGTCAACATATAGGATACTTTTTACTGCGGGAAAATATCTCATCTCTGAGAAATCTATACTAAACGTTAAAACGTATCTATGGACGAACCCGAGCGGAGAGAGGGTGAGTTACTAGTTGTACAATAAGAGACTCGGCGGTCTATAAAAGGCAAGCAATCTCACAGAAACTATGAGTGCTTGACTACGAATATGTGCGTCCTTCACTGTAGCCAAATAAATATACTTTGAGCTTTTTTAATAAATTAAATGGATTCATATGACAAGTAGAAATATGATCAACACTACCTAACCTACCTAATACTTGTTGTAATTTACACAACAGTTTTTTTTTTCCTCTATTTTAAAAACAAAGCTGTATTTCTAAGATTATATTCTATATACATACGAGTCATCTATATAGATAAAATATTTTTTTTGGCTTTTTTAAAGTTTAATATGTATTTTATATCACTAGAATTAATATTTAAAAAGTCAATAATTATGTATTAAAAACTCTTTCGGTAGATTGATTGTTTGGATAAATAAACACTGAAACGACTAGCTGATGGATACAGTTGATATAAGATGGTGTTTTATATTATTAGAAATCATAAGTGGATAAAGTGTTTACGAATGTAGGCAAAATTTAAGTACGGCGTGTATAAAAACATTGAACTAATTTAACTAAAATTTTTCATTTACTTTTGCTTGTTAAAAATAATACTATCAATTAATCGGACTATTATAGTTGTCAAAGTGTGTGTGTTTGTGTGTGTAACATATATATATATATATATATATATATATATATTTGTTACGTTACTCCTTCATGCTGAAACGGCTGGACCGATTTAGATGAAATTTAATACTCTGATAGACTATGACTGGTACCACATAGGCCATACCAATCGCTATTAATAATTATTTAGCTTTTCAAAAAGTATTAAAATTTATCAATCACACTATAATGTGCAATATCCATGTACACACAGCAAAGGTCAATAAACTTCAATAGAGCGCCGTGCATCACGTCCGAGTGAACGTGACGTAAAATGGCGGCTTTATACTTCCACTGAGAAACCTGTCTAATAGTCTTGCTCTCGATTTAGGGCATGCGAGACTATACATTACTAATATTATAAATGTGAAAGTTTAGATGTTTGGATGTATGTTTGTTACTCAATAACGAGAGAACGGTTGCACGGATCTGAATTATATTTGGCACAGAGATAGATTATATCTGGAATAGCACATAGGCTACTTTTCATTTTGGAACAATGTACGGTTCCCGTGGGATAGATATGTTTTTGTTTTTCACGTTATTTTTTTGTTGCACTATACATTCTCATTTATTCAATCTATACATATAATAAAATTGTAACTAAGCCAAATCTGTATATTAAATATTTTTTGGAAAATCTTATTGAAATAGACATTATTATCGATACAGAGGCCAAATCTGTAGTTTTTAGAATTTTTGTCTGTCTGTCTGTCTGTTACCGCATCACGATAAAACCAGTGAATAAATTTTGATGAAATTTGATATGATGATAGCTGGTTATCCGGGTTAACATACAGGATGCTTTTTACTGCGGAAAATGAATACTAAACGTTATGAGAAATCAATATTAAACGTTAAAACGCAACTAATACTATTTTTTTTAATTTACGCGAATATGTCCAATATTTAAAATAATCTATATCTAATCTGTAGTATCTAATACAACACACCCCCCTTCCCTTCCCCCACATTAGTAACCCCATAAACTACACGCAAAAATCTCATCTCTTTCTGTTCGTCCGTTAAAGAACTACGTGAAAGACGGACAAAACAACAAACAAACTGTAAATTTAAAAGATATTAGTAAGGATACAAATAGTACAGTTATATCCTCATTATCAACGAGATATAAATAATTCGAGCCAAACAGGAAATACTGACCGTGACCTTCGCCGCAAAAGGCCTTTCCCAACCGTTTACATTTTATATGATTAATTAATCATCCAGGGCAATAACACCAATTTGTTATCAACTAGCCACCCTTCCTGACTTTGTTCGTGTTCGTCTGTCTGTCCGACCCAATGTTCCCTCGCATTTACTGAACTGCTGACTGTCTTGCAAAAAAAGTTCAGGTAGACTTTTCTGTCATGGTTCTTTAAAAAATATCATCAGAAGAGCCACCATTGATATTCCTGCTCTTATTCAGCTTTCTGGAATAAGTCGAGATGATGACAAGAGACCTGATGGTCTGTCGCTGGTTCCTTGGGGAAGTGGACGGGCCCAATTGTGCGCGATATCACAGTGCGCAAAAGTACGCGCAGACACAAGTGCACTCTATTCTTCTATTCCTGTCACTCTCATACTCCGATGAGATGACTACTCGACACGACCGGTGAGAGTTAAGGCGCAGGATCGACGGCTTTACATGCTCTCCGAGGCACGGGGATGAAACACCGGCAACTTCCCAACTCAGGGCTGTTACTGAGACTTACTAAACAGAAAGACTGTATAACTAAACTTGGCCCGACCCGGAGCTCGAACCCAGGACCTCTCAATGTGCAGCCGTATACGCTAGCCAATACACCACCGAGGCATGTGTCCCTGTAATAAATATTAGTTCTAGAAATATCTGTCGCAGTAAATAATACTTAGAAATGCATAATATTAACAAAACAAAAAAGTAAAAAAGAAACGCTACGTTCAAAAATAATGCGGTCAGAGACATCGAGGTCAAACCATAAACAACATTTTATAAATTATTTATTTTTTGTTTTTTTTTTGTTCTAATTTTTTCCATACAACTAATCTAAGTGTTATCCACTTTTTAAGTAAAAGAAGTTTATATGCCGACTTCAAAATGTGTTGAATGAATGTGTATTTATGTATATGAGATACGTAAAAGCACATAACTCAAAAACAAGCTTTATTTTTAAATTGCTAGCTACATATGTGTCATTTAGACAAAAGCGTAATACGTACATACACTCATTTTATAAGGAGCGTGTCTGTACAAAAATGGGGAGTTAAAAGAGGATGTATGTATTGTATTCAGCCCTTTTTAACATCCCACTGCTGGGGATGGGCCTCCCTTCAATACGAGGGGAATCAGGCCATAATCCACCACACTAGCCAAATGCGGATTGGCGGACTTCACATGTCTTTTGAAAACTTGCTAGGTTCTCTCAGACATGCAGGTTTCCTCACGATGTTTTCCTTCACTGTAAGGCAAGTGGTAATCATGTTAGAAATGATTTGCACATGAAAATATCAGAGGTGCGAGACCCGAGATTTGAACCCGCTTCACTCAGTTTCCCAAGCGAGCACAATATCTTAGGCTTTATATAGTCAGAGTCAAACTTACTAAATCGAACACGAACTCATTAAATATTCAAACAGGAGTGAAATATATTCAGACAAGTTTTATTTTACGCTAAACAATACTATATAAAAGTTCCAGGTGTTCAAATTTGAATAGAATAAATTAATAGTAAAAAAATATTTCTAAAAACAAGCTTTATAGGTTTGTTTACTTCATTTTAGAGCTTTTAGATTCCTGTTAAAATGAAAGTTATTTTTAAAAATGTAATTTTTTTTTTACTATAAAATTCATCTTTTTTTTTAGAAATTTGGGTACAAGTCATGATGTAGGTCATTTAACTACTTAATTAAGCCGACTGAATCATAACAACTGCACACAAAAAAAACGTGTGTGTGTACTTATGTACGCACGTACGAAGTTATACTTCTTTGGCGTTCTTACAAAAATATTTGATAGTAGGTAAGTACTTTCGACGGATCCCGGTGCGCAATTCAGGTTCACACTTGTCCGAATTTATATATTTTTTAACCTATTAATTTCCTATAATCTCACAAATATCTATACAGATAAATAAAATTGGAGTGTCTGTTTGTAATATTAAAATAACCACTTTTTACTAAATGCATATGAATATATAATAATAATAATGTCCTCCTGACCGATTCCGGCCACGGCGGCCAATCTCATTGAGACTAGCCAACTGCGCAGGAGATATTATAGTGCACAAATGTACGCGCAGACACAACGTGCACTCTCTGTTCCTGTCACTCTCAAATGAATGAATATATATATGGTACTTATACTGAAACAACATTTTTTTACAATCTTTGTCTGTCTGTTTGTCTGTCTGTCTGTCAGTTGGTTCCAGCTAATCTCTGAAATGGCTGGACCGATTTAGACGGGACTTTCACTGGTAGATAGCTGATGTAATAAGGAGTAACTTGGCTACTTTTATTTTAGAAAAAAAATAGGGTCCTACGAAAAAAAACCAAATTAGTTAATTAATTTTGTTTAGGGAAGCAACCTAGGGACGAACCCGAGCGAAGCAAGGGTGAGTCGCTAGTTAGAAATATAATATATAATCTTATTAATATAACAAAAAAATCGTAGAGGTGTTTGAATGTTCGTTACTGAATTACGCGTACACTTTATAAAGATATTTTTTAGAACAGCAAACAGATGAAACATATCCTGTAGTGATTCTCTAAGGACTCAAATTTTCCTGTAACTCGACAACTAAATCATTACATCACAAAAAAATACATTTGTAGGTAAATATAGTCTAGTCAACAAGTGCCTTTTATAATAATAGTAATAATATTAGGAATTTTCCTACTCTTTTTGAATCTTTTTTTAGGTTTGTAAAATCTCAATTAGTTAAAAAAAAAAACTAAACCCCTTTTTTTATTTTTAGTTAATTGTTTATTACTTTTGACTTGGGGGGTAAGCTAGTGAATGCGTTACCATGGTAACCGTTGTTATTGTCTGACAAATGTTAAATAATATTATATTCTTTCCTTAAATGATATTCCATAAATGTATGATTGTAATATGCCTAATATGCGTTATTTTTAGTATCTCACCTATCCTAATTATTTAAAACATAAATTGAATTTCATAAAGAGTAGGTACCGATAACCTACAGAAATTTTACTTCTTACGCGTGTACACATTCATACACGCACTCTTTAATTTTTTATTATTTTAAGTTTTTATTCTTTTATACTGCATTTAAAAAAATAATAAAATAACCACGTGTGGCCGCAGCCAAATGTTAGTATAGGCAAACGTCGATCAAAATTAATATACACTGAGGTACTTTTAAAGATTTCTTTTAAACATAAGCCATTAATAAAGTAAAAGCTGGTCATTAACCTTTCTAAATTTACCAGCATATCCAATGATATTAAATATTTTCATACCATGATATTAGAATTTAGATATGCACAACGCAATCGTTATGCGTATCTAAATTCTAATAAGATGGTATAAAATTTAATTGACGTCATTGCGATTAATTACGACACGTTTGGCTCAGTTTGTAGTGACCCTACTTGCTGTGCCAGCGGTCGCGGGTTCGAGTCCCGCTGGGGGTATTCATTTGTGTGGTGAGCATATATATATTGGCAACTCGACACGACAAGTGTGAGATCAGATGCAGGATGGCACTGCCAACTACTCAACTCTGGCTGTAGCTGACATTTTTTTGAAAAAAAAAAAAACTCAAAAAATAAATTTAGCCCAACTGGTAACTGGGATTCAAACGCAGAACTTCCGGATCTGTTGCCGTACGTACTAGCCACTAGACCACAGTATGTGTTTTGTGTATTCAGCCCTTTTTTTAACGTCCCACTGCTGGGCACGGGTCTCCCTTCAATACGAGGGGAATCAGGCCATAGTCCACCACGCTGGCCGAGTGCGGGTTGGCGGACTTCACACGTCTTTCGAAAACTTGCTAGGTTCTCTCAGACATGTAGGTTTCCTCACCATGTTTTCCTTCACCGAAAGGCAAGTGGTAATCATGTTAGAAATGATTCGCACATGAATACATCAGAGGTGCGAGACCCGGGATTTGAACCCGCTTCACTCGGGTTCCCAAGCGAGCGCGTTACCACTGGGCTACCACTGCCTTAAACTTACCACACCAGACTTACATAGACCACAGACGCAGTTATAAACCTACTCATTAGAAAAAGAAGTTCTAAGTTCAATCTCTCTATTTACGAATAGAGTTTATTATTATCATATTAGATGTACATATAAACTGAATAGTTTTTTGTGCATATTTGTCTAAACTAGTAAAAAAATTACTTTGTTTTTTTTTTCACTATGTTGAAAACATGAAATAAAACTTAGTGCCGCGTCTCCAGGGCCCCAACGCCGTGAAAGAGCTGAGTTACGGATTCCACGGTTGATAAATGCTAACGCAGGATTTTCATTCTTTATAATTTTATATTTTAATTATTCACTTTTGTCTTAGACTTATATTAGTGAACACATATTTTAATATTTTTTGTAAACTAAATAATTGTTAATTAAATAATATTTTTTTTAAAAAGAATTTTTTTAATCGTCCGAACATAACTGCCATTGTTTTTTTTCCAACTTTGGTTTTTTTTTTGTCAGGAAAAAATCTATAGGATTTTTTTTTTATTAAGGTATGTTTTCTTATTTCTCACATGTTACTTAAATTACAAATTGAATTAAGTATAATGAATTAATTAAATAAAAAATATTCTTCCTCCTTGTCAATGTCAGTACCACTTTCAGTACCAGTGCCACCTACACTTGTCCTGTCCTTGTCAGGGTCAGAATTTTCACATGTCAGTTTGGTACTATTCAATTTCAAGTAGGTTTAAAACTAAACAGAAAAGTCTAATATGAACTCTTAAGTATTAATCTTTTACGGAAACTACCTTAATAATTTTAAATTCTGTACTCTTGAGAAAAGAGTTGGTAGAGAAGAAAAAAACTTTCTCTTGCTCCAGAAAAAAACTTCGTTCTTTCATGTTTTTTACGCTTTTTTTTCACGACTGCAAAAAAACTGTTTTTTTGCAACACTATTCTGAACGCGATTTGAAAAAGTCTTTTTACAGATAAAAACACTATTATGTAATAAATAATAAATATCTCATATGGTTGTTTTTGCCAGCATCTCACAATGAAGCTGTCATTATGTAGCCGGATGTATATACAGATAAAAAATTAAATACGAGTATAATAGGTACCTAATGCCTATGAGTATATTATTAATTTGGTTTTAAATTTTTTTTCGCGGAACCCTCATTCTCTTTCTAAAATAAAAGTAGCCTAAGTTACTCCTTATTGCATCAGCTATCTGCAAGTGAAAATCCCGTCAAAATCAGTCCAGCCATTTCAGAGATTAGCCGGAACAAATAGACAGACAGACAGACAGACAGACAGACAAAAATTGTAAAAAATGTTGTTTTGGTATATGTACCGTGTATACATCCATATGCATTTAGTAAAAGCTGTTATTTTAATATTACAAACAGAGACTCCAATTTTATTTATCTGTATAAATTATGACTTAATACGTATGTAAAAATAAATATAAGGGCAAGTGGTAGTTATTAAACCACATTAATATTTTCTTGTTATGTTTTAACTTGTTTGTACATTTTAAAAGCATTAAAGTAGGAAACTACAAATAAATATCTTTTTGTTTTTATAAATATGGCAATAGTATTACTTGTTTTCGTTTATGGATTTTTAAATTTATAAATATAGTAACACTAAATAACATTATTTAATATAAATTAAAACTCATTTTTTAAATAACATATTCGTTAAAAAATAATTATGAAAATCGATTCTCAATTGGCGCAGTTATCGAGTGACGAACACAAAAACAAAGCTAAAATGAGTACTTCCTCTTCTTGAAATCTGTCTATTACATATCTTTATGGTATTTATATATTTAACTAGCGACTCACCCTCGCTTCGCTCGTACGTTACGTTTTACATAGATATTTAAAATAGTCATTTGCCAGCGTTAGCCATATAAATTTTAATATATATATTTTTTTTAACTTTTCTGATGTCTTAATACTTATTATCCTATTCCGGACTAAGAGAAATCCAAAAAATCAAATATCGTTAAAATTGGTCCAGCCGTTCTTGAGTTATAAATGGTGTAACCACAGTTAAGATATAAACTTTACTATTGTGTAACTAACATGACTTTGTTTTATATATGTATATAGATTTTTACAACCGTTGGTAAGTATTTCACACATCCATCATATTGTTATATTGCAAGTTATCGTCTTACACATTA
The DNA here is from genome assembly GCA_905404265.1 of Fabriciana adippe. Classification (NCBI taxonomy): domain Eukaryota; kingdom Metazoa; phylum Arthropoda; class Insecta; order Lepidoptera; family Nymphalidae; genus Fabriciana; species Fabriciana adippe. Next base: position 3,351,368 of record FR990010.1, read on the forward strand.
TATAATGACCGTAATTTGTATTTTTTTAAAATCGTTATAATATTATCTATCAATGCAATCATTATTTACGCTTTATTTAAAGTAAATTATGTAATTTGCATACTATTCTTTATTGCACTAAAAATAAATAAAACTTAACATTTTTGAGCGGAACCCTAATTCTTTTTCTAAAGTAAAAGTAGTCTTAGTTACTCCTTATAATATCAGTTATCTGCTAGTAAAAGTCCCGTCTAAATCAATCCAGCTGTTTCGGAGATTAACCGGAACAAACAGACTGACAGACGAAAGATACTCAGAAAAAAATGTTAAAAATTATGTTTTTCTTATAAGTACCATATTATATAACTTCATTATCATATGTACATATTTACTAAAAAGCTGTTATTTCGATGTTGCAAACAGGCACTTCAATTTTATTTATCTTTATAGATAAAATGATTTGTTACGTAAAGATTCATTAACATTCATTAAATAGCAAAATTTTTTAGGAATAAAATAATAGTTTTGTTTGTTTCTTTAAAATAAAATTGTTGTAGAGTCAAGCTTAGTTATTAAGTTTTTCTATCAGAAGTTCTCAGTAACAGCCTGGAGTTGGAAAATTGACGGTGTTTCAACCCCGTGCCTCGGAGAGCACCCTCTTAGGGGTTGAATTTTGAAAAACGCTGAAACACGTAACTCATTATTTTTGCCGTACTCAATTCATACGAAATTTCATGCAAATATGACCAAGGAATAAAAAGTTTCATACAAACTTTTATCCCCTATTTCACCCCCTTGGGGGTTGAATTTTGAAAAAGCCTTCCTTAGTGGATGCCTTTGTCATATGAGGAATACGTGTGCAAAATTTCAATTTTCTAGCCTTAAGGGTTTGGGCTGTGCGTTGATACATCAGTCAATCACTTTTGCCTTTTATATGTATATACAGATTATTTCACTTATACCGTAATGTAATGACCGATTGGAATCAATTAAATTCAAGTCCAACGTGACAACAAACCAAAAAATGGTCACCCATCAATTTCGTGCCACTGAATCAGTTGTTTAACTTTGATCTGCTATATGATGCTTTAACAGAACTACGCCATTGATCATTAGGTTCTATTTAATTGGAAACGTACGTCATAACTTGTTGACATTTTATTTATTGCGTGCAAAGTACACTTATGTTTAAATAATAACTTCTACGTGTTATGTAAAGTGCCAATAGATGATATATGTATTTGATTTTTAACTAAAGTTTTACCCTGTATTTTTTTAAGTATAAATAAATAAATATGTTGGGACATTAACAGACAGCACCATCTAGTTCCATGGTTAAGCTACGAGGCTTGTGTTATGGATACCAGATAGTTAATACGCTACACATATATAACTTTAAATGCATACATATTATAAACATAAACACCTATGACTGGAGTACAAACATTCATGCTCATCGCACAAATGAATGCCCCCAGCGGGACAGCAAGTAGTGTCATTACAAACTGAGCGAAACGTATCTTCAATGATCATCAATCGTATGTTGTTTTACTCCTCCTGGTTGTTGATGAAACGGTGAATGGATTTGGATGAATTTTAGGACACAGACACCTGGAGTATCACATAGGCTATATATTTTTAGGCATAGAGGGACACAACCCAGTGAAGCGAGAATAAGTTGTATAAAACAATTACCTATAACTTGGGCCGTAGGGCCCGTAGGATTCTTATGACGATTTGATAGAAGTAAAATGCATCCTCAAAGAAAGCTACCTACCTACTTGTTTATCTTATATTTTTGTCTTTTTACTATTTCTATCATGTCATTATCATACATACCCTCAAATGTGTAAGATTGTAAATTCCTACACAGAGCCAGGAGAGCTCTTGGGGCAGTCTTGAGGTCAGATCTAGGCTAAAACGCTTTTGCAAATGGTTACCGGAGTATGGTGGTCCGGAGTTGGCTCACTACGGAGGAAGGAGGAGATCATATTGAAGAAACTCTACGTTCTCTCTCGCTTTCATTCCCTTGTTTGCTCCATGGATAACGAAAATTATCTAAAAATTATTAATTTGGTATTCTTGGCCTAACCGACACTAAGGATGTCACTTTAAAAAAATCCTTCGAAAAAATGGTAAATTTATCTTTCGATGAATTTTCACTGACCCAAGCATCCCTACTTGTTAGAAACGGTGGTATTGGCGTGAGACAAATTTCAAGCATAGCTGTTCCAGCTTTTCTCGTTTCTGAGTACAGTGTTCGAGAACTCTGTTCTCAAATTTCAGAATCAAACCAAAACATTACTGGTGCTGTAGAAAAATGGAAGTCAAGATGTCCTGATGTTGACATCCCAGAGGAAGTTTCCATACAAAAACTTTGGGATGCGCTATTAGTTCATTCTACATTACAAAATTTGGTTCATAATCTTTGGAGTGACGTAAACCGTGCCGGAGTGTTAACGTCATCCGCCAAATAAACGGGGCACTTCACGTCACACACGTCCTACCTTCAACTAATCTCGGTACACTTTTGGATAATGATAGCTTCCGAATCGCTTTAGGTCTCTGTGCACTGAGCACAGATACCCGTATGGAAAAGAAGTTGACTGTTATGGACTCCATCGACTCTTTTGCAAAAGAAGTTCAGGTAGAATTTTCCGTCATAGTTCCCTAAACAATACCATCAAAAGGGCTCTTGCCACCTTTGACATTCCTGCTCTTATTGAGCCTTCTGGAATAAGTCAGAATAATGGCAAGAGACCTGATGGGCTGTCGCTGGTTCTTTGGGGTAGTGGACGTGCCTTATTGTGAGACGCTACATACGTTGACACATTGGCCCCGTCCCATGTCAGGGAGACGGAGTCTAAAGTGGAAGCCGCGGCGGATGACTGAACTGCTCAAGTTACGTAATACGCATCCCTTAGTCAAAATATGTTTTTATACCATTTGCTGTAGCAACCCTTAGTCCATGGAGTCAAAGTGCTAAGCATTTCTTAAAAGACATAACACCTCGTCTTATCGCCTCTACTAGTAGTGGGGACTGGAGAGCTGGCTCATTTTTCGCCCAAAGAATCGGCATTGCCATTCAGCGGGTGAACGCGGCTAGCATTCTTGTCACTATTCCACGCGGACATGACTTGTACAGTAATAATTAAGTATATTTGTACTTTTCTATGATGTATACTAGGTATACTGTAAACTTAAAATTAAAAAATATATAAAAGTCTTATATTACTTTATTTTTTAACCGACTTCCAAAAAGGAGGAGGTTCTCAATTCGTCGGAATCTTTTTTCTTCCTTTTTTTTATGTATGTTCACGGATTATTCGAAGACGGCTGAATCGATTTGGAAAAATTTTTTTTTGTTTCAAAGGGTATTCTTCCCCGGTGGTCCCATATAAATTTTATCGAAATCGGTCAAGCGGTTTTTAAATAAATGGCTTAATCGAATATTATGTTTTTATTAAAAATCTTTCTTCTTACAAATTACTTGCTTATTACGTCTACACTAAAAATGGAAAAATAAAAACTTTTAAAAAAAAAATAAAAACCGACTTCCAGGCACTGAAAAGTAAAAAATAACTAAACAGGGGTTTTCATTTAGAATAGATACCTAATCAAATATTTTCGAAGTCGGTGCCAGCCAAAACAAATCAAAACACACGTGCCTGGAAGTCGGTTTTTATTTTTTTTAAAAAAGTTTTTATATATTTTTATTATTAAAATATTTAAATGCAAAAATATTCTCAGAAATAGTATTTTTTATTCCTTAAAAAACATATTATCTTCTTTTCGAGAATTTTGTAAACCTATTGTTCCTAATTTTTTTTTAACTGCCTCGGTGGTGTAGTGGCTAGCATGTACGGCTGCACACCCGGAGGTCCTGGGTTCGAGTCCCAGGTCGGGCCAAGTTTAGTTATTGAGTCTTTCTGTCTAGTAAGCCTCAGTAGCAGCCCGGAGTTGGGAAGTTGGCGGTGTTTCACCCCCGTGCCTCGGAGAGCACGTAAAGCCGTCGGTCCTGCGCCTTAACTCTCACCGGTCGTGTCGAGTAGTCGTCCCACCGGAGTATGAGAGTGACAGGAATAGAGAGTGCACTTGTGTCTGCGCGTACATTTGTGCACTATAATATCTCCTGCGCAGTTGGCTAGTCTCAATGAGATTGGCCGCCGTGGCCGGAATCGGTCAGGAGGACATTATTATTATTAAATTTTTTTTAACTATTATCTGTAGATGGAATCGTCTACACATGAACTAACCTTGTAGTTTAAGTTTAATGACATCACAATAATTGTCTCCTAAGTATAGAGTCAAGTCACATAATTGTTCTAAAAATATTTACTAAAAAATGGTTTTCGCCAAAAAACATACACAATAGCGTGAACTGACTTTTTATTATGAATAATTTATACCTATATTATATAGTTGATTTTCAATTGTTTTTGACCGACTCTTTAAAAAAAGATGTACTAAATTCGTCTGTACGTATTTATGTTTGGGTAAATTTTCGTTTAGGGTTCTGTTGATATTTTAAGGGTTTTTGCTAAAAAAATTGGGTGGCACCACATAAATACATATATGTAAAGAGAGATGAAATAATTAAAAAAAAAAAAGTGTGTCGGTGTGCTTTGATTTGTCTGGCATAATTACTTCTAAAATATCTGATTAGGTGTCTATTCTAAATGAAAACTACCAATCAGTTAATTTTTTACTTTTTAGTATTTTTTTTTTACTCTTTTTTTTTTTAAGTTTGTATTATTCCATTTTTAGTGCAGACATAGCGCCTTCTCACTTAGCTACAACAACTACACTGCTAGAAAGTCTTTTTTTTTTTCAAAAAAGTCATAGTAATTTTTTTTTAATTAAAACGTGAAGTAAAATCCATTATCCGTATACACAATACACACCAATTGTGTGCTTCCTCCTTTTTAAATAGGACATTTAAAATAATAGATAGCAATTATATTGATCGTTTCCAAATAACTTTGAGAAAGTTAATCTTATGTCAAAATTATTTTATAGTGTATAATTTAAATTTATTAACCAACTAAGAGTATAACAAATTACGTAACGTTAATCGTAAACGTTTATTTTTACTGTTATTTTATGCATAGTCGTTAAAGAAAACAATGGAATTTAAGTATCTATATAATAAAAATTACAGCTATAATGCTTGTCAACTCATTTGTCGTGTTCATAGACGTAGTGACCGTGGAATACTCTTATGAAATTGACCACTCTCTAGAAAGAGAGAAAGCCAACGTGCGGCCAATAACCTGTGTTTTATTCCAATTGGAATTTAAAATGGAATGTACAAAAAATATAATATCATTGAAAATTATAACATTACTAGCGACTTACCCTCGCTACGCTCGGTTGCGTCCCTACGTATGTTTTTTTTTTGAGTGAAACCCTAATTCTTTTTCTAAAACAAAAGTTGTCTAAGTTACTCTTTATAATATCAGCTATATGCCAGTGAAAGTCCCGTTAAAATTGGTCCAGCCGTTTCGAAGATTAGCCGGTACAAACAGACAGACAGACAAAAATTTTAAAAATTGTGTTTTTCTTATAAATACCGTATATAATTCCATATGCATTTACATTTATGACAAACAGACACTTCAATTTTATTTATCTAAATCTATAGATAATGGAATGTAAAATGGTTACAAATAGCTACATTAATCGTATTTCAATTAATACAGAAGACATCTGGCCGCACTTTCGTTCTGTATCTGTCGCTTTTCCATCATTTTCAGCTGACGGCTGACAAGGAAACACTCTCTATGTCTATGGTCGCGTTATTCCGTAACTTTATGTAACTCGACAGCTAATTCAGAGATACTTTTGTATGCTTGATGTTTGATACAGTTACTGTTGTAAATCGGAAGAGAAGTTATGAAGTTATAAGCGAATATATGGCTGATGTACTTTTTGTAATATAAAAAGATAGATCGCCTGAATAAATTTTTTAAAATACTATTATAACTCATAAATCATTTAATCTATCCAGGTACGGATTATATTTGGGGGGCTTGAACTAACATTTTTTGGGGGCCTAAACTAATTGTATTGTTGTCTTAAGTATTAATTTAAATGAAATTAAGATAATGCTATTGTTTGGTTGTTATTTGATATCAGAGTTATTAGGCCAACTTTTTATGGCCTTAATTTTTTTTATTTTATAAATTCACAATATTCTCCATTGTTTTCAAATTTTAACCGGGGGCCATTATATCTTAGGGGCCCTAGGCTGTATCTACGGATAAAAAGCATCCTTAGTTACTAACCAGCTCATAAATAATACACAAAAATAAAAAATCACATCCGTCTCTCCGTTACTGCATAAAAAAGGATAGCAACCACTGATCACTAAGAACTATTACACTGTTATTTTTAGCGATCGATGACAGCAACAAACATATTTTCGTTCGGCGAATTATATATGCGTAAGTTTATAAGCGTGTTTGTTACTTCTTCAAGCAGAAATGTTTCAGCGGGCAGGACTTTGGAAGAATTAAACTCTTTATCAACATACCGTGCGAGTTAAGGTGCGGGTAAAAGCTATAATGTATCATGTATGTATGTATGTATGTATGTATGTATTTGGCCCTTTTTAACATCCCACTATTGGGAAACGGCCTTCTTTCAAAACGCGAGCGATCAGGTCATAGTCCACCGCGCTGGCCAAGTGTGAGTTGGCAGAATTCACTTGTCTTTCAAAAGGAAAGCTATAAGTTCTCTCAGACATGCAGGTTTCCTCACGATGTTTTCGTTGACCCTAAAACAAGTGGTCATCATGTTGGGAATGATTCGCACGTGAGAATATTAGAGGTGCGAGACCCGCAATCTTCCTACCGTTACCTACTGAAAGTTGTAATATAGGTATTCGTAATGACAAACGTTTTGAAATTATAAAAATGGATGCTTTATTTACATTTTTATTGCAATGTATAAATATTTATTACTGTGATTCTGAAAAATACATTTAAATATCATACATTATTTTAATTTCGTTTCATTATATTAATATTTATTAACTCTCTCTCGTCATGGTGGGGGCTTTGTCGTAGCGTCCAGCGATCCAGACAGAGTTCCTTAGCTCTTAAGTCAAGCCATAAATTGGACAGATAAATAAATAAACATGGTTGAGACATTAGCACACATCATCATCTAGTTCCATGGTAAGCTACGAGGCTTATGTTACGGATATACATACATATCTATACTAATATTATCTTTATAATAAGAAGAAGAGTTTGTTTGATTGTTTGTTTGTTTGTTTGTTTGTTTGGTTGAACGCGCTAATCTCAGGAACTACTGGTTGGAATTGAAAAATTCTTTTTGTGTTGGATAGTCCATCTATCGAGGAAGGCTTTAGGCTATATAACATTACGCTACGACCAATAGAAGCGGAGCATAAATGAAAAATGTTGCAAGAACGGGAAAAAATGAATCCTCTTGAGAGCTTCCGTTGCGTGCGCTGCGTAAACGGTTAACGGGTAACCGTTAGTTAGGCAAAAATCGTGTATGACGGAATTGTTCCCCTTTAAAAGTTCTAAAAAAGAGTCCGCGACAGCATATGTCTATCTTTTAAGGTTGACTCAATATAGCCCTTTTTATGGTAATCGAATTTGTTCTAAAATAATACATTATTTCCGAAGGTGTTTTTATAAACATGATATTAATCCTTATCCAAAGAAATACGTTATTCATCACAAGTATTTAATTTTGAACAAAATTGCCCTTGACATCATTTGATTTCAATGAATATCTTAGGAGATATCATATTTTTAAAATATACATATTTAACTTTACGCGGACTATGGGTGAGCGCGCTCTCAGCCCGATGCAAGGCGAGGGTGCTGACGCCGCCCGGTAGCTCTGCGAACAAAGTCACTATTCCACGTGGACGAAGTCGCGGGCAAAAGCTAGTTATAAATAAATATAAACACCCATGACTGGAGTACTAAACATTCGTGCTCATCACACAAATGAATGCCCCCAGCGGGACTCGAATCCGCGACCGCTGTCACAGCAAATAGGGTCACTACAAACTGAACCAAACTCGATAAAATTCGAAGTGATAATATCCAGATCGGCAACATAGATTTAATTCACATTAGACATGTTATTATTTAACGAGTGAACCGCTTTCACTTTGCTCTAGTTATGTTAATCTTTGCAATATAATACTTATTGCTGCGTACTGCGACATTAAACCGATTTAAAAAAAAAGGAAGTTCTCAATTCTTCTATATATGCTACATACTACTTATACGTAAGTATAAGGCACGAAATACGAATGCTAATAACTTGTTAGTTGATGGTTTTTGATTCCGATTTCATTGATCCCTTTCCCGTTGGTACTACATATATGTATATGTAGCTACAACCCTGTTGAAAAACTCCAATAGTATCCTGTCAAAAGCAAAACGACTAAATCCACATAGAAACCAATAAATATTTATTGGTTTCTATGTGGCTTTTGTCGCTTTTGCTTTTGATGGGGTCGTTTGTTGTTTTGCTTTTGATGGGATCCTATTGGAATTTTTCAACAGGGAAGATGGTGCTGTTTTAATTTCATTTATGTTTTAACTTTTACTTGGGATTCAATTCTCAAAGATAAAAAGGTTTTACGTCTTAAGTAATGTCTTTTTTTTTCATACCCTTTTTTATGTGAAAGCAAGGTGCAAAAAACAGAAGATTGCACATTTGTAAAGCCAATGCCATAGCCTGAAAAACTAAGTGAAGCGGATTCAAACACGGATCTCGCACATTTGAGTTTTTAATCTACGAATAATTTCAACATGATTACTACTTGCTATTACGGCGATAGAATACGAGGAAACCTACATCTTTTTATATTGGGAAATGCATTTACGCATACCATCTGTAGACATACAGGTGATTATGTGGGACTCATTGGCTAGAAAAGCCAGTACTACCCACTAAAACCCAACAAAACCTCCCCTGTGTTAATGGGGCGTCGCAGGATCGCTTACGCACTCAACTACGACGCCCCCACAGCAGCAATGAGGTTGCTCCACAGTCCACTCTGCTATCAGAGAAGTTCCAGGAGCAACCCGCATGGTACACCGCCCACCGAATTGGGCCACCTTCCAATGCGTTTCTTGGCTTCGTGCTCGGCTGAACTGCCGGACTCTACTGAGCCCCCCCCCCCCCCCCCCCATCAAAATCCTTCCAGTGGGTTTTCCGTGATGCGATCACAGACAGACAGACAGACAAAAATTCTAAAAACTATAGATTCGGCCTCTGTATCGATAATAATGGCTATTTCAATAAGATTTCCCAAAAAATATTTAATGTACGGATTCGGCTTAGTTACAATTTTATTATATGTATGGAATAGACTAATACCTACTGTAACTGAATATTCCACTTTATTATAATATAATACCATTTTCCGAACTTTGAATATTCGAAACAATATGTATGCACATTATAAGTATTCAATGCACAAAACTGACCTCTACCATTTACTATGACTATAACAAACATTAATCTTTGACCCGACCGACATCCTTTTGTATAAATATTATACCTACCTAGCAAGGAAATAAATTATAAGAGTAGGTACATCTAATACTTCATTGGTACCTTCGTTGAATATTTTATATAAAATTAGTTTATAATTAAGATGGAGTAGATAGTAGAGATAGGGATAGTCCAGTGGTAACGCGTTTTCTTGGAGAACCGATTGAAGCGGATTCAAATCCCGGGTCTCGCACCTCTGATATTTTCATGTGCGAATCATTTCCAACATGATTACCACTTGCTTTACAGTGAAGGAAAACATCGTGAGGAAACCTGCATGTCTGAGAGAACCTAGCAAGTTTTCGAAAGACGTGTGAACTCTCACACACACTTGGCCAGCGTGGTGGACTATGGCCTGATCCCCCTCGTATTGAAGGGAGGCCCGTGCCCAGCAGTGGGACGTTTAAAAGGGCTAAATGCATGGAGTAGAAAAGAAATATTTTAAAAATTTTATCCATTTATCTGTTCGCACAATACGTAAGAACGGCACGATCGACTTTAATTGCATTTTATATGTCACTTTATTGTTGAGGCTTATACACTTTTTCATAGAGCGTCGAGTCTTTACAAAAATATTTACAAAAATAAAAAATCTGACTGCATAAAAACAAGAGAACAAGTTGACGAAGCAACATATGTAGTATTTATTATACAATGCAATAATTAATAAAATATTTGTAGAGTTATAATAATTTATATCTACAAAAAGTTATCGTTTTTAATCTTTAAACGTGTTCATTTGCTCAGCTTAAATATGTATTTTAAGTGTTTTATGTTTTACTTTGAATATTTACCAAGAGTAATTTATATCCTTCTTACTTATACATAAATACCCCAGATGCTATGTTAACATTTTTTTTATTATTGACATTTATATATAATTTTTGGAGTGTTTGATAAGAAAAAATTATTGTTACTGCCGTCTTTTACTTAATTCAATTCAATTTTCTTGTTATACCTTATTAATTAATGGAATTCACTGCATTCATATCATATTTTAATAAACAAGATGTTTCTGAATTACGTGGCTTGATCTATTGTTGTGATATGTTATTTGTTTATTCTCTACCCGTATACTATACTAGCGACTCACCCTCGCCTCTTGCCTCTGTTAACAGTAACTGGTTTTTTTGCTCGTTTTCGCTCGATATTGATAACGGCAACAGGTAGACGCTTGAAATATTCACAGAATATTTAGTTACATGTTCACTTTAATGATAAAAAATGTAATTAAAATAAAACAAATATTTAAGGGTGACTCTCATACAACAGACATGACTTTTTTGCCATTTTTATAGATAATGTTAGGGAACCCTTCGTGCGCGATTCCGACTCGCACTTGGCCGTTTTTAACAATATTTAATGTAGATATTCTTTATATATAATATTGAATGTAGGTATGTTCTTTGTATCTTAATTAAATAATTAGCTTACATGAAAATAAAACTGAAACAAAGTAACATAATATTTTAAATTACCTACATTAGGGTATCTAAGTATACCTACTAGGAATACCTAAATTAAATGTTAAATATTTTGTATTTAAATTGCAAATTATGCATTTTTACATAACGTATTAGGTATTATAACAAAGAATTCTGTATTTAACAATCTCTAACAACGTTTAAGAAAAATACATTACAGTTATGTACTAATATGTATTATAAATTAAAATCATTCTAAAGTAAGAATCCAGCATAAAAAGTAATAAAAATCAAAATTAATTTCATTATTTTATTAATAATTCAATTATGTATTTCAATAAATAAAAATCATCTTTTAAATTTTTATCGATTAGGCTGGATATGTAGAGACCTTTGTTCGTGTAGTTTTTAAAAATAATATTACAACAGTCAACAATACTGTGTGTAAAAGTGACAGATAACACTAAAATAAACAGTAAACTTTTGAGTAGATGACTATAATCTGGTATTACTCATAGAATTAGTAGAGTAGAATTATACATGGTAATTCACTGTTTAGAATATATTCGCATTTTTAATAATACATAATTGTACATTTGTTTCAGGTATAATTAAATATGTCGGAGGAATCTCAAGTGCGCTCTTTTTATACCGGGAAAAACTTCTTCATAACAGGCGGTACTGGTTTTGTTGGATTATGTCTAATAGAAAAAATTCTGAGAAGTATACCTGACGTAGGAAAAATATACCTATTAATGAGACCAAAGAAAGGAAAGGAAATATCTGAGAGACTTCAAGAATTTCCTGTTCACCCAGTAAGTAACCTTAAAACGCTTATTAAATATTCTTAGTAATTACTATTGTTCTTGATAATTAGATCTAGGTTCTAAAATTATTTTCCTTTTTAGAAATATTTCAATTTATTTTATTTTTACTGTTGATGCTTTATGCATACAAATTGCTATTATGACCTGCAAGGGTCATTGTGGTACAATTATTTCCTATACATAACAATTAAGAATGATCATCATAAATAGAGATGGGTTAATACCGATATTTCTCAGGATTAGGTAATACTAATATATTCGTCGGGCAATATTATAATATTGTAACTAATATTTTAATATTAGTGATATTTATATCAGGTATGTCACTCACTATCGTATTCCTGTTCAATATTACTTATATTAGGTTTGTTGCTAAGTATTTAAAATTGGAACTAATATAGGAATATCATGTAATATTCGTATTAAAATTTTATTTGTCATCTATGGTAATAAATGAATGTGTAGGTACAACATGATCGTATTAGCAAGTAATAAGGTCATTTTTTGCTTGACATTCCCTTGACGAATCCGAGAATCCGAACTGACAATGAATCCGAACGATATTATCCGACTTATTTTGAATGGTTATCACAAAGATTATGTGAATATGAGATATTAGCATATCGGAATTTGTCAGATTACTAATACACAGATCCTTTAATATTACTAATCTCTTAGCGAATACTAATATATCAGTCACACCACTAATCATAAAGATCAGTATTCACATTTGAGTAGTAGTATGTCACAAGTTCATTAGTAAACATGCATTTTCCTTATTTATATCATAATTCAGTGTATTAATGTAAAAATTTTGATGATAAATCATATCTGTGTTTTGAATTAGGTATTATATTTCTGCGCAGACAAAATATTTAAATCAAATTAATATTTTTAGCTAGAAATAGATATTAACTATTTATAATTATATGGATATATAATTACAAGGACAGTTTCTCAACCATTAAATAATTTGTGAAAATGAGGATTCTGATGATGATGAGATGCAAAACACTAATTCCTGTTTTTTACAAGTTTGTGTTTTTTACAGTATAATATTGTTTTTGTTATGTCATTATAAAAAAGTACACATACAATAGTGTATTGTAAAAAACACAAACTCATAAAAAATTGAGTTACATTGTTATGCTTCTCAGGTACAGAATTATTGATGTTTTTAGTAAGCAAGAAGTACTAAAGTGTTCAATTCAAGGACAATTACAGATACTGAATATTATTATTTATTTCTTGTCAAAATTATAATTTCTGCTTTAAAATTTATCTCAAAATATATGGCTGTGTGAGTAAATACATTAAAAAGAATGTTTTTGGTACTATATAAGAAATATTATTTTAAATATCAGTCCATAAATAACAATTAATGTAAATGGAGAAGGGCCAAAATTATTATTGTTCTGCGATAAAAGACTCTAAATAAATATTTTACCATTATTGACAAACACATTAGAAAGAAATATTGATTTGTCTCGATCTTCTTTAATAAATAACTGGATTTAAATTTTAAAATAATTGCAAATCTGTGAAATTGATATTTATGTTATATACATTTACACAAATTATTCATGGTAGCTATGGACATAGAGCACTCTTTATAATAAACTAGTGGCTCACCCTCGCTTCATTTCGGTTTTGTCCCTACATAAAAACAAATCTATCCCACAGGAACCATACATTTTTCCGGGATGATATATAGCCTAAAGCCTTCTTCAATAAACGGCCTATCTAATGCAGAAAGGATTTTTCAAAGCGAAATAGTAGTTCCTGAGATTAGCGCGTTTAAACAAACAAACTCTACCTCTTTATGATATTAGTATAGATATTCATATGTATAATATTTTATAATAATAAATAACCGACAACTGTAATAGATTTACGATCGACACTTATCTCAATTTATGTTTCCATGTAAGTTACATGTGTTTTTATAAAATTAAATATCTTTAAATGAAACCGATATATAAGTAATTGTGTATTTAGTTATATTTATATATGTGCTAATTTATGTAAATAAAGTTTATGAAATGACAAGTTAAAATTTATAGTCCAGTTATTATTTATGCATATAATAAAATTTTAACTGTTTACTGTCTGTACATGGAAGGTATTTGAGAAAAACTATTGTGGGGTCTTTATTAACGCAATAGAATTAGATGATATTTAGAATTCTTGTCTGTTTGTCTGTGTGTTTGTGCGTGCTATTCTCATAAACGGTTATATCGATTTAGTGCGGTTTTCATTAATGTATTGTGGTAAGCTTCACTTAAATGTATCAGCCCTTTTTAATGTCTCACTGCTGGGCACGGGCCTCCCTTCAATACGAAGGGGATCAGGCCATAGTCCACCACACTGGCCAAGTGCGGGTTGGCGGACTTCACACGGTTTTCGAAAACTTGCTAGGTTTTCTCAGACATGCAGGTTTCCTCACGATGTTTTCCTTCACCGTAAGGCAAGTGGTAATCATGTTAGAAATGATTTGCACATGAAAATATCAGAGGTGCGAGACCCGGGATTTGAACTCGCTTCACTCGGTTTCCCAAGCGAGAGCGTTACCACTGGGCTATCACTGCCTGCTTCACTTAACATTTAGTATTTATTTCAATCGGTTCATAAATAAAAGAGTTATGTCAATTTAAAAAATCACCTAGGGACGAATACGAGCGAATCGAGGGTGAGTGGCTAGTGTTAATATATATATATATATATATATATATATATATATATATATATATATATATATACCACCATGCAGTAAATTAACCTATTATATAACAGTATTTCCCTTACTTAGTTTTTTAAAGAACACAATTCAGTAGAACTTAGAAAGACTAAACTCAGTGAAAATATATTTATTTTAATTACATTCTTTTAGGTATTCGAAAAACTTTTAGAAACAAAATCAAAAGACATATTCAACAAGTTAGTGGCAATCTCCGGTGATGTTGGTTCGGTAGATCTAGGACTAAGCAGTACGGACAGACAGATTCTTATAGATAATGTGAATGTTGTGATACATTCCGCTGCAACATTGGATTTTGAAGAAGGTTTGAAACAGACGGTGACCATTAATGTTCTTGGTACTAGAAGAATTATGGAATTATGCGGACAGATAAAGGATTTAAAGGTATGTTTTTTTTTTTTTAATATGAAGTAAATTGTTTTTATTGTTTTTTTTATAAAGTTAATTTATTGTAATAACACATTAGATAGTAAATAAATAAATAATAAATAAATAAATATGTTGGGACATTAACACATAGCACCATCTAGTTCCATGGCAAGCTTCGAGGCTTGTGTTATGGATACCAGATAGTTGATACATTACACATATATAACTTTAAATATATACATATCATAAATATAAACAACCATGACTGGAGTACAAACATTCGTGCTCATCACACAAATGAATGCCCCCAGCGGGACTCGAACCCGCGACCGGTGGCACAGCAAGTATGGTCGCTACAAACAGCCAAACGTGTCGTCAAAAAGATAATCTGTCACAACAAAGAGTTTAAATTTTTAATAAGTATTAAAATATAAAAATGTACAACAGTAATAACTATAAAAAAAACAGCTGAATCTGTAGTATGTAAGAAAAATAAAAAGAACTATTTGTAATATTTTTTTCAAATTACACAAATCTTTACTTAATATTATAAAGAGAATATTTTTTGTTTGTTTGTACTTAATAAGCTCCAAAACTGCTCGACCGATTTAAATGAAATTTGGTAAAAAGATAGTTTGAGACCCTGGGAAGGACATAGGATAGTTTTTATCCCGGAAATCATCACTTAAGGGGGTGAAAATGGGATGAAAGAATGTATGGGGAGTCAACCTAGTATTTGAAAATTAAATAAAACTAATAATGAAAAGTCTAATACTTCTATTATATAATTATTTGGATTTTTTCTTGATTTCATTTTAGTTTTTCAATCCGGACATGTTCACTGGAAAAACTCTTCCGTGTGTTTGCTTTATAGGATTTTAGGGAAAGAGAGTATATTAAAAAAAAAAAAACTTTTTTTTATAATTTTTTTCTAGGTAATGGTCCATGTGTCTTCAGCTTATGTGAATTCATATCTAACAGATGTACACGAAAAAGTCTATGACACACCTGCGGATGTAGAATCTGTGATCAACTTGGCAGAAAAACTGAGCGACCAGGCATTAAGTGATATGGAGAAAACGTTAGTATATCTTTACTATTGTTTTTTTTTATCTTTTTTTTCTGTAGAAGTTAACTGGTGGAATAGTCCTTTTGCCTTTTTCTTTGTTAGCTGGGTGTAACTGGAAAGCAGAAATTAGAAGTTTTTGATTTTAGCAGTATCTTTTGCCATAGACTAAGTTAATATTTTATTGATTATGCTTCTTTTTTAAGGGTTAATAATACGTAAATATCTAATAAATAAAATATGCATACAACACAAGGGTTGTCAAAAAATATCAATTTTCATGGTGCGGTAAAAACACTATATACCCGACAACCCTAAGGCCGTTTCCCGATTACCATATAAAAGAAACTATCTATTACGGTTCATGAGATACAACCTACTGATAGACAGACGGACGGACAGCAGAGGCTTAGTTATAGGGCCCGATTGATACCTTTTGGGTACAAAACCCTAAAAGTGATGACACTTTTAGGGTCCATACAAACAACATGGTGAAAAGAACATTATAATTATTATTTTACTATATTTATACTTAAAACTAGCGACTCACCCTCACTCCGCTCGGGTTCGTCCCTACGTTTTAACGTTTAGTATAGATTTCACAGAGATGAGATATTTTCCCGCAGTAAAAAGTATCCTATATGATAACACAGATATCCAGCTATCACCATATCCATCAAAATCCCTCCAGTGGATTTTCTGTGATGCGGTAACAGACAAATAAAAAATCTAAAAACTATAGATTCTGCCTCTGTATCGATAATAAAGTCTATTTCAATAAGATTTAAAAAAAAAATATTTAATGTACAGATTCGACTCATTTAGAATTTTATTATATGTATATATAATTTATATTCCAGACTTATAAAGAACCATCCAAACACATACACATTCACAAAGCATTTGGCAGAGCATGAGGTTAAGAAGTATGAAGATAAATTCCCATGCACCATCGTCAGACCAACCATGAGTAAGACTTTTATTTTCATTTTGTAGAATTAATCCTCTTTCGTAGGTAAGATAACTTATAACTTTCCTATATACTTAGTTATATAAATAAAACAAATATGACGACACGTTTGGCTCAGTTTGTAGTGACCCTACTTACTGAGCCAGCGGTCGCGGGTTCGAGTCTCGCTGGGTGCATTCGTTTGTGTGATAAGCACGAATTGTTGTACTCCAGTCATGGGTGTTTGTATTTATAATATGTATGTATTTAAAATTATATATGTGTAGTGTATCAACTATCTGGTATCCATAACACAGGCCTCGTAGCTTACCATGGAACTAGATGGTGCTGTGTGTTAATGTCCTAACATATTTATTATTTATTACTATTATAAACTATCCTCATAATATAACAATATATAAATATAACATGCAACGAATAAAAATTCAATACTATTCTTAATGGCTTCAAAATGTGCCAGTTGAACATAGATTACAAATTAGAATGAAAAAGACAATAAAAATATATTTCTTTATAATATTAATTAAGTTTTAATAATAAATAAATAAATATGTTGGGACATTAGCACACAGCACCATCTAGTTCCATGGTAAGCTACGAGGCTTGTGTTATGGATACCAGATAGTTGATACACTACACACATATAACTTTATATACATACAGATTATAATATATATATTATAAAGTTAAAGTTTTAATTATTTACTTTTTTCAGTTGTGGCGGCATGGAAAGAACCTGTCGCAGGCTGGACGTGCTCTAAAGTAGGTCCTCAAGGGTTTCTCATGGGGGCTTCTAAGGGTATGTAGGATTCAATATTATACATATACATCCATCAAAAAACTACTAGAT
The DNA here is from genome assembly GCA_905404265.1 of Fabriciana adippe. Taxonomy (NCBI): domain Eukaryota; kingdom Metazoa; phylum Arthropoda; class Insecta; order Lepidoptera; family Nymphalidae; genus Fabriciana; species Fabriciana adippe. Next base: position 3,369,166 of record FR990010.1, read on the forward strand.
ACACAATCCCATGTAAGTTTGCTTAAAACTGTCACCAACTGTGTTTAGGTTGTTCTAGTTGAAATAAATATACAGCAATGTAAATCGAACCTTAAATGCAATGCTTAAAGTTGTTTTCACAAAAATTAAAAAGCCCGTTAAAATGTTCAAATGAACGCTCATTCGGTGAGGACATTTTTTGTCACACATAGTGTATTTACTACTTTTTTGATCGATGTTTATATACTAGCTTTTTCCCCATGGGTTTCCATATTTATTTATTAACTAGCGGCTCACCCTCGCTTTGCTCTGGTTCGCCTCTAGACAAAAACAAATCTATCCCACGGGAACCGTACATTTTCCGGGATAAAAAGTAACCTATTTGTTATTCTGATGTATGAATTATATTATTGTAAAGTTTCATTACGATCCAATCAGTAGTTTTTGTGTACTAAGCTGTATAAGTTACTATAGTTTTTTAACTATACCACGGGAACTCTTTAATTTTCAGGGATGAAAAGTATCTAAGATGTTGACCGGGAATATAAGTTAGAATACAAAGTTTTATTTAAATCGGTCCAACAGTTTCGAAGATTAGCCCGTACAAACAGACAGACAGAGAAACATAAAATTTGAAAAAAATCTGGGTTTCTATTTCTCTTACATCCGCCTGACTCGGTTTTTAGCATTTTTTTTTCTATGTACAGACAATCGACCTCTACAGTTTTATTTTATATATAGATATAGATGAATCTTATTCCACTTGACTCAATGGAATATGTATGTAATAATGAAAATGAAATATTAGGCTTATTAATATGCCTATATAATTAGAACACACAGATAAAACGTTAAATTATTATTGTTCAAAATCCCAGTGGTAATACTTGGGAAGCCGAGTGAAGCGGGTTCGAATCCCGAGTCTCGCACCTTTGATATTCTCATGTGCTAATCATATCCAACATGATCATCATTTGCCTTACGGTGAAGGAGAACATAAAGAAATCTGCATGTCTGAGAGAAACTAGCGAGTTTTCGATAGCTCAATCCACCCGCATTTGGCCAGCGTGGTGGATTACCCATAATCTATACTAATATTATAAAGCTGAAGAGTTTGTTTGTTTGTTTGTTTGGTTGAACGCGCTAATCTCAGGAACTACTAATCCGATTTGAAAAATTCTTTTTGCATTGGATAGCCCGTTAACTGAGGAAGGCTATAGGCTATATATCATTCCCGAAAAATGTACCGTTCCCGTGGGATAGATTTGTTTTTGCCTAGGGACGAACCCGAAGCGAAGCGAGGGTGAGTCGCTAGTCCCTCATATTGGGAGGCCCACGCCCAGCTGTGGGATGTTAATGTATAACTTGTGTGGTCAGGTGTGGTGCGTCGCCTGCCGCTGAACAAGGACACGGTGGCGGACTATATCCCAGTGGACGTTGTGGTCAACCAGCTGCTGGTGGCGGGATGGCACGCCGCTGTACACAAGTGAGAACAACTTTATATTATGGGATCTAATTAGAAACAAATAATATACTAATAATAATAATATGTTGGGACATTAACACACATCCGTATCTAGTTCCATGGTAAGCTACGAGGCGTACGTGCGTCCGTGCGTCCGTGGGTAGGTTTTAATTTTTTTGAGCGAAACCCTAATAATTTTTCTAAAATAAAAGTAGCCTAAGTTACCCCTTATAATATCAGCTATCGACCAGTGAAAGTCCCGTTAAAATTGGTCCAGTCGATTCGGAGAACAAACAAACAGAAAAAAAAATAAAATTTGTGTTTTTCTTATAAGTACCGTATATAATTCTATATGCATTTAGTATAAAGCTGTTATTTTGACATTACAAATAGACACTTCAATTTTATTTATATGTATAGATGAAAAAAAAAAACCTACGAAATAGTGACCTCGTTAAATAATCAAATTTGCATTATTTTGCTGATTAATTTATTTATTATTCAAAAATCAGTAAGGTTTTTAAATTTGTATAATACATTTGAGTGATTTTTAATTAAGTTATTTTAACTTTAATAATATAATATATTTTTCTCCCCCAGACCCGGTCTGACAGTGTACCATTGTTCGTCCTCAACACAGAAACCGTTCAAATGGGCGATGTTAGAATGCCAATTCAACAGCATGCTGACAAATTATCCTTTGAAAAGTGCTGTGTGGTGAGATTTGCTTTATCTATACTAATCTATTCTTCTATTTTAATATTACAAAGTGGAAAAATTTGTTTTTGAAGTAAAACTTGTTTACGCACGCTTGACTTGGGGAATAAGCTGGTGAACGCGTGACGAGAGCGTTACGAAAAGTGTCATCGGGAGAGGCGAACGTTATTTTTCTAGTATCTCACCTATCCTAATTATTTAAAACATAAATTGAATTTCACAAAGAGTACCGATAACCTACAGAAGTTTTACTTCTTGCACGTGTTCACGTTCATACACGCTCTCTTTAATTTTTTTTTGTTTGTTTGTTTGTATCGAATAGGCTCCGAAACTACTGAACCGATTTAGATGTTTGGTAAGAGGATAGTTTGAGACCCTGGAAAGGACATAGGATAGTTTGTATCCCGGAAATCATCCCTTAAGGGGATGAAAGATTGTATGAGGAAGCAACTTAGGGATGAACCCGAACGAAGCGAAGGTGAGTCGCTAGTTTTATCTATATAAATGAAAATGAATGTTCATATGTTTGACCTCTATGCGTTTATAAACCATTGATCCGATTGTGATGAAACTCTGGTGGGTTATTCTGTATTAAGTTTATTTTTTTTTTAAATATGTTGTGACAATAACACACAGCACTATGTAGTTCCATGGTAAGCTACGAGGCCTGTGTTATGGATACCGGATAGTTGATATAGTACACATATATAACTTTAAATACATACATATTATAAATATAAACACCCATGACTGGAGTACAAACATTCGTGCTCATCACACAAATGAATGCCTCCAGCGGGACTCGAACTCGACCGCTGACACAGCAAGTAGAGTCACTATAAACTGAGCCAAACGTGTCGTCAAATATAAATCAATATAAATACTTAAATAAATATATTTCCAGGTACCCGTATTTAGATTTCGTCTCATCACTGTGGCTGTTCCGACTGTCGGCTATTTTTGTTCACTTCATACCAGCTATATTTTTGGACATGATGCTCAGAATAAGCGGGCGGAAACCTATGTAAGTAATATTTAGGGTTTAGTTTTACCCGTGCAAATAGAGAATGGGATTAGTAATGGCGGTTTGAGTTTGTACCGTCAGCATAATAAGTACTTATGACAAAAAAATATTTTTGGTAAAAAAAAATATTTTACTACTTTTCTGTATTAATATAATAATAATAAACAGATACAAATAATAATAATTTTTAATTTAAGATATTACATCTATATTTGTTAGTAATAAAACAATCTGGCCTTAATTATACTATATTAGTATATGATGTTATTAATTATTTTTTTATTTTTAATATATTGAGTTAATAAATATCCTAATTTAAATTTAAATGTCAAATAATAATTTAATAAAGAGGCAGAGTTTATTTGTTTGTTTGAACGCGCTAATCTCAGGAATTACTAAACAGATTTAAAAAAATCTTTTTGCATCAGATAGCCCGTTTATTGAGGAAGGCTGTAGCTATATATCATATGATATACAGTCTATCTATTCCATACTAACCGTTAAAACGTACCTAGGAACGAACACAAGCGAAGCAAGGGTGAATCGTTAGTAGATGATATTTAAGAACAGTTTTGATTGTTTTGAACATTAATGCATAATATTATTGAGGGAGTACTATACAGGGTCATTTTTAATTTACCGAATACCTTTTGGGAATATACTATTTACATCATAACAACAACATCTGTAAGAAAAAAAATAATACTTCTTAAATTTTTATTTTCATACAAAAATAAAAATATTTTTATCGCACCTTCTAAACGGTGATAGTCCTAGCATCTGGTCAAGTTTAAATGAGCAAGCACAGCATCCTGTACCCCTCCACATCTTCCACTCCACCGGCCACGCGCTTTCTTTTGCTAATGCTGGACTATTGCCGTTTAGAAGGTGCAATAAAAATATTTTTACTTTTGTAAAGTTTAAGAAATATTTTTTTTTTGTTATAGATGTTTTTGTTATGATGTAAATAGTATATTCCCAAAAGATCTTCAGTAAATTTAAAATGACCCTGTATAAATAATACTAATGTATAAATAAGGCAGTGGTAGCCCACTGGTAACGCGCTCGCTTGGGAAACCGAGTGAAGCGGGTTCAAATCCCGGGTCTCGCACCTCTGATATTTTCATGTGCGAATCATTTCCAACATGATTACCACTTGCCTTACGGTGAAGGAAAACATCGTGAGGAAACCTGCATGTCTGAGAGAACCTAGCAAGTTGTCTGCAGACATGCTCAGTCCGCCCGCACTTGGCCAGCATGGTGGACAATGGCCTGATCCCCCTCGTATTGAAGGGAGGCCCGTGCCCATCAGTGGGACGTTAAAAAGGGCTGAATACATAAATAATAATTAATTATTTTTCAATTTCAGACTATTCCGTCTACACAAAAACGTATGGAACTCGTTGAAACGTTTGGAAGTGTTCATCTTCACGGAGTGGATGTTCCACAACACTAAGACCAGAGAACTTAATGAGTTAATGAATAAAGTTGATAAGGAGTTGTTCTATATCGACATACAGTCGATTGTTGTGAGTGTTTTATCTATACTAATATTATAAAGAGGAAAGTTTTGTTTGTTTGTACCGAATAAGCTCCGAAACTTCTGGACCGATTTAGATGAAATTTGGTAAGAAGATAGTTTGAGACTCTGGAAAGGACTTAGGATAGTTTTTATCCCTCTTAAGGGGGTGAAAATGGGGAATCAATGTAGGGATGAAACCAAGTTATATAATATTGTCACTTATCATTATGTCTTTTTTGTTCAAACCAACAATACTTGTTGTACTTTATAGTAGAGTTTTTTCTTCTATTTTAAAAACAAAGTTTTATTTCTGATATTTATATACATATATAGATAAAATACATCATTTTGGCTTTTTTAAAGTAAAATGTGCACTATTTTACACCGATAGAGTTGATATTTAAAAGTCAATAATTCTGTAATAAAAACGACGACACGTTTGGCTCAGTATGTAGTGACACTACTTGCTGTGCCAGCGATCGCGGGTTCAAGTCCCGCTGGGTGCATTCATTTGTATGATGAGCACAAATGTTTGTACTCCAGTCATGGGTGTTTATATTTATAATATGTATGTATTTAAAGTTATATATGTGTAGTGTATCAACTATCTGGTATCCATAGCACAAGCCTCGTAGCTTGCCATGGAACTAGATGGCGCTGTGTGTTAAAGTCCCAACATATTTATTTATTTATTTTTTAAAGTAAAATGTGTACTATTTTACACCAATAGAGTTGAAATTTAAAAGTCAATAATTCTATATAAAAAACTCTTTCGGTGAATTGGTTGTTTGGACAAATTAGTATTGAGACGACGACTGGTCAAAGTTTGACTTTTTTTTTCCTTCTGAATTGATAAAAAACTCGTGACGTTTAATAAAAAATTTTAATAATTTAATACTGAGCTAATTTTTATTAATTTAAACATATTTTTTTCAGTGGCAAGAGTATTTCGTTAATCTCCATCTTGGTGTGAGGAGATATTTGAATAAAGAAAGCGACAAAACACTCCCCGCCGCCATTAAGAAAAACTCCATGTACGTTTATCTTTGTTTTATATAATAATAATAATAATAATAAACTTTATTAGCAGAAGTTACATTTCGTTACCATAAGCAAAATAAGCTAATTACAAATTAAAGTTGCTTACTGCGGTTAGTTACTGCCAACTGTACTAGGCCGAGCCTGTATTACAGACGACAGAAGAAATTATAACGGTAGTCCCGTTATGTATTCTGACGTTATAAAAAATAAGGCAGCAATTTCGTCAAAGTTGATTTCGAGATATTTGAAGTTTTGTCTTACTACTACGTCAAAATTACTTTTAGTTTTAACGTAGTTACGATGTAAATGGCTATGGTATCTCTGGATTCATAAGACTCAGAGCTTTATGAGTAAGACTATCGAGTAGTATTTTTTGCTGCTTCCGAATCTGCATTTAAGTCATTTTTGACCAAATTGTTAGTTACGGCCTTCTTTATTATGACAGTTATATTACTATATCCTAAAAACTCTAGCCTATATGTTACTCTGATGTATATGCTATATACTTGTAAAGTTTCATCAAAATCTGTTCAGCAGTTTTTGCGTGAAAGAAAAACATACATCCATCCTCATAAACTTTCTTGTTTTTAATATTCCACTTATTCAGATGATTTTGTTCTATTTAATGTATCAATATAATGATACTTAGCCTATAGCCTTCTTAGAGAATAATTGTCTATTGGTGAAAACAGTATGAAAATTTGTGCAGTAGTTTCTGAGATTAGCTCGACCAAACAAAAACTTTGTGTAATCGAGGACTATAATAATAATGCATACTAGCGACTCACCCTCTCTTCGCTTGAGTCAAAAAGCGACATGATGAAGTTGCTGCATTCCTTTTACAAACAGAAAGTTGTGATATACGTGATGAAATTTTTAGCTATTTTTGTTCTGTTACGCCAAAGAAGTATAACTTCTTACGTGCGTACACAAGTACATACACACGTTTTTTATTATTATTTAAATTATATCTGTTACAGATTAAGAATAGTGCACATAGTGTGGCAGATACTCGTCATTTTCTTCGTGTGGTTCCTCGTGTCCCGGGTGTTGGGTCTCGCCATGCTTCACACGCCATGGATGCCGCCTGTTATTTACTTCTTGTATAGCTTGCTTTAAAACATCAAATATGCCTTTTATATATTATATAGATAGAAGATAGATAAGTTTGTTTTTAACTTTATGACTTATTTTTTTGTTGTTTTATAACGTATCCAAAACTATAATAATTTTACTTTTTAAATATAAAAAAAAAATGTTTTTTTTTTTCAATACACCAATAAGTTTTCATCACTTGGTATACAAATTTACATTTGTATACTATTTTAAAAAATTATTGTTTGGCTTCATGTTATTTTCCAATATTCACTCATACCTTTAAAAGTTATAAAATGAAGAAAAATTAATATATTTTAGATATTAAGATTTTTATATATATTTTAAATATTAGACATGTTGTATTAAGTGGTTTTAAACTTCATAATAATAACTAGCGACTTACCCTCGCTTCGCTCGGTACGTTTTACTTTATTTTTCGCGGAACCCTAATTCTTTTTCTAAAATAAAAGTAGTCTAAGTTACTCCTTATAACATCAGCTATATGCCAGTGAAAGTCCCATCAAAATCAGTCCAGCCGTTTCGGAGATTATCCAGAAGACAGAAACAAATTTAAAAAATTGTGGTTTTTATAAGTACCGTATATAATTCCATATGCATTTAATATAAAGCTGTTATTTTGACATTACAAACAGACACTTTAATTTTATTTATTTGCATAGACAATTTTAAAATATTTTAATGTATTAAATGTCGGAAAATGTTAAGTCTACTTATATGTAAAAAAAAATGGATATTTTTCTATAAAAAAATATTTTAAAGTGTTATACTTAAAGGTTTTTATCATTTTTACTAATTTTTAATTTAATTTTAAAACATTAGATCTGATTGTAAGTTGTATTAACAAAATTGTATTAATTCTTTTATAGACTGGTCTGGGGGATGTGTAATTAAAGAAGCTTTTCTGTAGGGGAGTAAATGGATATTGGACGTTTTAATAAATATTTATTTTTCATTTGTATTTTTTTATTTAATCTTTACCTGTCACTATAAATATTATTTTATCTAAATTGCAATTTTTGTGTGACCCAGTACCGTCTTTACCATAAGGGCACACGCCCAGGGTCCCCAGTCTCACGGGGGCCTCGCAAAGAAAATATTATGGCGAGAAAATAAAATAGAATATATTGCCATGTTGCCATGGTAACCGTTGTTACCGTCTGAGTAATATATATTATATTCTTTCCGTAGGTTAAGTCCGGGAGAGACGCCTATAAAGGAGAGATGCTTACTAAACTTAAAAATTAAAATTTTGGGTGATCCGGAACGCATCCATAATAATACCGAGAGATAGAAACATAAGATGAAGAATCGATTCTTGATTCCGATTCTTTAAAATTTAATCGATTCTGAGTAAAAAACATTTTTTAAGAAAATTAAAATTTCAGATTTTTTTTTGATCTTAAAAAATAAAATCAATAAAATGAGATTAAAAGTATAATAAAATGCAAATTTATAAAAATATTACAAATTTTATGTTTTATTAAAAAAGTAAAATTTTGTATTAATATTAATTTTATTTAATTTAAGTACTTAAATATAAGTTAAATATGACTAAACTATTACAGACAAATATTACATACTAGTGCAGCTACAGACTATATTCCAAAATTGTAGTTGTATATTAATATAGATGCTATCTTCATGCGATAAATAAAAGAAAATGAATATACCTATATCATCAAAATATTTGTAAGATGATTGGTTAAAAATAAAAAAAATGTAGAATAAGAAAACGACGCGAACGCTCATTAGGCGCTAAATTTGAAATATTTTTATTCAATAGAGTCGTTAGTCCGGCATTAAAAATGTATACACTAAGAATCGATTCACTTCACTAAGAAATGATTCTTGATCGATTCTGATAACTGGGAATCGAGTCTAAATAATCGAGATTTTTGATCATAGAATCGATTTTCGGATAGAATCGGAATCGATTTCATTATCCCTTTAAATACGTCACTGTCAAGTGTCAGTCGAAACTCGAAAGTCAATGTCAGTGTAGAAGTACAATAATAAATACAAATAAATACATATTATATATATTACTTATAATTAAAATTTTGGTCTTAATTTGTAAAATAAGGTAATTGTAGTTAATATACGTTAGAATATAATCTTTGAGATAGTTTGCAGTTATTTTTTTACTAAATCTTCAGATAAATAGTACCTATTAAATTGTTTCATAACTTAGTATTGTGATCTTGTTTTGTTGACAATCCACCGTTTTACATTATAAATACTACCAGTATATAAGTGTATAATCTATGATAAATACTGTAGAATGCATTCAGAGTCGATAAGCATCTCTCCCTAATGATCGGGAGAGATGCCCAATGTTGTTTAAGTGTTAGATGCCCAGTAAATATTAAAGCCTAAAAGTCTCTTACCTTTTTAGATGCCGAATGTATACAAAAGAAGGCCTACTGGTTCTAATAGAGCTATGTGGAGAGAAGAAGACTTGGAAAAAGCTATTACTCTTATAAAAGATAATAAATTGAATTTTTTTCATGCTAGTAAAGAATTCAATATTCCTTACAGAACTCTTCGGCGTCGGTTTCTCACAGGCAATACTAAAAAAGGGCGACTTGGACCTGATTCTCTGTTTGGAGTCAAAGAAAAAAATATTGTTAATCATATCAAGAAATTGCAATACTGTGGGTTTGTGCCTACTATTAATGATTTACGACAGTTGGCTTTTCAATTTGCTGAAAGCTTAAATCTTAAACATAATTTTAACAAGAAAACGGGTAAAGCAGGATATGATTGGGTTAAAGCTTTTTTACGTAGAAACCCGGAAATTTCATTAAGGAAACCGGAAGGAGTATCTCTAAAAAAAGCTAAAGGCAAAAAGACAGATGACAAAATGACAACAGAGGAAGTTTCTCCTTTTTTTGATTTATTGCAGTCACTTTTTCATGAACACAATTTTATTAGTGAACCAAATAAAATTTTTAATATGGACGAAACAGGTTTACAGTCTCATGTTCTTGCAATGAAAGGTTCTAAATCAGTTCCACAAATAACTTCTGCGGAAAAAGGAGAAAATATTTATTTAATTTGTTGTTGTTCCGCTAAAGGTGATTTTTTACCACCTGTTGCAATTTTCAAAGGAAAAAACATAAAGGACGAGCTTACTGATGGTATGCTTCCAGGAAATGAAGTTTATTTGAAGACTGAATGTGTAATGTCTGATTAATATTATCTTATTTAAATTTAGTTTCGAGTGTATGTGTTTTCATGTTTGTTTGATTATCTAATAATAAATATCCCTAATAATAAATAAATAAATTACTCATGGGCATCTATCCCTGATATCTATAGCAACTAACCCACATGCCTGGGCGAGATGCCTATTTGTTATTATTTAAAAAAAACATTTTTTAACTTAAAATATATTGCACAATAGTTCCAAATTTAATCTAAGTGGCATAAATAAACAGTGATTGAAATAAACTATGCATATTTTATGTAGTATGTTACATATATAATTAATATTGATTTTTTTTAAAACTATAGGCAACTCTCCCTGACTTATTATTCTATTTATTCTATAAACATATGCCTAATATACCTTATTTAATTATTGATTTGTTTCAAATCAATTGCAATATTTTCCAAAGAAGTTTCACTTCACACATACTTTTAATTTTTTTTAATTGTCTATACATATAATAAAACTGTAGTGGTTGAATGTCTGTGCATAGAAAAAAAATGCTAAAAACCGAGTCAGTGGAATGTAAGAAGAGAAATAGAGTTTGTCTGTTTGTACGGGCGAATCTCCGAAACTGTTGGACCTATTTAAATGAAATTTTGTATTTTGGTACCTTATATCCCCGGTTAACATCTTAGATACTTTTCATCCCGGAAAATTAAAGAGTTCCCATGGGATAGTTAAAAAACTATAGTAACTTATACAGTCTAGTCTTATACACTATAATCCATACATCTGCCTCGGTGGTGTAGTGGCTAGCATGTACGGCTGCACATCCTGAGGTCCTGGGTTCGAGTCCCGGGTCGGGCCAAGGTTAGTTATTGAGTCTTTCTGTATAGTAAGCCTCAGTAACAGCCCGGAGTTGGGAAGTTGGCGGTGTTTCACCCCCGCGCCTCGGAGAGCACGTAAAGCCGTCGGTCCTGCGCCTTAACTCTCACCGGTCGTGTCGAGTAGTCGTCCCACCGGAGTATGAGAGTGACAGGAATAGAGAGTGCACTTGTGTCTGCGCGTACATTTGTGCACTATAATATCTCCTGCGCAGTTGGCTAGTCTCAATGAAATTGGCCGCCGTGGCCGGAAACGGTCAGGAGGACATTATTAGTCCATACATCAGAATAATAAATAGGCTACTTTTTATCCCCGAACAATGTATGTTTCCTGTGGAATTTGTTTTTGTTTAAAATAGTATAAAATAAAAATACAGTAAAAGGCTTGAAGTAATATTTATTTCACTCAATTTAGTAACTTAAAAGTTAAACAAAATGCAAACAAAAAATAATACAATTGGTTTGGAAAAAAATCAACTACAATAAAAATGTTGACACTTTCCACAAAAACAAGTTTTGATAATATCCTGAATAAAATAAATTTAAATGTATGGAAATGTACGTTTTTGGAGAACAAAAACAATAAGTACATAATAATGTGATGTATGTATGTATGTAGTCCAATGAATTTCCGTTATCTCTAATAGTGTAACATAAAATAAAACTAATTTTACACAAAAAAATATATAATAAACAAGTTATTCCTCCATTTTTTTCAAATTATAAATCTTTCAAACTACATCATAATCGACACAATCTTACACTAATTTGTGACTTAAGCGTCAATAGATTTTTTTTTTATTAAAATAGCATTTTTTTAATATAAAATTAAATGTAAATACTTTAAGCATGGACGACTTGCAGCCATAATTTTTGCAACTACCTTTTATTCTATTAAATAAAAAAATGGCGAACAAAACGTGTTGAGTGTAAATTTCAAAATTTCACAAGAAAAAATATTATATATACATATATATATATATATATATATATATATATATATATATATATATATATATATATATAAAAGATATATGTATTTATATATAAATTCTTATATTTATTTTTCTTCTTGATATTATCAATAAGAACTTCACGTTTCAATACTTGTATTGTGAAAATTTAACACCATTTTGTTCACCAGATCTTTAAATATATGTAAACTGCCTCGGTGGTGTAGTGGCTAGCATGTACGGCTGCACATCCTGAGGTCCTGGGTTCGAGTCCCGGGTCGGGCCAAGTTTAGTTATTGAGTCTTTCTGTATAGTAAGCCTCAATAACAGCCCGGAGTTGGGAAGTTGGCGGTGTTTCACCCCCGTGCCTCGGAGAGCACGTAAAGCCGTCGGTCCTGCGCCTTAACTCTCACCGGTCGTGTCGAGTAGTCGTCCCACCGGAGTATGAGAGTGACAGGAATAGAGAGTGCACTTGTGTCTGCGCGTACATTTGTGCACTATAATATCTCCTGCGCAGTTGGCTAGTCTCAATGAGATTGGCCGCCGTGGCCGGAATCGGTCAGGAGAACATTATTATTATTATTATTAAATATATGTATTATGTACTGTCGACAAAATATATCACATAATGTCGAAAACTGAGTTGTTATTATATAATAACAAATAAAAACTCAGCGAAACAGACACATATGTCATATTTAAAAGACCACTAATATTTAATTAAATATTTTAAATTTTACACCTTAGTTAATTTAAACCTTAAGTTATGTTTCTCATGCAGTATTAATTTTATTAGGTTACATACATTGATATATAAAAACTCCTGTCCTCAAAAAGAAGTGCACAATTGTGCGCTTTTTTCAACTCTCTTTTGTTAACAAAATTAAAACGCACGTTGTTTCGTTTAAAAAAGTACTTTATGTGGTGTGCATAAGTTCGAATTTGTGTTTAGACAATTACAACTTTAGATTTCTGAATTTTATTCTATGGCTCTTAACGTGACATGTCGACGCCACTTTTTGAAGAGATATTTGTTAGGAAATGTGTATCTATGTTTTTATATATCAATGGCTACATAATGTAAGTTTTCTTTACGTTTACTTCACTTTTGCAATAATAGCTTTAAATATTTTTTTGAATGTTTTTTAATATATTTATTCATTTATTTACACTATATATTATGTATAGTGCATATGAGTTTATTGCTAAATAAGAGATTTTCTTATGTCTGTCTCAAAATATATTATATAGTGATAATTATATATATATATATATATATATATATATATATATATAAATAACAATAAATATTATAAATGCAAACTATTTGTCAGTTGAAAATGATAAAATAGTTAAAATAGAGGGTAATATGGCACAAAAATATGTAATATTTTCATTTGAATTTATTTAAACAACTTTATTCGAAATATTTTAAAGTAAAATCAAAAATAAACTATACAACTTTCTAATTAAAGTGTCAATTACATAAAGACATAAGAAAATCTCGAAGCACTATCAATTTACAAGTGAAAATACATGCTGAAGCGAGTAATATTTATATTTTCACCTACATTTCAACTTATTTGTCAGATACGTGTTATAATATAATGATCAGCAAACATCTTAAAAAATGATTAAATTCAATTTTTATGGCAATGGCAATATATGTATGTATGTATGTATGTATGTACGTATGTCTCGTAAGACACGGTGGGAACTAACCGGTAGAAGTAAATATTGACAAATAAACGATTGTAGTTAAGTTCTCTGTCAGCCCCCCCCCCCCCTCCCCTCAAGTATACAGCCCTTTCTAACATATAGAAAGAATGTGACATGAAAATTATAATAGTAGTAGATAATAATATGTATTTTAAGTAAATTAAATATCTATTTATTTAGAATTATTTAGAAGATAACTTTTTTTTAAATATGTTTGCCGGTCATTATAACGAACTTTCTAAAATATAAGACTGAGTCACTTTTTTTTAATTTCGTCATTATATCAGCTACATATGAAAATAGTATCTTTTGTAGAACAAAGTATCTTAAAAATATTATTACGGGATACTTGTATTTATGTTACATTCAATTACAAAATAAAATTCATTTGAATTCATTTGTAAATACGTCTTTCTATAGTTCGAAAGTCTTTTATACTACGATATTCAAAAATATCTCAATTTTTCTACATCATTTTGTTCTACAATATATGTATGTATGTATGTATGTATGTATATGTACTAAATTAATAAGACATTTATCACAATATTTTAAGTTTGTGCTGTACCAAATAATTGCATAATTTAGTGAGTAGTACTTACATATGAAACGCTTTGAAAAACAATAATTTATAATTTTTGAGAGAACAACGTGATATTTCAGAATACGTTTTTTATTTTTCTGTGAAAATGTGTGATATTAATTTACTTTTCAATAATTATTTTTCAATAAAAAAAATAATTGTTCCATCCTTAAGGGTGGAATGCATTTTTTTTTAATTTATTTCGAACCACCCTTAAAAATAAATTATTCAAAAAATATTATAATAACAGATTTACAATTGGCGTAACCTATTTAAACAATGAAGATGAATTGGTTTTGGTCTCAAGAATTCGGGTTTCTCTTTTAAATCAAATCAATCAAAATATAAAGAAATTTGGATAATTTAAATAATTAAAATCGACCAAAAAAGAGTACATGTGGCACATTTTGTCTACTTCTGGTATACAAGCAACTATATAATATGTATACACATTACGTGTATATATAGTGAAAATGCATATGAGAACTGTCTTGATATACATTGACATAATATTTTAACTATAATTAATCATTAAAACATATTTATTTTTAATATAAATTTTATGCCAAAACGTATTTAGTCATAAAATAAAAAAAAATAAACACTATATTTATTTTGTACCAAATTGTAACTTCAACAATAGAGCACCAGATAAAAAAAACCTTTTTTTTTAATAAAAGCAAAACTAGAAAATGTGTTTCAGATAGTAAATATTAAAACAAAAAATAATAATAATTTAATATTATAATATTCCGACCTTACATTAGTGAAAAAATTAAACAATTGGAATATTTAACTCAGAATTATTTTTATAGGTTACATTTTGGCATAAACAAATTATTTTAGCACTATTTATATTATAGTGTCACTATGCACATATTACACTATAGTGTGTAGATAATAGTGCATGTGAGCTTAACATAAAATGTAACTATTATATTTTACTTAGAATTGAGATAATACAGTAGAGCTTAAGAAACTCAGCAAAATTTTCTTAATTTGTAGAACTATTTTTAATTAAACGTTATGCTTACTGACCATTATAGGAACATGAAATAAGTCAAGAATAATCTGAAAAAGCAAATAAAGTGTTTTAAAGCCGTCTGTTATATATATATATATATATATATATATATATATATATATATTTCAGCTTAAAATCGCTATAAAAAGTATAAAATAGTACATTGTACTTTCGAAGTGACGCTGTGAGTAACAAATAAGACTGATTTACTTAAAAAAAAAAATAGTGTCTTCACGCATTTTGTACTAAAAAACGTTTTCTATTTAGTCACAACTATAATTTCATACACTTATAACTCACTCATTACATCTAACTGCACTTATATAATATTTCAAATTTTTATCGACCGATAGTTAAGTTTTGAGTTTGAGTTGAGTTATTAATATACGAGTTGCATATGATAACTCTAAAGAGTCAGTTTTAGTGATATATGACTTTACAATCCTCAAGCAAGTACTTTTTAAATAATTTTTATTTGCTCTAGCTACTTATATGTATGTATGTGTCTTAAATATAATATAAATTCTTATTGCCACTGTTTTGTTTTTTTAAGAGCTTTTAAATTTTCGCTCTATACGTTCGCTTAGTTATCTTCACTATTGAGTCAAACATGAGTTGAGTTCATATGAGTCAGGTATGAGTTAAGTGTGAGTTATAATATAAAATATTATTTTCTTAATAAGTCTATCGGTAGACAAAAATAATGTGATTATATTGTATACTAATGATAAATGATATACAGATGAATTTTTTAAGCGATTATATATAGTAAAATTAAACTTAAAGAAATGAAATGCTCAAAAAAATCGCGAGGATAATTTTATTTAATACTAAAATGTATCGTTTATCAATTTAAATAAAACTACATACATATATTATAGATTTTTTTCATAGTGAAAATTACTTAGTAGGTTAATTAAAAAAAAATATATATATATATATATATATATATATATATATATATATATATTTTATTAAAAACGTCAAATATTTTCGTAAATCGTAAAAAATATTATTGTGACCTACATTCTAGAAATAAATGTTACACAGATACGACAAATGAAAGAAAATAAGTAATCATTTTATATTTTTTTAATTTCCATATATTCGACCTTTTTGAACATTTTTGCTATTTATACTTAAAAAAATTCACCTGTACACAAAAAAAAAAGAAAACGTCAATACATCCATTCCCTGCACCGACAAGACTATATGAGTTTATATGAGTTTGAGGCTGTACAGGTTCGATTACCGGTTGTGCCAAATAAATAAAAAAGAAATAAAGAACATAGGCGGAGTATAAAATAAATGAAATTTGTGCAAAATTTATTCTAATTAGTATATTAAAAAAAATCACTTATGAACTAAAAACATATACCTCAAACTCATTTACGTGACTCAAATACAACCAAAAAAAAATTTTGTATATTTTATACATATACATTTATATATTATAAATATATATGTACGTCCGACCAGAATATCTGAACACATTCAGTCTTATGTTTTATTTTCATTCACTCGTTCATTTCAATAGTTCTAAGGTAAAGTCGAACGGACAGACAGACTTTACAATTAATAATTGACGTTAAAAAGCTTTACAATTGGCACATTTTATTAGAGGAAAATTGTATTGTAATTATTTGACATATATTAAATTTTCAGTGAAGAGTAAGTTTTATATTTTAACATATCCTGGAATAATAGAAAACAGGATTTAGTGTTTTTTTAATAATTAAACAATAAGGTTATATGTGTGATTTTTTTTAATTTTTTATACAATAGCTTATATCGTTATATAATGGTAAAAAAATGTTTAGCTCCAAAAAAGGAAAATTTAGTATACGTTTTTTTAAAATATACCGATACGGATACTTTAAACGTCCGCCATTTTGGCGCGCTGGGCGTGACGTCACATTCGGTTTAATCAATGACGTTGCGTTTCAACTGACTTGAATTTCCCACATATATTTGCACTTTTTAATCATTATTTTCTTAAGCAAACAGAAATTATATTAAAAAATATTAATATAAGCTTAATTCAAAAGCAATAAAGATTATAAAAAAAAACACCTTTATTCAAATCCACGCATATTCTCTATTGTACGTAGGTAAAAAGTAGTCCCATTTTTTATAAATACAAAATACATTTTTTTTTATATTATTGTATTCGTTCTCTTGAACTAATAATAATAGAAAATAGCATAAGTTTGTAAAACAATTATTTATTTATTTTACTTTAAAAAAAAATACAAATATTGTAATACTGATTACTGAAAGTGTCACAAAAAAAAACCAAAAAAAAAAAAAACAACGATTACAAAGACAGTTATAACATTATATAATCTGTCGCTTTTACAAATGTGACATATGTCAATTTTGACAGTTACAATTTTTAACTATTTTTTTTTATCATTTCTTGTAAGCGGAAAATATTTTTTTATAATTATTTGTGTGTCTGTACGTTATTGACTTATGTATATATAATTCTGGTCAGACTAAGTACTATGTTCTCAGGCGCCCACTTTATTCCTTCGTTTATTTAAAAGCGAGTTGTTTGATTGTTCTAAAGCTTTTATCTGGACCTGGAAAAAAAAAGTTAATTATCAGATAGAATGTCTAAAAAAAACACGTGTAATTTACAAAGTTTAATTCAATAGGGTTATCTTTAAATTTAGTTTATTTTTTAAATTTTATTACAGTCGACTCTGGGAATTGAAACTCAAGGGACCAGGGAAAAATTTAAAATTACCAAGAGTTCAAAATACAGTAGAAACTAGATTATCCGCCTCTCAGTTATACGGATTCGCGATTATCCGGACTACCAACCGCGACCAATTATATACCTACAAGTTGAATTTATGCAAGCACTAAAGCACTAGCGACTCATCCTAGCTTCGCTCGGGTTCGCCTCTAAACAAACAAAAACAAATCTATCCCACGGGAACCGTACATTTTTTAGAGATAAAAAGTAGTTTTAGTTAGTTAGCAATTGTTTCAGGAAAAAACCTGCTTTTCTTCATACATTCGATTATCCGGAATTTCGATTATCCGAAATTAGTCCGGTTAATCGAGTTTCTACTGTAATAGGAGTTTTAATAACCGATGGTGGGGGTATCGTTCATCCTCTACAGCTTGAAGCACACACTTTTTTTCACTTATGGAAGGACACTTGTTCATCCTTGAATTCATTTTGATACTTAATAATTAATAACACAAATCAAACATTAACAGAACCCACTTAAACGTTTGAAAGAAGACTAGACTGCGAACTCACTCATATGTCAATCACGTAAACAATCGTGAATCGATAGGTTGTGCGTGAAAAACGCATCAAATTATAGAGAGTAGAGGAGCCCGGACATCAAAATATTGAATGTTGGCGGGCAAGATACTGTTCCTTCAACTTCATATTACCGAGGGGATCAATTAATATTGATTTTATTCAATTTATGGAGTGTTTTTCAAGGGACCGGGAAAAAAATTTCAAATTATCGAGAGTCGACTGTGTTTACTTCGTTAATTTAAATTTGCTACAACAACATCTTTATACGTAGTATGTACCTACATGTTACAGGGTACATGTCCCTGACATGGACTTTAACGAACACACGTTAGTTTAATTACGTATTAATACATTTATTATATCTTTAAAAATTATAGCCTATGTTTTACTCCGATGCATAACCTATATAACTGTAAAGTTTTATCAAAATCCGTTCAGTAGCTCTGGCGTGAAAGAGTAACAGACATTCATCCATCCCATCCTCACAAACTTTCACATTTATAATATTAGTATGGATAACTACAACACTTGGTTGATCTAAAATAAATTTATTATGGTTTATTACGTATATTCCAATTCCACTGTCCGCATAGGTTCAACAATTTTGATTCAAAATTTCTTCTGAATAAAATCGTGTGTTTATGTGTGCGTGTCTATGGAGTGTGCGTGTGTTTGTTTGTATATGTGTGTATTTATATCTGTGCAAGTTTGTCTCTCTCTCTCTCTTTCTGTGTGTGTTTGTTTGTACGTGTGTGTATTTATGTCCGTGCAAGTCTCTCTCTCTCTCTCTGTGTGTGTGTGTGTGTGTGTGCGTGTGTTTGTTTGTATATGTGTGTATTTATGCCTGTGCAAGTTTGTCTCACTCTCTGTGTGTGTATGTGTGTGTGTGTGTGTGTATGTGTACCTGGTCGTAGTCGACGCGCATGGTGGCGAGCGAGCGCGTCATCTCGTCCTGCACGTCGGCCCACGCGTCGCCCGCGTCGCGCAGCAGCGCGTGCGTGTACAGCGGCGTCTGCGGCACCTGCGTGAACTGCCGCACCCACGGGCTGGACATCACCTGGCGGCCGTTCGGGTGGGACATTAACACACACCACCGTCCAGTTCCATTGTAAGCTACGAGGCTCGCGTTATGGATACCGGATAGTTGATACACTATACATATGTAACTTTAAATACATACGTATTATAAATGTAAACACCCATGACTGCAGTTCAAGCATTCGTGCTCATCACACAAATGAATGCCCCCAGCGGGACTCGAACCCGCGACCGCTGGCACAATAAGTAGGGTCATTACAAACTAAACTAAACCTGTCGTCATAAGTGACCAGTGGTGACTCGCTTAGGAAACCCAGTAAAGCGGGTTCAAATCCCGAGTACGAATATTTTCATGTAATGAAATGAAATCTTATTCGAATAGACTTATTATAAGCACTTTTGAATCGTCAATTTAAAGAGCGTCAGTGTAATCAGTCCGTGAGGAATCCACCGTCGGCTCGGAAAGCAGTTCTGCTGAGAAGAGCCCGCGAGAAACTCAACAGTTACTCTTTTAAATATCGAAGTTACATTAATAAATATAATATTACATATCTAGCTCGCATATGAATCCATATATATTAATTCCATACATTTTCATCAACAAGAAACTCTTGAACAAAATAACAGATAGGCAAAAATTCTAAAAACTATAGATTCGGCCTTTGTATCGACAATATTGTCTATTACAATAAGATTTTCCAAAAAATATTTAATGTACAGATTCGGCTTAGTTACAAATTAATTATATGTATAGCTAATACAAATTATAAAATATGTAAAATTATCTTATCATGAATTCTGTACTTACTTGATGTATGGTCAATCTCTTCGCCGGATCGACAGAAAGCATTCCTCTAATCAAATTCTTTGCTTCGGACGAAACGTTCGACCACTCCGGCTCAGGAAAATCATATTGACCCAGTCTTATACGCTGTGAAAATGTATAAAAATGGTCGTATTAGCCATAGATATATAAAAACATATATACACATTTCCTAACAAATATCTCTTCAAAAAGTGGTGTCGACATGTGACGTTAACCCAAAACAAAGAATAAAATTCAAAAATCCAAAGTTCTAATAGAAAAGCAAAAACAAATCTATCCCGCGGGAACCATATTTTTCCGGGATAAAAAGCCTATGTATTATTCCAGGCTATAATCTACCTCTGTGCCAAATTTCATCTAGATCCGTTCAGCCGTTTTGGCGTGAAAAAGTAACAAACATCCATACATACATACTCACAAATTTTCACATTTATAATATTCGTATGGATTCAATTTGTCACTACTTCAATTTGGACTGCTGGACAGATTTAGATGAAATTTAATACACAGATAGACCATGATTTGGAGTAACAAAACCGTTAGAGTAGTAATTATAAATAATTCTTTTTTACCTTTTTCATTCCCGGCGATATTGCGAGACCGTGGTTCGAGTAAAATGGTGGAAAACCACACAGCAGTATGTACATAACTACTCCTAAAGACCATATGTCACACGATTTGTCGTATTTCTCGGGGCCTAGCACCTGAAAATATATGTATAATAGAAATTATTATCTCTCTTATTGACCGACTTCAAAAAAAAAGGAAGTTATCAAGTTTCCAAACAAGTATACACAATTTTATAAATGTATGTTTGTATGTATACAAACTATATATGTATATAAAAAAATCCAGTTTATACTTAAAACTAAAAATTACGAAAAAAAAAGTAATTTAAAAAAAAAACAATCGACTTCAAAAAGAAATTAATTCAAAAGTATGAAAAAGAAAAATTAGGAGTCTAAAATTTTTTTGAGGTCAATACCATCAAAGCCATAGAATAAAAAACTTAACCAAAATAGAATATATTTGATAGGTACATTACTTAACATCTGGCCAAGTGCGAGCGGAGTGAGCATGTTTTTGGGAAACTTGCTAGGTTCTCTCAAACATGGCGGGTTTTCTCACGATGTTTTCCCTCACCGTAAAACAAGTGGTCATCATGTTGAAAATGATTCACACATGAGAATATCAGAGGTGCAAGACCCGGGATTTGAACCCACTTCACTCGGTTTCCTAAGCGGGCGCGTTACCATTAGGCTACCAATGCTTTATTATTATTATTATTTAATCCTTTATTACACCAAAAAAAAAAAAAAAAACAGAAGTACAATTTGAAAATAATACATTACTTTACAAATATATATTTCAGTATAAAGGCGGCCTTATCACTTAAAGTGATCTTTTCCAGGCAACCTATATTATCATCTTTAGTATATTATCAGCTTTAGTAATTACTGCATACGAGTAATGTGTAAAAATTACCTCAGGAGCCACATAATAAGGGGTATAGCATGGTGTCTGAAGGGTGTCTGCTTGAGTGAGAGTTTCCTTTGCAAATCCGAAGTCGGTCAGCTTCAATATGGCGTTGGGTTCCATACTGGTGTACAGCAGATTCTCAGGTTTGATGTCCCGATGAGCAATATTTGAGTCGTGGAGGTGACGTACTGCTACGCATATAGAATGCATTATCTGTAATTTTTAAGGAGAAATATTTCAATGTTTTGGGTTTTAATGTTTTGTGGGGAACTCTAATTCTTTTTCTCTAATAAAAGTAGCCTAAGTTACTCCTTATAAAATCGGCTATCTGCCAGTGAAAGTCACGTCAAAATTGGTCCAGCCTATATCTCTATTCTCTTCCATTATGGTTTGACCTGATCTTCTTTGCTTGGTAAGGAACTTTATAACAGCGCGGTACTCGATTTTTTCCATATTTCACAATTTGTTCCCAATTATTTTGTTTGGTCGACGATAGTTCAAAGAGTAATGACCTAATTACGATAAAACTTGGTATTTATTCTAATAATGAGTTGCTTATTTCGTAATAACTCGAGTAAGTACTCATTAATGACCTACCTACCCATCCCGCGAACATAAAAATGCACCCTCGCAAATCTTCACTTTGATTACCCATCTATACAGATAAATAAAATTGGAGTGTCTGTTTGTAATATCAAAATAGCCGCTTTTTACTAAATGCATATGGATGTATACACGGTACATATTCCAAAATAACATTTTTTACAATTTTTGTCTGTCTGTCTGTCTGTTTGTTCCGGCTAATCTCCGAAACGGCTGGACCAATTTTGACGGGACTTTTACTGGCAGATAGCTGATGTTATAAGGAGTAACTTAGGCTACTTTTATTTTAGAAAAAGAATCAGGGTTCCGCGAAAAAAATTAAAACCCGTGAAATTGTGAACAAAATCCGCGTACGGCGTACGCAACCGAGCAAAGCGAGGATAAATCGCTATGTAATTTAAATGAATATCTTAGGAGTAGCAAGCTACTATTTATGTATAAACATAGCTAACCGTGAAAACGTACCTAGGGACGAACGCGAGCGAAGCGGGCGTGAGTCGCTAGTCTATTAATATAAAAGGAAAAAGTGATTGACTGATGTATCAACGCACAAGCCAAACCCTTAAGGCTAGAAAACTTAAAATTTCGCACACGTATTCCTCATATGACGAAGGCATCCACTGAGAAGGATTTTTCATAATTCAACCCCCAAAGGGGTGAAATAGGGGATAAAAGTTTGTATGAAACTTTTTATTCCTTGAACATATTTGCATGAAAATTCGTATTTTTCGAAGTTTGATCGCGAGCGAAGCCACAGGTTCTGCTATTATAATATAAAAGCTGTATGTTTTCCTAAATAAATGAATAAAAAAATAACACTTGCGCTATTGAGACGAATCTAACGACGACATAATTATCAAAATCGCCGTCGCCATGTAGTAATTACGACGGAACACAGGATCCGATATACCTACTCATATGCAAGTATATACATACATTCATACAAACCTACAGGTCAAACACATAACCCTCCTTTGGGATAAAAAATAGAGAGCCACCCTATTTTTTATCCTAAAGAAGTCCCAAGTCTCCCATGTAGTCACATACTCTATAGTCTATACGTACAGTCACACAAGGGATGAAAAGTATATTGAAACAGACAACCTCACTATCTATCTCACCTCTGCAGCCTGTCTCTCCGTGAAGGCACCCTCCCTGTTATCCTGTATCCTCTGGAACAACTCTCCGCCGTCCATACATTCCATCACCACTAGCAGACATCGTTTCCCGCCGTAAGTATTGTCGTAGACGTCGATGATCTGAAAAAGAACACGTTGAATTTTTCTTAGTTTTCTGTCACTTTAATCATGACTAGCGACTCACCCTCGCTTCGCTTCGGGTTCGTCCCTAGACAAAAACAAATCTATCCCACGGGAACCGTACACTTTCCCGTGATGATATATAACTTATAGCCTTCCTCAGTTAACGGGCAGTCTAATGCAAAAAGAATTTTTCGAATTAGATTACTAGTTCCTGAGATTAGCGCGTTCAACCAAACAAACAAATAAACTCTTCAGATTTATAATATTAAGTATAGATTATCAGTGGGTAAATTTAGTGGAGGTTAACACTTCTTGGGGGCTTTAGTACCGAGAGACCCTGCCAACTTCCTAACTCTGCTGTTACTGAGAATTTCTGGACAGAATCCATACTAATATTATAAATGTGAAAGTTTGTGAGCATGAATGAATGGATGTTTGTTACTCTTTCACGCTAAAACGGCTGAACGGATCTGGATGAAATTTAACACAGAGATAGATTATAGTCTGGAATAGCACATAGATTACTTTTTACCGGTGCGAAGCAAGGGCGAGTCGCTAATTTTCTATATATTTTTTAAATATCCTTTTTTTTAGCAGTCATGTAAAATTGCAGGCAGAAATTAGTATTAAAATTATTTCTCTAACTTCTAAGTACCGTTCAATCGATATCTGAAATAGGTATCTTATCTTAAGTAGGTCATGGCTCGAACACCGTAACAAAAGATATTATTATGCATGCAAACCATTGATTTATTGCCTTAGCATGGGGAATCCCCGGGGAAATTATACTTTCTTTATAAACGCCCGCTGGCCGGGTGGCAACTTTAGTGTCTACTAAACTGAAAAGTACGAGTTTTATTATTGTTTAGGGCAAAATATATTATAGAGTATTACCTATCTACCGTCTGACGGCATATTAAAAAACGTGCGGAGTCGGTTGAAAGACTAAAATAGAGAGAGATAATGCAATTTTTTAAACTTTTTTCGCACTGTATTCATAATTTAGTTATATATGGATAACAAAGTGAAGTTGTGAAGCAGTAACATACCTACATATTTCTTAACGAGTAAATACGACATTTATTCTACCGTATTATGGGTTTTCCTGTACAATGTAAGACGTACCTAGTTCATTTGAATAGATTGCTTAAACGATATACATATTATATATAACCATGACTAACATCACCCCATATACAAGTTCACCTTTTATAATCGATATCGATTATATATATATATATATATATATATATATGTATATATATGTTGCAGTGAGAACTCTGTTGTGGTCAAAACTACTTTTGTCTAAACTCTTTAGTCAAAAATACTTTTTACTATTTTTGTCAGTCAATAGTAGTTTTGACTAGGGAATAGTTTTGACTGTAACATATACAATATACATATAATATCGATCTATATAATAATTAATTAATTAAAAAGGTACACTGAATTTGAAATTAAATATTCCACTCGTCTAGGAGTGGAAATATTCTTATATATTCTTATATACCACTACCCTTGAGCTATTTATAACCTATTCATTAAAAAAAGAAAGAAGAAAATCGATTGACACTATTGGCGCAGAATGTGACATAACGCTTAACGTCTAGATATCTATTATAGATATTATGACATTTCTACATATAGACACGTAATAACAACATTGTAAGTCAGTATTGCAGTGGCGAAGGGTCCATACAAGACGATTCCCACCGTCTTACCTTTTAGAAATCTAATAATCCTTCATTCATTATAAATATTTATTTTTTGAATTAACATAATTAGTTAATAAACAATCTATTTATTATCACTACGTTAATTTCTGAAAATAATATAACGCAAAGAATCACAAGCAATGCAAAATACATTTTTGCGCTCCAAATTGCTTACGCGTTTCTTCATAGAAATGCGACGATAAGACGTTGTATTTTAGCTTACCGCGTTCATACAAAATTGTGTTTCATTCAATGTTTTGGATTGAACATTGTCACGTGACTTCATTCATTTTTAGTATTTTACGCATGCGCACTAATCAAATTTTTGTTGCTCGAAAAGCTGCTTCTTTACGTCTTATCCTGCCTGTGATTGGTCAAAAATTACAAAACGTCCCTAATTTGACAAGCGAAGCGTCAGACGAGCAATGTTATTATTTGAATGATTTCAGATTTAATATAAATTTTATAATACGGCGGATTGTTATTGTCTACTAGTGCATTGCTTAAGAATTTTTTTGTTTTATTGAGTTTTAACTTGATTTTAGTGTAATATATAGACATTTTGCGCTGTTTGTTTGTGGAAAGTGAGTGTTTCACATATTTGTTAATTTCGGTGAGTTCGATTAGCCATTATGGCATTCATTTGCACAATATTGACTTTAGTTTTATAAACTTAGTTGTTCAATAATTAAAAAGCATGTCATCAAGATACTTATTTGATTGAAATATGATTTAATTATTACATGAAATGAGTTACCTATATATTTTCATAAAACTTTTTATTAAAGATATGCTAAAATATGTGAATGTGCTAAATTAAAATAATATTTAGTTTTCCATGTTTATTATATTCTGATTCTATTTAAGTTTAGAGAGAAAAACAATATGTTATTTTAAATGTTACATTAATTAACAATATAATTTGACGAATTAAGCTAAATACTAAATA
Organism: Fabriciana adippe; assembly: GCA_905404265.1. NCBI lineage: Eukaryota > Metazoa > Arthropoda > Insecta > Lepidoptera > Nymphalidae > Fabriciana > Fabriciana adippe. Next base: position 3,395,508 of record FR990010.1, read on the forward strand.
GGTTATTTAGACATTTTAAAAACGGACGTATCGCTATAGGATATTACGCCTGCGCTTCTCATTGTTCATTTTTGTGTATTATTTCATAATTTTCGTCCAATTTGGCTTGATAAATAAAATACAATAAAACAATAGATCAATTTCATCACTAAGAAAGACGAAGTAGTTTAATGAGATTTAAGAAGATGGCGGTATTTATATTAAATATTATATTGATCAAACATATTTATGTAAAATTAACAAAAAAAAAAAAAATAATAATATTTGAATCCCAAAAAATATAGGATGTAATACACTTTTAATAAAGAAAAATAAAATCAAATTCCCGTATTTTCACTTACGAATACTCGTACTAAGTGATGCGTAATGATTTTTCATAGATGGCGTTATTAATATTTTATGAGGTTTTATTATTATATTAAATGTTAAATGTATTTTGCTTGAATATTTTACATGTATTTAAAAAACTCAATAGCCTTATAAAAAAAAGAAAAATATCTTCACAATTACATGTCTTTTTTTTGCATTGATATATAAAAATAGTGTATCAATGATTTTTGTCTGTTTATTTTTTTGGAACGGCTTACCTCTGCTAAAATTTCACCCTTCGCCACTGCAGTATTGACATTGTAATGTATGTATTGTATTCAGCCCTTATTAACGTGACACTGCTGGGCTTGGACCTCCCTTCAATACGAGGGGATCAAGCTTGTTAGGATAAGATGCATGTCATGTCATATGAAGTCCGCCAACCGGCACTTGGCCAGCGTGGTGGACTATGGCCTGATCCCCCTCGTACTTTAGGTTTCTACTTAATACTTTAGTATTAAGTGGAAAATTCTTACGTACCTCAACAATATGAATACAGCCACTCGCACGCCAATGTAACTCCACCTCACGCCTCGCTTTCGCACTGTCGTGTAAAACTTTCAGCGCGCGCTTCATTCCCGTCCTCTTTTCCTTGCATTCTACTACCTGGAAGAAAAGAACGAACTTTAGATATCTTGCTAAATCAAAAATAACTCAAGATTTCGAGTAAAAAAATTAAAATACAAATACTAGTGGTTTTCGAAAGGCACGTGAATTCCGTCAACCCGCACTTGGCCAGCGTGGTGGACTATGGCCTGATCCCCCGTATTGAAGGGTGGCCTATGCCCAGCAGTGGGACGTTAAAAAGGGCTGAATACAATGCGTATTAATAGATTTAAATCTTCGACCAACTTCAAAAAAGGATGGGGTACACGAATCTTGCGTGTGTTTATTTGTGTGTATGTTTAGGCGAAATCTTTGGGAATAGTAAACAGATTTTAATTATTCTTTTTTTAATGGACAGGTTGTACATTAAGGGTGGTCCCATACAATGTTCAAGGTAAAATCGATTCCTTATGGATTTTCAATAGAAAATACATTATTTTTTACAAATAATTAAAGTCATTTAAGCTTGAACTTTTCAAAACAGACGGGACGGAACCCTAAAAATGGAAGTTGAATGAGTAAAGTTAACTTATCATGAAAAGACAACGTATCGTAGTACCATAGAAGATAAAATGTATCTATAGATAAAACATTTTTTTTTTAGCTCTTAGAAGTTTTCTATAAATAACCGTATCAACATCTATACAAATATTAAAATTCTAACTGATTCGAATCTGCACATTAAATATTTTTTGGAAAATCTTATTGAAATAGTCGTTATCACTTTCTTAGATTTACGCGAATATTAGACATTTAAATAAAACTATCTTTTCGGATTTTTTCGCGGATTTATTTTGATTTTTGGTTCCCGACGTTTCTGCTGTCTGCAAACATAGTCAGGACCGCCCAAGCCATTATATACGCTTCGATAGAATCCAAATCCTCACGAAAGAAAACAGATATCGCCCTAGAATGATTCGGGAAGCCATAGAAATTAAAAAACATCCAAATTTCAATAAGGAAGATGGCTGGGAACTACCACCGTCGTGGGATCCTGTTATTAATATAATAAAATCAAATAATAAATCTAAACAAAACAGACAATTAGATGTAGTAAGTTCTTTCTGTGCGGATCAATATAACAGTGATTCAAATTAGTATTTCAAATTAATATTTTTTATTTGCAAATGTAAACCTTAATTAATTTTAACTTTTTAAATTATTAAAACAATAATGTGGCTTAAATAATTAATATTTATTTTTTTTCTTTATAGTTATAAATATAATAATGGCAACACACAAATATAGATTATTAATCAATAAGTTTTAAAAAAAATTATAATAATTATAATAATAACAGCTAAAATTATATAAATAATATTCCATATTCAAGTATAAAGTAATTAATATTATATAAAAATGTTTTAAAATTAAAATTAACAAATATTGTGAGGTACTTTGGTGCCAATTTTCAAGTTTTTTGAATTCATTTTGTTATTTGTGGGTAGGCTGTCTGTAACAACTATATAAGACCATGATTGCTGTAAAGCATTCGAAACGTCGGTAACCAAAAATCAAAATAAATCCGCGAAAAAATCCGAAGACATAGTTTTATTTAAATAGTCGTTATTATTGATACAGAGGCCGAATCTATAGTTTCTTAAATTTTTGTCTGCCTGTCTGTCGACAGACATGTCTGGAACGACGTCGACGACAAACATGGTCTGAAACGCATCATGAGAAAACCACTGGACAGATTTTAATAAAATTTGGTATGATGATAGCTGGTTATCCGGGTCAACATATAAGGTACTTTTTACTGCGGAAAAATATCTCATCTTTGAGAAATCTATACTAACCGTTAAAATCTATCAAGGGACGAACCCGAGCAGAGTAAGAGGAACAGGAGTCGCTAGTTGAGTTTATAAAATAAAAGATTAATTGATGCTATTATTTAAAAGAGTCATGTTAAAAGATAATGGCAGATAAAAAAGCGCGGAAAATATGTAGAGTGGTGTCGTTAAACTAAGCGTGGGTGTGTTTTTGTCAGAAATAGATTCGCATATTATGTATACTAAGCTATTTATATCAAAGCTATATATAGCTTTGATAGTTAGGCGTGAAAAATTACACGAAATCTAATCAAGTTTATTCGACTCACATACAAAACAACGATCGTTCTTAGAATTTTCAACATTTTCCCATACTCTTATTCATTGGGACCGTTTTGAAATATTGGTCAAGCGCGAGTTTGATTCGAGTAAAGGAGGGTTCCTTACATTAAGGTATTTAAATGTTTAAAGTATGAGTGAACTACGTAAAAGAAATTAAATTGCTGTATTTTTTTGTGAGTATGCCACTTGATATTTTCGCTAGTTGAGGATCGATTTTCATTATTCTTTTTTAATATATTGAAAATCGGACCTTAAATATGGTCTCATATAAATCTATACATATAATAAAATTCTAACTGAGTCGAATCTGTACTATAAATATTTGTTGGAAAATTTTATTAGTCACTAGCGGCTCACCATCGCTTCGCTCGGGTTCGTCTCTAAACAAAGGAAAACAAATCTATCCTAAGAAAACCGTACATTTTTCCGGGATAAAAAGTAGCCTATTTGTTATTCTGATGTATCAACTATATTATTGTAAAGTTTTTTTATTAAATCCAATCAGTAGTTTTAGTGTACTAAGCTGTATAAGTTACTACAGTTTTTTAACTATCCCACGGGAACTTTTTCATTTTCCGGTTGATAAGTACCTATCTAAGATATTGACCGGGGATATAAGGTACCTACCACCATGCATAATTTCATTTAAATCGGTCCAACAGTTTTTTTTTCTATGTACAGACAGTCGACCTCTACAGTTTTATTATATGTATAGATTATTATCGATACACAGGCCGTATCTATAGTTTTTAGAATTTTTGTTTGTCTGTCTGCGACGCATCACGAGAAAACTTCTAGACAGATTTTGATGAAATTTGGTATGATAATCATGAGCTGGTTATCCTGGTCAACATATACGATACTTTTTATTGCGGGAAAATATCTCATCTCTATCTAGGGATGAACCCGAACGGAGCGAGGGTGAGTCGTTAGTTGTGAAATAAAAATGTCATTCTAAGGGTAGTAGGGTTCCACTCTAACTATTTTTGAGTCAATGTGACTTTTTTTTAAAAAGTAATTTAAACCATACATTTTAATTATATAGATCGTGACTGATTGAAAGGTGGTTATGACAAATAAGGTCTACGTCACACTTCTTACAGAATACAAGGGAACCCTAAAATGTGACTCAAACGCTTATCACTAATTTGTATGTCAATACGATTCATCAGCAATCTGAATGGGACATACCTGATTACATTATGTGTGACGTCATTATATATTGCGTCATATTTTTTAGAATGCATATTTATTGTCCTAGTGACGCGCCCACGTTTGGTTAAGCGCATCTATCTATAAATAACATTTTGAACAGACTAAAAAGCACCCCCGTTTTACTATATCTATATGTACATATAATAAAATTCTAACTATGCCGAATCTGTACATCAAATTTTTTTTGGAAAATCTTATTGATATAGACTTTAGTATCGATGTAGAGGCCGAATCTATAGTTTTTAGGATTTTTGTCTGTCTGTCTGTTACCGCATCACGGAAAAACCACTGGAGGGATTTTGATGAAATTTTGGTATTATGATAGCTGGTTATTCGGGTCAACATATAAGATATTTTTTACTGCGGGAAAATATCTCATCCCTGAGAAATCTACACCAAACATTAAAACTTAACTAGGGACGAACCCAAGCGGAGCGATTGTAATTCGCTAGTATGTAAATAATTATTTAAATTATTGTCATGGGAACCGAGTACTATGTAAAATTTCAACTCTGTAAGGTAAAAACATGTAGTTTTAATTCAGCTTGCAAGTTTTGACTTAAACAAATACACCAACTTACAAATATTGCAAGTTTAAGCTTGTAACTAAAAGCAGCTTTTCCACTCTTCAGGCCATTAAATATCTATATACCTATATACTTATAAAACACATAGGTATTAAATAAATAATAAATATGTTGGGACATTAAAACACAGAACCATCTAGTTCCATGGTAAGCTACGAGGCCTGTGTTATGGATACCAGATAGTTGATACACTACACATATATAACTTTAAATACATACATATTATAAATATAAACACCAATGACAGGAGTACAAACATTCGTGCTTATCACACAAATGGATGCCCCCAGCGGGAAATTGTTTGGTTCTGGTTAATTAATTTCAGGGTTATTAGGCAAACCTTTTATGGTTTCGATTGTTTATTTTAGACCATTTTTTATTTTATTCATAATAGTATTCATTGTTTTCAATCCCCTATTGAATATTATATCTTTGAAACCCTGGGGCAGTCCCTAGACTGTAGTTCAAAAAGCCTGTATGTAGATCCGCCCCTTCTCAGAAACTACGGAACAGATTTTCATATGGTTTTCACCAGTAGAAAGGGTGATTATCTAGGAGGATTCTGGGCTATAATATGAGAACATTTTTCGAAAATAAACCGGTTTGATAATATTTGTGAATAAAGTTGAAAAAATGCTACCGAGAGCTTTCTTAATAATATAAATGCGAAAGGTCTTAGGGATGCTGGATCGCTAGTACCTAATCTATAAGTCTTTGAAATAATTACTTGATATGGTAATTTGCAAACATATATAAATGGAGGTAAACATTTTTATTTCTTTGTTTTCACGCTCTAATCTCTGGAACGCGAAACCGATTTTAATGCGATTATAACTGGTGGATGAATAATTCCAAAGAAAGGTCATAGACTAGATACTTTATGAAACGTAAGGAGAAAGGACACTCGTGTATTTTTATAACCTTTTTAAGGACAGCTCAAAACTGTAAAGGAATGTTATAGTGAAACGTGAGTGGGTGAGCATAAGATGGTTTTTGAAGTTATACTTCTTTTGGGACGTTTGGAAAAAGTATGAAAGTAAAATTTTTGTGATGCGCGCGCACACTGACAGCCAAAAAGTGACATGATGAAATTAGCTGCATTCCTTTTATAAATAGAGAGTTGTGACATACGGGATGAAATCTTTAGCTATTTTTGTTCTGTTACGCCAAAGAAGTAACTTCTTACTTGCGTACATAAGTACACACACGCGTTTTTTTTTGCACGTAAACTGTTGTATTTATTTGGTATCTGACTTTGCAGGTTAATCTTTTTAGTCCTATCTAGCCATTATAATGACCCGGTGTAATATATAGACTACTGTAAGACACTTAGAGAAGCACCCAATCGAAACACCTCGCCTTAAGTGAGAGTACGTCGTTAGTAGTAGGTACTTTATTATAATACTGAAAGAAATATTTTTGTTTGTTTGTTTTCGCTTACCTCTCTAATTACTTATTAAAATAAACTGTTTTTAGAACTTTCTAATGGAGTTGCCATTGGAAAATTCTATAAATAATTTATTGAGGAAGCCTATCATATATCCCGCTACAACATATATAAGCGGAGTAATTATATATAAATACTAGCGACTCACCCTTGCTCTACTCAAGTTCGTCTCTAGCTTTAAGGTTTAGTATAGATTTCTCAGAGATGACATATTTTCCCAAAGTAAAAAGTATCCTATATGATGACCCGGATAACCAGCTATCATCATACCAAATTTCATCTAAATCTGTCCAGTGGTTTTCTCGTGATGCATTCCCAGACAGACAGACAGACAAAAATTCTAAAAACTATAGATTCGGCCTCTGTATTGATAATAAATAATATTGATTATTTTAATAAGATTTTCCAAAAAATATTTAATGTACAGATTTGACTCAGAATTTTATTAGGCTTATGTATATAGACCCTCGCTTCTCTTCGGTTTTGTCTCTAGACAAAAACAAATCTATCCGACGGGAATCGTACATTTTTCCAGGATAAAAAGTTTATGTGCTATTCCAGACTATACCTAATCTATCTCTGTGCTAAATTTCATCCAGATCCGTTCAGCCGTTCTGGCGTGATTAGGTAACAAACATCCATACATACTCACAAACTTGCAGAATTTACAATATTAGTATGGATTATTATAGACTATCCGACCACTACTTCTGTAAGAGTTATGTGAGAAAGACATGTGAAGTCCGTCGTTCCGCACTTGGCCACCGTGGTGGATTATGGCCAGATCCCACTTGTAGTAAATGGAGGTCCACGCCCAACAGTGGGATGTTAAAAAGAAGGGCTGAATACAATACATACTACACGACAGGAGCCGCGGTCAAAGCTAGTAAATAATATATTTGTTTACTTCTAATCTAAACTATGCAAGTAACAGAAAAAACCTCATATTATTACGATACTTGAGCATAAGAATTTCACAATGTGTTTACTTCATTTTATCATAATTGTATTTGCTTCACTAAGTGTAACTAACCGAGTATATTATAGAATGTAAACAAATATTTGTTTTAGATTTATAGATAACGGATTATTTGATTATGTACTTATAACGATACTTATTATATAAAAAATATATTATAAAAATAAAAAAACCCGACTGCATAAAAGCAACTAAAAAGATGAAAACAAGTTCACGATGGAATATAGTATGCAGTCGGAGACATACACGTTTCATTCTTGCAGCGAGATGTACAATGTACATAATACTATATGTATAAACATATAAATATCGTCCCATCTCAATCCTTTCATTACTATCCTAAGCCCTTGAGCGTCTTGTTCAACATCAACTGACTCAAATCCTTTGTAAACATAACCTTCATAATCCTTTACAATTCGGCTTCCGTCCAGGTCCATAGTACGACTACCGCATTAGCTAAGGTTACTGACGATATTCGCATGGGCATGGATACGTAGCAAGTCACCGTACTAGCATTGTTAGACTTTAGCAATGCGTTTGGCACTGTAGATTCTGATATTTTTTGCGTCTTTAGGTTCTTTTAACATATCTCCTAATGTAATTGTGTTAGTAAATTGTGTTGTAAAGTGACTGGTTTCGTGATTACCTGTGTGGACGTCGTCAGCGTATTTGTGTCCAAGATACATACTTGGACTGGCTCTCAGTCAAAGCCGGCGTTCCACAGGGTGGCGTGTTATTTTCAATTTTCATTAGTAATATTTGTCAACATATCTCTTCTCTCTACCATCTCTATGCAGATGATTTACAAATTTGTAGCCAAGCAAAAATTGCTGATCTACCTACAGCTATTGACGTTATTTATAACAACGTATTTAATATAACCACTTGAAGTGACTCGTTTGGGCTGCAATTAAATCCTACAAAAACCCAAGTAATAATTATCAGCAGTCCTAAACTTATACCCAAAATCGACTTTAACTCTCTGCCTAAAGTAGTTTTAAACGGTGTAAGTATACCTTTCAGCAAATCAGTTAAAAATCTTGACATTATTATGGACGAAAACATGCCGTGGGTTTCACAGGTAAGTGAAGTGAGTAAAAGATGTGTTCATCAGTTGCATCTCTTAAGCGTTTGCGTAACTTTCTCCCTATTTCCACCAAAATTTCGTTAGCACAATCTCTCATTTTACCAATTCTTGATTATGCTGATATTTGTTACCTCGATATTACTCAGGAGCAATTAAATAAATTTGAGCGGTTCCAAAATCTTTGTATTCGGTTCATATTTGGTTTGCGTAAATATGACCATGTTTCTGAATTTCGAAAAAAACTCAAGTCGCTCCCTATCCGCCGTCGCAGAAATACTCATATTTTCCATCTTCTTTACTGTATTCTGTATGAACCGTGTACTGCTCCCTACCTCAAGGAGCGTTTCTCATTCCTTAGGTGCATTCATTCTCGTCTTCTTCGCACTGACCATAACCTAACCCTAACAATCTCTTTTCACTCTTCTTCCTTTTACAGTAACTCCTTCACCATCACGGCTCCTCGTCTCTGGAACTCTCTTCCTCAAACTGTCAGGCATGCGAAATTGCAAAAAATTAAAAAAAAAAAAAAAAAAACGTTTAAAGGACCACTTTCACACACTTTGAAAGAGGAATCTTTGTTGAATGTATTGCTATTAGTATGTATTATTGTTATCTTTATGTACTTTAGTATAATTCTTGTTAAACTTGCCTTTTTATTATTTTATATTTATACTATATGTATAATATATGTATAGTATTTATGTATGTAGTTATAGTATTTATTTATTAATTATATTTTACTTGTATTTATTTTGTATTTATTCAATATTTGTATAATAGGGATATGTATAAATATATACACTTTCTACTGTCTCTTTATTTATTATTCGCGCCCCTTCTATTTTAGTACTATTTCCTGCACCTAAAGGTTGCCTGGAAGAAATCGATCTTGTAGCGATAAGGCCGCCTCATGTACCTCCTTCTATATATTGTATATTTTCTTTTCTCTTTTTGGGTGTACAATAAAGAGTTATTCATTTATTGTATCATATTTTTATGATCGCCTCTTAAAAACCTTTATTTTGGATACCCCACTCGATTGGTTTCGAAGATTTGTTTTTGAATTTTTTTTTACGCGTACCGTTTTTTTTTCTATGTACATACATTCGACTTCTACAATTTTATTATAGTATATATGTAAAAGTGTATTTATTTGTTTGTTTGTCCTTCTTTCACGTTGAAACAGAGTGACGGATTGGCGTGATTTTTTGTGTGGAGATAGTTGGAGGGTTAGAGAGTGACATAGGCTACTTTTTACCGCGGGAGATTATCTCAATTCCCACGGGAAAACTTGTATGATATAAATATAAGTATACACAAAACATGATATGTATTTACTAACGACTCACCCTCGTTTACCCACATTTTATACGTTGGTATAGATTTCTCAGAGATGAGATATTTTTCCGCAGTAAAAATATAGTATATGTTGACCCAAATAACCAGCTATCATCATAACAAATTTTTATGTAGAATAGATGTGTTTCTAGACAGACAGACAAAAACTATAAAAACTATAGATACGGCCTTTGTGTCGATAATAATCACTTTTTTATCAATAAAATTATCCAGAAAATATTTAATTTATTTTAACAGCTAGAATTTTATTATATGTATAGATTCACAGGTCTACACTTTGCATCTTGTGACGTACACGTTAATTGCTCATTGAGTCGAAAGCGTACTTAAATAGTTTTCTACAAAGCGTTTGTATATAATATTCGACCGTGAACGTATTATTAGTTGTGATAATTCCACGTACCCACTAGTATAAATAGCAAAACGTAATGCTCAATTTTTTCCGTCACTTTGCAAAAGTGTAAACTCAATCTTGGCTCAGTTTGTAGTTTGTAGCCCTACTTGCTGTGCCAACGGTCGCGGGTTCGAGTCCCGCTGGGAGCATTCATTTGTGTGACGAGCACGAATGTTTATACTCCAGTCATGGGTGTTTATATTTATAATATGTATGTATTTAAAGTGAATATATATGTAGTGTATACTATCTGGTATCCATAACACAGGCCTCGTAGCTTACCATGGAACTAGATGGTGCTGTGACAGTTAATATCCCAACAAACATATTTATTTATTTTATTTATAATCTCGAAATATAAGTACTGGCCCTGTCTCATTTCGTTTGGATGCATTTTTAGGTAATTTTCGCATTTACAATAGGTATTCCTTGCGACTTACCTACCTTCGCTTCGCTCGGGTGCATCTCTAGGTAATTACCAGTAGTCTACATGTTATTCTAGGTTATAGTTTACCAGTGTACTAAATCATCATCTAAATATAAATTTCTCAATAATATTTTCCGTCAAAACCGACTTAAAAAGGCACTGAATTTGATTTTATGACTTTTCAACGAAAGATATAACAAAAACACACATACAGACTTTCATATTAATGAAATGTAGTCTGACACTCCACTCCAAATAACGCGTTTTACATTTGTTGAGTTTCTTACATAAGTTAAAAATAATTATTTAAGAAAAATCATTTTCTAACAATACGAACTAGTAATTTTTCCGACTTTTAGTATTAATCACAATAATAGTGTGATTCATTAAATCGTAACGGGGTCAATGTCGTTCATTCAATATTTATTATTTAGTGTTTTAGAGATGTATAGTTTTTAATTTTATTACAAACTAGCGGCTCATTCTCGCTTCGCTCGGGTTTGCCACTAGGTAAACAAAAACAAACCTATACCGGGTACCGTACATTTTCTGGGATAAAAAGTAGCCTATGTGTTATTCCAGACTATAATCTATCTCTGTGCCAAATTTCATCCAGATCTGTTCAGTTGTTCTGGCATGAAAGAGTAACAAACATCCATACATTCACACTCATAAACTTTCACATTAATTATAATATTAGTATAGATTTTGGTCTGTCTAGTTACTGGTGCTTCATTCAAGAACGGTATGATGGTTTTTAAAGGGACTTTTTAAGTTCACTGTACAGGTACTTAAGTACTAGAGAATGCTAACAAAATAGTCTAAACAAAATTAATCAGAAGAAAAAAACACGTTTTTTTAGCTATTCAATGAAAACTTGGTCTCTCTCTCTTACATAAGTCGGTAAAAAACGTATTTATTATTTTTTACTAGCGACTCACCCTTACTTCCCTCGGATTCGTCCCGAGGTAGGTTTTAACGGTTAGTATAGAACAGATAGAATATATATTATATGTAGTATATATATAGTATATATATATACATAGGTACAAAATAAATAGTTCTGAACTATTTTTTTGGGGTTTCCCTATTTTTTTTATACTTAAACCACCCCTGACACACCCCCCACAAAACAAAAAAGGAATTATTAAAATAGTCCAGCCATTTTTGATTTTTAGCGAGACTAACGAACGGCAATTTTATATACATACATAATATATAGATAAGTATTAAGTAAGTACTTAGTCTACTAATGAAAACATGATTAAAATTAATTTACAATATTTATATAGAAGATAACCCCTGGCCTTCCAACCGATTGAATGACTACACGGATGCTGCGTCATGCGATCGTAAATCTCTTCCTCACATATTAGGGCTTATACACATTCCGTTATATAAACGCGCCGATAATGCGCATACTATAAATACGTATGTGTAAATATGTTGGGACATTAACACACAGCACCATCTAGTTCCATGGGAATCTACAAGGCTTGTGTTATGGATACCAGATAGTTAATACACTACACATATATAACTTTAAATACATACATATGTATCTATATGTAAATAAAAATGAATCACCGAAATGTATGTACGCGCATAACTTCCGATCGAGTGTACTAAATTTAATGCAGTCGATTGGACAAAAAAAAGGAATTTTCCAATTGGATAATTCTTTTTTTTGTGTTTGTTATTTATAATATGTATGTTTTTAAAATTATATGTGTGTATCAACTACCTGGTATCCATCACACAGGCCTTGTAGCTTACCATGGAACTAGATGGTGCTGTGGGTTAATGAACCAACATATTTATTTACTATTTGTAAACTTACTAATAGTGCGACAAACGTGTGTCGATAACGTGTCGAAAGTTCGTCATGTGTATAGACCCTTACAATATTTACGGTGAATAAAAGATGTTTGGTAAAGGTCAGCTCTTTTTATAGTTTAGTTCAAAACGACTGTCTGGTGGATGAATGAAGTATGTTTTTAAATCATATAATAATTTAAATAAGTTTGATAAAAATAAATTATTTATGTACATTACTTTTAAACTAAAAAACGTAAACAGATTTCTAGACGACTTTCAAAATAATATTCCACCCGTAAGGGCGAAAATTAACATTTTATGGAACCAAAAACAAAAAAAAATTACAATTGTGTGCATACCTTATTTTTAAAGTCGGTTAATGATACTTTATAACGAAACTAAAGACAATTCAAATGTTAAATTCATTAAGATGTTTACGCTACAGATCATCAAAAAATATACACATATCCATTATAGGTACATCCAACTTAGATATAAATAAAAATGAACTTCCTAATGAATAGCATGTGGTTGGTAAGTGCTTTACTTATGAACAGCTCGACAGATTGGACTAATTGTTTTTTTAATGTTCATAGTAGGTAGTCCGGATAAGGTATTATGGGAAAAAAATAGAAAATATTAGCCGGAAAGTTGGGAAGTTTAGGAAAAAAACTGTGAAATGAAGCCACTAGAAAAGCTTAACACAGTTTACCTTAATTTTGCCCACGCTTTCATATACAGTAGGATGATATTCCTATATTCCATGTAAAACTACACTTGGTGTCAAATAAATATTTCGTATATTTAGGTGAAGTCACAGAACCAAACTATGTTGTACTAGCGGCTCACCGTCGCTTCGTTCGGGTTCGCCTCTAGAAAAAAAAAAAAACAAATCTATCCCACGGGAACCGTACACTTTTCCGGGATAAAAAGTAGCCTATCTGTTATTCTGATGTATGATCTATATTATTGTAAAGTTCCATTAAAATCCATTCAGTAGTTTTTGCGTGAAAGAGTAACAAACATCCATACATCCATACACACAAACTTTCACATTTATAATATTAATACGGTTACATAATAACAGCAGAAATAAAGCAATTATTTAATTATGCAACGAAATTATACTTTCCCCTCACGTCGTTCTTTATCAGGTAAGACGTCACAAATCCCAAGGTAACGACTATAACTTAAGAACTCAAGATTGATTCATGAATAAAACAAAAATACCTGACTTATGACGTTGTCAGATAAAAATATAATCGGCTACTATGGATATACATAGCTACAATAAAAACTTTTTAAGAAAAAAATAAAAACCGACTTCAAAAAAAAAGCACTAAAAAGTGAAAAATAACTGATTGGTAGTTTTCATTTACTACAGATACCTAATCAGGTATTTTCGAAGTCGATGTCCTTTATTTGTATCGGCTGGCACCGACTTCGAAAATATCTGATTAGGTATCTGTAGTAAATGAAAAGTAACAATCAGTTATCTTTTACTTTTTAGCGCTTGTTTCGAATTCGGTTTTTATTTTTTCCTAAAAAAGTTTTATTTTTCCCTTTTTAGTGTACACTTAATAATAGTAGCAAAGTATGAAGACCGACAAACTAAATTCCGCTTTTATTAGTAACACTAAAAATTATGGCTCTAAAATCCGATTCTAACGTATTGGGCTTGTCAAATCAAACAAAATTAAAATTACTGGGCAAAACTGTGTTAAATTTTTATGGGACCAAATGGCAACTATTCCGCATCAAACTAAAGAAGAATCACGTAAATCGGATCATAAATCTCAGCGTAATCGGTGTACATACATAAAAATAATACCAAACGAATTGAGAACCTCCTCCTTTTTGAAGTCGGTTAAAAACACAAGATACACAATTAGCGTATCCAAAGTGTCCTTAAAAAGAAGTGCATAATTCGAAATTGTGCACTTTTTCAAATCTCTTTTGTTCATTGCTTTTCGGATGACAAAATTAAAACGCACGTTGTTTCGTTTGAAAATACACTTTATCATATATAACATGGGGGAGGAGGGAGGGGGGGGGGGGGGGGCTAGCAATTCTATTTTCTGTTAAGGCTAATAATGTGAATGAGACGTAAAGAAAGTAATGGAGTTGTCAAAATTGATTTGTTATTTATATCAAAGTTTTTATTATTTCATATTTGACAAGCGACTCACCCTCGCTCTGCTCGGGTTCTTCCCTACTTATGTTTTAACGTTTAGTATAGATTTCTTAGAGATGAGATATTTTCCCACAGTAAAAAGTATCTATATGTTGACCTTATAACCAGCTATCATCATACCAAATTTCATCAAAATCCCTCCAATGGTTTTTTCGTGATGCGTTCATAGACAGACAGGCAGACGAAAATTCTCAAAACTATAGATTCGACCTCTGTATCGATAATGACTATTCCAATAAGGTTTTCCAAAAAATATTTTATGTACAGATTCGACTCAGAATTTTATTATATGTATAGATTTTATTTTAAGTTTGGGGTCATTTGGATTATACCAGTAATACATTTGAACGGAGTAATAAAATTGTAACCGTCAATTAAATGATGAGGCATTTTTTACATTCTAATATTTTGTCATAATCCTGTACGTTCCATTGAAGTATAAACATACTAGCAGAACCCGCGGCTTCGCTCGCGATCAAACTACGGAAAATACGAAATTTCATGCAAATATGTCCAAGGAATAAAGTTTCACACAAACTTTTATCCCCTATTTTACCCTCTTGGGGGTTGACTTTTGCAAAATCCTTCCTTAGTGGATGCCTTCGTCATATGAGGAATACGTCTATTTTCTTAAAGGTTTGGCCTGTGCGTTGATACATCAGTCAATCACTTTTGCCTTTTATATATATAGATTACACATACACATATTATGTATGAATATGTATAAAAATATATTATGGCAACGGATTAAGCTACCCTAGTAGCATTGTTAAATATTTAACAGCTCTGTCTATACAAGAAAATACCGTGAGCGAGAATCGAATCCACTACTTTCACATCATGGTGATATTATTATATAACATATTTGCTTTAATTTCTTAGTTACCTGACTAGTCGGTAATTACGCAGTACGTAGTTACCTACTGATATGATCTGAACAAATATTTATCTCAGATGTACTCGTATACACTGTTACATTTACGCAGTACGCTGTTTACGTTTTATGTCAGATTAGCTTATGGAAAAACATATAATCTTCTAGTTTCTTTGAAATTTCCTTTGATATTTATAATATGTATGTATATAAAGTTATATATGTGTAGTGTATCAACTATCTGGTATCCATAACACAAGCCTCGTAGCTTACCATGGAACTAGATAGTGTTGTGTGTTAATGTCACAACATATTAGATTATATTATTAATTTCACAGATTATGGGGAAAGTTTTCAGGAAAAAAAATTATCATTGCTTAAAGTGAGTACATATATAAATCAAAATAAATCCGCGAAAAAACTCGAAAAGATAGTTTTATTTAAAACTAGCGACCCACCCTCGCTCCGCTCAAGTTCGTGCCTAGTTACGTTATAAAGTTTAGTACAAATTTCTCAGAGATGAGATATTTTCCCGCAGTAAAAAGTATCCTATATGTTGACCCGGATATCCAGCTATTATCATACCAAATTTCATCAAAATCCCTAAAGCGGTTTCTCCGTGAATTAACCGTTTTATTAAACCTTATTTTTTTTTTTAAATAATACTTTTAATAGTTCCCATGACCATGATTGTTCTAAAGCTTTCGAAACGTCGGTAACCAAAAATCAAAATAAAACTGCGAAAAAACCTGAAAAGATAGTTTTATTTAAAATATGAAAATATTTCACAATTGGTGTATACATATATACATATATCGCGTAACATATACACAAAAAAAACTTAGAACAAAAGAAACCGCCTCTTTTTTGAAGTCAAAAACATTCAAAAATATTTAAAGTAGTTTTATTTGAATCGGTAAAGAAGTCCAATTATATAAAGGTTGGACTTGACCAGACATAATATAAATAAGTAGGCAAAGCCACAGACAGACGCTAGCGAGCAAAAAATATACCGCAGTAACTGTTAATTTATACTTAACGGAATTAATACTTTACGGCGCTATAAGTGGCTATAATTCTGTCATTTTTAGGGTTCCGTGCCTCAAAAGAAAAAAAGGAACCTTACAGGATCCGAAACATAATCAAAACGCATCACCCTCTTTTGTGTGTGTTAAATAGGCAAAATACACGGAAATTGATTATTTATATAAAGTAAAATTAGATTATTTGATACAATAGATAATATGGGTTGGCGCCTTTATATGACTCACTAGTAGGCCATTCTCAATGATAGGGTTTATTTCAGTTGATAACTTATCAATACAGATAAATAAAATTGGAGTGTCTGTTTGTAATATTAAAATATGGATGTATACACGGTACATATACCAAATCAACATTTTTTGCAATTTTTGTCTGTCTGTCTGTCTGTTTGTTTGTTCCGGCTAATCTCTGAAACGGCCGGACCAATTTTAAAGGGACTTTCACTGGCAGATAGCTGATGAAATAAGGAATAACTTACGCTACTTTTATTTTAGAAAAAAAAATAGGGTCCTACGAAAAAAAAAAACAAATGAACTAATTAATTTTGTTTGGGAAACAACCTAAGGACAAACCCGAGTGAAGCGAGGGTGAGTCGCTAGTATATTATATATTATGTATGACTTACTATATTATAGCTAGTTTAACAGCGCGCGGCTTCGCTTGCCTTTTTATTTGTATTTAGCACAAAATCACATGAATCTCTACATGGAAGAGAGACCCTATAACCTTCCTCAATAATTAATAAGCGATTAATGCTATAAATTATAATTAAAATGGACGAAGACAACGCATTAGTTAGTATGTTAATTAATATTTTAAATAATACTTTCCAAAAATCAAAATAAATCCACAAAAAACCCCAAAAGGTAGTTTTCAAATGTGAAATATTCGCGTAAATCTAATAAAGTATTATCTATACTTAATATTATAAAGCTGAAGAGTTTGTTTGTTTTTTTGGTGGAAAGCGCTAATCTCCGGAACTACTAATCCGATTTGAAAAATTCTTTTTGCATTAGATAGTCCGTTAACTGAGGAAGACTATAAGCGATATATCATCCCGGAAAAATGTACGGTTCCTGTGGGAAAGATTAGTTTTTGTCTAGGGACGAACTCGATGCAAAACGAGGGTGAGTCGCTAGTGTTAAATAATATTGTTATGTAATAAGGTGCTTCCTCAATAATATGTGTTTGAGGATGTTTGGGCATGAAATAGGAGCCATATTAACATTTATTCGATGCCTTCTATTTTAATCGTACGTCATTTGAGAACGACTTCAACAAGTTTTTTTTAAATGTACTGAATATTATTATGTTTACGGAGTGTCATAGAATTAAAGATGAAGTCGAGCAAAAATGCCAATGTACCGTATGTATCAATTAGTATGCCAATATCTATTAGTAGGGTTACCTACCAGGTGTTGATATAATCTCACCTGGTGGTGGGGGAGCTCTTTAGCGTCTGGCAGTTCAGCCGGACGCGAAGCCAAGAAACGCACAGGGAATTGGCTCACTTCAGTGGACGGTATACCATACCATGCTGGCTGCTCCTGGTACTTCTCTGATGGCAGAGTGGACTGTGGAACAACACCATGGCTGTTGTGGTCTGCTTCGGCAGACCTGCCGTCGGGGCATCGTGGTTGAGTGCGTAAGCGATCCTGCGACGCCCCATTAAGACGGGGGAGGTTTTGTTGGGTTTCAGTGGGTAGTACTGGCTTTTCTAGCCGGTGAGTCCCACATAACCACCTGTATATCTACAGGTGGCATAAATGCATTTCCCAACATTAAAAACAAGGTGTGGATGTAATCTCCCGAAAAAATAATATTTTTGATGCATTTTATTAATTGAATTCTATAATGTTCGATTTTTTTTTTCGTACACTTACAATAATACTTAGATAAGTAAATAAATTTTAATAAGAAATTTTGTATTTATTTACGTTTCGTTACAATTTACTCAAACATATATTATATATGTACATATATTACATAAACATGTACCTATATGAATAAATAAATGAATAAATATGTTGGGACATTAACACACAGCACCATCTAGTTCCATGGTAAGCTACGAGGTTTGTGTTATGGATACCAAATAGTTGATACACTACACATATATAACTTTAAATACATAAATATTATAGATATAAACACTCATGACTCGAGAACAAACATTCGTGCTGATCACACAAATGAATGCCCCCAGCGGGACTCGAACCCGCGACCGCTGGCATAGCAAGTAGCCACACTACAAACTGAGCCAAACGTGTCGTCGAATAATAAATAAAAATATAAATTCTTTTATTTCTAACATTATCTTTGGACACCTTGACGTGACCAAATACTGACTCAACTTCAAGGGCGATACCCTGTTATCTCTTGTTTTAAATATAAGTTACAAAAACTATCAAAATACTAGCGGTTACTCGCGGATGGATGCATCGTTTAATTTTATTGAAAATCTCCGCTGCCGCAGGTCGTACTGTGATGTAAGATAACCTATAACCTCAATCAATAAATAAGCTATAAAATGTAAAAACTTTTATTTAAATCGGTCCAGTAGATTCTGAAATTAGCGCGTTAAAATAAAAAAAAAAAAATCTTCAGATTTATGTAATGTTACTAGCAGAGCCCGCGGCTTCGTTCTCGCTAAAACTACAAAAAAAAAAGGCTAGGTTTCACACAAACTTTCATCCCCTATTTTACCCCCTTATAGGATAAATTAAAAAAATCCTAAGACACGTATTTATTTAATTGTAATGAAGAACATTAATATCAAGTTTCAAGTAATTTCGATGAAAAATATTTTTTTGGGAAGTATTATAACTTGTTTTCCCGTGGGAGTGAGATAATCTCCTGCCGTAAAAAGTAGCCTATGTCACTAGCCCACTTACTATCTCCAGACAAAAAATCTAGCCAATCCGTCACTCTGTTTCTACGTGAAAAAAGGACAAACAAATACACTTTCACATTTATAATATTAAGTATAGACTATATACTAGCGACTTACCCTGGTTTCACTCGGGTGTGTCCCTAAGCTTAAATGGTTAAGGTATAAAAGGAAAACGTTCAAAGAAAAATTCTTTTTGCGCCAGAAACCTTCGCAGGCGTATACGAAATAACCCACCAGATTTTCGTCACAATCGGTCAATTCTTTAGTAACGCATAAAGGATAAACTTACGAACATTCATTTCTTTTATATAGATAGACAAGGTACACACGTGTATGAGTATAGATAGATGGTACACATATACATGTAGGTGCTCGCGAGTTCGATTCTCGACCGTACACATTCATAAACTAAATAGTTCGATAGTTTCAGATCAACACCATCTGTAATTCAACTAAGCAAACAAAGATAGCCAGTATTAAAGCCGTCTTATTTCCTGTTTAGGAATGGGTATCTCCACTACTATAGTATTGAGTCATCTGTGGTTATAAATATAAATTATTAGCGATTCATTTCCCTTCCTTTCGTCCCTAGATACGTTTTAACTTTTAGCATGGAATAGGTAGATTATATATTATACGATATATGTATAGCCTATATACGGGATATATCCTATTTGAGCTCCTGAGATTAGCGCGTTCAAACTTCAAACAAACAAACATAATATTATAATATACAATAGTATAGATGAGAAGAATCTGTTTGTACCTATTCATCCCATAAAAATATACATTAAAAAGTTAGTCAAGCGCAAGTCGGACTTCTCTACCTATGCCAATTTTAGACGAATTTAAAATCCATACTAATATTATAAATGCGTAACTCTGTCTGTATAATCTTTTCACGCTTAATGCGCTGGACCGATTTAGATGAAATTTGGTATGGAGATAGTTCGACCCTGGGAAGGACTTAGGGTAGTTTTTATCCCGGTAATCATTCCTAAAGGGGGTGAAAAGGAGGAGGGAGGGAAGGGGAGGGGGGAGTAGAAGTTTGTATGTGGTTTCAATCATTTCTCAAGGGATATAAAACTCATCTTACCTTTGTATATAATATCTACGTCTATTCCATACTAAGCATCAAACAAATTCATAAAACAAAATCGTCCTTCAATTCAGAATAAAATATCAGTGTATTAACTTCAAACGAGAACTGAATTTATGACCTTATTGTATACTTATATAGTGTTTACTAACAAACAATTTTATTATATATTGCAAATTTGGAGTTTACCTCATTTCTGCATATTTTATGGCATTCACGTCACTTAAGTGTCGCAATATGACGCAAAAGACGTACAGTGATAACGTAAGAAAGGACCGAAGGCGTCAACCGAGCGGATATGTTCATTATTTAGAGTAATATGTATTATTTTAAATCTATGTGTTGAATTATTTATTAGGGTTCAGTAGCCAAAAGGCAATAATCAAAACCCTTAACTCGTTGAGGTATGTACGTATTTCTAAAAATATAAACAACTAGAGACGCACCCTCGGTTCGCTCGGGTTCGTTTCTAGGTACGTTTTAATTTTTGTGGGCGAAACCCTAATTCTTTTTCTAAAATAAAAGTAGCCTAAGTTGCTCCTTATAATATCAGCTATCTACCAGTGAAAGTCCCGTTAAAATTGGTCTAGCCGTTTCGGAGATTATCCGGAAAAGATAAACAGACAGATAAAAATTTTAAAAATTGTGTTTTTCTTATAAGTACCGTATATAATTCCGTACGCATTTAGTATAAAGCTGTTATTTTGACATTACAAACAGACACTTCAATTTTATTTATCTGTATAGATGTGTGCAATCCCCAAACTTTTAAAGTATGGGGTGGAAAATAGGGGAAATGTGTGGAACTTATATATAAATAGGCAAAGACAAAACAGTACAGAATATTCTCGTCTGTTTGTCAAGGTTTTCTTTTTTTTGTTTAGTAGCAATTGACGAGCTTTTAGTAGTGTTCTCAATAAAAAAAAATATTAGTTTTTTTTTTTAATATAATACAGACGTAGGTAAATTCTATTCATATATTATGTTTCCTTAAAATTTCAATACTGATTATAGTTGAATTTAGACTCTCCGTGAATCCATAAGAATGGTAACATTTATTTAACATAGGAACAGATCCTTCTTAAAGTGTATAGAGAGCGCGCCTTCCGACGTTTCCATCAGAAAAATTCTGACGTCTGATCGGTGGCATTCGGGACTCCTCAGAAGCGGACGTCAGACACGTCAGAATTCTGATAGCATTCGGGATCTAGACCAAAACATATGAGCAGACAGCCTTCCGATAGGCGTCAGTAATTTTCTGACAGAAAAGATCTTATTATATGCGGCCTAAAGAGGCATAAGTAAAAATACCTTTAGTACCCGCATGCAATTACGTCATTAAGTTCGATCAAAGTTTAAAGATCATTAAGAGTTCATTAGCCCGTAAATAGTCCTGACTTGCTACTATCAATATATTAAACTCGTACTCAATTGATTTTATTTCTTCTTATAGATGTTCTCTAACAGAGAACATAATATAGCATCTACTTTCTTCAAACATATGGGACTAGCAACTCACCTTCGCTTTGGTTTCGTCCCTAGACATAATCAAATCTATTCCACGGGAACCGCGCTTTTTGCGGGATCAAAAGTAACCTACATGTTATTTCACTATAATGTATCTGTGTGCCAAATTTCATCCAGATCCGTTCAGCCGTTCTGGCTTGAAAGAGTAACATCCATCCATCCTCACAAACTTTCACATCTATACTAATACTAGCTGACCCGGCAAACGTTGTTTTGCCATATAATTTCCTATTACTAAAATGACTATTAAAAAATAAGGGTTGATAGTAGAAGGGTGAAAATTGAGGATTGTATGTATTTTTGTATGTTGTATCATAAAAAAATAAAAATTAAAAATTTTGTCTAAAAAATAAAAAAAAAAATTAGGGGTGGACTACCCCTAACATTTAGGGGGATGAAAAATAGATGTTGGCCGATTCTCATAGATACCGGATAAGCACAAAAAATTTCATCAAAATCGGTCAAGCCGTTTCGGAGGAGTATGGCAACGAAAACTGTGACACGAGAATTTTATATATTAGATATTATAAAAAGGCAGAGTTTGTTTGTTTATTTGTTTGTTTGAATGCACTAATCTCAGGAACTACTAATCCGATTCTTTTTGCAATAGATAGCCCGTTTATTGAGGAAGGCTATAGGCTATATATCATCATGCTACTACCCAAGGGAAAGGAGCAGTAATCATAAATGTCAACAAATCGGGCAGACTTCCATAAATTATTAACACCTCCTGGTTAATTTCTAAGAAATTAATTGATAACTGGACCACCGGTGGCTCGGTGGTCGTTGACAGGCTAATAATGGCATAAAGCCAGAGTTCTTTTTTGTAGTTTTAGCGCAAGCGAAGCCGCGGGTTCTGTTAATTTATAATTTAGCAGGATAATAATGTTAGTAAATTATTATATTAAATTACAATATTGTATTTGTCTAATGAGTGTATGGATTTGTAGACTATCCTTATACATACTATACTATAAATGGTTATTCATTTGTATTAGATACATGTTTATAATTTGGATTGGTCAGTTAAGTTTAAGCTTCAATGTAAAAAAAAACAAACATGGTTATATATATAATAATATTTTGTAAATAAATAACAATTTTATAACTGATAACTGTATACAACACATTGACTCAGCAGACAAGCGTTTTACAGTATGCTTTTACACACAATAATATACAATCCAGACTAAAAATCAATACTTGCAAGACAATGCAGTATCTATTTTTAGTGACATGGGGGCACGGCACTACCTCCACCAAGTCGTGCAAAAGGGCTAGGCCATACCATCCTTTTTTCATAGCCATTCAGGACATTTTTGATCCTGTAACTTCATTGTGGAGTCATTCTATTTATTAAAGAAATAAATATATCTGATACTGATAAGGTCACTATAATATGTCTTATTTTAACTAATTAAATAACAATTTATGACTAAGTTGTTGGATAGATGCTTCCATAGATATGTGTTGAATAAATTAACCGACTTGGTTTTACATTAGGTAGATCTCACAAGTTTTTATGGTAAGAGAACTCCGTTGCAAGACTTTAATGTTAGATGTTATGTTTTTGCTAGGATTTATTTAATCTAAGATGTGTGTCTATTTGTGAATTTGGTTGGTGGATTCAAAGATATTTTTTAAATATGTAATAGCTACTTTAATAGTTATTACAAAATTATTGCTTTTCAAAAACTATTTGAAAATTTTAAAAGTAATTTTGCAATAAAAATATAATACAAGTCACATGTTTGTTAATTTAATATATAAAATATCTTAAATAGTCTGCCTTTTAATGTAACTCCATTATATTATCACATGATAATGTTTAATCATTTTAGTGACTTGATAACGATGGTGTTACTTGCAATCATATATATGATTTAGAGTAGGTTATTATTTACATATAAAATATATTTCTTCTTTACTATAATATGCATTCCACCCTTTTTATTTGCTAGGTTCTCTTAGACATGCAGGTTTCCTCACTATGTTTTGCTTCACTGTTTACCGTTCCGTTTACTGTTTACTATAATATATTTAACAATAATAATTAATTAACTAAAGATCCCATAAACCCTTCTGGAATGTTATAGGGAACTTGGAACAATTTTAATATGTTATATTTATTACATGCCATGAAGATTGAGTATTGTCATTTTTTACATCTACAACCCATTTGTTAGATTTTTGAGAACAATTTGTTTGAAATTTGGTTTTTTTTTTCACGGATCAAGTATAACTCATTTAAATAATACAGATACTAAAAGCAATTAAGTTTAATTAAATTTAAATAAAAGTTTGAAAAAATCCTAAATGTCAGGGACAATACCATTAGTATTCTTACTTGTTAAGTATAATTTTTAAACGAATACCCGTGCCAATAATAGATGCCTTTAGACACATTAATGAGTCAACCTACGAAATTACTTAATCACTGCTCATTCCTAAAAATATGTAGTAAATACAAAAATACTTAATTAGATGCAAATTAAGATTTCCTTAAGTTTTTAATTAAAATATAAGTCTTGATGAAAACTAAGGATAATTCCGTACGTTTACGTCATATATGTAAACAATAGATTGTACAAATTATTAACCGAATATGTACATTTTGAAGGATATGTTTAAATAAACTTACTTTTCCGTTTATCCCAAGGCCGAGAACCGTGTTGGAGATATCGTAATCGTCCGTTATAGGCGTAGTTTTCGGTGTTCTTGAAATAATATTCATTTTGAGATGAGTTTAGTCTACACTATACGTTTTATACACAATATCACACTATTACACTCGTCTTTCGCACTACAACAGCAGTTCAAAAAGCGCACTATTTTCCAAAGAAGAAATAAATGCGTCTTTATAACAAAATAACTTTATTTTATCTGAATTCTAGGTGATGACAAATCCTTACGTTGAGTTGAGCAACGCACAGTACACACCATGGATGACAAATAACTGAAAACAGTTTAAGCACAGATGATAAAGTTACAGGTATACCAACAAAAAACAACTGATGTTGCTATAGGTAAAAATATATAATTATTAAAGCTATTTGTTACACTAGGCATACGGCATAAAACAATTAAGTCAAGTTCAAGAAATAATAAAGCCCATTTTGTTATTCTTTAAAAACATAAAATAAGTAAATTTTTATTTAGTTTTTGAATAATATGTTAAAATTTTTAATTATATCGAATGATTGCAAATATATTGATATATAAACGTATTACTATATGTATTTAAAAATGTTTTTTTTTTTTTTAAGATTTAAGTTGCTTATTATTTATAATTTTTAAGTTGGCTCTAATCATCTTAAAAGCTTAGATGATTCGCTGAATTTAAAAGGTTTATTATTTATATCCTAGATGTCATGTAAGAAAAGAAAAACTTTACCGAATTTTGTTTAGATAGGACAAGACAAAATAACCACTAATCTATTTAATAATAATTATCTATTTTTGAGAACCCTTTGCTTATATATATATTTTTTAAATACCATTACTTATATGTTAATTTTAGTTATCTTAAAAAAAATGGCTATGGATCTTAAATTATTTTATTGCGAAATTCATTTAGATAAATTTGAAAGCAAGCAAAATATCAATAAAGTTAAATTACAACAAAGACCAGTGCAATCAATATAAATATACTAGGTACTAATACTGTTAAATATTTTACGTATTATTTTTATTTCACACTTGGTACTAAAGAAGTATCTAAAAGTCACTGATAAAATTATTATTAAATTACAGAATCCTGTTTTTGAATGTATATATCTTTCGTTGGAGTGCCGAATTGTCCTCTATTATGTTACTATAATATATTGCATATTGTGCCGGTTTATAGATATAAGAATGAACTTATTTCTTTTTTGAGTGTTTGCATAGCTTTATTAATAAAAATATGCTATCTGTATGGCTGATGATAATATATCTTTTAATCTGTTATGATTACCTTTACATGATCTGTGGTCAAGAAGTATTTGGCGGGAAAGCAAAATATATCCTATATTCGTTTAAAATATAAAGTTTATTTTAGTTATCTTATAAAAAAAATAAAGTATAATAATAATATTATTTATGTAATTCGCGTTGATTGTCGTATTTTATTTTTTGTTATTTTTAATCATTAATGGCATTGTATCTGTATATTTTATTGTAAATCTTTCCAACAATATTATTTTTATTTTCGTCGATTTTTATAAACCTGTTGTTGGTGAAATGACTAAAAATAAGCACGTAAGTGATTTTTTTATAATATTATTAATATATTATACGTATAACAGTAGTAATTGTCTAGCCAAATTGATTTTAATTAATTTCAGTATGGAGATGAGTCTTGAATCCTGAGTTAGACAGGATTTATTTTAAACCGGCCAAGTGCGAGTCGGACTCGCGCACAAAGGGTTTCGTACCATTATCTGTAAAAACGGCAAAAAAATCATGTCTGTTGTATGGGAGCCCCACTTAAATATTTGTTTTATTTTATTTTAATTATTTATTTTTAAAGTGAATATAATATAATTAAATATTCTGTGAATATTTCAAGCGTCTGCCTGATGCCGTTATCAATATCGAGCAAAAACGAACAAAAAAAAAAACGTTTTTTGTATGGGAGCTCCCTTAAATGACATTTGATGAGATTTCACTGGACCTCCCCTTCCCCATTTAAGCTTATGTAATTAACTAGTGACTTACCTACCAAGGCTTCGCTAGAGTGCTAGTTGCAAGCAGCCTATGTGTTTCCTAAGGCCCTAATCTATCTATCTAAATTTAATCCAAAAACGTCACGTTTGGCTCATTTTGTAGTGACCCTACTTGCTGTGCCAGCAGTTGCCGGTTCGAGTCCCGCTGGAGGCATTCATTTGTGTGATGAGCACGAATGTTTGTACTCCAGTCATGGGTGTTTATATTTATATGTATGTATTTAAAGTTATATATGTATGTGTAGTGTATCAATTATCTGGTATCCATAACACAAGCCTCGTAGCTTACCATGGAACTAGATGGTGTTGTGTGTTAATGTCCCAACATATAAAAACAACATATAAAAATACGTCCAGCCATTTAGCGTGTAAGTGTAACAAACGTACACATACAAACTGTCGTATTTATAATAGAACCTCTAGTAATACTTGTAATATTAAAGCCATCTTAACTTTTCGACATACACTTTTTGATACTACATAGATAATAAAAGTACATTTCCCTAACAAGTAAACTGCACGTAATGAATGTTCAAAAGAGAATTAATATGTTAATTTATTATAGAAAGCAGCTAACATCAGTTCACTATGTAAATTAATTGGTGCAATGTTTTCTAGTAACTTCAATTATTTCCGCCATTAAAAAAAAAATTAAAGCTAATGATGTCCCACCTTCACCCAGATTATTTTCTAATTTATTAATTGTATTATTCTTAGGCAATTTTGTAAGAATTTTTATGTACAAATAAATGTATAGGATTTTATAAGAATTTTTATGTACAAATGTTTCCATATATATAGCAGACTAGCGACTCAACCTTGCTTCGCTTCGGGTTCGTCCCTAGACAAAAATCTATACCACGGGAACTGCACATTTTTTCGGACTAAAAAGTAGCCTATGTGTTATTCCAGATTATAATCTATCTCTGTATCAAATTTCATCCAGATCCGTTCATGCGTTATGGCGTGAAAGAGTAACAAACATCCATCCATCCATCCTCAAAAACCTTCACATTTATAATATTAGTATGGACACCTATGTGATATTTCGATATGACCTTACAAATATTTATTTTATAATGATAAAGATGATTTTTTATATTTTTTTATGTTACTTACTTCCTTCTGCAAGACTCCTTCATCAAAATTGGTGTAACCATGCAGAAAATCTATTAAATAAGCAATCATTTTTTGAAGCGAAATTCCTTTGGAATCGTTATGATTTGAAACTCGATGAAACGAAAATGCGACACTAAAACGAGACAAACACATAAATATATTGAATTAAGCCTGCGAGGGAATGAGATAGAATATATGATTAATTGTTGCCATGGTAACCTTTGTTATTTGACTGATAAATGATATATAACATTATTTTTTTTACGTATAATATGATAAATATATGATTTTTAGAAGGTAGTGGTAGCCTAGTGGTAACGCGCTCGCTTGGGAAACCAAGTGAAGCGAGTTCAAATCTCATGTCTCGCGCCTCTGATATTTTCATGTGCGAATCATTTCCAACATGATTACCACTTGCTTTACAGTGAAGGAAAACATCGTGAGGAAACCTGCATGTCTGAGAGAACCTAGCAAGTTTTCGAAAGACATGTGAAGTCCGCCCGCACTTGGCCAGCGTGGTGGATTATGGCCTGATCCCCCTCGTATTGAAGGGAGGCCCGTGCCCAGCAGTGGGGTGTTAAAAAGGGCTGAATACAATACACACATACATGATTTTAAATAAATAAATATATGCCTAATTTAATTATTGATTTGTTTTAATTTAATTTCGATATTTGCCAAAGAAGTTTTACTCCAACCGCGCGAAAAAAGTTACACGCATCCATTTTTTTTAACACGTCTAAGTAAGCTACTAACTACTAAATAATAACAATGTAAATAAATCTAATAAGAAAAATTATTTTACTTCAAATCGATGGGATTTTAATGGGTTTAATAGACATACGCAATTCCGAATGTAAGAATTAGTATTTTTTTTAAGAAAACAAGTAGACGAAAAATAATAAATATTATCCGCCATAATACCTTCACGGTTTTAGATGGGCATAGCCTTGACTTCAATGTGTATACGCTGTATCAATTTAATATCTGTTAACCACTTGAACCCCGCTGGTGCCTATGGGTACCACTTCCGGCGTTACCGTTGATCCCCGCTGGTACCCATAGGCACCACCTCGCCCGCTGCACTTTTATCACTTATTACACGACGAAATTAGTTTATTTTATGCCAAATGAGTGATACACGCAAACTTTAGAAGTTTTATCAATTATATAATAAAATAAAATTTTAATTAGATGCCGACAACGTTAAAAACAAACGCATCAAAAATTGTTTAAATTTCAATTGAAGCGCGCGCGGTTCACTGTTGTTTTTGTGTAATTTAAAATATTTGGACTAGTGAATTTGTGCCGTAAACGTATAAATATTTATTGTTAGTATTCTTTGCCAGTATTGAGATACTAATAAGTTTATAATCACGTTATAAAATTAGTTTTTTGGTCCAACGAATTTTGATGTATAAAATTCGTAAAATAAGTCGCCATTTTATAACATGAATTTTGACTATTAGTTATTGATTTGGTGCCTGATAAAGGTAAATCACTAAAGAAAAACTAATATAATTTCATATTTTCAGTTGTTTGTAGCATATTTCAATATTTTTATTATATAAAATATGTTTATTTACAAATAATACCTATAAGCTGTCAAATTTGACATACTTGAACTCTCATTAAAGACCAGTTAGACATTGACACATGTCGATATGTGTTATCGATAATATCGATATTTTATTTTAATATAAATATAATGTAACATGGGGAATAAAATGCAAATTAAAATACTCTTATATATTATAAAATATAATAGGTATATTTAAAAGCCTAAATACAAAGGCAAACATAATAAACTACACTATAATGGGAATACAAAGACGTTCATCCATATTTTATATATAAATAAAAATGAATGGCTAAATTTGTTGCTAAGCGTAAAACTCGAGGACGGAAATTTTTCAAATATTCATTGAAGTCCGGGGAAGGTTCTTATGAAGAGAAAAATTAGAAAAAAATCACGGAAAAACGTAAAAATCACATGTTTTTTTTTCTTTATTACTATATTATTATAAACGCAACCTTAAAATTAATATATTATACTACTTGAATGCATTTGTAAATTTCACACTTTCTCTTTTTACGATATACAGTTTGACGTTGACTTTGTTTGTTTGTTTGTACTTCTTTCACGTCGAAACAAAGTGCTGAATATTTGTGATTTTTTTGTGTGAAGATAGATAGAAGGAAGGCTGAAGAACGAAATTAGCTACTTTTTACCACGGGAGACTATCTTGTTCCCACTGGAAAATAATTTATATCTATTTCATACCAACCGTTAAAACGTACCTAGCGACGAACCTGAGCGAAGCGAGGGTGAGTTGCTAGTCTGAAATAATATAAGCTTTCCCTGACTGCCTCGTCGGTCTAATAGTAGTGTAAAAAGCTTTAGTAGTAGGGTATATTATTGAGTTGATCTGCTGGGAAATACTCAGTAATAATAGTTTAGAAAAGGGCTAAGTAATTTGCAAAACGCCCGCTTCATGTTACGTGGGACTTCAAAAACATAGTTGGCAAAAATATGAGTGTATAATATATATATTAAACTTGTGTCTATGATTTAAGTAACGTAACTATTCATGGTTACTTCGAATATTGGCGAGGTATTACACGGGCATTTATTTTTACTAGTAAATTAAAGTCTTCTTTGACTATCTAATTGATTCCCTAGATTAGAGGAAAAGATAATAAAAGGGTTGGAATTCCTGGAGAACAGCAAATTTCTTTAAAAAAATCTTTGAATCAATAAATATTATGTTCATCTAAATATTGTACATATTATGTTTTTCACATTGTTTAACACATGAATAAACAAACTAAAAGAGCTATATTATTGAAATTTTCATTCTCAAATTATTATTTTAAAAATAGCGAGATAGGAATGCCAGTACATAGAACTAGTGAAAAATAATATTTAAGTACTATATAAGTGGTATAAGTTTTTAAATTGAGATAGATATTTCTCTTTTTATTAATTAATATTTAATTAATATATTACGTTACTTTTTCTGTAATAATTATTAAGAGATTGCGTGCCAGAACTTTTACTCTATAATTTTATTTGCTATATTTTTATAAAAATTATACTTTATGTAATAATTTTGAATCTAATTTGTCCAAAAAAATTACATTATTTTATTGCACTTATTTTGATTTTTTAAATACTTATTTTTTATTGTTATAAATAAATATAAAAATTGTAATTGTGTTTGTGTTTAATGGTTCACGAAATAATCGATAATTTTTAGTGTTGTGGGGTACAGCATCACTACGCACCAAAATATTATCAGTACATACTACATACATTATTACAGTCAACGTCACATGTTTAAATGTTTAATTTTTTGAATAAAAAGTGTTAAGTTTTCATGTATATGATAATATTTAGCTTTTTCTTTTATAATTTGAGCTAAATTTATATACAGAAACGTTAATTACAATACAACACGAGCGTCTATAAAAAATAACCTCAATTTTTGTCTGTTTTAAGAAAACCATCCGAATTTTGATTACAGTGGCTTATTTTCAAGATTTATTTGCGTATATTTGTAAAGCAAGGACTATTCTATATTTTAGTATCAGTTTTATTATGAATCCACCTACTATAACTCGGATGATTGATTTAAAAATTGCGCGATAAGCTGCGCAAATACAACGAACGAGCCGCGAGTGCTATAAAGTTTTGAATTTGATTCTAACTAACAACTAATATAAATAAATCAAGAAATGGTTTTGTGCGATTACATGCTTATTCATAAAACAGTGTTTCAAATTTAATGTTAATTTAAACCGTGGTATTGTCAGAAATCAATATATTACAACAACTACTACGTTTTCAACTAACACTGATATATTGTCAGCTTATTTATAACTCATCAATAGTTTAAAGTGTATTTTGTATATTGTCATAAATGCTCATATTATTTAAAAACCCAAAACAGCTTGCACATTTTAAATCGGTGCTATATTATTTGAATTATGAGTGTTTTTTTTTAAATCATGGTTATATCGGGGAAAAATGACGCGCGGGCTCGGTGTTTAACGGGTGTTGCATGTCAAAAAGCGCGGGGTTCAAGTGGTTAAGGAAACAACATTACAAAATGACATTTATTTTTTTAATACTATAAATAGTTTATGTATTTGTTTTTTTTTTTAAGTAATTTACAGCGCTGCGATTGGAAGGCGGATTTGTATAAATCTTGACGAAATAAGACGAATGGTATCTCGAGTAAAATAAGTCGAGTAAAGTAAGTATGATAAAATTTTTCGATATCTCGCTTAGTTTTCGAGATATCGATACTCAAAAATCGAAAAATGTTTTTTTTTTTACTTTTTTTTGACGAAATTCGATATATTTTTTAAAAATAAAACGAAAAATAAGAAGATTTTTCGATATCTCGATTAGTTTTTGAGATATCGATACTCGAAGATCTAAAACATTGAAAATATATTTTTTTTATGGAATTTAATACATTTTTTAAAAAAGATAACGAAATGTACGAATTATATATTTCGATATCTTGATTAGTATTTGAGAAATCAAAAAAAAAAAATTCTTAGTTTTCATCTTATTTCATCGAGCTCTATACAAATCCGCCATCAAATCGTGACGCCTTAAGAACCGTAGTATTGCCAGGGTATGGATCATTAAATTAATTAAGTCTTCTTTATTTTACAATGTAAGAGCATTGCGAATTTAATTAAACAACAAATGTACCTCTGACCTCGCAATAAACAAAATCAACTTTCATTTACATTATCTACACAATGAGATAACTATTTTTCGCCTGTGACTTTGCTCACGTGGTTTAGTTATAAGAAGTATGAGTTAATGCAGGAAATGAACTCCCCCTCCCCCCACCCTTCACCCCCCTCGCCGAAATGTGCACCTTGTCGTGGTAGACACACAGGGAGGTGGCCCACTTTGGTGGGCTCTGCGCCATGCGGGTTGCTCCTGGTACTTCCTGACGGTAGAGTGGCTCCTGATAGTGGACTGTGGAACAACCTCATGGTTGTTGTGGTCTGCTTCGGCAGATCTGCCGTCGTGGTGTCGTGGTTGAGTGCGTAAGCGATCCTGCGACACTCCATTAAGGCAAGGGAGGTTCTGATGGGTTTTAGTGGGTAGTACTGGCTTTGCTGGTGAGTCCTACATTTAGTACTTAAAAGCATTCCCAACGTTAAAAAAAAGGGTTCCATGACCAAAAAAAGTTACGTCAATTAGTTTATCAGTTGTTGCGTGACAGAAGGACAAATAAACATTTTACATTTATAATATTAAAAAAAAACTCACGTCGTATTATATGACGTTGCTTCCTCTTAAACCTCAACCACATCCTTATATTTATTTTAGGCTAATTTTATAATTATATCTATATATTACGACATTGAATAACTTTGTTTTCTTAAAACAATACAGTAATTGCATATAAAGTTCCCAGAAATTATACATAGCCTTCATGTGCGCGTTAGATATTTTGCCTTTTTTTAGTTAGATTCGGTGCCTTTTCACAAAATATTCGTATAATTTTTCAGGCTCACCCTCACTTTGCTCGGGTTCGTCATTAGATACGTTTTAAATAGTTATTAACCAGCGTTAGCCATATAATTTGTTTTTTGTTTTTTTCCGATGTTTAATTAGTTATTCTGCTATTCGGGGCGGAGACAAATCCAACAAATCAAAAATTATGATATAATCGGTCCAGCAGTGCTCGAGTTATAAATGTTGTAACAAACCCGACTTTGTTTTATATATATATACAGGGTTATTGGTAATTCGACGTATTCCCGTTAGGAGGTGATAGGGGTAACTATTTGCGATAATTTTGACCCCCATATGCATTATGCAAAAGTGAACCATTTTTGAGTTATCATGTTTTTTAGCTTTTTTCAAAATAAGTCAGAAATGCAACTTCAAAAATTTATTAAAAAAAAAGGATCGATTTAAATTTCATTTTCTCTTCTGTTTTATAAAAAACGGTTAAACACCAGTTACTTATCAATATTAAAACAACAATTATCGTTCCAAATTAAAAAATGCGAGACGAAAAACGATATTATTTCAATATTTTTTTGAAACTTTCTCCACTAAAATGCCTTAAAAACCAAAAAAAACGTTATGAAACTTGGCTTGCAGATTATTTTAAAAACATTACCGTTTTCTTAGCTCTCCAAAAATGCATAACAACTAGGAACTTATTTCAAAAAAAACTGAAAAAAATTGATCACAAAGGAAGCAGGCAGAATTTCGTATTCGAACTAAACTTAAGGTCGTCCTTTAAAATTTCCATAAAATTAATTAAAAACAATACCCAATGTAAATAAAACAAAAAAATATAAATTTAAAATAAAATTTAGAACCAGTAACAGTTTAGTGGTAATAACAATTAATAATAAGTAACAATTAAGACATTTTGTAATTTAGCTTAATTAAAGTTCTTGCTCGAAGTGACTTCCCCTATTGCGTACGCAAAATCGCATTCTTTTTCCGAGTTGTGACTTAACTACCGAAGTAGTCAAATTATTCCGCATCGCATTTGCTGTGTTTATAATTCTTGTTTTGAGTTTTTCCGCGGATGACACAGGCGAGACGTCGTAAATTAGGGACTTCTGTGACCCCAGACATAGAAATCAACAGGTGTTAAGTCCGGACTTCTCGCACGCCATGGAATGGGTCCTAAAGCCATGGAACGGGAAAGTCTCTCCCGTGACCATGATTGCTGTAAAGCAATCGAAACGTCGGGAACCAAAAATCAAAATAAATCCGCGAAAAAACAGCAAGACGGATGTCCTGCACATTTTGGTGTCAATGTTAGGCGATGGCTCGGTAGCCATTTTCCTAATCGTTGGATAGGGCGAGGAGGACCCATTCCGTGGCCTGCGAGGAGTCCGGAATTAACGCCGGTTGATTTCTATTTCTGGGGTCTCATAAAATCCCTATTTTTCGACGTCTCGTCTGTGTCATCCGCGAAAGAACTCCAAACAAGAATTATGAACGCAGCAAATGCGATGCGGAATAATTTGACTACTTCGGTAGTTAAGTCACAACTCGGAAGAAGAATGCGACTTTGCGTATGCAATAGGGGAAGTCACTTCGAGCAAGAACTTTAATTAAGCTAAATTTCAAAATGTCTTAATTGCTACTTATTATTAATTGTTAATTGTTATTACCACTAAACTGTTACTGGTTCTAAATTTTATTTTAAATTTATATTTTTTTGTTTTATTTACATTGGGTATTGTTTTTAATTAATTTTATGGAAATTTTAAAGAACGACCTTAAGTTTAGTTCGAATACGAAATTCTGCCTGCTTCCTTTGTGATCAATTTTTTTCAGTTTTTTTTGAAATAAGTTCCTAGTTGTAATACATTTTTGGAGAGCTAAGAAAACGGTAATGTTTTTAAAATAATCTGCAAGCCAAGTTTCATAACGTTTTTTTTGGTTTTTAAGGCATTTTAGTGGAGAAAGTTAAAACAAAATATTGAAATAATATCGTTTTTCGTCTCGCATTTTTTAATTTGGACCGATAATTGTTGTTTTAATATTGGTAAATAACTGGTGTTTAACCGTTTTTATAAATCAGAAGGGAAAATGAAATTTAAATTGATACTTTTTTTTAATAAATTTTTGAAGTTGCATTTCTGACTTATTTTTAAAAAAGCTAAAAACCATGGTAACTCAAAAATGGTTCACTTTTGCATAATGCATATGGGGGTCAAAATTATCGCAAATAGTTACCCCTATCACCTCCTAACGGGAATACGTCGAATTACCAATAACCCTGTATATATATATATATATATATATATATATATATATACACACACATATATATATATATATATATATATATATATATATATATATATATATAGATAAATATGTATTTATTTGTGTCATACTTGGTGTTTTTTCTTGAATAGTAATAAAGTAACATAATGAGGTACTCTAGCTACAATACAGCTAACTTCACACTTTTCTTGCAGATTTCAAATTTATTAAGTTATTTATGAAGTTAATTATTCATGCGAAGATTATTCCTTGAAATATATATATTTTAAGTAATCTTTATGTATATTATTAAAAAAACTTAAAAATCCAAAAAGCAGTCATGAGGACTGCCGACAGAAGTGAAAACTTAAAACTATAAACAAACAGTTGTTATTTTTGGATATTCAAATTAATTGTTTGATCTTAAATTAAAATTTGTAAATTAAAACTGTTTACATTTATCTGGTTTTGTTCGACATCTATCGGCACTCTTGAGAGTTAGCGTCAACACGTCACGTGACCATGTCGATGACGACTTACGTGAATTTACTCCCCATCCAAACACACAACTTATACACTGTCAAACAAAACAAAAATTGACCAAATCGGTTAATAAATGACGAAGTTCTGAGATATCAAATAAAAAAATATATAGCCGAATTGAGAACGTCCTCCCTCCTTTTTGGAATAAGTCGGTTGAAAAAGGATAAAAATCGTTTTACAATTGTCAAAGATATTATTCACACACAAAAAGCATATACTATATGTTTGTCGACAGATCGGCTCAGCTTGTAGTGATCTTACTTGCTGTGCCAGCGGTCGCGGGTTCGAGTCCCGCTGGGGGCATTCATTTGTGTGATGAGCACGAATGCTTGTACTGCAGTCATGGGTGTTTATATTTATAATAATATATATGTATTCAAAGCTATATATGTGTAGTGTATCAACTATCTAGTATCCACAACACAAGCCTCGTAGCTTACCATGGAACTAGATGGTGCTGTGTGTTAATGTTCCAACATATTATATAGGAAAAAAATTTCTTTTCTGAAAAGATATTTTCATTTAAAATTTCAAATATTGCGTAAACTTAGTAAGTATGATAAATAAGCTATTTGTCACATTGTAACTCAAAAACTATATAATTTAATTACATCTTAACGTTATGTACCTGTAATAAGGAAGTAGCGTCGTATCAGTGACCTCAGAACTATTAAAGCGTTTATAAAGCAGTACTTTCACTAAAGGTTTCGTTCCGGCTAATTTTAGTACTGAATGTACTAAATTTAAAACAAAATTTTATGTTTATATCACGTTTTATTTTCATATCAGATTTACTTGTAGATAAAGTAAATAAGAAAAGGAAATCAAGATTTTATTAATTACTAGCGAATTACCTTCGCTTCGCTCTGGTTTGTTCCTAGGTACGTTTTATTTTTTTTGAGCGAAACACTTACCTATTCTCTTTCTAAAATAAAAGTAGCCTAGTTACTCCTTATAATATCAGCTATCTGCCAGTGAAAGTCCCATTAAACTTAGTCCAGCCGTTTCGGAGATTAGCCGGAACGAACAAACAGACAGACAGACAAAAATTTTAAAAATTGTATTTTTCGTAAAAGTGTCGTATATAATTCCATATGCAATAAGTATAAAGCTGTTATTTTGACATTACAAACAGACACTTCAATTTCATTTATCTGTATAGACTAGCGTCTCACCCTCGCTCCGCTTGTTACGTTTTAAGGTTTAGTATTGATTTCTCAGAGATGAGATATTTTCCCGCGGTAAAAAGTATTCTATATGTTGACCCGGATAACTAGCTATCATCATACCAAATTTCATCAAAATCTGTCCAGTGGTTTTCTCGTGATGCGTTCCCAAACAGACAGACAAGAATTCTAAAATTATAGATTCGGCCACTGTATCGATAATAATGACTATTTCAATAAGATTTTTCAAACAATATTTAATGTACCGATTTGACTTAGTTAGAATTTTATTATATTTATAGACTAGCGACTCACCATCGCTCCGCTCGGGTTCGTTCCTACTTACGCTTACACGTTTTGTATAGATTTCTTAGAGATGAGATATTTTCCCGCAGTTAGAATTTTATTATATTTATAGGTAGATAAACTTAATGAATAAAAACTTAAAAGGGCATTTGTACCAAATTCTTAACTTTATTTAAATATCTTAAATACATATGTTTAGCAAATATCTCTACTTCTCTGCCTTGTCCTTATCCAGCGCTACGTTGGGTCTGCACAACCTGTCCTCATCTTTCATTTCCCTCTTTCAGCCGTTATCTCAGCACAAACACCATTCACACGTACCCTCTTTCACACGATCCATCCATATATTTCTGGGTCTACTTCTACTTTTATGTCTATCCACATTTATACCTATTATCCTCTTGTACATATAATCCTTCCCTATTCATGATACGTCCATATCACGCTAACCTATTACCTATTATCATTTGCTAATTATATTTAAGAAAAAATCAAAATAGGGAGCGAGCTGTCCCACTGTGCAGTTATAATATACACCTAGGTCCTAAGCGACAAGCTTCACTCGATTTTTTTTTTGTAAAACCATGTTTTTTCGGAAAAGATATAAAAATTGCATTTTTCAGAAAAAAACACCTACATACATATATAGATAAATCTAAAAGCACCACTTTACCAAAATACAAAATTTGACCCAAATCGTTTGTGCCGTTTCCGAGATACACGAAATAAAATTATATACATACATATATTATACAAGAATTGCTCATTTAAATATACAAAAGACAATAGTGATTGACTGATGTATCAACGCACAGGCCAAACTCTAGAGGTTAGAAAATTGAAATTTCGCACACGTATTTCTCATATTATGACGAAGGTATTCTCTAAGGAAGGATTTTTCAAAATTCAACCCCCAAGGGGGGAATTGAGTACGGCAAAAATAATGAGTTACGTATTTCATCGTTTTTCAAACTTCAACCCCTAAGAGGGTAAAATAGGGGATGAAAGTTTGTATGAAACATACCATTTTAGTTTTTTTTATAGTTTTCGCGAGTTCTGCTAGTTCAATATAATAGGATTAGCAAATCACGACTGTATGGTAGAAACTAAACGTAAAATCGTTCTTGGTTACAACGATCCCATAAGACAATACTTTGTTATTAACCATATAAGAACAATGTCTAATATTGCTACACATCCTGCGATTGCAATACGCAATACCCTAAGTTCGTCACGCAAGTATTATTGTAAATTACTTAATTATGTTAAAGTAGACGTTTTACTTGTAATTTGTCGGTCAGCGGAGGTATGCACATATTTTGGTAAATTTTTGCATCCTTACTAATATTATAAATGCCAAATCTATACTAATATTATAAAGCTGAAGAATTTGTTTGTTTGTTAGTTAGTTTGTTTGTTTGTTCTGTCTCAGGAACTACTAATCCGATTTGAAGAATTCTTTTTGCATTAGATAGCCCGTTAAATGAGGAAGACTATAGGCTATATATCATCCCGGGAAAATGTATGGTTCCCGTGGGATAGATTTGTTTTGTCTAGGGACGAACCCGAAGCAAAGCGAGGGTGAGTCGCTAGTCTACATATATAGATGAAAATGAATGTTTCTTTGAACGTTTGTCCTACATAGACATGTGTCTGTATGTTTTTTACTAATTAACAAGGTCTAGGGCTAGCGTGTTGGCTGTAGATGCCCGAGTCTCTGGATTGTAGTCCCGGGTCGGGAAAAGTTCAGTTATTGAGTTTTCCCGTTAAAAAAATCACAGTATCAGCCCGGAGTTAAGAAGTTGGCGATGTTTCACTTTCGTGTCTCGAAGAGCACGCATAATAGCTCTCGGCCCTGCGCCTGATGTCTTACTTGTCGTGTAAAATTGGCGTTCCACCGGACTTTAAAAGTAATAAAAATAGAGAGTGCACTTATGTCTGTGTATAATTGTGCACTATTTCCTGCACAAATGGCTAATTAAGACCAAGTCATCATGTGAGATTGACCGCCCTGGCCAAAATCGGCTAAGATGACTACTATCTTTTCGGATTTTCAGGGAGAGACTCCCGTGGCCATGATTGCTGTAAAGGATTCGAAACGTCGGGAACCAAAAATCAAAATAAATCCGCGAATAAATCCGAAAATATAGTTTTATTTAAAATGTTATATATTCGCGTAAATTTAAAAAAGTATTATGACATTATTATTTTAAATAAAACTATCTTTTCGGATTTTCGGGGAGAAACTTCCGTGACCATGATTGCTGTAAAACATTCAAAACGGGAACCAAAAATGAAAATAAATCCGCGAAAGAATCCGAAAAGATAGTTTTATTTAAAACGTCAAATATTCGGATTAAGATTCGGATTTGGATGTTTAGTACATAGATAGACTGTGATCTAAAGCAGCACATAGGCTCTTGCTAGGCACCCAGGTATGTGCCCGAGCGAAGCGAGTGTAAGTCGTTAGCAATATTATAAATGCAAAAGTAATCTTATCTAGATTGCTGAAGCGAAGCGAGGGCGGATTACTAGTGTATCATAAAGCTAATGCGTATGGATATTTAATCTGAATTTGGTTCGAGACCCCGCGATGTTGTCAGAGGCCACTTTCTAAAAATGACTCACCTGTGTGGCCACGAGAAAGGTGTATTGAGCATTCTCATCGGATAATATAGCAAGCTAATCTATTTATACATAGAATAAAATTTTAACTGAGTCGAATCTGTACATTAAATATTTTTTTGGAAAATCTTACTGAAATAGACATTATTATCGATACAGAGGCTGAATCTATAGTTTTTAGAATTTTTGTCTGTCTGTCTGTGACCGCGTCACGTAAAAACTACTGGAGGGATTTTGATGAAATTTGGTATGATGATAGCTGGTTATCCGGGTCATCATATAAGATATATTTTACTCCGGGAAAATATCTCATCTCTGAGAAATCTATACTAAAAGTCAAAACGTAAGTAGGGACGAACCCGAGCGGAGCGAGGGTGAGTCGCTAGTCTATTCATATAATAAAATTCAAAATGAGTGGAATTTTTACATTAAATATTTTTTGGAAAATCTTACTGATATAGTCATTATTATCGATACAGAGGCTAAATCTATAGTTTTTAGGATTTTTGTCTGTCTGTCTGTGACCGCGTCACGTAAAAACCACTGGATGGATTTTGATGAAATTTGGTATGATGATAGCTGGTTATCCGGATCAACATATAGAATACTTTTTATTGCGGGAAAATATCTCATCTCTGAGTTAAGCGTCATAACGTAACGCTAGTAAATGATATGTAACAAGCAATCATCGTCATTAGAAATTCCGGTCAAAATAATTATTAAAGAATTTATATTATTTTATACTTCATAACATTTTTTTTAAATACTTGTGAAATAAACACGCTAAACCTTTCTCATGAATTAGTCATTATAGTAGGCTGTATTATATAACAAAAAAAAAAAAACAAACAATGAAGGTCGTGTCTGTACGTGCTGTGGTTGCGTGGACATTCGTCAAATACTTAATTGGCCATATTCTATATAAGTCAAAAGCTTAATATTATATTTTATTATTAACTAGCGACCTCACCTTCGCTCCGCTCGAGTTCGTTCCTACTTGCGTTTTAACGTTTAGTATAGATTTTTCAGATATGAGATATTTTCACGCGGTAGAAATTATACTATATGTTGACCGAGACAACCAGCTATCATACCAAATTTCATCAAAATCCCTCCAGTGGTTTTTCCGTGATGCGGTCACAGACAGACAAAAATTCTAAAAATTCGGCCTCTGTATCGATAATAATTTCTATTTCAATAAGATTTTCTAAAAAATATTTAATGTACAGATTCGGCTTAGTTACAATTTTATTATATGTATAGATTTAAAAAGATTTTTTTCCTATTAAAAGATAGAAAACGATTACTATGGGCAGCTAAAGCAAAGCGTGTGCTTGTCGCATCTAACCATGGTCCCTAGCGCTATAAATACGTGTGGAATTAGACAATGAGAAATAATTGCGGAAATATTAGAAAAATATATAATTGCTAAACGCTACTTTAATAACCATATAGATAATATCATCGCAGACTCCAAGTCAGCGATTGAGCAACACAATATCCGCTAACCGTTTTATAAACATAAAAGTCAAAATCAAAATAAAGTATAAAGCAACTAGAGTAAAAAAAATTTCAAAACTTTTCAGACTAGTGATGTCATATAGATATATCATTTATTTCAAAAAGGACACCATATTTTACCCGTGAAAGTAAACTTCTGCTTGGTTTTTGGCTTAAGAGGATTGTGTAGGTGTAAATTTTCATACAAAAAGCGATAACGTTTTCCCCCCCATTAACATAGTCTAATTTTCATAATTTGGATGAAAATGGGGGGTGAAAACGCTATCGCCCGAAACAAGATTTCAAACAGGAAATGTAGGTAATTGCCTTTAGCATCTCTCTAATAATAAATAACTATAGGGTAAGTCTGTGAGAGATGCCCATAAGGGAGAGACGCCTAATAATTTTAAAAATCAAATTAATTAATGTTGCGTGATTCGGAACGCGTCCATAATACGTCAGTCGACAGTCAATGTCAGTGTGGAAGTTTTTACACAAAGACATATTACTTATAATTAATATTTTGGTGTTAATTTGTAAAATAAGATAAGCGTAGTTAACTTTTACGTTAGAATATAATCTTTGATATAGTTTGCAGTAATTTTTTCCCCTAAATTCTTTAGTTAAATAGTATTAAATTGTTTCATAATGTAACATTGTGATCTTGTTTTGTTAACAACCCACCAATTTCTATTGAAAATGCTTTACGGTGTGTTCAGAGTCGATCATTGGACATCTCTCCCTAATGATCGGGAGAGATGCCCAATAATATTTTGGGGTTAGATGCCCAGTATATTAATTGGTTCCTCCCCAACGTGCGTTCACCTTGTCGTGGCGGGGGAGCTCATTAGCGTTCGGCAGTTCATCCGGACGCTAATTAAGGCAGTGGTAGCCCAGTGGGTAACGCGCTCGCTTGGGAAAGCGAGTGAAGTGAGATCCCGGGTCTCGCACTTGTGATATTTTCATGTGCGAATCATTTCAAACATAATTACCACTT
Source organism: Fabriciana adippe (assembly GCA_905404265.1). Taxonomy (NCBI): domain Eukaryota; kingdom Metazoa; phylum Arthropoda; class Insecta; order Lepidoptera; family Nymphalidae; genus Fabriciana; species Fabriciana adippe. Next base: position 3,438,283 of record FR990010.1, read on the forward strand.
GCCTTACGGTGAAGGAAAACATCGCGAGAAAACCTACATATATGAGAGAACCTAGCAAGTTTTCGAAAGACATTATGAAGTCCGCCAACCCGCACTTGGCCAGCGTGGTGGATTATGGCCTAATCCATATGGTTGCTCTTGGTACTTCTCTGACGGCAGAGTGGACCGTGGGAGCAACTTCACGGTTGTTGTAGTCTGCTTCGGCAGACCTGCTGTCGGGGTGCCCCTTTAAGACGGGGGAGGTTTTGTTGGGTTTCAGTGGGTAGTACTGGCTTTTCTAGCCGGTGAGTCCCACATAACCACCTGTACATCTACAGTTAGTATGTATAAATGCATAAAAAAAGGATTTTTTGCGTCACTAAGCAAAGTACGTCTGATTATGCACTAATTACTCGTCCTATACCTATCCCTGACATCTATAGGCAACTAACCCACATGTCTGGGTGAGATGCCTATTTTCTACTATTTTTTAAAAACATTTTTTAATCTAGAATATATTGCACAATAGTTCCAAATTTAATCTGAATGGCATAAGTAAATATTGAATTAAAATAAACTATGCTTATTTTATGTAGTTTCTTACGCATATAATTAATATTGATCGTTTTTTAAAACTATAGGCAACTCTCCCGGACTTACCATACTACAAAAATATTGTGATGGTGTGACCAAGGGAAATAGGGATTCATTTATATATATATATATATATTATATATATATATATATATATATATATATATATATATATATATATATATATATATATATATATATACTAGCGACTTTCCCTCGCGTTGCTCGTGAGTTCCTAGGGGCCTTTTGTACAATATTATGTACAGACAGTGTCATTTTTATCGAATTTTATTACTAACAGTATCCGATTTTTTACCTGAAGACTTGGTCTTTCAGTGTAATAAATTTCATTCAAATCCTTCCAGCCGTTTAAAGGAGGATTTTGAATGAGTAACAAACATTTACATATGTATTTTTAACGTCCCACTGCTGGATACTGGCCTCCCTTCAATACGAGGTGGATCAGGCCATAGTCCACCACGCTGGCCAAATGCGGGTTGGCGGATTTAAATGTGTTTCGAAAACTTGCTAGGTTCTCTCAGATATGCAGGTTTCTTCACGATATTTTCCTTCACCGTAAAGCAAGTGGTAATCATGATAGAAATGATTCGCACGTGAAAATATCAGAGGTGCGAGAACAAGTAATTTAGGCGAAGTTATTAGAAGTTATAATTATCTTGTTAAATATAAATATTATAAAATATTACTTCCTATAAAGTTGGTTAAGTAAACTAATTAATGGCTAGGTTATTACGGAAATCCTCATTTCGTTATCTAGTTATAAGATTACATCTGCATTGTTTAATGCGTGAATAATAAGAAGAAAAAATCTCACAAAAACTCAAGTAATGTCTAGTTTTAATGTTTATAAACAATAGGACTCCTGTTTTAAATGCTAATTGAAATTATAATTATAATAATGCTATAATCTAAACAAATATTATTTTAAAAGAGCAATTGTTGAGTTTCTCGCCGGCTCTTAGCAGAACTGCCTTTCGAGCCGGTGGTAGATTCGTTACAGTCAGTTACATACTGACATCTATATATTAATACGTGAAGAGAAAACTTTGAACCCCTGTTTACGAAAATTGCGCGGACGGAGGAGTATGAAATTTCCCAAACTTATAGTTTATATAGAGAAGAGTGCAGAATGCTAATATGTTTTTTTAAATATGTGTAAAAAATACATTAAAAAAAAACATTACACACACTACCATGTATTTGATACACACACGCATATATACTCTTTTGTTTATTGTTAAAGTCTGTGGTCAAATTGAGAATAGATTAATATTGTAATTGTAATATACGCAAGACTAAAAATATATAACTTAATGAATTATGGTTGATTTTCAAACACGCGGCGATCACTAGTTAAATTTAAATTTTGGAAATGTAAAAAGTGACGATTTAAAAGTTTTAAAAGTTTATTTGATTAAAGTATATTTTGATTTGATTTTTAATTCATTCATGCTGAAACGATGGGGTCGATCTACATGAAATTTAGTATACAGATAGGTTATAATTTGGAGTAACAAAGGCTGCTATTAGACATTTAAGGACTCATTCGAGTGAAGCGAGGTTAAATCGTTAGTCTATGCAGATAAATAAAATTGAAGTGTCTGTTTGTAATGTCAAAACAACAGCTTTTTACTAAATGCATATGAAAGTATATACGGTACTAATAAGATTTTTTTTTGTAATTTTTGTCTGTCTGTCTGTTTGTTTTGGCTAATCTTCAAAACGGCTGGACTGATTTTGACGGGATTTTCACTGGCAGATAGCTGATGTTATAAGGAGTAACTTGGCTACTTTTATTGTAAAAAAGAATCAGGGTTCCGCGCAAAAAATTAAAACCCATGAAATTGTGAATGAAATCAGCGTACCAAGGGATGCATTCGAGCGAAGCCAGATTAAGTCGCTAGTTTTATATATTTGTTGCGTGAAGAGTACAAAATATAGTTGCCTCTTTCTAGTCGTCGTTTTTGTTATGCTAAGGATGAGGTTTCTTAAGGAGTTTTATTATTATTATATAAATAATTTGGTACAAAATACTTAATCTATACATATAATAAAATTCTGAGTTGAATCTGTACATTAAATACTTTTTGGAAAATTATTATCAATACAGAGGCTGAATCTATAGTTCTTAGAATTTTTGTCTGTCTGTCTGTCTATGACCGCATCACGAGGAAACTACTGGACAGATTTTGATGAAATTTGGTATGATGATAGCTGGTTATCCGGGTCAACATATAGGATACTTTTACTGCGGGAAAATATCTCATCTCTGAGAAATCTATACTAAACATTAAAACGTAAGTAGGGACGAACCCGAACGGAGCGAGGGTGAGTCGCTAGTAATAATAATAATATTGTGTAATATACATTTTTGGTCACAATACAGGCATTACGCCACAACGATCGTCAGTGAAAAGTTAAATGATTTGTGATTTGAAAAGAGTATTGCGTGATATTATCTGTTTTGTTCTCTCTCTCGTATTTGCAAATTGCAAGAGTTATAAATGTTTGAAAAAAAATCTGTAAAAAAATATTTGTATTTATAAGTCAGCATAATTTAAAAAAATATTATTATTATCGATATTTTTTCAACAAGCAAATCATCCTGGTTTCGCTTAGGTTGAGGACGCAGGTCTTTAGAAACTAATGTTGTGTCTGTAATTTAATAAACACTGAGCTAATAAAATTGAAATGTCTGTTTGTAATGTCAAAATAATAGCTTTATACAAAATGCATACCTATGGGATTATACAAGGTACTTATAAGAAAACACAATTTTTAAAATTTTTGTCTGTCTGTCTGTTTGTTCCGTCTAATCTCCGAAACGGCTGGACCAATTTTAACGAGACTTTCACTGGCAGATAGCTGATATTATAAGGAGTAACTTAGACTACTTTTATTTTAGAAAAAGAATTAGTGTTTCGCTCAAAAAAATGAAAGCATACCTAGGGACGAACCCGAGCGAAGCGAGAGTGAGTCGCTAGTAATATATAATATTGGAAAATAAAGTATCTCCATGTAGGTACTACAAAGAATTATATACATAAGTCGGATCGATGGATTTTTAGTTGCACGCTTACAAACGGACGGACATTTTATTTAACAGACGTTATTTTTTATAATGAGTAACGATGTTTATAAGAACTATTATATATTCTTATTCAAGAACAGTTTAATTTATGGAGTAACTGAATCATTTCATGACATAATACAATGAATATTCATTATAATTATGTATTGGAGAAAAGAACTGGTACATTTGCATAACTACAGCATCTTCGTATTTGCTATTTATCAAACGAATTTAAATCTTAAGAGTTTGAAATAGAGTTGAAAATATTACACACTGTGAAGGTGGTTTTTTGATAGATCTACTTTAAAAGTACTTGGTTTTAGACTTTATTTCTAGATTTAGCAAATCAGTTATTACTTGAGAACACCTAGCCTAAAATGAACATAGAATAAAACTAGCGTCTTATCCGGGCTTCGCTCGGGTGCATCCCTAGGCGCGTTTTAATTCTTTTGAGTGGAATCCTAATTCTTTTTCTAAAATAAAAGTAGCCTAAGTTACTCCTTATAACATCAGCAATCTGCCAGTGAAAGTCCCGTTAAAATTGGTCTAGCCGTTTTGGAACAGATAGACAAAATTTTTAAAAATTGTCTTTTTCTTATAAGTACCGTATATAATTCCATATGCATTTAGTATAAAGCTGTTATTTTGACATTACAAACAGACATTTCAATTTTATTTATCTGTATAGACTAGCTAACTTACTTAAAAAAAATTAAAACGCACTAAATATTATCGTTATTTTTATCTGTCTGCTGATGCTAGCGAAAGCTAGTACAAATACATATAATACTCCGCAAAGTTTACCTTTATTAAAGTTTACCTTTTATTAAAGTAGGTCAAAAATACAGTACTTATAATGATAATAATAATAATAATAATAATAATAATAATCCTTTATTTCTCAAAAAAGTTTACACTTGAGAATTAACATTTTTAACTTATTTTAGTCTTACATGTTAATTAATATGAATTGGATGCCTCTGTTGCCGTACTAGGAAGCCTGTTATGTCGATAAGTTAAATCTAACTTCATAAATCAAATAAACCGCTTTTATCATATAATATCAACAAGAAATGCTTTTTTTTCTTCACTTTGTAATATTTACATAACAAAGATGCGAGGATCTGAATTATTCAACGTAAATACTTGTTATTGAGTAATATCTGTTATTCGAGCTGTTACTTAATAATTTGTTCATTTAGGCAGTGCTTATATTAGTTGAACGTACGTAAGTCAAAAGTCTCAGTTATGTTATATAGAAATCATTCTAGAGGATGCAATTTTTTTACTTTATATAATTTGATTTTACAAATTCAAATAGTTTTTATCGCACCAACAGAGAAATTTCTAAGAACTAAATGTTTAGGCGTCAAATAATTATTATTGACTAGTGGATTCTTTAAATTGACATAACTTTTTTTTTTATGAACAAACAGACAAACGGTCAAAAATTCTAAAAATTGTTGTTTTGGGTTCTATTGCGTTAAATAATAGTTTTTCTCAAATATCTTCCATGTACAAACAGCGATCAGTTACAATTTTATTATATGTATAGAGTAAAAACGAGTTCTTTTTTCTGGACGCAATTCGCGGTGTAAGAGTCAGATGAACGTATATACATTTTCTCAATTTTACAGGTGACCAAAAATACTGGTTGAATTCGCCACTTCAAACTTTGCCAGCTTTTTAATAGAGATAATATACAATTAACGAAAGAAAAATATATACTGTTATATTGGCATACTATTAGAGCTCTTAAATAGTTTACATTTATTTATTTATACCTGATTACATAGACACAATATATATTTTTTTGAAATTCGGTTGACATACGTTAGTGTGGCCCTTACCGATTTTTAAACTTTTGTTGTCATCATACTTAAATACGTCAATTTTGAACTTAATTTTTATTTAATGTTAAGATATGAAAAGAGTAAATAAAAATAAATGGCTTGTCAATCGAAAACATAATCTTTATTTTACTTCTAAAAAGTATAATTTTAATAAAAAAACATATAATCAACCAGTAGAATAACATTACTTAAGTATCTTCGTCATCACCTATTGTTCCAACTGAAAATCATTCATAAAAACTGTGGTATTGTGTTGGAATGATACCTTGTCTGCATAAATCTTGTAAATCTTCATACTTTTCAGCGGAAATGGGCAAGGGTTTGTCATATGCATTTTTCAATGAATTTTTTTCAGCAGGTAGTCTTTTGCCTCTTCTAATAATCTTAATCATTTTAAAATCGTTATCATCCAGATCATATTTAAAGTATATATGTTTACTATCTTCTTTGCGATATTATAGCCATCTTATTTTAAGCCAGTTGACAGAATTTCCATCACTATCCACCTTAGCATTTTTGACTAATACTGTTTTGAAGTATTTAATATCTACGAAGTCTTCTGTTCCCATTTCAAGGACGTCATAGGGATTTTTTCGGGAAGCTTTTCTTATAGTTGTATAGAATCCGGATGGATGAAATATCGGTATATTCTTCTTAGCCAGTTCAATAGTCGCGTGGATGTTATCTGCTTCCATTTGACTGTGCCCAGGTTCAAAATATTTTTGGTTAATTTCTGGTATATTAAATGCTTCAACGCAATACAGTAGTAAAGCTGAAATATATACATTACGACATTGACTCGCGCAGGTATCGGACATAAATGTTATCGGTTTACCATCTGCCTTGGTGGTCAGATATTTCAACAAACATAACCCGATTTCAACTGCCTCTTTCCTTGCAATACCTTCATGCTAGCAATAATTGTTTCTTGTTTCTGAAGTTGAAAAGTCACTTGATGATAACATACATTCATCTGGTGCAGGCACGCTATCATTGCTCGAATGTGATAAATACAAATCCTCATTTTAAGCAATCAGTGACACATTTTCCAATGTTGTCAAATATTTTGTAGGTGAAGGTCCAGGTTCATCAAAAATAGACAGTAACACATTTTCTAAAGTTGGCGTTAATTCAGTAGAGAATGTTTGAGGACAAGGGCTTAAACAATTATTATTATTGATTTCTTCAATGTTAGCATTGCAGATGGCCTCGGTTGAATGAGTTGGGTCCTAAGACAAAATAAAACAAAACATTCAAACTAAGAATAAAGTAAATAATGTCTCAGCTGTAGGTATCCTTTATAATTGATCTTAACGAAAAGGATTTATTCGATAAATCATTCATTTTACTTGTAAATTATTTGCTCATATTATATATTATGAATATTATAGGGCGAGCCTATTACTATTAACCGAGCTCAAACTCAGTTACACTTAGTCCAGTTAAAACCAAAATATATTTAAGATTACTCACCTGTCCGAAAATATGATTGAATTCGTTGTTGAGAACCTGAGAGGGTTCTCTTTGTTCCAGCGATGCCAAAATCTTCCAAGTTAGATTATTTTTCTTCATTTTGTTAAATATTATATATTATTTTAACTAATAACACAATAATTTTGAAGTAAAAAACAAAACAATAATCTCAAAACTTTAAATTAGGGAACTCCCCGCACTGCGTGTTTCAACTTGCTTTAGACCTTACATCAACTTTCAGGTGCCATACTAACGTATGTTTATATTAGTCAATGGACAGTAATAATATTATCAAAGAAATTGTACCGCCACAATAACGTATATCGTATTACATCGCGTTGGTCATTCATTTTAATCATTTATTTTATAAAAATGCTTATGCCAATAAAACGTAACTAGATAAACGTTGTTTTGGCTCTCCAAATTTAGCATGAAAACACAATCTTGTAACCCCCGAAACAACGTATAAGCTTTTACGTTGATATGGTTCGTATAATATTGTGAACCAAACAATATTCTATGATTAAAAATATTGTTATTGCAATTACGTTCCTATAGCACTAACTAATAATAAGATAATTAAAACTAATTTAACGGTACTCATAATACGTTTTTCTGGTTCTATTGAAAGTGGTTCTTATACTATTACGTTTTTTTAGAATTTTTAAAGTATTGAATATACTGTTACGTCGTTTTGGCATTTCATAAAGGACCACATTCTGATCCGTTTTATGAAAAAAAACGATTTTTGATTTTTTTGTAGATACGTTCATCTGGTTCTTATACCGCGAATTGACGAAGATATTGGATAGAAACAAAAAAAAAACTAAGAACTGAGTAGCTCTAATTATTATATTATGAATAATTTGGAATAAAAATTGCAAACGTCGCATGTAAAAGTCAATGTCGTTAGCGATTTGACATTTGATAGCAAAGACAAATGGCCACGTTCTAGATATTACTTCGATCCTTTTCTAGATTAAGTAGTTCTTTTCATAAGCAAAATAGACAGATAAAAGATAATGTTGATTATATAAAATACTAGCGACTCACCCTCGCTTCGCTCTTGTTCGTCCCTAGCTCGCTTTCCAATACAAACTTTCATCACCATTTTCTAAGTTTCTGCGCAATTTTCTTAATTTTTTTATGTAAGAACCTTCTCTTGACAATAATAAAAACAACAAAAAAAGAATTAGTGAAATCGGTCCAGTCGTTCACGCGTGATGGCGTGACCAAGGAAAATAGGGATTCATTTATATATATATATATATATATATATATATATATATATATATATATATATATATAGACTAGCGACTTTCTCTCGCTTTGCTCGTAAGTTCCTAAGGGCCTTTTGTACAGTATTATGTACAGACAGCGTCATTTTTATCGAATTTAATTACTAACAGTATCCGATGTTTTCAGTGTAATAAATTTCATCCAAATTCATTCAGTCACTTTAAGGAGGATTTTGAAGGAGTAACAAACATTCACATATACAAACATATATCCTTTCGAACTTATAATAGTAGTGTGATTAATAAAATAATTGTTGCTAAATAATATTAGGAAAGTTTGTATTTTGTATTTTATCAAGGTCCCATGCTGGGCATGGGCCCTCCTTCAATACGATGGGGATCAGGCCATAGTCCACCACGCTGGTCAAGTGCGGGTTGGCGGACTTCACATGTCTTTCGAAAACTTGTTAAGTTCTCTCAGACATGCAGGTTTCCTCACGATGTTTTCTTTCACCGTAAGGAAAGTGGTAATCATGTTAGAAAAGATTCGCACATGAAAATATCAGAGCTGCGAGACCCGGGCTTTGAACCCGCTTCACTCGGTTTCCCAAGCGAGCGCGTTACCACTGGGCTACCACTGCCCTACTGGGCTGGGGACTGGGCATAGTTTACTTTGCCAATTTTTCTTAGAATGGAGAAGACACGTTATACATATTATTAGAATAACCTGTAAACAAGAGAAAAAACATTAGATCTGATTAAATGTAGAAACGGAGTAATTCGTTGTAGAATCAGGACCTACAACAAATGCAACTTTTTAAGCATCTGTTATCCGGATGACAATATAATAATTTGTCTGTGATCTATCTGGAGACAAGAGTTGGGTAATAGCTACTAGTAAATTCTACTATGACGAGTTTTATACATTATAGTTGGGCAAAAGACGTGTTTTTAGTTTCTAAAATTATGTTTACGAGGATAGAGACGCTTTTTTTTACTTTTAACTAGCGTTTCCTCGCGGCTTCACCCGTGTCGTTAAATCTAGTAGAATTGTTCCGCTTTCGTAGGTCATAGTGTGATGTAAGATAGCCCTCTAGTATATAACCTTCTTCAATAAATAGGCTATAAAAAGCAAAAAGAATTTCTCGAATCTGGCCAGTAAATCCAGAGATTAGCTAGTCCAAATATATATTTAAATAGTTTCATAATAATAAAGACAGTAATTCGAAAACAAAAATATTTTGGTTTAATAAATTTGGTTTGGTTTTAGTGTTTAGAAATGTCCATTTTTTCTGGATTACTTTCCTGTACTTAAGGCTGAAAAAAATATTTCTAGAAATAGTTTTTCATCAGAATAGAACTAAACAAATAAAATCAGTTACAGGAAGAATGCAAGGTAATTACTTTAATGTCTTCAAAACTAAGCTTTATATTAGCCGTAACGTTTCATATTAGCCTTGGTTGTAAATATTTTCATTTAATTTATAATTGTAATTACACGGAAGCTTAATTAGTACTAAAAATCGCATTGCATCAGCGCGGTATAGTTGTATAATTGTCTCTAGGACAAAGTTTACAGGTTCGATTTCTTGATGTAGTGAAAGCTTGTTTCTTTTAGCTACTATTTGTCCACTGCCTCTAAATATGAATCTTATGCAGAAATGCCTAGAGAAGGTAACAACCTTCTGATAGAAATCATCATCTCCCTGCACATTTCCCAATCATTTGGGGTCGGTGCAGTACATCTTCCGTACTGCTGACAGGATTTGCCAAAAGTTTTACGACCGGCCTCCAGCCTGACATCAATCCTTCTTGGAAACTTGATTTTCTTAAGAATTGATTGAAATAAAATTGTATCTTGTGTACAGAACCCTTGGTGCACCTTGCATTCAAAGTGTCTCTTGGTCGCATGAACGCAGGCGGAGCCGCGGGCAATGCTAGTTTATGTAAATGATAATTAAATACAGTTTGTTAGCAAGGACATCACTTTAGATCGGTTGGACTGATTTAACTAGTTTTTATTTTTAAGTATTTGCAATAGAATAAGGTTTCTTATTCAACAAAATTTGTAAATTCGGGGAATTTCCAGAAAATTTGGTAAATTCGGGGAAATCTGAAAAACTTTGGATTTTTGTATGAGCTCAAAATAAATAAAATTAAATTTGTCAGGACGATGTATGTATATAATATAAATTGTCTGACACGCTTCACGCCCAAGCTTTAATTATAATTATAGCTTGGACGTGAAGTGATAATTAATTATCTATACATATAATAAAATTGTAACTAAGCCGAATCTGTACATTCAATATTTTTTGGAAAATCTTACTGAAATAGACATTATTATCGATACAGAGACTGAATCTATAGTTTTTAGAATTTTTGTCTGTCTGTCTGTCTGTCTGTGACCGCATCACGTAAAAACCACTGGAGGGATTTTGATGAAATTTGGTATGATGATAGCTGGTTATCCGGGTTAAGATATAAGATACTTTTTACTGCGGGAAAATATCTCATCTCTGAGAAATCTATACTAAAATTCAAAACGTAAATAGGGACGAACCCGAGCAGAGCTAGGGTGAGTCGCTAGTATTATTATAAGTACATTGATGTACTATATCATAAAACTTTCCGGGCTTACTAATCAACATCGAAAGGGTAATTAACAGTTTCAACGGATTGGATTATAATGACGCCGCTCGGGTGTCATCCGCCACACGTGAAAGAAATGTATTCGGAACAATGAGAAGGTTTTTAACCCCTGAAAATTTTCTATTCACACTAAATCCTGAAACGAACAGTACAGGCATGATCTGTGTGATAAAATAATGATAGATTTATTTAGCGAAAACATTTAAAAATGTCATTTTAACATAGTTTCGACGAATTGAATTATGACACCGCTCGGGTGTCACACGCCACACAGGAAAGAAATGTATGACACCCCTAAGGTGTCACCCGCAATGAATCGGTTAAGCAATGCAAACTTTACGAACATACAATTCCTTTTATGCTTATATCTTACTAGTTACTAATATTATAAATGTGAAAATTTAGAATTTAGATGGATGTTTGGATGTTTGTTTCTGAATCACGCCAGAGCGGCTGGACGGATCTGGATGAAATTTGGTACAGAGATAGATTATAGTCTGGAATAGCATATACGTTACTGTTTATCCTGGAAAAATGTACGGTTCCCGTGTGATAGATTTGTTTTTGTTTCTGTAGAGGTGAAACCGAGCGAAGTTAGAGTGAGCTGCTAGTTGCTCATATAATAGAAGAGTTTTGTTGAAGTCGTTTAAATAAATGATAAAATTATTATTTTACTAATATAGCAATTACTTATAAAGCGAGGATCATATTTTGCGGTTGCAAAGTGTGACCTATAGAAAGACGATCGGGCTACTATTTTGAACAAGTTTGCATGTGTTTATGTGTGCATGTTTTAAATTTCTTCACATTAAAACTAGTGGACGGATTTAAATGAAACTTAGTATACTTTGCCTGGCGTAGTATATTGGTTACTGGTAGACACCTAGGGACCCGAGCGAAACAAGGTTATCTATAAAGTTAAAGTTATTTATAAAGCGAGCGTCATATTTTGCGACCAAAGTGTGATCTATAGAAAAACTATGTACTCGTATGTACAAAGCCACAGGCAAAAATCTATACAGATAAATACAGATAAATAAAATTGAAGTGTCTGTTTGTAATGTCAAAATAACAGCTTTATACTAAATGCATATGGAATTATATACGGTACTTATAAAAAAAAAACACAATTTTTAATTTTTTTGTCTGTTTTTCTGTCTGCCTGTATGTTTGTTCCGGCTAATCTCTGAAACGGCTGGACCAATTTTAATGGAACTTTCGGATAAGGAGTAACTTAGGCTACTTTTATTTTAGAAAAAGAATTAGGGTTTTGCTCAAAAAAACTAAATCGTCCAAAAAACTAAGTCGCTAGTTAGTAATAATAACTTTAGGTACACATTGCCTTTTCCGTTATTAGTAGTTATTTTAAAGAATTCTTAGATATAGAATTATTTATGTAAACATGCATTTTCAAAACAAGAATTTTGCTTAAAGTCATACATGTCAATAGACATATTTTCATATGAATTTGTGTTAACGTCTGCTTAGCTAAAATAGTCTCACGGTACAAATTAACAAAAGAATGTAACAATGCACATTTCACGTCGAGTAATCTCATTAAAATATGACCATCAACAGGTTCAAATCCATTGTTCCGGTGGTGTACTGCAAGGCATTGTATTAGGTTCTTTGTTTTATATATTAGTCATTAGTGAAAAAATACTTATCAAATCTGTAAAATGTAACATTTTTAAAGCACATAAAATTATGATGATTGGATTTGTGGAAGGTTATTTTAGTACAATGAATGAGGTTAAACATTTTTACAAAAAAAAACTAAGTTTTATTGAATAATTTATAAGATTATTATATCAAGTTTGGATCAGACATGGTTTTAGGAAACCACGTTTGACAAGTTCGTATTGGATTACGATAATAAATATGAAAGTTTGTATGTATGTGTTTGTTTCTCCTAAAAATTGATGGCGCACACGGCTGCGCGAATTTGGATGATGTAATACAGATATATGTAGATCTAGTATATTTAAACAAGCAATTCTTGTATATTCATATCTTTATATCTTTATTTATTTATACCGGCGATCTCGGAAACGGCTCTAACGATTTCGCTGAAATTTGGTACGGGGGGGCTTTCGGGGGCGAAAAATCGATCTGTATTAGTTCATGTCTGGGAAAACGCGTGTTTTTGAGTTTTCATACAGTTTTCTTTTGCATTATTCTACGCAGAATATGCTCGATAATTTCTTACTCTCAGCCATAAGCATTGTGATTAAGCGACCAAGGTGCAAATTAACAAGTCAATACGTGTGTATCATACTGAGATCGAACCTCGATCGGATACAAAGTTTTACTTTTTTTTAATATTTATTCAAGTTTTTAGTTCTTTTTATCTAAAAAATACGATATAACAAAAAAGAACTCCGAGCAAAGCTCGGTCACCAGGTCCTATAGATAATACGTTCTCGAGTAAAACATAGGCTGCTGTTAGGTAGCCTTTTTTTAATGTTGGAAAATGCATTTACGCATACCACCTGCATATATATAGGTGGTTATGTGGGACTCACCGGCCAGAGAAGCCAGTACTATCCACTAAAACCCAACAGAACCTCCCCCGTCTTAATGTACCGTCGCAGTATCGCTTAACCATGACGCCCCGACGGCAGGTCTATCGAAGTAGACCACACAACTAAGGCATTGCTCCCTCGGTCGACGCTGCTGTCAAAGAAGTATTAGGAGGAACCTGCAAGGTACGTCGCTCACTGAAGTGTGCCAACTCCGAGTATGCCTCTTGACTTCACGCTCGGCTGGATTGCCGGACGCTAATAAGCCCCACCACCACGACAAGGTGAACACATATCTATCATATTTATATATGTATGTATATAAATATATGTACATAATAAATCTTCCATTCCTTTTTTATTTTTGGCTGAAAGTATCATACAATTATGAACAGTTAATAATTTACATTCAAATGGAACGTGAAGATCGTTAACCTTTGAGTTAACTAACGGAGTAAGCTGTTAGTTTTCATGTAACTTATAAATACTGAAATTAAATGGTAATTGCTCAAAATAATGCAGTTAAGGAAAAACAATTAAAAACAAAGTAAATCTTTATGGTTCAAAATTTTACTAAGAAAATACTAATAATCTTTATGATTTGCTTCGATAGCACATATTTTAGTCATTTTTTGAAATAACTACGATTAACTGATTATTTGGTTAATCCAAAAAATATTGTCACAGCTGACTATTAACTGCGCATGTTCAAAATAAAAAGAGATAGATACGGATCTGGTTATTCTTTGTTTCTTTCTATCGAGACTATATTTGGATTGCCAGATAATTAAATTTTATCCGATTTCAAAAAAAAAAAAACAGGTAATATTATATAAAGGTGCGTCACACATGAAAATTAATTAGAAAGTGCTTATTCTATTTTCACGTGTGTTTTTTTTTAATTTAATATAATATTGGACCCAATTTGGATCTTTTGAATTTTATTTTAAACATATTAAATTAAAAAAAACAAACAAATCGGTTCACAATAGGGACGTTATCATGTAACGTATACAGATAACAGACATGCACGGTATTGCCATACCTTTTCTCTTTTAAAAGTCCATCTAAGAATGCAAAAATATCATTAATTTATATCTTTTATACGTAAGCATTTTGTTTTGTTTGCTGACAACAGATAATAAATTCGTAAATAAAATTAATCATATATACAGATAGATATAAATACTTATTTCATATATTCATTTTCGCTTTGCATTTATAACATAGTTCCATCTTCAGGTGGCAATTTATACACTTGCCAAATTTTATCGAAATCTATTCTGCTGTTTAAGCATGAAAATATAACAGAAAGACAAACAGTCTTTCACATTTAAAATATTAAGTACTAGCGACTCACCCTCGCTTCGCTCGGGTTTCTCCCTAGGTTGCTTCCCAAAACAAAATTAATTAATTAATTTGGTTTTAATTTTTTTTCGTGGGACCTTATTTTTTTTTCTAAAATAAAAGTAGCCTAAGTTACTCTTTATTACATCAGCTATCTACCAGTGAAAGTCCCGTCAAAATTGGTCCAGCCATTTCAGAAATTAGCCGAAACAAACAGACAGACAGACAGACAGACAAAAATTGTAAAAAATGTTGTTTTGGTATATGTACCGTGTATACATCCACATGCATTTAGTAAAAAGCGGTTATTTTAATATTACAAACAGACACTCCAATTTTATTTATCTGTGTAGATGTGCTTTCTCATTGGCGAGTTAATTAGAAACTACAAAACAGAAGTAGTGGCTTTTGTCTGTTATTTAAACGCAATCTTCTATGTTTTACACGATATATTCACCATAGTTGGTAAATGGTTTTCATATAATGCATTTCATTAACGACGACACGCTTGGCTCCATTTTTAGTGACCCTACTCGCTGAGGCAGCGGTCGCGGGTTCGAGTCTCGAACCGAAACAAACAGACAGACAGACAGACAGACAGACAAAAATTGTAAAAAATGTTGTTTTGGTATATGTACCGTGTATCCATATGCATTTAGTAAAAAGCGGTTATGTTACAATTACAAACAGACACACCAATTTTATTTATTTGTATAGACTAGCGACTTATTTTCGCTTCGCTTTAGTGCTTCCTCAGATACCTAACAGTAGCCTAAGTGTTGTTCTAGATCATACTCTGTGTGCTACACTTCATCCAAATGTACTAAGCCATTTCAGTTCAGCGTGGAGTAAAGGTGTAACAAGCATGCACACACAGCACACTAAAAAAAACGGCTGGACCGATTTTGACGGGACTTTCACTGGCAGATAGTTGATATAATAAGGAGTAACTTAGGCTACTTTTATTTTAGAAAAAAAAAATAGGGGCCCACAAAAAAAATAAATAAAAAAGTTTGTTTTGGGAAGCAACCTAGGGACGAACCCGAGCGAACCGAAGGTGAGTCGCTAGTTTTAATTAACCAATTTGGGACATTCATCGATTCCCGTAGGATAAATGCGGTGTAAATAGTTACTTAGGAAACGGTTTACTAGATTATTACAGCAAAAAGAACATTATTTTATTCATACACAGAATGAATGCCTTACGGTGAAGGAAAACATCGTGAGGAAACCAGCATGTTTGAGAAAACCTAGCAAGTTTTCGAAAGACATGTGAAGTCCTCCAATCCACACTTGGCCAGCGTGGTGGACTGTGGCCTGTTTCCCTTCGTATTGAAGGGAGGCCCGTGCCCAGCAGTGGGACGTTAAAAAGAAAGGGCTGAATACTATACTATACATACACAGAAGTACTTGTTTTTAAGCTTGCATACAAATATTAATTCATATACTTATAAGTTGACAATGAAGTTTGACTTTGATGAGACCTTAGTATTGACATTTCCGTATTTATTGCCTACCAATAAATTATTATAATACTAATGTAATTAATGCTGATATCTTTATAATTAACATTGGTTATTATCATGAGTTTTCGACTAAATTAAAAAAAAAAGGTATATCTATAATTATTTTTGGTCTTTTCATAATTTTGTAGGTTCATTACGCATTATCTATACATGTAATAAAACTGTACAGGTCGAATGTCTGTACATAAAAAAAGGTTTAAAACCAATTCAGTACATTTGTATTTGCGCATATATAACGCGCAAAAATATTTTCTAAATTTCTGACTAATTTCAGTGAGATTAGGCACTTCACCTATGTAAGTCGGTGAAGAGGATATTATGTGTCAAAATTTCCATCGGTGAAAAACTTCCGGATATTTGATTTTGTGGTTTGTGCAAACGAATACTTGCACTTTATTTTTGCGTGTGTTTAATCCGAATCGTACTTGACTGGTTTTTTAAAGGTAACACTTGTAAGTTCATCTTACAAGCGGTAAATTCGGATAAAAAATTGAAACTCGTCTTTTCTCATGTAATAAAACTGGTTGCAGTATCGCAATTATTCCTTAAATATCAACTTGTAAATAATGAAGATAACCACATGGTCAATTAGTACTCATATAAAAATTCATACTAATAACAGCTGTGTATTTGCTTGCGTATATATAAATGTGTATACTTATGAGTACAACTAAACTTAGTGGTTTAAAGTGGCGTATATAATTTAGATTCTGATTTTATCTGTTTGGCTTTATGTCTGTTCGTCCGTCTGTTTGTGCCATCGTCGTCATGATTGTCGCAGCAAGGGGAGCCATGGACAAAAGTTTGTCTTGAAGTTGTACGGTGTAATCTCTGGATCTATTGAACTGATTTAGATGAAATTTGGTAAGAAGATAGTTTGAGATAATGGGAAGGACATAGGATACTTTTGTCAAGGAAATCATCCCTTAAGAGGGTGAAAATGGGGATGAAAGTTTGTATGGGGATTCAACCTTGGGACGAACCCGAGCGAAGCGAGGATGAGTTGCTAGATTTCGAAATTCTTTTAGTAAAAAAATTATTCCAAAGCTAGAATTTTTCTTAAAACTTATATGGAACCATCCTTTAAATATAACCTTATTAATTAATGTAATAAGATCGAAGATGTTATTTGAATATCCATAACTAATTTTTCTGTACGTTTATTTGAATTCGAGTGTCTAACACTTGAATGTGGCTTATTAAAATTTTAAAGATAATTATTTGTTGTTATAATAACCTAGATTATAATTATTGTTATATTTTTTACCAATCTCAGAAAAGGAGTTACTCAATTCGCGTGCATTTTTTGTGTAGGTATGCTAAGTGATATCATTTTCAATTGAGAATTGATTTTGATTTTTTTATTAATTAATACGAATTCAAGGGTATAGTCCCATATAAATAAATAAAAAATAATTTAAAATAATTTTATACTAGATGTACTTAGTTTTTTTTTTGTAAAATTTATTGTTTTATATTTTTTTATTTTCATGATATCTATACAAATAATAAATTAAAGAGTCAGTTAGTAATGTCAAAATAACAGCTTTATACTAAAGGCATATGGAATTATATACGGTACTTATAAGAAAAACACAATTTTTAATTTTTTCTCTCTGTTTGTCTGTCTGTTTGTTCCGGCTTATCTCCGAAACGGCTGGACCAATTTTAACGGGACTTTCACTGGCAGATAGCTGATATTATAAGGAGTAACTTAGTTACTTTTATTTTAGAAAAAGATTTAGGGTTTCGCTCAAAAAAATTAAAATGTACCTAGCGACGCACCCGAGCGAAGCGAGAGTAAGCCGCTAGTTTATTCATATAACAAAAAGGGAACCATTAGCTTTACATGAAATTCGAATCCATTATTTTCCTATGGCCTTATTTCATCAGCTACTTGAGCATCTTATTATTCAATTGCAACATCTAACATTACGTATAATGCTTGAACAAGCCATTATATCGGCAGTTGTTACTAGAAGGATGATTTAATTAGACCAATTAAACTAGAATGAAGTAACACTACGTTAAACGTCTTATACGTTTTTAGGGTTCCGTACCTATAAAAAAAGTATCCCTTAGAGGATCATTTCGTTATCCATCTGTAAGTCTGGCTGTCTGTCGGTCAATACAGTTTTTCATAAGAACGCGTTGAGGTATCAAGTTAAAATAAATATCAAATACTCAACTCTGCAATCTCTTGGAGTTGGGAAAAAATCAAACTACTAAATCAACGTAATCAGCACGTCCGTTTATGCCGCATATTTTGACACTCGCAATGGCATCAAAACCTATAGGGTACTTCCCGTTAACCTAGAATCATGAAATTTGGCAAGAAACAATGTCTTATTATCAAGTATAAGACAGTGGTAGCCCAGTGGTAACGCGCTCGCTTGGGAAACCAAGTGAAGCTGGTTCAAATCCCGCGTCTCGCACCTCTAATATTTTCATGTGCAAATTATTTCTTACATGATTACCACTTGCGTTACGGTGAAGGAAAACATCGTGAGGAAACCTGCATGTCTGAGAAAACCAAGTAAGTTTTCGAAAGACATGTGAAGACCGTCAATCTGCACTTGGTCAGCGTGGTGGACTATTCCCCTCGTATTGAAGGGAGGCCCGTGCCCAGCAGTGGGACGCTAAAAAGGGTGGAATACAATGTCTTATAGCACAACTAAAGGGAAAAATCCAAAAACTGTAAATTTGTAGTTACCTACGTCACAAGTTTTTTTGCGATTATAAACTTATTTTAATGTTATATGTTATATGCTATGGAACCCTCGGTATGAGTCAGACTCGCACTTGTCCGATTGTTTTTCAAGCTTTCTTTTGGTTCTTTGTTTTTATAGTCATGGTGAAATTTTATGGTGTCAATATCTATCGAATGATTAAAGAAATACTGACATGGCTTAAAAGTGTTGCTATTTCAAAATAAATAGATATTTTCTTTTTAGCAGCAGAAACAGATAACGAATAAAAGAAACATTATTATAATATGTATGCTAATAAAAAATATTACCCAGTTCTTATTGCACGAAATGCGATTGGTGATCCATCGAAGTGCATGCGGTTCTCATTACTCATTAAGTTTGGCGACCGGTTAACCCCGATCTCAACGTTACATATAGAATTTATATTTTACTCAGCATTCTTTAAACAATTTAAAATAAAAAATAAATATATATAACATATTGTGTCATTTTTCAGTATAACTTTATACTTTACTAGCGACTCACCTTCGCTTCGCTTCGGGTTCGTCTCTAGAATAAAACAAATCTATCACCACGGGAACCGTACATTTTTTCGGTATGATATATAGCCTATAGCCTTCCTAAGTTAACGGGCTATCTAATGCAAAAATAATTTTTCAAATCGGATTAGTAGTTCCTGAGATTAGCGCGTTCAACCAAACAAACAAACTCTTCAGCTTTATAATATTAGTATAGATAATGTCCGATTAAAAGTCGACCTTTATAGATTTCGTCAAAACAATAAACAATGCTGTACTTACTTCATCTTAATATGGTATACGACCTTAAATTGACCTAGTCTTTAAAATTTAAGTACGTAAAGTGGATGACCCTCTGTGCTCTGGTATATTGTTACCTTATTGTCTGAGAGGGAAGTTCGCTATGTGATAGAGGCAAAGGCGAAACGAAGGAGTGTTAATAGCACAGTCATATCTATACTATTAAGGTAATTTCTAACTTTCAGTATTATTGTTTTCTTTAAGTACGACAAGCTTTAAAGAAAAATATGGCTAAAAATAGTATAAACTCAATTTCATCATTTTCATGTTGATCAAAGTCATATTAAACCAAGAAATTCGAGCAAAACAAATTTAGCAAAAAGCCCTAATACTTACATTGGTCATTCCATTATTATTAGTTTCGTTCCTTTGTTCTGTGTGAAATGAATTATCTATACACATAATAAAATTGTAACTAAGCCGAATCTGTACATTAAATATTTTTTGGAAAATCTTATTGAAATAGACATTATTATCGATACAGAGGCCGAATCTATAGTTTTTAGAAGTTTTGTCCGTCTCTGTCTGTATGTCTGTTACAGCATTACGGAAAAACCACTGGAGGGATTTTGATAAAATTTGGTATGATGATAGCTGGTTATCCGGGTCAACATATAGGATACTTTTTACTGCAGGAAAATGTCTCATCTCTGAGAAATCTAAACTAAACGTTAAAACGCAGGTAGGGACGAACCAGAGCAAAGCGAGGGTGAGTCGCTAGTTTTTAAATAAAATTTATAGTCTCTTTAGCTCGCTCTCGCTTCGATCGGGTACGGTCCTAGGTGTCTAACAGTATTCTAAGATCTACCGATCAATCGGTCGATCGATCCGTCGATCAATTGGTCGATCAATCGATCGATCAAACGATGAATTATAATTATTCACTTTTAAGCAGTCGTTAATTGTGCTACATAATTTAAAATTCAGCATTTCAGAGACAAGTCTGTATACGGCTATATGAGATATTTTACTGCAGTTCATTAAGGCTCATAAACATAATAAAGTCAAGGACTTGTATTATCATGTAGGATTTTTACATAACTTAATCTACATTCTATTCAATAGTCGTGATTTACAAATTTATACATATAAATAAAAATAAAGTGTATGTCTGTGATTTGAATATTGTTCTCTATATTCTACTATATTACATAATTGTATCTTATTTATTAACTAGTTTGCTTCCCATAACAAAATTAATTAATTAATTTGGTATTAATTTTTTTTCGTGGGACCCTATTTTTTTTTCTTAAATAAAAGTAGCCAAGTTACTCCTTATTACATCAGCTATCTGCCAGTGAAAGTCTC
This sequence comes from Fabriciana adippe, assembly GCA_905404265.1. Classification (NCBI taxonomy): domain Eukaryota; kingdom Metazoa; phylum Arthropoda; class Insecta; order Lepidoptera; family Nymphalidae; genus Fabriciana; species Fabriciana adippe. The sequence continues at coordinate 3,459,398 of FR990010.1, forward strand.
GTCAAAATCGGTCCAGCCATTTTAGAAATTAGCCGGAACAAGCAGACAGACAGACAGACAAAAATTGTAAAAAATGTTGTTTTGGTATGTGTACCGTGTATACATCCATATCCATTTAGTAAAAAGCGGTTATTTTAATAGTACAAGCAGACACTTCAATTTTATTTACCTGTATAGACTAGCGTTTGCCATCGCCTGCGTAATGCTTCCCTTGCAAAGATGATCATACGTGTTAACTTTCTTTAAAGAAAAAACTACGAAATAGAAAAAAAAATCGAATTACTTAGTAGTGCTAGAGATAAAGGCGTTCAAACAAACAAAAAAATCTATTTAAACAAATAAATGTTTCAATACTTTCCCCATATGTAATCGTAAAAAATACACACACATGTTAGAAATTTTCTATTGAGTTATTATTATATTATACTAACGACTCACCCTCACTTCGCTTCGGGTTCGTCCCTAAACAAAAACAAATCTATCCCACGGGAACCGTGCATTTTTCCGGGATGATATATAGCCTATAGCCTTCCTTAGTTAACGGGCTATCTAATGCAAAAAGAATTATTCAAATCGGATTTGTAGTTCCTGAGATTAGTGCGTTCAACCAACCAAACAAACAAACAAACTCTTCAGCTTTATAATATTAAGTATAGATTATGAACTAGTTATCTGACCTTGCTTCACTTAGGCTTAAACTTTAGAGTCTAGACAAGTTTGCAAGTTTTGCTAGTGCTTTAGACTGGTTGCTAAATGCCTAGATACAATAAAGCAGGAAATGATGCAAGGCTGATCGAAATGCATATTAAATTCAATATTGACATCGATAAATTCTGTTTATATGTATGTTATATGTCAGGTATATTTTACTAGAAAATTAAAAAAAAAGTATTTAAAACTGCTCAGTGGTGTAGTGGCTAGTACGGCTGCATATTCGGAGGTCCTGGGTTTGAGTCCTGGTTCGGCCTAAGATTAGTTCTTGAGTCTTTCTGTTAAGATAATTTTAGTAATTGGCCGGGGTTGGGAAGTTGGCGGTGTTTCACCAACGTGTCTCGGAGAGTACGTAAAGCTGTCAATCCTGTGCCTGATCTCTTCACTGATCCTGTCGAATTGTCGTACATTAGTTGCATTAATAAATAATATATAAATAAATATGTTGGGCCATTAACCACAGCACCATCTAGTGCCATGGTAAGCTACGAGGTCTGTGTTATGAATACCAGATAGTTGATACACTACACATATATAACTTTAAATACATATTATAAATATAAACACCCATGACTGGAGTACAAACATTCGTATTCACCACACAAATGAATGCCCCCAGCGAGACTCGAACCCGCGACCACTGGCTCAGTAAGTAGGGTCACTACAAACGGAGCTAAGCGTGTCGTCGTTAATGAAATGCATTATATTATGAGAACCATTTATAGTTGGTGAATATATCGTGTAAAACATAGAAGATTGCGTTTAAATAACAGACAAAAGCCACTACTTCTGTTTTGTAGTTTCTAATTAACTCGCAAATGAGAAAGCACATCTATACAGATAAATAAAATTGGAGTGTCTGTTTGTAATATGAAAATAACCGCTTTTCACTAAATGTATGTGGATGTATACACGGTACATATACCAAAACAACATTTTTTACAATTTTTATTTGTCTGTCTGTCTGTCTGTCCGTTTAAACTTAGGCTACTTTTATTTTAGAAAAAAAAATAGGGTCCCACGAAAAAAAAAGAAAATTCTTAATTAATTTTATTCTGGGAAGCAACATAGGGACGAAGCCGAGCGAAGCTAGGATGAGTCGCTAGTACATAATAAAACAATATTAAATATCAAGCCGAGCCAAATATATAAGCTAGTCTTATTGAGTTTTAAACATTTAGTCAAGCAATATAACCTAATTTATGCAAGGATTGAAGGAAATAATGTTACTGCGCATATACAAAATAACGAATTCCCTTCACAGGCCTTTATAATATGTACACTGTACACGTTTGTATCGATATGCGTTATGATATTACAAGCTATTTTTTTAGGATACACTCGTTTTTCATCAATTATTTAAGTAAGGCTTATCAAAATGTTATCCAACAACTGTTTTTTTGTTATTTTCATGCTTAAACCACTGTACAGATTTCGATGACATTTGGAAATGATATAGATTCAATTATGGGCAGGTAGGGATCATTAATATTACTAATCTTTACAGATAAATAAAATTGAAGTGTCTGTTTGTAATGTCAAAATAATAGCTTTATACTAAATGCATATGGAATTATATACGGTACTTATAAGAAAAACACAATTTTTGTAATTTTTGTCTGTTTGTTTGTCTGTCTGTTTGTTTCGGCTAATCTCCGAAACGGCTGGGCCAATTTTGACGAGACTTTCACCGGCAGGTAGTTGATATTATCAGGAGTAACTTAGACTACTTTTATTTCAGTAAAAGAATTAGGGTTTCGCTCAAAAAAAATTAAATGAACCTAGGGACGAACACGAGTGCAGCGAGGGTGAGTCACTAGTATAATATAAAATGAAAATGTAAGGTACCATATAATCCTATGGGCTAGTTAAATTTAATATGATAGACAGATATTTTAATTTTATTTATAAGTATATATAAGTTTCAGTGGACCGCGGACGGTGACAGCTTTGTTTTTATATAAAAACGCGTATTGATATCATAATATGGATCTATCAATGAAATGAAAATATTAATTTGAATACTAACTTGCAAATAGTAATTCTTAATTAATTTTAATTTTTTAAATTACACATAGAATAATAATGTGGCTTAAATAATTAATAATTTATTTTTTCTTTATAGTTATAAATATAATAATGGCAACACTAAATATAGATTATTAATCAATAAATTTTCTAAAAAATTGTAATAATTATAATAATAAAGCTAAAATTATATAAATAATATAAAATTATATAATATAAAAGTAATTAAAATTATAAAAATGTTTTAAAATTAAAATTAACAAATATTGTAAGGTACTTTGGTGCCAATTTTCAAGTTTTTTGAATTCATTTTGTTATTTGTGGGTAGGCTGTCTGTAACAACTATATAATACCTTTGAGACATCTAACACCTTAGTCTCTCCCGTGACCATGATTGCTGTAAAGCAATCGAAACGTCGGGAACCAAAAATCAAAATAAATCCGCGAAAAAATCCGAAAAGATAGTTTTATTTAAATGTCAAACATTCGCGTAAATCTAAGAAAGTATTACTATTATTATTATTTGAAATATGTATGTATGTACATATGTGTATTCAGCCCTTTTTTAACGTCCCACTGCTGGGCAAGGGCCTCCCTTCAATACGAGGGGGATCAGGCCGTAGTCCTTTACGCTGGCCAAATGCGGGTTGGCGGACTTCACATGTCTTTCGAAAACTTGCTAGGTCCTCTCAGACATGCAGGTTTACTCACGATGTTTTCCTTCACCGTAAGGCAAGTGGTAATCATGTTAGAAATGATTCGCACATGAAAATATCAGAGGTGCGAGACCCGGGATTTGACCGCGCTTCACTCGGTTTCCCAAGCCAGCGCGTTACTACTGGGCTACCACTGCGAACCGATTTGAAATATATTTTGTTAAAATGGACTTTTATAAGCATTTTCGGTTTTCCAGAAAACTATCATAGTTTATGGCCTCAGGCCTCATCGTATGTACACAAAAAAAATCATTAATAGCCGTTATTTCTTTATATTATAAAAAGGAACAATGTAATTAACATACTTTTGTAGTTACGAATATCTTACTATCTTACATAGCTTACTAATATGATAAATGCGAATTTTTTTGAAGATGTATAGATTTCCGTATGTATAGATGTATGCATGTTTGTTAGTCTTTCACGCAAAAACTACTGAATGGATTTTAATGAAACTTTACAATAATATAGCTCATAAATCAGAATAATACATAGGCTACTTTTTATCCCGGAAAAATGTAGGGTTCCCGTGGGATAGATTTGTTTTATTTTAATATATATTAGTAAAGAATTATAACAATATTATAAAGAAGTATTTTTCGCACTCAACCACGACATCCTGACGCCTTCCTGTTGAGATATAAGGAGGGTTGCTTCCACGGTCCTTTCTGCTATTAGATAAATATCAGGAACAACACGTACGACTATGATACACTTATCGCTTCCCAAGTGCGTTTCTATATTCACGGCCTGGATTGCATAACGTTTATGAGCCTCCGTACCACGACCAGGTCAACATATATAGCAAAAATATAAATCAAATCAAAAACGACTTCTACAAGCACTTTTGAACTTGCTGTGCCAGCGGTCGCGGGTTCGAGTCCCGCTGGAGGCATTCATTTGTGTGATGAGCACGAATGTTTGTGTCTAGTCATGGGTATTTGTATTTATAATATGTATGTATTTAAAGTTATATATGTGTAGTGTATCAACTATCTGGTATCCGTAACACAGGCCTCGTAGCTTACCATGGAACTAGATTGTGCTGTGTGTTAATGTCTCAACAACATAATGTCACATAGTGTCATGTAATCAGCACTAAATCACTAAAGGTCACAAGTTCAATTTCTTTCCTAGTCTTTTACAAAGATTTGTATCGTTGAATATATTAGAACATTGACAAATAGGCGAAATCTGTGCTAATAATGTCTGAGACTAGATCCTGTTCTCTTTGACGATTATATAAGAACGAATAAGATTTATAAATATGATCGTATTATACACTCGTGCCAGCGGTCCTGGGTTCGACTCCCACTGGAGACATTCATTTTAAATTTAAACGATACAAAGGTAAAAGTTAGTACTTCAGTTTGCCTTTAAGTATGATTCCTTAAACTTGGGCGAAATCCAGGGCAGATCGCTAGTTTTACATATTATACTAACGATTCACCCTCGCTCCGCTCGGGTTCGTCCTTAGTTAAGTTTTAACGTTTAGTTCAGAGATGACATATTTTCCCGCAGTAAAAAGTATCCTATAATTTGACCCGGATAATCAGCTGTCATCATACCAAATTTCATCAAAATCTGTCTAGTGGTTTTTTCGTGATGCGGTCACAGACAGACAAACAAACGAAAATTCTAAAAACTATAGATTCGGCCTCTGAATCTATACTAATATTATAAAGCTGAAGAGTTTGTTTGATTGTTTGTTTGTTTGTTTGTTTGTTTGGTTGAACGCGCTAATCTCAGAAACTACTGGTTGGAATTGAAAAATTCTTTTTTGTTGGATAGTCCATTTATCGAGGAAGGCTTTAGGCTATATAACATCACACTACGACCCATAGGAGCGGAGCATATATGAAAAATGTTGCAAAAACGGGAAAAAGTGATTCCTTTTGAGAGCTTCCGTTGCGCGCGCTGCGTAAACGGTTAAAGTTACACAAAAATCGTGTATGATGGAAGTGTTCCCCTTTAAAAGTTCTAAGAAAAAGTCCGCGACAGCATATGTCTGTCTTTTAAGGTGGACTCAATATAACCCTTTTTATGGTAATCAAATTTGTTCTAAAATAATGCATTACTTCCGAAGGTGTTTTTATAAACATGATATTAATCCTTATCCAAATAAATACGTTATTCATCACAAGTATTTAATTTTGAACAAAATTGCCCTTGACATCATTTGATTTCAATGAATACCTTAGGAGATATCATAGTTTTAAAATATACATATTTAACTTTACGCGGACTATGGGAGAGCGGCTGAGCGCGCTCTCAGCCCGATGCAAGGCGAGGGAGGGCGCTGGCCGCCGCGCCGCCCGGTAGCTCTGAGAGCAAAGTCACTATTCCACGCGGACGAAGTCGCGGGCAATAGCTAGTCGATAATAAAGTCTATTTCAATAAGATTTTCAATACAAAAAGTATTTAAGTTGCAGATTCGGCTTGGTTAGAATTTTATTATAGGTATAGATTAGAGGCAGTGGTGGCCCACTGGTAACGCGCTTGCTTGGGAAACCGAGTGAAGCGGGTTCAAATCACGGGTCTCGCACCTCTGATATTTTCATGTGCGAATCATTTTTAACATGATTACCACTTGCCTTACGGTGAAAGAAAACATCGTGAGGAAACCTGCATGTCTGAGAGAACCTAGCAAGTTTTCGAAAGACATGTGAAGTCCGCCAATCCGCACTTGGCCAGCGTGGTGGACTTTGGCCTGATTCGCCTCGTATTGAAGGGAGGCCCGTGCCAGGCAGTAGGACGTAAAAAGGGCTGAATACAATACATACATACATAGATTAGAGAAGATTATAAATAGAATAGTATAAAAATATTTCATTACTGTAATATACATATATGATACATTTAACATAATCTTGCACAGTCAAGTGCTTCGTTTACGACTATTAACTTATTTTGCATAACCAGGTTGAGAATGCGCCATCATAATATTATGATCTTGTGATTTGTAATTCAAATTGTTACTTTTCTGGGGGCATGGCGGTGCCCTCGCCAAGTCGAGTAAGAAAGAGCACAGCTTTTAAAGCCTGTTTAAAAAAAAAGATATCTAATATTGATACGGTCTTTATAAAATGTTGCTATTTAACTAATTAGGTAACAGTCAATGGCAAAGTTGTTGGATAGATACTTCCATATATAGGTACGGAATAAATTAATCGATTCAGTTTTACATTAGATCTCAAAACTTCTTGCGGTAGAAAAACTACGTTGCGAAACTTGCATTTTTTTACACATTATATTTTTCATGGTTCATCTTAATTTGAACTATTCAGAACTCTTTAAATACTAGCGACTCACCATCACTTCACTTCGGGTTCGTCCCTAGACAAAAACAAATCTATCCCACGAGAACCGTACATTTTTCCGAGATGATATATAGCTTATAGCCTTCCTCAGTTAACGGGCTATCCAATGCAAAAATAATTTTTCAAATCGGATTAATAGTTTCTGAGATTAGCGCGTTCAACCAAACAAACAAACAAACTCAACTTCAGCTTTACAATATTAAGTATAGATAAGGCAAGTTTATTAACGTAATGCACATTTTTTGATCATAAAGGATACTTCGTGTTAGTTAACATGTAACACGAGATCTTCATCAATTATGAACCGATTTTTATGAGTTCACATATGAATTTCTAGAAATACATAGCTAAGTAGGCCTCATATTTAAAAAAAATATAGTTTAGATGAAATTCGGGCTTAAGGGCCGTTCATAAAATACGTTCGCATACAAGGGGAGCGAGGGGTCTTGCTGCGTGTGACAAGGGCGGACGGAGGGACTACGGTAACGTGACGTTCGCCGTTCATTTTTCGACATGAGCGCTAGCTCTGTGGCGCGGTTCTAGCGGCGTTGCGATCCGTCACAACTGGTTTCTTTGTTTTTCCAATACTTGAGAGAGTAACGTTTCTACGTACCCTGCGCTCTCGATTCAGTAACAAATGAAACTGAACTGAAAATACTCAGGAGTGGGGGGTCTTAGTTTTTGTGACGAAATATTTTTAGGGGGGTCACAGAAAGTGTGACACAGCGTGATAATAGGGGGAGGGGGAGGGGGGTCAAAAAAAGCTGATTTTAGCGTGACGTATTTTATGAACGGCCCCTTAACATAAAGTACCTTTTATCCTCATAAAAGAAAATAATTCCAATGGTATGTTATTTCGTTGCCATGGTGACTAGGTGTGACCAGTTATAATAAAAATAATATAAGATTTCATCATATAATATTGAACGAAGAATATAAAAATAAAACAAAATGTAAGTGAACAAACCCTATCACTTTTAAATTCAAGGTGCATACATGATTGCTTTACAGCTTAGGCAATACTGTTTTAGCGATATTAATACTTATTAATACTGGCATAAGGTGTATTATTTGTTTAAAATGCATTGGAAATTGCAAGTGCAACCTTTCTCTCACGAATCTTTGTTTTTTATATGAAAATCGATTATTGTACAAGATGATTCGATTATTTACGATTTGTATCAAAAATGCGATGGATATTTTTGAAGTGAAAACTTTTATAGGCAGGTAAATTCATGTAGGTCGTCATCGACATGGTCACGTGACGTGTTCACGCTAACACTCAGAGTGCCGATAGATGTCAAAACCAAATAAATGAAAACAGTATTAATTTAAAAAAATTAATTTAAGATCGTACAATTAATTTGAATATCGAAAAGTAACAAGTTTGTTTATAGTTTTAAGTTTTCATTTCTGTCGGCAGTCCTCATGGCTGCTTTTTTTATTTCGAACGATCTTTAAACTACAGTAAAAGACAGACTACTTATTATTCTGCAAAAGTTCCATCAGATTCGATCTCAATTATAAATTTTACTAGTGACTCACCCTCGCTTCGCTCGGGTTCGTCCCTAGCTTAATTCCCCATACAAACTTTCATCCCCATCCGGGATAAAAAGTATCCTTCCCAGGGTCTCAAACTATTTTCTTAACAAATTTCATCTAAATCAATTCAGTAGATTCAGAGATTACCCCCTACAACATCACATACTCACAAACTTTACCTCTTTATAATATTAGTATAGATAATCAAATTAGGTATTTATTACCTACATATATTATTTTTAATAAGAAATTTTACAATATACACAGTGACACTTGAAAGATTTACTAATAACCGTTAAAGAGTTCAAATACTTATTTCCTATCTCCATCATAATTAAGTTTTTTAAGGCTTATTTGTGTACTTAAGTACGCACGTAAGAAGTTATACTTCTTTGGCGTAACAGAACAAAGATAGCTAAAGATTTCATCCCGTATGTCACAACTGTCTGTTTGTAAAAGGAATGCAGTTAACTTCATTATGTCGCTTTCAGCTAACTTCATCATGTCGCTTTTTGGCTGCCGGTGTGTGCACGCATCGTAAAAATTTTACTCTCATATTTATTTCCAAACGTGCCAAAAGAGTACTTCTTTTCAACTTCTACTTCAAAAATTAGCAATAATTGTGATATGGCAGAAACAACAAGTGCTTATATGACGACACGTTTGGCTCAAGCTGTAGTGACCCAGCTTGCTGTACCAGTGGTCGCGGGTTCGAGTCCCGCTGGGGGCATTCATTTGTATAATGAGCACGAATGTTTGTACTCTAGTCATGGGTGTTTATATATAATATGTATGTATTTAAAGTTATATATGTGTAGTGTATTAACTATCTAGTATCCATAACACAAGCCCGTAGCTTACCATGGAACTAGATGGTGCTCTGTGTTAATGTTCCGACATATTTATTTATTTATTATTATTTCTGTAGGATTTTTATATAATTTCTTAAATTACTAAAAAATGTTATTTGAAAAGTATCTCTGTCGTGCTAGTTTATAATATTAGTATTCATTGAGCACTACTCTATCCTCAATGCGTATGCGCAGGCTTCACCTTGAAGATTGATATGATATGACATTAAGGACAGCCTATAATAATACTGGATTTAGCTCTTAGAATCTAAAACTAGGACTCATTTTAGCTTTAGAATTCAGAATTTAGTATTTATTATAAGTCCGCCATTTATATACAAAAACTCAAGAAACACAATTAACGTCTCAAAAGTGTCCTCAAAAAGATGCATATAATTCGAAATTATGCGCTTTTTTCAAATATCTTTTGTTCATTGCTTTTGCGGATGACAAAATAAAAACGCACGTTGTTTCGTTTGAAAAAGTACCTTATGTGGTGTGCGTAAGTTCGAATTTGTGTTAACAATTGGAACTTTCGATTTTTCAATTTTATCCTTTGGTATGACTTAACGTGACATGCCGACGCCATTTTTGAAGAGATATTTGTTAGGAATTGTGTATCTGTTTTAGATATCAATAATTCACTTCACACAAAACAAAAAAAAAACAAAACTAATAATGAAATGGCCAATATAAGTATTAGGGCATTTTGCTAATTGTCAAATTTCTTGGTTTAATATGACTTTGATCACCATGAAAATGATCAAATTGAGTTTATCCGATTTTTTAACCATATTTTCCTTTAATACCTCTCATACTTAAAAAATAATAATACAGAAATTAGAAATCACCTAAATAGTTGGAAATAGAATGTATTATGAGAATATTAGGTTCTTGGAATATGTCTTGATACGTTACATTTTTTTAACTGTTTCTAAAAGGAAGAGGTACTCTATTCAATTCTGTATTTTTATAGGTGTGTTATGTTATAGGTACCTACATATGCCAATTTAAAATCAATTTACTTCAAGGGGTTCCTTGAAAATAGGAAAAAATAAATAAGTGGTTTGAAGCCGGTGTACCTATTTTTGTTATCTATACTAATATTATATAGCTGAAAAGTTTGTTTGTGCGTTTGTTCGTTTATTAGCAAGTTCGTTCGTTCGTTCTTTCATTCGCTCGCTCGCTCGGTCGTTCATTCGTTCGTTCTTTCGCTCGCTCGCTCGTTCGTTCGTTCGTTCGTTTGTTATTTGTTTGTTTGTTTGGTTGCACGCGCCAATTTCAGGAACTACCGGTTGGAATTGAAAAATTCTTTTTGTGCTGGATAGTCCTTTTATCGTGGAAGGCTTTAAACTATATATGGGATAGATTTGTTTTTGTCTAGGGACGAACCCGAAGCAAAGCGAGGGTGAACCGCTAGTAAAGTAATAAGTATCCTTTAAAATGTAGTGGCATAGCGAAGCACGTGTAGTGCGGTTTAGGAAATACTCTAAGGTTAGCTGGAAAACCGCAGAAAAGTATATTTAACTTGTCGTAAATGGTTCATATTTCTTGATGATTGTTTCAAAGGACACTACATATTGTAGTGTTTATTTCAATTACTATATTACGATGACAGGGATGTATACTTCCGTATTAATATTATAAACGTGAAAGTTTGTGAGTGTGGATGTATGGATGTTTGTTACTCTTACACGCCAGAACGGCTGAATGGATCTGGATGAAATTTAGCACCGAGATAGATTATAGTCAGGAATAACACATAGGCAACTTTTTATTCCGGAAAAATGTACGGTTCCCGCGGGATAGGTTTGTTTTTATTTTCCTAGAGGCGAAACCGATCGAAGCGAGGGTGAGCCGCTAGTATTAAATAATTAGCTACACAAAAATTATAATATTTTAAAAATAACTATTTCAATCATAAAGATGATTTTTTTCTTTCTATGGCACAAGATTATTGAAAACAAAGTCACGAAAATCTGTACTATTTTAAACATTAAAATCGGTTAAGCCGTTCGGAGGAGTACGACTACAAACATCGTGACACGAGATATTTATTTATATATAAGATTTGTATGAAATTTGGAACACAGATGGTCTATGGCCTGAAGTAACATATATGCTACTATTAGACACTTAAGGGAAGTTCCCGAGCGAGGGTAAGTTGCTAAATATTAATAATCTACCCTTTGGTGTCATTACTTACGGCAATTATCAGGTCTGTAGGTTTTTGCTCAAATTAATTTACTGTTAATCTATATATATATATATATATATATATATATATATATATATATATATATATATATATATATATATATATATATATATAAAGTCAAAAGTGATTGACTGATGTATCAACGCACAGGCCAAACCCTTAAGGCTAGAAAATTGAAATTTCGCACACGTATTCCTCATATGACGAAGGCATCTACTAAGGAAGGATTTTTCAAAATTCAACCCCCAAGGGGGTGAAATAAGGAATAAAAGTTTGTATGAAACTTTTTATTCCTTTCACATATTTACATGAAACGTTTGGATTGAGTACGACAAAAATAAAGGATTACGTATTTCAGCGTTTTCTAAAATTCAACCCCTAAGAGGGTAAAAGGGGATGAAAGTTTTAAATTAACGCACAGGCCAAACCCCTAGGGCTAGAAACTTAAAATTTCGCACACGTATTTGAGATTTGTATATTTCAAAACAATTTGTTTTCTACCATCTTTATTCTATAATAGATATCGCTAACTAAAAAGTAAAAAAAATGTATGATGTCATATTCTGATCTCTCTATATAACATTTAGACTACGAATATGACATTCCTAGGCATTAAAAAAAATCATAATCAATTGCTTTCATCAGACATTTTTTACATATTATATTTTACTATTTTAAGTCTCTAAGGAAGTTACTACTTTCAAAGAAAGTAGAAATGCTGCAAAGTCCAAAAAATTCAACACTTGCTGTTTTCCAATTTTTTTAGTTATTAATTGTTATTTTCAGTCGAATAATCTTGCCTTCTTTAATTATGATTAATATTATTTCTTTGAAAATACCCTTTGATTTGATCATTTTTTAAAATAGATATTTATTTAAATAAACTTGTAAACCATATGTCACATAGTCAGACAATATTATTTCACATGTTTGGTTCACTTTGTAGTGACCCTACTTGATGGGCCAGCTGTCGCGGGTTCGAGTCCCGCTGGGGGCATTCACTTGTGTGATGAGCACGAACGTTTGTACTCCAGTCATAGGTGATTATATTTATAATATGTATGATTTTAAAGTTATATATATGTAGTGTATCAACTATCTGGTATCCATAACACAAGCCTCGTAGCTTACCATGGAACTAGATGGTGCTGTGTGTTAATGTGTGTTGGAAATGTATTTATATTTTTTTATTAGATTGTAATAAATTTTATAGATTGAAGTAAAGAAATAGAATTTTAAGTCCGTAAAAGTTACACTTTCACACCTTTTAGGTATCGCAGACATTTGTTTAGGTTTTGTAAGTTCAGAATCGTAAGAGAAAGTTCATTTTAGAGAGTTTTGTTATTGATGTACAATACTATAGATTGTCTGTGAACTTACTCGTTAAGCTTTTAAAACTTTCTACTAAGCTTGGCTAATTTTTAATATTTGCACGTTAGTTTGGCGACAATATGGAATATGCGTGTGATTTAAATAAAGGTGAAATATATTTTTTTATAAACTTTATTGCTTTTGAATTAAGCCTATATCAATATTTTTTAATGTAATTTCTTTTTGATTAAGAAAATTACTAATAAAAAGTGCAAATATAGGTGGGAAATTCAAAGTAGTTGAAACGAACGCCATTGGTCAGACCGAATATGACGTCAGAGTATTATCATAACAGAGCGATTAGCGATTTTGTCGCTACAAACTAAAGTCGTCATTTTTCTATGTTCGATACTTTGACGTAACGCCAAACGCGCGAAATGGCGGACGTTTAAAGTATCGGTAATGGTAGGATATTTAAAAAAATATATATATTAATTTTAATTTTTTAACGCTGGATATTTTTTTTACAATTATATAACGATGTTAGCTAACTATTGTATTAAAAATCACGCATATTCCCTATTGTAATGCTGAATGGCTTGTCTTCTTGAAAGTGACTTTTTATTTTTTATCGCGGTTTCGACTTATACATAGTGAATATTTTTATTGATTAAATAAATTAAATATAGAAAAGCTATAGAATTTGGTAAAGAGTTCATATATGTATTATCCATACTAATCCATATCCAATATCCATAATCCATACTAATATATAAATGCGAAAGTAACTCTTTCTGTCTGTCTGTCTTCGATTGATTTAGATGATATTTAGTATGGAGATAGTTTGAGACCCTGGGAAGGACATAGGGTAGTTTTTATCCCGGAAATCATCCTTTAAGGGGGTGAAAAGGGAAATGAAAATTTGTATGGGTAATCATTTCTCAAGTAAGGGATATACATATGTATATTTTTTTAATTTATAAAGTAGTTATTTATTTTTCTATACCTATGTATGTACATATATATAGTTTATTCGTGTTATAGTTACCGTGAAAACGTACCCAGGGACGAACGCGAGCGAAGCGAGCGTGAGTCGCTAGTATTATACATAAATGGACTATGCAAGCATAGCCGCGTTTAAATCTAGTTAAAAATCTATAAGATTCACGTAAATAGTCACACACAGAACTCGAACTTATGACTACTAATATATTTACCACTCGTACACCACTGTGCAAGATAACATTTTGCATATAACAATAAACAAAAAGTTTTAGAAGCAAACAAAGGATTAAGCAAAGACAGACTTATGCGTTCACATGCACACAATATGGCTAAAGTGTTGTAATAGAACCCTGAAGCGAAATGATTGTTTCAAAAAAAATATCTCATTGTTCCATAAACTAGTGACGCGCCCTCGCTTCGCTTAGACTTTATGCTGGTGTTCTTAGTTTTTTTGGGCGATACACTTATTGATATATTTTGTAATAATTCAGGTATTTTTAAAATCCCACTGCTGGGCGTGGGCCTCAAGGGGGCCCCTTGAGGAGGATCAGGCTATCTATCATCTATACTAATATTATAAAGCTGAAAAGTTTGTTTGTTTGTTTGGTTGAACACGGTAATCTCAGGAACTACTAATCCGATTACTAACATTATTTTTGCATTAGATAGCCCGTTAACTGAGGAAGGCTATAGGCTATATATCATCCCGGAAAAATGTACGGTTCCCGTGGGGTAGATTTGTTTTTGTCTAGGGACAAACCCGAAGCAAAGCGAGGGTGAGTCGCTAGCCTATACATATACGGGCCATCACGATAGTCAAATTTGGTCCTACCCGGTTCACTTCAGATGTATTTCAAGAAAATAGTTAAGTTCTCTTGGACATGGTTGTTTTCTCACAATGTTATATTAAACAATGATTCGCGCAATTTAGCGGGTCACAATATATTCGTAACAGTAAGAAGTGTAAGACGTGGGATTGAATCCGTCTCATTTGGTTATCCAAACAAGCTCCTATGTTTTTGATAGCCTATCTGCAACGAAAAATACATTTTTCCTTTCACTTATTTTTTTACAAGAGTAAATTAATACCCTATTTTTTTATGATAAAAATTTAAAAACATCGCAAGAGAACTCTCGATATCAGTTGGGATTTAAACCTACATACGAGTATATCACTCTTAGGACGGTTAGTTATCTTAGATATCTAAAAAAAATCAAACAGACTTGCTATTTACAATTCACATATAGACTAAAAGACATAGGTTCGATTTTCATTTGAGATTGTTACAATATATTGGCTGTAAACATAGTTTTTTAAAACGTGATCAGTATACTATAGAGTGTTTGAAGGGTAGATTATATATTTTTTTTAAATTTTATAGCCTCTTAAAGTTATTTTTACTACTACTAGCGATTTACCCTCGCTTCACTCGGGTGCGTACCCAAGTAAGTTTTAATTTTTTTGAGCGAAACTCTAATTATTTTTCTAAAATAAAAGTAGTCTAAGTTACTTCTTATAATATCAGCTATCTGCCAGTGAAAATCCTGTTAAAATTGGTCCAGCCGTTTCGGAGATTAACCGAAACAAACAGACAGACAGACAAAAATTTAAAAAATATGGGGTTTTCTTACAAGTACCATATATAATTCCATATGCATTTAGTATAAAGCTGTTATTTTGACATTACAAACAGACACTTCAATTTTATTTATCTGATGAGATGTAGATGAGCTTACATACGCTCATATCCTCACTCACTACATATACAAAAGTAAGCGGTAAAGGAAGGATTCTGCGCTGTAACATTCTCTCCCTTCTTTGTACATAACCCATAGCAATATTATTATTGCGAAAATGTGTCTGTCGGTGTATATATTAGATTTTCATGTCTCACCCCTGACAAACCCTTAATAAAACAAAAACAAGAATTATTCAAATCGGTCCAGCCGTTTTTGAGTTTTAGTGAGACTAACGAACAGCAATTGATTTATATATATATATATATATATATATAGGTATATATATATATATATATATATATATATATATATATATATATATATATATATATATATAAAGATTGTACTACCATGGTAAAGACATATTACATTACCGTGGTACTACTATTATAAATTCGAAACAAAAGTTTTTATGTGTATGTGTTTGTCACCTCTTTTCACAGTAACGGCTGGACGTATTTATAAACAAACACGTACAATATTATTATTGTAATTGGGAGTGAGAAATAATTAGCAGTTAAGATTACACATTGCAAAAACTCTTTGTTTTCGTTAGTTAGCAGATATATAACTATTATTTCTTATATAATAAGTCAACAAAATCATGGGAATTTCCTACAATGTGTATGTAGTGTCTTTTAGAATAATAATTTTATATTAAAACTTTTTGGTTACATAATATTTAGAATCGCACTTTGTATTTGAAATAAATAAATATTGATTATTTTTAATTTTAAATTACATAATATATATTTTAAAATGAGCCAATAATATTATATTGATATCAAGCATAACGCATAAATAAAGTAAGTAGTTTTTTGTTTGTTTCTGTACCAATAATGATTTACTTTTAATTATTTTTACTACAATATTTTATTTAAATATATACTTACATATAACATTAACTTCCGTTACGTCGATCCGCTTTAAAAAACAAAACACATATTTTTTATTTCCTTGAAAAAGTATTTACTTACTTTTATTTCGATTTTTTTTGGATAAATTATAAAATAAAAAAAAATATTATACCATTCATAATAATAAAAAAACAATATAAAAAAATCTTAATTCATTTTTTTTATTCTATATAAAAACACGAAAACCCGCGAGCGCCATCTTGTGTAACCACCGCCATCTTGCCGCTCACTCCCCCGCCTATCAGACCGAATAAAACCGCGGGAAAATTGAATTTTGGATTCAGTCGATCACGGGACACTACACGCAGTGCACGGGGACGCGCTCGGTTTTTTTATCTTTTAACTTAATTGTGTAAAGATGAAGTACCTTATTGTTTTTGCTGTCCTCGCCTTAGCTTTCGCGGCGGAAGAGAAAAAGGAAGAAACCAAAACTTTCAGCCGGTTGATCCCTGCTGATGTTTTGAGAGGTTAGTTTCATAAAAATTCATATAGCTATCATATGTATATATAATAATTTAATGAAAGATTGGGAATTACAAAAAAAATATATAAAGAATAATTTAAGAAATAATAATAAAGTATGTAAATATAATGGAATAATTTTGATTAATATTATAATTCAGTCATTTTTTATATATCTATTTCTCTCCCTCTTCTCTTTTTCTAAAGTCAATAAAATTCAAAACGTTTACAACAATCTATACGAGTTGGTGCGCATGCGCATGCGAAAATTACTTACTTTCGATTTCATTATTGGATTATTTAAATTATTTTTAATATAAAATAATATTTTTACCACAAATTCTACTAGGAATCGAACTCGTTATAACTATTATAAAAAATAAAATCTCATTGCGCCAAACAACAAAGCATTACATATTGCGTGACCAACGTGTTTAAATCAAATCAACCGTATTGTATACTAATTTACTTAATTCTTAAGTAATCAAGCTGATTTCGTAATAAGGATGCTCATTATTTATAAAATCAAACACGCTTTTTAACTTTTTTTAAATACATATTTTATTATAGAGTATTTCCTAGTAGGTTTTATTTATTAATTTAAAAATGTATTTAACTGAAAAATATATAATACTTTTTAGTTTTACGCGAATATTTGGCAATCTTTTCGGTTTTTTTTCGCTGATTTATTTTGATTTTTGGTTCCTGATGATTCTAATGGATTACTGTAAAGCATTCGAAACGTCGGGAACCAAAAATCAAAATAAATCCGCGAAAAAACCCGAAAACATAGTTTTATTTAAAATGAAAAATATTTTTTTTTTAATAGACTTCAACGAGTGTACGGCTTTCACAAGTTTTCTTTTTATCTATAAAAGTTTTTTTTTTGGCTTTTAAAGTAATTTATTTATACTTACGACTTCTAATTATAGTACTAACTTATACTTACTTAGCCAATAAAATGATGATATTCTAAATAAAACTATCTTTTCGGATTATTTCGCGGATTTATTTTGATTTTTGATAAATAATCCAAAAATTCCGCGAAATAATCCGAAAAGATAGTTTTATTTAGAATGTCAAATATTCGCGTAAATCTAAGAAAGTATTAAAATTATGATAATTTAAATTGTGAAGTAATGACAAAATAGATCGCAGATTCGATGCTTGTACAAAGCAAATGGTGATCTAATTTAAAGAATAGCTTCAACATACATAATCAAGAACAAGTTCATCACATGACGTTAATATATAGCACAAATGTTATAAATTAAACAAGTTATTCGACCTTGTTATAAATAATGCTATTTTTGACGAAATATTTCGAGGTCTTATAAAATTTATTTTAATTACCTCTATTATAACTAAAGTAATTAAGCATTGAAGGCTTAGACTTATTTTATTTAAAGCAAGTCTAAACAATATAATTAATATAAAAGTGTAACAACTGTACGCTGTCTGTACATGGAAGATATTTGAGAAGAACATTTAGGGAGGGGGGGGGGGGGGGGTCTCTATTAACGCGAGAGAACCCATAACAATATTTAGAATTTTTGTTTGTGCGTTTGTGCGCGATAATCTCAGACACGGCTTAACCGATTTGGGTGCTGTTTTCACTAATGTATTGCGGTAAACTTCACTTAACATTTAGTGTTGTTTTTTTGTTCGAGAAATTTAATCCTTAACGTATCCTCTATCGGTTAGTTCAATATAATAGGGAAGTTGTATGTTAATATATTTTTAGTTGGTTCGATTACCTGTTTAGGTAAGCTTATTTTTTAAATCGATTCAGTTATTATTATTTTTTAAATAAAGGAACGTTTCTTTTGAGTAAAATTTGATAACTTCAATATTTTAGGTACTTTTCTTCCATATCCTATCCATTTGTTACACCCTGTAAAAACATCTTTGATGGTTCTAAAAGAAACAAATGAGTTCTATTAAAATAATCCAAAATCGTGTCTAAAGATGCTGACAAATAGACGAAGGGGCTTTTTCTCAAATATGAACAACATTTGTACGTGTTTTTGAATAAAAACCCCATTTTAATGTTGAAACCGTATACTTTAAAATTAGTATAAATTAACACTTGACTTTTTTATTATCACCATTGGAATCGACTACAGAACATTACTTGTTATCTATATATTATAATGAAATTTCTTATGTATGTCTGTGGGCTAATTTTAAATTAATGTTTTTCATAAATGGGTAGTTTAAGAATGATTTCTAAATAAATTTCCCGTAAAATTTAGTTAATTACTATTAATAATATTAATTAATTATTTAAATGAGCAATTCTTGTATATTTATTTATTTATACCGGCGATCTCGGAAACGGCTCTAACGATTTCGCTGAAATGGTTGGTGGGGATTTTCGAGGGCGAAAAATCGATCTAGATTAGTCTTATGTCTGGGAAAACGCGTGTTTTCAAGTTTTCATGCGGTTTTCTTTTGCATTATTCCACGCAAGATATAGCTTTATTATATAATATATGTATGTATATTACATAAACAGTCAAAATTGAAGTTATTTAGATAAGAATGTTTACATGGGAGCTTAATATTTAAACTAAGTGTAGTATGTTTTTATATTTTTATATGTATAATATAGGTATAGTATTTATGTATGTATGTATGTATTTATTATACATTTGTAGGATACGTATATTATGTATAAATACATATATACATACTCTTTCTACTGTCTCTTTATTTATTATTCGCGCCCCTTCTATATTAGTACTTTTTCCTTTACCTAAAGGTTGCCTGGAAGAAATCGCTCTTTTAGCGATAAGGCCGCCTCTTGTACCTCCTTCTATATTTTATATATTTTCTTTTCTATTTTTGGGTGTACAATAAAGACTTATTCATTTATTCATACGTTAATTTAATTGAAATTTTAATTATATGATTATTTCAATTATGTCATTCCTTTTACAGGCGATTATCGTTATATAAGCGACATTCTCTAAACGCTTAAAGCCTCATAATTAGATTAAAATTGTAATTATAATCTTAATAACTGAATGGTTCTTAGAATGTCCAAAGCAGGTATCAAAACAATGAGATGTTAAAATTTAATTAAGTTTCATACTCTTGTTAAAGTTATTTAGTTGTATACGAACAAACAAAAATGATTTGATTTAGATGAAAGGTGTCCCGTATTTGTATACAAATTATTGAAATAAACTCTTTCCTTTCCTTTCTTTTTATTGATGCAAGGAACAAAATTCTGTTTCCAATCATTTTTTTATTGAAAACGCTGAAGCTCTAATATTGTCCATTTTCTTTTTTTTTGTTTAGTAGTTATTGCTACTAAACAAAAAAAAAGTAAATTGGTTGACAAATCTATACTAATATTATAAAGCTGAAGAGTTTGTTTGTTTGAACGCGCTAATCTCAGGAACTATTAATCCGATTTGAAAAATTCTTTTTGCATTAGATAGCCCGTTAACTGAGGAAGACGGAAAATATAGGATTCCCGTGGGATAGATTTGTTTTTGGCTAGGGAAGAACTCGAAGCGAAGCGAGGGTGAGTCGCTAGTATAGGAGAAAATGGTACTGAAATGTCTTTGCCTATTTATATATATACATAGATATTAGCAACGCACCCTCATTCCGCTCAGGGGAACGTTTTAACGGTTAGTATGTTAGTTCTCAGAGATGACATATTTTCCTGCAATAAAAAGTATCCTATATGTTGACCCGGATAATCTATCATCATACCAAATTTCATCAAAATCTGTCCAGTGGTTTTCTCGTGATACCTTCCCAAACAGACAGACAGACAAAAATTCTAAAAACCATAAATTTGGCCTCTGTATCTCTAATAATGACGGTTTCGATAAAATTTTCCAAAGAATATTGAATAATTTGACTCAGAATTTTATTATATGTATAAATTTTCAATTTTACGTGAAAATTTAAATATTAGTACTCCTGAGTTTCTCTCAATTAATAAAATGTATTTCATGAAATCACTGTTTTGTTAGCACAACGTGAAAGTAAATGGTCGGTGTGAAAGTACTTGGCTCTCAATAGGAATGAGTGCTAATGAAATATAGTAAAAGTTTTGTAACATTAATGTTTTTCTTATAATTACATTTCAAAAGTATAAATGCAATTTGTATGTAATAAATAATAAAATAATAAATATGTTGGGACATTAACACACAGCACCATCCAGTTCCATGGTAAGCTACGAGGCCTGTGTTATGGATACCAGATAGTTGATACACTACACATATATAACTTTATATACATACATATTATAAATATAAATACCCATGACTGGAGTACAAACATTCGTGTTCATCACACAAATGAATGCCCTTAACGGGACTCGAACCCGCGACCGCTGGCACAGCAAGTAAGGTCACTGCAAACTGAGCCAAACGTGTCGTCATATATATTATATATATGTGTGTATGTTTGTTTCTCTTTTACGTTAAAACAGCTTGACATACATATTTGGATGAAATTTAGCGTACAGATAGACTATGATCTGGAATAACATTTAGGCTGTTAGTATTAAAAATTTTCAAAAGGTTGCGCTGTCCATATCTATAATAATAATATAAAGAGGCAGATTACTAGTAGTAGATATTCATACAACTTTCCATTAAAACTGTATTGCAACAAAGTGAAGGAAATGTGTAATCGAACGCTTCCAAATGACGTTCAGAATCGTGTAATGAGCGCTGTACCAGATTTAGGTCGCGATAAATCATATTATAATTGTTCAACAAGTGTAGTTTTACGGCTTCGCTTGTTTTATTTTAAATATTAAATAAAATTTCGTATACAATGTGAAATATAACGTGTTTTTATGCTATTATAGTTTGAGAAGCACTGGTCTCGGTTTATACGAATGCTGTTCTGTATAGAAATTCGTTATCGGGCTAGGTTTTAAAAATTATAAATATCAATAATATTTCATTTCTATCTTTCAAATTTGTTAAAAATATGGCACCACTCTATAGCCTTTTATAAAAAAAAAAAATACGAAAATCTTGTCAGTATTGAGATATTATGTAATAGTTATACAAACAAAAAATATACATCCTCAGACTCTTGACCTCTTTGCTTTGTAGTTGGTTGAAAATTTCAAGTTTCGAATTTCATATAACTTAACGATTGTAGAGTCAAATTACCTTTCCGTCGATTATTATGGAAACCACTGTGGTGATTCATACGTAAATCCTGTTTTTATAACATATGGCTTATAATACCTTATTTTCTTATCAACCGACTTTCAAAAAGGAGGATTTATGTTTGACCGCAATTTCTGTATACGAAATCTCAAGGCGACTCGATGATAATTTCTGGACAAACAAATTTTGACATATAGATACATATATCAACACACTAGCGACTTAACTTCGCTTCGCTCGAGTGCGTCCCTGGATACGTTTTTGAACGGAATCCTTATTCTTTTTCTGAAATAAAGATAGCTTAAGTTACTTTTTATAACATCAGCTATTAGCCAATGAAAATTACATCAGTATCAGTCCAGCCGTTTCGAAGATTAGCCAGAACAAACAGATAGACAGATAAAAATAGTAAAAAATGTGTTTTTCTTATAATATATAATTTCATATGCATTTAGTAAAAAGCTGTTATTTTGACATCACAAACAGACACTTCAATTTTATTTATCTGTATAGATTATACAACCCTCTTTTCAATTTGCAGGATAGATAGAGAAAATGTAGAGACATGCCTCTCCATATTGGTATATTATTATTCATATTTAATTTTTAAATAATGGTCTAGTAATGTCATGATAACTTTTACCTGTGGCTTTACGTGTGCCAAATGTTAAAAAAAAGAATATTTTAGTCTGCAGAGTTCAGTTCTAGATTAGCAGCGAAAGTAGGTTGCTAATAAAGAAAAAAAATTAAGCATTATTTAGTCTTTATAATACACGACACGTTTGACTCAGCTTGTAGTGACCTTACTTGCTGCGCCAGCGTTTGCGGGTTCGAGTCCCGCTGGGGGCATTCATTTGTGTGATAAGTACAAATGTTTATACTCCAGTCATGGGTGTTTATATTTATAATATGTATGTATTTAAAGTTATATATGTGTAGTGTATCAACTATCTGGTATCCATAACACAAGCCTCATAGCTTACCATGGAACTAGATGGTGCTGTGTGTTAATGTCCCGACATATTTATTTATTTTATCTCTTTAGATGATAAAATCTCAATTACAAAGCAAAGTGCATTTAATAATCAAAACACAACAAGTTTATGTAAAGGCGTAAACTCTAGAACAATCCAAGGTAATACACCCGTCACATTTCATTCAATTACATGACTCAATACCTTTTACAATAAAAGGTCACCAGGAAACCTTATTTCCAGCGTAATATATAAAAACTATTTCTGTCACTTGTCAAAACATTACTTAAATACAACACTTGATAAAAAAAATAATTGTTTATTACGACTGTCAAAGTGGAATGACAATTTAGTTTCCATTAATAGCTTTCTTTTGTGCAAATATTTAGTCGATTTTTTTTATTTCTTAAATACTAGCTTGCTTCCCCATACAAACTTTCATCCGCATTTTCACCCCCTTAAGGGATGATTTTCGAGATAAAAGTATCCTATATGCTTCCCAGGGTCTCAAACTATCTTCTTACCAAATTTCATCTTAATCGGTTCAGTAGTTTCGGAGCCTATTCCATCGAACAAACAAACAATCAAATCTTTCCTCATTATAATATTAGTATAGATGCCAACAATACATTGTAATTACATTATAGGTAATTGGTAAAATAAATGCGACAGGTTCTAGTACCAATTTCATACATACATACGTACATTAGGATAAAGAAAAAATATGACAATTGCAATTCATAAACCCTATTATAAAATTAATAAATACAATTTTAGTCGTGTTTCAATCAGTATCTTTTTGCAATTTCAGTTTTTTTTGCAGTTTGAACAAAACACTAAGATGGCATAATATCTCGTAGGAGAAACTATTTTTATTTTTATATACACGTAATTTAAATAAGTTATAAAATTATTAATCAAATGTCAAATGAGAGTAGATTGCGGAAATGATATATTATATATTATATATAGCGTAAATAATATAAAAAAGATACGTTTTTATTCTTTAGTTGACATTAAATTTATTGATTTATTTCCCTTGTTATTATAATGGGTCAAATAGAGCTTTTAGATACATATATATATACCACTAGCAATTCACCCTTGCTCCGCTCAGATTTGTCCTTAGGAACGTTTTAACGTTTACTATAGATTTTTCAGAGATGAGATATTTTCCCACAGTAAAAAGTATCCTATATGTTGACCCGGATAAACAACTATCATCACACCAAATTTCATCAAAATCTATCCAGTGTTTTCTCGTGATGCGATCACAAAAAGACAGACAAAAAAAAAATTCTAAAAACTATAGATTCGGCCTCTGTATCGATAATAATGACTATTTCAATAAGATTTTCCAAAAAATATTTAATGTACAGATTTGACTCAGTTAGAGTTTTATTATATGTATAGACTACTTCATGCCTGCCTACTTTTCTATGCCATAAGTAGCTTTTATATGCTATAAGCTACTTTTAATCCCGTGATTCCCGACACATTGATTCCCGTGGGAAACCAATGTATATTATATATATATATATATATATATATATATATATATATATATATATATCATTATAATAATAATTAGTATGTATGAGTACAAACATATATGTATGTATGTACAACCAAAAACAAAACATTTTAGTACATTTTTCTCATCTGTTTTTCAACTGATTTTTTTTTTCTTTTTTTTAGTAGTTATTGATAAGCTTTAGTGTTTTCAATTTAAAAAAAAATGAAATTGGTTGAATTTCGACTTGTGTGTATGTCTTTAAAGTGATTTTAAAACAAATTATATCGTAAACTAAGCTAATATTTGATATATGACAATTATAGTCCTCTTGATTACATTTGAATATTTTTGAACCTGTTCTTGATGAATAGAATGAAAATTAGAATAAACGTTCCAACATGTAAAGGTCAAGTTCAAGATTCTTTATAATTTAGATTAAAAATCGTATCATATAATATCCATATTTATATATTACGGAATTATCATATGTATCAATCATAAGAATGTTTAAAATTAAAATTAACAAATATTGTAAGGTAGGTTTGGTGGCAATTTTCAAGTTTTTTGAATTTATTTTGTTATTTTGTGGGTAGGATGCCTGTAACAACTATATAATATTATACTATATAATGCTGTAAAGCATTCAAAACGTCGGTAACCAAAAATCAAAATAAATTCGCGAAAAAATCCGAAAGGATAGTTTTATTTAAATATTACTATTTTTGAATCGATATTCTTATCGTAATAATAGATTATAGATTAAAATATATAGAATTTAATCATCATGAAAACTAAACTGAGCCAAAATTCAAAATAGTTTAGAATCCCTTGAAGAGTTTCACTTTTATCCTTATAATTAACGTGATAGGTGCGATCAATACATATAATAAAATTTTAACTGATTGCTGTCTGTATATGGAAGATATTAGAAAAACTATTATTTGGGATCTTTACGCAATAGAACCCAAAACAATGATTTTTAGAATTTTTGTCTGTTTGTCTGTGCGTTTGTGCGCGCTAATCTCGGAAACGGCTTAACCGATTTGGGTGCGGTTTTCACTAATGTATTGTGGTAAGCTTCACTTAACGTTTAGTATTTGTTTTATTTCAATCGGTTGATAAATAAAAAAGTTATGTCAATTTAAAGAATCATCTTGGGACGAAACCGCTAGTTTATAATATATTATCTAAGATACTGAAGGACGGTTTTGATTAGTTATAATTTATTAAGTTCATTTACATATTAATCACAAAGTATATTAATGTGGTCAATTTTATCCTACATTGACATACCATATCAAAGAAATAAGAAAGAAATAACCAAATATGGTCTTGATAATAAGTTTGTAAAAAGTCCGCTAATATTTTATGTAAATTAATTATTTAAGAAAACCGGTTTTACGATTTTTTTATCGATAACATTAAAGTTCGTCAATTGTTACTAGACGGAAAAATCGATTGACAAATCCATGAGAAATAGGTACTGGACAGTTTTGTCTTTGCCTATTTATATATAGATACTAGCGACTCACCCTCGCTCCGCTCGAGTTCGTCCCTACTTATGTTTTAACGTTTAGTATAGATTTCTCAGAGATGAGATATTTTCCCGCAGTAAAAAGTATCCTATATGTTGACCCGGATAACCAGCTATCATCATACCAAATTTCATCAAAATCTGTCCAGTAGTTTCCTCGTGATGCGATCACAGAAGACAGACAGACGAAAATTCTAAGAACTATAGGTTGTCTGTATCGACAATAATGACTATTTCAACAAGATTTTCCAAAAAGTATTTAATGTACAGATTCGGCTTAGTTACAATTTTATTATATGTATAGATTACAGTCTGTTAGAAACTGGTGACATTGTCTTTGTACGGAAATCAAACCTACGGCAATCTACGCTTAAATTTTCTACCGATTTTTGGATTTTTATTACTAAAAGCACAAGTTCTCGATGGTATTGAGAAATTACGTAAAAATCAACCACAATTCAAAAGACGGTCTGTATAATTGAAAGTGAAATCGATCGGGAAGCGTGACTTGTCGCTGTCACACTTTCTTTCATTTACTGTTGATAAAAGGTAAATTATTGCATTCATAAATTATCTATACTAATATTATAAATAGTTGTTTGTTCGTTCGTTTGTTTGTTTGAACGCGTTAATCTCAGGAACTTATCCGATTTGAAAAATTCTTTTTGCATTAGATAGCCCGTTTATTGAGGAAGGCTATAGCTATATATCAAAAAATACAGTCTATCTATTCCATACTTACCATTAAAACGTACCTAGGTACGAACTGAACCGAAAACAAAAAATTATAAATATAACTAGTAGCTAGTTAAAATATTAGGTCACACCAAAGTTGTAACTTGTAACCATGTATGGTTGGGTCGAGCCTCCAGACTTCCCTCCTTTCTCGGACCAATACTTTTTGCATGAAACCAATAAAATTTCACATATAAAATTACCGGTTTAACCGGCGTTTTGCCAATATTTTTTATTACATTGCGTTTTCTTGTGTAATAGAGTCAATGCTCTTTCAATTTAACGTTCACTGCAAGTACGAATGCAATTATATATAAATTATAGATACTGAGCATAACAGGATTTCCCATTGGTAATATAAAGAGCTTAAATATCAATTAAGGAAGTGGTAGCCCAGTGGTAACGCGCTCGCTTGGGGAACCGAGTGAAGCGGTTTCAAATCCCGGGTCTCGCACCTCTGATATTTTCATGTGCGAATCATTTCTAACACGATTACCACTTGCCTTACGGTGAAGGAAAACATCGTGGGAAACTTGTATGTCTGAGAGAACCTAGCAAGTTTTCGAAAGACATGTGAAGTCCGCCAACCCGCACTTGGCCAGCGTGGACTATGGCCTGATCACGCTCGTATTGAAGGTAGGCCCGTGCCCAGCAGCGTTAAAAAGGGCTGAATACATACATACATACAAATATCAATTTCCAATTAGGTTCTAGGTTCCAATAACCAAGTGTTACTCCAGGTCATAGTTTGAATACTAAATTTTATCTTTTGTTCAGTCATTTGATCGAGAATGATTAACAAACATACATAAATAAACCTTCGCATTATAATAGTAGTATTTAGCATAATGGGACTTCCCCTTGATAATGTAAACAAAAGTTTAAAAATCAATTTTCATATTTAAACAAAGAATTTCCATACAACATTTAATCCCCTAATAATTGACCTATTTAGGAGATGGATTTTCAAGTCTTTTTTTAGACACAATATCTATACATATAATAAAATTCTGAGTCGCATCTGTACATTAAATATTTTTTGGAAAATCTTATTGAAATAGTCATTATTATCGATGTAGAGGCCGAATCTATAGTTTTTAAAATTTTTATCTTCTGCTTGTTTGTCTGTCTGTCTGAAACTACTGGACAGATTTTGATGAAATTTGGTATGATGATCTCTGAGAAATATTTAAAAAAGCCACAAAACGTAACTGGGGATAAACCCGAGTGGAGCGAGGGTGAGTCGCTAGTTCGTTATATAAATAGAGCTTGAGCAAAATTATTTGTAGATTTAGCGGCTGTGAGTTATTAGTAATAATGATAAAGGTTAAAAAAAAGATCTGTCTGTATGTGTACATATTAGTTCTAAGTAAATTCTAAAATTTCATCATAATTAGCCTAATAATATCAAAAATAATATTTCGTATTTAGAGAAGTGGCAACTTATAAGACAATAATCTGTTTATCACTTAGTCTTTCAACGCTAACAATGTTTTATTATGTATAAATAAAGACAAACGGACATCCATATAATAAAAAAAAAAAACAATTTAATCCGCACAAGAATCGAACTCGCTACCTTCTTTAGTTACATAATAATTTGAACCACTTCGCTAAAAAACTAGAGACATAAATTAAATTAAGAACATGCTATAAGAATTGCATCAAATCTTTGCATGCAACTTTCATAATCGCTATGACTAATAGCTCTCAAAATGTCGTGTAATGGTGAAAGTTTTTTTTTCATATTATTAACTACACTTACACTCGCTTTACTTAGGTTTGTTCATTTATAGAGTTATCTTAATATATATAACTAGCGAGTCACCCTCGCTTCGCTTCGGGTTCGTCCCTAGACAAAAACAAACCTATCCCACGGGAACCGTACATTTTCCCGAGATGATATATAGCCTATTATAGCCTTCCTCAGTTAATGGGCTATCTAATGCAAAAAGAAATTTTTCAAATCGTATTAGTAGTTCCTGAGATTAGCGCGTTCAACCAAACAAACAAACAAACTCTTCAGCTTTATAATATGTATTAGTATAGATTCTTATGTACGTGTGTTCGTCACCTTACTCCTCCTAAAGGGCTGGACCGATTTAGATGAAATTTTGTCTATATATTTCATAGGCTCCTGGATGGTTTGAAAACACAATTGGATCTGGTAGGTGGTGCTTCAGTCGGTGTGTCAAAGAGTTAGTTTTTTCAGTAGTTTGAACACGGGTGAAGCCGCCGGTACTGCTAGTCTAATATATAAATATCTCGTGTCACGGTGTTTGTGATCGCACTCCTTCGAAACGGCTCGACCGATTTTAATGATATTTTTGTATACTTGGTAGGTATGAGAATAGGTTGTAAAGTATTTTTCACCTTCCTACCCCCATCCTCCATTTTTTAATCGCGATTTTAGTATTTTTGTAAAATCTAAATAATGTAATAGCCAGACAAAAAAACTAATCGATTCTGATGAAAATATTCAAATTAAAGTATTACCCGAACAAAAAAATCTTACTATAGTTAACACTCTTATTCCAAGGAAAAAACGTAGATAGTGAAAAAAATCTTTTTTTTCTAAATCTTAAAATTAAATTACAACAGAAATGTCATCACGATTTGAACGTGTGACCAACGCCGAAATAGTAGCTAATGCTTTGAGTATACATATATTATTATATACATAATATATATATATATATATATATATATATATACACGTAGAGTCACATGCTATTATTAGTATATAGAAGTATATAAGTGAAAGTAGTTTAGACGTTTCTAGATCCATGTGTCAGAATGTAGGGCGGTTGCGTTTAGTTCGAAGACTCGCGGTGTCATAACGGCTTGTGTAATATGTTACATTTTTATAAATGATCAAGGATTTCTTCGAAATTTATTGCTTTGGCCTTTATATGTTTTAAGAATATCCGTAAAAATCAATCTTAAATAAAGATCATTATAATAATAAATATTAAATATATTGGGACATTAACACACAGCACCATCTAGTTCCATGGTGAGCAACGAGGCTTGTGTTATGAATACCAGATAGTCGATACACTACACATATATAACTTTAAATACATACATATTATAAATATAAACACCCATAACTGGAGTACAAACATTCGTGCTCATCAAGCAAATGAATATCCCCAGCGAGACTCGAACCGGCGATTGCTGGCACAGCAAGTAGGGTCACTGCAAACAGAGCCAAACGTGTCTTTTGAAAATTTCCAAATTTTTTGGAAGTAAAATATGAATGATAGCAATATTTTCTCTTGAACTCTACTTATCTGTTCTAAGGTAGTTTCGAATTCTTAATTTTATATTTATTAAATTACAATTATTATTTATGACTTCACAAATACTTTAAGCAAGAATCGAACTCGAGAATAGTGGCAAAGTAATCTGAACCGCTTTCAGAGACCTAGTTCCATATAAATGCTTCTTAGAAACGTCACCCCATTAATTTAAATCCTAAGAATCTATGCAATACGTGATCTAAAATAACCTTGGCTCTAAAAGCCTTTCACTATATGACTAAGCAAATGCTTAGTTACTGTTTTTTATAAATTACTAATTTTTTACATAAATATTATATTTAATTTTATTAAATTACCTTTAATTTTATTAATATTATCAACCTCGCTCCGCTCGGGTTCGTCCCTACTTACGTTTTAACGTTTAGTATAGATTTCTCAGAGATGATATATTTTCCCGGAGTAAAATGTATCTTATATGTTGACCCGGATAACTAGTTATAATCATACAAAATATCATTAAACTCTGTCCAGTGCTTTTTCCGTGATGCGGTAACAGATAGACAGACAGACAATTTTAAAAAGTATAGATTCGGCCTCTGTATCGATAATTTTAAATACTTTTATTTAAAATATGAATATTTTATTGATGTTAAATTTAAAATATAAAAAAATCTAATCTTTAATATTATGGAAATACATAGATCACTATGTAAGTTTTAACCAAAAAAATCCGCTATACATTTTGTGTGTTCTATGTGAGGCGATATCTTCGCCAAATATAAACTGACGTTCATGATTATTTTCTTAATCATTAGATTGAACCTCAACAGTGTGTCTATTTATATTTGAAAAAATAATCAACTTCTTTAATCAAAAGCGATTATAAAAGAACTAGGTTGATTTCCCATACAAACTTTCATCCCGATTTTCGCCCCCTTAAGTAATGATTTCTGGGATGAAAACTATCCTATGTCCTTTCCAAGGTCTTAATCTATCTTCTTACCAAATTTTATCTAAATCGGTCCAGTAGTTTCGAAACTTATTCGGTACAAACAAACAAAAAATATTTCCTCTTGATAATATTAGTATAGAAAATGCGATGTATCTCATTCTGTTATGCAAAAATGTAAATAGCACAAAAAATCACGATTATCTATAGCTTTATTGCTACACACTGCCATTTAAAAACTTAATAAGGATGACATATAAAGATAATAAATGTATTATAACGTCACTGTAGTATTGCGGAGAACATCAATCTTAATGCTCCAATTCACTGACCCACCATGCAGAACAATTATACATGGTATGAATATCTAAAATCATTACTGGTGTAACGATTTTAGTAAACTTTCTAGTAAACTTTTTATTTTTCATGTTAAAATAAAACTATTTTTTCGGATTTTTTCGCGGATTTATTGCAATTTTTGATTCTCATACATTTTCCCAAAAATAATATTTAAATTAACTAGGTTTGATGTTGAGTTGCTTATTTTTTTCTTCACCCAATTTACTTTTTTGGTTAAATTAAAAAAAAAATTACATATATGGCAAAAGTAATACTTTGTTAGATTTACGCGATTTGACATTTCAAATAGTTTTGTTTTTTCGGATTTTTTCGCAGTTTCATTTTAATGTATTTATAACTTAAACTTGAAAATAAAAATGAGGGTATAATTAAGTCCAGAAGAAAGTCGGTCGCTGGTAAAATATAATACATACATATATAAAAAAGAAAGTACTTTAATCTGTTTGTTTTATGTATAATGCCCTTTGTGTGACTCAGTCACCGCGCTCCACCGATTTTAGGACATTATGCGAGTGAAATGGTTCCCAACACTGTTGGTTTTAACTAGACCGGCACGTGTACAGTCAATATAAATAAAGCGGAAATCGAATCTGCTACTTCTGGTGTACCTACTCTATACTTATATATACGAGAAAATAAAAATAAAATAGAACGCATTAAGTTTAGCAAATATTACGAATCCTTTATACAATATCTGGTAGTAACAACTTGTGAAATTTAGAAAACTGCTGGAATTACACTGAAAAAAATGTGGAAACTTGCAAGTCGATAATAAAGTCAAAATATCACACAATCTAAATCCCTTTCGTATTTTCGTAATATTAAATCTATAACATTTGCTATGCTATTTGTGGTCTTATTTAAAAGGGAATAAAGTGTAATTTGACTTATCAAAGATTAAAGGTCTCTCGTGACCGTCCATGTGCTAGAATTCAAAGTTTAAGCTCCACACCTAAGTTAATGTATTAGGAACAATCTAGTATAACTAAGTAGACCTAAATTGAGTTGATATATAAGTGCACCGTTTATAAAGGTCGTCGCAAATATAAGCTGTTTTTTTTTCTGTACTATTTATATTATGTATATATACATATTTTACTTTAGTTTTAGAAAATGTGAATCGCACTTCAATTGGATTTTTCTCTCTATCCTGTTACTCATGGTCACATTTCAAAGCCACACATAATGCCTGTAAGCAATACCGATATGTCTTTGGATTTTGAAGTACTATGGTGAAACACTTATCTTCCCAACTCCGAATGAATATCTATTTTGGGGACGAGAGAACTCGATTACCTTATGATCTATGAAATCATGCTAATCACTAATAAAAATTTCCACTGTTATGTATCATTTCCACAAATTACTCAAAACTCCAATTTCTTTCAGACTTCCCAGGCCTTTGTTTCGCGTCTACCCGCTGCGCTACAGTGGAAGTGGGCAACACATGGGACCTCGCACCCTTCTGTGGTCGCAGCACTTGCGTTCTCAGCGAGGACGAGCCCAAGAGACTGCTCGAACTGGTGGAGGACTGTGGCCCTCTCCCTGTGCCTAACCCCAAGTGCAAACTTGACACTGGTAAGTTATATTTTAGATTTGCGTTTTATTTCCTTTTTTAATTTATCCTTTTTTGCTGTATATAACAATTTATTTCTAAAAGCACTCACATTTGTTCACGCGAGAATCAAACTCGCGCATTTAGTAACAAAAACTAGCCATTATTTATATGACTTTTGCATTTAGTTAGAAAAAAAGTTACCCAGTAATCTGAGTAATAGATAAAAATATATAAAAAAATCATTGTATAAAAATCCAAAAAGACTGGAACTCTACTGAACTGCTTTTTTTTTCATCGTATTATTTATTTGTTACAGAAAAGACCAACAAGACAGCTCCTTTCCCTGGATGCTGTCCAATCTTCACTTGCGAGGATGGTGCCAAGTTAGAGTACCCAACACTCCCAATTCCTCCCGCAGAAGAGGAAAAGAAAGAAGACGCGAAAGCCTAAATAGTTCCCTAAAATAGAAACCGACAAAAAATCCTACCAAAAATTTCGGATTTTATAAATAAAATTAATTATAAACTAGTAGTACTTAAATTATTTTTAACGAAACGTCGGTTGAAAGTTCAAAATCCATGTTTTTTTTCACACTTTCTAAACGTCTATGACTGACAATCAGCTATTGTTTAACTCCAACAGTGTATTTCCGCTTATACAAAAGTTCTAACAGTACTGGTCTTTTGTTATTACTAGAACAATGTTGGTCACTTTTTTTATATTTTTTAGAAGTTTATCGGCATCTGATAACTGCCTATTATAAGTAACTTTTGTGATATTGATAAAATAGAAAAGTTATTCAATAAAAAATACAAAATTTCTACCTTTTGTCTTTCATTTTATCCATTCCCGTAGAAGAATGTGGTGAGTATTTGTGTACAAAAGTGGATGTAGCTGTATTGTTTGGATGTTGAATGGATTTTATTATTTTAAATGTGGTTTTGAAAAATACAGGGAAAGAGCATCTTTACTTTATGAAAACACATCTCAAAAACTAACAAGTGTGTAAAAACATTTTTAAATTTTAGTATAAATTGATTTAATATGTAGGTAATACTTAAAAATTATGGGATTTCTGCAATGTTTTTGTGAGTGATGTTAAATGCTGGGTTTTTCTTGATATAAAAAACATGGTGCATAATTATATAATGTACATATGTTAAGTCGCAAAAAGCATGCAGAAAAATAAAACGATAGAGTAACTATAGCATAAATAACTAAGACCCTCGTCACCTTTCGTATTTTTTAGATTATATCCAAGTGGCATCATTTTTTGTAAAATCTTACAGTTAACAGCAATAAATAAATATGTTGGGACATTAACACACAGAACCATCTAGTTCCATGGCAAGCTACGAGGCTTGTGTTATGGATACCAGATAGCTGATACACTACTCATACATAACTTTAAATAAATACATGTTATAAATGTTAATAGCCATGACTCTAGTACAAACATTCGTGCTCATCTCACAAATGAATGCCCCCAGCGGGACTCGAACCCGCGACCGCTGGCACAGCAAGTAGGCACTACAAACTGAGTCAAACGTGTTGTCAAAAAAAATCTCAATTACTGAAGATGTGAGATGTGGTGAGACCTACTCCTTCCTTGAAATTGGTCAAGAGAAGAGAATAATCCATCTTTGATCTTTAGAATCGGTGTATGACACCACTACTGACATTTACAGTTAATAAGTATAAGAAACTTTCATCTCAATAAAAAAGGCGGTTAAATCAAAGGCCAAAAAAATGAACTCAATAATTTATTTGGGAATAATGAATCTCACAAGTATAATAAATACAGAATACAGTTAAATCTCAACACTTTAAATACGTATAAATATACAGCTAAATGTATATCTCCAAACAGAAAAAATAATGAATATTTTGTAACGACGAAAACTCTATAGACAAACTACTTTCAAGCCAATTATTTTAACAGTATAAATACAATTTTAACATTTCTATATCTAAACACATACTTAGTTATATGATATTATATATTTTTTTTTAAACTTTAACTACGTTTTAAAATAATCAACTATAAGATAAATCACAATTCCCCTAATTACACTTGCATGAAAACATCGATCGCGTCAAAATTACATTTGAGCTGTCATTTTTTAAGCATTCAAAATGGCCGACTGTGAAAAGCCCGCGTAAATAAAATAATTATTTTATTATCTGTTCGAGTTGAAAGTTAGATTTTTCGAAAGAAAGATTTAACTTATATTTTAGTTTATGTGAAAAATATCTCTTTTACAATATTTCTCATGAAAATATATTTTTGATTGTGCCAATGGAACTTTTTTTTCAATTTACGTATAATTAAATTATATATCATAGTTTATATATGAGACAAAAATATTTTTTGTAATAAATTATAAAAAAACAATATTAAAAACAATAAATATTTATGATTTTTAGTTTTTACATTAATAATAAAACTGAACGTTTTATTCCATCGACACAATTGTTAGTGCTACTATTTGAAAAGTAAAAAAATGATATGTCACTATATTGTACATCACAATAACTAGGAATGTATGAAGGGAAATGTTAAGAAAAAAATTACATCAAAACAAGAGGTAGAGTTCGGAAGAATAATGGGTTCGAATCCAAAAACTTTATGAGTATGAAAATAGCACAGGTTCTCAAACTTTGCGTGACGAATAAAATATTACTATTTTATATACATTTATAGAATAATTCCTCTCATATTGACCTTTTTATTTACTTATCTAATATACTTTTTTTTTTAACTTTTACTACCGAAGATATGCTTCAAATAATGAAGTGAATTACTTTTAATGACACAGAAAGGACTACGAGATCCGTATGTTTTCGTGCCAAACGAGTGAAACGATCAATTATTATTTATTTGGAACAGATCAAGTAGTTCGATCTATATCAAAGCTTATTACTAAATAAGCATTGCGCACATAGATAAGAAAAAACTTCATTAAAATGCATAGCAAAAATAATGGAAGAAGCACATCTCGACGATCAAATCCTCATTAATACTACTCGCATTCAAAAACCCGAGAGTAAAAAATATATTAGCATTTTAGATCTATGATGGTATTAGAGCACTATACGTCAAAGTCTGAGCTTTCTTAACGTTTACTAGATATCATGCTGTCGACTAACATATAAACTATTGATTGCATCGACACTGGTACATTTATAACGTTTATGAATTACAAATTACTTATACGGCGCTACCATTTAGTATCGGTATAATCAATAACGATTCTGAAACTACAGCTATCTTAACATACTACTTTAAGTTTTACTTGTTGGCATTCTCCTAAAATCGGGTTTCAAAGCTCGGTCGGGGGGGGGGGGGGGGGGGGGGGGGGGGTAAGTTATGCCAGTTTTGAATCTAGGGCCAATCTCTAACACCTATAACAACGATCTACTCGACTTTGGACTGCACGGATAAGTTGTGTCTGTTTATTTAGTCAACGTGTAGCCCATAGTGTGTATAAAACTACATTCTCCTATAAAACAGTTACAAATGTATACAATATTGAATGGATCAACACCAAAATGAACTATCACTGAAAAGCTTCAACATCTTAACAAGCGTAAATTCTATCATTATTAAACAATTTCTAAATTCAAACTAACATTTATATAATATTTATTTTGTTAGTAAAATGTTAAATTAAATGGTTACATCGCAACTGGTTATAATAAAAATATTTATTATTAATAAATTACATTTAATTTAGAATGTATAATCTAATCGATCTATATATTATTAGAAAAAAAAATTACAATTTTGACACTTGCGTAGTTGGCAGTTGTTTCTTTTTTTTTTTATATTCCGTTACGCAATGAAAGGCCTAAATAAAAAAACATCTAAAACGTTCTACTCACTTTGTGCGACTTTATGCGACCTTTTATTAATTATAATTTTACTACAGTTTAACAATTATTAATATTAATAATAAATATATATATATATATATCTAACCACTTATTAAAAATCTTAATATTGATTTTTTAACACGTACAACGTCAATGATTACAGTTTAGAATAGCGTTAGATAATTTCGTCATAATCGATGAAAATATACAAAAATGTTGAATAATTTTAAAGAAACAGATTTTTATAAAAAAATTTAAAGTTGAGTTTATAAAAGAATCATAAATATGAAATCAGAAATGGTATTCAAAAAAATAATAAAAATAGCACCAAATATATATGCAATATTCGTTTACGTAAAATAAAAAAAAACTAAAAATTATTGAATTAAAAACAGCTTAATGCCAATTTCGTAACTTTTATATATTTAATATTTTTAACGATACGCTTAAAATAGTAACTAAGCTAGCCCACTCGAATTAGCTCAAGAAAGGGGTTAACAATGCAAAATTTTTTTCTTACAATTTTCCTTCGGAATTCTTTGGAAAGGGTGGGGGAGGGGGGGGGGAGGGGGTCACTGGTAGTCTAAATTTAGATTCCCAGGGTACCAGACCTAGGCCCAGGCCATCTTGAATTTAAGGGTTGATTTTTGTTTATTGAATAACTCGTTTATTTTTAATTTTACTCGAAAACTAGTTATTGCAAAAGTTGTTTAAAATTAAATTTCCTACAATTTTAGTTCTTATCAATTTTTTTCTAGTAACAATATTTTTTGATTTATACCCGAACAGAGGGGGTGAATTTTTGTTTATTAAACAACTCGTTAATTTTTAATTTTACGCGAAAATTTTTATAAACAAAGTTGTTTAAAATCGAATTTCCTGCAATTTTGGCCCTTATCATTTGTTTCGTAGGATCGATATTTTTCGATTTATACCTGAGAAAAGGAGGGGGTAAAATCTTATCATTGTATCATCACGTTTATTTTCAATTTCACGTGAATCGATAAGATTTTACCGCCTCTTTTTCTCCGGTATATATCGAAAATTATCAATCCTACGAAAAAAATCGGACCAAAAAAAGCACCAAAGTTGTAGGAAATTTGATTTTAAACAACTTTGTTTATTACAATTTTTCGCCTAAAATTAAAAATAAACGAGTTGTTCAATAAACAAATATTCACCCCCTTTTTTCGGGTATAAATTGAAAAATGTCGTTATTAGGAATAAAATTATAAGAACCAAAATTGTAGAAAATTTAATTTCAAACAACTTTTGTAATAACTATTTTTCAGTAAAATTAAAAATAAACGAGTTATTCAATCAACAAAAATCAACCTTTAAATTCAAGATGGCGGATGACGCAACGGGTCTGGTACCCCGGGAACCTAAATTTGGACTGCCGTGACCCCCTAAAGAATTCCGAAGAAAAATTGCCAGTGAAAATTTTTGCAATGTCAAATCCTAATTCGACTGGACAATTAAAAAATACAAATAAGCAAAATCATCCAATTCTGTTTCAATTATTCAAAATCATCAGGCGCTTGTATTTAAAAAATAAAACAAACTAATTCAAGTGTGGGTAACATTGAACAGCATTTCAATGCTTTCACTTATTAACATAATATGACGTGTCATTTCTTTCTAATATACATAACAATAAAGGTTAGAGAAAGATAGGTATAACTTTGAAGAATTTGGAAGATGAAAAATTAGAAATAGCGCCTTAGACCATGATTAGAAATGTCGATATCATAGCAAAAAGATATTTAAAAATTAAGATATTTTAATTGATTAAAAAAAAATTTTTTTACATAAAAAGGAAGTAGTTTTATTTAAAGAATCAAATGCTAATTATTATTTTTTTATTAAAATCTACAAAGCCATGATATCGACGAAGAGATTCAGTTTTTGTCATTTTTAACGTTTTTTTAACCGCTCAGTCTTATGACGTTATGTATTTATTTCAGGACCACACCATAGATAAGATAATTCTACTGAAACTCGCTATGTATTGTCTGTGTACTGTTTCTATGAGATTATAATTAAATGACTGACATTTCTATTTATTTTTAAATATTAAATTTCATCAAAATGAATTAGAAGAACTTTCTTATCTATGATTTTTTACGCCCCATACATTTAAAAAATATAGACAAATATTACGTTTTATAAGCAGATTCAGTTCCACTTCTGAGTAAAGGCCTCATACGGTAAGATTTTAGATCTTTACCCACCAAACATTTTGCGTAAAGTAACTCAGAGATTAGCTTTGAGGTTTCCAACAAGATCATAATAACAAGTCAACTATCGGTTTAGCGTTATATAAATCTAATATGTATGGGGTCGTATCGGCCCCAAGTCAACAATTTACTCGGGCTTCAGGCGGTGCCACTGAACGATGGTCTGTCGTGGTTTGGTGATCATGTCCTGCCAGTGCTTTGTTTCTGTTGCTCCGGAGCCGTTTTTGCCTGAAAAAGTAGAATTAAAATTGAATAATTTTTAAACTAAAAGGCTTCTTTTAGTGGTGTGGTTTATTTTCTTGAAAAATTGTATACGTTCACACGATGATTTAACTCTCATATGGTATTTTCAATCTTTTCCGTCCCAGATTTTTGAAGGAAATGGGCAGGGAATAACTGTACCAGATGAACAGACGGATGTAACGATGCTGTTTTTATCGATTATGTATGTAGCTTTGAAAATTATGACATTATAGATGTTCAATTCAATTTGTTAGAAGCTTTAAATATTTATTACACAGAGTAAATATTTCGCATATAAAGTGAGACAAATGTTACAAACACGTACTAATGTAGATTTTATAATATTTAAAAAATACCTACCAGCCAATAGTATTCTACCAATCAGCTCGTTCCGTCCGATATTGTCGAAATCCATAACCTGAACGTCGAGAGAGCATTCTCTGATTTTCTCCCAAGGTACGTTGAATGAGAAGGAGTCGTTGAAGACTGGATTCAGTGTGCATTTAAAGACAGCTGTTTTGCGTTTCTCTATACGTTTGTCCCCAAATTGCAGCCACACTTTTACGTAAGGGTCTGAAAAATGAAATCGTGGATGTGATTAAATAGGGTTTTTGAAAATTTGCCTATCTACCAGGGTTTTTGAAAATTTGCCTATCTACCATCTTAAATAAAACTATCTTTTCGGATTATTTCGCGGATTTATTTTGATTTTTGGTTCCCGACGTTTCGAATGCTTTACAGCAATCATGGTCACGGGAGAGACAGTAGTTTTATTTAAAATGTCAAATATTCGTGTAAATCTAAGAAAGTATTATATCTACCATCTGTTTATTCCTCTGCTATTATTAAAGGAAATTATTGAAATAGATTATTTTTATATATATATATATATATATCATGTGTTTTCCTATACTTTTTCATTTGGTATATTGCAAAGTGAGTATAATGAAATAAAATCAGGGCAAATCTTGAGTAAGGACAGTAGAGGAAGTGTTTTCGTGAAAATTCATTAAGAACAGTAAAAAAATTGACATGAAATATTCATAGTAATTACTTCTACACATAACTTTTTATCTATTAATTCTTATGAATTTTTTTCTTAAATATTTCTAAAAGTTTTTTTTATCAAATTTCAGATTTATATCATACTTTTATTCCCCTAACAACCATTAATATGATACGCATCGGCTCAAATAACCGAGTTCCAAATAAAATGTTTAATTGGAGTCGAATTCAGATAGTCTTGATTTATGAGAGTTAGTTGAAATGTGTGAAGTTTTAAAATATATCTATGCAGATAAATAAAATTGGAGTGTCTGTTTGTAATATTAAAATAACCGCGTTTTACTAAATGCATATGGATGTATACACGGTACATATACCAAAACATTTTTTTTTATAATTGTTGTCAGTCCGTCTGTCTGTCTATTTGTTCCAGCTCTGAAATGGCTGGACCGATTTTGACGGGACTTTCACTGGCACATAGCCGATATAATAAGGAGTAACTTAGGCTACTTTTATTTTAGAAAAAATAATAGGGTCCCACGAAAAAAATTAAAACCAAATTAATTAATTAATTTTGTTTTGGGAAGCAACTTAGGGACGAACTCGAGCGAAACGAGGGTGAGTCGCTAGTTTTAAAATAATAGTTAAATATAATCTGTTACAAAAATACTCAGAGATGCGTATCATGAGCACACGATTTTTTTTTATCACACATTTTGTTGGATATTCCGAAAACCATATTATGGTGTACTAGAATATATGGATAATTTTGCCTTTCACTTTCCTGCCAAAAAGAAATATGCATAATATGTATGCAATATAAATTATATTAAAAAATCACATCAATCTATTGGTTCACGTACGGACATATTAGTAAAAAAACCAAGTAAACTATCACATTTAAAATGTGTGCCTAGTCTTATAAATTCGTGCACAATCGGTTATGCTATAAGTAATGTAAATTGTAATTCATATAACATATTTGAATATTACCAAGGGGTGTAGCAGACCCCCAAATGATAGATGACGGGTTTTCGGGTCTCAAATGGCTCTTTCTGTTTAGTGTATGGGCAGTGGGATTGGTCTAAGTAGAGTCGTATATGTTTTCTTGTAACTTGAATTGAATTATCGTTATCTATACATATAATAAAACTGTAGAGTTCGAATGTCTGTACGTATAAAAGAAATGCTAAAAACCGAGACAAGGGGATGTAAGAAGAGAAATAGAACAAATCCAGATTTTTGTACGAGCTAATCTCCGAAACCGTGGGACCGATTGAAATGAAATTTTGCATGGTGGTACCTCATATGCCCGGTCAATATCTTAAATACTTTTCATCCCGGAAAATTGAAGAGTCCCTGT
Organism: Fabriciana adippe; assembly: GCA_905404265.1. NCBI lineage: Eukaryota > Metazoa > Arthropoda > Insecta > Lepidoptera > Nymphalidae > Fabriciana > Fabriciana adippe. Next base: position 3,500,994 of record FR990010.1, read on the forward strand.
GGGATAGTTAAAAAACTATAGTAACTTATACAGCTTAGCACAGAAAAACTACTGATTGGATTTTAATGAAAACATATAATAATATAGTTCATACATCAGAATAACAAATAGGCTACATTTTATCCCGGAAAAATATACAGTTATCGTGGGATAGATTTGTTTTTGTTTGTCTAGAGGTGAACACGAGCGAAGCGAGAGTGAGCCGCTAGTTTAAAATAATTTCATTTTAGGCCACTATTAATATACGACTTTATATCACCCGATATACACTCAAAACGAAATAGGGCCAACCTCGATACAAACTAAAAAATAGTTTATAATTAACTACTGAGGTAGTTCATTGTAGTTTGAAGTGGAACACCATGAAGCAGTTTATGAGTCCATATTTAATATTTAAAGTGAAAACTTTAATGTTTTTCTAAGTGAGTAGAAAAAAAAGTCAGTTTTATCATGTTAAATTTTTATTTATTACCCGACTGAAAGCAAGGTAATGTTATGTACAAGCAAATCCTAAATCAAATATGATTTCAAGAACATTTTAGTTAAATTTATTAATCGCATCTTTTTTTTACATTTTTGAACTAAAAGATAGAATATTGCTATAATATTCTATAAGGAGATTTGTGGTACAAAATAATTTTGATTGTAGCATGTTAATTTGAATCTTAAAACTATAATATGAGAACCTAAAGCTTTATCGTTTGACTACTTAAACTTTTGTATAATTTAATACAAAACAACAATTTAAGTAAAACTAACCGACATCTAAACAAATTCATATCTACTAATGTTATTAATGTGAAAGTAACTGTCTGTTTGTTACCTATTCACGTTTAAACCGCTGAACCGATTTCGATACAATTTGGTAAGGATATAGATTGCATTCTGGGGATGGACATAGGCTACCTTTGATTCCCTTTGATGTTATATTAAAGTATTTTAAAAAATATATCTAAATTATATCGGAGACTAGCGAATTACCCTTGCTTCGCTTGGGTACGTTTTAAATTTTTTGAGCGAAACCCTAATTCTTTTTCTAAAATAAAAGTAGCCTAAGTTACTCTTTATAATATCAGCTATCTGCCAGTGAAAGTCCCGTTAAAATTGGTCCTGCCGTTTTGGAGATTACCCGGAACAAACAGACAGACAGACAGACAAAAATTTTAGAAATTGTGTTTTTCTTGTAAGTATCGTATATAATTATTCCATATGCATTTAGTATAAAGCTGTTATTTTGATATTACAAACAGACACTTCAATTTTATTTATCTGTATAGATGTAACTAATGCCATCCTATTAACAGTTTTGGAATTTTTTGCCTCTGTCTGTTATATAACTGCCTCGTTAGTCGTTATGTCTCACGTTTAGCATATTCGGCTGCAGGACTTGATTAGCTGCTTTTTTAGTTCCAGGCTAAGTTATACTTTTTGGATTAATATATATATATATATATATATGAACTCGCTTCCCGTTTTTACAGAGCGAGCGCATTACCACTTTGCCACCACTATCTGGATCTGGTACTAAGAACTTTAAAATCCTACCTTTAAAAATATTAAGTAAATTATAGTTCATACACTACCATTAACAAAAAGGCTATAATTTGTAATACTATGTCAAAAATGTTAAACATAAAAGTTTTCATACATTAAATCTCCATTTGTCTGGACATTATGAAAAATGACTTAAATTAAACTTGCAAAATGGCTCATCCTTATTATTTTACTTATGTATGGAAAAGTGTAAACCCTTTTTAATGGTATATATGAATAAAATGTAATGTTACATATATTTGCAACTGAATTTTATAAATTTAAAAAAACCTTACGCCATTTTGTTTTTTTTTTTCAGTTTCTATAGAAAAATATTCGAACTCCTTTTTAGAAGTACACACAAATTGGCATTTTTGATATCACATTTAATTTTATAACACTCCTACTTATAGTTTTATTTTAGGCTCAGGCTATTTGAAAATAACATATAATTAGTAAAATGTATTAATTTAAATATTTAAAATACAATCTAGCCGTTGACTTTTTATTTTTTCTATATCACGTTTTTTTAATTGTTTATATGATTTAAAATATTTGTATTTATATTAAAATTACGAAGGAAGCCAAAAATATATAATACCAAATATATAATAGTATAATACTAAACAATAGAATGAAGCAGCACAACTTCGAAAGTAATCAAAGTTAGTTGTATACGTCTCATTAATTATACTACAAAGGCCCTTACATTTAGTAGATGAAAATTCTAACACTTATACAAACTAAATGGAGTAATGAGATTACAAAAATTTTCTTATTTGGCGTATTTTCATTAGAACTAGCTTTTAGTATACGGTTTCGTCTCTATCTATATATGTTTTCAACCCCTATACGAGTACATGACCCCTGCTTTATACAGAAGAACGTATGTATATAGACCTGGAGAGGGGATTATGTGTTTTTGTACGCTTCGATGTTAGAATAAAACTAACGACTTACTCTTGCTTCGCTCGGGTAAGTCTTTCAGTGACTTTTGTATTTATAATATTACTTGCGATTCACCCTCGCTTCGCTCGGGTTCGTCCCTAGATTGATTCCCCATATAAACTTTCATCCCCATTTTCACCCCCTGATTCCCGGGATAAAAAATGTCTTATGCCCTTCCCAAGGTCTCAACTTATCTTCTTACCAAATTTCATCTAAATCGGTTCAGTAGATCCAGAGATTACCCCGTACAACCTCACAAACTTTACCTCTTTATAATATTAGTGTAGACAAAGAGGTAGCGTCAACTTTCGACAAATTTCATCTCTAACAGCAACCTATGTGTTACTCCAGATAATACATACATTACTCATACTAAATTTCATCCAATTCCGTCCAGCCGTTTCGGCGTGAAAGTGTAACACACATACACCCACACATATACACAGTAGTGTGATACTTTCGTAGCTTTACTCGAATATTTGACATCTGTATACATATAATAAAATTGTAACTAAGCTTCTGTACATTAAATATTTTTTGGAAAATCTTATTGAAATAAACATTATTATCGATAAAGAGACCGACTATAGTTTTTAGATTTTTTGTCGGTGTGTATATGATATGTGTATTCTTATAGACTCCAAAACGGCTGGAGCGATTTTGACAAAATTTTCAGGCAATCTTCAGAATAGCCCAGCAGATGATCCTGTGAAGTTTGGTAGAGAAGTTTGGACGTGGATAATGCTAGTTATTTAACATACCTGATTTTCCGTTGATGTCCTTTGCTTTCAAGTTTCTAGCTTTAAGTAGAGCCAGTGTGAGGACACTATTGCTTGGATGATAGCACAGAGATGTCAGTAACTCCCCGCACTTGTCTTTGGCCGGTGGTTTGAGAGCTTTCCAAAATGATGGTTTCTCACTTAAATCAACCTGAAAGGTACAAATTTTATGAATTCTCTAATGTTATCTTATAATATTAAATTAACAATTCTTGTACTATATATATAAACTAGCGACTTACCCTCGCTTCGCTCGGGTGCGTCCCTAGGTGCGTTTTAATTTTTATGAGCGAAACTCTCATTCTTTTTCTAAAATAAAAGTAGCCTAAGTTACTCCTTATAATATTAGCTATCTGCCAGTGAAAGTCTCGTTAAAATTGGTTCAGCCGTTTCTGAGTTTTACCGGAAAAACAGACAGATAGACAGATTTTTTTTTAAATTGCGTTTTTCTTATAAGTACCGTATATAATTCCATATGTATTTAGCTGTTATTTTGACATTACAAACGGACACTTCAATTTTATTTATTAGTATAGATTTATTTCACGTATGTCGGAAACGGCTGTAACGATTTGGATCAAATTTTGTGTTTAGATAAAGTTTTGCATTTTAACTTAATCTATATAAATAAATGTCTTCTCCGAAAAAACACAATTTTATATAAAAAAAATAAAACGCCGAGCAAAGGTGACTGACCGACAAGGCCCAGGTACTTGGGAAAAAAGTTTAATTAAAGTTTTCAGTCAGTCAGTTATTAAGTTGAAAAATCCAATTACCTGACACAACGGCAAGAAAACTTCACCGATGGAGTCGTCTCGAGAGAAGCGATCGTAGTCGAACACGTGGAGGTGGAGCACCTGGAATAATATTAGGATTTTCATTTGCAAACATTTGAATTGTTAATTTTTACTTTTAATTAAATGTCAGTATGTAAGTCGGTAATGAAGTTACCACCGGCTTGAAAGGCAGTTTTGCTGAGGAGAGGTGGCGAAAAACTGAACAGTTGCTATTTGAAAATGATGTTTTTTTTGTAATATCTACATCAGTTTTGTACTTTTCCTATGTATACGTTTCAACTAAAATAAATAAAATACTTTGTATCTGAATTTATAGGTCAGTTCTAAAACATTCAACCCCTTGTTCAATAAACAAAATTCCGCACAGACATTACTAGGTTATATAAGAAATCTTTGTTGTTTATAGCGGAATCTTTACTAGGACGAGATTACGAATCGTAATTTAAATATTGTGAAAGCACTTTTGAAGGACAAAAGAACGTAGAAAATATAAGTAGAAAAAAATATTTACTTTTATTCGTTTTAATTTTGACTTGAATGTTACATAGCGACTCACCCTGCTTCGCTTCGGGTTCGTCCCTAGATAAAAACACATCTGTCCCACGGGAATCGTACATTTTTTCGGGATGATATATGGCCTAAAGCCTTCGTCAGTTAACAGGCTATCTAATGCAATAAGAATTTTTCAAATCGGATTAGTAGTTCCTGAGATTAGCGTGTTCAATGAAACAAACAAACAAACTCTTCAGCTTTATTATATTAGTATAGATTAATTTAAGTTATTTAATAGAAATAGTTCCTATCGTTTCAAGATTTAGTGGTAGCTCAGTGGTAACGTGCTCGCTTGGGAAGCCGAGTGAAGCGGGTTCAAATCACTGGTCGCACCGCAACCGTACCTGTCATATTTTCATGCGAATCATTTCTTACAGTGAATGAAAGCATCATGAGGAAATCTGCAGGTTTGACAGAATCGCACAAGTTTTCGAAAGGCTTGTGGCAACCCGCACTTGGCCAACTGGTGAAATATGTGAAATATGGGTAGATCCCTCTTATTGCAAAGGGAGGCCCGTTCCCAGCAATGGGATGTTAAAAAAAGGTCTGAATACAATACACATGTGTCATGGCAGCCAACATAAATATAAATAATCAATTAGAGATCCATAATATAAATAAAATCAAATGTAAAATTCTCGTATCTGGCTGAAATCACTAACTTATGACGACACAGAACGACTTATAAATTATAATCACAATTAAATGCATACAGACACACATACACCACACACATCACGCATATATATACAAACGTACATAAATACAATTTCTTCTATTTTTGATTATCCTACCTTCTAGTATTATAATCTACTAATTTCAGTTACCGTTAACTATTTGGTCTTAATATTATAAATCTAGAGGAAACTAACGGTGCTCGTAATACAGGTTTTCCTAGTACGAACTCCTAAGCACTCTTTCTGGATAATTTTGTATTGTCTTAAGCAAAACATTCGTGTAAAGAGTATAACTGCCTCGGTGGTGTAGTGGCTAGCATGTACGGCTGCACATCCTGAGTTCCTGGGTTCGAGTCCCGGGTCGGGCCAAGTTTAGTTACTGAGTCTTTCTGTATAGTAAGCCTCAGTAACAGCCCGGAGTTGGGAAGTTGGCGGTGTTTCACCCCCGTGCCTCGGAGAGCACGTAAAGCCGTCGGTCCTGCGCCTTAACTCTCACCGGTCGTGTCGAATAGTCGTCCCACCGGAGTATGAGAGTGACAGGAATAGAGAGTGCACTTGTGTCTGCGCGTACATTTGTGCACTATAATATCTCCTGCGCAGTTGGCTAGTCTCAATGAGATTGGCCGCCGTGGCCGGAATCGGTCAGGAGGACATTATTATAATTTTGGAACCTGATATTTTGCTACAAATAAACGATTATTATTATTATTAACATGAAAAAAAAACTTACCCGACTTTGCAGCTTTTGTATGGGGAATCCTTCGAAGTAGAAGGTTTCGTTCCACCTAGGGTTCAAGGTGCGACGTTTGATCTTTGTTTCCAGCCGATGTTTCTTGTCCGGGAGGAGTGTGACCCTCACGTAGGGGTCGGAGGTCCCGCTTAAATCCTTCGCGGGTAGTTCCTTGCCCTATTAAAAATATTATTAGCATATTATTATGGTTTTATATTTAACTATACGACTTACCTTCACTTTCCTAAGCGAGTCTCTATTGGCTTTTTGCGAATTCATATAAAAACATCGACTTTTCTTTATCTATATATTAATAAGTGAAGAGAAAACTTTGAACCCCTTTTTAAGCACATTGCACGTACGGAGGAGTATGAGATTTGGCATAGTTAAAGTTTATATAGAGAAGGACTGCAGAAAGCCAAAATTAATTGACTTTCTTTTACACGCGAATCCGCTCGCGTATTTTATTTATACTATATAATTACTTCACTGCTAAATGATGTAGTATGATGTTAGGTAACCTTTATCAATATTATACGAGTACTTACATAATATATAGGTGAAAAGTTTATCTGTCTATACGTGCAAATCTCTGAATCTATGGGCTCGTTTGAAAATTCTTTTGGATTTTATAGATTATCTATATAACTTTGAAAAAAGAACCTCAATATCGATCAAATTTAATGAATTATGGTTGATTTTCAACCACGAAGTAATCACTAGTTAATATAAAACCCTTAACATGTTTGTAGCATCTTTGAACAAAGTAACAGCGCCATCTTTTGACAAATTTTATTACTAGCAGTAGCTTATATGTTATTCCAGATCTGTGTACTAAATTTCATCCGAAACCGTCCCGCCGTTTCGTGAAAGAGTAACAACGCAAACGCACACAAATGATACTCTAAATATGGTTCTGGTGATATTTTTGTTCTTTGATTATTATTTACTAGCGGCTCACCCTCGCTTTACTCAGGTTTGCCTCTGGGAAAACAAAAACAAATCTATCCCACTGTGAGTCGCTAGTATTTTTATAATTTTAATATGATTTAGTTTATTTACACTAATTAAATTCTTAACACGAGCAAGGGTTTGTCCAAAACGAACGTTAGCCGTCACGGCTGGAGAAAGTTATATTTAACCATTAAATTAAGTAATTCAAAAACGTGAGTGACATATTAATGTTTAAATTATATTATTTTTGCTTTAGATTTAAAAATTAAAAAAAAATATTTATTTATTTATGTAATACGTGAAAACCATGTTCAATCTAATATTATAAATGCGATTGTTTGTATGATGTCAATTTTATTACTTTTTCATTTTAGTTGTCATTAGCGAGGTGGATCACTTTTGTTGGAGGTGTACCATGTGTGTTGTTCCTGCTACAGAGTAGACCGTGGGAGCAACCCCTTGATTGTGTGGTCTTCTTCAGCAGACCTGCTGTCGGGGCGTCGTGGTTGGGCGCGTAAGCGATCCTACGACGCCTCATTAAGACGGGGGAGGTTCTATTGGTTTTTAATGGGTAATACTGGCTTTTTTAGCCGGTGAATACACAATACACAATTACCTGTATGTAAGTACCTAAATAGAATACGAAAATGCATTTCTTAACTTAAAAAAAAATCCGGACAAGTGCGAGTCGGACTCGTCCGCCGAGGGTTCCGTACAAATTTGTAGGAAATCTGTTTACATCACAAGTAAAGGGAAAATCCGAAAAATAAAAAAAAAGTTGAAAATTTGGTACTTAACTTATTTCGCGAAAATCTAAATTTGCCTATATCTTTTTATCCTGTTGACTCAGGACCTTGATTTTTATACACCTAATAGTGACTATAAACCTTAGTATCTGGTATAAATTTCAACTTGCTAGGTCCACCCGTTCTTGAGAAAATCGGTGGTGACACACGAAAAGACAGACGGACAAGAGAGTGATCTTATAAGGGTTCCTTTGTTGACCTTATGAGGAACGGAACCCTAAAAAAGAAAAAGGTCATGATCTATCTTTGTACTAAATTTCATCCAAATCCTTTCAATCGTTTCAGTGAGGTGTAACAAATATACAAACAAACTTTCGCATTAATATTAATAATTTAATAATTAATAATTTAATTAATATTAATAATTTAATTAATACTAATAATTTAATTAATACTAATAATTTAATTAATATTAATAATTTAAATTAAAAGAATAGAGTCGTGTTCTATGAACCATATACCAATTTAATTTACGCTAACAAATAAAAGCTGTTTATTGGACATGATGCGTTAATTTTATTCTGATTAAAATATGAATGGGATTAATTAATTACAATTTTATTCAGATTAAAATGTATTATGTCAACAGGAATATCTTTATTTTCAAATTTATTCGGACCCTATTTCACTGAACGTGCTTTAGACGACCGCGGATGTGGCTACCACCGGCTAAATTTTCATCATTATCTATAATTAGCGGAACCTGCGGCTACGCTCGCGTTCAATACACAAAAAGATAAACTCTTTAGCTTTATATTATACAGCCATTCATCGATATGTATTTATTTATAGAAACAATATTATTATTGTTCATATAAAAATACTAAAATCGTGATTAAAATATGGGGGAGGAGGCGGGGTATGGATGGGGGGGGGGGGGAGAGGGCTGCGGTGGTAGGAGAGTGAAAAATACTTTTTGATCTATTCTCATACCTACCAAATATACAAACATTTCCCATTCCCCTCGCTTTTTGCAAGCAAGCTTAAGAAATAATTTAAAAATATTTAAAAACTTAAAAGAGCTGAAATTCTCACCGACTCTACTCAGCAGAACTGCTTTCCGCCGGAGAAACTTAACAGTTGCTCTTTTAGATATCGAGTAAATTTTTTTAATAAAATACTAATATAATAAATAATTATTAAAAAAATACACTTATAAGGGATAATTGTTGGTAGTTGGTATTATATATATATAAGATTGTTTTTATATTTATGTTCGCTTACTTGGCCTCTGTAATGCGTCAATGATATAAGTGGTAATTTTTACGTAAATATTGTTTTTTGCTCCATATATATTATATTGTGTAAAGTTTTTACTCAAATAACTCTTGGAACTTGTGTAGTGAATTTGTCAATTTGTTTTATTTCTCGTGAAAACTCGATTATTTCTTTCAAGACTGTTAATTTCAATACGTGATGGCTGACCGTTGTACGTCAGTTGATACATTCACATACATAATATTATATAGGGTGATTATACTCAAAGTTTAGTGGGTTCGATTATCGGATGAAAGAATTTTCCAAAATTTGTTTATGCTATAATAATAATAGAAAAGAGCTCCGCGAGAAAGTTGGCGAAAGAGTAACTAACTTAAATCTTAACGAGACTGATACGTACTTGGTAAATAAGGGATAAAGGTGAGATTAGGGTATTAGGTTTTGAGGCTTAGGCTAGAAAATTAAGGGCTTCTACAGACATATAGAAAAATAATGGTGTAAATATTTTTGACGGAACCTTCAAATCCCCATTATCTAAATTCATCGTCATTTTTTTTTCTTCATAATAAGGATAAATGAAAAGAAAACAGCGAATGTGGGCAAATAGAAGTTAATTTATGGACAAATATAAGATATTTGAAGACAAAGATCCCATATGAAAAGGATTACAATAAATGAACTCGTTACGTTTTAATATTTTCTTCGAAGATGGAGAGTATTATCTTAATTTCTGTAAAGCATTCAAAACGTCAGAAAAATCAAAATAAATCCTTAAAAAACATCCGAAAAGATAGTTTTTTTTTTAAATTCATAATAAGAAAAAGCTAAAAGAGAACAGCGAATGTGGACAAATATAAGTTAATTTCTATGTTATTAAATCACTAGCGACTCACCCTCGCTTCGCTTCGGGTTCGGCTCTAGACAAAAAGAAATCTATCCTAAGGGAACCGTACAGTTTTCTGGGATGATATATAACCTATAGCCTTCCCCAGTTAACGGGCTATCTAATGCAAAAAGAATTTTTCAAATTGGATTAGTAGTTCCTGAGATTAGCGCGTTCAACCAAACAAACAAACAAACTCTTCAGCTTTATAATATTAGTATAGATAAGGCCTTGATGTTGTTAAGGATGTTAATCATGGGCCGGTCGTTAACGGGCAGGGGACTGTGAGAGTCTTACTAAGCTCATTAAAACCCATAGGAGGATCCTATCGGCGTGTTAGTGGGATGTTGAAAAGATCTTTAAGCATTAACGTCTCAATCAATCTTAGAGTATTAAATGAGCAATTCATGTGTATATTATCCATACTTCCATCTTATTATTATAAATGTGAAAGTGTGTTTGTTCGTTCGTTCGTTCGTTTGTTTGTCTTTCTTTCACGTCGAAGGGAGTGACGGATTGGCGTGATTTTTTATGTGGAGATAGTTGGAGTGCTGGAAAGTGACATAAGCTACTTTTCAACAGGACTCTACTCATTTCTACGGGAAAACACGCTATATGATATATAGTCTATCTATTCCATAGTAACCGTTAAAACGTACCTAGGAACGAACCCGAGCGAAACAAGTGTGAGCCGATAGTATGTATATAAATCTATTACATGTATCTGGGAAACGGCTCTAACGATTTGGATAAAATTTTGTCTTTAGATAAGGTTTTATTTTTTAAGTTTATGTTTTTAGGTTTTTTTTTCTGAAAAAAAAAAAACGCAATTTAATATTTTTTCTTAAAACCGCTAAGCGAAACTCGTCCAGGTATTATTTATAAAATTAGACAAGGTATACTGTTGCACATTACTTTTTATTATAGTTTATCAAGAGTAGTAGTTACTTTCTGCGGCACCTGCCAAAATAAAATTACTAAAAAATGTAAATGACAGATCTAGGGTTGCCAACAAATCTTCGGCGAAATAAAGTATTTTTCAAAATTTGCTATACAAAAGATAGTAAGTACACTTCAAAAAAATATAGAAATTTATGAAAAAAAAAAAACAAAAAATAGACAAAGATATATATGTTATTATTTTTTTTATAAAACCAATTTTTTTTTAAATTTTTTGTCTAAAATAAAAGTGTCATAATATGCCTTATTACGTTCATTTTTTAAATCAATGTAAATTAAAAGCTCGTTTTTTATTAATGAGACACTACTTCTGTTTCTTTCTTCTTTTTAAAATGAAGGATTTGTTTGTTAGATTTCGGTGATGAAAATATAGTGTCTTTGCGTACTATATATTTCTTCAACAGTATATACTCGTAGTACACAGACCCGACATATAGTACAATACTATATATTATACTGCGGTTGGCAACCCTAGGCAGATCATTTCAATGTGCTTTTATTTCGGCGTAAAACGTAAATTGTAAAAAAATTATGGTCAAATTTCATCAATTTGAATTTTAAACAAAAGTTATAAAGTTATCGTGCAGGAAAGATTCCTACTTAACTCTAAAACGTCTTTATTTGAGTTAGAGAGTGTACTGAGAGTGATGAACCTAAAATAAATATCAAACAAGTGGACGACACGTTTGGCTCAGTTTGTAGTGATCTTACTTGCTGTGCCAGGGGTCGCGGGTTTGAGTCCCGCGGGGAGAATTCATTTGTGTGGTGAATACGAATGTTTGTATTCGAGTCATGGGTGTTTATATTTGTTGAATGCGCTATAATAATTTTGTTTAAATAAATAAATAAATATTTTGGGACATTAACACATAGCACCATTTAGTTTTATGGTAAGCTACGAAGCCTGTGTTATGGATACCAGATAGTTGATACACTACACATAATATAACTTTAAATACGTACATATTGTAAATATAAACACCCATGAGTGGAGTACAAACATTCGTGCTCATCACATAAATGAATGCCCCCAGCGGGACTCGAACCCGCGACCGCCGGCGCAGAAAGTACTACACTACAAACTCAGCCAAACGTGCCTTTTATATAAAAAAAAAAAAATACTTTAAAATTGGTCGAGGAGTGCAACCACAAACACCGTGAGATATTTATATATATTAGATTATTGTCACTAGAATTATTTTTTGCCCATCTGTATTATAATTTCTTGTTGGAACGCAATATTCACCGCTTACAGGCAGTCTCCTTGTAAGGATGGGACTTTTGTAGAAGAATAACTAACTCGATATCGTATTAAAACAATTTGGAAAAAAATACCTTAGTCTTGATAGAAACTACTAAAAGCAATTTCTTGAAACTATATTTTTTTATTTAATAAATATTATCTAACCTATTTAAAATGTACAATTTTTTAAGACTATGGTTGGAGACGTAACTTCCATTCCTGTTTGAAATGAATCTTTGTATTTCCCATACAGATAACATCACAACAGACAGAAGTAGGCGTCAACTGTCACCATCATTATTGTCTAAATAGTTTTACTGTGAATTTGAAGGCCTTGATCATTTATACACAAAAACTCAAGATACTCAATTAGCTTTTCAAAATTGTCTTCAAAAAGAAGTGCACAACTCGTAATTGAATTGCGTGTTTTTCAAACCTTTTTTCTTATTTGTTTTTCGGATGACAGAGTTAAAACACACTTTGTTTCGTTTAAAAAAGTACTTTATGTAGTGTACGTAAGTTCGTATTTGTGTTTATAGAACTTTCGATTTTGACTTTTAGGCTTTGATTTGACTTAACGACACATGTCAACGCCACTTTTTGAAGAGATATTTGTTTGGAATTTGGATATTTGTTTTTATATATCAACTAGCGGCTCACCCTCGCTTCGCTCGGGTTCGTCCCTACTTACGTTTTAACGTTTAGTAGAGATTTCTCAGAGATGAGATATTTTCCCGTAGTAAAAAGTATCCTATATGTTGACCCGGATAACCCGCTATCATCAATCAAAAATCAAAATCCCTCCAGTGATTTTTCCGTGATGTGGTAACAGACAGACAGACAGACAGATAGACAGAAAAAAATCTAAAAACTATAGTTTCGGTCTCTGTATCGATAATAATGTCTATTTCAATAAGATTTTCCAAAAAATATTTAATGTACAGATTCGGCTTAGTTATAATTTTATTATATGTATAGATGGCCTTGCTTTAAACATGATGTTATATAAATATAATCATTCTAATTTTGTAAAAAGATAAAAATATACAAACTGAGTGGCTGTAAATTGAATGTAAATATTTATCAAAAACATATATAACTTGTATGTGGGAAGAGTCTTATTTATTATGTCAACAGTTGGAGACAAAGTTGGTTTTTTCCTTGGAATAAAACGCCAACCTATCTAAACTAATATTGTGAAACTGGAGGGATAATTTGATTTCTATTTTGCTTAAACGCGCTTTCTATTGATCTTCCAGTGAGATTTGAAAATCTCTTTTTGAATTTTATTGCCTAGTCATTAAGGAAGAAAGAAGCTATCTAATATCCCTCCCAATGTGCGTTCACCTTATCGTTGTGGGTGAATGAGCCCCTCATTAGTGTCAAAAAAAATGCCCAAAACGCACTAGGAGGCGATCCATCTCGGTGAGTGTTGTGCCATGTGGGTTGCTCCTGGTACTTCTCTGATAGCAGAGTAGACCGTTGGAGCAATCCTATAGTTGTGACCTGCTTCGGCAGACCTACCGTCGGCGCCGCGTAGCTGAGTGCGTAAGCGATCCTGCGACGCACCATTAAGACGGGAGAGGTTTGGTTGGGTTTTAGTAGGCAGTACTAGCTTTGCCAGTGAGTCCCATATAAACACCTGTGTGCAAGCAGGTGGTATGCGTAAATCCATTTCCCAACGTTAAAAGGCTATCTAACATGACTCATATTTTTATCCTATTAATACGATACCATGGGATAATATTTTTAATTTAATGTTATAACACTTTAGATCTCTACTAATCAGTGAATGGTGCAGCTAAGTATGGTAATATGAAAAACAAAAAACAATTTCATACGTGTTTTAGTCTGTGGAGAAAAAATTCCAAAACAAATAATAATTACAGGTACGAATCGTGAACAAAATTTTTAATGATCTATTCGGTAGAATCAGTCTTTAGTTAATTATTTACTAACTCGTCTATTGGACGCTGTGTAATATCATTCGATTACTGTACATTTTTAGGTGTTGGTTAAAATCGACCTATGAAAATCAATACAGTGGGTTTGCTTTTGATTGAAATGCTGTCAACCCCAAACCCTTGCAGGATTATAAAAAAAAAACCGTTTTCAATATAAAAATAAGTATGACAGACGGGACGCATTACCCCTGTCTCCCCCCACTCACCCCGCACGATTGACTTGTCCAGACGAATTCTTTAGTATTATAATCTTTTACTTCTTACAGACTTCTTTAGAAGAAGACTGTTCTTTTAAGCTGTTCTATTACTTACTTGTATAATCCTTAAAATGAGGGTTGTATTCTGAAAGTCGTACTCCAGGGAGAAGTGTATCTGTCCAACGTTCTCTGACGGCTCTGAGTTGTCGATGTACATATCCACCAACGATATTGAACGGTTCTGAAGAAACGCCATCTGTGAGTTCAAGCGGTGTGGGATTTAACTGACGCTTTGGCGCGTCAGTTAATGTTAGGACACATCTGATAAAGACTAATTTTTAAACATCAGTTAAAAGTTAATTATAACAGTTAAATTATTGGACTATTTTTTTTTATTTTATTATTTTATGTCTTATTTTGTTCAATTAATAATTTTATGTGATGATTTAAAAGTTAGTCCTTAAAATATAGTTGAAACTTTACAAAGTGTTAAGAAATGAGTTCTTTTTAAAGTAATAAGTGCATAAATAATGAATAATTACTGTAAATTAATCGAAAAAATAAGTAAATTAAAATTAACCACTAAATAAAGTAACGTTAGTTTAATGAAATATATTTTTTAGCTTTAATTTTTTTTTATATGACATGTATTGATAATTATTTGTATAATAAAATTGTAAAAAAAAAACTCATTTCCGACAATTTTTTTTTTAAATTAGTGATGTGTCTCGTAACATTTGTATGTCAAAATATAAAGTAATTATTATAAAGCATTATAAATAAACTCTATTCTCTCTATGTAAATCTATGTACCTACTAATATGGGATTATATTATGTGAATATTAAATAATTGAATTATTAAAATTATTGTATATATAAGTCATACCCAAATTGAATATGAAATAACTATATAATATATTATACATATATACTTTATATCGATTAAAGTTTCTCAAAATGTTTTATCAATCGAGATAAATCGATAATTTAATCGATTTGTCTTGATTGATCAATCATTTTGTGAAACTTTAATCGATATAAAGTGTGCAATAAAAATTACAACTTATTTTTATAATACGATATAATAATTGGTATTATTAATTTAAATAAAATATCGATTACAATTGCGAATAATCAATTTAGGTATTTATATTATTTGGACTTACCAAATATCTGTTTTTAATTCACCTTATTAACTTATTGATTAGTAAATATTATGTACAAAAGTTCTAAATGTGTTTCATTATAAATTTTCGTCTACTTAAATAAATAAGCAAAAGTATGGCTAAATCGATAACGTAATCGATAAAATAATATATTTTACAGGTTATGGGAGTGATTAAAAAGTAAGAACGAAAGCGTTTGCTATCTACTTAAACTACGTTATTTGAAGTTTTATAATACATAAACTTGGACAGATTTTTTTATTTTAATGAAATATTACAACTATGAAGATGTAGAAAAAGTATTTAGTTAGTATTGAAAACCGTTAGTCCTTGGTTTTATGGTTATTTAAAGTTAGACTATTTTATGTAAAAATTATATACATATATATATATATATATATATATATATATATATATATATATATATTAATATTAGTTTTTGGTTATAATAATATTATATTCATGCTTTAAAATACCTTAGTATTCGAAAAAAAAAAACAATAAATAACTTAAAAAATAAAGAAATAAACATCTTCCTATGAGGGTGTTTACGAAGTAACCCTTAATGGAGATATAATTTGTATTAAAAGTAGTACATAGTTCTTATGACTGTAGTAAAAATTCGACGTATTCATTCATTTTTAGGCACAATATAGCAACGCCACGTCAATGCATTTATAATACATAATATCGTCGTACCTATGATATAAATAAATAAAACAGAAATTTATTTTTTATTTGGCTAATTTTGCAAGGTAATTTTAGGTGAAAAACTTAATTAATCAGAAGTTTTAACTAACAAGTGTTTAAATTAATAAGTTATGTCCAAACGTAAGATTGGTTCAAAGTTAACCCTAAATACATGATGGTGGTGAATTTCTAATAGCCTTAAATTTTTTAGCCTCACCAATGATCCAAAATGCTTAAAAACTATTTAACAAAAAACCTTTTTATATTATGAATTTCATATAAAGGAATAACATTTATTCAATAAAAATTAGGAATAATCCCTGAATCTCAAATCAAATCGATTTTTTTTACTTTGATTTAAAACTACGTATATACTGATAAATAAAGTACTTGTTTGTAATGTCAAAATAACAGATTTTTACTAAATACATATGAAATTATATACTGTACCTATAAGAAAAGCACAGTTTTTAAAATTTTTGTCTGTGTTTGTTTCGGTTAATCTCCAAAACGGCTGGACTGATTTTGACAGGACTTTTACCTACAGATAACTGTTATAAGGAGTAACTTAGGTTACTTTTATTTTAGAAAAAGAATTAGGGTTCTGCTGAAAATATATAAAAGGTATGGATAAGTCGTTAGTTTAATGATAAAGAGCTATTTAACGCAGTAATATATGTAATTATGATATTTAGCAGAACATTGTGTTCTGTATCGCGAGCAGAAACTTACAACAACTATTAATGAATGTTGGTCGCGATATTAAAAGATGAGTCTCACAATGTATTTAGAAGAAAATTATAGTTTAAATTTTCACTCCGACTGCTTTTATACAAATGAGAGTTTGAAAAAGTTACCGAACAATAATCAACTTTGTTGCAGCTTAAAAACAATTACGAATTTGCAACTTCATAGCTTTCTTCGCGGAAAATATTTACTTTTTCCTAGTTTTCTTTATAAAATAACTAGCGACTCACCCTCGCTTCGCTCGGGTTCGTCTCTAGGTTGCTTCTCAAAACAGAATTAATTAATTTGGTTTTAATTTCTTTTAGTGGGACCCTACTTTTTTTTCTAAAATAAAAGTAGCCTATGTTACTCCTTATTACATCAGCTATCTGTCAGTGAAGTCCCGTCAAAATGGGTCCAGCCATTTCAGAGATTAGCCGGAACAAACAGACAGACAGACAGATAAAAAATGTTAAAAATTGTGTTTTTCTTATAAGTACCGTATATAATTCTATATGCATTTAGTATAAAACTGTTATTATGACATTACAAACAGACACTTCAATTTTATTTATCTGTATAGATAAAATAATATAATATAAATAATCGAACATAAGTTATAGTGTGTGGGTACGCAATACCCAAAATTATTATGAGAATTCACAGTTTTTCGTTATCGCTATCGACTTTTTCAGTTAACTATGAGTGAGGTTCAATATCCCATAACGTTTTTTCAATTCTATGCCCATTGTTATTTATTTGGTTACATAAAAATAAATCAGTTTAGTAGATTGGAGAAAATAAACGCTTATAACGGACAGACAGTACGTTGAACTCTTGAAATATGTATAATTAAACACTAGTTAATTTTTAAAATTTGATATAACCCCCCTATTTTTTATGTATTATATTTATTTTTATCTATTTATTTACGCACGTTATTTTTTTAAATTATAAAAATGACATCGAATTGGCAGTTCTTAACTGAAAAAAAAAAAACAGCCAAATGTCATAGGGTTGTAATTTAAAAAATAAGACGCCATTTACATAACTTGATTTAAAGCTATGAAATTTTATGATGGAATTTTAAATTGGCCTTCACTTAACTTGATGACGTCGTGACCTTATAGTGAAAATATTTTTTTATGTACAGACACACAAAATATATTATTTTTAATTAAAAATTAATTAAACGAAACTATACACTGTATATTATTATATTAAGTTGTATTTATTATTTATATTCAGTTTTAATCTTAAAAATTTAATTAATTTAATTTTAAAAATTTAAATTAAAACTTAATATAAATAATTAGTATTATTTACATTAAGTTTTAATGACTTGCACTGTATGCACTTTTCTGCTCTTCTCACTTATTTTAGAGATGTAAGAGATCACTTTTAATGATAAAGCCGCCTTTGCACATCTGTTTGATTGTATTTTTTTCTTGTTAATGTACCATTTTCTTGTGCAATAAAGTGTTATAAAAAAAATAAATAAAAAAATGAAGACACTATACATTTTTTTATTTATTCAATATTTTTTTTTCAATCTATTCAATATTTTTACGTCACTAGGTAAGCCATTAAGGTTATCTCATATCACAAAGGGTACCTGTGTATCAATGTTTATGTCAGCTCTACTTTGTCAACACCGTTATCATTTCGGGTTACATTTTCACTTTTTACCTCAGACCATTATATTTATCTATGTATTTATTTTAGATTTATATATATATATATATATATATATATATATATATATATATATATATATATATAGTTTTTTGCCTTTCGTGAACAAATTTTGGTCCTTCGAGCCAATTGTAAGTTTTTTTAATAAATTTTGACTAATCAAAATTGTTTGAATTATTTATTTATTATAAGTTATTCCTAGGAAAAAATGATATATACTACTATTTGTGACATATTCATATTCTATATTCACTTATACAATCTAATTATTTTCAAATTTAAACAAACCTATTTTACTTCTTTTTATAATAGATTTATGAGATTTAAAAAATGGCTATAAAAAAACCCCTGGATTTTCGATTCCAAGGCGATCAAAGTGATATTAGAAAGTAAATTTTCTTAAAGATAAAACGGTATCTAAGGACAGAACCCAAAAGTTAAATATAAAATTTCTAGGAAAAACTACCCTCAAAAAATTAGTCAAAGCTGCGGTATTACACTTTATTTCACTACCTTACTTTCCATATCAAATACAAGATCTGATAAATTTCGTTAAATATTAAATATATACATTCGAAACCGTAAATGACGATTAAGTTTAAATCGTTGGAATTTACGACCCATCCGCCTATAAAATACACGCTCACTTTTGGGTTGAAATTTGGTCCGTAATCCGCTAAGCCCAAAATTATTACAAGTATGAATATACGAGTATGTATGCATATCATGTAAGGCTTGTAGTACTTTGGTAACTAATTATATGACCTAGAAACAAAATCCTGAACCTTGATCCTAGATATGTAGCTTTAGTGCATAATAATAATAATTGTGATTATTATATACTAGCGACTTACCCTCGCTTCGCTCGGGTTCGTCCCTAGGTACGTTTTAACGGTTAGTGATCCCCATACAAAATAAACAGTTCAGAACTTTTTAATTTTCCAGCTGCTTTTTTTTTGTTTTCGCAAATTTTTTTTTATATTTAAACCACCCCTGACACATCCCCAACAAAACAAAAAAAAAAAAGAATTATTCAAATATGTCCAGCCGTTTTTGAGTTTTAGCGAGACTAACGAACAGCAATTGATTTTTATATATATAGATTGTATTATATACTCGTAGATATGTATTTGTGTAAGTAGAGTATGTATGTATATATATTATATACATAATTATGTATGGTACAGTGCTACAAGGATCATTTGATACTTAGGTGACATTGACATGAGGGCGTGGGTGTGAGGGTTTTTCTTTTATAATAAAAAGACCTTCTAACCTCTCAAACCCCTTCATGTTTTGAGATATTTTTATTGAAATAAAAGCACGAAATATCCACAACAAAAATCAACTCCAACTTCTCTCAAAAGTGACGCTTTACAAGATGGCGGTGTTAGTTCTGATATCCGCCACATGCCAAATGATCCTTGCAGCACTGTATGTAGTATGTATTGTATGGTATTATAAGTAGTGTTTAATTAGCTATTTATTTTTGAGTATATTTTTTCTCTATATATTATTTATACTAGCGACTCACCCTCGCTTCGTTTCGGGTTCGTCCCTAGACAAAAACAAATCTATCCCACGGGAACCGTAAATTTTTCCGGGATAATATATAGCCTAAAGCCTTTCTCAGTTAACAGGCTACCTAATGCAAAAAGAATTTTTCAAATCGGATTAGTAGTTTCTGAGATTAGCGCGTTCAAACAAACAAACAAACTCTGTCTCTTTATAATATTAATATAGTTTAATAGCGATAATTTCCAACTTAATTCACAGATATCATCTTACTACTAACTTACTATCGCAAAATGTACACAAACCTACCTCTTTATATTGGTGAAAATCCGTACAGTGATTTCTGTAGTTTAACCCGAACCTACACAAACAGGGGTACTTTATAATATGTAGTGACTTATTGAGGAAGATTGTAGGTTATCCAATATCACATCACGATCCTTGAAAGTAGAGAATATATAAATAAGCTACGAGTGAAGCCGGATAAGGTAGCGTAAAATAAATCTCATCTATACTAATATTATGAAGCTGAAGAGTTTGTTTATTTGGTTGAACGCGCTAATCTCAGGAACTACTAATCCGATTTGGAAAAATTTTTTTGCATTAGATAGCCCGTTAACTGAGAAAGGCTATAGGCTATATATCATCTCGGAAAAATGCACGGTTCCCGTGAGATAGATTTGTTTTTGTCTAGGGACGAATCCGAAGCGAAGCAAGGGTGAGTCGCTAGTAATTAAAGTAAAATAACTATTATTTTCCAATATTTTTACATCAATAGCTGTGGAAAATCATTAAGACCTTCATTTCATACAACAAATATTGGAGAGTATACCAATTATATTTTCGAGGGCAATATCTTAAGTGTTTATTAAACCTTGAACTAGGCCAGAAATAGTTCAACAACTCAACTACATTATATTTTGTAATTGAAACATACAAAAATTCCAATTTATATTTTAATAATTTAAGTTTTAACTTAAATGTTTTTGAGTTTCAACTCTAATATAATTAATCGAATCGTCTAATATGAACTCAAAACTCTACGCAAATATTTTGGAATGTATCCTTTGAACAAAAGTAATTGTGTAAAGTGTGTGATTTTTTTGACAAAATTTAAACTTTATTATATTTATTGATTTATATGGGAATAAAAATATTTATAAGAAACTATAATTTTAGAATCCAAATATTTACTTATTCTATTCAATTATTTGTTGTATATAGTGAATGTACACATTATTATAAAGCGATTGTATTTTCTTGTTTGTCTGTCTGTATAAAGGAAGTAATCTCGGAATGATAACTCTGAAACTGAAATTTTGAATACTTTCATACATAGAGATCTATCCTACACCTAGCCTTTATGTAAACGTACTAAACAAGCAGAGCCGCGGACGAAAACTAGTTTAACATAAATATATGCTATAAAAAATACTTACTTATCTTACTTATCAGTATATGCTTATATAAAAATCGACAAAATTAATGATGACTTATAGTTTTTTGGTAAATATTTTTATGGGGATTCTAAGCAAGTATACTTTTTGTTTACATCCAAAGTTATAATAAATTCATATTTCACATGTCTGTCCATCTATCACTGCCTAATTCTCTGAACCTCACTCATATTTTAAAGACAAAGGAAAATAAAGCTATAAATCCAAATTTAAATCGCACTTGACCATTCTTTAAGAGGTTCCACCCTCTTTTAAGAGGGGGTTTTAAAGGAAATATTATCTCTCTAAAAATAATTCTAGAATTTAGGATATGAGAGAATTTATAAAAATCTAACCTATTATAAATAAATTATTATAGATTATATTAAAAGTATTATAATTTAAAATATAGCACTATCCCTATCTAAAACTGATTTCATCATAATATATTTTTAATTTCAACCGACTTCCAAAAAGGAGGAAGTTCTCAATTCGACCGTATATACGAGTATGTTTTTATTGATATGTGTAAAATTAAAAATGTGTGTACAAATGCGAGTTTGACTCGCGCATCGAGAGTTCTATTACCAAAAATAAGGTTTTGTTATATTTGTGACATACGGACAGATGGACATGATGAAATATAAGGGTGGCGTTTTTTACCTTTTAGCTACGGAACCCTAAAAAGAGAATAGTTTACCTTATAAACTCTTGCCAATTTAGGGAATTAGTAGTCGAAACGAGGTTGGTTCATTAAGACTATACCCGGTAAATTGCACAAAAGTAAAATGGATTGCAAATTGCCTTCTTCATGCATTTAGAATTCTAATCGTGCAATCTTTAGTTTGTTTTTTTAAACCCAAAAATTATTGTGACGATATGTAATTTTGTTAAGCTATGGTTTACTAAAAAATTACTTATTTGGTTTCAGTCTGACAAAGGTCTATACAGCCTTTGTCTTTTTCTATTACTTTCAAGTTTGCATTTATTAGAAAGAGACAAAGCATGTTATAATTATCTGTAAGCCTTAAAACATCTTAATAGCTTAAAATTATTAATCTTTCATTTTAGTAATATTATTTGTAGTATTTTGACTGTAAAATAAATAAAAATTTGTCTTGTTACCGACAGGTTTAGACCAAAAAAACAATTGCTTGAAAACGTAACGCTATGTGCCTTTTTTGGTGAATGGTGCTATGTCACTAAATCTATCCATGACTAAATCTATTTTATTTGGTGATTCTCATCAAAATCACTCAAGTAATCCAGTTTTATCGTGGCGTTGTGTAGCTTTGCGCTGTTAAACTAAAAAAGCGAAGCGTTCTCCATTTGTGGCATTTTAAAAAAACAAGCTTCTATATTTTATATATTTCGTCTATTTCTTTCATATACAACCTCTTCTACCTACCATTTTTGAAGAAGATAGCATGGAAAAAAATTCCGAAGTTTAGAAAAAGTTTTGCTGGTTGTACACTTCACTCACGTACTCTTACGGCTACGATTAAACGCGGTAGACTAATGAAAAATATCTGAATGCTGTATTACAATATTTGTTATTTTGTACGTCAGTTCGTGACTTCGCGATTCTGTTTTATTTGCTATATAAGTATGCGCTTTAAATAATAAATATTGAAAAAAAATATTTTTGCTTTATATGGAATGTTTGAGGTTTAATGATGGAAGACTTTGTCTCGTCGGTCTAGTGGCTAGTACGTAAGGCTACATTTGGGTGCTCTGGGTAAAAACACATAAAGAACTATGTCTTGAACTATTTATACTATATATTGCATATGTATTCAACCCTTCTTATCGCCCCATTGCTGGGTACAGGCCTCCCTTCAATACGAAGGGGATTAGGCCATAGTCCATCATGCTGACAAAGCGCGGGTTGGTGTATTTAGGTTCCTTTAGACATGTAGGTTTCCTCAGGGTGTTTTCCTTCACCGTAAGACAAGTAATCATGCTAAAAATAATTCGAACATGAAAATACCAGAGGTGCAAGACACCCGGATGGGTGGGGTTTGGAGCCCGTTTCTTACTTTAGGTTACCACTGCCTCATATATCACAGATTAATGGCAATTTTAGAATATAAGTTGGATAATACAATAAATAACTTTTGCAATATCAACTGACTAATAAGAAGTTCTTTGTGTTAGTTATATATAGGTAAGTTTGAAAACGAACAAGGAATATTATGTCCAAATTACTTGTCCGCTAATGACAATGAGATGTTAAGCAAGTATTATTGTCCAGTGGTAGAAATTGGACCATAATTATTTTCAAAATCTTAGGAAAACATAATATATGAATAGAATTCATCTATCTATATAAAAAAAACTAACGTTTCCATTTTTTTTTGTTGATTACATTTATTAATAGTTACTTAACGTTGTTTTGTCTGCCTATTATATTATATAGCTCAAAGATAGGTTTTGTTTGTTTGTAAAAACGATTTCTCTAAAAATTTGTGTTTAGGATTGATTAGATATCAAGTTTTCCTAGCCAGGAATCGAACTCATAATTAGTGAAGTAAAAGGATGTCAAACAATATTCATATATCTATTAATATTAACAGACCCTGTAGGCAGACGTTGACTTGCCACTAACCTTGTTTGGTCAGAAAATAAAAAAAAAAAGGATCTTGGCAACAGCGCCACCTATCGACTCCAATTATAGATAAAAACTGTCAGTGACACCTTAAGTACACAAAAGTAACATCAAAATCGGTCGAACCATAAGAAGAATTACGAAAAACCTTGCGCACACCGGAATTTTATATATAAAAACTAGTAGAACCCGCGGCTATGCCCACGTTCAATCTACAAAAAAAAAATCTATGGCTTTATGTTTATATTTATATAATACTATTCATACAAAAATACTAATATCGCGATTAAAAAATCGGGAATGGGGGGTAGGAGGGTGAAAAATACTTTACGACCTATTCTCATACCCACCAAATACACAAAAAAAAAAAAACATTAAAATCGGTCGAGCCGTTTCGGAGGAGTGCGACCACAAACACCGTGACACGACATATTTAAAATATAAATACTATGTTGGGACATTAATATACAGTACCATCTAGTTCCATGGTAAACTACGAGGCTTGTGTTATGGATGATAGTGGATACATTACACATATATAACTTTAAATACATACATATTATAAATATAAACACCCATGACTGGAGTACAAACATTCGTGCTCATCACTTAAATGAATGCCTCCAGCGGGACTCGAACCCGAGACCGCTGGCACAGCAAGTAGTGTCACTACAAACTGAGCCAAGCGTGTCGTCAAAATCATTATATTTTAGAAGAAGAGTATAAATGCAAAAGTAGCTCCTGTTTGTTTGCTTAGTATTCGCGGTAAAACGACAATTTGACGTGATTTAGTATGAGATTTCCTTGACCTTTTGTTTACAAAACATCTTCCCCTAGAAGGAAGGAAATGGGGTGGAAAAAGATTTGGCATAACTAAGTTTGACATTTTTATTTGTATTCAGCCCTTTTTTTTAACGTCCCACTGCTGGGCACGGGCCTCCCTTCAATACGAGGGGAATCAGGCCATAGTGCACCACGCTGGCCAAGTGTGGGCGGACTTCACATGTCTTTCGAAAACTTGTTAGGTTTTCTCAGACATGCAGGTTTCCTCACGATGGTTTACTTCATCGTATGGCAAGTGGTAATCATGTTAGAAATGATTCGCAAATCAAAATATCAGAGGTGCGAGACCCGGGATTTGAACCCGCTTCACTCGGTTTCCCAAGCGAGCTCGTTACCACTGGGCTACCACTGCCTTCACATTTTTATTTATTTAACAAATAATAGACGGAAGCTGTCGGGTCACTAATAATAACATCAGATTACTTTTTATAACTGCGAAAGTTTGTACGTACATACGTATGTTTGTTACTTCTACACTCTAAAACGGCTGGAGGGATTTGGATGAAATTTAGTATATACATATAGATAGATTATCATATTCCTAGTGTAACATTGAGACTTGGAAATAGAATTTGACATAATTTAAGCACTACCTGTTTATAAAAATACTAGCAACTCACTCTTGCTTTGCTCGGATTCGTCCCTAGGTACGTTTCAACGGTTAGTATGAAAAACAAATCTCGGCATTTCTCGGCTTTTCTGTACTATAATATGCAAGTATTATACATATGAACCTTCCTCTTAAATCACTCTATCTATTAAAAAAACCACATCAAAATCCGTTGCGTGGTTTTAAAGATCTCAGCATACATAGGGACAGACAGCGGAAAGCGACTTTGTTTTATACTACGTAGTGATAAAGAAAGCACTAAACTACACAAAGCCAGGGAAAGTCCCTAGTTAAAAAACAAGAGTCTCATTTATCACATTGTTTGCCCATAGAAAGAAATTCTAGGACCATTTGACACGTATGTCATATATTTTTAAATTTTTCATTCACAGGCAAATACACAATTCATACAAACGACGTCTGAGCCGAAAACATTTTACTTTATAAAATGTTACCCCGGAGAAAACACTTTGCGAATTCAATAGAATGTCAAAAATATTTGAAGAATAGCTAGAGCTAGGCTAACTTTGAATGTGTGATTTTTATTATATAATAAACTAGCGACTTACACTCGCTTCGTTCGGGTGTTAAATAGATATAAATAGTTATTAGCCAGCGTTAGCGATATAAGTTTTAAATTTTTTTCGTAAATTATTACGATATTTTTTTGATATTAGGGGCGGCGACAATACCAACAAATCAAAGATCATAAATAACGGTCCATCCGGACACAACTATAAATAAATATGTTGGGACATTAACACACAGCACCATCTAGTTCCATGTTAAGCTACGAGGCTTGTGTTATGGATACCAAATAGTTGATACACTACACATATATGACTTTAAATACATACATGTTATAAATATAAATATCCAATACTGGAGTACAAACATTCGTGCTCATCACACA
Source organism: Fabriciana adippe (assembly GCA_905404265.1). NCBI lineage: Eukaryota > Metazoa > Arthropoda > Insecta > Lepidoptera > Nymphalidae > Fabriciana > Fabriciana adippe. The sequence continues at coordinate 3,527,438 of FR990010.1, forward strand.
AATGAATTCCCCCAGCGGGATTCGAACCCGCGACCGCTGACACAGCAAGTAGGGTCACTGAGCCAAGCGTGTCGTCAAACCTCAATGTAGCGGGAAGCTTTTTATTTACGCGTTATATAATAATTTTTATGTAAGGGCTTTCAAAATAAATGGTTGTACTTAAAAACCTTTTGCACCTATGAAAGTTAAAGTACGAGAACAAATAACATTTCACGATATGTCGGCGCGATTAGCGGTGCGAGTAACGGTCAAACTTAATTAAACGTTTAACGTTAGTATAAGTTTCTTATTTTAATCATGAGTAACTAGAACTTCTAGTTAGTCTATCAATCTATACTAATATTATAAAGCTGAAGAGTTTGTTTGTTTGTTGGTTTGGTTGGTTGAACGCACTAATCTCAGAAACAACTACTAAGCCGAAATTGATTGAATAGTAAGCAAAGCACAAAGATACATACAAAGTTACTTTTGCTTTTATAATAGTATTATGATAGCAAAAACGATAATCATCGTCAAAGTATAACACGCATATGTCTAAACTCGCAGGTTCGGTTCTCGACTGTAGAGATGTTAGTCCTCTATATAATTTGAGTATGACATTAATTTCCATTCGTTCATGCGAATCATTTACAACATAATTACTACTTGTCTTACGGTGAAGGAAAACATCGTGAGGAAACCTGCATGTTTGAGAGAACCTAGCAAGTTTTCGAAAGACGTGTGAAGTCCGCCAACCTGCACTTGGTCAGCGTGGTGGACTATAGCCCGTTCATGCATTAAGAGGAGGTCTGTGCATAGCAGTGGGACGTTAAAAAGGGTTGAATACATCTTCATTTTATCATAAAGGAAATGGCTAGTAGTACAGATGACACAATAATCGTGCAAGGAAGTTTACAGCTTGCAAACAAAGTCCCCAAGCAAAGTTAGTATAAGTTATGAAACCAGAAATTCTAACATTTAAATGAACTTACATATTTACATAATACCTCGATTATTTACGTTGAAACACCAATTACCCGCTCAAACTCATTCATATTATATCATTCAATCAGCAAACGTTATTAAACTAAATATATAATGCGGCATCTCTTCTACATATGACAAATGCGTAAATATATTCCTGTTTTATCTTTCTTTAACCAAGCAATATACGAAAGTACGTGGTTTTTTCTATACTTAGTATTTTTGTTAGTTTCGACAGACTAACAGATACACTAAGTTATAGAGTCTTTTAAGATTTTTTTCTGCTCATCATCAGAACTTCAAGGTGGGACATGGCTAAGAAGGTGTCATCAGCGTAGAGGAAGTTTGTACAAGAAGATGGCACGCTTGCTACCAACCATAGGGTGTTGCTGGGACTAAAGAGTCTCTATGTCTGAAATACAGGTCTTTTTTCCATGGTTTTTACAATTATGCACCAAAAATGCTTGTGTATGCCATGGATCTGGACAAATGACGCTTGTTTTGTGTCTATTTCGCCCAGTTCGATCTAAGAATTATGAGAGATTCCTTCGTGGTTTTAAGGACTGAGAGTCTCAACTCTCAAAGGGTGTCAGTCCCCAGTGTATTATGAAAAACAAAATTTGAGACTTGGACAATAGAAAATACTGTTCTAATTTATACTAGATTAGCGAGTCATCCCCGTTCCATTCAGTTCGCCGTAAAAAGTATTCTATATAACCCGGATAATCAGCTATCATCATACCAAATTTCATCAAAATCCCTCCAGTGGATTTCTCGTGATGCGTTCCCAGATAGACATAAAGACAGATAAAAATTCTAAAAACTATAGATTCGGCATCTGTAACGATAATAATGACTATCTCAATAATATTTTACAAAGAAATTATTTAATGTTCAGATTAGATTCAAAATTTTATTATATGTATAGATTCTTTTGACGACTACAAATTTCTTTTAGTTTTGAGTGGGAAAGTATGTATAATTTTATATTTATATAAATAAACTAGCAGTACCCGCGGCTTCGACCGCATTCAAACTATTAAAAAAACAAACTCTTTGACACACCAACTGCAGAGCCACCTACCAGGTCCATTGGAATATACACACAAAATTTCGTCCAAATTGGCCCAGCCCTTTAGGAGGAGTAAGGTGACAAACACACATACATATATATATACATATATATTATAAGATAAATAAATGAAGATATACGAATGTGTAGAGCTGCCTTTACTAAGTTTAATCAATTCATTATTCCTCACATCGTGTTTTACATCAGTATGAAACTTTGAAACGTCACAAAGTTATATTAAGATTAAACTTTCAAAGATAATATTTGCATCGAATATCTTTTAATAATTGAATTTTGCTTCTTAGATATAAGTTTGAATGTATATAATAATCCAATTAGTCCGTGTCAGTGAAATTGTGACCCCTAAATAAATTGCAGTTGGTCTCAATGGAGTAACTAGAATGGTTGAAAACCGAGGCGGTAATCGATGGTGTATGGCATAATAAAAGGAATCCTGTATGTGAGAAATATAGAGTATTTTTATTAATCACTCCTCAAATATGGAGTACTAGCGACTCACCCCTGCTTCGCTTCAGGTTCGTCCCTAGACAAAAACAAATCTATCCCACAGGAACCGTACATTTTTTTCCGGGATGATATATAGCCTATAGCCTTCCTCAGTTAACGGGCTATCTAATGCAAAAAGAATTTTTCAAATCGGATTAGTACTTCCTGAGATTAACGCGTTCAACCAAACAAACAAACAAAGAAACAAACTCTTCAGCTTTATAATGTTATAAGTATAGATTAATACAATCGTACAGTTTTCCATATCAGTCAGTTAAACAGGCAGCACTAGTCCTATAATTTATCATATCAGTTTTCTTATTCAATTCACATGTTAATGTCTTCAAAATTTGCCGGTTGCACAGATTACTTCGTAACTGTTATATAGAATGGAGAAAGTTTTCCACTAACGAATGGCACTCTCAAACAGATTTCTTACGAAATATAAGAAAGGAAGGAAGATACTTGTTTTTATAGTTATTATACCATTAATAGACGAGTGTCACCACCTGTCGCGTTATTATGAACACTAAAAGTATCTTCATATAATCACAGTATTTCATCTCTTTGAACACCCCACTGCTGGGCACAGACAGACAGATCACGCTGAAATATGCTGGATAAGATATTATAAGATAGTAATACCAAATATATAATATATCTAACAAGGTGATGAGAACCCTCCCATTTATAGATGGTACACTGCTGTGTAAACATTATGTTTTTTGTATCAACATTACCTCTGGCTTTCAATGGCACGGAAGGATTTTGAATTACACTTTTGTCATTCATATTTAAAATAGACACTTTTTGGCAAATTTCATTACTAACAGTATGTGCTACTCCAGGTTCCAGCACAAAGAGGTAACAAACATAAGCACGCATACAAACTGTCGTATCTGTACAAATCTATACATATAATAAAATTGTAACTAAGCCGAATCTGTACATTAAATATTTTTCGGAAAATCTTATTGAAATAGACATTATTATCGATATAGAGACCGAACCTTCAGTTTTTAGAATTTTTGTCTGTCTGTCTGTTACCGCATCACGGAAAAATCACTGGAGGGATTTTGATGAAATTTGGTATGATGATAGTTGGTTATCAACATATAGGATACTTTTTACTGCGGGAAAATATCTCATTTCTGAGAAATCTATACTAAACATTAAAACGTAAGCAGGGACCCCGAGCGGAGCGAGGGTAACTTGCTAGTATGTGAATAAAATTGAAGTGTATTTTTGTAATATCAAGATAACATCTATTTAGTAAATGCAAATAAAAGTATATACGATAGTTATAAGAAAAAAGCAATTTTTCAAATTTTTGTCTGTCTGTCCGTTTGTTCCAACTAATCTCCGAAAGAGCTGGACCGATTTTGACGGGACTTCCACTGGAAGGTAGCTTTTGTTATAAGGAGTAACTTAGGCTACTTTTATGTTAGAAAAGAATTAGAGAACCGCGCAAAAGAATTAAAACCCATGAAATTGTAAAGAAAATCCTAGGGATGCACAAGAGCGAAGCAAGGCTAATCGCTAGTTTATAATGTTAGTATGATTATTATTATTTAAATTAATTTGTGTGATCATTTTTTTTTAATCATGAAGCTTTCTATTACTATTTCTATTACAAACGTCTTCGTTCAAAATCAATCATTCTCGTACACTTCACGAAGAAATCGAGCGTTTAAATATCCATATATATGCAAAAGGGGCTCTTGTTGAAAACATATTTCTTTCCGACATGATTAAGGCTGTCGATCTGCGAGATAGGAATAATGTAAAAAGAAATTACCTGTAAAATACAGATATTTTTATCCTTGATGAGTACAAGATGTCGTAATCTACATATTTAGTTTTTAGTGTTTAAGAAGCGGATTTTTTCATTTTTTCTCTAGGGAATAGTATACTTTTAAGCTATGAAACATATAAAGTAAAATATTAACTTTGTTTCATCGTTTAAGTTAATTTAGTTGCATGTACTTAACGTAGATGACGTTACCTGTCTTCTACATAACGCTATCGTTTCGTTATATCTCAAACTCTAAGATAGCCTAATTTTTGTTGAATGAACAATGAATATGGTTAAAAATTGAGTGCAGTTTATTCTATAGTGACAAGTGACAACTAGTGAAAAGTGGTGAGTGTTCAAACTTGAATGAATTATGGTCATGATACTGTTATTCATTTTTGAGTGAAAACTCAAATCAAAATAAATCTATGAAAAAATCCTAAAAGATACTTTTATTTAATCACCTTATTAATACTACTACGAGTAATATTATAAATGCGAAAGTTTGTGAGTATGTTTGGATGTCTGGATGTATAATGTACAGATATTTGTTACTCTTTCACCCAAAAAGTACTGAATGGATTTTAATAAAACTTTACAATAATATAGCTCATACATCAAAATAACACAGGCTACTTTTTATCCCGGAAAATTGTATGATGATGGTTTTGTTTTTCTAGAGGCGAACCCGAGCGAAGCGAGGATGAGCCGATAGTATTCAATGTCCTCCTGACCAGTTTCGGTCACGATGGCCAATCTCACTGAGACTAACCATCTGCAGAAGATATTACAGTGCGCATACAGAAGCGCGCATACTCTTTACTTCTTTCACCCCCATAAAGTCTTTTTGATAACTTTTTTATTATGATTTTGAACTAACGTACTTTGCCATATGAAGGGGGTGAAATACAGCTTATCTTACAACTACAGGCTATTAGTGAGGATATCTTGACAGGAAATCCAAAAAAATACTAGGCCCTACTCGGGACTCAAACCCAGGGCCTCGACGGCTCATTATGTTATTACTGGGTCATTTTTCATAGCACAGATTAAATGTAGAGTAATCTAATAGCGCTCATAAAAGAAACGAAGGACAAAGACTAGTTTATAAAGTAGAAAGATGATCAATTGAGAGCGGATGTTTTTTTAAACTTGAATAATTTTTATTTTTTTTAATCATCGTAATGGAAAAAGTTTTGAAGTAAGAAAAGCTTTTTATTATTTCCATTCATAATGTGTCTAAGTTGTTGAGTGACAGCTATTACTGTCCTTTATAAGTTAAATGATCTTTGGACAGGCCTCATTTTTTTGAAGAATAACGCGCTTTATAGATTTTACTAGCGATTCACCCTCACTCCGCTCGGGTTCGTCCCTACTTACGTTTTAAAGATTAGTATAGATTTCTCAGAGATTAGATATTTTCCCGCAGTAAAAAGTATTCTATATGTTGACTCGGATAACCACCTATCTTCATACCAAATTTCATCAAAATCCCTCCAGTGGGTTTTCCGTGATGCGGTCACAGACAGACAGACAAACAGACAAAAATTGTAAAAACTATAGGTTTGGCCTTTGTATCGATAATAATGTCTATTTCAATGAGATTTTCCAGAAAATATTTAATGTACAGATTCCAGTTAGTTACAATTTTATTATATGTACAGACTAACGACTTACCCTCGTTCGTTCAGGCTGTTCAATACAGATAGCACCAGCTTTTAGTAAGTTTTATTACTAAAAGTAGCCTATGTGTTACTCTAGGTCATTTTCTATCTATGCCTTTTATGAATAATAATAATAATCTACTTCCGATCGATTTTGGTCACGGCGGCCAATCTCATTGAGATGCCCAACTGCGCAGGAGATATTATAGTACATAAGTGTACGCGCAGACACAAGTGCACTCTCTATTCCTGTCACTCATACTCCGGTGAGACGTCTACACGAAACGACCGGTAAGAGTTAAGGCGTAGGACCGACGGCTTTACGTGTTCTTCGTGGCACGGGAGTGACACACCTCCAACTTCCCAACTCAGGGTTGTTACTGAGAATTTCTTGACAGAAATACTCAATAAATGAACATGGCCCGACCCGGGACTCGAACCCAGGACCTCTGGATGTGCGGCCGTACATGCTAGCCACTAGACAACCGAGGTAGTTATGACTATTATTAATGCATAAATTACTAGCAAATCTTATTCAATATTATGATATACCTTTACAAATATTAGTACAATTTATGATACTTCTAAGAAATTAATAGCCAATTTCATAAAAGTTATTTGCTCAAAAAATATATTTTCTTTGTATGTCTGTCCTCTATACGACCCTAAACCATTTATTAATAGAAACGCACCCTAGTGAAGCAAGGGTATGTCGCTAGTTAATATATCCATACTAATATTACGCATGTAAAAATGTGTGTGTTTGTTTGTTTGTTTGTCCTTCTCTCACGTCGAAACAGAGTGATGGATTGGCGTGATTTTTTGTGGGGAGATAGTTGGAGGGCTGGAGACCTACTTACCGCAGGAGATTATCTGATTCCAACGGGAAAACACGTTATAACACAACCCAAAAAATATTTATGATCAGGATTACTTGAAACTTTCGTATTAATGCTCTTCAATACAATTAAATAAATACATGTTTTAGCATTTTTCGAATTCCATAAGGGGGTAAAATAGGAGATAACAGTTTTTATGAAACCTACCTGTTTGGACTTTTTTTGGAGTTTTTTTGTAGTTTTAGAATAACCGAAGCCGCGAATTCTGCTAGTATTACAATATATATTCTGTTAACGCTGACTCATAAAATAAACCATATAAAGGGCCGTTGCCCACATTTATATACGTTATTGACACCTTCTGAATTATTTATCACACTCCACTCTAAATCAATTGACGATTGAGAGATTCGAAGAGATAATGGGGCAGTTTCAATATTAACCCTTTAATATTTAATGGAGTTGTTTTTATCTGGTTAGGTTTGTTTTGATTTTTTTTGACAAAGGCTATCAAGTATATAATTTTACTTATAACTATTTTTACATGAAAAAAAAAATGTATATAATATAGAAACATAGAAAAAAATCATATTAATATTATAAAGTTGTCCGCCAATCTGCACTTGGCCGGCGTGGTGGACTATGGCCTGACCCACCCTCGTATTGAAGGAGGCCCGTGCCCAGCAGTGGGACGTTAAAAAGGGCTGAATACATACATTATGAAGTTGTACAATCTGTTGGTTTTTTGGTGTTTTTATTGTTAATTATTGTCCGCACACCGTAGACCGTCTATCGGCCTACATATTAATTAATTTATAATTTATTTATTATACTATCGGTATAATATCGTCGGCCTAATTCGTTAACCTGCTAAGTGTAGTTTTGCAAAGTTTACAGGACGAAGAAAAAACTGAATTATATCATTTCATTTTTAGATATCAAAATTCTAAAAATACCGTTGGTTCCTATAACTTTCCTTGATATTTTGAAAGTGATAATAGTAGTATATCTTATGCACAGCTCAGTAAATTAAAGAAAACAATTTTTTAGTAGCTTTTCGTTGTGAAGATCCAATTTGGTTAAGGACATAGCAGTTTTTAGACTTAAATGAGTAGGTATGGAATGTAAATTAGTTAAGACGTTTTTAATCAGATCAATGCAATTAGAATATTAAATATTAGAAAATGACACATAAATAATATTCTAAATACTTTAAATTAACAACCCTCAAAAATTTGTCATTTAAGTTTGAAACTTTGGTAAAATATAAAATTGTTACTGTTAGCCTACATCATCCCGCAAAAATAGGCTAATTTAGATGGGATTTGTCCCAATCATCTCACCATCTAGTTCGTGGTCTGCCGCAACACCGCCTTCCTGTCTCAGAGTTCCACTTTGTGGTCACTTTGGCCCACAGTTCTGCAGGCATATGGCAGACATGGCCAGCCCAGTCCTATTTAAGATTTTTGGCTTTTTAAGTCACGTCAGTGATATGTGTTTTGGAACATTTCGAACTTCAGTCAGAAAATCAGTTAGTTTAACGCCTAAAATACTACGCTTTATTGTACGTTGGTAAATTCTGAGTTTTAACATCTGAGTGTCTGTCAAAGACCAAGTCTGAGCTCCGTATGTCAGTATGGGAAGTATGCACTTATCCTTAAGTTGTCGCTTTAGTAACAATGGAAGGTCACCCATCATAAGATCTTTCATGGACGAGTAGCTCCTCCAGACATTTTCAATTCTTCTTGATAGGTCTTTGTCTTGTCTGGAATAAAAAGAAACTATCTGGCCCAAATGAATATACTCTTGAATATAGTGTACTTCCTCTCCGTTCACTTTTAGGCGGCTCTGGGTGCTATTAGACATCAGCTTGGTCTTCAATATATTCATTTTTAGTCCAACCTCAAAGCTTACATCACTAAGTTGTTGTAACATTAGCTCCAGTCTTTTCGCTGTTGAAGAAAACAAGACAATATCGTCAGCAAAGCAAAAGTTCGTTAACTGCGCTCCACCGACATCAATGCCTCCGCGTTCCCAGCTAGATGCCAGTTTTTTGAAAACTTCATCTAATGCGCTCGTAAAAAGTTTAGGTGACTCCTTGCTTAACACCTTTTTGAATGTGTAAAGAAGGACCGATTGCGTGTGTTTTGATGCTAGTTGTGCTATGGGCGTATATAATTTGGAGCAAATTTATGTAGGTAAATTCTATTTTTTGGCAATAAAGAACATTAAAAATAGCATTATGTGATATGCTATCAAACGCTTTTGAATAATCGACGAAGACGAGGTAGGCCTACAATGGTATATTGAATTCTTGATGTTTTTCTATGATTTCATTAATAGCTCGATAAAGTTGTAATTTAATTTAATTTCTTCTCATTGGTACTACTCATGAGGTACATAAATTATCATAATACGCATGATAATTAGATGGAAGAGTCTTTTATACTTCCTGCAAGTCCTCAAACTTCCGTGCAGCAATTTTACATCGATTCTGGTGCAACTGCGTTCAGTCACTAATCTCAGAAGGATTACATTGTAATGACCTCCTCTGTGGTAAAGGTCACCATTCATCCTTATTCTGTTTTATAAAGAATTGATTTAAATAAAACAAAATATTTAACTATAAATCATGATAAAACTTTGAACTATGCCACAGCGCACGTGAGTCATTGAACATTTTCAGTCAAAAACTGAGGCCCCTAGAGTAGGATTTAGCAGTTTTTCTTTGTGTAAATATGCTACTTTAACGAAAGCAGGTTTTCGGGCGTGATATTTCTAACCTTTTTATATTGATATCGTTGATAATCCTTTAATATAATGTAGGTAATCGTCTGAACTTTTTGAGCGGCATAAAAAGTAAAATTGCTCAAAAATGGACTTAGCAGGTTAACGAATTAGGCCGACGATATGTACACTTACATATGTATGCATATCTTCTTATTTATTACAAACCCAAGTACACCATCAATCGATAGAAATTCAGTGTGCTTATTCTCTTATAGGCAAAAAGAGAAGGATAGAGTGACTTTCTTATATTTATAATATGTATGTATTTAAAGTTATATATGTGTAGTGTATCAACTATCTGGTATCCATAACACAAGCCTCGTAGCTTACCATGGAACTACATGGTGCTGTGTGTTAATGTCCCAAAATATTTATTTATTTATTATTTCTTACTAAATCACTGGTGTATAACATTTGCAATATATGTATATATGTACTTAGTTATATTTTTATAGTTTGTCTTAACCCTTAAGAGATACATCAAAACAATGTACTAGAAAATTGTAGGTCTTAAATTGGTCTACAAAAAAGTCTACAATAGGATATGTTTATCTCCTGAGGTACTCTAGCAATAACTATTTTTATCTATATGAAACGTACTCAGGGACGCATCTGAGCGAAGCGAGGGTAGGTCACTTATTTACTTTAAAAAATGCGAAAAACTGATTTTTTTATGAACATTTTTTCATTACAGGAGTAATGGAGGGTTAGATTTTTGTGATATTTAGCTTAGTAATATTGTATAGAATGGAGATTGACATAGGTTACTACTATTCGTGTATGTGGATCTCATGGGAAATTACTTATTTGAAAAAATAGTGTACGACACATGCGGTGTTATTTTTTTTCATATGAGTATACTAAACACTATATACGTTCTGCCTGTATTTTTTTATTTGTTTATTTATATATATTTTTTAACTTGATGGTTAAAAAGAGATCTGACTATTATATTTTTTTTAATAATTCTGATTGATAGGCAGAATAGGCTGAAGGAGTCCTATTCAAAAGAGCCTTCTCTTGTCTGTATTCGTTGCATCCTTGTGAAGCGCTTTATAGGTCCTTTAGGCCCATGTTGGAGGATGGTGGTGATTTTGGTGGGCCAAGAATATTGTTAGTATATTTTAACAATTCAACACCCCTTAAACATTGACATTATATTACATCGTTTTGAAACTCTTGTGTTTTTAAGTATTGGATTGTATTATGGTATAACTTTGTCATGGTGTATGAGCTCATTAGCTCATTAGCGTGAAATCAAGAGACTCTGGGAGGCGGTCCTTATCGGTGGGTAGTGTATAATGCGGGTTGATCCTGGTACTCTGATAGCAGAGTGAACCGTGGGAGTAACCCTTTGGTTGATGTGGTGTGGAAAAGAGATATATAATATTATGTAAAAACCATCTACTGTATTTTAGATTTCCACACTTTCCAAAAAAAAATATGCTAATTATCCATAAGACCTTTTTGCTTCTCAATGGTTCTAATTTTCTTTAATACATTCTCTTTTTTTTTAATGTGATTATGTATAGCGTCTAACAAACGGTTTGTTTTTATATTGTATAAAGGTAGTGCCACCTTTTGAAAAATTTTCTTATTAACAGTCGCCTTTGTTTTAGTCCATACAAAGTTTCAATCCATGTTTTAGTGAATGAATCTGCTATAACAGGTATCAGGTACCTGTAACCTTTGACGTAGATTACCTATCAAATATGTCCGTAGCATTTATACATTGCGAAATTTCGTAATTAAACAGTAAGTCGAATTTTTTATACACATTTTTGATAAAATCTTTTTTATATAAACACATGGTATATGGAAAGAATTTACCTATATATATATATTATATAGTACGAGTCGGATTCGCACGAAACGATGAACATGAAACACGAAAGATTCCGTACCATAATCGTTTTTTTTTTTAATTTGCATGGCACATTCAGTGAAAATTTCAATTCTCTACCTATTACGGTTCATGAGATGCAGCCCTCTGACAAACGGACGGACGGACAATGGAGGCTTAATAATATGGTTCCGTTGGCACCCTTCGGGTACGGAACCCTAAAAATTAAACCTTTCATACTCTTTTCGTAATACCACTGCTTTAATTCACAATGTTTAAATTAGTCTATAATTCTTTAGTAAAAGCCAAGTAAATGCTTCATGAAGCTACCAATTATATAGTGTAAGCGACTTTGAATCTTATCAAAATAACATAGGGTTTTAATTAGAAGAGGTACTTTAGACCCCATAATGAATGGTAAACACAATCGTTTTATTCTTTCCACTAAAACGCTTTTTCTAATTAGTTTTATTGCAACAGTAAAGAAAATACTCAGCGAGAGTTTATTTTAAGTATGAGACGTACTTTAATAAGGTTATTTGAGTTTATTTTTGAATGCTGAGCTGTTATCTTAACTAGATTGAGTAATTTTTGGCGAAATTGTATTTTTCCTGAACAAAATAAAAAAAAAATCTTTCTCTTGCTTTTTTTTCTTTTGCTCTGCTGCTTTTATTCTTTTGAAATATACTATTTACTAGTTTTTCAGAGTCAAGCGACAATAGTTATATAATTTCACTTTCACGTACTACCAAACTGCAGACCAAAGTTAGAGAAAGTTAGAGTTAGACGGATGAAGTTTGTAGTGCTACACGTCGAGTCGTCGGTCTAGCACATGTCTCAACTCAACTCTTACGGTAAGAGATTTGTCCCACCGGAGTATGAGAGTGACAGGAATAGAGAGTGCACTTGTGTCTGCGCTCTCTCTCACACGCGCTGCACTATAATATCTCCTGCGCAGATGGCTAGTCTCAATGAGACTGGCCGCTGTGACCGAAATCGATAAATAGCAGAATTTCATTGCTCGAGATGTTGTAAATTACTTTGAAGATGTTAAGAAGTATTTGGTGATGTTAATACGTTTAATGCGAAACGTGGTATACATATCTCACTTAGCGGTGCAGTTAGGAAAAACGTAGACTTCTTTGCCGTGCTAAGGACCTAACTTCAATTTGGTTCAGTGTTAAAAGAGATGAATATATATCTAAGATGTGCTATAAGCCGTGGTTTTACTTGGTACCTAAGTTAATACGGAGCGGGGCTACTTTGACTCAGAAATTACTTTAAATCTAAGAAAGTATTAAATAATATATTATTTAAACGTTATATCATTTTGTTTAATTAAGTTGTAATTAATTTAGGTAATTATTATAAGATTTCTACTGAAAGTAGTAAGAAATATGTGTAATAATATTATATATATATATATAAAAGATAATAATTTATAATTAAGAGATACTTACATCGTGTTTTAAAAAGATATTTATTTTAATTATTAATTTTTTTTCGTTTAAGCATTCAGATATTTTTCATGTCGTTTTATAGATATTTATAGATAAATAGATAGAACTAAAGTAAAAATAATTTATTTTACGTCAATTTTATAATTTTGAATTTATTTTTAGTCCAATGTATAAGAAGACAGTCTCTACGAGAAGGGCTTGTACACACGAGAGTATAAAGTATTATAGTAAATGCCTAACATTTATTACATTAATATATTTAGTAGCTAAATTTAGCCAAGATGTAGTCTAAAATGTTAGCCGATTTCAAAAAGTCCAAAAAAATCGAAAAAAACTTAATAATCAGTTTATGATTGACGAAAATATCGTTTTAAGCACTCGTCCTTTTTATAATCGGTTAAAATATCCGGATAATCTATTCCTGAGTTATGTCAATTCAAACAAACATATAGATAAAGCTTTTGATAATTCCACGAATAAATTGATCAATAAACATTCAATGTTCAATGAAAATATTACATTTTTGCTATACGACAGTCAAATAATACATATCAGCGTATAATTTTTAACGGGTCACATAAATTTTCTGGATGTGCCACGTAAGCATTTTTATTGTTATCGATATTTCACTACCATGAATTCAGTTACTGTAAATGTGGGTTCAATTTAGATTCGTATCTATTGAATAGGAGGTTATGAATTTGATTCTCGTCTGAGATTTGTGGTATAAATTGATTTGTATTATCAAGATCCATCTATTAAGGGACCTTCTTGAAATGACAGTAGTTAACGAGCTTAGTTTATCTTCTATTGATATATTGTGTATGAAATAGTGTAGGTCCTATTATTTATGTCCTTTACTAATGAGAGTGCTGACTCGATTTTGCCCAAAAATTTGGCGTTGAGATTTTGCGAGAAAATTTTGCTAGTATTTTGGCTGCTTTACTAAATATAACTTGTAAAACTATTATAAAGCTTTATATTGTTTAAATTTTTGTAGTTTACTATAATTATTAAAAAAAAAAAATTATACGCTCGTGTGTACTCAGCATAAGTGTAATTTATCAAATTAATAGATTCTCAAATTTAACAGACAGGAAGGAACAAACTAATCTAAAACAACAATTACTTCAAAGTACCAACGAGTTACAACCAAAGCTAAAACATCGACGGACACCATTTAAGTAATACATTTAAATATATAGTTAGTTATGTACTTACTTTTCCACGTTCCACCCTAAAACTTATTATTTATGTACAATAATATTAACTTTTACCATTATCATGAAAATTTATAAAAAAATTACAAATACATTTCCTATTTCATCGGAAAAAATAATTTTATTTCCACAAAACTTAAAATTTCCGGGTTCATCGTCAAAAATTTTCGTTGAACTTAAATTTTTAAAAATTTTTGTTGCAAAACTTACGGAAGGATGCGGCGGGTGGTCTTGGCCCTTGACATTTTGAAGTTGTTTGTTGTGGGCTGTAGGGGTCCTCTCGCCCTGGGCGGTGGAAGCACCGGCGGTCGCGCCAGCACTGCTCGTAGCTGGAGACTTGGCTTGCGGTGAACTGGTAGAGGTGGTCCTAAAAATGAAATGTCTATTCAAAAACTTTTGAAGATAAGCTTAGTTCGGGTGTATTCCTAGAAGCTTAACCTATTTCTATTCTAGTGCTTTCTCTAGCTTATAACCTATATGTGCAATAAAAAACAAAATTTCTCCATCTGTTTCAGTTTGAAGAAGTAACAACGACACGTTTGGCTCAGCTTGTCATGATAATGCTTGCTGTGCCCGCGATCGCAGGTTCGAGTCCCGCTGGGGGCATTCATTTGTGTGATGAGCACGAATGTTTGTACTCCAGTCATGGGTGTTTATATTTATAATGTATGTATTTAAAGCTGGCACAGCGAGTATTGCAAACTGAGCCAAATATATCATCAATAATGTGCACTTACAATACAGAAAAGTTGAGAACCATTATAATTAAACTGTTTTGTATAACCTATATAACTTTACATATCTATATATGAAAAAATAACTAATTGCTTCCAATTTTAATTTTGACTAGCGATTCACCTTCGCTTCGCTCGGGTTCGTTGCTAGGTACGTTTTAAATAGATATAAATAGTTATTAGCCAGCGTTAGCCATATAAATTTTAATTATTTTTTCCGTCCGTTCCGTGGACCTTAAGGAACAAACAAAAGAAAAATTAACTTTATGGTATGGTATTAAAGTTCAAATTGATTTTTAAGTATTATTACAAATCTTTTGTATGGGAATATAGAAAAGTGTTGTTTTTAGACTTTATCAGGCAATTTTTAAAAATTTTCTCTCCGTAAGAACCATCCTCGTACTTTAAGGAATATTATAAAAAAAAGAATTAGCGAAATCGGTTCAGCTGCTCTCGAGTTTTGCGCTTAGCAACACATTCAGCGATTCTTTTTTATATTATAGATAAAATAACAGCTAAATAATAATAGATGTGGCATAACTTAAATGCTTGAGGCTTACATCTAAAATACCTATTATATTTATAAATTATTTATTTAGGTCATAAAAATACCGAAACTCTTTATTTGAGATCCAATTGATCATGTAAATAAAATGAATGTTACTAATTGATAGCAAAAAAATATTTTTAATAATTTTTAAAGTTATTCTTTTATGGACATTTAATATAGGTCAAGACAAAACAAAAAATAGCAGATTGAAATTATAAATAGAATGGCTGTTGCTAAGGACGAATAAGAAAATAACTATTCGTATTTTAATAGGACGAATCTGTACAGATAAATAAAATTGAAGTGTCTGTTTGTAATGTCAAAATAACAACTTTACACTAAATGCATATGGAATTATATTCGGTACTTGTAAGAAAAACACATTTTTTTTTTTAATTTTTTGTCTATCTGTCTGTTTGTTCCGGCTAATCTCCGAAACGGCTGGACTAATTTTAACGGGACTTTCACTGGCAGATAGCGGATATTTTAAGGAGTAATTTAGGCTACTTTTATTTTAGAAAAAGAATTAGAGTTTCGCTCAAAAAAATTAAAACTTACCTAGGGACGCGCTAAGTCGCTAGTAATTTGTATTAAGGACCAAAAATTTTTGTTATTCGGCCCATTAAATGACGAATAGACACTCCGAAATAGAATAGATGAAAACGTCATCTATTTAGAATGATTTATGTTGGATTCCTAAATGTAAACTGAACTCTAACACTAAGGAATAATATAGACTGAACTAAACTAAAACCAAAGTTATTACTTTATGTGGATCAAATATTCAATTTTATATAATGCTAACAATCTATACATATAATAAAATTCTAACTGAGTCGAATCTGTACTTGAATATTTTTTGGAAAATCTTATTGAAATAGTCATTATTATCGAAACAGAGGCCAAATCTATGGTTTTTAGAATTTTTGTCTGTCTGTTTGAGAACGCATTACGAGAAAACTCCTGGACAGATTTAGATGAAATTTGATATGATGATAGCTGGTTATCCTGGTCAACATATACGATACTTTTTACTTTGGGAAAATGTCACATATCTGAGCTTAACGTTAAAACGTAACTAGGGACGAACCTGAGCGGAGCGAGGGTGAGTTGCTAGTACTTAATAATAATGTCTTACAGATGTCTTTACAGCCACATAAATTAAATAGAAATGTATATATTACAAACAGATACACCGATTACAATAATAATAATTAAAAAAAAAACTATATATAAATAGGCAAAGACAAAACATTATTCTTCATTATTCTTAAACATTTTTCTTCTCTGCTTGTCAACAGATTTTTTTCATTCCTTAGTAGCTGTTGACGAGCTTTAGTGTTATTAATAAAAAAAAAAACTGTTAGTTTTTTTTATATAGATAGGTAAATTTTATTTATATATGTTTTCTTTAAATTTTCAATAATAATTATAGCCGAATTTCGACCACTGAGTGAACACTAGTATTTATTAATCCCTATTTTTTAAGGCTTTATTAGAACTTGCTTCGAGTATGTTACATATGTCTTGATGGTTTAAATTTTTAAACTACTAGCTCTTGCTTTAGGTATGACTAGCGACTTACCCTTGCTTCCCATTCTCACCCCCTTAAGGGATAATTTCCGGGATAAAAACTATCCTATGTCCTTCCCAGGGTCTCAAAGCATCTTCTAACCAAATTTCATCTAAATCAGTTCAATACATTCAGAGAATATCCCCTACAACCTCACAAACTTTACCTCTTTATAACATTAATATATAGATATGTCATGACGGCAATCTTAATAAGCCAAGCTTTTGCTTACAAAGTATATAATGCACAAGTATGTACGTAAACACAAGTGCAACCAAACTAGTGCATTTTCTTATTTTTTATCTTACTGCATAGTTGCAAACCATAAAGGCGTGAAGATTAAAAAAGTAAAGTTAAGCGTATCGCACGGCAGTGTATCAGCCAAGTTCGAGAAGAATATATTTTATATCCAATAAATAAGTATTGTTTATAATATAAATGCTTATTACATCATTTATTCTTTTCAAGTGAAATATTATCACGATAAATTTTATTTCTTTATAACATAAATAACCACCAAGCAAATGTAAAATCAATAAAAATAGTAAATTTTTTGTTACAAAAATATTACGAGTAAAAAAAACTATCATTTGAGGAACTGCTATGATAGTGAAACTCTCAAGCCAAACAGTATTTCAACTCCTTTAACAACAACGCCAGGAGTCTCGAGCGTTGTTTGTACCAAACATAACTTTTTCACTTTTTAGGTGAAAAACTTTACTATATATTAATATGCATAACTGGTTGTTTTTAGGTAAATTTACATAATATTATATTAGATGTTATATATACTCTCTAATCTGTAAAGAATTATTATTTTTTTATACAAAAAAGGGTAAACTGTTCGAACCTCGAACATTGGCCGTCATCAGTAGCCATCGACATTCAGTTATGAGGCCCAACGGACTTCGAGCGACTGCTTCTGGCCGCATATTCGTTTTGTCTCTGTTCCGCCTTATCGAAGTTTTAATTTTACGGCTGGTAACAAACACACAGTCTACTATCTATGTTTAGGACTTCAACAGAGAAAGCGATTGATCGATCGACCTGATTATCTCTCTTAAGGAGAGTTGGCATTAGGACTTGCATTGCCGGCCTTCCTTTTAGACCAGACTGAACTGTTAATAATAATTAATAATAATAATAATGTCCTCCCGACCGATTATGGCCACGGCGGTTAATCTCATTGAGACTAGCCATCTGCGCAAGAGATATTATAATGCACAAATATGCGCGCAAACGCAAGTACACTCTCTATTCCTGTCACTCTCAAATTCCAGTGGGACGACTACTCGACACAACCACTGAGAGTTATGAGTTACGGCGCAGGATCGAAGGCTTTACGTGCTCTCTGAAGCAGGGGGTGAAACGCCGTCAACTTATACAACTAACAACTCCGGGCTTTTACTGTGACTTCCTTAACAGAAAGACTCAATAACTAGACTTGGTCCTACTCGGAGCTCGAACCCAGGAGCTCCGTATGTGCAGCCGTACATGCTAGCCACTACACCGCCGAGGCAGTTATCTAATATTGTCTCATTAGTTTTATTGCCTCATTGGTCTTATTGGCTAAATTGATCAATAGATCAAAAATTAATAAGATCGGAGATAAATATAATATGTAGAAGCAGCTTAGTCCTTAAATATGTGTTTTGAAATACAACGTGCTTATGTTTATTACTTGATAATTTACTAATAATAATAATAATAATATGTTCGGACATTAACACACAGCACCATCTAGTTCCATGGTAAGCTACGTTACGTACTACTAAGTTACCAGATAGTTGACACACTACAAACATGTAGCTGTAAATACATACATATTATAAATATAAATACCCATGACTGGAGTACAAACATTCGTGCTTATCACACAAATGAATGCTCCCAGCGGGACTCGAATCCTGGCTGGCACAGCGAGTAGATGACAAAAAGTTAGTAAAAAACATACTAATTATTAGAAATGCGAAAGTTTGTATGTTTGTATTGATTACTGTAGCGGCTAAACTGATGTAGATGATACTTAGTACAAAAAAAAAGTAGGACATTGAACACTTAATCTTCTGCTAGGCACCAAGGAGCACCAAGAAGTCGCTAGGATAAAATAATAATAACACCTAAATTAATCATGCCATGGAAATAGAATTTTCCTTAAAAACATGGCGGTTTCGTAAAAACAAGGAAATTCGAGGTATAAATTATTCATCCATTAATCATTAAAATTGGATCACAATAGCTAAAATGTCGGTTAGCATACAAAAATATGACTGAGATTCTCTTACTTTTTTTAATGCCAGTGAAAACAGTGCATATCTAATATATTTAAACGAGCAATTCTTGTATATTTATTTATATATTTATTTATTTATACCGGCGATCTCGGAAACGGCTCTAATGATTGCGCTGAAATCTGGTATGTAGGGGTTTTAGTGGGCAAAAAATCGATATAAATAAGTCTTATGTCTGGGAAAACACGTGGTTTCGAGTTTTCATGCGGTTTTGGTTCGCATAATTCCACGCAGAATATGGTCGATAATTTCTTACACTCAGGCATAAGCATCGTTGCCAAGCGACCAAGGCGCAATATTCACAATCACAGGTCAAAGTTCGGATCTCGATCAAGATACAAAGTTTTTACTTTTGATTTTTTTTTCGTATTTATTTAAGTTTTTAATTTTTTTATCTAAAAAATACGATATAGCAAAAAAGAACTCCTAGCGATGCTCAGTCGCCCAGGTACTGAACCCTAAACAAAAAAGAACTCCGAGCGAAGCTCATTCACCCAGGTAGGTACTGAACCCTAAAGTCCGCAAAATGAATTAATTAATTTACTACTAACGAGATATCCTCGCTTCGAAAAATTATTATAATTACAGTCCCCTGGTCGAAATTCAATCGTAACCAATATTGAAAATTTCTGGAAAACATATATGAGTAGAATTTACCAATTTATGACAAAAAAACTACTTCCATAATTTTTTTGTTCATAACACTAAAACTCGTCAATAACTGCTAAACAAAAGAAAAAAAAGAAAATCGGTTGACAAACAGAGGAGAAAAAGGTACTAAACTCTTTTGCCTTTGCTTATTTATACGTAGAAAAATAGTTATATTTAGATTTCTTCTTCTTTTTCAGAATTTTTTTTAACTTATACTAGAAACTAGCTAACTAGAGTTCGTCCCTAGTTACGTTTTAACGTTTAGTATAGTATAGATTTTACAGAGATGAGATATTTTCCCGCAGTAAAAAATATCCTATATGTTGACCCGGATAACCAGCTACGGTGGTTTTCTCGTGATGCGGTCACAGACAGACAGACAAAAATTCTAAAACTATAGATTCGACCTCTATATCGATAATAACGACTGTTTCAATAAGATTTTGAAGAGAATGTAGATGAAAAACAAGATTTGAGACTTGGATATTAGAAAATTCTGTTCTAATTTATTCTAGACTAGCGACTCACCCCCGCTCCGCTCGGTTCGCCGTAAAAAGTATTCTATATAACCCAGATAACCAGCTATCATCATACCAAATTTCATCAAAATCGGTCCAGTGGATTTCTCGTGATGCGTTCTCAGACAGACAGACAAAGAGACAGGTAAAAAATCTAAAAACTACAGATTCGGCCTCTATATCGAAAGTAATGACTATTTCAATAAGATTTTCCAAAAAAATATTCAATGTACAGATTCGACTCAGAATTTTATTATATGTATAGATTAACTTGAAGACAACATTTTTTGAACGAATGAATAACTTATTGAGCTTTCCATTAATACTCAACACGATAATGGCGAAGTATAAAACATTTTAAAATTGTATTTTTTTTTATTTTATTCTTAATATCGAATCTATTCAAAAACAGTTCTTTGTATTGATTAATTAATTATGTTCACTAAAATTATGCAAAATTAATTTATATAAGAACTAGCGACTCACCCTCGCTTCGCTCGAGTTCGTCTCTAGGTATATTATATATAGTTTATAGTTTAAATAGAAGAAATATAGAGAAAATATAATGTATGTATACAACTTCCCTATTTGTATCGGATATTATTCAATTTTTCATCGGTTTTAAATTTTTTTCGTGGGATCTTATTTTTTTTTTCTAAAATAGAATTAGTCTAAGTTACTCCGTATTACATCAGCTATCTACCAGTGAAAGTCCCGTCAAAATCGGTCCAGCCATTTCAGAGATTAACCGGAGCAAACAGACGGACCGACAGACAGACAAAAATTGTAAAAAATGTTGTTTTGGTAGGTATATGTACCGTGTATACATTCATATGCATTTAGTAAAAAGCGGTTATTTTAATATTACAAACAGACACTAAAATTTTATTTATCTGTATAGATAGGAAGCCTGTGACGGACAGATAGACATAGATTAGTTTATTTTGGCTACAAAGATCTAGAAAATAATGAAATTTAAATAATATTGACCTATTTTAGTACAGAAAGTGGCGTAAAACCCTCGCCTAATGCCTGTGAAATGAAGCCAACCTTGCAAACTGCATTCTCATACTGAATTGCAATGAACATTCTTAGGAGTAAATGCGTTAAATAGTAATGCATGGGCAAGTTTTAATTGCTTTGGAAAAGAATTTTGGTTTTAAATTCTGATATCATGATTTTATTTCATTTTAGATGTCTATATGCTTTTATTTCGCGGACAATACATAATATATCTACTCAGCTCTTTTTAACGTCCTACTGATGGGCACGGGCCTCCCTTCAATACGAGGGGGTTCAGGCCATAGTCCACCACGCTGGCCAAGTGCGAGTTGGCGGACTTCACGTGTCTTTCGAAAATTTGCTAGGTTCTCTCAGACATGCAGATTTCCTCACGATGTTTACCTTCACCGTAAGGCAAGTGGTAGTCATGGTAGAAATGATTCGCACATGAATATATATATATATATATATATATATATATATATATATATATATATATATATATATATACATAGTCAGGTCATAAGTTCTGTCACATGTTTAATATGAAATAATTGAGACATGTTTATTATTGATGTAAACATTTATATACCAAAATGAACTTAATAAAACACAGATTCTTATGCTAACAAAGTTTATTTAAAATGACCCCCGCGATTTTGAATACAGACCTTTAACCGGCGCGGCCAGTCGTCTATCGTAGCACGAACGAGGTCCATGTCAATTTCGGCGGCTACCTTAATCAAGGATGCCTTGAGTGACTCCAAATCAAGATGACGTGTTGAGCAGGCCTTTACCTCCAAGTGTTGCCATATCTTGTAATCTAACGTACTCAAATCTGGACTGGAGGAGGGCCAGTCTTCGTGTCGGATGAAGTCAATTTCACGCGCCGCCAGCCAGTCTTGAGTGCTTTTCGTTCTATGAGCTGGCGCAGAATCTTTTTGGAATACCCAGCGCCTGTTATTGAACATGGTATGAGAAACAGGTTTCACAAGGTTTGTGAGGACTGTATTTTGATACAAAACTGCATTTGTTTTTACGCCTTTCTCTCAAAAATGTACCTAAGTTAAGCCTCAATAAGAGGCTCCCAACCAAACCATGAGTGAGGATGGAAAATGGGCTCGTTGGATACGCGGAACATGGTTGCTCGCTTCTTCACTACTTTGTGCGTACACCGTAACATTTTGTTTGTTGTAGCTCTCTTCCACATTAAAAATTTTTTCATCCGAAAAAAGAATTTGTCGATTATTGTTTCCCGCGTACCGCTTCAACAAAGCGCGACATCTCTTCAACCTCAGGTCCATTAAACGAGCGTCCAAACGATGTCCTATTTTTCTTCGATATGCCCGAAGCCCTAAGTCTTTATTTAACACCCTTTTCACCGTGGTTCTGCTTAAACCCATCTGAAGGGCCAAAAGTTTTTGCTTACGTATGGGATTTCTTTGAATTCGCGCCTTCACAGCTTTTATCACTGCTGGAGTCCTAACCGAGCGAGGGTGACCACTCCTTGACCTGTCATCTACTCTAGAGTCTTCAATGTATCGTTTGATGGTACGATAAACGAATCTTTTGGTTATATTCAAATTTTTCAATATGTCAAAAATCTGAATTGGCGCGAGACCGCAACGATGCAACGCAATAACCGCAACGCGGTCTTCTTTAAGTGTCCACTCCATATTTAAAAATGAGTAAATTTCTAAAAAGTAGGTATACATTTTTATATTCATGAAAAATTCGAAATTCGAATTCAATAAACTTTTTGTGGCCAGCATTTTAAATTCAAAAGTTTTTATTGTGTGACAGAACTTATGACCAGACTAAGTATATATATATATATATATATATATATATATATATATATATATATATATATATACATGAATTGCTTATTTAATATTAATATTTTATATAGATGTCAATGTAATTGTATTTTATTAACTACTTACGCTATTAAGTGGGCCGAAAACAATTGTCGATCGGAATGAATTTTGTCATTCATCTCATCACACTCCATTTTCTCGCTCTCGAAATTCAATGGTATGACAATCCCACCCGATTGTACGTAGATATGACGACGAAAATAACGATGAAAAAGCCATTTTGTAACTCTTTTGGGCCACAACAGGAATCGAACCTGTTTATTTGCACTCAATAATCCAACTAGATCAAGCATCCAATGAATTAGACTAAGAAAAATTAATAATTAAAACTCTTGAAGACAAACGTATAATGATATAGGCTAAAAAACTATAAAAATTATGTTTTACTTACTCAAGCTGCGCTCTGCGTGGACAGCACATGGAAAGAAACAAAATATGTTATTAATATGTGAAATGTTACACTGTACTTTCAAAAGACCTTAAAACTATATTTAACTAGCGGCTCACCCTTGCTTCGCTCGGGTTCGTCACTAGGTACGTTTTACATAGATATTTAAAATAGTTTTTTGCCAGCGTTAGCCATATAAATTTTAATATATATTTTTTAATTTTCCGATGTTTTAATACTTATTATCCTATTCCGGACTAAGAGAAATCCAAAAAATCAAATATCATAAAAATTGGTCCAGCCGTTCTTGAGTTATAAAGGGTGTAACTAACACGACTTTGTTTTATATATATAGATTCTTTGGCGACATTTTCGTGTTGACTGAATTCATGTATTAAATAACTAGCAGAACCCGCGGCTTCGCCCGCGTTCAATCATCAATCAACAAAAAAATTCTTTGGCTTTTGTTATACAGCGACTCAGCTTAGATCAGCGACTGGGTTAGTCTCTATGTACATATTTATATATAATATATAGTTTTACAATAACGTATGGAAGTCTACCCGATTTCTTGACATTTATGATTACTGCTCCGCTCTCTTGGGTAATAGCATGTTGATATCTAATGCAATAAGAATTTTTCAAATCGGATTAGTAGTTTCTGAGATTAGCGCGACAAGAGAGTGATCTTATAAGGGTTCTTTTGAGGCACGGAACCCTAAAAATCATATAAGCAACACGCGAATAAAGCTGTGGGTCGAAGCTTAATAAAAACTTATACATTTGATAATCCAACGAGATAAATTTTAACGTTATTTGAAATTGTTTTTGTATTTTCAGGTTTCCCATTTATAGTTAAGTGGATGAGGTTTTGTACAATAAAAGTAATCAATCAACTGTTATGTACTCTATTAATTGAATTGCGTGCTGGACATTTACCGTGAATACAACCTACTTCAACAAATAAGGAGGTATCTATGTATAAATGAATGATAATAAATATGTTGGGACATTAACACACAGCACCATCTAGTTCCATGGTAAGCTACGAGGCTTGTGTTATGGATACCAGATAGTAAATACACTATATATATATATATATATATATATATATATATATATATATATATATATAAATGTAACTTTAAATACATACATATTATTAATATGTTTTTTTGTATATGTTATAATGATATTTTCAAATTGAATAGTGGACAGATGTTCTTGATTCTTTTGATGAACTATTTAGACCTCTCTAACTTATCTTTACAGATAAATAAAATCAAAATGTCTGTTTGTAATCTCAAAATAACAGCTTTTTTACTAAATGCGTATGAAAGTATATATGGTACAAATAAGAAAAAAAACTATTTTTAAAATTTTTGTGTCTGTCTGTTTGTTCCGGACAATCTCCGTGACGGCTGGACAGATTTTGACGGTTATTTCATTGGCAGCTAGCTGATATTATAAGGAACAATTTAGGCTACTTTTATTTTAGCAAAATCAAGGTTCTGCACAAAAAAACCAAGAAATTATTAACAAAATCAGTGTATTTAAGGACGCACTTGAGCGAAGCAAGGATAAGTCGCTAGTATACATATAAAATTCAGGCCATATCTCAATTTTTTAGGATGAAATAATTGATTAAAAAATTTAAAGCACCTTTTTACTTAAAAACTAATTCTATGAAAAATGTGTTTCCTAATGATTACAGCCATTTTTTGAAAAGGATATTGGATGGGTAGATACGGACAGACGAACATGTCGAAATTATAAGGGAGGACTTACCCTTTTTGCATTTTTGCTAACGAGCTTGGAAAATATTCCAGATTAACATCCGAGCTATAAAAAGTAAAACAAAATCCGCAAATTCTATTCGTTAAAAAGTAGTTTCATTAAAAAGTTTTTATGATACCGACGGAAAGTTCCTTTATTTTCATATATAATATAAGGTTATCTGTCTAAAAGTGATGTTATTACATTCAAACGATATTAGTAGTAGTAAAAATGTATTATAAATATAACATGACTTGTATTTATTATTAGTCCCAGAGGACTTTTGATGACCAAGTGTCCTTGATGCTTAAAGAAACCCAAGTCAAAAGTCTGAGATCCCCTCGACGAGCGTGTATGAAGAGAAGAAGACAGAGATAGAGAGGGGGGAGGAAGGCGGTGGGGGGGGGGAAGAACAATGGAAATGGAGAAAGAGGTATGTAGAGATCGTGGCGCTCGGCACTCTGTTCTCTTTGCTTACCCCATTGTGTGTGTATTCATAATATTGTTACAAGCTATGATTCCAGGGGTCGTATTTTTTCGTAATTTATTCAAATTAAAGCGACTCACTTGCAATTCAAATAATTTTCAAATTGTATAACTATAGCAACCTCAATTAGAATTTTTGTTTTTTTTTTTTTGTTTTTATTGTAAGGTCATACTGTGCCATTTCAGCTGTTTTCTAGAATAATGTATAAAAATATGGGTAGGAACCATTTGCAAAAAAACTAGATATAAGTTTTAAGTCAAACAAAACTTTTGTCTCTCCCGTGACCATGTTTGTTGTAAAGCATTCAAACATCGGCAACCAAAAATCATAATAAAACCGTCATAAATGTCAAATTATCAAGTAATTCTAAGAACTTATAATTATTACTAACCACGTCCAATATGTGAGAAACAATATATATTGTGCAGCAAGTTTTTAAATAAATAATTATAGTTAAAAAAAAAACAAAAACCATGCTTTTGATGAAGATGAATCCTATATGTAGATGTATTATTACTTAAAAGCAATTTATTTAATTAAAAATTGAGTAAGCTCAAGAGTCGCTTATAGAAGCTTACGAACATTCTTACGGTTTCGCCTATAGTTTAGTATTTGGTCACTATTTCTACCACCAGCTCCACTATCCTACTTTCCTTCACTTTTCACTTCTTCGTATCTCTTCCCCATCTTTTTTTTATAGAAAAACGAGAAACGATCTACCTTTTTATTTTTTTTAACGTTGGGAAATGCATTTACGCATACCATCTGTGTACATACAGGTGATTATGTGGGACTCACCGGCTAGAAAAACCAGCACTACCCACTAAAACCCAATAGAACCTGCCAACAGAAATTCCAGATGACCTGGAATTACACAAAGGCTACGTGTTAGCAATACAATTTAAGAACAGGTGAAAATAATATTATAAATAAAGCGAAGCGAAGATAAATCGCTAGTAATATAATATTATAATGTTAATTAAAGGCAGTAAGAGTCCTCCAGTTAGAGTACTCCAAAGCTTTAATTTGCGAAACAAACTTTTTCATTTATATTAGTAGTGTGATTTATTTTTTAATACGCTTTTATTATCATCACTTGTAACTAACAATGTAATAAAATTAGATGTAAATTTTAACCTACTTCTAATTGTAGTATTGAAATAAAACTTGGTTTGTATATTATTATGTTGGAAATGATAATGATCATGACACCATGAGAAAACTTGCATGTCTGAGGGAACCTAGCAAGTTTTGAAAAGACATGTGAAGTCCGTCAATTCGCACTTGGCCAGCGTAGTGGACTATGGCCTGATCCCCCTCGTACTGAAGGGCGGCCCATCCCTAGCAGTGGGACATTAAAAAGGGCTGAATACATGTATTATGTAGTACGGATGATAGTACTATAATTTGGTATCTTGGAGATGATCTGATGATGTAGCGACGAGGTCAATAGCGGAACTCTTTAGTGGCTACTAGTAAACCCCACGAGATTGGGCTCATATGATTCGTCTTCATCAAAAGCGTGTTTTTTAGTTTTTTTTTAAACTATAATTATTTATTTAAAAACTTGCTGCACAATATATATTGTTTCTCAAAACACTCGCACTTAACTAAAAATATTCGAGCTAAATTCATATAACATTCTGAAGCCATGATTCTTTTTGGGGAATATTGACGAAAAGTCTGCGAGCGCAGTTCCGCTAAAATAAAATATAACTTTTCGTTTTTTGATTGCACTTATTTCACGAAAATACTTGTTACTGCTTTTTAATTGGATGAACACTGGACTATATCATAACTTAAAAGGGCGGTGTCCGTATGTCGGTCAAAAATACATGTATAATTTTCATCTAAATTACTAGGTTCATTCTACGGCTTTGCCTGCTTTTTTAAATTTTTTAGAGTTCTTTATGTAAACACTAGTGACATTACCTCGCTTTTCTGAGATGGGTGTTTAAGGGTAGCCTATGTGCTTTTTATGTAGTTGTAATCCTTCTGTATTAATTTTAATTCAAATCCGGGCAGCCGTTTCGACATGAAGGACTAACTATCACACACGTACAAATTTTCGCATTTATAGCAATAGCGGTTCACCCTCGCTTCGCTTCGGGTTCGTCCCTAGATGAAAACAAATCTATTCCACGAGAACCGTATATTTTTCCGAAATAATAGTAAATCTATGTGCTATTCAAGACTATAATCTCTCTCTGTGCCAAATTTCATCCAGATCCGTTAAGCCGTTCTGACGTGAAAGAGTAACAAATATCAGTGTATCCATCCATCTAGCCTCACAAACTTTCACATTTATATTATACTAGCGACTTACTTTCGCTTCGCTCGGGTTTGCCTCTAAAAAAATAAATCTACCCCACGGGAACCGTACATTTTTCCGGGATAAAAAGTATGAGCTATATTATTATAAAGTTTTATTAAAATCCATTCAGTGGTTTTTGGGTGAAAGAGTAACAAACATCCATACATATTCTATACACCTATACAATATACATCCAACCATCAATACATCCTTACCAACTTACACATTTATAATATTAGTATAGACTAGCGACTCGCCTAGTCTATAATAATGACTGATTCAATAAAATTTACCAAAAAATATTTAATGTACAGATTCGCCTCAGAATTTTATGTATAATAGATTATAGTAATGATATGGATTGCAGTAGTTTCATAACATAGAGTCGACAATTATGTGAAGTACTTCACATAATTGTCGACTCACGTTACGTCGACGACAAAATGTTACTTTTAAAATCATAACTTTGATTTAATATCTCTAGAGAATCTCCCAAGAGATGAAATATTGTCCACTAGAGTTGCCTTCAAAGTAATAAAGCGAATAAATTTCGTTTCATTGTCATTGGGATTGAATTACTTCAACATCTGGCTTAGTAGCAATGCCTGTTTGAAATTAAAGATCGCGGGTTCGATTACCATCCATGGTATTATAAGTGTGATAGTGTATGTGGGTCTGTATTTTTGTATATGGCGATATAGCAGATCTATGAGGTTTTTTGGCACAGAGATTGTTTATGGGTTTAACTGTGACATAGGTTACTATAAAGTTTTTACTTTTTAAAAAAAATGTTTTATTTACAACTTTAGGTAATTAGGTACGTGTAATTAGAAAAAAAAAATAGAGACAAAGATTTCTTTTAAAAAAGCGCTAACTTATACATTTTATAATTTTCATCATTATCTATACTTAACCGACTTCAAATAAGAATGAAATTAATTCAGACAGATATAAAAACATTCATATTTTTAAAAGTTAATTTGAAGTCATTTAATTAAATATATATATATTAAAAATTCTTTGAAAACTTAGTCTCAGTTAATATTCGACTATTGAGAGGTTTTAAATGGAAAAGAAAATGTACTGAACAATAAAGGAAATGTTCGAGGCAATAAAGTGAATAAATCAGGTTACGCTTCAGGCAACCAGTGATGTGGTGGCATTTTTTGTGCTGTAATGCTTAAAAAGCTTTCTTCTTTTAGCATTATTATTTACTAGCGACTCACTCTCGCTTCGCTTCAGGTTCGTCCCTCGTGAAAAACAAATCTATCCCACGGGAACTGTACCTCTTTCCGGGATGATATATAGTCTTCCTCAGTTAACGGGCTATCGAATGCAAAAAGAATTTTTAAAATCGGATCAGTAGTTCCTGAGATTAGCGCGTTCAACCAAACAAATAAATTCTTCAGCTTTATAATATTAGTATAGATTAGTATTACCCAAAAATTATTTATGATTAGAATTACTTGAAACTTGGTATTAATGCTCTTCAATACAATTAAATAAATACGTGTTTTAGCATTTTTTGGAATACATCCCATAAGAGGGTAAAATAGGGGGTGAAAGTTTGTATGAAACCTAACTTTTTTTATGTAGTTTTAGCGCGAGCGAAGTCGCGGGTTTTGCTATAATGATTATAGTCGAATTTTAACTATATTTAAAAAAAAAAAAAAACTATTTTGCCTTTGAATATTTATATATACTTACACAATAAAGGAGTCTGCCCACTACACCGTCTCATACCATGACCGTGCTATGAACGTATCAGGCACGGAAACGAGCATGGCACCACTAGAACGTATCAACAACGTATCATACCCGTACATAACGGTTTTAGTGTTGTGTATGCTCACCATTGCGCCGCCTACGCGCACTGGTCCCGTAACGTCGCGTGCCAGGCACGCAGCGTACCGTCACCGGTAAAATATTCTCGATGACAATTGTTAACGTTCCGTGCACGGCACGCGACGGTGCCGGTCGGTGACGGAACGGTCTAGTGGGCAGAGTCTCATACATTTCAATACAAAGAATATTTTTTTGCCTGACACGCTCCTAGCACGGTCATGGTATGAGACGGGGTAGTGGGCAGACACCTTAATAATAATAATGTCCTCCTGACCGATTTCGGCCACGGCGGCCAATCTCATTGAGACTAGCCAACTGCGCAGGAGATATTATTGTGCACAAGTGTACGCGCAGACACAAGTGCACTCTCTATTCCTGTCACTCTCATACTACGGTGGGACGACTACTCGACACGACCGGTGAGAGATAAGGCGCAGGACCGACGGCTTTACGTGCTCTCTGAGGCACGGGGGTGAAACACCGCCAACTTCCCAAATCCGGGCTGTTACTGAGGCTTACTGTACAGTAAGACTCAATAACTAAATTTGACCCGACCCGGGACTCGAACCCAATACCTACGGGTGTGCAGCCATACATACTAGCCACCACACCATTGGCTTAACATGCTATCAGTAAGTAGAAGTGAAAAATAAATGACATTTAAGTAATTGCACTAGACGGGGAAATAAAATGTGTTAGGTAAATATTACTTATACAAACGTACACCACTTATGAGATTAAATTTTTAGTAAATTCAAATCAACGCGACAAATTTAAGGAGAAAATTTTATTAAACGTACGAATATATATATTTTTTAAATATATGGAAAACGGAGCGATAAAAGTGTAGCTAAAGTAGTATAAACATTTTTCGATAAAATTTAAATCTAAAACCTAAAAAAACCTCTTCAGGAGTTGGTTGTCCTACCGAAGCAGATCACACAACCAAGGGGTTGCTGCCTCGGTCCACTCTGCTATCAGAGAAGTACCAAGAGCAACCCACATAGCACACCGCCCACTGAAGTGGGCAATCTCCCTGTGTTTTTTGATTTCACGCCTGGCTGGATTGCCAGACGCTAATAAGCACTCCTACTACCACAAGGTAACACACATTAGGGGTGGCGTTAACTGAGATAGACTATAAATAATGATAATAATAAATAAATATGTTGGTACATTAACACACAGCACCATCTAGTTCCATGGTAAGCTACGAAGCTTGTGTTATGGATACCAGACAGTTGATACACTACACATATATAACTTTAAATACATATATATATTATACTATGACCTTAAGTAACAGGTTGTTAACGGTTATTAATATAATTTCCCTAAAGGTTACCTGTATAATATTGACGCAACCAAGCGAAGTGCAACCGCAGACAGAACCTAGTTAATAATACAGTAGGGGTAAATAAACAAGCAGTATTGTCCAGAGCGCCATCGTTTATTCGGTTTAAAAATCTAATAAAATCCAATAAGAATGCCCGAGAGAATCTCGAAATAGTTATAGCTGAGGCAAGAGCGTTGGGTACAAAGTATTTTAAGAAAATTTTATTGAAGTTATAGCGAATGTAGCATATTTTCTCATACATTTAATTCTGGTAGATAATTTCGCAGATTCGAGGACGGGGAAAATGTTTGTTTATATTAATACATTTTTTTTACACCAAGCATTACTACTGGTTTGACTGTGTTATGTTTTGGATTTGTATGTTTTTTCCATGTATTTTATTTAGCCCTCTTTAACGTCCCACTGCTGGGCGTGGGCTTTTCAATACGAAGGGGATCAGGCCATAGTCCACCACGCTGGCCAAGTGTAGGTTGGCGGACTCCACGTGTCTTTTGAAAACTTGCTAGGTTCTCTGACACATGCAAGTTTCCTCACGATGTTTTTCTTTACCGTCATATTTTTATAAGGT
Source organism: Fabriciana adippe (assembly GCA_905404265.1). NCBI lineage: Eukaryota > Metazoa > Arthropoda > Insecta > Lepidoptera > Nymphalidae > Fabriciana > Fabriciana adippe. The sequence goes on from FR990010.1 coordinate 3,559,525, forward strand.
ACTACTTACTGCTAAAGGTAAAAAAAAGTAGTTGGTATAAAAAATTAATTAGTTTAGACGAGACTTAAAATGAGTTTTCAACTTTTAATTATAAAATAATTATCTTTTAATTAATTACATTTCTTTTCAAAATCTGTGAAGTGGAAAATGATTCGCCAGTGTTAATTAAGACATAATAAAATAGGTAATAGTTGTTTTTTACATTTATAATTTTTCGAGCAGAACCCGCGTTAATCTACAAAAAAAATACATTGTACATACGAGTACATACATACATACATATTTTATAATATGTCGTCTGTCGAGACATATTTAAATATTTGTATACTAGGTTTTGCACGCAACTACGCTTGAATGATAAACAAGGCGATGATAAAAAGTAGTCTAAGTCTGTCCCTATAATACAATATACATAATATGTTCTTATCAAAATTCATGGAAATCTCTTTAACAGTTTAAGCGTGTAAGATAACAAACAGACCGACAGAACTACGTCTGTTTTTATGTACGGTCGATATATATATATATATATATATATATATATATATATATATATATATAACAGACATCATTCGACTTATAAGTTGTTACTATGTATCGGTAGTAAAATCATTTAGAAAATCATAAATGTCAGTTTCGAGACAAACTTCAATGTTTGTTTCCCCTAAAACCTTTTTGGAGTAACCTAAATATTTAAAAAATGTCATATCGGTCCAGCCAAGTTGAAATGATGCGCTTACCAAAGAAAAGCCTTTAATATGATTTCTTCACGGTTTCCAGATCAATGAATGAAAAATTAAACGATTTTCTTTAGAAATTCGTAAAATAAATAAATAAACATGTTGGGACATAAACACACAGCACCATCTAATTCCATGGTAAGCTATGAGGCTTATGTTATAGATACCAAATAATTGATGCACTGTACCTGTATAACTCTAAACACATACATATTATAGATATAAATATCCATTACTGGCGTACAAACATTCGTGCTTATCACACTAATGAATGCGCCCAGCGGGACTCGAACCCGCGACCGCTGGCACAGCAAGTAGGGTCACTACAATCCGAGCCAAACGTGTCGTCCTCGTCGTTCGTAGCAATGACGAAATTTAATTTCATGGGACAAAACTTTTAACCATATAACTTGTATTTATGTTATAAATAAGTCGTAATTCATAAACATCTATGTGTATAATTTATTGACTCGACGTAAATGCTTTTATGTTGTTAAAATATGGGGATAAAGAATTTTCTTCCTACATAAAGGTAATATAATATTACATTTCTTAGAAAAAAAATTAAAAATGAAAAATGATGAAATCAGTCTATTAGATTTTTAAACCATTCCTACTCCTACTCTATGCTGGAGTTGGTTTTTTAGGGAATTTAAATAAAATTATTTAAATTCCCTAAAAAATTTGGGATTTTTTTGCAGATTTATTTAGATTTTTTGTTCCCGACGTTTCGAATGCTTTACAGCAATCATGGTCACGTGAGAGACTGAAGTTTTAGACGTCTCAAAGGTCATTATATAAATTTAATAATAAGTCCGCGAAGAAGTCTGAAAATATCTAAAAAAGTATGTTTATAGAGAGTTGGTATGCTCCTATTTCAAAAAGTAAAAGATATTGGTATTGCTTTAAAAAGAGTTTATATGAACGTACGTTAAGTGAACATGTAGGAAATTGCAAGCCTAAAAAGAAGCTTAAGAGTGTCTGAGCGAAGTGAGCGCATGTTAATTATGACAATTTGCTTTTGATCGATTTCAGCCATGGCAGCCAATCCCACTGAGACTAGCTATACCTGAAAGAGATATTGTATTGTATTGTATTGTATTCAGCCCTTTTTTTTTTAACGTCGCACTGCTGGGCACGAGCCTCCCTTCAATATGAGAGGGATCAGGCCACAGTCCACCACGCTGGCCAAGTGCGGGTTGGCGGACTTCACATGTCTTTCGAGAACTTACTAGGTTTTCTCAGACATGCAGGTTTCTTCACGATGTTTTCCTTCACCGTAAGGCAAGCGGTAATCATGTTAGAAATGCTTCACACATGAAAATACCAGAGGTGCGAGACCCGAGACTTGAACCGGCTTCACTCGATTACCCAAGCGAGCGCGTTACCAATGGGCTACAACTGCCCGCATAATGAGATATTATAATGCACAAACATGTACAAAATCGTCCTCTCTATTTCTATTTCTCGTACTCTCAGTAGGAAGAGAAATTGAATGGAACTGTGAGGTATCATCAGGTGCAGCAGAAGGCATGAATGAATGTACAGCAAATGTATTGACACTTTAATGTCCAGTAGCTGGCGATCGAGCTTCGCTCGGAGTTCTTTTTTGTTATATCGTATGTTTTAGATAAAAAATCTAAAGGCTTGAATAAATACAAAAAAAAGTAAAACTTTTTATCCGTTCGAGATTCGATCTCAGACACACCTATTGATTTGTTAATCTTGCACCTTGGTCGCTTGACCATGATGCTTATGCGTGAGTGTGAGAAATTATCGAACATATTCTGCGTAGAATAATGCAAACGAAAACTGCATGAAAACTCGAAAACACGGGTTTTTCCAGACATGAAACTAATCTAGATCGACTTTTCGCCCCCGAAAGCCCCCACATACCAAATTTCAGCGAAATCGTTAGAGCCGTTTCCGAGATCGCTGGTATAAATAAATAAAGATATAAATATACAAGAATTGCTCGTTTAAATATATTAGATATATTAGATTAGATAAGTTAGAAGTAAGTTTAAAATAGTCCGACGACACGTTTGCCTCAGTTTGTAGTGACCCTTGCTGTGCGGTCGCGGTGTGATGAGCACGAATGTTTGTACTCCAGTTATGGATGTTTATATTCATAATATATATGTATTTAAAGTTATATGTATATGTGTAGTGTATCAACTATCTGGTATTCATAATACAAGCCTTGTAGCTTACTATGGAATTAGATGGTGGTGTGCGTTAATTTCCCAACATTTATTTATTTATCTATACTTACTAATATTATAAAGCTGAAGAGTTTGTTTGATTGTTTGTTTGTTTGTTTGGTTAACGCGCTAATCTCAGGAACTACTGATCCGATTTGAAAAATTCTTTTTGCATTAGATAGCCCGTTAACTGAGAAAGGCTATAGGCTATATAGCATCCCGGGAAATTGTACGGGTCCCGTGGGATAGTTTTTTTTTGTCTAGGGACGAACCCGAAGCGAAACGAGGGTGAGTCGCTAGTTAGTAGATAAGTTTATTTGTATATTATAATAACTTCAACGTTTTACTGATTTCATTAAGAACACACATTACGATGTATACGTCACGTCAAATAAATTGTGTAAGACTATTTCAATGTCTAAATAAATAAAAGGTGTAAATAAACTAAGGGTCTAAATAAATAAAATACGATTTAAATTAATTAGATCGCTGGACCCATTTGCGAGATATACCTATGTATATAAAGGCAAAGACAAAACAGCTTAGTATCGGTATCTTGTCTGTTTGTCAACCGATTTTTTATATTTAGTAGCTACTGACAAGCTTTAGTGTTCTCAATAAAAAAAAATACGGTAAAATTATCAACCGTACATAAAAACAGGCGTAGTTCTGTCCGTCTGTTTGTTATCTTTCACGCTTAAACTGCTAAATAGATTTCCATGAATTTTGACAAGAACATATGTATGTATATTGTATTATAGGGACAGACTTAGACTACTTTTGATCATCGCCTTGTTTATCATTCAAGTGAAGTTGCGTGTAAAACGTAGTATACAAATATTTAAATATGTCTCGAAATACGACATATTATAAAATACTAGCGACTCACCCTCGCTTCGCTTCGGATTCATCTGTAGACAAAAACAACTCTATTCCACGGGAACTGTACATTTTTCCGGGATGATATATAGCTTAAAGCCTTCCTCGATAAATGGACTATCTAACACAAAAAGAATTTTTCAATTATATCTAGTAGTTCCTGAGAATAGCGCGTTCAACCAAACAAACAAACAAACAAACTCTTCAGCTTTATAATATTAGTATAAATGTATGTATGTACAAAATCCAAATATTTGTGCCAAATTCCATTATGATTATAGCGATGTAAGGCATTTCTATATGTGGCCAATGCGGTGAGGCGACTGGTTTATTGTTTATATAATAAAACTATGTAGGTATACCTAACTGCATCACATATTTTGTGATGTGTAATGTACCGAGGAGCATAATACTTTGTTAGATTTACCCAAATATTGGATATTCTAAATAAGACTATAAATAAATGTGTTGGGACATTAACACACAGCACCATCTAGTTCCATGGTAAGCTGCGAGGCTTGTGAGGGATGGACAGTTGATACACTACACATATATAACTTTGAACACATACATAATATTATACATATAAACACCTATTACTGGAGTAAAAACATTCGTGTTCATTACACAAATGAATGCCCCCAGCGGGACTCGAACCTGCAACCGCTGGCACAGGAAGTACGGTCACTACAAACTGAGCGAAACGTGTCGTTATATTTTCGGTTTCTCCTGTGAACGTTATTGCTGTAAAACATTCGAAATATTGTATACAGAATATAGGCCCCAAAATCATAGTTGTTGAAATTTTTGTCTATATGTCTTTTTGTTTATATGTTTTTGGTTTTCACGCAAAAAGTACTGAACAGATTTTAACTAAATTTTGTGTACCGACCACAAAACTATTAGTAGCAGTATTAACAATTAACATATTTAACAATTTAGTGTGGTTAAAGTCTCTGATTTTGATATTAGGTTCGAGCGCAAATTCCTCGTCTATATCATGCATCATCACTACATACATACTCGTACTATAAAACAAAGTGGCTTCCCGCTGTCCTTCTGTCCCTATATGTACATATATGCTTAGATCTTTAAAACTACGCAACGGATTTTGATGCGGTTTTTTAAATAGATATAGTGATTCAAGAGGAAGGTTTATATGTATAATACATGCATAATATAGTAAAAAAACAGTAATAATTTTAGAGGTTTCTAATGTGATGTCGTAAATAAACTCATTTTTTTGCGCTTACATTGCAAACGCTGGCTGAACCCTACGAAATAGATCAAATTAATGTACTACAGTATTGTACACCTTAAAAAGGTCTACAAAAAAGTTCGCGATGGCATATGTCTATCTCTTAAGGATAACATACTATATCCATTTTACTATATCCAAGCTAGGGAACTAGGGCTACGAACCCAAGCGAAGCGAGGGTGAGTCGCTAGTAGTAGGTATATAGCAAGGTCGCTGACTGCCTCTACCTACTTATTACGACTTGTAATTTTTCCAACTTATCATATTTTAATAAAAAAAAAAAATATATTGATCTTTGTTTTTTATTACAACTTACAAAATAATAAAATTATAATTTTTAGGCTGTGACATAAAGCATATGAAACCTTAAAAATCTAGTTTCAAACGTTATGTTTCAAGTTTATTTCAGAGAACTAATTTGTAATCTACATAAATGCCTTTATTGGACATCAAAGCCATTAAAGATTACTAACTCGATTTCGCCCTAAACCTTGTTCAAAATTGAATAGGTAATAGCTTTGTGCTGTGAAATTAAACAATTTATTTAAAACAACCCTTAAAAGATTGTTACTTGGTTTGTTGAAACTAGATATAAAATAGATATATCTTAAGACTTGTCTCACGTAAAAATGTATGACAGCGATTAAATTCTAAAGATTTTTTAATATAATGTAATAGATACATATGTATATGTATGTATAATAAATAAATATGTTGGGACATTAATACACAGCACCATCTAGTTCCATGGTAAGTTATGGTACTTGTGTTATGGATACAAGGTAATTGATAAACTACACATATAGTATAACTTTAAAAACATACATATTATAAATATAAACACCCATGATTGGAGAACAAATATTCGTGCTCATTACACAAATAAATGCCCCCAGTGGAACTCGAACCCGCGACTGCTGGCACAGCAAGTAGGGTCACTACAAACTAAGTCAAACGTGTCAAATGTATGTATATACACTAAGGAAATATTTAACTAGAATAAAAGGTAGCCTATATCATTTTCCGGTGAATAAAGTATCTGTACACGAAAAATTACGACAAAGTGATTTTCTGTTTATGCTTGAAAAGTAAGACAAACAAACACACTTTTAGAAACAAAATAAATAATATTAATAATTCTACTAATATTATAAATGCGAAAGTTTGTGCGAATGTATGGATGTATAGATGTATGGATGTTTGTTACTCTGTCACCTAAAAACTACTGAATGGATTTTAATGAAACTTTACAATAATATAGCTCACACATCAGAATACAGAGGCTACTTTTTATCCCGGAGAAATGTATGGTTCCCGTCGGATAGATTTGTTTTTGTTTTAGTCTAGACTCGAACCCGAGCGAAGCGAAGGTGAGCCGTTAGTATTAAGTAAATAAAAAGTAAAAATTCAACTCTTTTTATGGTTTGGTTAAACCATAATCTTCCGCTGGCCAAATACAGCTTAACGGACTTTACGCGTCATTCGAAAACTAGATAGGTTCCTTTAGACGTGTATTCGCAAGGGAAATGATTCTCACATCAAAATGTCAGAGGTGTGAGACCCTGTTTGAATCCACTACAGTGTAATTTCCAAGCGAACATTAGTAATTATTATAGTCTTAACTATGAATCCGGTCAATACTCTTTGAAGAAAAGATCAATAATCTCGTTGTTTTCAGTTTTAAAGTAACTTAATCTATACTAATACTATAAAGCTGAAGAGTTTGTTTGTTTGTTTGGTTGAACGCGCTAATCTCAGGAACTACTAATTCGATTTGGAAAATTCTTTTTGCATTAGGTAGCCCGTTAACTGAGGAAGGCTATAGGCTATATATCATCCCGGAAAAATATACGGTTCCCGTTGGTTAAATTTGTTTTAGGGACGAACCCGAAGCGAAGCGAGGGTGAATCTGGGAAAGTTTATCGATTAAACTGATATGAGAGGAGAAATGTAAATTTTAATATTGATTACACGCATCTAGTAATAGAAAATTGTTAGTCAAGTATTGTTTTCAATACATATATTATGTTTTCCAATATTAGTGACATACCTTCAATTCGCTCGGGTGCGTGCTTTATTTATTATAATATCTGCCTCAGTAGTCTAGTGGTTAGCATGTACGGTTGTAAATGCTGAGGTCCCGGGTTCGAGTCCCGGGTCGGGCCAACTTTAATTACTGAATTTTCTGTTAAGATATTCTCAGCAGTAGCCCGGAGTTGGGAAATTGGCGGTGATTTAACCTTGTGCCTCGAATAGTACGTAAGCTGTCAGTCCAACGTGTTAACTCTCACCGGTAGGGACTTAACTCTCAAAGAATAGAGATTACGTTGTGTCTGCGCGTACACTTGTGCACTATAATATCTCTTGCAGTTGTCTAGTCTGTCTGTCTAGTAGTCATTATTATTGTTATGTATAGACAGCGCGTAAAACGATTCCAAAAAATACAAAACTATGACCCGAGTCCTTATGGATTTGTTTGTCCGATGTAAGAGAGTCCACAATCACAATCTAGCTTGTATGTTTCACGCACACAAAAAAAACAGTGTTTGTGTGCGTGGGTGCGTGCGTGTACGTATATGTATATGTGCGTTTGATAGTGTGTGTTTGTGTGACTGTGTGCTGTGTAGTGAGTGATTGAAGGAATTGAATTGAATTAAATCAAAACGTGAAGAATATTCTTGGCTTTTTCATAACATAAAATAAATTTTCATAGCATAAAATTATGAGGTACATAGATACATATGTATTGTTGCTTCACAAAACGGTACATTTGGTCGAAATGCGTGACCAATTTCCAGTGACAAGCGTCTAATTCCGTCAGGGAAATCGCGTTGGAGAGGTGCGATCATTTACTATCTAGTAAGTCAAAATATAACATTCACACTACATTTATATAAATTAACTAGCGACTCACCCTCGCTCCGCTCGGGTTTGTCCCTACTTACGTTTTAACGTTTAGTATAGATTTCCAAAAAATATTTAATGTACAGATTCGGCTTAGTTAAAATTTATTATATGTATAAATATTAAATAGTAAAAAAAACATTTTTGAAAACAAGCTTTTATTTAAATGCTCTATAAAGAAGAAAATAAACTTTAAATTAAATCAAACCCATGAATTTATTTCATTCATCGATCAAAAAAGTGTCTACTAGAAACACAAAATCCCATGCAAAATTCTCTTAAAACTGTCACCAATTGTGTTTAGGTAATTATTCTAGTTGAAATAAATAAATAATAATGTAAATTGAACCTTAAATGTAATGCTTAAAGTTGTTTTTATAAAAAAAAAAAATTAAAAGCGCGCTCAAATGTTCAAATGAGCGTTCATTCGGTGAGGATATTTTTTGTCGCTGATTGTGTATGTAGTACTATTTTAATCGATGATTATATTACACAATTTATATAACATAAAAACTTGTCGCGAGATTTACCTATTATAAATATATTCTTGCTTAGGAGCTCCAACTAGGAAAACCTGTTTTACGAGCAACCCGATCGTCCTGTAGAATCTAGACTTATAATATGAAGACTTAGTAACTAACTGACAAAGCTTAGGTATAGTATTAGGAGATAGAGTAGATCAAAAATAGTTTGTATCCGTGCGAATGTAGATATAATAATATGTAGATGTGTGTAAAATAAATCCGTGAAAAAACAGATAGTTTTATTTAAATCTAGCGACTCCACCTCGATTCGCTTGTTCGTTCCAGGTACGTTTTGATGCTTAGTATGGAATAGATTTTTTTTTTCAATTTTTCTTTCGTAAACTTTTCCGATTTTTTAATATTATTCTGCTATTTGGGGTGAAGACAAATCCAGCAAAACAAAGATCATAAAAATCGGTCCAGCAGTTCTCGAGTTATAAGTGTTGTAACAAACCCGACTTTGTTTTATATAATATATAAGATATCTACGACGGACTGAATACTGATATTTGTATGTTACACGATTTGGGTTCTCGCATAATGATATTGAAGTCGGTGTACCCTTTTTAGTTAAAAAGTAGTCTAAAATTAATTTAATAATACTCTATATTAGCACGACTGACACTGTAAGTAGGGTTGCCAACATTTTCTTCGGTGAAATACAGTATTTTTTTAAAAATGCTGTAAAAAATATAGCACTATATGAAAAAAAGAAACAAAAAATAGACAAAGATATATTTGTTCTTATTTTTTTATAAAAACAATTTTTCTGCACTTTTTGCATTTCTTAACATTTTTTTTTCTAAAATAAAAGTGTCATAATATGCCTTATTACATTCATTTTTTAAATCAATGTAAATCAAAAGCTCGTTTTTTATTAATGAGACACTACTTCTGTTTCTTTCTTCTTTTTAAAATGAAGGATTTGTTTGTTAGATTTCGATGATGAAAATATAGTGTCTTTGCGTACTATATATTTCTTCAACAGTATATACTCGTAGTACACAGACCCGACATATAGTACAATACTATATACATATTATAGTACGGTTGGCTCATAGGCAATGGTAGCTCAGTGGTAACGCGCTCGCTTGGGAAACCGAGTGAAGTGGGTTCAAATCCCGGGTCTCGCACCTCTGATATTTTCATGTGCGAATCATTTCTAACATGATTACCACTTGCTTTACGGTGAAGGAAAACATCGTGAGGAAACCTGCATGTCTGAGAGAACCTAGCAAGTTTTCGAAAGACGCGTGAAGTCCGCCAACCCGCACTTGACCAGCGTGGTGGACTATGGCCTGATCCCCCTCGTATTGAAGGGAGGCCCGTGCCCAGCAGTGGGACGTTAAAAAGGGCTGAATACAGTACGGTTGGCAACCCTAATTATAAGGTACACTGCATATTTCTATGTATACAGTTCAGTAGACATCTAGTTAGTTTTTAGTTAAACTTAATTAGCATAATAACCTGTTAATGAACAATCATATTTTGCATAATTAATAAGCTTTATATAAATATGTTATTATGAAACTGACAGAAGCTTTCAAAACATTTCATAATATTAAAGCGATTTATTATATTATATTTAATAGGTATAATTATTACGAGCCCTATCTACTGTATAATGATAATTTATATTAAGCTAAAATGGCGTACTTACTTTGAAACTTTATAAAAAAAAAACTAGCGACTCACCCTCGCTTCGCTTAGTGTTCGTCCCAGACAAAAACAAACCTATCCCACGGGAACCGTACATTTTTTCGGGATGATATACAGGGTGGATTTTTGAGACGGGACAGTAAGGGCAGGTACCTTAAATACTATAGTTACAGGAAAACGTTCCTAGGAGACCATCCATAACTTTTTGAGATATTCTGAACTGCATTCACAGATTTTGGAAAAAATGTACAGTCAGCGAGAAAAATGCTAAAACTCGAAAAAAAAATTTTTTATGTCAATCGATCCTATTTCATGTAGGGATCAAAAGACTCTATGGGACCATTTAAGGTTTGAGTACTAGAAATGGCAGAAATCGCCAAAATCTTTTCCCATACATTTTGTATGGAAAAACGTTTAATCGTCTCGAAATATTCTTTGTTGCCAAACGGTCCTATTTTTTAATGTGATGAAAAGATTTTTTGAGGCCAACTGAAGTTTGAGTACAGAAACTACGGTAAGTCACAATTTTTCTAGTTTTTGTTAAACCGGTCTCGTGGCATACTATACCTAGAAGCAAAAGTACCTACCTAAGTAGAAAATCATAATTGCATCGACAAATAAAAATAAAATAAAATTATATCAACTAAACGTGTATTTTTAAACACGATATCCATACAAGTTCATTCGTTTTTGCACTGAGCAAGTAGCAGCCGATAATTTACTTGCATGGATATCGTGTTTAAAAATACACGTTTAGTTGATATAATTTTATTTTATTTTTATTTGTCGATGCAATTATGATTTTCTACTTAGGTAGGTACTTTTGCTTCTAGGTATAGTATGCCACGAGACCGGTTTAACAAAAACTAGAAAAATTGTGACTTACCGTAGTTTTTGTACTCAAACTTCAGTTGGCCTCAAAAAATCTTTTCATCACATTAAAAAATAGGACCGTTTGGCAACAAAGAATATTTCGAGACGATTAAATGTTTTTCCATACAAAATGTATGGGAAAAGATTTTGGCGATTTCTGCCATTTCTAGTACTCAAACCTTAAATGGTCCCATAGAGTCTTTTGATCCCTACATGAAATAGGATCGATTGACATAAAAAAATTTTTTTTCGAGTTTTAGCATTTTTCTCGCTGACTGTACATTTTTTCCAAAATCTGTGAATGCAGTTCAGAATATCTCAAAAAGTTATGGATGGTCTCCTAGGAACGTTTTCCTGTAACTATAGTATTTAAGGTACCTGCCCTTACTGTCCCGTCTCAAAAATCCAACCTGTATAGCCTAAAGCTTTTTTCGATAAATTTACTCCAACAATTCCATCTAGTAGTTTCTGAGATTAGCGCGTTCAACCAATCAAACAAACAAACTCTTCAGCTTTACAATATTAGTATAGATATTTCGAATTTTAATTTAAAAATAAATACTTTTTATTTGGATTTTTGATTTCTGATATTTTATTGCTTTACAGCAACTTTGGTCTTAAACATATAGATTTTTTTTAACTTTCTATGCCATTATTTCATCCTCAAAGACACGTCTGATTTTTCTTTGTACCATCCTATTGGTTTATTCAAAAAATGGTAAAAAATTTCAAAAAATTTAAATTGAAATTATTATTAGTCTGAATTTCACATCAATTAGCAGTCTAAGCAATAATTATTTATATTTTGATATAGTTTAGACACGTCACATGTCACACGTAGCAAGTTGGTGACGCGAACACCTAAGTTTTGCAACTACCAAAAATCGCTCACCGCGGCTAAAAAGGATTTAATTTCAAAAATATTATATGTTCCTTTGTTTGATCATTGTATATAATTTTCATCTTCTCAGTATTATAGAGAACCTTTTAACCCCTACGGGCACAAAAAAGCTTGCAAATAAAAAAGATCAACATAGACAAGGCCATATATTACAGCGCTTTGAAAATATTACCATGTCATGTCACGTGTCACGTCGACTCCGCAATATTTAGGCGTGGTGTCAATCATTCATTATTTGATCTTTCTTTAAAATGTGCAAATAAATAGTTTGGCAAATACGCATTTAAATACAAATTCAAAATTATTTATTTAATACTATCGGCTTACCCCTATTTCTCTCGGGTGTGTCCCTAGTAGTGCATGGTTTAGTAACGCATAGAGGAAAAAAAATGCAAAGAGAATTCTTATTTTTTTAAGCTAGAAACATTTGCAGGCGTATACAGAATAACCCACCAGAGTTTCATCATAATCAGATCAATGTTTTAGAAACATATAGAGGACAAACGAATGAACAGTTATTTTTATTTATATAGAAGATATAAGATATTTAATACACTTGTTGTTCCACAATTTTTAATTAATCTTTCGATGCTTTTATTATATCTGTAAATAAAATTAGGAAAACCTTTTTTAAAAAAATATTTTACGTTAGGAAATGCATTTACGCTTATTATACATACAGGTGGCCATGTGGGACTTACCGGCTAGAAAAGCCAGTACTACCCACTAAAACCTAACAAAACCTCCCCCATCTTGATAGGGCCTTGCAGGATCGCTTACGCACTCAACCACGACACCCCTACGGCAGGTCTGCCGAAGCAGACCACAACAACCAAGGGGTTCCACAACATCCCTGGGGTTGCTCTCTCGATCTACTGTGCAATCAGAGAAGTACCTACATAATATTACCTACATAGTCCAACAATTAATATAAATAAAAATAAAACAATGTTTCTGGGATAAAAATGAGAAACAATATAAAAACTATATTATATCAACTTTAATATTAATCAAACGCGCGGACAGCACCGCGGGCAACGCTAGTTAATTTTAATATTATCAGTATTAATTTCTAGACTTATATCTCAAACAAAGCCAGGGAGCATCGCTAGTAATAACTAATAACTATAAAAACATTGAAGTTAACCAGAAAAGATATTTTTCCTTATTCAGCTCAAATCTTGCGAATATAATTCGTATATTTTCTTTGGGCTCACACAAACAGCGGACTTGTTACAACAGCCCCTATTCACACGTTCTATGTCATAGAGCTATGATTAGGGATGAACGTACGTATATGTAGTTTTATTCATATATCTATCTTATCTTATAATATTAGATGAGCAATTCTTGTATACATATATATTAACGGTTAGTATGGATTAGATATACTATATATTATTTACTATATATTATTTAGGCAAAAGTGATTGACTGATGTATCAACGCACAGGCCAAACCGTTAAGGCTAGAAAATTGAAATTTCGTACACGTATGTATTCCTCAAATGACAGATACTGAGGAAGGAAAATTCAACCCCCAAGGGGATGAAATAGGGGATAAAAGTTTATATGAAACTTTTTATTTCTTGGACACATTTGTATAAAATTTCGTATTTTTCGTAGTTTGATCGCGAGCGAAGCCGCGGGTTCTGCTAGTATGATATATAGAATATAGCCTTCCTCAATAAACGGACTAGCGAATGTAAAAAGAAATTTCCAAATCGTTCCTGAGATTAACGCGTTCAAACAAACAAACAAATTCTGCCTCATTATGATATTAGTAGGTATAGATTTATTTCGTGTATCTCGAAAACGGCTGTAACGATTTGGATCAAATTTTGTATTTAGAAAAGGTTTTGCTTTTTAAGTTTATCTACGTGTCATTTCTGAAAAGACGCATTTTTTTTACTTTTCCCGAAAAATGCTGAATGAAGCTTGATCGCTATGCAGTAGCTGGGTGTTTTTAAGGGACCTGTGGGCCTAGACACAATTTAACTGTTCGTTTTTCCGCACACACTACAGATTGTACGTTAGCATTCCGAAAATGGTAGACAAAGTGACAGGCTCACGCCTAACGCTTTTTCTGTAGCGTTCTAAGGAAACACGCTAGTTTGTCTATGAAATTAAGCGTGACGACCGAAAAAAATCTGATTAATATGACATATTATTATTATGTCATCACGGCCATTTCAAAAGTTGAACCACTTTTGAAATAAATTTGGGTATTTGTGGCGTATTTTGTTGTCAATCCGTGAACACGTTTCTTGATTAGCCCCATATTATAGCGCTCAGGGAAACCTCAAGAGGAAGATCATTCACGAGATGCCCGTACATTTGTGGGATGCCAAGTTAAGATGTGTGGATGACATTCAACTCAACAGCGAAGTGTGCGGTGATAGAAACGCGACGGTGGCACCAGATCAAAAAGTTCATCAGAACACTTTGCATTGTACAGACGATAGAAGAGACAAAGAGAGCCAATATCTCTAAAGGCTTAGAGGTTCTAAGTCGTTGAGTATGGATGGAACCGTCAACAATACAATAGTTATCCTACTGAAAAAATGAAATAAAAAAATCTATTTTTACTTTAAAAACTATACTTTTTTAATTCAATTTTTGATTTGTGATGTTATATTTCAACTGCTTTACAGAATCTATGGTCTTAAATATAATATTTTTTTAACCTTCTATGCCATTATTTCTTCCTTAAAGACACGTCTGGTTTTCTCTTTGTAACATCCTATGGTATGTTCAATTTATAAAAAAAAAGTAATGATTTTCAAAAATTGTAAATTAAAATTAGTATTAAGTCTGGTTTTTACATCAATTGGCACTCCGAGCAATAATAATTATATATTAAGCTAGCGACTTACCCTCGCTTCGCTCGGGTGCGTTTCAATCTACGTTTCAATAATTTTGAACGAAATCGTAATTTTTTTTTTCTAAAATAAAAGTAGCCTAAGTTACTCCTTATAACATCAGCTATCTGTCCCGTCAAAATCAGTCCAGTCGTCGGAGATTAGCCGGAACGAACAGACAGACAGACAGACAAAATTTTTTAAAATTGTGTTTTTCTTATAAGTACAGTATATAATTCTATGCATTTAGAAATAATCATATGCATTTAGTAAAAAGCTGTTATTTTGACATTACAAACAGACAATTTTAGTAGAATTCAATTTTAGTAATAAAGTAATTATTTCGCTCATAGAGAGTGATTTTTTCTCGAAATTTGTATTGGGCTACACTTGAGATATTTATACTCAATATCGAGAATCGATGTCAATAAGTGGAGTACTCGGAAAAAACTTGTAACGATACAATTAAATTTTATGATAAGAATTGTATTCAGTACTCTTGTACATCTAATTGCTATTTCATCCATTCTCGAGCACAAATACATACGTCTCTAGTTAGAAGGCATTTGTAACAAAAGGAAGTAGATATTTTGACTTATACAGGTCAAATGTTCTAGAAACTTCGAATGGATAACAAAAAGTCGTGAAACGTTTTCTTTGAAGTGCTAACGAAGCTGTATACTTCCGGTGTCACCTTTCCTACAGCGAAATAACAAGGCAAACTATCTAGACTATCAAGATATTCCTTAAAGACACCTTAGAAAAATTCGCTTTGACACTAACTTTTGTAACATTAAAAAAGTTTTATATATTTCAGCTGTAACATCACGAATTTTAGAGTCTTTAACGTTTAGTATAGATTTCTCAGAGATGAAATATTTTCCCAGAGTAAAAAGTATCCTATATGACCCGGATAACCAGCTATCATCATAAAAAATTTCATCAAAATCTGTCCAGTGGTTTTGTCCGTCATACTGTCACAGACCAACAGATAAAAATTGTAAAAACTATAGATTCGGCCTCTGTAATAATTACTATTTCAATTAAATTTTTCAAAAAATATTTAATGTACAGATTCGACTCAGTTAATCAGACTTAGAATTTTATTATATGTATAGATGTATAGATAATAAAATATTTTAGAAATAATAACTTGTTTTTTCAATATAGCAAGAATAAAAAAAAAAACAGATAAAACTCGATATCTAATTTAATCTCACTTAAGCACTCTAAGGGTATTAGTTATCTTGCAGAATTATAAAATACGGTAAGAATTACTATGTTATTTTGAGGATATAATATTTCGATTTTGAGCTATCAATGTGTGAAAGTAATATTTGGTTGGTCTCACGTAGGATAAATATATAATAATTATTATATTACAATATTGTACACTGTTATTATTTTAAAAGAGCAGTTGTTGAGTTTCTCGCCGGCTCTTCTCAGCAGAACTGCATTCCGAGTCGGTGGTAGATTCCTCACGGACAAACTACACTGACATTTAATTTAAAAAAATGTAAAATGAATATTCAAAAGTGCCTGTAAAAGTCTATTTGAATAAAGTATAATATTATGATTTGATTTGATAAAATATTATATTAGCCTGTAGTATCTCTCGTGATCTAATCTATACATATAATAAAAGTGTAACTGATCGCTGCCTGTACATGAGGACATTTGAGAAAAACAATTATTGGGGGTCTTTATTAACGCAATAGAACACAACGGTTTTTTGAAGAAAACAACGGCTTTTTTAATATTTATCTGTTTGTCTGTGCGTTTGTGCGCGCTAATCTCAGAAACGGCTTAACCGATTTGGGTGCGGTTTTCACTAATGTATTGTGGTAAGCTTTACTTAACGTTTAGTATTGTTTTATTTCAATCGGTTCATAAATAAAAAAGTTGTCAATTTAAAGAATCACCTAAGGACGAATTCGAACAATGCGAGGATGAGTCGCTAGCCTATACATACGTATATATAAAAAAATCGATGTCAATATGTTTCGTATGTAATCCAAAACGGCTGGAGCGATTTTGATGAAATTTTCAGGCAATCTTCAGATTAGCCTTGGGTTATCCTGTGAAGTTTGATAGCGATTAAAAGTTTGAACGCGGGCGAAGCCGCGAGCACTGCTAGTTTATTATAACATCTGAGACGTAAGGAAACAAAAATCAAAATAAAACCATCACTAAGAGAAAAATCTTAAAAATGCTTTTATTTCAAATGAATTTAACTTTTTACTCCAAGGGATGATTAAGAAAATATGCTCTGGCTAGTATATGTATGTAGGTAAAAAGGGGATACTCCATTTAAATTTCCTAGTTAAAATTTAACTGTTATTACGACTATAGCCCGAATGATACAAAATAACACAATGTTAATTGATACTTAAATTTTATGAAAGCCTTTGTGTTAGTGTTAATTTACATAACGTTTGCAGTTATTCAGCCCTTTTAAACGTCCCACTGCTGGAAGTGGGCCTCCCTTCAATACGAGGGGCATCAGGCCATAATCCTCCACGCTGACCAAATGCAGGTTGGTGGACTTCACATATAGCATATATATAGCAAGTGTATATAAAAATAATTGAAAAGAAATATATGTGAAAATGTTTGAAAGTTTGTTACTCAATACTTTATATTTTCAATATTTAAGGGACATTTCTCCCATGTGCTGTTTGTTCGTTCGAACCTATATATCTTGATATATTTTTCACAAGCTGTTACGACAAGTTTGAGCACACGTCGAATGACGAGATACTGACGATGACAGCTGCGCTCGCTAAGAAATATCAGGTTTAGCATTCATCTAGTGTCACACGCATCTTGAAGCTCATGTCTAATGGGATTGGCATATGTAGCGAAAATAGCTTTGAAGCTATAGTAATTTCTAAAGAAATAATCGTGGGTTCGAAACTGTCCTATCAAAATCAGTCTAGCTGTTTCGGGGAATAGAAGGAACAAACATACAGACAGACAAAGGATACAGACAGACAGACTGACAAAAGCTTTAAAAATTTTTTTTTCTTATTAGCACTCTATATACTTTCATATGGATTTGGTTAAAAGCTGTTATTTTGACATTACAAACAGACACTTCAGTTTTATTTTTATGTATAGATGTTTTTTGCAAATTATAAAATTCATGGAATACTAGCGATTTCCTGCTGCTCCGCCTGCCTTGTTCGATTATCTATCACTATATATCCTTTTAAATTACAGTCTATGTGTTACTTTGATGTATATGCTAAATTACTGTAAAGTCTCATCAAAATTCGTTACTAGTTTTTGCGAGAAAAACTTACAATTTTTCATGTTTATAATATTGTATTCAACCCTTTTTAACGTCCTACTGCTGGGCACGGGCCTCCGTTCAATACGAGAGGGATCAGGCCATAGTCCACCACGCTGGCCAAGTGCGGGTTGGCGGACTTCACATGTCTTTCGAAAACTTGCTAGATTCTCTCAGACATGCAGGTTTCCTCACGATGTTTTCCTTCATCGTAAGGCAAGTGGTAATTATGTTAGAAATGATTCGCACATGAAAATATCAGAGGTGCGCGACCCGGGGTTTGAACCCGCATCACTCGGTTTCCCAAGCGAGCGCGTTACCACTGGGCTACCACTGCTTTTTTATTAATTATAATATTAGTAGCATATTATTGTTATACTTTTATTTTTACTTTGTCTCAAAAATCCTACATTTATATTTATATAACCTTTGGGGATTTTGTCAGGTTATCAAGATAGGCTATCAAGGTTAACACGTTTTATTTGTTCTAAAGGTTTAAAGCAGATGTCAAAGATGTGCCAAAGGGCTAATGCGAGTGTGACCCGAACACCGAGGATTCCGTAGCATAATACATAGTTATTAATTAATCATTTAGCTATCTAAAATATTACTATTGGTTTGAACAAAATTTATTTATTCGATGACATTCTTTTAAATTACTTTTTTATTTCACAATTTTCAGTTTTAAGTAAAAACTGAAATATGTGCATTAAAATTTAACTAACGGTTTTGAGATGTCTTCCCCTTTACACCATACCCGTAACTCGTATCAATAAGTCAGGTCGTTTCACGTTTTAATCCATATCATAAAAACTGTTACACCGATTTTGATGAAATCTTTACTACTACTACTTAAGTTGAAATAAATATAAGCAAATAAAAAGAATGATTACAATTCGATGACTAGTTTTGGACAAATCGGTGGACAAATGTACATACATACAAACATACACCTATACAATTTTGTATATTTTTTTGTAAGTGCTAATAGTATATCATGTGTAAATATTTTACAATTCCAATCTATACTAATATTATAAAGCTGAAGAGTTTGTTTGTTTGTTTGTTCGTTTGAACGCGCTAATCTCAGGAACTAATAATCCGATTTGAAAAATTCTTTTTGCATTAGATAGCCCGTTAACTGAGGAAGGCTATAGGCTATATATCATCCCGGAGAAATGTACGGTTCCCGTGGGATAGATTTGTTTTTATCTAGGGACGAACACGAAGCGAAGCGATGGTGAGTCGCTAGTATTATATACATACATGCCGAATTGATACCTCCTTTTTTTTGAAGTCGGTTAAAAATATACTAAACTATTTGACTTTACCGTATTATATATACATAGTAATTAAAGGGCATTTCAACATTTAATACCTATTACCATTTAGACCAAGAGTCGAAATTTGAGAAAGGTTTCTCTTTATATCTGAGATAAAATGGATTGGAAAATTAACACTTAATGAGCTAAAAAGGGTTGTTACAGGAAGGAATGTTTATATTAAATAATAAATTTAATAAACGGGGTTAGAAATTACTGAAAACTTCTAGCACAATCTATACATCTATACATATAATAAAACTGTAGAGGTCGAATGTCTGTACATGGAAATATAGCTAAAAACCGAGTAAGGGGGATGTACGAAAGGATATAGAACAAATCCAGGCTTTTTTCAAATTTTTTGTTTCTCTGTCTGTTTGTCTGTTTGTACGAGATCTCCGAAACTGTTGGACCGATTTAAATGAAATTTTGTATGGTGGTACCTTATATCCCCGGTTAATACTTTTTATCCCGGAAAATTAAAGAGTTCCCGCGAGATAGTTAAAAAACTATAGTAACTTATACACCTTAGTACACAAAAACTACTGATTGTATTTTAATGAAACTTTAAAATACATCAGAATAACAAATAGGCTGCTTTTTATCTCGGAAAAATGTACGGTTTCCGTGGGATAGCTTTGTTTTTGTATGTCTAGAGGCGAACCCGAGCGAAGCGAGGGTGAGCCGCTAGTAATATAATAAAATTCTAAGTGAGTCGAATCTGTACAATAAATATTTTTTTGAAAATCTTATTGAAATAGTCATTATTATCGATATAGAGGTCGAATTTATAGTTGTTAGAATTTTTATGTGTCTGTACGTCTAGGAACGCATGACGAGTAAATGACTGGACACATTTTGATGAAATTTGATATGATGATAGCTGGGTATCCGGGTCAACATATAGGATACATTTTACTGCGGGAAAATATATCATCTCTGAGAAATAAAACTTTAAATTATATATATTTCTTTAGGACATTACAGTGAAAGATTAGTGTTCCGACGCTGACAGTAATTGAAAGTGCCACACGTCTCAGTGAAATTAAAAGTGAAAATCCAAGATTCCATCGTCTAAATTTAATTTGTTTAACATGATTTATTAAACCCTTGAATGATTTTTTTTGACTAGTATTTCCTTAGTGGTTGAAATTGGACTATATTAATCATTGTTGAATATTTTTTTATAGATAACATTAAAGCTCTTTAATAGCTACTAAACAAAAAAAAAAAAAAAACAAAATCAGTTGATAAACTGATAAGAAAAAGGCTTATTTATATATAATACAAAATATTATGAGTTTTCATGGGAACCGGAGAGACAGATATCAGCTAACTTCATCATGTCGCTTTCAGCTAACCTCATCGTGTCGCTTTTTGGCTGTCGGTGTGCGCGCGCATCGTAAAAATTTTACTCTCATATTTTTTTCAAAACGTGCCAAAACATAACTTAAAAAATGTAATTTTGAAAGCTTTAAAAAGAATTTTATTACAATGTCAAATGTTCGCGTAAACCTAAAAAAGCTTTTGATGATCATTCCTCATTTTAAGAAGCAAATACAATAACATATTTATGTAATTTTAGCGAAGAACCAAAGCGGCTTCGCTCGCGCTAAAACTACAAACAAAAAAAACTCTAAAAGGCAGGTTTTATAAACTTTCATCTCCTATTTTATCCCCATAATTTCAGAAAATGCTAAAACATATATTTATTGAATTGTATTAAAGAGCATTAATACCAAGTTTCAATTAATTCTGATCATAAATATTTTTTTTGGGTTGTATAACGTGTTTTCCCGTGAGAATGAGATAATCTCCGGTAAAAAGTAACCTATGTCACTCTCCAGCCCTCCAACTATCTCCACACAAAAATCACGCCAATCCGTCACTCTGTTTCGACGTGAAAGAAAAACGAATAAACAAACAAACACACTTTCACATTTATATTATCTATATATTAATACGTGCAGCAAAAACTTTGAACTCTTTTTACGAAAATTGCGCGGACGGAGGAGTATTTTCCCACACTTATAGTTTATATAGAGAAGGAGTGCAGAATGCTAATATATTTTTTTAAATTATGCATAAAATACATTAAATTAATAAAAAAAAAAGTTAAAGTCTGTGGTCAAATTTAGAATAGATTAATATTGTAATATACGCAAGACAATAAATATATGACTTAATGAATTATGGTAGATTTTCAACCACGCGGCGATCACTAGTTAGTATGGATGGTTCCATGTTTGAAGTGATAAAGTCAATGCCAAAGCATTGAAACACTTTGAATTCGAACGTGCATCGAATGTCAAGCGAATTAATGCCTTTTAAATGTCAATTCTATTGTATAAAATATTCATTTTGTTAATACAGCTTAGATCTATACCATACAGCTCTTTATATAAATAAATAAATAATAAATAAATATGTTGGGACATTAACACATAGCACTATCTAGTTCCATGATAAGCTACTAGGCTTGTGGTATGGATACCAGATAGTTGATACACTACATATATATAACTTTAAATACATAAATATTATAAATATAAACATCCATGACTGGAGTACAAACATTCGTGCTCACACAAATGAATGCCCCCAGCGGGACTCGAACCCGCGACCGCTGGCATAGCAAGTAGGGTCACTGCACACTGAGCCAAACGTGTCGTCGTAAGCTATATATATGATGAAAAGAGTAAGCCTGTCTATATGTACGTCTGTTGTTTGCCATTTACGAAGACAATACAATAGCACGTTCCATTTCAGTCTCAAAGAGGAAATGAAACTGATAGGAATGATAGACTGATGCTAGTTTCCTATAGGTTTATTATTGGCATTCTACGTATGAGAAGCTCTTTATGATCGACTTTAAAAAACAAGAAAAATGGAAGAGATACTAAGTTCGTACTTTTTATGGGTGAGACGATCTTTGACGATTATTGTGGATGGATTTTCTTATTTTTTAGTCAAGTTACATATCAAGGGACCCATATAAATTAAAAAAAAACTTATTTTTAAATAAAACTATCTTTTCGGATTATTTCGCGGATTAATTTAGATTTTTGGTTCCCGACGTTTCGAATGCTTTACAGCAGTCATGGTCACGGGTGAGACTAAGGTTTTAGAGATCTCAAAGGCGTTATATACTTGTTACAGATAGCTCCTACCCACAATTTACAAAAATGTTTTTAAAAATTCCCACCAACAATTCAAATCAAAAATCAAAATGAATCCGCGAAATAAGCCGAAAAGATAGTTTTATTTAAAATGTCAAATATTCGCGTAAATCTATGTAAGAAATAACTTATTTGTAAGTGATTTTGAAGTACCTATCTTGTTTGTTTAAAATTTTAATTATACCGTTTTATTTTAAAAGTATGAAGTAAAGTTTTAAAAGTATAAAGGTAGTGAATTTGATTTCCGGTGTGAATTTCCACAATAAATGTATGGCAGTTGTAATATTATAAATTATTTTAGCATTGAAACGTCAAATATACTTTAAAAAAATCTATAATGCCTAAATAACAATGTACTATTCGGCACACTTCACTCGCTATCTTTCGTACTTCGAAACTATCGCAAAAAGCTACCAAACGTAATAGTTATCGCATGAATGGTAAAGAAATGTATACCTAGCAATCAGTCAAATATTCTTTTTTTATATGTATAATAATCTATACAGATAAATAAAATTGAAGTGTCTGTTTGTAATATCAAAATAACTGCTTTTTACTAAATTCATATGGAATTATATACGGTATTTATAAGAAAAACTCAATTTTTAAAATTTTGGTCTGTCTGTGTGTCTGTCTGTCTGTCTGTTTGTTCCGGCTAATTTCCGAAACGGCTGGGCTAATTTTGACGGAACTTTCACTTGCAGGTAGTTGATGTTATAAGGCGTAACTTAGGCTACTTTTATTTTTGTAAAAGAATTAAGGTTCCGCACAAAAAAAATAAAATGTAGGGACGAACCCCAGCGAAGCGAGGGAGTGTCGCTATCTATATAATTAATATAATAATTAATATAATTAAAGCAGCGGTAGCATGCTTGCTAGGAAAACTAAGCGAAGCGGGTTCAAACTCCAGATTTCGTACCCCTGATATTTTCATGTACAAATGATTTTCAACATGATTATTACTTACTCTACGGTGAAAGAAAACATCGTGATAAACCTGTATATCTGAACAAACCTAACTAGTTTTCAAAGACATGTGAAGTCCGCCAACACGCACTTGATCGGCGTGGTGGGTTATGACCTCATCCACCTCGCATTGAAGGGAAGCCCACTCCCAGCAGGAAATTAAAAAGGCTGAATACGGTATACGATTGCTTTTACGTTCACAGGATTTACCTATTTTCCGTAGCACTATTTTCTGGCAAAACCGGAAATCGTAGTGGACTGTGGCCTGATCCCCCTCGCATTGAAAGTGAAGTCCGTATATCTATACATATATTAAAATTGTAACTATGCCGAATCTGTACATTAAGTATTTTTTGGAAAATCTTATTGAAATAGACTTTATTATCGATACAGAAGCCAAATCTATAGTTTTTAGAATTTTTGTCTGTCTGTCTGTTACCGCATCACGGGAAAGCCACTGGACAGATCTTGATGAATTTTGGTATGATGATAGCTGGTTATCCGGGTCAACATATAGGATACATTTTACCGCGGAAAAATATCTCATCTCTGAGATAACCGTTAAAACGTAACTAGTTAAAGCTAGTTTAGAATATGAATACAAAAGATAACGTAGAACCCTCAACACTTTCTTTTGTAGCAAGATTTTTATATTGTAATTTTTAATGTATTACCAAATCGATTGAATATTAGAAGCAATATTAAATTGTGCGAATATTTCAAATATTCCTGCCACTTATTGCCTTGGCTCGAAGCAATATTTTTTATAAGGGCACTGGATTTATAAGGGTGGTTATCTATTGCGAGCTAAAATATGGAGAGAAAGAACAATAAAGCCAAAGTCTTTTTTGTAGTCTGAACGCGAGTGAAACCGCGGGTTCTGCTAGTAATTAATATGTTTAAAATTTAATTCAGTTCATTTGGCAGATTCATTTTCAATGTACTCCAAGGTCGTGGCAGGCATGAGATCTGTGGTTTTTTAACTGAAAAACGCTATAGTTAAACTTGGTCCGACCCGGGACTTGAATCCAGGACCTCCGGATGTGCTATCCTATTAATGTATATATCGGTTTTTAATGCCATAGGTAACATACTTTTATTTCTTATTAACTTTATCATTTTACTGAATTAATACTAACTAGCGTTACATCTTTCTAGCAAACCGACACCATTGTAAAAAAAAATATATAAAAAGCAAAGACAATAGCAGTGTTGCCACTTAACCTAAGCATGGATAAAAACCAAAGAGAAAAATCTCAACAACTACCGGACTATCGAGATAGTGTATATAGCTTTATAGTATAACTAAAGTAAATAGCGTATAAGAAAGACGTACCCTTAACCAGATCTTATCAGGCTTTAATGATGGTTCTAGACGCTTCCATTTGCACACCTGTGCCTAAGAGATAAATCTGCTATCTTGTTATCATTGATATAATCTAATACTATTTTTAGCCAGCGGCTTTGCGATATTTGGTTAATTTCGGTAAATCAAATCTGTAAAAATCGAATATAAAGCCATAAATCATAATATGTCGTCAATACATTTTTTTGTTTTGTGTCATAAATGGAAGAATGCAGGTATACCTAGTAGTATTATATGTATGTATTATATGTATGTATTGGTGAGGGATGGGGACTAGATGGTGCTGTGTGTTAATGTCCCAACATATTTATTTATTTTCTTCCACTATTATCAAGCCAAGAAACGCACAGGGAGGTGGTCCATTTCGGTGCGCGGTGTGCCATTTGGGTTGCTTCTGGTACTTCTCTGATAGCAAAGTGGACCGTGGAGCAACCCCATAATGTTGTGGTCTGCTTCGGCAGACCTGCCGTCGGGGCGTCGTGGTTGAGTGCGCAAGCGATCCTGCGACACCCCATACGCTCCATTAAGACGAGGGAGGTTCCGTTGGGTTGTATGACCCATGATAGTAAAATGTAGCAAGCTTTAGGGGAGGCCTTTCCTAAAACGCAAAATAATCTTAATACCAAATCAAATAAATTAGTTGTTTATTTAAGTTATTAGATTAAGTACTTTATATTATACAATTACGTTATAATTTACTTCGAGTATAACCAAGTTTTGTAATATTATTAATAAAGGCTATAATAATAATAATAATTCTATATAAATACCAAATATTCTGAAACATTTTTTGCATTTTATTGCCTATTTATAAGACCAAGTTAAGCTATTGAGCACCACTTAGGCCCTAAAAGCGGAGTAATAGGGGGTTTCCTAAGTCGCAAAGTGAAATAATTATTTATACCATATGAGAATATAACTACATAATATCGGTCCTTTCCTTTTAAGATACGATATAAAAATGAGAGGATTGATTGAGACATAATCGATGTCTACAAAAGTAGTCTTAGTAGTAGTACCTATTACTTTTCTGTACATATAATAAAACTGTAGAGGTTGAATGTCTGTACATAGAAAAAAATGCTAAAAACTGAGTCAGGGGAATGTAAGAAGAGAAATAGAACAAATCCAGATTATTTTCAAATTTTTTGTTCCTCTGTCTGTTTGTCTGTTTGTAAGGGCTAATCTCCGAAACTCTTGGACTGATTTCAACGAAATTTTGCATGATGGTACCTTATATCCTCGATCAACATCTTAAATACTTTTCATCTCGGAAAATTAAAGAGTTCCCGTCGGATAGTTAAAAAGTTATAGTAACTTATACAGCTTAGTGCACAAAAATTACTGATTGGATTTTAATAAAACTTTACAATAATATAGTTCATGCATCAGCACAAAAGACAGGCTACTTTTGATCCCGGAAAAATGTACGGTTCCCATGGAATAGATTTGTTTTTTTTTCTCTAGATGCGAAACCGTGCGAAGCGAGGGTGAGCCGCTAGTTTAATAATAAATGTGATTGATGATGATGATGATTATTATAATTCTGTCTTGGCTTTTGATGCTAAAACCGCTGTAGAGATTTCGACAAAGTTTCGCAAGGACGTAGATTGTATCCTGGGATCAGATATAAGCTACCTTTAATCCCCGCTTATCATGTGACCAAAGCCGCAGGCAAAAACTAGCTTGCAATATATGCACTTGTTACATATTTTGTAAGATTACGTCACTTTTTCTATTGAAATGGTGGAAGACTTTTTAAAAGGCCAAAATGATCATTTACCTTGATAGATGAATTTTAAAATGCTTAATCTGTGTCATTTTTTGAGAAATCCTAAAAAAACTAATCCATTTCTTAATATTTAACTTATTTGATTTTTATTTATAAAAAAATCATGAAACTTCTGCACTATATATGAATAAATTATGCGGGCAAAGAAATATGTAAATGCTAGTATAAAATAAAACTATAAACATGAAACTGCTTTACAGCGGAGCGTGGAATAATAGAGAGCTCATGCTGTCTTTCAAATTATACAACCGATTTAAATAAGACTTGACTGTTTTAGGATATTTATTTTAGATTTTTACTTGAAGATTTAGACCGTTTTGAAGAAAAAATGTAATGCTTTCAAACGTAAAAGTTCTTTTATGCAGAATGTTTGTTATTGACATCTATATATATATATATATATATATATATATATATATATATATATATATATATATATATAAAAAATAAAGTCGGGTTAGTTACACCATTTATAACTCAAGAACGGCTGGGCCGATTTTTGTGATCTTTGATTTGTTGGATTTGTCTCCTCCCCGAATAGCAGAATAACTGTTAAAATATCGGAAAACTATTATTGGGGCTCTTTATTCCCATAACCCAATACAGTCATTTTTAGAATTCTTGTCTGTTTGTCTGTGCGATTGTACGCGCTAATCTCAAAAACAGCTTAACCGATTTGGGTCCGGTTTTCACTAATGTATTGTGGTAAGCTTCACTTAACATTTAGTATTTTATTTCAATCGATTCATAAACAAAAAAGGTGTGTCAAAAGTCAATTTCAAGAATAACTAAGGGACAAACCCGACCGAAGTGAGGGTGAATCGATAGTATAAAATATGTAATATGTTGTTTCAACACTTATGTTATCTTTTATCCTTTTACAAGAGAGGATCTTCGGCTGCGTCGAAACACCTGCTCCTAAGATAGATGTTCTTAACCTCGTCACGTAAACTTATTGTTTGCCATTTTCTAAAGAAATATATATACTCTTGAAAGAATAAAATTATCTTATCAGTCTCATAAATATAAGCAGTGGTAACTTATTGGTGACGTGTTTGCTAGGAAAAGTAAGCAGGTTCAAAACCTGATCTTGCTTAAATTGCTAATACAGTGAAGAAAAACATCGTACCCAAACCTGCATGTTTAAAAGAACCTAAGATCTGTAAAGAAGGGTGAAGCGTGAAATTTAGAACCGGATTTGATTAGCTGGATTTGGTCGTGGTGGACAATAACCTGATTTTCCTCGCTTTAAGGGAATGTCTATGCCTACCACTGGAATAATAGCAAGAATGGATTTATTATATAATATAAATAAAAGGGAAGATGTTTGCATGTTTGTTTTATAGTTCCACAGAACTGAAGAAAATGAGTAAGATTATATATGAGGTTCTAAGATTTTAGAGAGATTTCATGAGAAGTTTGTCTGCCGCTGCTGCCATAATACGAAATAATAATAAAAAAATATTTAAAGTATGATAATAATGTAAATGTTTAAGCTTTCATGGATATTATTATTGTGTTTTATGTATTAAAATGAGATGTATTAGCCCTTTTTAACGTCCCGCTGCTGAGACTTTCTTCAATTTGGAGGGGCATCTGGACATAGTCCATCACGCTGGCCAAGTGCGGGTTGGCAAATTTCACATGTCTTTCGATAACTACCAAGGTTCTCTCAAACATACATGTTTTCTCACAATATTTTTCTACACTATTAGGCAAATGGTAAATATGTAAAAAATGATTCCGAAAATATTAGAGGTACGAGATACCGGATCCGGAATTCGAACCCTTTTCACTTAATTTTCCAAATAAGCGAGTTCAGGGCTTCCACTGCCTATAACGGGATGTTTATTATGTTTTCTCTTACTTTTATGACTTCTCGGTATTTTGGCATAGGGCCCAAGGTCACGGGAATACTAAAGTTTCTGTGGGTGGATGTTAAAATTGTTTATTGGCAGATATACCCATCTACCCTCTTTCTAATTCATTTCGTACGCGTGTTACAACCACTTTCACTTAGGTCGCTTGTAACTTGATTCGAGTCTCGAGACTAGATTTAGATCTAGACTTTCACTTTTATTTATACTTTTTCGGGGTTTCCCCATAGTAAATACTAAATATCTCATTTTACCTCATAAAAGCTTTGACAATAATAATATTGTCGAGATTGGCGAAGATCAGAATAATAGGTTTCAGAGTCCATCCCTATTTGAAAGTGAACTTTATAAAGGTAATTTATCCCAAATAATTTTTAACTGTCCTAAGCCTCTTTGCCCTCTTTATGATACATTATTTACCATTGTGTATAAAATAAAAAGTATTTACAAAAAAAATAGTGTCAACCGTGACCATGATTGCTGTAAAGCATTCTAAACGTCGAAACCCAAATATCAAAATAAATCCGTGAAAAGATAGTTTTATTTAAAATGTCAAATATTCGAGGATTAATATTCGAGATTTTTTTCTATACTAGCCATTGAAACTAAAACTATTACTAACAATAAGAATTATTGGATATTGCTAAAGTATAATTCAATCTTGGATGTTAGTTATGGGAATAAGGACATTGGCAAATGACAAACAACCTCAAGGTCGACTCGTTCTTATATTAGCTGTCTATCTGTCCCAACATATTTATATGTATATTTATGTATGTATATAATTCCACATCTTGGTGAAAGTAACTACATATCCTGCCATTTCACGTCTAAACTGTTGAACAGATTTCGATAAAATTTGGCAAGATTGCGTCCTGCTTATTAACATAGGCTACCTCTGATAGTCACCCCAATTATCACGCAAGCAAAGCCACAGATAACAACTAGCTTACCAAAAATAAACTTGTTCCTATACAAACAGTGTGTAGAACTATTTATTTATAATCCCTTCGTTAGTACTTTCGCAAATAGAAATGACCATTTTATGTTAGTTCTTCTAATTTTGTCAACCCTTTGAACGGTTGTTGAAGGTTGTGAGAAAATTAGCCCAATAGGTTCTTTTTAAGGGAAACAAACAGTACAATAAATAATTACATTATCTATACAGATAAATAAAATCGGAGTGTCTGTTTGTAATATTAAAATAACCGCTTTTTACTAGATGCATATGGATGTATATACGGTACATATACCAAAATAAACATTTTTTTACAATTTTTTGTCTGTCTGTCTGTCTGTTTGTTCCGGCTAATCTCTGAAATGGTTAGACCGATTTTGACGGGACTTTCACTGGCAGATAGCTGATCTAATAAGGAGTAACTTAGGTTACTTTTATTTTAGAAAAAAAAAATGGATCCCACTAAAAAAAATTAAAACCAAATTAATTAATTAATTTTGTTTTGAGAAGCAATCTAGGGACGAACCCATGCGAAGCGAGGGTGAGTCGCTAGTAAAACATATAAAAGTAATTCTAAAACCAACCAAGTTTCCACAGATATCCAGTACATAATAAAAGCTTACCACCACGATATTATAATATATATAAGTTTTTAATATAAAAATAAGTGAATGGTACCACATAATAAAACTATAATGTATACATACATACAACCTATAGCAAAACTACCTATTATAGATTAAGTTTTACAATATTTTTTTTTATAACTATTATATATAATGTGAAATATATCTAATTCACAATATAGTTTCATATATTTTTATATGTTTTAAAATAAATATTTAAACTAGTAACTACTACTTCAATGTTTAAGTTCTCATGGAACTAGAAGATATTATATCTCCTTTCTTTCTATGCTTTTAGGCATATACCTGTCGAGAAAGAAGTACATATCTTTTCAAATAACAGTATTAATAATTATTTCAACATAATCAATATCTAAGCATCTATATATATATATATATATATATATATATATATATATATATATATATATATATATATATATAATAAAATTGTAACTGATCATTGTCTGTACGTGGAACATACTTGAGAAAAATTATTGGAAGTCTTTATGAACGTAATAGAATCCAACACCATGATTTTTAGAATTTTTGTCTGTTTGTATGTGGGTTTGTGCGCGCTAATCTCAGAAACGGCTTAACCGATTTTGGCGCGGTTTTCATTAATGTGTTGCTGTAAGCTTTACTTAACATTTAGTATTTGTTTTGATTCAATCGGTTAATAAATAGAAATTTATATTAATTTAAAGAATGACCTAGAGACGAAACCGAGCGATGCGAGGGTGAGTCGCTAGTCTATACTTTATATCATAAAGAGTAAAAATTTTTTTGTTTGTTTTCTTGTACCGAATAAGCTCCGAAACTACAAGACCGATTTAGATAAAATTTGGTAAGAAGATAGTTTGAGACCCTGGGAAGGAAATAGGATAGTTTTTATCCCGGAAATCATCCCTTAAGAGCGTGAAAATGGGGTTAAAAGTTTGTATGGGGAATTAACCTAGGGTCGAACCTAAGCGAAGCCAGGGTGAGTCACTAGTATGTAAGAAAAATGAAATGGTGTTCGTTGGTAAGCGCATCATTTGACATTGGCTGAACTAATTTGGTAATTTTTTTAAATGTTCGTAATAAAGTAGGGATAAAATTGGAAAAGTTGCCTGAATAATTGGGAAATTCGGGAGAAACGGATGAAAGTTATTTGCAATTTGGTATGACCTCAAAGATTACAAATATTGTTTTTTAAATTGGGAGAGGGCAAAATCTGTCCCTGGTCGGCTAATATATCTAGGACATATAATAAAATTCTTACTGAGTCGAATCTGTACATTAAATATTTTTTGGTAAATCTTATTGAAATAGTCATTATTATCGATACAGAGGCCGAATCTATAGTTTTTAGAATTTTTTCTGTCTGTCTGTGACCGCATCACGAAAAAATCACTGGACAGATTTTGATTAAATTTGGTATGATGATAGCTGGTTATCCGGGTCAACATATAGGATACTTTTTACTGCGGGAAAATATCTCATCTCTGAGCTAAAAGTTAAAACGTAACTCTAGTAATATACATTTCGCTCTCATGTAGACTGAACCTGCGATCTTTATGCTTAATTAGACACAAACAATATTTCAAAGCTCCACAATAGAACCGGAATACGTCGTGAAACGGAAGAGGTCTAAAGCTAACGACCTTTTTCGAAAGCCTTAAAATTATTTTAAGTATATTCTGTCTAAGTCAAAGCTCAAAATGTCGCCATCTTTACATTAAAAATAGATTTTTGTATTTTAGATGACATTACCGAACTTCTTAATCTTTAACTTTGGAAGACGATGAAAATATTTACGAGAAAATTATTTTAAAAGTAATTATTTCACCCTTAGACGTAGATTAAGAGATACCTACATGACGACACGTTTGGCTCAGTTTGTAGTGACCCTACTTGCTATGCCAGCGGTCGCGGGTTCGAGTCCCGTTGGAGGCATTCATCTATGTGATGAGCACGAATGTTTGTACTGCAGTCATGGGTGTTTATACTTATAATATGTATGTATTTAAAAGTTATATATATGTAATGTATCAACTATCTGGTATCCATAACACAAGCCTCATATCTTACCATGAAACTAGATGTTGGTGGGTGTTAACGTCCCAACTTATTTATTTATTTATTTACATATATGAGACTCCAGGGTTAAGTTGATGTGGGCGGGGCACTTTGCTCGTAGAACGGATGATCGTTGGGGACAAAGAGTGGCGGTCAAGTACCGGAAGGAGAAGAATGGGACAAAGTCAAAGTCACTTATTTTAGTTAGTGAACCTATTGGATGCGGATGGCATCAGCGATAATGAAATTCTTTGGGGGAAGCATATGTCCGGTAGTGGACGTCTTTTACTTGAAACGACGACGACGATATAATAGAAGACCAGAAACGAGGTATAGCTTATTTATAAAAAAAAATTTTTTTTGTTTACTATTAGCAAAGATATTAAGTAGCAGATACAAGACTAGATAACATTTTAACATAAAAATATACTGACTTATAAAATACTCTTAACACTTGAACTGTCGCTAATGGGTCCATACGGCCCAGTCCTTCGTATTTTGTTTAATAACTTTAAATTTTTGAAAATATTTACTAGACAGAAAGTGTAGAGGTTTTTTGGTTTTTGGGACCATCTTTAAGGTATAGCTTATTCATTAGGAAGGATTATCAAATGACACACATTTAACACACATTTAAGCAGTTAACATAATCTATATATATAAATAAAACAAAGTCGTGTCAGTTACATCACTAGTATGTCCATTAAAAAACCGTCAATTTGAGTACCTCTGCCTTTCAAAGTCGTTTAGAAATAACACGAACGAGTATGATACGATTAATGAAATATTCCATCTGGA
Source organism: Fabriciana adippe (assembly GCA_905404265.1). Classification (NCBI taxonomy): domain Eukaryota; kingdom Metazoa; phylum Arthropoda; class Insecta; order Lepidoptera; family Nymphalidae; genus Fabriciana; species Fabriciana adippe. Next base: position 3,592,564 of record FR990010.1, read on the forward strand.
ATTGTACCTAATATTTAAAAAGCCATAAAGAAAATTGAATAGAATTTCCACAAAATGAAATTAGGTGAAGGTCGACAGTTCTCAATTTATTATAAACTAATAACGTTAATAGTTCAATTTTAGCTTCCACAGACTAATCTATATCGTGGTAAAGTAATCTACAGAGCTGGTAAAATTGTATTGAGTGAGATATAGTAAAAATTGCATATTAGTATCAACATAGATGTAGAATAATAAGCAGTGGTTGCCCACACCCTCGAGGAACCAAGTGGGTTCGAATCCCGGATCTCGGACTTCTAATATTTTCAAGTGGGAATCATTTTCGACATGATTACCACTTGCCTTACGGTAAAGGAAAACGCGATAAGAAAACCTGCATGTCTATGAGCCTAACCAGTTTTCAAAAGACATGTGAAGTCGGCCGGGTTAGAGGTTCTTCTCAGTTCTTCTCAGGGCTGAAGCTCCTTCTTTCCGAACTGGTAGTAGACTTATGACGTTCAATTTAATCTACACTACTCGTAGTATAATAAAGAAGAAAGATTTGTATTTTTGTATGTTTGTAACGAATAAACTCGTAAACTACTACACCGATTTAGATGAAATTTGGTAAGAAGATAGTTTGAAACCCTGGAAAGAACATAGGATATTTTTTAATCTTGAAAACATCCTTTAAGGGGGTGAAAATGGGGATGAAAGTTTATATGGGGTATCAATCTAGGGACGAACCCGAGATAAGCGAGGGTAAGTCGCTAGTATTGAAAAAAATAACTTTAATTTTGAATAACAAAATACTCTTGTATTCTCTTCAAATTGATTTCTAACGTTGCATCGGTCCAAAGGTTTCAATCAAAAGATAATTCAGGTTTTTCAAACAAAAAACGTATACCTTTTTGCTGTTATGTGAATTCCAGAGTAGAATTTTCCTTTTCCCTGCTACTATAATCATACGGTTAACTTAAACAATAGCTTGTAAAAGAAAATGTGAGGAGCGTTCATTTCGTATCCTACGTACTTATACGTAAAATACTGTAAATACGTATCTATCTTTATTTGTTGGGCTTTTAGAAGATGTTTGGGGTTTCATACACGTATTTAACTTCGTAAGTAATTTTTTTCGTTTATATTTATCCAGGCTCCGTACCATAAGGGTCATTAAGGTCGTGCCCATCTATCTACCTTACTCTTAAATTAAATCTAGTGAATCGTAATATATCTGAATTATCTAGGTATAATGGGGCGTAAATAAAATCATCGCACTACAATTAAATGTATTCAGCCCTTTTTAACGTCCCACTGCTGGGCACGGGCCTCCCTTCAATACGAGGAGGATCAGGCCATAGTCCATCACGCTGGCCAAGTAAGGGTTGGTGGACTTCACACGTCCTTCGAAAACTTGCTAGGTTCTCTCAGACATGCAGATTTCCTCACGATGTTTTCCTTCACAGTAAGGCAAGTGGTAATCATGTTAGAAATGATTCGCACATGAAAATATCAGAGGTGCGAGACCCGGGATTTGAACCCGCTTCACTCGGTTTCCTAAGCGAGCGCGTTACCACTGGGCTACTACTGCCTACAATCAAATAATGCGTATTAATATTATAAATGTATATCCATATTAATTATTTATAATATTAGTATAGGTTATTTATTGAAATGTATAAATAAATACATAAATATTTATTTATATTTATAGATTATACGAAAACTTTTTAAAAAGCTCAAAAGCGCTAAAGCAAGTTAAAAGCTTTTACATGTAAGGTCTCGTGTTACTGAAATCTAATCGTAACATGTCATTAATATAACCAAAGTCATTAAAACTTAGCGCTGACTAAGTAACAAATTGATTGGATTTACTTTTTAGATAATAGAATTTTGAAGATTTACATAACTATCATTATCTGTGGCTTTACTCGGGTAGATTTACACGCTTATATATATATATATATATATATATATATATATATATATATATATATACTATTAATCTTTAATTTTAGATAACTTATAATATCCCTTAACTAGCGGTTCAACCTCGCTTCGTTCGGGTTCGCCTCTACAAACAAATACAAATCTATCCCACGGGAACCGTACACTTTTCCGGGATAAAAAGTAGCCTAATTATTCTTCTGATGTATGTACTATATTATTGTAAAGTTTCATTAAAATCAAATCAGTAGTTTTTGAGTACTAAGCTGTATAAGTTACTATAGTTTTTTAACTAACCCACGGGAATTATTTAATTTTCCGAGATGAAAAGTATCTAAGAAGTTGTCTGGGGATATAAGGTACAACCATGCAAAATTTCATTAAAATCGGTTGAACAGTTTCGCAGATTAGCCCGTACAAATAGACAAACAAACAGACAGAGAAACAAAAAATTTGAAAAAAAAAACCTGGATTTGTCCTATTTTCTCTTCTTACATCCCCCGAACTCGGTTTTTAGCATTTATTTTCTATGTACAGACATTCGACCTCCACAGTTTTATTATATGTATAGACAATTATAAATTTAAAAAACCCTCAATACAATAACTTATTCATTGAGGCCATTTCAATGCGCCTGAACACGATATGTCTGCAGTATTTTAATAAAGAGTTGAGTATCTTACAGGTTCTAGATGACGCTGCAGCATCAGGCCTAGGTTATGTTAACCAAATCACTGGAATGCCGTTAAAGTAACGATAGCATGCAAACGGCTAAACGAATTATGTTGATTTATTTATAATAACACTCTCGATCAAGTCAACTTCAAATAAAAACAAACTAAATTAAAATCGATTCATCTTATCCGCAACGATGTCACAGACAGATACATAGACACACATACACAGGCTAAACTTATAACTCGGGTGTTAAAAAAGTTATAAAATGTTAAAATATTTTTTTCAAATCGGACTGATAGCAAACAATAAACAAAATGAGCTTTAACAAATATTATTTATATTGGAAACTGGCGATTCACAATCACTTCGCTGAGGTTCGTCCCTAACCTGATTCCCCACACAAACTTTCGTCCCCATTTTCATCCCCTTAAGGAATGATTTCCGGGATAAAAAGTATCCTATGTCCTTTCCAGGGTCTCAAACTATCTGCTTACCAAATTTCATCTAAATAGGTTCAGTAGATACAGATATTACCCCCTACAACGTCACAAACTCACAAACTTACAACTCAAAAACATTGCTTCTGTATAATATTAGTATAAATACATAGATATTAATATTAACGCGATTTCAAGTTTCTAATTAAAGAAATGAGCTTGATCGGTAAAGTACTAAAAGGTCATAGAATATCGATGTTGTGGTAGAAGCGTCATATTGTTGCGTTTTGCTCAATAAATGAGACTGCCGGAAGCCCTTTTTCCTATACCCCTTCTCCTATAATAATTCACCCCTTGAATATAAATAAATAAATATGTTGGGACATTAACACACAGCACCATCTAGTTCCATGGTAAGCTACGAGGCCTGTGTTATGGATACTAGATAGTTGATACACTATACATATATAACTTTAAATACATATATATTATAAATATAAACACGGATGAATAGAGTACAAACATTCGTGCTCATCACACAAATGAATGTCCGAGTGGGACTCGAACCCGCGACCGCTGGCATAGCAAGCCAAACGTGTCAAAAGTGTAAAAGTTGTAACCTTTTTGCTGTGGAACTCAAAATTATACATAATTTCAAAATAATGCGCTACAGTTAAAAAGCTTTTTCATACATTTGACGTGACTGATTTATAGGCACTAAAAACGCAGTCCAGTCACGTACAGCATTAAATTATAAGGTTAGTATTGATTTTTTTTTTAATTAGGTCGAAATATTTGGGTCAATTGAAAAAAAATAATGGATGAGGAATGAACGAACGCCTATTAAATTAACATTAAATAATTAATTATCTCTGTCTTTGTTCTTCTAATTTCACTTAATTTTCCTTTATGGGCCAACAAGGTTGGGTTTAGATAACAGCAATATAAATACAGCCAGTAGATATATATATATATATATATATATATATATATATATATATATATATATATATATATAGTATACTATGTTATTGATTAAAGCTAGTTATTTTAATTATTAAAAAAAAAAAACAGTAAAAAAACCAAGCTTAGAAAAGGTGTGCTTGTACTGTATTCAGCCATTATTAACGTCCCACTGCTGGGCACGGGCCTCCTTTCAATACGAGGGGGGTTAGACCGTAATCCACCACGTTTAAATGTTTTTTTTCGAAAACTTGCTAGGTTCTCTCAGATATGTAGGTTTCTTGTTGTAATTCATTACAAAATAAAATAGAAAATCTGACTTAGAAAAAATGTACCTAATGCTATAATAATTATCTATCTATAATAAAATATGACGTAGAATAGTTTGCTCGTTTGTTTGTTTGTTTGATTAATCGCACAAATCTCTGGACTACTGATTCGATTTGAAAATTTGTCTTTGCGTTTCTTCTTCTTCTTATATCACACATTTATCGAATTTCTACGGATCGTAGAGATTATATAAAATTTCACGACGCGGTAGCGCCCGCTAGTCTTTAATCAATCGATTATAAATGTATAGAAATTATGTAACTAATTATTGTAATCACTTTCATTTTAGTTTATATAATATATATATACAGGGTGTTTTTTAATTTACTGAAGACCTTTTGGGAATATACTATTTACATCATAACAACATCTGTAAGAAAAAAAATATTTCTTTAATTTTTATTTTCATAAAAAGATAAAAATATTTTTATTGCACCTTCTAAACGTCAATGGTCCTAGCATCTGGTCAAGTTTAAATGAGTAAGCGCCGCCTCCTGCACCCTCCAACCCTCCCACTCCACCAGTCACGCGCTTTATTATAGAATATTTTTATTTTTGTGAAATTTAAAAAATATTATTTTTTTTTCTTACAGATGTTGTTATGATCTAAATAGTATATTCCCAAAAGGTTTTTAATAAATTAAAGATCACCCTATATATGTTTGTATATATATATATATATATATATATATATATATATATATATATATATATATATATATATATCCGGCCTATAACTATATAACTGCCTCGGTGGTGTAGTGGCTAGCATGTACGGCTGCACATCCTGAGGTCCTGGTTTCGAGTCCCGGGTCGGGCCAAGTTTAGTTATTGAGTCTTTCTGTATAGTAAGCCTCAGTAACAGCCCGGAGTTGGGAAGTTGGCGGTGTTTCACCCCCGTGCCTCGGAGAGCACGTAAAGCCGTCGGTCCTGCGCCTTAACTCTCACCGGTCGTGTCGAGTAGTCGTCCCACCGGAGTATGAGAGTGACAGGAATAGAGAGTGCACTTGTGTCTGCGCGTACATTTTGTGCACTATAATATCTCCTGCGCAGTTGGCTAGTCTCAATGAGATTGGCCGCCGTGGCCGGAATCGGTCAGGAGAACATTATTATTATTATTATATATATATATATATAAGTGAAGTCGTAAGCGCAAACTAGTATAAAATAAGAGTGTCTTTTCTTGCTTAACTGTCTTATGTTAGCTATAATATACATAGCTAAGATAATCTATTTTGATATTATTGGTTTAGTTTGACGCTGAGTAGTTTGAGGGTAGAAATTATAATAATTTTATAAGGTTGTATAATGTGATCACATTTTCCTTTTTATGTTTAAGATATTTACGAAAAAAATGTTGGAAGAAAGTCCAAAAACATCTTCTAATAATATTAAATATTAAAAGCTGTTTATATAACTTTATGTTAGTGAAGAACTTGAAATTTTTGTGACCGTAATGTGGTCTACATTTAATTTTTTTACTAACGACTCATCCTTGCTTCGCTTCGAGTTCGTCCCTAGACAAAAACAAATCTTTCCCACGGGAACCGTATATTTTGTAATCTATGTACTATTCCAGACTATAATATATCCCTGTGCCAAATTTCATCCAGATCTTTTCATTCGGTCTGGAGTGATTGAATAACAAACATCCATCCAAACTTTCGCATTTATAATATTATTGGGATATTTATTAATTATTAAGCAAACAAATAAACAAAGAAACTCTGTCTCTTTATAATAATACTAGCATTTCCCGCGGCTCCGCCCGCGTTCAGATGATCAAAAACCAAATTCTTAGGTTTTACACATTAGTATACTCATACATTACTTTCATTGCGCACCGCATGATTGGTAAATAATGGCAGAGATTGACAATGCCGCAAAGGTTCCTCCGTTAAATTGAACTTTTTGTTTTAGCAATAACATTTATGTATGTCTATACTTCTGTTTTGTTTGTTTTTTTAGTTTTTCACGATAAACTCTCAAACTACGGAATTAATTTTAATCATTTTTTACTAATAGACAGCTATAGATTAATTTAATATATAGCTGATTATTTAAATTACATAATGATAACTTATCTTAATTAGCGCTAGTTAGTAATATTTTCCAAAACGATTTTCAAAAGAAAGTGTAATAAGTAAATAATTCTAAGCAAATACTTTTTATTATTTCATATGGCTCGGCTAATATGATTAAAGTCGTAAGCATTTTATTGTGCCCTTTAAGCCTTTACCTTCTAAGAAAAGGTGTCAAGAAAAAGTGAAAAAGTTGAGGTATAAGAGTTCCTAAAACACTTTTTCACAGTTTTTGAGATATGAAATATTTTTAGTTACCCGCTTTGGCAGTTTAACAGCCATAAACTTGTTTTCCATAAAATGTTATAAAATAATATAAATTGAACTTATTTTTACGGTGCAAAAAATGAGAAGGTATTGTGGAAACGTAAATATTATTCGTATTTATTTTAGTGTTAACCATACAAAACATGTAAGTAAGAAAAACAACATAGCATTTTGCTATACGAAACCTAAAATGCGTGAGTTGGATTTACATTTGCCCAGTTTTTACATTAAAAGATTAAAAAACATTAACATTATTTACTAAACAATAAAAATTTACAAATATTCTCATTTGAAAATTGTTTCGGCCAACAAAATATTACTAATTTATAAAGCCAAAAAGTTTGTTTTATTAAAAATTTAAGCACGGGCAGGGCCGCGGGTAATTTAGTAGTAATTATAGTAAAGTCATAGAAAGGTTATATCTGTACATTTTTTTTTGATAAAACTACATCTTTTAAAAACACATGGTGACATCTATTGTCAAATAGCTAAATAACACATAAATAAATTTTCATTAAAATAACTATTTTAATGAATAAAATAGCGCTGTTAATATTTCTTTTAAGATAAGTTTTTTTTAATAGTTTTAACATAATATACAAGTAAGTTACCTTGCTAAAGTATTAATAGCATCATCGTGCTTTTACTTTAACCAGTTTTTGTATTTTTTTCTCAGAAATGAGATATTTTCCTGCGGTAAACAGAATCCTATGTGTTGACCCGGATAACCTGCTATTACCATACCAAATTTCATAAAAATCCCTCTAGTAGTTTTTCTGTGATGCGGTCACATACAGACAGACAGAAAAAATTCTAAAAACTATAGATTCGGGCTCTATATCGCTAATAATGAATATTTCAATAAGATTTTCCGAAAAAATATTGAATTTAGGGGTTCGGCTTAGTTACAATTTTATTGTATGTATAGTTACTAATTTATGAAGCGAAAAAGTTTGCTTTACTGATAATTTAAACACGGGCGGAGCCGCGGGTGATTTAGTAGTAATTCTAATAAAATCTAAAAAAGGTCATATCTGTACATTAATTTTTTTGGGATTAAAACTATGTATTTTAAAAACACATGGCGACATCTATTGTCGAATATCTAAATAACACATAAATAAATATTAATTAAAATAACTATTTTAATGGATAAAATAGCGCTTTTGATAATTTGATTTTCAAGATAAGCTATTTTTATAGTTTTTACCATATTTTGTAAGTTACCTTGCTAAACTGTTTACAAATAGTATCGTCGTGGTTTTGTTCCTACCAGTTTTTGTATTTTTTTTCAGAAATGAGATATTTTCTCGCGGTAAAAAGTATCCTATATGTTGACCCGGATAACCAGCCATCATCATACCAAATTTCATCAAAATCCCTCCAGTGGTTTTTTTGTGATGCGGTAACAGACAGACAGACAGACAGACAGACAGACAGACAGACAGACAGACAGACAAAAATTCTAAAAACTATAGATTCGGCCTCTGCATCGATAATAATGTCTATTTCAATAAGATTTTCCAAAAAATATTTAATGTACAGATTCGGCTTAGTTAGAATTTTATAATATGTATAGATTATTAGTATAGATTAATTTTAAATTTACGATGTTAAAAAAAAAACGCTTAACGAAAACACTAGAATTTATTGACTAAGTCTACATGATACTTAGTCTTAAGTTTAACCACAAAGGTTACTCTCGAAGTACTTCCACAAACAAAACACATCCATTCACACCAGGTGTCGTTGTCAGTAGCTTTAAAGCTCTATAGCGAGAGTTACTGTAAGTAATTAAATTACACATTTATCATTATTCCTTACTGACGGACCTAGCCACGTGTTGCTGTGGCACATACTATATGAAAATCGTTAAATCTATACAGATAAATAAAATTGGAGTGTCTGTTTGTAATATTAAAATAACCGCTTTTTACTTAATGCATATGGGTGTATACACGGTACATATACCAAAACAACATTTTTTACAATTTTTGTCTGTCTGTCTGTTTGTTCCGGCTAATCTCTGAAATGGCTGGACTGATTTTGACGGGACTTTCACTGGCAGATAGCTGATGTAATAAGGAGTAACTTAGGCTACTTTTATTTTAGAAAAAAAATAGGGTCCTACAAAAAAAAAAAAACCTAATTAATTATTTTGTTTTGGGAAGCAACCTAGGGACGAACCCGAGTGAAGCAAGGGTGAGTCGCTAGTTTACAATAAAAAATGGAAATAAAAACTATCTTATATTTTAAGTTCGAACGAATTACACATTTTGAGACAAATACGGTTAATATCTGATAGGTAGTTTCGGAGTTCATCGCGGACCAACATAGTGACAAGCGAATCTATACTAATATTATAAAGAGGAAAGAGATTTGTTTGCTTGCTTGTTTGTTTGTTTGTACCGAATAAGCTCCAAAACTACTGGACTGATTTCGATGAAATTTGGTAAGAAGATAGTTTGTGATCTTAGGAAGGACATAGGATAGTTTTTATTCCGGAAATCATCCCTTATGAGGCTGAAAATAGGGATGAAAGTTTATATTGGGAAGCAACCTAGGGACGAACACGAACGAAGCGAGGGTGAGTCACTAGTTTTATATATTAAGAGGAATATGTATGTATTTATTATTTATAGCTTCATTTTGCAGATTTTACTGAACTATTCAAAAAATAGGCTTAGGAAATTCAATATTACAACTTTGCATAATTTTTTTTATGAAAATGTGGTCAGTTATTATCCGGACAACTTTCCCCATATTCCACTCAAAAACTTTTTTTAAACTAGTACGAATATTTAAAAAATAAAACCGGCTCGCGCACGAAGGGTTCCATACCATTATCTATAAAAACCGAAAAAAAAAACATGTCTGTTGTATGGGAGCTCCCCTAAATATTTGTCTTATTTTAATTTAATTACTTATTTTTAAAGTGAATATATCACTAAATATTCTGTGAATATTTCAAGCGTCTACCTGTTGCCGTTACCAATATCGAACAAAAACGAGCAAAAAAATCACGTTTGTTGTATGAGAGCCCCCTTAAATATTTATTTTATTCTGTTTTTTAGCATTTGTTGTTATAGTGGAAACAGAAATACATCATCTGTGAAAATTTCAACTGTCTAACTATCACGGTTCATGAGATACAGCCTGGTGTAAGTGGACAGATAGACAGACGGACGGACAGCGAAGTCTTAGTAATAGGGTCCCGTTTAACCCTTTGGGCAAGGAACCCTAACAAGGAATGAACGTTAAAAGGCTCATTTTGTTTGGATTTATTGTAATAAACAGATAGACTATGTACTAGAGTAACATGTAGGCTACTATAGTAATAAGCTTTGCCAAAAGGTGGCCTTTATAAAATACTAGCTACTCACCCTCGCTCCGCTCTGGTTTATCCCTAGTTATGTTTTTACGTTTAGCTCAACGATGAGATATTTTCCCGCAGTAAAAAGTATCAAGGCAGTGGTAGCCCAGTGGTAATGCGCTCGCTTAGGAAACCGAGTGATGCGGGTTCAAATCCCGGGTCTCGTACCTCTGATATTTTCATGTGCGAATCATTTCTAACATGATTACCATTTGCCTCACGATGAAGGATAACATCGTGAGGAAACCTGTATGTCTAAGAGAACCTAGCAAGTTTTCGAAAGACATGTGAAGTCCGCCTGCACTTGGCCAGCGTGGTGGACTATAACCTGATCCCCCTCTTATTGAAAGGAGGCCCATGCCCAGCAGTGGGACGTTAAAAAGGGCTGAATCAAAAAAGTATCCTATATATTGACCCGGATAACCAGCTACCATCATACTAATTAATTGTTTTCTCGTAATACAGTTACAGACAGACAGACACAAATTCAAATAACTATTCGGCCTCTGTATCGATAATAATGACTATTTCAATAAGATTTCCTAAAAAATATTTAATGTATAGATTAAATCCTGACATTAAATGTGTATTTCACGCAGTATAACTGTATGAGTTTGTGTTAAACCACGATATTTGAGGTAGCTTCCTCGTAAATGAATATGCGAAGTACAGATATATTGGATTTTGAAGTACCTCACAATGTCTTTATGAAAAGCTAAAGAGGTTTTAGAATTTGTTACAAATAATATAACGTTATATATTCTCTACTGGGAGTGATGAAAAAGACAATGCTAAGATGCTTACGTTTAAGGCTCTTCGACGTATTACTTGTCAGATAGAATCCAATCTCTTTTTATCCGGCTGCGGTGAAGCCCAAAGGAGGGTTATGTGTTTGAACTGTATGTATGTGTGTTTGTATGTATATATGTATGTATGACACTTTATTCTCTCGTAGTTACTAAACGGCTAAACCAATTTTAACGATTCATATGACTTTGGATGAGGTAACGCGTGTGTGCTATATGGATATCATTAAAATTCAAAATGGCGGATTTTAGGGGTCAATTTGTGTGGTTTAAGAAAATCCGGTGCGTCACTTAGTGCCTAACAGTAGCCTACGTAGTACTCGTAGTATTACTAAAGGTCATTCTTTGTCTAAACTTTCCTGCCATTTTAGGGCGAAAGAGTAACAAACATACACATATGCAAACTTTTGCATATATAACTAGATTTTAATAATTTTCTCTTTCATGCAAATTTGACTACTTAGCATTAAAACTGTCATATGCTACAGTCTAGTTTTTAAAGTACCGTTATTATAAGCAACTAGCTAACTCACCCTCGCTTCGTTTGTGTTCATCCCTTGGTACGTTTTAACGGTTAGTGTGAAATGTACACTATATATTATATATGTACATAGATATGATGAGTTATTGTGGGTTATATTATAACGTGTTTTCCCGGGGGAATGAGATAATTTTCCGCGGTAATAAGTAGCCTATGTCACTCTGCAGCCCTCCAACTATCTCCACACAAAAAATCACGCCAATCCGTCACTCTGTTTCGACGTGAAAAAAGGACAAACAAACAAACACACTTTTACATTTATAATATTATTAGTAATAGTAATTAGTAAATTAGTATGGATCTATGGCATTCAAATCTATTATATTATATAGGCAATAAGCTTCTCAATTCGTTACGAATTGCTCAAATGAGCTTAGAATTCTTCCAAAATATCTTAAAATCTTAGCTTATTTGATCTTAAAATATTTTAAGTATTATAAAATCTCAAAGATATTTCAATAGAATTTCTTTAAAAGAACATTTTCGCTCGACGTTTGTGAGATTTTTCTATAATACCAACGTTTCAGATGTTGAATGGAACAAAGTGTGAGTGTTGTGCAAGCGGAAACGTTAATAGACTGCATTTCTACCAATTGCAACTAAATAAAGCTGTGTTTTCAAAAGCTTTTCTGGATTAGATTGAGTTCTGGATGAAAAAAGCTTACATAAATACTAATTTTGAATGTAAAGATAGTTTAAAACAATGGGGAAATGTTCAAGAAGCTTCTATTGCAAGATTTAAAAAAATGGTATTCTAATATTATAAAGAAAAAAGAATAGTTTTTATGTTTGTTTGTTAGTATCGAATATACTCTGAATTTACTGAACCGATTTAGATGAAATTTGATAAGAAGATAGTTTGAGATACTGGGAAGGACATAGGATAGTTTTTTATCCCGGAAATCATCCCTTAAGGAAAATCGGGATGAAAGTTTGTATGTAGGCAATTTAGGGACGAATCCAAGCGAAGCGAGGGTGAGTCGCTAGTCCATACTAATATTATAAATGTGAAAGTGTGTTTGTTTGTTTGTCCTTCTTTCACGTCAAAACAAAGTGACGGATTCGCGTGATTTTTTGTGTGGAGATAGTTGGGAGGGCTGGAGAGTGATATAGATTACTTTATAACGCGGGAGATTGTCTCATACCCACGGGAAAACACGTTATAATATAACCTAAAAAAATATTTATGATCAGAATTACACGAAACTTGGTATTAAAGCTCTTCAATACAATTAATTAAATACGTGTTTTAGATTTTTCGAAATTCATCCCATAAGAGAGTAAAATAGAGGATGAAAGTTTGTATGAAACCTACCTTTTTAGTTTGTTAAACTATAAATGATTTTTAGAAGTGACGGGATGGCCAATAAAACATCGATATTCTCGTAATTAATGTATATATTGTACTGCTTTCCACTAAATATGAAGTAAAAACTAAACCAAATATTCTAATAAAGTTCATAACGAAAAGTAGGGTTGACCTTCTTTTTAAAATATTGACAAATGTCAACTGACATTTATAAAATACATTTTATAATTACAGAGTATAAATTCGGTATATAAATTAATAACCCTAGCAGAAGATAGCACTTCTTAGGAATGATGTAATTGTTTGTTGGCTCTTTTAGTTTTGGTTGTTACAACTGTAATTTTTTCATATAAAAACAGTAAAGAAAAATTACCACCATCCTGCTGAGTTTCTTTCAGCAGTTCTTATCGGGACTGATCCCTTTTTTCTGAAGTGGTTTTAGTCAAACAAATATATTTCTAAAATACTAATATTGAATAGAGAATTTTAAATGTTTATTTGAACGGATGAAAATTTTTGCATAGGGATAGTAGATAGTAAATCCCGTGGGATTAAAGCTTGGAATTAAAAATGTAGAGAAGTGTGAGCCGGACTCAAGAACTAAGGGTTCCGTACCTCCAAATATTAATAGTGTGTAGTTTTTAATGAGATGAATTAAAATCATTATATTTTTCATATTATGGACTGTAAAAATACTTATTTTATTTAAAACTAGCGACTCACCCTCGCTTCGCTCAGGTTCGTCCCTAGGTTGCTTCCCAAAACAAACTTTTTAAAAATTTTTTTTGGTTATAATTTTTTTTTCGTGGGACCCTATTTTTTTTTAAATAAAAGTAGTCTAAGTTACTCCTTATTACATCAGCTATCTGCCAGTGAAAGTCCCGTCAAAATCGGTCCAGCCGTTTCAGAGATTAACCGGAACAAACAGAGAGACAGACAGACAAAAATTGTAAAAAATGTTGTTTTGGTATATGTACATCCATATGCATTTAGCAAGAAGCGGTTATTTTAATATTACAAACAGACATTCCAATTTTATTTATTTCTATAGATATGTCTTAAATGTACTATGGAAAACAAATTCAATTCAATTTTATTGTTGATGGCTTCAAAGCGTGCCAGTAGAGCACAGATTACTTCGCCAATGTCACTTAGAATGGAGAAGATATGAAGGAGATTGGTCGATATGAAAAAAAAAAGTTAATTTTGCGATCGCTAAACTGACAAGGCGTGTAATTGAAAAAATTCTATGTCTCTAAAACACCTCAAGAAATGTAGAAAAAAGTAATTTGAAACTTTTATTATCTCAAAGTTTTATAGAATTCACCCTAAACTGACACTTTAAAAGTTAAATTTTCACAATGTTTATGACTTTAGTAACTTATAACTTGACGGTCATTTGCTTGTGTTCAGCCCTTTCTAACATCCCACTGCTGGGCAAGAGCCTTCCTTCAATACGAGGGGGATCAGGCCATAGTTCACTACGCTGGCCAAGTGCGTGTTGGTGGACTGCACATGTCTTTCGAAAATTTGCTAGGTTCTCTCAGACATAAAGGTTTTTTCACGATATTTTCCTTCACTGTAAGATAAGTGGTAATCATGTTGGAAATGATTCGTTAATGAAAATATCAGAGGTGCGAGATTTGAACCCGCTTCATCTGGTTTCCTAAGCGAGCACGTTACCACTGGGCTACGCTACCTTTTCATTTGCTTACATTGTATAAAAAGTCGTCAACAAACATCTATCACATTTGTAGAGATTTATTTAAAGATAGCCCAAAAGCTTAAAAATATTTGTAACTTTTTTTTCTCTAACATATTCTGAGTTCCACTCTAATTTTTGTTTTGTAATTTGATTTCTTCATTATCTAGTAGGTTTACATGAGACATTTAACTACGTAATTTCAATTTAATATTTTCAATATCTCTTCTAAAAATCGTTGTTACTTACGGATAGATGGCATAATGAAATTATAAGGGCTTCATTTTCGCTTTTTGACTACAAAACTCTAATAAAATCAGTTCATTTAAAACCCTAATTATCCAAAGAGAGATCAGACTCAGGGCCAAAGCTTTTACGTTTTTTCTATCCGAGGCACGAAGGTGATGCACAGCCGACTTTCCAACTCCTTGCTGTTACTTAGACTTTCTTAACTAAACCTAGCTCCAAGACCTCCGGATATACAGCCGTACGTGCTAGCCACTAGACCACAAAGATAGTTATATACAAACATACAGACATACATACTTCGTACGTATGTATGTATGTATGGCTCGCATATGTGCTAAATATAATGAAATATCTTGAGCTCTGCCTGTCATTGACATTTTCCACAACTCTCATGCTGTCTTTAAAAAAAACTCACCGATCATCTATCGGTGAGTCCTCATTTACATTGAATATATACAATAATATATATATATATATATATATATATATATATATATTCATTTTTCCTTTTTTCCCTCGCAATGTTTTACATGTATTTGTTGATGAATGTTATGTACACTTATTATTGATATACATATCAGTGAGTGTGTTACTTATTATATAATTTAGTGTGTTATAGTAAAATATGTACATTGTAAGTGTGCTTATGAAATAAAAAAATAAATGTAAGTTAAAAAAAAAAAACATTATAACAGACCATAAGATGATACTTGAAAAATAATATAAATTTCGCATTACGAGCACGCTCTTAAAAGAACCAATGAAAAAATCAGATTATTTCGAATTTGCCTGCACAATGACAATTGAGGTTTTTCTTTCTTTTTATATTTTTTCCCTTTCATGAAAGGCTGTTGTGATGTCTGACAGGTGCCTTTTTATAAGTACGATTGTTATATTTAGATTTATGTACACTGGTATTGTCTGAGACCGTGTCTAAAATTCAGCCTTGAAATAACCTAATAAAACTTTAACACTACGCATAAGCTATGCCTCTAGAGGTGAGATGCATAGTCAAAACTTAAAGACAAAGTCGTGTTTGCAAAGTGTACTTTAGTTTTCAAAGTTCAATCTTCTTGAATCTTTCAATTATTTTTTGTCATTCGTATATTTAGTTGACATTTTCTTAATTCCCATTCCCACCCCATTAATATGTTGTGATTCATTAATTTTAATGTTAAAATTGTGAGATATATTCAAAGTAACCTATATTTATTGTAATATCTATACATATAATAAAACTGTAGAGGTCGAATGTCTGTACATAGAAAAAAAAAATGCTAAAAACCGAGTCAGGGGGATGTAAAAAGAGAAATAGAACAAATACAGATTGTTTTTTAAAAATTTAGTTTTTTTGTCTGTTTGTCTGTTTGTACGGGCTAATCTCCGAAACTGTTGGACCGACTTAAATGAAATTTTGTATGGCGGTACCTTATATCCTCGGTCAACATCTTAGATACTTTTCATCCCGAAAAATTAAAGAGTTCCCGTGGGATAGTTAAAAAGCTATAGTAACTTATACAGCTTAGTACACAAAAACTACTGATTGGATTTTAATAAAACTGTACAATTATATAGTTCATATATCAGAATAACAAATAGGCTACTTTTTATACCGGAAAAATGTACGGTTCCCGTGGGATAGATTTGTTTTTGTTTGTCTAGAGGCGAACCCGAGCGAAGTGAGGGTGAGCCGCTAGTATTTTATAAATTAAATACATAAATGAATTATTATGATTTAGATCTCACGCCGGAAGTAGTTGAAATTACATTAAAATTATTAAAAGGAGGGTTGATTGGAAGTAAAATTATTATATAAGGAGTACTATATAAGATTGGGATTCTTTCTAGTTTATTAGGGAGAGTTACTGTGTACTCATGCTGATACAGTCGTGTGTATTTTTAGTAAAGCAATGATATATGTAGTGTGGTGTAATTCTTACATGTGACATCTCAAAGGCGTTATAAACTTGTTACAGACAGTGTCTACCTACAAACTTTAAACTTTTTAAAAATGTTTAGAATTAAAATCAACAAATATTGTAAGGTACTTTGGGGCCATTTATGAATTTTTTAAAATCATTTTTGTAAATTGTAGATAGGCACTGTCTGTAACAAGTCTTACATGTGAATTAATAATTATTATACGTTTTAAGTTTACACTGGTGGTTTTTATCTAATATATAAAATTCTCGTGTCACAGTTTTCGTTGCCATACTCCTCCGAAACGGCTTGACCGATTTTGATGAAATTTTTTGTGCTTATCCGGTATCTATGAGAATCGGCCAACATCTATTTTTCATCCCCCTAAATGTTAGGGGTAGTTCACCCCTAATTTTATTTTTTATTTTTTAGACAAAATTTTTAAATTCTATTTTTTTATGATACAAAATACAAAAATACATACAATCTTCAATTTTCACCCTTCTACGATCAACCCTTATTTTTTAATAGCCATTTTAGTAATAGGAAATTATTTATATGGCAAAACAACGTTTGCCGGGTCAGCTAGTTACATTATAGAATTCTGATAAGCTTTCGTGGCTAATATTTAGAGTTTTAAGAGTAGTAGAGCAAGAAAAATTAAAGCTCTAGTTCTCCACTTTTATAATAAAATTGTGAATCTAGCTTATAATATAACAAAGTAACTACCAACTACATCTAACTTTTTTTCATTTATAGTATCACAAAGTATGAATTTCATACACTAAATAATATATGACTTCGTAATATATTATATATCAGAAATAAATGTTATCTGATATTTTTCAAGAATTTAATCTAGCATCTTAAATCGCGTAGTTCTGTAGAGATATTTCTTCCCTGCAAAAATGTTTAATATGTGTAAAATTGAAGTATCTTTTAGTAATATTGAAATAGATACGCTTTTGGCTGGCTTAGTTATTAGGTACGTACATATACATAAACTGCCTCGGTGGTGTAGTGGCTAGCATGTACGGCTGCACATCCTGAGGTCCTGGGTTCGAGTCCCGGGTCGGGCCAAGTTTAGTTATTGAGTCTTTCTGTATAGTAAGCCTCAGTAACAGCCCGGAGTTGGGAAGCTGGCGGTGTTTCACCCCCGTGCCTCGGAGAGCACGTAAAGCCGTCGGTCCTGCGCCTTAACTCTCACCGGTCGTGTCGAATAGTCGTCCCACCGGAGTATGAGAGTGACAGGAATAGAGAGTGCACTTGTGTCTGCGCGTACACTTGTGCACTATAATATCTCCTGCGCAGTTGGCTAGTCTCAATGAGATTGGCCGCCGTGGCCGGAATCGGCCAGGAGAACATTATCATTATTATACATATACATACATACAGTAAAATTCTAGCTGAGTCGAATCTGTACATTAAATATTTTTTGGAAAATCTTATTGAAATAGTCATTATTATCGATACAGAAGCCGAATCTATAGTTTTTAGAATTTTTGTCTGTCTGTCTGGGAACGCATCACGAGAAAACTATTCGACGGATTTTGATGAAATTTGGTATGATGATAGCTATTGGTATGATGATTTGGTTGGTATGATGATAGATATTGGTATGATGATAGATAGGTTATCCGTGTCGACTTATAGGATACTTTTTACTGCGGGAAAATATCTCATCTCTTAGGATTCTATATTAACCGTCAAAACGTAGAGACGAACCCGAGCGGGGCGAGGGTGAGTCGGTAGTATAATATAATACTTTGGCAACATTATGTTTTTAAGAATGGTAATATTTTAAATAGTTATTATAGCATACATAGCATATTATAGAAGATGGCACGCCTTGGGAATGAAGTGATCGCCTCCAGATTCCAGACAGATTTGAATTATTGTAAATTATAATTTAACTTAAAAAAAGGTTACGAAATAATATTAGTCCCGCTGAGTTTCTTTCGCCAGTCCTTCTCTGAGGCTTCTTCTTTCCGAACTTGTAGTAGACTCAAGACGTTCAGTAAAAAAATGTACCTAATAACTTAATCTATATCTATACATATAAAAAAATTGTAACTGATCGCTGTCTGTACATGGAAGATATTTGAGAAAAACTATTATTGGGGATCTTTATCAACGCAATAGAAGCCAAAACGATGATTTTTAGATTTTTTGTCTGTTCGTCTGTTTGTCGGTTTGTCGGTTTATCTGTGCGTTTGTACGCGATAATTTCGAAAACGGCTTAACCGATTTTGATGCAGTTTTCATAAATATATTGTGGTAAGCTGCACATAACATTGTTTTTGTTTTACTCCAATCGGTTCATTAATAAAAAAGTTATGTTAATTTAAAGAATCATCTAGCTGAATATAATATTTTAAATTTGAATTAGAATATTGTGGAATTGGTGGACTATTATTACAACTAGTGTTCGGCAAGAAGTCGAAATTTTATCATAATCCCTATTAAAAATTTGAGAAAAACATAATATATGAATAGAATTTACCTACGAGTATCTATTTAAAAAAAAATATCGATAAAACCACAGATCATATAATACTATACTAGTAATAAAACTAAAGGTCTTCAATAACTACTAAACAAAACAAAAAAAAATCGATTGATAGACAAAGAAGAAAATAGTATTGAACTATTTTTTCTTTGCCTATTTTTATATAGACTAGCGACTAATCCTTGCTTTGCTTGGAGTCGTCCCTAGGTTGATTCCCCATACAAAATTTCATCCTCATTTTCACCCCCTTAATGAACGATTTTCAGGATAAAAACTATCGTATATCTTTCCAGGATTTCAAATAATCTTTTAAATGAATGCTATCTAAATCGATTCAGTAGTTTTTGAGTTTATTCGTTACAAACATACAGAATACAAAATCTTTGCTCTTTATAATATTAGTATAGATATAACATGAATCACATAATCATACTATTTTGGCGCAATCAAACGCCAATGTTGAAAAATAAATTCCCATTTTAGATCGCAAAAGCTGATATTGCCAATGCAACAAGTTGTCTTTGAGTAAGTAAAATATTGTAGTAGAGTGTCTCCACTTTAAAAAAATGTCTTTAACATGGTCTGAGTTGATTGTTTGCAATTAATGACAAGGATAGATAATAGGAGATTACCATGAGTGAAAAAGAGATAGAATACTCTAGAAAGAAATCATAAATATACAATACTACGAGTATATTTTTGTATGTTTGTAACGAATTAACTCAAAATCTACTGGAACGATTTAGATGAAATTTGGTAAAAAGATAGATTGAGATCTTGCAAAGGACATAGAATATTTTTTATTGCGGCAATCATCCCTTAAGGAAGTGAAAATGGGGATAAATATTTTCCAGAATTGTATTACTAAGAAAGTTCTTTGTGTTATTTATACAACTAGCGACTCACCCTCGCTCCGTTCGGGTTCGTCCCTATTTACGTTTTAACGTATAGATTTCTCAGAGATGAGATATTTTTCCACAGTAAAAAATCCTATATGTTGACCCGGATAACCAGTAATCACCATGCCAAATTTCATCAAAACCACTCAAGTGGTTTTTCTGTGATGCGGTAACAGACAGACAGACAGACAAAAATTCTAAAAACTATAGATTCGGCCTTTGTATCGATAATAATGTCTATTTCAATGTACAGATTCGGCTCAGTTACAATTTTATTATATGTATAGATAAGTAATATATATATATATATATATATATATATATATATATATATATATATATATATATATATATATATATATATATATAAAGGGGCGATAGTCTATTGAGAAGTAAATAGTAACGTGAAGTAATGGGGGTAATGAAACTGGATGTATTGGAAAATATTGCTTTGTGATTGCATTAAGCTGTTACTGTGAGTGTACCTACTGTGTACGTTAACAGCTATAGATGAATCTATACTAATACTAATATTATATAAAGCTGAAGAGTTTGTTTGTTTGTTTGTTTGTTTGGTTGAACGCGCTAATCTCAGGAACTACTAATCGGGTTTGAAAAATTCTTTTTGCATTAGATAGCCCGTTAACTGAGGAAGGCTTTAGGCTATATATCATTCCAGAAAGATGTACGATTCCCGTGGGATAGTTTTGTTTTTGTCTGGGGACGAACCCGAAGCTAAGCGAGGGTGAGTCGCTAGTCCTATATATTATGCCCTTTTAACGTCCCACTGCTGGGAGTGGGCTTTTCTTCAATACGAGGGGATCAGGTCATATTCCGCCACCCTGGCCAAGTGTGAGTTACCGGACTTTACATGTCTTTCGCTAACTGGTTAGTTTTTCTCAGACATGCAGGTTTTCTCACAATGTTTTCCTTCATCGTAAGACAATTAGTAATCATGTTGGAAATGACTTACACATGGGAGTATAAGAGGTGCGAAACTTCATTTAGTTTTTTCAGCAAGTGTGTTACCACTACAATGCCATCATAAAAGCAATAAGACGTATATGTTGCACGTGATCAACTGTAATATCCCATTTCAAAATAATAATAATAATAATAATGTCCTCCTGACCGATTCCGGCCACGGCGGCCAATCTCATTGAGACTAGCCAACTGTGCAGGAGATATTATAGTGCACAAATGTACGCGCAGACACAAGTGCACTCTCTATTCCTGTCACTCTCATACTCCGGTGGGACAACTACTCGACACGACCGGTGAGAGTTAAGGCGCAGGACCGACGGCTTTACGTGCTCTCCGAGGCACGGGGGTGAAACACCGCCAACTTCCCAACTCCGGGCTGTCACTGAGTCTTACTAAACAGAAAGACTCAATAACTAAACTTGGCCCGACTCGGGACTCGAACCCAGGACCTCTGGGTGTGCAGCCGTACATGCTAGCCACTACACCACCGAGGCAGTCAATTTCAAAATAAAGCAGTAACTGTCTTAGTATTATTTTTTAGTCAATCGATTATAATCTACACTGTTTATTATTATTATATTAATTAATATTATAAAGAGGTAGAGTTTGTGATTTTGTGACGTTGTGGGGGGTGATCTCTGATCCAGGAGTCAAATCTCCAAAATCCAGTCAAGATCCAGGGTCTACTGAACCGATTTAGATGAAATTTAGTAAGAAGATAGTTGAGACCCTGGGAAGGACATAAGATACTTTTTATCTCGGAAATCATCCCTTAAGGGGGTGAAAATGGGGATGAAAGTTTGTATGGAGAATCAAGCTTGGAACGAACCTAAGCTAGTTAATATTATGAAGAGGTAAAGTTTGTAAGTTTGTGAGTTTGTTTGTAATGGATAAAATAAAAATCCGCTAGACCGATTTAGATGAAATTTAGTATGAAGATAGTTTAAGACACTGGAAAGGATATAGAATAGTTTTTATCACGGAAATCATCCTTTAAAGGGTCAAAAGGGAGGGAAAAATATGTATGGAGGATCAACCATTTCTCAAGTAATGGATATAAAACTCAACATACCTATGTATATATAGTCTATTTAGTCCATACTAACAGTTAAAACGTACTTAGGGACGAACCCGAGCGGAGCGAGGGTAAGCCGCCAGTATAGGTACTTATAATATTATTAAGTCCTTTGTCTAATATACATTTTGGGTGCTACTGCATACCAAATAGCTTCTGAAAGTAATTTACATGATTATGTTATTTTATGCACAACGTAAACCCTTTTCCTTTACGTACAGTGCGTTTGTCATTATTATAGAAAACATTTTGAGGATGAGATTTGAAACTTCTTTATTAGCTAAGATTAGAGATTTCGCGATCTGTTTTAAAATTTATTTTCGCGTTAGTATTTTTTTTAAATAAAAGCTAATTCTTCAGTTACTATTAAGTTGTGATCTACCTAGAGTTATGTTACTTTACAAGGAAGACTTTAGAGAAAGGAATAGAATAACTTTGTACAATTAATTTTTGTTGAAAATTTCTAAAAAATATCGATATTTGGTCTGTTAAGTGCTGGAAAAATATTATATAATCGAAGTTCGTAAGATAAATATTATAAGGCGTTTCTAAAGAAATAAAGGGAATAAATTTCATGTTAACTATGCCTAAATAAAATTCCAAATAAATCAGTATTCTGCTGATACATTACTACCGACCTTTTTCTCTTTTGGTCCCAGAACTTTTATTGAGACTAGCAATTTAGACAAGAAATAATGGAATATATAAAGATATCCTGAAACGAAAGTTTTCTCTTTACAATTATACTCTTTTCATCTAACGAATCCCAAATAACTTGCTAAATTAGACAAAAATTTCAAATGGGCAATGTCAGGGTAAATATTTTATTTGTTTCCAAACCTCTCACCCGAGTCCCACGTCGGGCGCCATATTTTGTCTATACCAAAGGACCGTTGTTACTTACCTGAAATGAATAAATACATATTTATGAGTTTGTATCAACATTCTGTACAATGCCTTTTTACAAACGTTATGTTGAGGTTGAATCTATGAAGATTTCATTTCATAGATCTCACTTCAAAAATAACTTTTATAAGGAGACATATTTATCTACTAGTTTTGCATATGAATGCTGTTGTTATTTATTTTTAGCTACTTACTTACTAAATAAGGTATAATATGTTATAAGGCAGGCAAATAACCAAATAAGTTTTATCAAAATCAGTTCAGTAGTTTAAATGATTACAAACTAGCGGCTCACCCATGCTTCGCTCGGGTTCATCTTTAGAAAAATAAAAACAAATTATGAGAACCGTACATTTTCCCGGGATAAAAAGTAGCCTATGTGTTATTCTGATGTATGAGCTATTTTATTATAAAGTTTAATTAAAATCCATTTAGTAGTTTTTGCGTGAAAGAGTAACAAACATCCATACATCCATACATCTTCACAAACTTCCGCATATATAATATTAGTAGGATTAGATGTATTAACAACTATTTAATAAATATACTATAAGTATTGGTGATGATGACGAAGTCCTCCTGACCGATTCCGGCCACGGCGGCCAATCTCATTGAGATTAGCCAACTGCGCAGGAGATATTATAGTGCACAAATGTGCGCGCAGACACAAGTGCACTCTCTATTCCTGTCACTCTCATACTCCGGTGGGACGACTACTCGACACGACCGGTGAGAGTTAAGGCGCAGGACCGAGAGCTTTACGTGCTCTCCGAGGCACGGGGATGAAACACCGCCAACTTCCCAACTCCGGGCTGCTACTGAGGCTTACTAGACAGAAAGACTCAATAACTAAACTTGGCCCGACCCGGGACTCGAACCCAGGACCTCCGGGTGTGCAGCCGTACATGCTAGCCACTACACCACCGAGGCAGTTATTATTGTTATAAGTATTGGTATTACCTACTTATAATCGTTACATCAAATATTGTGTTATTTTTCAACTCACGTTACTTATTAGGTTAAAAAGAAAAACAAAATAAAAATTTTTGAAGCGCACTAATCATTTTATCAACAACTTTATTTTAATTTTATCAAAAGCTAGTTTGCGGACGCCTAACAAACCGAAAATATTTCATACCTGAAATATTTTCAACATAATTTTATTAGTAATTATTTTTACTGTTTTTTATTTTTATTTTAATGCTATTCTGCCTTCGTACACTTGTTCTATTATTTTTAGTTCGCTTTCTACGCAGTCGGGTTTTTATTTTTGTAAAAAATTTTTTTAGGAATTCTTAGTATACATAGAGAGACATAAGGATTTAACTGTCAAATTCCTAAGCAGAAAGAGAAAACAGAACTTTATGTTTCGCTATGTAACTTAAAATAAAATGACTAAGCTTTTTTTTGAAACTGTTAAAAACGTTAAAACTTATTAAAGTGCTTAAAATAAAAAAAAAAAAAAACATAAAATTAGTTGTAACAGCCACTTTTTCGAAAAACTGTAAAAAAGGCGTAAATTATGATAATTTTTGCTCAATAATCAGCTGGGAAACCATTTGGAGAGATAAAAGTATCGTTAAACGTAATTTAGGGTCACGTAATATTATTAAGCCTTATCTCTGACAAAGCTGTACTGCTAAAAACTTTTATTACATCATGTCTGATCTTTTAAGCTTCTTTCCTGAATATTTTTGGGGTATAAGTACTTTAGCTATATAAGATATATTCTTTTTAACCGACTTCAAAAAAGGAGGAGGTTCTCAATTCGTCGGAATCTTTTTTTATGTATGTTCCCCGATTACTCTGAACCGATTTGGAAAATTCTTTTTTTGTTTCAAAGGCTATTCTTTCCCAGTGGTTTCATATAAATTTTATCAAAATCGGTCAAGCGGTTTTTAAATAAATGGCTTAATCGAATATGTTTTTAAAAATCTTTCTTCTTACAAATTACCTGCTCATTACGTCTACACTAAAAATGGAAAAATAAAAACTTAAAAAAAAAACCGACTTTCAGGAACTGAAAAGTAAAAAAAAACAGGGGTTTTCATTTAGATTGTACTTAGGTTGTACGATTTTTCTTGTTATACCTGATAGCTGATACACTACACATATATAACTTTAAATGTATGCATATTATAAATATAAACATCCATGATTGGAGTATAAAAAATTGTGTTCATCACACGAATGAATGCCCTCAGCGGGACTCGAACTCGCGACTGCTGGCACAGCAAGTAGGGTCACTTCAAACTGAGTCGTCGAGGATGTTTTACGTGTAACGAAACTGTTATTTTCCATTCCAGAAAATAATATTGTATAGGGTATTCTTTTGTGTGATGGACACGAATGCTTGTACTCCAGTCATGGGTGTTTATATTTATAATACATACAGTATTTAAAGTTATATATATGTAGTGTATAAACTATCTGGTATCCATAACATAAGCCTCGTAGCTTACCATGGAACTAGATGGTGTTGTGTGTTAATGTCCCAACATATATATATATATATATATATATATATATATATATATATATATATATATATATATATTATTCTTTAAATTATAGAAGCAAGGGTAGAAAATAATATATACTCACCCAAATCGAGTGCGGGTAAGTCCCTAGTTTTAACCATTCATTTTAAAATCACTTACAATCACTTTTCACTGTTTCATTAAACCGTTCAAATGCTTTATTATTTCCAGTTAATTAAAAATTTTAAACTTACTATGGCTATATATCACTTTTTATTAAAGTTCAGAGCTTCCCTCTTTAATCTTAGTTCCTTTAAATTAAATAATAAGTTATACCTACTGCCTCGTTGTTCTAATGGATAATAAGGTTCTGGGTTCGATTAATGATTATACTTTATACTAAGAAAGTGAGTTAGTATTCAGCCCTTTTTAATGCTATACTGGGGGTAGGCTTCCCTTCAATAAGAGGGGGATCAGGCCATAGTCCACCATGCTGGCCACGTGTGGGCGGACTGAACATGTCTTTCGACATACAGGTTTCCTAACGATGTTTTCCTTCACCGTAATGCAAGTGGTAATCATGATGGAAATAGTTCGTTCATGAGAATATCAGGGATGTGAGACCCGGGATTTGAACCCGTTTCACTTGGTTCCTGCCTCTATAGAAAATAAAGAAATAGACAACACACTATGTCTCAATATAATAGATGGTGAAGCCGAAATGTATGTCTTTTCCAAATTTTTTATTGGTAACACTAAAGCTCATCAATAGCCACTAAACAAAAAAAAAGAAAACAGAGTATAAAAAATTTACTGAACTGTTTTGTCTTTGCCTATATATATATATGTAGAAGATATTGGGAACAAAACACGTATTATTATTATAGAAAAATAAAGTTTATTAAACTGTCATACCAATTTGTATGATAATTATACAGTTAATAAGTTTAAGGTTGATCCCAACGTGTAATCTACAATCGTTTCAAAATGAAAGTGGAAATTGTTTCGGAAAATCACCCTTATTGCTAATGCTTTTAGAGGCCAAAATTCAATAAATTGGATGTAAAATTTCAAAATATTTACAACTGACAATATAAATTTCGTTTACCTTGTTAATATTTTACAGAGGGATGTGATTTAGTAAGAATAACCTAACGAAGTAAGCTTGGTTGTTTTAAAATTTAATTCGACCTTGATATTATGTGGGTATAATCTGTTGAATCTATACTAATATTATAAAGCTGAAGAGTTTGTTTGTTTGTTTGGTTGGTTGAACGCGCTAATCTCAAGAACTACTAACCCGATTTGAAAAATTCTTTTTGCATTAGATAGCCCTTTAACTGAGGAAGGCTATATATCGCCCCGGAAAAATGTACAGTTCTTGTGGAATAGATTTGTTTTTGTCTAGGCCCGTTAACTGAGGAAGGCTATAGGCTACATATCATCCCGGAAAAATGTACAGTTCCTGTGGGATATATTTGTTTTTGTCTAGGGATGAACCCGAAGTGAAGCGAGGGTGTGTCGCTATTATAAAATAATTGTAAAAAAACAACCTTTTATTTAAATTAAAATTAAATCAATTCCATCAATTTATTACATTACAAAATTTATCTATATCTATATCTATACATATTATAAAATTCTAACTAAGCCGAATCTGTACATTAAATATTTTTTGGAAAATCTTATTGAAATAGACATTATTATCGATACAGAGGCCGAATCTATAGTTTTTAGAATTTTTGTCTGTCTGTCTGTCTGTCTGTCTGTCTGTCTGTCTGTTACCGCATCACAGAAAAACCACTGGAGGGATTTTGATAAAATTTGGTATGATGATAGCTGGTTATCCGGGTCAACATATAGGATACTTTTTACCGCGGGAAAATATCTAATTTCTGAGAAAAAACACAAAAACTGGTTGGAATAAAACCACGATGATACTATTTATACATAGTTTAGCAAGGTAATTTACTAAACATGGTAAAAACTATTAAAAATAGCTTATCTTGAAAAACAAATTATCAATAGCGCTATTTTATTCATTAAAATAGTTATTTTAATTAATATTTATTTATGTGTTATTTAGATACTCGACAATAGATGTCGCCATGTGTTTTTAAAATACGTAGTTTTAATTCCAAAAAAATGAATGTATGAATGCATGTAAAATTACCTACTACTAAATTACCCGCGGCCACGCCTGTGTTGAAATTATCAATAAAGCAAACTTTTGATTTTATAAATGAGTAACTATACACATAATAAAATTGTAACTAAGCCGAATCCGTACATTCAATATTTTTCGGAAAATCTTATTGAAATAATCATTATTAGCGATATAGAGGCCGAATCTACAGTTTTTTTGAATTTTTGTCTGTCTGTCTGTATGTAACTGCATCACAGCAAAACCAATTTAGGGATTTAGATGAAATTTGGTATGGTGATAGCAGGTTATCCGGGTCAATGCATAGGATTCTTATTACAGCAGTATAATATCTCATTTCTGAGAAATAATACAAAAACTGGTTAAAATAAAAGCAAGATGATACTACTAATATTTTAGCAAGGTAACTTAATATGTTAAAACTATTAAAAAAATCTTATCTTAAAAGAAATATCAATAGCGCTATTTTATTCATTAAAATAGTTATTTTGATGAAAATTTATTTATGTGTTATTTAGATATTTGACAATAGATGTCGCCATGTGTTTTTAAAATACGTAGTTTTAATCCAAAAAAATAATTATGTATGTACAGATATGACCTTTCTATGACTCTATTAGAACTACTAGGTACTAAATTACCCGCGGCCCCGCCAGTATTCAAATTATCAATAAAACAAACTTTTTGGCTTTATAATTTAGTAACATATAAGTAATATTTTGTTGGTCGAAACAATTTTCAAATGAAAATATTTGTAAATTTTTATTGTTTAGTAAATAATGATGATATATTTTTTTTATTCTTTAATGTAAAATTAGGCAAATGCAAATCCAACTCGCGCATTCGGTTTCGTATAGCAAAATTCTGTGTTGTCCGTACTTACATGTTTTGTTAGGTTAATACTAAAATAAATACGAATAATATTTACGTTTCCGCAATATCGACTCAAAGTTAATGGCTTTCTTAGATTTACGCGAATATTTGACATTTTAAATAAAACTATCTTTTCGGATTATTTCGCGGATTTATTTAGATTTTTGGTTCCCGACGTTTCGATTGCTTTACAGCAATCATGGTCACGGGAGAGAAGGGTCTCTATCCGAAAAGATAGTTTTATTTAAAAAGTTAATGGCTGTTAAACTGACAAAGCGGGTAACTAAAAATATTCCGTATCTCAAAAACTTTGCAAAAGTATTTTAGGAACTGTTATACCTAAACTTTTTCAGTTTTTTTTTTGACACCATTTCTTGGGAGGTAAAGGCTTAAAGGACATAATAAAATTCTTACGACTTTAATCATATTAGCCGAGCCATATGAAATAATAAAAAGCACTTGCTTAGAATTATTTACTTATTACACTTTCTTTTGAAAATCGATTTGGAAAATATTACTAACTAGCGCTAACCAATCCCTGTTTCGCGACAAATTAACATTAAGAAAAGTTACCATTATGTAATTTTAATAATCAGCTAAATATTAAATTAATCAATAGCTATCTATTAGTAAAAAATAATTCAAATTAATTCCGTAGTTTGAAAGTTTATCACCCAAAACTAAACAAACCATGCGGTGCGCAATGAAAGTGGTATAGGTATGTAAGAGTGTACTAATGTGTAAAGCCTAAGAATTTGGTTTTTGATAATCTGAACGCGGGCGGAGCCGCGGGAAATGCTAGTCTATACATAAAATAAAATAGTAACTAAGCTGAATCTGTACATTAAATATTTTGCAAAAAATCTTATTGAAATAGACATTATTATCGATACAGAGACCGAATCTATACATTTTAGAATTTTTGTCTGTCTATCTGTCTGTTTGTCTGTTACCGCATCACGGAAAAACCACTAGAGGGATTTTGATGAAATTTGGTATGATGATAACTGTTTATCCGGGTCAACATATAGGATACTTTTTTCTGCGGGAAAATATCTCATCTCTAAGAAATCTATACTAAAGTTAAAACTTAAGTAGGGACGAACACGAGCGGAGCGAGGCTGAGTCACTGATATGATATGTAATATTGTCGCGATATTTACCTATTTTATATAAAACATATTATTATTTAACATTTTGTTTCTTGTTTAACTACATATGCATATAAATGCATGCGTATAAATTGTGTGTGTTTGCGTCCGTTCACACACACACACACACACACACACACACATACACACTAGCACAGACACGCACACACACATTCCTTCACTCCACAACGACTTAGAGGATTTTAAATAAAAAGTGCACAGGTAGCATACGACCATGAGTACAGAGTAACACATAGCATACTGTTGGCACCTAGGGACGCACCCGAGAGAAATGCGGGTGAGAAACGTCACATTGTATTTAGTAATATTTGAATAAAGTTTCGAATTAGTTTGGTTTTCAGTATAACTTCACAAAATATCATTTCTAATAGTTGTTATTTTTGAATAATCTCGAACTGAGATGTCAAAAACATATGTATCTATACAGATAAATAAAATTGGAGTGTCTGTTTTTAATATTAAAATAACCGCTATTTACTAAATGCATATGGATGTATATACGGTACCTACATACATATAACAAAACAACATTTTTTACAATTTTTGTCTGTCTGTCTGTCTGTTTCGGCAAATCTCTAAAATAGCTGGACCAATTTTGACGGGACTTTCACTGGCAGATAGCTGATGTAATAAGGAGTAACTTAGGCTACTTTTATTTTAGAAAAAAAAAATAGGGTCCCACGGAAAAAAATTAAAACCGAATTAATTAATTAATTTTGTTTTGGGAAGCAATCTAGAAGCGAGGATGAGTCGATAGTTTTGTATAAAAATTTAGAACCTTAAAAGAGGATGTGATATCGATTTTCGATAAGTAAAAATATTAATTGATATGCTTTTGTGATAGTCATACATTATTATTCGTAAATATAACGATATTTAATTGATTCTTATTTCATTTATTATTACTTTTCGTAGCAGTCTGATTCAGATTTGTCTTAATATCTTTATGTACATGAAAACTGTGTGGAAAAGTGGAAAAATCGATATGTATTTAATCTATACATATAATAAAATTCTAACTGAGTCGAATCTGTATATTAAATATTTTTTTGAAAAATCTTATTGAAAAGTCATTATTATCGATACAGAGGTCGAGTCTACAGTTTTTAGAATTTTTGTCTGTCTATTTGTCTGTCTGTGACCGCATCATAGACCACTGGACAGATTTTGATGAAATTTGGTATGATGATAGCTGGGTATCCGGGACAACGTATAGGATACCTTTTACTGCGGGAAAATATCTCATCTCTGAGAAATCTATACTAAACCTTTTTAGGTACGGTTTTCCGTAACTAGGGACGAACCTGAGCGGAGCGAGAGTAAGTTGCTAGTATCATAATAAAAATATAATAAATACCAAAAAACACTAATTTTTGTAAAAGAAAAACTCAGCATATTTAAAAACATTTATGTTTCTTTTATGGAAACTAAAAGAGTACATTAGCTGATTATTCTATTTTAGTTTAGTAAATGCTTTTAGAACTCAAAGGCATTTATTTTATTAACAACTGCAGTTTGCGGTGGACGGACCTGTACGTTTATGTTTAGTCCATTCAGGATTCTTGCTTTATAATATCAAACTGCATAGTTTTATAAGTTAGTAGCGGATCGCTTACTTTCGCTTCTATATAAAAAACAAAAACAAATCTATCCCACGGGAACCGTACATTTTTCCAGAATAAAAAGTAGTCTATGTGTTATTCCAGACTATAATTTAGCTTTGTGCCAAATTTCATCCAGATCCGTTCAGCCGTTCTGGAGTGATTGAGTAACAAACATCCGTTCCAACATCGAAACATCTAAACTTTCACACTTATAATATTTACTAGTGACTTACCCTCGCTTCGCTCGGGTGCGTCCCTAGACTCTTTAGACCCTAGACAGTTTATTTGAGTGGAATTCTAATTCTTTTTCTAAAATAAAAGTACACTAAGTTACTCCTTATAACATCAGCTGTCTGTCAGTGAAAGTCGCGTTAAAATCAGTCCAGCCGTATCGGAGATTAGCCGGAATAAACAGACAGACAAACAGACAAAAATTTTAAAAATTGTGTTTTTCTTATAAGTACCATATATAATTTCATATGCATTTAGTATAAAGCTGTTATTTTGACATTACAAACAGACAATTTTATTTATGTGTATAGATAACATCAGCTCGTCGAAATTTATATGTATACCAAAATTCAGATTCATCAGAGGTATGGGCTATTCGGAAGTACACCTGATCTTTTTTTTATAATGTTATTACTTTTCAATACAAGAAGTACATTGACATCCATCTCTTTGAAAGTACTTTTTCTACCATTCGTAGTAGATTTTTTTAATTAATTTATTTATTCATTAGAATCGTTTTGCGATGAGCGAAAGAGTCGTTAATTATACAAAGAACATACACCCACTATATTTTAGTCTCTGTCGTGACCATGATTGTATAAAAAGCATTCGAAACGTCGAGAACATCACAGCACCATCTAGTTCCATGGTAAGATACGAGGCCTGTGTTATGGATACCAGATAGCTGATACACTACACATATATAACTTAAAATACATACATATTATAAATATAAACACATATGACTGGAGTACAAGCATTCGCGTTCATCACACAAATGAATGCCTCCAGCGAGACTCGAACCCGCGACCGCTGGCACAGCAAGTAGGGTCACTACAAACTGAGCCAAACGTGTCGTCGCATAAACATTCCCATAAATCTAAGAGCGTAAAATATATATACACTTCAATCAGTAGCTCCTTCTTTGAAATCGGTTAAATTATTCCATCGATTCCAACTTCACCTTCGTAA
The DNA here is from genome assembly GCA_905404265.1 of Fabriciana adippe. Classification (NCBI taxonomy): domain Eukaryota; kingdom Metazoa; phylum Arthropoda; class Insecta; order Lepidoptera; family Nymphalidae; genus Fabriciana; species Fabriciana adippe. The sequence continues at coordinate 3,625,015 of FR990010.1, forward strand.
TTGTCACGAACTATACGTATATATTGAGTGTAATCAATTTTATTCACGTAGTATGTTATTTCAATACAGTAATCGAAGGCGACATGACATGGGCAAATATAATTAATCAATTGAAAGCTTGTTTTGTTTAGAACTAGCAATCGATTACTGGTTTGTTTGTTTTTTTGTCACTTTTTCTAAGCTTTCTAATAGAATTACCCTAATTCAGCCCATTTTACTTCCCACTGCTGGGAATGGGCTTCCTATAATATGAGGCGATTAGGTCATAGCCCATGTTGGGCAAAACAAAAAAAATAGCTGGGCATGGGCTTTGGCCAAGTGCGGGTTGGTGGTCTTCACATGTATTTTCAAAACTAGTTAGGTTCTCCCAGTCATGCAGGTTTCCTCACGATGTTCTCGTTTATCGTAAGGCAAATGACAATCATATTGAAATAATTCGCATATGAAAGATTCAGAGGTGCGAGACCAAGTTTTGAACCCTGAATACCTATTGTTCTTACTAGCACTACTATTTTAGCCTTTTTTATCAAACATACCACACATTCTCCTTATTCGGAGGTAAGAATGATACCTTTAAAAATAGTCCTTCTATTTTGTTTATCCCATAGAAAGAAAAGATCTCGATATGCATCTTAAAAATGGATTTTCATTATCATATTATGTAAGTAGGTACAAGTACTAGCGGCTTTGCCTCTAGGAAAACAAAAACAAACCTATCCCACGGGAACCGTATATTTTCCGGAATAAAAAGTAGCCTATGTGTTATTCCAGACTATAGAGATCTATCTCTGTGCCAAATTTGATCCAGATCCGTTCAGCCGTTCTGGCGTGAAAGAGTAACAAACATCCATACTCACAAACATTCATATTTATAATATTAGTATAGATAATAATAAAAGATCTGTATCAATATGTTCATCAATACGAGTACTTAATAAGATTATTGTCGAAGATAACCGCTCCACTTGGTTTTTCAAGTGAGAGTATTACCTACCACTATGTAATCAAATTTTGGAAGCTTCAATTCAACTCAAGGAGTACTAATTTGAAACATAATGGAAATTTTTAATTTCACCTATAATAATTTAAAGTTTTATCACTTTAGATCCATTTGACGAATGCCATACATTATGGTTGTTCAGATCATCTCTATGTTCAAACTTTAATATTTTTTTGATAAAATATTCGTACTAATACAAAAAAATTAGAAAAATATGTAGTAGAAAACATACGACTTTTTATAACAATATGGATTTTTTATACCACTATTTTCCTCTCATTTTATACAGAGGCTGGAAGATCTTGGATGGAAGATCTTCAAGCTTAAGATCCCATAATAATGTCCTCCTGAATGATTTCGGCCACGACAGCCATTCTCATTGAGAATAGTCATCTGTGTAGGAGATAAAATAGTGCACAAGTGTACGGGCAGACACAAGTGCACTATTCCTAGTCTATTCCTGTCACTCTCGTATTCCGGTGGGACGACTACTCGACACGACCGGTAAGAGTTAAGGCGCAGGACCGACGGCTTTACGTGCTCTCTGAGGAATGAAACACCGCCAACTCCCCAACTCCGGGCTGTTGCAGAGACTTACTAAACAGAAAGGCTCAATAACTAAACTTGGCCCGACCCGGACTCGAACTCAGGACCTCTCGATGTGCAACTGTACTTGCGAGCCACTGCACGACCGAGGCAGTTAAACATATAGGTAAGTTACTGTTAGTAATAAAATTTTCCTAAAAAGTGACGCTAATCATTTGCTAAAAGATGAATACGAGTATATACTAAATTATTATGTATTTAAAGAAAAGTCGATGTGTTTGTATTAAGTTCTAATTGAAAGTAAAATATAACTAAACGGGGGTTTTCATTTAGAATAGATACCTAAAAAAAAATTAACAACGCATTAGTTGCCACTACGATTTTCGAAGGTGCCCCTCGATTTCTCTGGGATGCCATCATCAGATCCTGGTTTCCTTATCATGGTACTACCCTTGGAATATCTCCTTTCTAACAAAAAAAGAATCATCAAAATCGCATAAACGACGAAGTAATCCGCGAACACACATAAAAAAAAGAAAAAAAAATATACGGTCGAATTGATAACCTCCTCCATTTTGAAGGTCGGTTGAAAAGATCCAAGAGATGCACCTGAACGAGAAGAAGGTAAGTCTCTAGTTGGTTATATAAAATAAAAAGCATAATATTGCGAGGTATAATTTGCTAAGGTGACCTTTCATAAATTATAATAGTTATTAGATATATCGTCTAACTACACAAAGTTTTTTAAAAAGATACTAGTACCCATAATATTCTGATGGAGTAAGTGTAATAATAGTAGATTTGAAGTAAGGCTATGTTATATAATGTTATCCTTTAAAGTTTCATACATTATCTTTCCAACTGTACATAAAAAGAAACACACACACACACACACACACACACACCCACGCATACACACACGCACAACTTACTGTAAATATAAATACACTAGCGACTCACCCTCGCTCCGCTCGGGTTCTTCCCTACTTATGCTTTAACGTTTAGTATAGATTTCTCAGAGATGAGATATTTTCCCGCAGTAAAAAGTATCCTATATGTTGACCCGGATATCCAGCTATCATCATACCAAATTTCATAAAAATTCTTCCAGTAGATATTGCATTTTGCGGAAACAGATAGACAGACAAAAAATCTAAAAACTATAGGTTCGGCCTCTGTATCGATAATAATGACTATTTCAATAAGATTTTCCAAAAAATATTTAACGTGCATATTCTGCTTAGTTACAATTTTATTATATGTATAGATTTTTACCAAAAACTGTACACTGATTATAAAATCACTTAGAATTTCCACTCGTAAATTGGTTTTTTAGACCACTCTCCATTCAAAAAAAAAAAAACATATAAATCGGTTTACAATTATTAGCAAACATATCGCGTAACATACAACCCAAAATATAAAAAAAAAATAAACTTCAGTATCCTTCCGTTTTGAAGTCATAAACGAAAACCCTTTTAAGTGTAAGTTATAATTATTCATAACAATGACCGTCCCTAAAATCATAACACTTTTTAATAATTCCTCTACACCACATCCTTTTATCCTTATCCGGTCGTCCTACACTTAATGTTTTAATACTTTTCCAGTTAAGGTCAAGGGTATTTGAAACTCTGTAAATACTTTAGTTGCTCATTATAAATCTCAATTACTGTAATATCATATGGGACTATCTCTGTAATCTAGTAGCTAGCAAGTACGGCTGCAAGTTCTGAGGTCCTGAGTTCGAGTCTCGGGTCAGTCTAAGTTTCATAATTGAGTTTTTTATTAATATTTTCTCAGAAGTAGCCCGGAGTTGGAAAGTTGGTTGTATTGCACCCCCGTGCTTCGGAGAGCACGTAAAGCCGTCGGTCCTGCCTAACTCTCGCTGGTAGAGGCGAGTAGTCGTCCCACCGGAGTATGAGAGTGACAGGAATAGAGAGTGCACTTGTGTCTGCGTGTACACTTGTGCACTATAATATTTCCTGTGCATCTAGTCTTAGTGAGATTAGCCGCTGTGGCCGAAATCTGTCGAGAGAGCATTATTAATATGGGATTAATACTTTAAATATAAAGTCTGTGAACACATCCTTAGTCGAAGGTTGGTACTGTATTACCATATATCTAGCAGAGTAGACTGTGGAGCAACCCCATGGTTGTAGTCTGCTTCGACACACGCGCCGTCGGAGCGTTGTGGTTGAATGCGTAAGCGATCCTGCGGCGCTCCATTAAGACGGGGGAGGTTTTGGTTAGTTTTAGTGGGTAGTACTGGCTTTTCTAGACGGTAAGTCCCACATAACCACCTGTATGTCTACAGGTGGTGTGCGTAAATGCTTTTCCCCAGATTAAAAAAAAGGTATGTCTCTACCATAATAAACAATGTTCACATGACATTAAAGATTAAATAAACATTATAAAATACACAAACTAGAAGCCAATAGCCTTCCACAATAAAGAGGGAATAACATGCAAAAACAATCTTTTAAATCGGACATCCAAATAAGAGCGTTGAAAGACGCACAGACGGTGCAATGAGAGGAGTGTAGTATGTGTATAATATTAAAATTGCACCCTATTTTATCCTTTTAGGGGTTTGTTTACTATCGCAATGCACATTTACACACAATAAGATATGCTTTAAATATTTGTTAGCTATTTTTTCTCTATCTCTTTGTATTTCACAATTCTCACGTACTTTTGAACGTTGTTTAGAAAGCTTATAAAATAATATTATAGAGTACAAAATATTAGTATTGCATGCAAATATTTTAAAGTGTTATTAAACTTTCCGAAAGTTTTATGAAAAGTTTCATATTGTCTATAGTAATATATGAAGCTGAAGAGTTTGTATACTGTATACACGAGATATCTCATGAACTAAGGATCAGATTTGGAAGATTCTTCTTGCATTTCATAGTCTATTTATTGGGAAGTATGTATGTGTATGTATTCAGCCCTTTTTAACGTCTCACTGCTGGCCACGGGCCTCCCTTCAATACGAGGGGAATCAGGCCATAGTCCACCACGTTGGTCAAGTGCGGATTAGCGGACTTCACATGTCTTTCGAAAACTTGTTAGGTTTTCTCAGACATGCAGGTTTCCTTACGAAGTTTTTCTTTACCGTAAGGCAAGTTGTAATCATGTTAGAAATGATTCGCACATGAAAATATCAGACGTGCGAGACCCGGGATTTGAATCCGCTTCACTCGGTTTCCAAGCGAACTATACTAGCGAACACTGGACTACCACTGCCTCACTTTATTGAGAAGGGTACTTATACATTTTTGACAAAGGTACGTCAATACGCTTCAAACTTAATGAGTAATTGTCGATTTTCCATTACGGGGCGATTATTAGTACATTTATTTCTTTTAAATATTTATTTTAAGTTCCATAAACATCCCCCCTCCCACCTCCCCCTACCCCCCTCCTTCCATTCCTTGATATATTATGTAAGTGAGAAAATTTAAAGTTATACCATCTAAGTAAAGGAACATTTACAAACGTTAATTAGGGAAACCTTTACTTTGTTGCAATTTATTACACTCGCCCTAATTTTGCTGAATATTTGTCTTTCCCAACTTCATTTGCTTAGAAACGGGAAATTATCTACTAAATGTTATAGTTAGCTACGAATACACTAAGACCTTTCTGGTGTAGTTATAGTGTACTTGACTAGCACTAATATCTGCTTCGGAGATCACGAGTTCGATTTTTTATAGAATAATCTTTCTATACATAAATAAAATTCAGAGTCGAATCTGTATATTAAATATTTTTTGGAAAATCTTATTGAAATTGTCATTATTATCGATACGGAGGCCGAATTTATAGTTTTTATAATTGCTGTCTGTTTGGGAACGCATTACGAGAAAACCACTGGACAGATTTAGATGAAATTTGGTATGAAGATAGCTGGTTATCCGGGTCTACATATAGGATACTTTTGACTGCGAAAAAATATCTCATCTCTGAGGAATCTAAACTAACCCTTAAAACATAGGGATGTACCTGAGCGGAGCAAGGGTAAGTCGCTAGTTCTCATATAGAAGTTAATCGAACTATTAACATAAATGTGAAAATTTGTATATGTGTGTATGTTTGTTACACCTTCCCGCTAAAACAGCTAGACAGATTTGAATGTAATTTAGCACATAAATAGACTATAGCTTAAGTAACACACAGGCTAATGTTTTTTTTTTTTTATTTGAGTAAGTCTAATGCCCACAGACATACGTCCGTGACGTTTTTTGAGCTATTTTTCTATTTTGTTGTTATTTTTATTTTATTTTATTTGAGATGGATTCGTGCGTGTACAATTTCAGAATCAAAAGATGTTGGGAATAAAAAGAACAGTTGAAGAAAACTGTGGGATCGGGTGGACTTTAGGAGTCCACCCAAAAGAGGTTAGTGTGTTATGTGCGAGGTTTTTAATAAGAGATACGTTGATAAGCACCCGAACGAAGCAACCATAAGTCGCTAGTTAATAATATTCTTTGTAAATACATCAAATCGATGGTGACAAGACGAACAAAACGACGTGCTATTTCTTTCTAAGTGACTGAATCACTTTATCTACGTAATTGAATTTCGAAAGTAGATTTCAATCTACTTCTTACTGTCGCATCAATTTGAAAATCTATACATATAATAAAATTCTAAATCGAATCTGTAAACTAAATATATTTTTGGAAAATCTTATTGAAATTGTCATTATTATCGATACAGAGGCCGAATCTTTAGTTTTTAGAATTTTTGTCGGTCTGTCTGGAAACGCATCACCAGAAAACCACTGGACAGATTTTGATATTAGGTATGATGATAAGCTGGTTATTCGGGTCAACATATAGGATTTTTTACAGCGAGAAAATATCTCATCTCTGAGAAATCTACACTAAACGTAACTAGGGACAAACCCGAGCGGAGCGAGGGTGAGTCGCTAGTCATAATTAAAATGTAGAAGTGATAATCCCAGCTTCAGAGAAGTTCTGGCGCCAAACAAAAAACAAACACGTCGATACAACTTTTTCCGCCACAAGTTTTGCGCTGACCGAATTAAAAAAAATGAATGTTTTTAGAATTTTTGCCTGTCTGTCTATCTGTTACCGCATCACGGAAAATCCACTGGAGAGATTTTGATGAAATTTGGTATGATGATAGCTGGTTATCTGGGCCAATATATAGGATACTTTTTACTGCGGGAAAATATCTCATCTCTGAGACTTCTATACTAAACGTTAAAACGTAAGTAGGGACGAACCTGAGCAGAGCGAGGGTGAGTCGCTAGTATTTTCAATAATATTTTTGGTCCAATTTCAACCACTAGGTGACCCCTGGTGATGAATTGTCGCAACTACTACATTACAACTAAAAATAAAATTTAAATCCATTCTTACAATATTACTATTCTTTTATTCGAAAAGGAATTGAATTTTATTGCATAGTATTTTATACAAGGTTTTTAAAATAAATCTAGATTTTTATGTTCAAGCCCTAGAATAATTGCTTAGGTCACGCAAGGTAAAAGTATGAAAAAATTCACAGTATTCATGAAACGCTATGCGCTGAAAACGGAATTTTTCACCCTTAGTACTAAAAACAGAAGATGTTACTTTGACACCTATATCTGCATGTCTGTGATGTCATAGCTCCTATTTAGAAAAACCGATTTTAATTTTTAGCAATACTTTATTAGTTTCCTGTGAAAGCTATTATTATTAATGAATCAACACATCGATGTATATATTTTGATATATTGAGATGAACTGATGATAGCGAAAATCTCCAATTTTTAAAACCTTCGAGTTTAATTATTTTTTTATATTAAAGAAATAAAATTAGTTATTTTAAACTAGAGTTAAAAAATATTATAGATAAATAAAATTCGTCGTCTAATCCCTTAGACAGATTTCGTGCTACGGAATCCACGATGCGCGTATTCACACTTTCCCGATTTTTTACTAGGCCTGTTATGGTTTTATAGGAAATGTCAAAAGCTCGCTATAAAAAGTATAAAAATTTTTTGAGCTATAAAGTCAAAAGGATATTCTATCAACCAATGAAACTTCCGGTATAGTATTGTAAAAAGCAGACTAAGCTATAACTCTGGTTGTACCTAATAGATTAAAAACTTAAACAAAGTTCATAAAGACTCTACCCCATTTGGTATATAGTTTTATCGACACGGAAATGGAGTACCTCGCCTACAATCGTATTGTAGGCGAGGTAATTATTAATTTAAAAAAAATGCGTACTTATATAATTATTATGTTATTCACCACACTATTGGTGTTTCCGCCAATAGTAAACCTACATAATTTTTGTTCCTACCCGCTTTCTTTTTATATGCACGCCTGCAATTTGAAGGGTCATCATACACAGATAATTCGCATTCACCGTTTGAGTTTCGAGAAGTAAACCCGCGCACCTCCTGCTATAATTTGCATGGAAAGTTCGAGTGCTTTGTGATGTGTGCCCTCATGAGTACCATCACCACCATCGCCATCTAACCGCTGCCGTTATCATCATTGGCGCTGAAGCTGAGGCCTGACGCAGAACTCCAGCAAGGTAGGCGTGTTTTTTATTCCCGCTGTCCACACCCACAAACCCACCCTTTAATTCTCTCTCTTATATACAGTCCACTTAAATTTTACTCTTACTTAAAACCAGCTCTTTACCGCATTGTTCCGCAACAATTGGAATATCTTAGTACATAATAAAAAGAATTGCAACGGTCGAAATATTATACTTTTCTCCGTTTAGCTCTCAATAACCAAGTGTATCGAGTATAATGCTGCCGTCATAAGAAAGAAGGCCGTAACTTCGTCAAAGTTGATTTCGAGATATTTGAAGTTTTGTCTTACCACTACGTCAAAATTACTACTAGTTTTGATGTAGTTACGATTGAAATGGTTATGGCATCTCCGGATTTATAAGACTTAGAGCTTTATGAGTAAGACTATCAAGTAGCATTTTTTTGCTGCTTCCGGAATCTGCATTTAAATCATTTTTGACCAAATTGTTAGTGACGGCCGTCTTTCTTATGTCGGCAGAATGTATGATAAGGATATTCATTATTCATTCTATTTCAATCTGTCGTCAAATCACAAAAACATTTAAGCCGGAATTTTATATTATACTAGCGAAGTTTGTCCCTAGTTTTAACGTTTAGGAAAGATTTCTCAGAGATGACATATTTTCAAGCAGTAAAAAGTATCATATATGTTAACCCGGATAACTAGCTATCATCATACCGAATTTCATCAAAATCTGTCTAGTGGTTTTCTCGTGATGCCTTCCCAGACAGACAGACAGACAGAAATTCTAAAAACTATATATTCGGCCTCTGCATCGATAATAATCACTATTTATTTCAACAAGATTTTCCAAAAATATATAATGTAAGAAAAAAAGAAACTCAGAATTTTATTATATGTATAGGAGAAGATAGATAAGGAATAAAACCTTTCCCTAAGTTATTTTTTTTTTACTTTTTCCCCAAGTTTGTTGTCTTTTTCTTTAGATAAAAGTTTCTAACTAAGATAACTTTAAAGCTTGGCTTACTTAGAACCAGATACCATATTAACTTGACTCTTATTTTACAAGAAACTGAATAGTAAAGCAGGCTCAAACCATTTCGGTTTTAATCAACCAATTGCAAATAAATAAATAAAGATGCTGGGACATTAACAAACAGTACCATCTAGTTCCATGGTAAGCTATGAGGCTTGTGTTATGGATACCAGATAGTTGATACACTACACATATAATTTTAAATACATACAAATTACATAAATATAAACACCCATGACTGGAGTACAAACATTCATGCTCATCACACAAATGATTGCCCCCAGCAGGTTCGAACCCGCGACCGCTGGCACAGCAAGTAGGGTCACTACAAACTGAGCCAAACGTGCCGTCAAAAATTGTAATGAAAATTTACTGTTGGTTTAATTTTTCTAATTAAACCAAAAATGGTTTCAAGTTATGACATCTTGCTTAAAATATTGTTAGAGTAACGTTTCTGGGTTCGGATATTAAGGATGGTTCCTTGCAATATAAATATCACATTACTTTTATGTATATTAGTCTTTTATAGTAGACCATGAAAAATAACGATTATATTTTGTAACTGGACGCTTCTTTCCACCACTAATTCGCTTCTTCGTATCTTCTTATTTTCTTCGTAACTTTGATTCCTTAAATATATTCAAAACTAGCGACTCACCCTAGCTTCGCTCATGTTCATCCCTAGGTGATTAAATAAATCGACATAACTTTTTTATTTAGGAACCGATTGAAATAAAACAAATACTAAATGTTAAGTGAAGCTTACCACAATACATTAGTCAATACCGCATCCAAATTGATTAAGCCGTTTTTGAGATTAGTTCGCACAAACACACAGACAAACAGACAAAAATTCTAAAAATAAAGACTCCCGATAATAGTTTTTTTCAAATAACTTCCATTTTTTTAATTTTTCTTAATTTAAGAATACGAATATAACATTATGTACATAGCATTGAAGTAGCCTCTAGGGGGAATCCTGCCATACTGTAATATATAATCTGATTCAAAACCAAAGCAAACTGGAGAGAAGATTCTCACTCTCCCATAAACTATAAAAATAAGTAATTTCTATTACAAAAACATTTTTTTCTAAATTGAAATATTTTTTCATACATATCCATTTTCACCAAATTAACTCTACATGTGAAGTGAATTGCAATTTTCAACGTAAATAGGCGCGTCATCTGTCCTTTTTTATCCGTATTTGAATTGGAAAAATACTAGCGAGTTTCTTTGGATACACTTATTTATTAAAATAAGATTATATAGTATACCTAGCGATTGACCCTCGCTTTGCTCGGGTTCGTCCCTACTTACGTTTTAGCGTTTAGTATAGATTTCTCAGAGATGACATATTTTCCTGCAGTAAAAAGTATCCTATATGTTGACATGATCATAGCAAATTTCACCAAGATCTATCCAGTGGTTTTCTTATGACAGACAGACAGACAAAAATTCTAAAAACTATAGATTCGGCCTCTCTATCGATAATAATGACTATTTTAATAAGATTTTCTAAAAAATATTTAACGTACATATTCGGCTAAAATTATAACTGAGTCAAATCTGTACAAGATTTGACTCAATTATAATTTTATTATATGTATAGATTAGTAACTTACCTCGTTTCGCTCTGTTGCGTCTTTACTTATCTAAGTTATAGTCTATAGTTATACTAAATTTCATCCGAATTTGCTTAGCCGTTTCAGTAAGAAGGAGAAACCAACATACTCAATCCTACAAACTTTCATATATATAAAATATTAGTCCCATATAAAAGAGATTCTCTGATCTCTTCCAGAATATCTGTAATTTATACATATAATAAAATTCTGAGTAGAATCTGTACATTAAATATTTTTTTGTAAATCTTATTGAAATATTCATTATTATTGATACAGAGACCGACTTTATAGTTTTTAGAATTTTTGTGTGTCTGTCTGTCTAGGAACGCATCACAAGAAAACTAGTGGATAAATTTTGATGAAATTTGGTATGATCATAGCTGGGTATCTGGGTCAACATATAGAATACTTTTTACTGCGGGAAAATATCTCATCTCTGAAAAATCTATACTATCCGATAAAACGTACCCATGGACAAACCCGAGCGGATCGAGGGTAAGTCGCTACAAATATTATAAAGAGGTAAAATTTGTAAGTTTGTACATAGGGGATAATCTCTAAAACTACTGATCCGATTCTGGAAATTCTTTCACTAGTATGAAGCTACATTACCGTTGAATTCTATATCTTACTTATTGGATAAGTTTTTACTGTCAGAAATCAGAACAACTTTAATTTAAGTCGAAATAAAATTGTTCTTGAGTACCTTTATTAGCTACTGTTAGACACCTAAGGGCGCACCTAAGTAAAGCGAAGCTGTCAAAAATTATATTAACTTTAATTGGAATTGGAAGAAAAACTGTTGAATTGTTGCTGCTGTCTGTTGAATTGTTTGTAATGAACTGCCTAAACAAGTCGAAATAACGCAACAAAATATACGATACAAGTTAAATCTATACAGATAAATAAAATTGAAGTGTCTATTTGTAATGTCAAAATAACAGCTTTATACTAAATGCATATGGAAATATATACGTTACTTATAAGAAAAACACAATTTTTGTCTGTCTGTTTGTTCCGGCTAATCTCCGAAACGGCTAGACCAATTTTAAAGGGACTTTCACTGGCAGATAGCTGATATTATAAGGAGTAACTTAGGCTACTTTTATTTTAGAAGAAGAATTAGGGTTTCGCTCAAAAAAATTAAAATGTACCTAGGAACGCACCTGAGCGTAGCGAGGATAAGTCGTTAGTTTAAAATAAAATAAAGAACCAACACAATAATCTATTAATTGAGGCCACTTCAATGAGTCAAAACACGATATCTCTTCAGTATTTCAGTAAAGAGCTGAGAATCTTGCAGATTCCAGGTGACGCTGCAGCATCAAGCCTAGGTTACTATTGTCATCGAAGCAATGTCCTTAAAATAACGAGATCCGAGTTTCAAATGGATTAGATCTGTGGAAGTCGCTCATATCTTTTTACCATCTAGAAAAGACCTGATGGCCTGCAAACGGCTAAACGGATTTTCTCGGTTTATACCTAAGAACACTCTCGATCAAAACAAAATCACATATTTTTAACAAAAAAAAAACTAACTAAATTAAAATCGGTTTATCCGTTTGGGCGCTACGATGTCACAGAGAAACACACAGATTCACACGTCGAACTTATAACATCCCTCTTTTTGCGTCGGGGCTAAAAAGATTATAGAGAAAACTCGAGCAAAACGAGGGTAAGTCGCTTGTCTTACATATTTATAATAGGGCAAGTCAAAAATTTCATAAAAAGCGAGCACAAGATGATATATCGAGCTTTAAGATATATTACGGTATAATAGCGTGAGTTTTGATACTTATGGGAATTATAATTTATGGGACAAATTTTTATAGTTCATTGACCGTTGTTACAAGCGGAAGTAAAAATTGTATACAAATGTATTGCGTATTTACGTTTTTACGTCCCACGCTTCGCGGGTTTCTTGCCTATTTTTGACATTTACTGAGACCCAGTGTTTGACCTTGACATGTACGACATGTCATTCTTTTTTAATTTTCATTTTTTTTCATTTGTCTAAATGTTTGTGTAATGATGCAAATGAAATAATGATATTGTCAAATTATAAACCTAGAATATTTAAGCTAAATATACCAATAATTCCCAAGTCCCAAAATGGCTATAACATACGCGCAGATGGACATATGGAAATAGACAATATGCGTGGTTTTTTTTTTTTATTTTTTATACAATAGTTAACATCGCTATATAATTGTAAAAAAATATCCAGCTTTAAAAAATTAAAATTTAGTGTAAAAAAAAATACCGATACGGATACTTAAAATGCCCGCCATTTCGCGCACTTGGCGTGACGTTACAGTATGATATACACAGAAAAATGACGACTCAATTTGTAGCGGCAAAATCGCTAATCGATCTGTTATGATAATATTTTGACGTCATATTCGGTCTGACCAATGGCGTGCGCTTCAACTACTTTGAATTTTCCACCTATATTTGCAATTTTTAATAATTATTTTCTTAATTAAAAGGAAATTACATTAAGTTTGAAAAGCCAGCAACGCATCTGCAAGCCCTGCAGTGTTGCAGATGTCCATTGGCGGAGATGATCACTTCCCATCAGGTAAGCCTCTTGCCCGTTTGTCCCCTTTGTCCCATAAAAAAAAATACACTAAAAATATTAATATAGGCTTAATTCAAAAGCAATCAAGATTATAAAAAAAATCACGTTTATTTAAATTACACGCATATTCTTTATTATAGGAATTTCGTGTTTGTTTTTTGACAAGGGAACCCTAAGAATAAGAAAGGTATGTTCACTATTGAATGAAATTACTCCTTTTTTAATTTACAGGCAACCGAAACTCCTACGGAACCCAAGTGTGAAAGTTAGAAGTTTTGTAGCTCACAGTCTAAAGTTATTCTAGAAAAGAAAATAATATGATAGATGATACTTTTTAGCTAATGTAATTTATGAAAGATTAGATTCAAACTTCTTATAAAATTCTAGTCAAAAAAGCCGAGCAAAAATCAGAAGAGATATATACGACATTATATATATATATATATATATATATATATATATATATATATGTATGTATGTAAAACAAAGTCGGGCTAGTTACACCATTTATAACTCAAGAACGGCTGGACCGATTTTTATGATCTTTGTTTTATTGGATTTGTCTTCACCCCAAATAGCAGAATAACTATTAAAACATCGGAATAATTCACGAAAAAAAAAAAACTATTCCATACTAAGCGAAAAACGTACATAGAGACGAACCTGAGCGAAGCAAGGGTGAGTCGTTAGTTATATATAAAATACAAACCAGTAAAGCTTCCACTTAAAAATATTTCATAAATTAGAGCAGTGACATTGAAAAAAAACAAAACGGATAACTATAGTGGAAAATGTGAAAGCTCTTTGAGTTTCATAAGGATAGTACCGCAACACTTGCTACGGAAAACATTTGCGATGTTTGTCCAAGTGCGTTAGACAATTGTATTGCCAAAGATGGTTTTGTAAGTTTAAATCCAGTAATTTTGATCTTTCTAGCTGTTTTAGTTGCAAAAAATTTACATTACTTTCCGGTCCCCCTAATATATGTGTACTAGCGACTCACCCTCGCTTCACTTCGCGTTCGTCCTTAGACAAAAACACATCTATCCCATGGGAACCGTACATTTTTCCTGGATGATATATAGCCTATAGCCTTACTCAGTTAACGGGCTATCTAATGCAAAAATAATTTTTCAAATCGGATTAGTAGCTCCTAAGATTAACGCATTCAAACAAACAAACAAACAAACAAACAAACTCTTCAGCTTTATAATATTAGTATAGATATATAAAATTACCTAGCCATTAGGTAAAAGGTAATATATATCATGTAAAGTACCGCAACTTAGCCATTCACTTTATAAGGATATAGGGTAAAGTATATGGGATCATAACGCGACAGAAATTGATGACGTTGGGTGGTTTAAATGAAATGATGTAGATATATTTCGGCGTAAATCACCCTAAATTATCTATACATGTAAAAAGACGAATGAGTTTATAAATTGAACTTGATTGTGTATTACTTTGGCCTGTGGCTTTGCTCATCTATATATCTATACAGATAAATAAAATTGGAGTGTCTGTTTGTAATATTAAAACAACCGCTTTTTACTAAATGCATATGGATATATACACTGTACATATACCATAACAACATTTTTTACAATTTTTGTCTGTCTGTCTGTCTGTCTGTTTGTTCCGGCTAATCTCTGAAATGGCTGGACTGATTTTGACGGGACTTTCACTGGCAGATAGCTGATGTAATAATGAGTAACTTAGGCTACTTTTATTTTAGAAAAAAATAGGGTCCCATGAAAAAAAAATTAAAACCAAATTAATTAATTAATTTTGTCTTGGGAAGCAAACTAGGGACGAACCCGAGTATAGCGAGGGTGAGTCGCTAGTATGAATAATAATATTATAGTTTAAAAACTAAAAAAAAAGCAAGTGAGAGTTTCGCTCGCATATCCAGGGTTCCGTAGCATGAATCATTTGTTTTAACATACTTTGATTGTTACATTAAAAGTACAAAAATAATTAATATTTAACCATCTATATGTTCATTGTTTCAACTGCAACTATAAATTTGTTTTCATAGTATTTCTTTGAAAAGCAAAGTTGATTTTGCAGACGAATGTGCGGTACCAGAAATATTCCATTTTCAAAACTAAACAACGTATTTTTTGTTTTCGTTGAAATTATTTTGGAAGTGCTTTTATTTCGTAGCTTTTTTTTAAATTTGGCATATAATATCGATCGCAAGAAACACTGATCCAGAGATACGCAATGGAATCAAACGTTTTTTCAACCCTCCGTTACATACAGTAAGTGCAGTCCATATTTTTTATTCGTAATTTGGTTGCAAAATTGTCTAGTGGTTACTACACCTTAATTCAATTTTACTTCAGTCATTGCACAAATAGTCTGTGAAAAAAAAATGCTTTGGACAGATGTACATAATGAAAGTTTAAGTCTCGTTTTCACCTTTCGACAAGGGAATCCTAAAAATGAAGGCTTATAGTTTCAATCATTCAGTTTTGACGACATTTTGGCTCAGTTTGTAGTGACCCTGCTTGCTGTACCAGCGGTCGTGGGTTTGAGTCCCCCTGGGGGCATTCATTTGTGTGATGAGCATGTATGTTTTATTCCAGTCATGGCTGTTTATAATATGTATGTATTTCACGTTATATATTATGTGTAGTGTATCAACTGTCCACAAGCCCCATAGCTTACCATAGAACTAAATGTTGCTGTTTGTTAGTGTCCCAACATATTTATTACTAGCGTCTCACCGTCGCTCGGGTTCGTCCCTAGCTTGCTTTCCAATCCAAACTTTTATCCCAATTTTCACCCCCTTAATAGAGTACGTCCTGGATTAAAAGTATTCTATGTCCTTTCTAGGGTTTCAAACTATCTTTTTACCAAAATTCATCTAAATCGGTTCAGTAGATCCAAAGATTAACCCCTGCAACCTTACAAACTCACTAACTTTACCTCTTTATAATATTAGTAGAGATTAATATTATTGAATACTAGCGACTTACCTAGATACGCCCCTAGATACGTTTTAGTTTTTTTTTGAGTGGAACCCTAATTATTTTTCTAAAATAAAAGTAACCTAAGTTACTCCTTATAATACCAGCTATCTGCCAGTGGAAGTCCCGTCAAAATTAGAGCAGTCGTTTCGGAGATTAGCCGGAACAAACAGACAGACAGACAAAAATTTTAAAAATTGTGTTTTTCTTATAAATACCGTAAATAATTCCATATGCATTTTGTATAAAGCTGTTTTATTTTGACATTACAAACAGACACTTTAATTTTATTTATCTGTATAGATACAAATAACTAGAACAAAGCTATCGGCATTTGGTAGTTTAACAAAAATTTTTCCAGTATAAAGCGTAGGGAAGCGAGAAATTTTTCGCTATAACGGTATAACTGGCTGAAATGCAAACTGGCGAAAATTTTTTAGCGTTGCCATATAAAATGTGTACGTGCATACTTTAAAGTCAGCTTCAATGACACTTATGATATTTTTATTTGAAGTCGTCGAAAGGTGAATGAATTATATAATATACTACATGTTTTTCACTACTTTTACTCCGTGTAATTTAATTATGACCGCCACTTTGATAGTAAAGAAGTATGAAATGTACTTTTTTTCACTAGCAGAACCCGCGGCTATGTCCGCGATTAATCTACAAAAAAAAACCTCTTTGAATTTATGGGCTTTAAAATGGCTTATTTGGATTAAAATTGGGGGGTGGTCGGAGGGTGAAAAATACTTTACGACCTATTCTCATACCTACCAAATATACAAAAAAAAAATTAAAATCGCTCGAGCTGTTTCGGAGGAGTGCCACCACAAATACCGTGACACAAGATATTTATATATTAGGTTTGATATCATATTACACTCTACAATTAAAGAGTTTTTACTCCTTAACGCTCCCTATTGCTTGACGGATTTAGATGAAA
Organism: Fabriciana adippe; assembly: GCA_905404265.1. NCBI lineage: Eukaryota > Metazoa > Arthropoda > Insecta > Lepidoptera > Nymphalidae > Fabriciana > Fabriciana adippe. Next base: position 3,642,266 of record FR990010.1, read on the forward strand.
TTCAGTATACAGATAGACTATGATAAAGAGTAACATATAGGCTACTTACTATTGGTTGCAAAATTTGCCAAAAGGTACATATTATGTGTAATCTGTGAATGTAATATTATATATATATATATATATATATATATATATATATATATATATATATATATATATAACTCGACTGCATTAAAAGCGAACAACAAAGATGAAAAAAGTTGATGAAGGAACATAGTATTCTATAGTCGGAGACATAGTACTCGTATGTACTCTCAGAAAGACTTTTAGCAACTATAACATTTAATTTTTTATTTTCTAGATTTTTAGCAGTTAGATATTAGATAGATATTATAGTTTTATTTAGCAATTTCTTCTCTAAAATAACTTTTTACCATATATTTTTATATTCGACTCTTAAAAACCTTTTTTTTTTGATACACCACGCAATACGTTTAGAGTAAAAAAATGTTTTCAAGCAAACAAATTGGCATCTTAAATAAACTGCTTTTTAGTAATTACCATATAACATATAGCACTTGCGTTAATAAGATAAATCTAAAAACGTATAACTCATCAAAATGGGATAACCTGTTTAGTAATTACGAGCGTACGCTTCAGATTCGTCCCTAGACAAAAACAAATCTATCCCACGGGAAACGTACATTTTTGCCGGATAATATATAGCCTATAAGTCTTCCTTAGTTAACGGGCTATCTAATACAAAAAGAATTTTTCAAATCGGATTAGTAGTTCCTGAGATTAGCGCGTTCAACCAAACAAACAAACAAACTCTTCAGATTTATAATATTATAAGTATAGATACAGGTGAAACACAACCCATCTTTAGCTTCGCCGCATTTGGGTAAAAATATACCTAGAGAGAAGTAAGGATAAGTCGCTAGTTAAAATATATGAAAATATTATAATATCGGATTCTGTACAATTTTTCAAATGACTTCACCTCCAAGTAAATCGAGTAAGGGTCAACTCTACCATACTCACTTAGATTAATAGAGGTCGCGATAAGCATTTCAACGGACTATTAAGGGTAGCAAGTGTTACTCAATGTGGTAACGGGTCGATGCCTTTCAGAATTATAACAAATACTCTTTTATTATAATTCTGTCGGTTAGTTAGAATTTTATTATATGTATAGATATAGATAGAGAAGACAAAGTTAGGGGCATCGAAGAATCTTACTTACTTTAGGGACTCCTCATGGGACGATTTAAAATTTTGAACTTGGCTTATCACTATTTTTCCTTGTAACGTTCAAACTTGAAAGGGTTACTGACATGATAATAAGCCAACTCAGCTTGTAAAACAAAAAACAAAGCCCAGTGACTGTCGGAACTCTCATCGTAAATTACTTGTCCTCTTGCGTATTCTTTTTGTTTATTTTTTACGTTTATCAAATGAAATATTCCATCCACGTAACACGTCACATATACATATGTATGTACGTACATCCATACTAATATTATAAATGTGAGAGTAACTCTGTCTGTTATCCTTTTACGCTTAAACCTTTGAACAGATTTGGTTAAAATTAGTCAAGGACGTAGATTGCGTCCTGGGGATAGACATAGGCTATCCTTGAATCGCGCCTAGCTTATCACGTGACCTAAGGTGCGTGTGAAAGCTAGTATTTTATAAATGTACTTGTTATTGTAGGGCTTATTTTTATTTTTATACTAGCGGCTCACCCTAGCTTAGCTCGGGTTCGCCTCTAGAAAAACAAAAACATATCTATCCCACAGTACATTTTCCGGGATAAAAAGTAGCCTATGTGCTATTCCAGACTATAATCTATCTCTGCGGCAATTTTTTTCCAGATCCGTTCAGTTGTTTTGGCATAATTGAGTAACAAACATCCAAATATCTTAACTTTAACATTTGTAATATTAGAAAGTTGATGAAATGATTAGTAATACATTGCCTTACTTTACTCGGAACTATGGTATTTTTATGATGAGCTATTTTTGAGGTGGGATCTTAGTCTATACTAAACGATTATTAAAAAAATTGAATATAGGTACAAAGTTCATAAGTAGGTCTAGAATATAGACCTGTCAATAAAAATAAGGATGAAATAGTATTTACCTTTAGAAATTACCTGAGACCAATGAGCTATTGGTCTAGTTGAAAGGGTTTATTTGACTGAATAAAAGAGAAACCTATTTTTCGTAACCCCTCATAAATTTACCCGGCTTATGGGTATAAATCAAAACCACCTGTATAGCTGGATAATTAATAACCCGGTTTTTGTGTTATCTATTTATACGTCAGTGCTCTAGATTGAAATATAATGGGGTATTTTTTGTTTTTGGTAAAAATGTTACATACTGTGTTTTTATTTTCATTGGTAATTCTGCCTATACATCTATACCTACATATAATAAAATTGTAACTAAGCCGAATCTGTACATTAAATATTTTTTGGAAATGTTATTGAAATAGACATTATTATCGATACAGAGGCCGAATCTATAGTTTTTAGATTTTTTGTCTGTCTGTCTGTCTGTCTGTCTGTTACCACACCAAGGAAAAACCACTGGAGGGATTTTGATGAAATTTGGTACGATGATAGCTGGTTATCCGGGTCAACATATAGGATACTTTTTACTCTGGGAAAATATCTCATCTCTGAGAAATCTCTACTAAACGTCAAAACCTAAGTAGGGACGAATCCGAGCGGAGCGAGGGTAAGTCGCTAGTGTTAAATATACTTTCTGTATATGTTTATATATAATAGTCGAATCTAGGATTTTATGTACGTTAGATATTTTTCAGAATTATTTTCATTAAGCTTAGAGCATTAGGAGATATTTAGGCAGCATTTTTTTGGATAATTAGACAGATTTCTTTGTTCTGATTATGTTTCAATGTAAATTTTCTAAAATATATAACAAATTTATATTTTACTTAAAGGATCGTTACTATTTATAATAAGATCATGTTCGTATTAAATATTACATATTTTTATCCTGTGGGTAAAAAACCACACTACATATCATTATTGTGTATTCTATTTTACTTCTAAACGTATAAAGATTCTTAATCAAACATCTATCAACAATGCGAATGTACGTAAATGTAATATTCGCTAGTCTATATCTATGTATATAAATAAAAATGAATGTTGGTAAGCGCATAACTCAAGAATGGCTGGACCAATTCGGCTAATTTTTTTTTTGTACGTTCCTTAAGGTCCACGGAAGATTTTAATACTTAAAAAAAATTATATCCATGTTACTATATCCAAGCTACGGACGAACCCAAGCGAAGCGAGGGTGAGGGTGAGTCGCAAAACTCGAGAACGGCTCAACCAATTCAGCTATTTTTTTTTCGTATGTTACTTAAAGTACACGGAAAATTTTAATAAAGAGAATAAAATATAAAATAACCTGCGCACTTTTCTATATCTATGTAAGTACATTGTACTTATCGTTAAAACGTACGTACCTAGGAACCTGAGCGAAGCAAGGGTGAGTTGCTAGTGTTAATAATAAAATTGACCAAAGGGTGGCGCCAACTGTATATAATATTATAACACAAAAGGCACAAAAGGGCGCAAGCGAAGTTATTCGCTAGTTAGTTCATATGTTCATGGGTATTTAAGCATTTTAAAGCTATAATCGAGTAACGCCCACGTGTCGATATCGATATTCTATTATCCGTGACCCGTGTGGTAACGGGTGGCCGGTTAAACGATTACAGCCGGCCGACTCGATTTTAGTTGACTGCTTGGATATTTTTTTTCAGATAATCGATTTCTAGCTATTTGATTTTTCTTCTGTGTTTGACGTTTTATTAATTACTAACGTTGTCTGCGTTTAAACTACGTTTATTAATGTGTACCTAGCGGTTTACTCTCACTTCGCTCGGGTTCACCTCTAGGAAAACTAAAACAAGCCTATTCCACGGGAACCGTACATTTTTCCGGGATAAAAAGTAGCCTATGTGTTATTCTAGACTATAATCTATCTCTGTGCCAAATTTCATACAGATCATTTCAGCCGTTCTGGCGTGAAAGAATAACAAACATCCATACTCACAAACTATTATAGTATAGATTGCTTAAGGCATTAGCATGATTCTAAATAGCCTTCGTCTTTCCTTAATAAATAGGCTATTAAAATTGACAAATGTTTATTTCGAATTAGATTGGTAGTTCTGGGTTGGTACTGTCTGTAAGAACTATATAATGGGCTTTGAGACATCTAACACCTTAGTCTCTCCCGTAACCATATTTGCTGTAAAGCAATCGAAACGTCGGAAACAGAAATGTAAAATGAAACCGCGACAAAAATTGAAAAGATAGTTTTATTTTAAACTAGCGACTCACCCTTGCTTTGCTTGCGTTCATCCCTAGGTTGCTTCTCAAAACAAAATGAATTAATTAATTTGGTTTTAATTTTTTTCGTGGGACCCTATTTTTTTCTAAAACAAAAGTAGCCTAAGTTACCCCTTATTACATCAGCCATCTGCCAATGAAAGTCCCGTCAAAATCGGTCCAGCCATTTCAGAGATTAGCCGGAACAAACAGACAGACAGACAGACAAAAATTGTAAAAAATGTTGTTTTGGTATATGTACCGTATATACATCCATATGCATTTAATAAATAGCGGTTATTTTAATATTACAAACAGACACTTCAATTTTATTTATCTGTATATATGTCAAATATTCGAGTAAATCTAAGAATGTATTATGTAAACAAATAAATGTTAGGTTTTAAACTACTCGATAAAAGTAAGTGAAGTCTTTATGATATACACATTTCTTTACTCCTTAGAGCTTTTGAGTAGTTTAAAAAAGTTGGCTAACGTTTGAGTACTCCTGAGCTTTCAATGTGAAAGCTAAGTATGTCTGCATCTAGTTTTTTCTCACTTACTTCATACGCCTTTAAGAATGTTTAAAATTTTATGTCATTTACGTACATAGTTTTATGTGTTTAAAATATGGAAAATAGCTTGTAGTTAGCTTAATTTATTCTTTGTTTCAGATATGAAGGTTCTGGGTTCGAGTTTTGGCTGGGTCATATATAGAGATTGGGTTTTTCTGTAAATAAATTTTTAGAAGCAAAAGAGATGGCGTTATTTCGCCCACATGTCTCGATGCTATTCGAATACCGAAATTTGTGCTTGCTTGCGTGTGTGTGTGCGCATGTATGTGTGTCTGTCTGTGCGTGTGTGCATGTGTGTGTATGTACACACACTTAAACATACATGTGTAAGTATGTTTGTTACTACTTCCCTATTTAAATGAAATTTAGTAGATGTTCTACTGATCTAGAGTAGCATATAGGCTGTTGTTAGTAATATATGCCAATGGATGGTGTTACCTGTAGATAATGTAATATGTAAATACAAAAAAAAAAAACATATGAGTGCACTATGTACGCACGTAAGAAATTATACTTCTTTGGCGTAACAGAACAAAAATAACTAAAGATTTCATCCCGTATGTCACAACTCTCTGTTTGTAAAAGCAATGCAGCTAACTTCATCATGTCGCTTTATAGCTGTCGGTGTGCGCGCGCAGCGTAAACATTTTACTCTCATATTTTTTATCAAACATGCCAAAAGAAGTATAACTTCAAAAACGCCCAGGAACAAGAATGAAGTGGGGTAGGTCCTTAGTTAGAATATTAATTTTCTACCCGCCTGTGAAAGTACTGTTATAATAGATGAAGCCGTTTGTTTGTCCATTATTTTCCTGGGCACAACCTTTTTCTTTCCCGGGTGTTCTTTATGAGTCACATACATACAATTCTACTTATAAGTATAGATATAGATTTTGTAATTTATTTAATAGTATTTTTTTAACTTCGCTTTATATAGCAGGCTTAAGCTTTACATGAAATGAAATTTAAAACTTAAAATCTACATTTTTACTATTAATGTTATAAAGAGGAAAGATTTGTATTTTTGTACGTTTGTAATGAATAAAATCAAAAACTACTGGACCGATTCAGATGACATTTGGTAAAAAGATAGTTTGGGACACTGGAAAGGACATAGAATATTTTTTATTCCGGAAATCATCTCATAAGATGGTAAAATTGGGGATGAAAGTTTGTATGAAACCTACCATTTCAGAGATTTTTTTTGTAGTTTTTTTGAAAACAGTTGGACCGATTTCTATGATATTTGATTTGTTGGATTTTTCTCCATCCCGAATAGTAACTGTTAAAACATCAGAAAAAATCACGAAAAAGTATAGGTATAAAAATGTATATGGGTAACAATGGTTAATTACTAGTTATATATATTTAAAACGTACCTAGCGACGAACCCGAGCGAAGCGAGGGTAAGCCGCCAGTATCTAATATATTTAAACGAGTACCTAATTCATGTTTATTTATTTATTTATACCGGCGATCTCGGAAACGGCTCTAACGATTTCGCTGAAATTTGGTATGTGCGGGTTTTCGGGAGCAAAAAATCGATCTAGATTAGTCTCATGTCTGGGAAAACGCGTGTTTTTGAGTTGTCATGCAGTTGTCTTTTGCATTATTCTACGCAAAATATGGTCGCTAATTTCTTAAGCTCGGGCATAAGCATCGTGGTTAAGCGGCCAAGCCGCAGGTTTGACAATCACAAGTGTCCGGGTTAGGATAGTTTACAACTTTTACTCTCTATTGGTCTAAAAATTTTCTTTTTTCTTTTTCTTGGTTTAGTAGCTATTGACGAGTTTTAAAATTATCTATAAAGAAGTAAGAAACAGTGCTAGAGCGTTTTATCTTTATCTATTTACACAATATATAGCTATGTAAGTATAGAGAGAAATGTTAAAACTCATATCTAATTTTAATACCCGAAAGCAAAATCGATTCAATATTAAATAGTTACCCACAGTTAGTTCAACAATCCCATTGGGTAAATTAACGGACTGTCTGTTGGGTCTCGATTAATTAAATCGATATTGATATCGATAGCAAGGCCTTTGGCGATGATATTATTAAACTAGCGACTCAACCTCGCTCCGCTCGGGTTCGTCCCTTTTTACGTTTTAACGTTTAGTATACATTTGTCAGAAATGAGATATTTTCCCGCGGTAGTAAGTATTCTATATGTTGTCTCGGATAACCAGCTATCACCGTACCAAATTTCATCGAAATCCATCCGGTAGTTTTTCTGTGATGCGGTAACAAACAGACAGACAACAAACAACAAATAATTCTAAAAAGTATACATTAGAGCTCTGTATCGATAATAATATCTATTTCAATATGATTTTTCAAAAAAAAACACTAAATGTACAGATTCGGCTTAGTTACAATTTTATTATATGTATATAGATTAATGTACGGTTGAAAGAGATAGGTTACCATAGCTTTTGTACTTTACTAACTATTAACCGTGGCTTTGTTAACGTCCCACTGCTGGGCGTGGGCATCCCTTCAATACGAGGGGGATCAGGCCACAGTCCACCACGCTGGCCAAGCGCGGGTTGGCGGACTTCACATGTCTTTTGCAGGTTTCCTCACGATGTTACCTTTCACCGTAAGACAAGTGGTAATCATGTTGAAAGTGATTCACATATGATATTATCAGACATACTAGTTTAAATATTACAATTTGATCTGTCTACTATCTAGTACTTTCGGGTAGTGGTAACGCGCTTGCTTGAGAAACCGAGGGCCCGGGTTCAAATCTCGGTCTAATAAATTCAAAATTATCAGCTAAAAAAATTTTTAAAGAATACTTCGATGAAAGAAGCACAGAAAGGATAAAAGTCCTTAAATAAAAAAAAAGATAAAAAAAAAACTCGGTTTCGTGCCTCTGTTATTTTCATGTGCGAATCATTACCAACGTGATTACCACTTGTCTTGATACTTGCATGTCTGAGAGAACCTAGCATGTTTGCAAAAGACATGTGAAGTCCGCCAAGCCGCACTTTTCCAGTATGGTGGGCTTGATCCCCTCGTATTGAAGGGAGGCCCGTGCCCAGCAGTGGGACGTTAAAAAGGGCTGAATATGTACATACACAATTTGATATATATCTTTTAATTTTTTATCTCGAGTAACGCAACAGACTTTAGCTAGTATTCAAATGAAGAAAAATTAAAAGTGTCAGTGTACAATATCATTTGGAGTTTATTCTCTGGAGAGTGAAGGTTAAAGGAGGTCGCCTTTGACATCTACAGATAAAATATGAACAAAAAATCATTTGAAGTTTGTGACAGATTGTTATGTCTTCTAAATACGGAACTTAATATTTAAAAAAGGAGATATTTTATATATAAACTAGCAGATCCGGCCACGCGTTGCTGTGGCACTCATGAAAATTGTTAATTTTGCAATAAAAAAGAAAATGATCGGGATAAAAACTATCCTTTCTTTAAGTTGAAACAAATCACACATTCTGAAAAAAAAGTACGATAAGATCGGTTAAGTAGTTTCGGAGTTTATCGCGAACCAATATTGTGACACGGGAATCTATACTAATATTATAATATTAGTTAGATATAATAAAAATAATTTATAAGAGGAAAGATTTTTTTGTTTGTTTGTACCGAATAAACGACTTTGAAACTACTGTCCGATTTAGATGGGTAAGAAGATAGTTTGAGACCCTGGTAAGGATATAGGATAGTTTTTATCCCGGTAATCATCCCTTAAGGGTTGAAAATGGGGACGAAAGACGAAAGAAATTAACCTAGGGACGAACCCGAGTGAAGCGAGGGAGAGTCGCTAATTTTATATATTAAGACTAGATGTAAAATACTATCGTGTTATACATTTATTATATGCTATGTTACTATGAAAGTGCTATGCTTTTAATTCTGCTCATTCGCTTGATATATATATATATATATATATATATATATATATATATATATATATATATATATATATATATATGTATGTATTGTGTTGCTCCGATTCAAAGAGTCTTAAGGGGACGTTAGGTAGCCTATAGCCTACTTCAATATTTTTTTTTAAATCTGACAGACAGTTCCGTAAATGAGCGCTTCAAACCATGAGAGCAATTAATTATCTTTTGAGTTTTATGAGTACAGATGTCTTTGTGATCGATTTTTTATAATAGTAGCCAATCTTACTCCATCTAGTAGTAATATTTTTACGTTTGCAAAAATAATTGCATTACACTAATTTCGTGTCTTTCAAAGTCTGATAAGAACAATCCAATACAACTAGAGAGTGGTATAATTAAGATTTTATACGTACTTCGAGGCACATGGTTGTAATACGAGTCGTATTACCCAACTAGCGACTTACCCTCGCTTCGCTCGGGCGCGTCCCTAGGTACGTTTTTTTTTTAAAAAAACCCTAATTCTTTTTCTAAAATAAAATTAGCCTAAGTTACTCATTATAATATCAGCTATCTGCCAGTGAAAGTCTCGTTAAAATTGGTCCAGCCATTTCATAGATTAGCCGGAACAAACAGACAGACAGACAAAACTTTTAAAAATTGTGTTTTTCTTATAAGTACCATATATATTTCCATATGCATTTAGTATAAAGCTGTTATTTTAACATTACAAACATGACACCTCAATTTTATTTATCTGTATAGATTCTAGCTTTGGGTCGTAAATTAGTCTGTTTCTCACGGACCTAGGATCAGATACATAGATCTAGTTTAGGTCACTCAAACCCAGAACAACGAGGCAGTTATTGTCAAATATAATGTTAGTAAAAATTGTATCGTATGTGAAATTGTGTGTGTGTGCATGACCTGAAGTAACACATAGGCACTATAAGGCCCTCAGCGACCTACCTGACTGACGCGAGGGTTGGTCGCTAGTAAAATTATTTTAATTTTTGCAAAGATAAAAAAGAAATTAAATTAAGTATTATATTTCTTTACATATAATAAAATTATAACTGAGTCGAATCTGTACATTAAATATTTTTTTTGGAAAATCTTATTGAAATAGTCATTATTATCAATACCGAGACCGAATCTTTAGTTTTTAGAATTTTTGTCTGTCTATCTGGGAACGTATTACGAGGAAGCCACTGGACAGATTTTAATGAAATTTAATATAATGATATTTAGTTATCCGGAAGAACATATAGGATACTTTTTACTGCGGGAAAATATCTGATCTCTGAGAAATATATACTAACCGTGGAAACGTACCTAAGGACGAACCCGAGTGGAGCGAGGGTGACTTGGTAGTATAATATAAAGCTGTTTCATTTTCGCTCATTTTATTTCTATTTGTCGTATTGGAATTGAATAAAATGTTAATTTATTACTAATTGAACCTTCATTTGAATAATATTTTAATTTATCATATAAATTAAGGTATAATGACGATTTTCAAGTATAATTTACTAGTTTAGATCTATTACTAGATTGTGCCTGTGAACTAGATTGTTATGGGTTCGATTCCCGGATATAATATTTTACTTAAGAAACAGTCTTTATAAAATTATTCATATCAATATCAAGAGACCTACCCTTGCTTCGCTTTTGTTTGGCACAAGAGACACCCTAGGAGGTCTACTTCGGTGGGCGGTGTGCCATGCGGCTTGCTCCTGGTACTTCTCTGACAGCAGAGTGGACCGTGGAAGCTACCCTATATTTGTTGTGGTCTGCTTCGGAAGGCAGCCTTCGAAGCATCATGTTTGAGTTCGTAATTGATCCTGCGACGCTCCATTAAGATGGCGGAGTTTTAGTGAGTAGAACAGGCTTTTCTGACCGGTGAATCCCCCATAACCACCCGTATGTATGCAGGTGGTATACATAAATGCATTTCTCAAAGTTAATAAATGTCAAAGACGATCTATGTTCTTAATTTCATCTATCAAATCAAACGGCTGGACCGTTACAGCGAAAAACAATAAAAACACACTCACAAAGTTACACATTTATAATAATAGTAAAGTTTCGTTCTAACTGCGAGTTAATTTAACTTCAGTTAAAGTTTCGTATACATCGAAATTCAAAGATTAAGATTTTTTACACTATATTATTTTCAAAACTGCTGAACCCTAATTTTTTAGTATATTTCTATAACATAGTACTAGCATATAGCAATAAATGACTTTTTCAACTATTTAATAGTAGACTTCCCAATACAAACTTTCATCACCATTTTCACTCCCTTAAGGGATGATTTCCGGGATAAAAAATATCCTATGTCCTTTAAAGGGTCTCAAACTATTTTTTTTAGCAAAAACTACCCCCTACAAACTTACAAAATCACGAACTCACAAACTTTACCTCTTTATAATATTAGTATTGTTAGTAATAAATTTTAAATAATACTATAGAGGTTCAGCAATTCCACTTTTATTTAAATATTTCTAGGGAATGTTTTACAAAATGATTATCACACGTATTTAAAGACTACGTCCCCACCGTTGGGTGTAATGTGGCGCCACCTATTTCATACAGGTTACACATTACCCCACGGTGGATGACAATACTTTTAAAATATTAATATTTAAAATATAACAAACACATATCTCTATTAATATTATAAACTTGCAAATAATAAAATTTACTAACAAAATATAAAGCATCAATATGATCTATAAATAATGAACAACAATCAATTGAGATACTATTATTAAGAAGAATCAATTTAGCAACTATAACTAACAGTATAGATAAGTAACCTTTTACCAAATTTCATCTAAATCGATTCAGTAGATCCAGAGATTACCCCATACAACCTCATAAACTTTACCTTTTTATACTAATAGTATAGGTATAATATTAGTCGTCGCTTGTCACTTTGGCATCTATTTGTCGTATTGTTGTTGATTACGGCGTATTATGGCGGGTACACAAACCAGACACAGTAGGCGACCTCCACCATAATAACTGTATTTTGTACTAATATATAAAGCTCAAGAGTTTGTTTTGAACGAATCCTTGGATTTACTGGTCTGATTTGTAAAATACTTTTTCGATTTTATAGTCTACTAGCGACTCACTATCGCTCCGCTCGTGTTCGTCCCTACTTATGTTTTAACGTTTAGCATAGATTTCTTATAGATGAGATATTTTCCCGCAGTAAAAAGTATCCTGATAACCAGCTATCATCACACCAAAGTTCGTAAAAATTTGTAGTTGTGTAAGTGGTTTTCTCGTGATGTGATGTGACCACAGACAGATAGACAAAGATTCGAAAAACTATGGATTCGTCATATGTGTCGATAATAATGAATATTTCAATAAGATTTTCCAAATAATATTTAATGTACAGATTTGATTCAGAACTTTATTACATGTATTATTCGGATTTTTTCGAGCATTTATTTTGATTTTTGGTTCCCTACGTTTTGAATTACAACAATCATGGTCACGGGAGAAACGTGTAAAGCATTCGAACTGTCGGGAACCAAAAAGTCAAAATAAATCCGCGAAAAAGTCCGAAAACGTGTAAAGCATTTAAAATGTCGGGAACCAAAAAGTCAAAATAAATCCGCGAAAAAGTCCGAAAATATGAAAGTATTAAGGCTTAAAATAATAACGCAAAATAAAATTGAATATCACACTAAAGTATAAAAGTTTGTGAGTGAAGGTATTTTTTTACTTTTTCACGCTGTAACGGCTCGTCGGATTTGAGTGACGTGAAATGATGAAATCATCTTGGTCTTAAAAAGAATTAGCAAAGAAACAGAGCTATTATAGGTTTTTAATTTATTTTTATTTATATACGTATAAAGGATTATTACACCAAAACAAAAATATAATTTAAAAGAATAATACATAACTATACAAATATAAAATATATTAGTGTATAGGAGGTCTTATGACTTAAAGTGATCTCCAGTGATACATAAATAACAATAAATTTATTGATATATTATATGTTTTTTCTCCAATTTCAACTTATTAACCTTAAAACCATCACATAAATCTAAAGATGTATTATCACACTATGTGACACTGTGTGACACTATGTGACACTATGTGCTACTCAAGGTCATAGTCTTTTTGCGATGTGTGTTCACCTTGTGGAGGGAGGGAGGGAGAGGAGGGGGGATACTGATGAGCGTCTGGCAAAACAGCCAGGCGTGAAGCCAAGATATGACACAGGGGATGGCCCACTTAGGTATGCGGTGTACCATGCGGGTTGCTGCTGGTACTTCTCTGGAAGCAGAGTAGATCCCTTGGTTGTGTGGTCTGCTTCGGTAGATTTGCCATCGGGGCGTCATAGTTGAGTGCGTAAGCGATCCTGTGACACATAACCACCTGTATGTCTACAGGTGGTATACGTAAATGCATTTCCCGACATTAAAAAAAAGATAATAGTCTATCTGTGTACCAAATTACATCCAAATTTCTTTAGCCATTTTAGCGTAAAGAAGAAAAATATAATATAAAATATATAATAGTAGCACAATAAGGAAATTTCTAAGTGAAAATACTTGTTACTTCACGCTGCAAAAGCATAAAAGATTTGAGTCATTATTTTTATTAATGTTTGTATTTCGATCCTTGAGTCGTATATTTTACAAAGACTGCGACGTAATATTTTTGAATTTCTAATTCGTAGTGAAATATTTTCTGTAGTCTAGAGAGATCCAAAACTAATATATGTTTTGAAATATAGCGTATATAAAAAACTAGCGACTCACCCTCGCTCCGCTTGCTACGTTTTAACGTTTGGTATAGATTTCTCAGAGATGAGATATTTTCCCGCAGTAAAAAGTATCCTATATGTTGACCCGGATAACCAGCTATCATCATACCAAATTTAATCAAAATCTGTCCAGGGTTTTCTTGTGATACGTTCCCAGAAAGACAGACAGACAGACAAAAATTCTAAAAAATATAGATTCGACCTTTGTATCGATAATAATGAATATTTCAATAAGATTTTCCAAAAAATATTTAATGTACAGATTTCAGAATTTTATTATATGTATAGATGTGCTTAGTTATATATAAAATATATACAAAATCGCTATTTCTGTCTCGTTGAGGTTTCTTACATTTTTATTTTGTTTTTACTTTAACGTGGAGATTATCATTTTTGCGTGTTACACATTTAGTGACTTATAGTTATGAATTACAATGAAAATTGAACAAAACAATGGCGGTTAATAATAAATACATTAAAACTCACCTCTGTGCATAATATTCAAAAAATGCCACCAAAATCTCTATAGATCTAGTCATTGCTGCCCACATTTCTTGGCTTTTGCATTTTGACAATGAAGGCAAAGGCGGTCTAGACGGACCGTCAGACATTTATACACACATTTTTTATATATACATAAGTATAAAATAAATTATCCACAATAATGTCACGCACTTTGTTTTTATTTATAATAGTGTTCAACGTATTTCAGTACTACGTTTGTACTATACCGCCCACGCACAAAATTTATTTACACATTATAGGAAAAAAATGCGGAGGCGTTTTAAAATTGACACTTTCACACGTTAAACGGCCATTTTGTGACAATTTGTTTTTTTTTTTAATTTTTCAAAAAAACGTACGCTTCTGTCGGGCAATGGTATGACACTGAGGGTCGGTGGGATAGCGCATGCTCTACGTAACACCCGACCAGATATCCTGAACTCCTCCTACCCCCTATTCTGGATGGAAATCGACGGACGAGGGGTCTCTGTGTACAAGTTTAAAGGTCTCAGTAAATTTGTTGGTATAAAACAAAACACATAACAGTATTCTACACGGGAATCCACAGTTGGTTTGTTTTTTATGAGCTTTTGTACGCAGCTTTACGAGCATTTTCACCTTGATGTCATGTCTAATGGTTTTTGTTACATTAATTATAATAAGTTTTTTCATCAAATTTGCCTAAAAATTATTTGTTATGTACACATATAATAAAATTCTGAGTCGAATATGTACATTAAATATTTTTTTGGAAAATCTTATTGAAATAGACATTATTATTGATACAGACGCCGAATCTATAGTTTTTGGAAATTTTGTCTATCTGTTACCGTATTACGAAAAAATCACTGGAGGGATTTTGATGAAATTTGGTATGATTATAGCTGGTTATCCGGGTCAACATATAGAATAGTTTTTATTACGGGAAAATATCTCATCTCTGATAAATCTGTACTCACTGTTAAAACATATCTAGGGACGAACCCGAGCGGAGCGAGGGTGAGTCGCTAGTTAATTTATAAATATTGTTAATTATCTACACTATAATATAATCTACGCTAATATAATATTATAAAGAGATAAAGTTTGTAAGTTTGTGAGTTTGTTTGTAATGGATAAACTATAAATCCGATGAACCGATTTAGGTGATATTGGTACGAAGATTGATTGAGACCGTGGGGCATATAATAACGTTTTTATCCCGGAGTTCATCCCTTAAGGGGGTGAAAAGAGGGATGAAAGTTTGTATGGGGAATCAATGTTTTCTCAAGTAAAGGATATAAAACTCATAATACCTATGTACATATATACTAATATATAGTCTATCTATTCCATACTAACAGTTAAAAAGTACCTAGAGACGAACACGAGGGAAGCAAGGGTGAGTCGCTAGTAATATAATAATATTATAAAGATATAATGTTTGTAAGTTTGTATGAAGGCGGTTATCTCTGAAAGTACTGATCCGATTTTGATAATACTTTCACTTATAGGAAGATACATTACCGCCGAGTGCTATAGGCTATTTTTTATTCCGCTAAAAATGTGTTTACTGTCAAAAATCCGGACAAGTGCAAGTCGGACTCGCCCACCGAGGGTTCCGTATAAATTTGTAGAAAATTGTGTAACTTTAATTTTCAACTTTTTTTATTTTTTGGATTTTTTCCTTTATTTGTGCTGTAAGACCTTGCTTTTTGCTAAATTTCGTGATTCTAGGTCAACGAGAACTACCATATAGGTTTTCAACCTAAAACCTATAGGGTACTTCCTGTTGACCTAGAATTGTCAATTTTGGTTAAAAGCAAGGTCTTATAGCACAAGTAAAGGGAAAATTCCGAAAAATAACAAAAAGTTGAAAATTAAGGCAAATTTTGGTACTTAAACTGGCGGTGACACACGGACAGACAGAAGGACAGACGGAAAAGAGAGTGAGCTTATAAGGGTTCCTTTTTTTACCTTTTGAGGTACGGAACCCTAAATATCGTAATAACTTTACTTAAAGTCTTGTCTTTAGTTGAAGTTTTGTTAAGCACCAAGGGACGTACACGAGTTAGCAAAAGTAAATCGCTAGTGTAATATTAAATTAAAAAAATCTACAACTAAAATAATAAACATGAAACAACTTAAGTAGAGGCATATTTTTATCAGTTAAAAATATAAGTAAGTTGTTAAAAACTAATTTTCACGCCACTTTACACGCGTGAAGCTGTAATAAATATTGTTCTATATAACATAAAGTTAGGGGTGGATTTTTACTTGCGAAAGCTTCCATAAGATCGATTCAGTAGTTATAAAGATTGTATTTAGCCCTTTTAACGTCCCACTGCTGGGCGTGGGCCTTCAATACGAGGGGGATCAGACCATAGTCCACCACGCTGGCCAAGTGTGGGACAGCGGATTGAGCATGCCTTTCGAAAACTTGTTATAAATATGAATTATTATATGACTTGCCCGTTACTTTGTATCCATCATTTCTAAAACCAGAAATTATTTTTTTATAAGTTATATTCAGCACTAGCGGCTCACCCTCGCTTCGCTCGGGTTCGCCTCAAAACAAACAAAAACAAATCTGTCCCACGGGAACCGTACATTTTTTCGGGATAAAAAGTTGCTTATTTGTTATTCTGATGTATGAACTATATTATTTTAAAGTTTTATTAAAATCCAATCAGTGGTTTTTGTGTACTAAGCTGTATAATTTACTATAGTTTTTTAACTATCTCACGGGAGCTCTTTAATTTACCGGAATGAAAAGTATCTAAGATATTGACAGGGAATATAACGTACCACTATACAAAATTTCATTTAAATCATTTTAATAGTTTCGGAGATTAGCCAGTACAAACAGACAAAAAGACAGAGAAACAAAAAAAAATGAAAAAAAGAATCTGGATTTATTCTATTTCTCTTCTTACAACCCCCTGACTCGGTTTCTAGCATTTTTTTTCTATGTACAGACATTCAACCTCTACAGTTTTATTATATGTATAGATAACAAAAAGTCACTTCTTCAACCGGCTCCTTCAAACGGCTGGACGGATTTCGATGAAATTAAATATACAGATAGACTATTTTTAGTACAAAGATACCTGGAGTAACACTTAGGCTATTATTAGTAGTATAATTTTCCAAACTGTGGGGCTGACTGTACATAATTATACATACAAATGGCACTTAGGGGAGCAGCCGAGCGACACGAGGGTAAGTAGGGAGGGGTAGAGGGTAAATGGCAGCAGAGGGTAAGTTTTAGTAAGAGGTAGGCTAATATAAACATTTAAACACTAATGAATTAGCTTTGACGATATTCATTTTATTACTAACGACTCACCATCGCACCGCTCGGGTTAGTCCCTAGTTACGTTTTACCGTATAGATTTCTCAGAGATGAGATATTTTTCCGTAATAAAAAGTATTTTATATATTGACCCGGATAACCAGCTATCACTATACCAAATTTCATCAAAATCTGTTCAGTGGTTTTCTCGTGATGCTTTCCCAGATAGACAGACAGACATACATACAAAAAGTCTAAAAGCTCGGTCGGCCTTTGTATATAATAACGGCTATTTCAATAAGATTTTCCAAAAAATATTTAATGTACAGATTCGATTCAGAATTGTATTATATGTATAGATTTGTGTTACTAGCTGGGTATTTTCAAAATTACAAAAAAAAAAAAACAACAACCTAAGTTTTTTAATAATATTTACTCGTAAAAATATACGATTTATTTCATTAGAGTAATAATAATAATAATGTTCTCCTGACCGATTCCGGCCACGGCGGCCAATCTCATTGAGACTAGCCAACTGCGCAGGAGATATTATAGTGCACAAATGTACGCGCAGACACAAGAGCACTCTCTATTCCTGTCACTCTCATACTCCGGTGGGACGACTATTCGACACGACCGGTGAGAGTTAAGGCGCAGGACCGACGGCTTTACGTGCTCTCCGAGGCACGGGGGTGAAACACCGCCAACTTCCCAACTCCGGGCTGTTACTGAGGCTTACTATACAGAAAGACTCAATAACTAAACTTGGCCCGACCCGGGACTCGAACCCAGGACCTCAGGATGTGCAGCCGTACATGCTAGCCACTACACCACCGAGTATTATCACCGAGTATTCATTAGAGTAGACTTGCAACGAATAGTATATTCGGCCATACGCCGAATACCGAATATTCGGTGGGCTTTCTGACCGAATAGCCGAATATTAGGCAAAAGTATTCGGCCAGCGCGTGTGTCACGGCGTGTGCCAAACTTGTGTCTACGTGTTTGTTTTTTGTTTGGCGCCAAAAAGGAGTGTTTATTAAGAGAGTCTTTTCTCTGAATCTGAGATTGTCTAGGAGTAAACTACTGCCTGAAAATGCAGAAAAATTAGTCTTCCACTTCTAAATTTTAATTATGATAATACAAGTGCATAGACTTCTATTTGATACTTTGTTTGTTAATTTTTGTAATCAAGAAGGTGATTGTGTACTTATGACTATTTTAATGATTATAAGAAAAATATATTATTATAAAATAAATCAATATTTTCATTTTACGAATAGGAGATATCGTCGTTATATAATTATAAAAAAATATCCAGCTCCAAAAAACTAAAATTTTGTATAAGAAAAAAAAATTAAAATATACCGTTACGGACACTTTAAACGCTCGCCATTTCGCGCGTTTGGCGTGACGTCACAGTGCACATACACAGAAATTACGACTCAATTAGTAGGCTTAATTCAAAAGCAATAAAGATTATAAAAAAACATTTCACCTTTCATTACATCACACGCATATTCCCTATTATTATCTGATTACAACAAAACATATTACTCAAGTATTCGGTATTCGGCCGAATAGTATCTGGATATTCGGTATTCGGCCGAATAGGAAAAAAGCAGCCGAATAGGCCGAATACCGAATAGTAGCCGAATATTCGTTGCAAGTCTACATTAGAGTTTTCTTCCATAGACGGTTAATTATATAACCCTTTAAAATATAGCTTAGCTAGCTGTGTAATATCTACATTATATTATGCTTGGATATGAATATTTTTACCTCATCTCTACTAATATTAATAAAAACACGAAGGATTTGATTGTTTGTTTATTTGTTTGCACTGAATAGGCTCCAAAACTACTGAACCGATTAAAATGAAATTTGGTAATAAGATAGTTTGAGACCCTGGGAAGAACATAGGATAGTTTTTATCCCGGAAATCATCCCTTAAGAGAGTGAAAATGGGGATGAAAGTTTGTATGGGGAATCAACCTAGAGACGAACTCGAGCGAAGCGAGGGTGAGTCGCTAGTTTTAAACAAAATGATTTTTTCTGATCTTTTTTGGATTTATTTTGAAAATATCGAGCTATTTAAAAAAAATATTTATTATTATTTTTTAAATCATAAAATACTTCGGTCCTATTTCTATTTTATTAAATATTCATACCTATGTAATTTTGTGAATAAATATTGTCTGTAGTATATAAAAAAATATTGTCTGTAGTATATAAAATAACTTTTGATATATAAAAGACCATAGTCTCTCCCGTGACCATGATTGTTGTAAAGCATTCGAAACGTCGGAAACTAATAAAAAGTTTTTATTTTTCTCTTTTTAGTGTAGACATAATAGTAGTAGCAAAGTATGAAGACTGACAAACTAAAATTTGCCTTTATTAGTAACACTAAAAACTCTGACTCTAAAATCTGACTCTAACGTATCGGGCTTGTCAAATCAAACAAAATGAAAACTATTGGGCCAAACTATGTTAAATTTTTATGGGACCAAATGACAACGATTCCGCATCAAACTAAAGAAGAATCACGTAAATCGGATCATAAATCTCAGCGTAATCGGTGTATATACATAAAAAAATACCAATCGAATTGAGAACCTCCTCCTTTTTGAAGTTGGTTAAAAATCAAACCAAATCCACGAAAATATCCGAAAATATGGTTTTATTTAAATTATCAAATATTCGCTTAGTAAGTTGATCTCGTTAAGCCTCGATGTTAGTTTGGTACAATTGCGTTGAAACTTTGATAAGTTGTAGGTGACGCGGTCACGCATATAATTTAAGATACACGTATAACATAACATAGAGTACTTAATTATTATGTACATACATACATTTGTTGGTATGTGTTTTGTGTATATATAGGTTTAGTAACTAGAAGGTATGGCTGCAGATTCAGAAATTAGGTTCGATTCCCGAGTCGGGTCAACTGGAATTATTGGATTCTATCAAGAGGAATTATTAGAGGATTCTGGAGATGGAAAGATTGCGGTGTGATACTAACGTGTTTCAGAGCACGTAAAGTTTTCCTCAAATGTTATAAATGTGAAAGTATGTTTGTTTGTTTATTTATTCTTTCACGTCGAAACGGAGTGACGGATTGACGTATTTTTTTGTGTGGAGATAGTAGGAGGGCTGGAGAATAACATAGGATACTTTTTATTTTAATAGGGGGTGATAGTTTATATCAACCCTACTCTTTTATAGGTTTTTTTTGTAGTTTTAGCGCGAACGAGCGTTCAAACTTCCGATCGCTAACAAACTTCAACCGTTTTACAGTTCATAGGGGACATACATACACTCATTGTTTTATATATATATATATATATATATATATATATATATATATATATAATATTTACGCTACTTTCGATTATCTCATCTAGGTTTCTAATGAAATATTCGTATACGTAAAGCCACAAACATAGCTAGTATGTCAATAAATACAATATCATTAATCAAATGTTATGAGCCATGTTTATAGCAATAATATAAAGTTAGAAAGATACTATTTACTTAGAAAATTTTAGGAAAAAATGTAATAACAGTCGTAAATATCTCGTAGTAAGAAGCAAGTTATGTAAACGGTTATGTAATAAATTCAATTGCTGTTATGTTTTTGTATAGTATTCGGGTCGTGGTTGTTTTTGCTTGACCATGATAAGACCAGTTGTACACGCTTTAACCTTTTATTGTACATATGTTTTTCACTTCTTAACTCTGAAACAACTGGACCGATTTGGATGAAATCTATACTTAATATTATAAAGCTGAAGAGTTTGTTTGTTTGTTTGGTTGAACGCGCTAATCTCAGGAACTACTAATTCGATTTGAAAAATTCTTTTTGCATTAGATAGCCCGTTAACTGAGGAATGCTATAGGCTATATATTATCCCGGAAAAATGTACAGTTCCCGTGGGATAGATTTGTTTTTGTCTAGAGACGAACTCGAAGCCAAGCGAGGGTGAGTCCCTAGCTTAGTATAAAGATAGATTTTGATTTGGAATAATAATAGGCTACTGTTAGGCATCTAGGACGGACCCAGGAAAAGCAAGGATAATACCAAAGGCATTTAAGAATGTAACCGAGCGAAGCGTGGGTAAGTCGCTATTTAGGCTATATAGTATGAATGACCTCCGATTAAATGCTGTGCCGAGCAGGGGTAACGCGCTTTTTGGGAAACGAAATGAAGTGGATTTTAATCCCGAATCTCGCACCTCTGATATTTTCACGTGCGAATCATTATCAATATGCTTACCATTTGTCTTACGGTGAAGGAGAACGTTGTGAGAAAAGCTGCATGTCTGAGAGAATCTAGCAAGTTTTCGAAAGACATATGCTTACACGCACTTGGCCAGCGTCGTAGACTATAGTCTAATTCCCTTCGGATTGAAGGGAGGCCTGTGCCCAGCAGTGGGACGTTAAAAAGGGCTGAATACATACATACAAATGTCTGTCAAATATTGACAAACGCATACGTTCAACTTTCATAGCCGGAATCGAACTCAGGACTATTGGATGTATATTAGTCCTGAATAAAGTAATAGTATTCAATATTATAATCAAATAATAAAACTCATAAATGCCAGTAAAATATTTTCTAATTTAAGAAAATGTATTCTTTAATTATTTTTTGCGAAACCAATTTTGAACGACAAGATTTCGTGTTTTAAATGGAGAAAACGTTTTATTTTAAAACAACTTGGAGTTGCTAGTTTTGCCTGTCACTTAGTTTGATTTCTGCTTTATTAAGTTTTTATAATGTAACTAGCGACTCACCCTCGCTCCGCTCGGGCTCGCTTACGCACGTTTTAACATTTAAAATAGATTTCTCAGAGATGAGATATTTCCAAGCAATAATATGTTGACCCGGATAACCAGCTATCGTCATACCAAATTTCATAAAAGCTTGTTTTTTAAAATGATTTTTTTTTTAATAATAATTTATTCATTTCAAGGGTTGTAGCTAGATAGCCTATAACCTCTTCCTCTAATATTTTTTCATTAAATAGGCAAAAATAATATTTCTAATCAGACTAATACTTTTAGAGAAAAGCGAGTTTAAGCAAAACAAACAATTTAGCTTTATAGTATTAGTAAGGGAAACTACGGCCACTTGATTTCTTTGTTTGTTAGAGCCTTTAACTTTTACTGGAATGTATGGGACTAAACGATCTTATGTTTACACATTATTATACATTTAGTACAGTCTTTATAGCCTACTAGCTACTCACCCTCGCTTCGCTTAGTTTCGTCCCTAGGTTGATTCCCCATTCCCCATGAAAACTTTCATCCCCATTTTTACCACCTTAAGGGATGATTTTCGGGATAAAAAGTATCCTATGTCCTTCCTAGGACCTCAAACTATTTTTTTACCAAAAAACTACCCCCTACAACCTCACAAACTTACAAACTTTACCTCTTTATAATATTAGTATAGATAAGTATCCTTTGTCTTTTTAAATTCATGTAATAAATAAAATAATAAAAAAAATCAGGAGGAGTTAATGTCCGTCTGCTAGAGGCTTGATTCCGAAGACTTGATCCTTATAAGTATTTCAATTAAAATTCAAAGATTTACTATTATAAGCTGTCAACTAATTATTCATAAAAAAATCATACAAAATTAAAAAAAAACAATCAAAAATAATAGCAATTAAAACTATCATTATAAACTTTAACTCTATAAATATAGAAAATAGCTAACAGTGTTGTAAAAACTTTATTTTTTATTAGTCTACATGTTTTCTGTCAAATGTAATAAGTAGATATTTAAAAGACATAATATTATTTTTTTATATACATATATAAAATTAATCTTTTAATTCATAATCTATAAAAATATTTCAAACTTATCAATAACAAAAACCTGAAATTAGAAGTAACTTTTCTTTTGCGAGACCCTGTCATTTCTGTAAAACAATAAATAATAACATAAGTAGAATATCATATTAAAGGACACTTGATGAGGACTGATGAGGGATCAAGTCTCTTTGATTCAAAAGGATCATGTATGAGTGTGTCCATTTCAAACATATTACATAATTACAATAATAGAAGCCACAAACTGTTATTTTTCACATTTGTAATATCTTTTAGAATTCTCTATCATATCATAAAATCAACGTTAGTACTGCTTACTTTCTTCAAAGAAAGTTGACAATCTATACAGATAAATAAAGTTGAGGTGTCTGTTTGTAATATCAAAATAACAGCTTTATACTAAATGCATATGAAATTATATACGGTATTTATAAGAAAAACACAATTTTTAAAATTTTTGTCTGTCTGTATGTTTATTCCGGCTAATCACCGAAACGGCTGGACCGATTTTGACGGGACTTTCAATGACAGATAGCTGATGTTATAAGGAGTAACTTAGGCTACTTTTATTTTAGCAAAAGAATCAGGGTTTTGCGAAAAAAATTGAAACCCTTAAAAATGTGAACAATATTCGCGTACGGCGTACGCACAGGAGCAAAGCGAGGGTAAATCGCTATATAATTTAAATGAATATCTTAGGAGTAGCAAGCTACAATTTATGAGTAAACATAGCTAACCGTGAAAACATACCTAGCTAGGGACTAACGCGAGCGAAGGGAGCGTGAGTCGCTAGTATTTACATATTTTAATTCACAATCCAAAAAAAATATTAATGACGAAAATTGACAATGACACAATATCGAAAACATGCGCGATATTGATCATTTGACATTTGGAAATGCTAACCTATCTGGCTTGTTATTGTCAGAATTGAAGTTATAATTAAAAGTTTCGAGATTCGTGCGATAAAAGTAGTCTTATGAGGGATCAAGTATCCCTCATACTCTTCCCTAAAGATGTCATTTATTTTCAAGCTTTTTCAAGATTTCTCCTTCTCAGAAGTCCTTCTATAGAATAGTTTCATACAACTCTAGCCTAGTATTGTTTTTAGTTTTCGCGACTACTCGCGATATTTTTGTATACAAATGTCCATATAACCAATGAAAAAAAAAATATCAAGGGTGATTTTATATATTTTTTAAGTAACAATTTTCATTTCTATGGGGAATAGTTCCTTTAGGGTGGTAGTTTAGAATTCCGCTACGATGCCCACTTAATAGATTCGTACACTTAGAAAGGGCTTCAAATTTAGAATTCGCCAGATAACTACATTTACCCGTATTACCAATAAACCTTAAGTTTCTCAAAAAGCAAAAATGAATCGGTTTTGCTAGTCTTAAAACGAAATGAACCCTTCGAATTTTATATGAGATGGATAATGTAGTTAGAGAATAGGAAAGCAATGTTGATTTAAACTATAAATTGATGGGTGGTCGTTTTATTGAAAGTATCTTTTTTGGATTCTTTTTTTTTTGATAATACTTTATTAAATTTACGCGAATATTTGATATTTTAAATAAAACTATCTTTTCGGATTTTTTCGCTGAATTATTTTGATTTTTGATTCCCGACGTTTGGAATGTTTTACAGCAATCATGGTTACAGGAGAAACTTAAAATATAGTAAAGATATGTATGGCCCATTTTTAATTGTAAGAAAATCAGAAAATAAGCAAACTAAGCTCACATCTCAATATTACCTTAGGTTTTAACATATTCTTGATCGATTTCACAAAGGAGAAGGCTCAACTGGATTTCAAGAAATTCATCTTCTAGGGATGGACAGTGAATATAAAGTCGGTACATTGTTAGTTAAAACGCAATTATTAAGTTACTATCAACTTACCCTCCCCTCACTCGGGTACGTCCCTAGGTGCCTTTTGGCTTGTTTATATTATATATAACACACGTTTGGCTCAGTTTGTAGTGATCCTACTTGCTGTGCCAGTGGTCGCGGGTTCGAGTCCCGCTGGGGGCATTCATTTGTGTGGTGAATACGAATGTTTGTACTCCAGTCATGGGTGTTTATATTTATAATTTGTATGTATTTAAAGTTATATATGTGTAGTGTATCAACTATCTGGTATCCATAACACAGGCCTCGTAGCTTACCATGGAACTAGATGGTGCTGTGTATCACTGTCCTAACATTTTATACATTCATACTTTCACATTTATAATAGTAGTGAAATTTGTCCAACAGACTGAACAAGAACTTTTGCAATCGAGAAGCCATTTTCCTAACGACTGTTTATACTTTACGTGATAGAATATACATTAGTTAATCTGTAGATTCATTACTCATATAACTATTTTAACTAAATAATGTCTAGTCGTAGCCACTACAGTATAGAAACAGGTAAAATTTAATCTGCATATAAATGAGTTATTTCACACTTAAACTAACTTCAAATAATAACTATCTATATACAATATACATACATAAATAGATGCTCAAGTAATCTATACTAATATTATAGGCAGAGTTTGTTTGTTTGAAAGTTCTAATCTCAGGAACTAGTAATCCGATTTAAAACAATATTTTTGCATTAGATAGTCCGTTTCTTTAGGAAAGCTCTAGGCACACATCATATAATATATGGTCTATCTATTCCATTAAAATGTACTATTACATAAGTACCTATAATATTACTAACAACTCACCCTCGCTTCGCTTGGGTTCGCCTCTAGAAAAACAAAAATAAATCTATCCCACGGGAACCGTACATGTTTCCGGAATAAAAAGTAGTCTATGTGTTATTCTGATGTATGAGCTATATTATTGTGAAGTTTCATTATAATCTATTTAGTAGTTTTTGCGTGAAAAAGTAACAAACATCCATACATACACACATTCAGACATCCTCACAAACTTTAGCATTTATAATATTAGTAGGATTTTATTTAGTAGCAAAAAAACGTTTACTGTTGAATTTACTTAAGTTAAATCAAATAACGCAACAGGACGTCCGCTTCATTATGTAATTAGGAAAGAAGGCCAAACGCGACTCATTCAGAATTTTAATATACTTTTACGTTACTAGCTTACTCACCCCTCGCTTCGCTTAACTGCGTTCCTAAGTAAATTTTGATTCTTTGGAGCAAAACCCTAACACTTTTTTTTAAATAAAAGTAGCCTAAGTTACTTCTTATAACATCAGCTATCTGCTAGTAAAAGTCCCGTTAAAATCAGTCCAATCATTTCGGAGATAAGCCGGAACAAACAGACCTAAAAATTTTAATAATTGTGTTTTTCGTATAAGTACCGTATATAATTTCGTATGCATTTAGTAAAAAGCTGTGATTTTTACTTTACAAACAGACATATCAATTTTATTTATCTGTATAGATATTATTAAATTATTAGGTATACTAGCGTACCTAGGAATAGCCTACATGTTTATGAAATAGACCAGAGTCTATCTCTGTATTAAATTTAATCCAAATCTGTCCAAGCCGTTTTAACATGAAGGAGTTACGAATATACAGACACACAAAAACTTTCACATTTATAATAGAAGCCCAATTTCTAGGCTGTCTATAATAATTAGCATTAGCAAAACATCCTGTATACGTACATACATCTAATAGTAATTTAGATATATGTACGTATCCAGGACGTTTACTGGGTAGTTTGAGATTTATAGGCCTGGAATACAAACTGTGATCACTATATACATTATACATATTAAAAACAAAATCCTCCGGCGCGTCTGTCTGTCTGTTCGCGATAAACTCAAAAACTACTACACCGATTTTCATGATGTTTTTACCAATGGATGTAGTGGTTCTCGAGGAAGGCTTTAGTATATAATTTGTTAAGTTTTTGTATACATTGGCTAAAATATAACGATATTTATTGGAGGAGTCGGGAAAAATAAGCCATCTGTGAGCTTTCAACGAAAACGCTGCCTAAACCCTTTGAGATATAACAAAATGGTGTATGGTGGAATTGTGTATCTTATAAAGATCTACAGAAAAGTTCGCGATGGCATATGTCTATCTCTTAAGGGTAACATACAATATCTATATTAAACGTTAAAACGTAACTAGGGACTAACCCAAACGGAGCAAGGGTGAGTCGGTAGTTAATAAATATCAAAGTATTTCTAAGACTCGAGCCTAATGTCGTAGAATATCTGAAATCCTTACAAACTATGCACATAAAATTAAAGTTATATCTACGTTAGATTAAATCTAGACTAGCTACGCCTCTAAATCTTAGAACTTTTTATACATCAGACTAGTTTTTCCCTTGACTGCTTGCGTAATCTATTTCTAATTGTTTCGATTCTAAAAACCGTAGCGTGGTGTTGTACTTATATTATAAATGTGAAAGTTTGTGAGTATGGATGTATGGATGTATGTTTGTTACTCTTTCACGCCAGAACGGCTGAATGGATCTGGATGAAATTTGCCACAGAGATAGATTATAGTCTGGAATAACACATAGGCTATTTTTATCCCGGAAAAATGTACGGTTCCCGTAAAATAGGTTTGTTTTTGTTTTCCTAGAGGCGAACTAAAGCAAAGCGAGGGTGAACCGCTAGTAGTGTATAATCTTCCTCGATAATTGGATTTTTGATCAAAAAGGATTTTTCAAATCAATAGGATTTAGTAGTTTTAGGCATTAGCGTTTAAACAAAAAAAAAAGACACACTTTTTAGTATTATTTTGCTACTAGTAAAGATTTAAATTAAAAAATCCTAACTTTTGAATCAAAATATGTTAAAATACGAATATGAATTTCTTCTTCTATGTTTACTTATACTATATAAAATGTATAACATAGCTTAATTATTTTCTATTATTAAATGTAGTACCTGGGCGACCGAGCTTCGCTGGGTGTTTTGTAAAATCGTGTTTTTTTCGGAAAAGTCGTAAAAATTGAATTTTTTTCAGATATATATATATATATATATATATATATATATATATATATATATATATATGGAATTTAAAAGTAAAACTATGTCTGCATTCAGCCCTGTTTAAGGTCCCACTGCTAGGCACGGGCCTCTCTTCAATACGAGGGGGATCAGGCCATAGTCTACCACGCTGACCAAGTGCGAGCGGACTAAACATGTCTTTCGAAAAATTACTAGATTCTCTCAGACATGCAGGTTTCCTCATTATGTTTTCCTTCACCGCACCACAAGTGGTAATGATGTTAAAAATTATTCGCACATGAAAACATCAGAGGTGCGAGACCCGGGATTTGAACCCGCTTCACTCGGTTTCCCACACGGGCACGTTACTGGCTAAGTACAAACGTAGCTAAGTTTCATCTGCTACTGACAGCTGGCAAAGAAACACTCAGTCCACTCTCTATCTCTATCATTTTATACCAATACAATTGACATTTAAAAGTCAATAATTCTGTATTAAAAACTTTTTCAGTAAATTGGTCGTATGTACAAATAAGCACTGAGATGACAAATTGTGAAGGAATATAAATTAACTAGCGATTAACTAGAAGATGATTCCCCATACAAGCTTTCATCCCCATTTTCACCCCCTTAATGGATGATTTCTGGGATAAAAAGTATCCTATGTCCTTTCACAGGGTCTCAAACTATCTTCTTACCAAATTTCGTCTCAACCTGTTCAGTAAATCCAGAGATTAGCCCGTACAACCTCACAAAGTCACAAACTTTACCTCTTTAAATCTAATATATAAAATTCTCGTGTCACAGTTTTCGTTGCCATACTCCTCCGAAACGGCTTGACCGATTTTGATGAAATTTTTTGTGCTTATCCGGTATCTATGAGAATCGGCCAACATCTATTTTTCATCCCCCTAAATGTTAGGGGTAGTCCACCCCTAAATTTTTTTTTTTTATTTTTTAGACAAAATTTTTAATTTCTATTTTTTTATGATACAGCATACAAAAATACATACAATCCTCAATTTTCACCCTTCTACGATCAACCCTTACTTTTTAATAGCCATTTTAGTAATAGGAAATTATTTATATGGCAAAACAACGTTTGCCGGGTCAGCTAGTATTAGTATAGATTAGCGGTATAAGTTACAGACAGTGTCTAGTTCGTAATTAATCATCTTGCAGTCTATGATTAAGAGTGGCCATCAAGGAAATTGAAAGCTATCAGACGTCGTATAAATTAAATTTAATCAACATGTTGCGCGTCTTCCGTTCGAATGGAAACCTTATGTAGGTTTCCATCTAACTAGAAGTTACAGTTATTGATTTTGACGACACGTTTGGCTCAGTTTGTAGTGACCCTACTTGCTATGCCCGCGGTCGTGGGTTCGAGTCCCGCTGGGGGCATTCACTTGTGTGATGAGCACGAATATTTGTACTCCAGTCATGGGTGTTTATATTTATAATATGTGTGAATTTAATGTTATATATATGTAGTGTATCAATAGCTGGTATCCATAACACAGACTTAGTGGCTCACCATGGAACTAGAGTGTGCTATGTGTTCATGTCCGAAGATATTTATTTATATATTAAGTTTCTTGTGGTATTTTGAAGAGGTTGAGAACAGGCTTTTGTTCAGAATTTTATAGGTTTTACATTTTTCTGCGCGGAACCCTAAATCCCCTAAGGTAGTAGGCTCCTTATAACATCAGCTATCTCCCAAAAAAAACTGCCGGAACAAACCGACAATAATTTTAAAAATAGTTTTTTTTCTTACAAGTACTATATATGTATATATACCTTAATATGCATTCAGTAAAAAGCAGTTATTTTGACATTACAGACAGATACTTTAATTTTATTTATTTGTATAGATAGAAGGAGAAGGTCCTGGGTTGGAGTCCCAGGTCAGGCCTTGTGTAGTTATTAGGTCTGTTAAGAAATCGTCAGCAACAGATTCAATTCATCTTGGAATTGGGGAAAAGGTGATGCAACGCCTTGGATAAGACGCGAAATCTACATCTGTCCCTTACAGGTCACGTACAATTGTCTTTTAATAACAAAAACAATATTATTATTTATTTATAAGAGGTCTAATAACAAAGGCGGTAAAGTCCCATATAATATCAAACGTCGATTTTAATTTTATTGGTTATGGCAACATCTTTTCTACTAGATCACTGAGAGATTCGAACAAATCCGGCAAAATCCAATAGATTTCGACGCATAAAAGAAACGTTTTATACTGATGTCCTCCTGACCGATTCCGGCCACGGCGGCCAATCTCATTGAGACTAGCCAACTGCGCAAGAGATGTTATAGTGTACAAATGTGCGCGCAGACACAAGTGCACTCTCTATTCCTGTCACTCTCATACTCCGGTGGGACGACTATTCGACACGACCGGTGAGAGTTAAGGCGCAGGACCGACGGCTTTACGTGCTCTCCGAGGCACGGGGGTGAAACACCGCCAACTTCCCAACTCCGGGCTGCTACTGAGGCTTACTAGACAGAAAGACTCAATAACTAAACTTGGTCCGACCCGGGACTCGAACCCAGGACCTCCGGGTGTGCAGCCGTACATGCTAGCCACTACACCACCGAGGCAGTTTTGTAAACGTTTTATAACAAAGTAGTGACTCACCCTCGCTTCGCTTCGGGTTCGTCCCTAGACAAAAACAATCTATCCCCCGGGAACCGTACATTTCCCGTGGGGTAGATTTGTTTTTTTATAGGGACGAACCCGAAGCGAAGCGAGGGTGAGTCGCTAGTGATTAATAACAATCTAAAATTTCACGAGTACCTTCGTTTTCACAAGACGACCAATTTTTCTCTCCAAGAAAATTTTATACAATTATTGAGGGTTCATAAGGAATATATCGAAATAGTGATTGTCTAAATTTTATTACTATCAGATTGTTTTGCAATTTAATCTTGAGATAATCTAACATAAAACAAGGGAAAAATATTGTCCTACAAAACAGATGGCTTAGATCAAATCGTCCTCCTCTTCGAAATGTCAAAATACTCGTAACAACGTCACAAAATTTATTAATAACCGGCTGATTTTCGTAGTTTTTACATGCTATGCTTTGATTTGTATCAGCTGGCACCGACTTAGAAAATACATATCTGATTAGGTATCTATAGTACATGAAAACTACGAATCATTTATTTTTTAATATTTAGTGCTTTTTTTGAAGTCGGCTTTTATTTTTTTCTTAAAAAGTTTTTATTTTTTTCCTTTTTAGTGTAGATATATTATTAGTAGCAAAGTATAAAGACTGACAATGAATGAAGACTGACAAACTAAAATTCGCTTTTATTAGTAACACTAAAAATTCTGGCTCTAAAATCCGATTCAACGTATTGGGCTTGTCAAATCAAACAAAATGAAAACTACTGGCCAAACTATGTTAAATTTTTATGGGACCAAATGGCAACTATTCCGCATCAAACTAAAGTAGAATCACGTAAATCGGATCATAAATCTCAGTGTAATCGGTGTACATACATAAAAAAATACCAATCGAATTGAGAACCTCCTCCTTTTTGAAGTCGGTTAAAATGCTTTAGATCACAATGAATTTTATAAAAAAAAAACTACTTATTTTAGTCAAAAAACAAAAATTATTTTACTAATCTTTCACCCAAAGCTTTATTTTCTTTTCATCTTCTGTAGTCTTCTGTGCGTACAATAAAGTTTTAATATATATTTAATTTTTTATATCAAAATTTTCGGTTGAAATTTTCAGAATTTCAGCACTCAACAATATTTTTACTGAAATTTTCATAAAATTTCCATTAGATTTAATAATTTTCTCTTAAAACTTACTAGAAGTATAACTTTATAATTTTTCATACTGTAATATAACTAAATGCTTCACAAGTATTGATATTCTATTACCCGTGACCGGACTACGGGTTAATCGATTATAGTCGGTCGAGATCATGTCAGACGGAATAACTCAACTGTAAATATTGTAATATCTTTACTTCTAAAAGAAGAAAAATTCGAAGCGTTCTTATCTACGTCACTAACAAAGGAAATCTAAAACAAAAACATTTTCTTTTATTGTACACTAGCGACTCACCCTCGCTCCGTTCGGGTTCGTCCCTTCGTTTTAACGTTTAGTATAGATTTCTCAGAGATGAGATATTTTCCCGCAGTAAAAAAAAATACTATATGTTGACCCGGACAACCAGTTATAATCATACCAAATTTCATCAAAATCTATCTAGTGATTTTTGCGTGATGCGGTAACAGACCGACAGACAGACAAAAATTCTAAAAACTATAGATTCATCCTGTGTATCGATAATAATGTCTAATTCAATAAGATTTTCCAAGAAAAATATTTAATGTACAGATTCGGCTTAGTTACAATTTTATTATATGTATGTATGGAAGTGTCATTTCAATCAAGTTTCAACATGTACTAGGACAAGAAAATTTCTACGTTACTATCCAATTTTTCGTTTCTTCAACAAACACACTATTTTACTAGTGACTTCACCTCGCTTTGCTTGGGTGCATCACTAATTATTCAGGTCTTAATCTATCTGTATATGAAATTCCATTCAAATTCGTCCAGCAATTTTAGCGTGACAGAGTAACAAATATACACACATACAAACTTTCTCATCTATACAGATAAATAAAATTGAAGTGTCTGTTTGTAATGTCAAAATAACAGATTTTTACTAAATGCATTTGAAATTATGTATGATACCTACATAGTTAGGAGAAAAACACATTTTTTTCAAACTTTTGTCTGTCTGTTTGTTCCGGCTAATCTTTGAAACGGTTGGACTGATTTTGACGGAACTATAACTTGCAGATAGTTAATGTTATAAGGAATAACTTAGGTTATTTTTATTTCAAAAAAAGAATTAGGGTTCCGCTCAAAAAACAAAAGAAACCTAGGTATTAAGTGAGGGTAAATATCTATTTTGTATGTAATAAACTTAAATTTTGCTGTACAATAACAGTGTATAAATATATTCTTACAGTATAAGAATCGAACCTAATTTTTTTTTTTGTGTTTGTTTTCACTTAGCATTAAACACTAAGTCCTAAAACCTTAGCAATGTTAGGCTTTTAGTAATCCAGTGAGCCCATCCATCATGTATCGATGCTAGACAAACTGGACTAAACAAAACCTTTCAGGCCAAATGAAAATCTGAAATTATTATTGAGGACACGTTTGGCTCAATTGGTAGTAATCCTACTTGTTATGCCAGCGGTCGTCGGTTCGAGTCCCGCTGGGGGCATTCATTTGTGTGATGAAACGAATGTTTGTACTGCAGTCATGGGTGTTTATATTTATAATATGTACGTATTTAAAGGTATATATACATATGTAGTATATGAACTTATTTTTTTAACTAGTATCTGTATCTGGAACATAGCTTCGTAACTATATTGTGAAAACTAAACCAAAAAAATCATCGGTAATGTGATCTGGATATAAATTGTTGA
Source organism: Fabriciana adippe (assembly GCA_905404265.1). Classification (NCBI taxonomy): domain Eukaryota; kingdom Metazoa; phylum Arthropoda; class Insecta; order Lepidoptera; family Nymphalidae; genus Fabriciana; species Fabriciana adippe. The sequence goes on from FR990010.1 coordinate 3,675,887, forward strand.
TTAATCGCTGTCGTTAAGTCATGTCAGTTCCAGGGGTATGGTAGGTTATTATGGGACTTTGCGATTTAATTTATGGTGTTCTATAACAGGACATTTATAAAATACTGGCACCCTCGCTTCGCCTCATTACGTTCGTAGATATCTTTTGTATTTATAATCAATACGTAGTATAAAACAAAGTCGCTTCACGCTGTCCTTCTGTCCCTATATTTGCTTAGATTTTTAAAACTACGCAACGGATTTTGATGCGGTTTTTTTAAATAGAGTGATTCAAGAGGAAGGTTTATATGTATAATATATGCATAACATAGTAGAGGAACACTGATAATTTTAGAGGTTTCTAACGTGATGTCGTAAATAAACACATTTTTTTTTGCGCTTACATTGCAAACGCTGGATGAACCCTACGAGATAGATCAAAATAATATACTATAGAAAAGCAAGATATACAAAATAATATACTAAATTGTACACCTTAAAAAGGTCTACAAAAAAGTCCGCGATGGCATACATCTATCTCTTAAGAATAACATAGTATATCCATTTTACTATACCCAAGCTAGGGACGAACCCGAGCGAAGCGAGGGTGAGTCGCTAGTATTATATAAAGAGAAGGTAGTGGTAGACCAGTGGTAACGCATTTATAATATGATTACTAATTGTCTTACGGTAAAAAAATCGTAAGGAAACCTTTTTGTCAGAGAGAACCTTCACTTTTTTTTCTAAGAATTGCTTACGTCAAGATCATGTTACATATTGTCTTCTCTGTCCTTACTAGAGGCTAACTCTAGCTTCGGTCGGTTACGTCCGTAGTGAAAAACGATAACAAATTTATCCCACGGGAACCGTACATTTTTCCGGGATGGAAACTAACTAATGTGCTATTCCAGACTATAATCTATCTCTGCGTCAAATTTCATTCAGATCTGTTTAGCCGTCCTAGTTTGATTGAGTAACAAACATCCATCCAAACTTTTGTATTTATAATATTAATAAGATATATTGTATAATGTAATAAATACAGCCAATTGTGACACAATGGTATTCTAGAGAAGGTAAAAAGAACAGAAGTAGACCACAAAAGATGGGATGATGTTATAAGACAATTGGCTGGCGTAACATGGAATAGGGTGGTTCAAAAAAGATATGAGTGGAAAAAATTGGCGGACGGCAAACAGATCTACAGAAAATAAGTAAAATTCAAATAAGAGACCAGATTAAGATATAAATTTAAGTTTTTCATGTATCGTTCTTTTTCATATAATTATAACATTGATCTGAATAAAAGGCTACATTTTTATTATTATTATATAACTTGCTTCCTAAAAGAAAATTAATACCAAATTATATTAATTTTCTTTCGTGAGACCCTATTTTTTTTCTTAAATTCAAGTAGCCTAAGTTACTCCTTATTACATCGGCTATCTGGCAGTGTAAGTCCCGTTAAAATCGGTCCAGCCATTTCAGAGATTAGCCGGAACAAACAGACGGACAGACAGTAAAAAATTGTAAAAAATGTAGTTTTGGTATATGTACCGTGTATTCATCCATATGCATTTAGTAAAAAGCGGTTATTTTAATATTACAAACAGACACTGCAGTTTTATTTATTTGTATAGATATATAGATAAATACAGCCACATGTACTTGAAAATCTGCAAAAGCCAAGCCAAACTTCCACATGTTTGAATTAGTGAAGGCTTGTCGAGGCTTGGTAAGCGTGTGATGTTATATCAATTGAAAATACCAAAAAATATGTATATAGGCATTATATTTTAATTACGCAGTTCATGGAATTTTTAATAAATATACTCATGGTATGTGTGGGAATTTCAATTATAATTTCATTATGACCTAAATGATTGCTTTTGACGAAAAAAGATCATAGGTTTGATTCTCCACTGGGTATGTTTATATATTCAGCCCTTTTTAATATCCCACTAAGGGTAATAGTCCGCGCTGACAAAATGCGGGTTGACGGCCTTCACATGTCACGAAAACTTGCTACGTTCTCGCAGACATGCAGGTTTCCTCACGATGTTTTCATTCATCGTAAGGTAAGTGGTAATGTTGAAATTGCTTCGCAAAGGAGAATATCAGAGGTGCAAGACTTGGGATTTGAACCCACTTTACTTGATTTCCCAGGGGAGCGAGTTAAAATTGGGCTACCGCTCCCCTTTTAAGTACATTTAAATGTCGCCCGTGTCATTATAACAAAATAAAACTCAATAAGTAAGCACACGTCTTATGAAGGGGAAGATTTGTGTTTTGCGTTTATTTGTGCTGAGCAGGAATCGAACTCATAATCTCTATTATCTATAATAGCTCTAGTTATCCTGAAAATTGAATTACGAAGCGTAATAAATATTACATAAAGGCTTCTTACGTAACAATGTCTTTTAACTGAACTTTCAAGGTCGTTATATTTTCAAGGATCAAGGAAAATTTTATTTTGTACGTTACTATGACATTTGTAGGGCAGTGGTAGTCCAGTGGTAATGCGCTCGCTTGGAAAATCGAGTGAAGCGGGTTCAAATCCCGGGTCTCGCACCTCTGACATTTTCATGTGCGAATCATTTTTGATATGATTACCACTTGCATTACGGTGAAGAAAAACATTGTGGGGAAACCTGCATGTCTGAGAGAACGTAGGAAGTTTTCTAAAGACATGTGAAGCCCGCCAATCCGCACTTGGCCAGCGTGGTGGACTATGCCTGATTCCCCTCGTATTGAAGGGAAGCCCGTGCCCAGCAGTGGGACGTTTAAAAAAAAGGGCTAAATACAATACATGACATTTGTATGGTTTGCGATAACCACAGATGACATAATAATATTATTCTAGTACAAATGCCTCATCCCACACAAAGGTATTGGACAGCGCTAATTCGGGCTATTCATCGAGCTATTTTTGTTCGCTTGAATAAATAATAAATGTCGTTAATTTGCAAATTGTTACACTGTTTTCTATACTAATATTATAAAGAGGAAAGAATTGATTGTTTGTTTTTTTTGTTTGCACCGAATAGGCTCCGAAACTACAAAACCGATCAAGATGAAATTTGGTAAGAAGATAGTTTGAGACCCTGGGTAGGATATATGATAGTTTTTATCCCGGAAATCACCCCTTAAGGGGGTAAAAATGCGGATGAAAGTTTGTATGGGGAAGCAAGCTAGGGACGAACCCGAGCGAAGCGAGAGTGAGTCACTAGTATTTTATAAATATGTGCAAACTAAATAAATATTGTAAAATTCATTCTGCATTCGAATGAAAAAAATTCTGTGATTCTAACAATTTTTAACCGTGACTAACAATCCATCTATACTAATATTATAAAGCTGAAGAGTTTGTTTGTTTGTTTGTTTGGTTGAACGCGCTAATCTCAGGAACTACTAAATGGAATTGAAAAATTCTTTTTGTGCTGGATAGTCCATTTATCGAGGAAGGCTTTAGGCTATATATCATCCCGGAAAAATGTACGGTTCCGGTGGGATAGAGTTGTTTTTGTCTAGAGACGAACCCGAAGCGAAGCGAGGGTGAGTCGCTAGTTAAGAATAAAAGCACCATCTGTGAATATACACTACAAACCCATCATCTGATTGCTGATATTTGAATAATCAGTAAAATTACACAAATTTGATTTACGGAAGCATAATTTCTTTTCCCTTCACTTAGAATATTTTTTAAAACGATAATATACCTTTTTGGAATCTAATTTTTTATCTTTTGTTAACTTAACACAACTTTAATAACAAACCGATATTATAACGTCATCTATTGACTTTTTTTTTAAATATCTTTTAATTAAGAAAAAAACCTGAAGATGTAAAAGAATGAAAGCTTGAATATCTCGGCCACATAATGAGAAACCGAAAATATTACCTACTACAACTCATCATACAGGGAAAAGATTCTTGGAAAACGAAGTGTGGGTCGAAGAAGAACATCTTGGATAAAAAAACCTACGCCAATGGTTTGGAAAAAGCACCCGTTCCTTATACAGAGCGGCGGCATCAAAGATCAAGTTGCCTTAATGATCGCCGACCTTCGAAAGAAGATGGCACTTTAAGAAGAAGAATTTTTCTTTGTTCGTGATAAGACCCCATGCTGTAACTAATCGAAAGAAAAGACTATTTTATGTTATTCATCTATATTTAATTTATAGACAAAGACAAAAAAATTCAGTATCCTTTTCCCTCTATTTGTCAGCCATTTTTTTTTAGTAGCTATTGATAAACTTTAGTGTTACGTACGTGACGTGAGAGTCGTAACGATTAATGTGTGTACAAACAGACAGACAAATAGAGCAATAAATTTAATATTGTTAATAAAAAACAATACTTAATTTAATTATTCATTTATATAATAAATGCCCCATATATTGTTTTATCGGAAAAAATCATAAGCCCAGATTTTTTGTTACAGCGAGCAATCTCATTGAGATTAACCACTATCTATACATATAGGTACTCGTATTATAATAAAATTGTAACGAAGCCGAATCTGTACATTAAATACTTTTTGGAAAATCTTATTGAAATTGACATTATTATCGATACAGAGGCCGAATCTATAGTTTTTAGAATTTCTGTCTGTCTATCTGTCTGTCTGTTACCGTACCACGAGAAAACCACATGACAGATTTTGATGAAATTTGATATGATGATAGCTGGTTATCTGGGTCAACATATAGGATACTTTTTACTGCGGGAAAATATATCATCTCTGAAAAATCTATTCTAAACGTTAAAACGTAAGTAAAGAGCGAGGGTGAGTCGCTAGTTTATATAATAAATGCCTTATGTATTGTTTTATCGAAAAAAATCATAAGCTCAGATTGTGTGTTACAGCGAGCAATCTCATTGAGATTAACCATCTATTCAAGCTATAATAACACAAATATGGTGCAAACATAATATGTACATAAATGCACAATGTTACATAGCTGTAGATGGTTAGTATCACATTTTTAAGAAACTTTGTAAGGATGGTCTCCGTATACATTTTTTATACACTGCAGAGCTTTGGTTTCGATTTTACGAGCTTTTATTTAACTTGCAATATATTTTTTTTAATATTTGAGTAAGTCTATAATGCCCACAGACATACGTCCCTGCCTTTTTTGAGCAATTTTTATGTTTTGTTGTTATTTTTATTTTGTTTCATTTGAAATGGTCTGATTTCCCTCGTATTGAAGAGAGGCCCACTCCCTGGGACGTCAAAAATGGCTGAATAATTTGGTATGTATGTTTGTTCGGCTCTCATATTGCAACAAAACTTTAAAGCAGTTATCCTCAACCGGTTAAGGTGAAACTTTGCATACACGTTTAGTTTAAATGACAATGCATGGTTAGATAAGTGACGTTATTCTAAATCCAACATGGCGGACTCCTAACGATGGCGGACTATGTTTTTTTATGCACCCCCCATGATATGGGTACCAAATGAAAGGGTTTTGCTGTGAGAAATACGAATAAATACAAATATTTCAAATATTTGAATATTTCACACCAAAGTATACATGACATAGGTATATACATAAAAGAAGATGTAGCACTGATCTTCGTGTTGTTGGATTTGTCTTTGCCTCGATTAGCAGAATAACTATTAAAACATTGGAAAAATTCACGAATTTAAAAAAATCTATTCTATACTAAGCGTCAAAACGAACAGGAAGAACCTGAGCGAAGCGAGGGCGAGTCGCTAGTATAATATAAAACAAAAATTAACTAAATTACCTTTTTCATAAATACCTAAAGAATAAAAATAAACTAATAATTTATGAAAATATTTACTTTACATCTACTTATGTTACTTTAAATTTACATAATAATAATACGCATCCTCCTTTTTCAAAAAACGGTTAAACATTATGCACTCGTGTGTCCCATAAAATGAATTCACGATTTCAAAAATTACAACCTCTGTTATTACATTGAAGTGCTTTTGTTAAGTAAACTTTTAAACGGAATACTGATCTTACTTGTTACATTATCTCCCGTTGCCATGGTAACCCGATCGATTGATATCCTACATCTGTCTCTTTTACTCGCGAATCGCTTATATATATTTGACTCGCTCTAACAGTTATTATATTAAATTATGCCGTACAGTATACTCTTTTGTTACGTTACAAGTGTTTTATTGTGGAATTATTTCTTTTTCATAATATGTATGTCAAGAACATAATTGCAAATTATAGCTTATTTATGCTATTCTTGTATACGATAATGTTAGGTAGATAATTGAAGCAATAAGCGAAAATTCTTGCTCTTGACAGGGTCTATAATAATATGCTATATTTACTAGAAAAAATGAAGGAAAACATCGTGAGGAATCTTAGTTGGTAACAAAATAATATGTTATGAATATTTTAACTCGTGTGTCAACTGATCTGACAATCCATTGTAACTCGTGTGTCAACTGATTTATGTATATGAACAATAAAAGTTTTTTTGTCTGTGATGAACGCTTGTGGTATTATTAACAGGTTATGGGCCGTGTGCGTTTTAAATACGAGTTTTATTGTAAAGAATAGTAAAAATGTCTACCAACTTAATTGCAAGTATAGCAAAATTAAAAGGAAGAGAAAACTACGACGACTGGGCATTCGCGGTGGAAAATTTCTTGGTTTTGGAGGGAATGGATCAATGCATACATATTGAGGATGATCCAAACGACGCAAAGGCAAGAGCAAAAATCATTTTAACAATCGATCCAAATTTGTACGTGCATATCAAAAATGAAGAGACTGCAATGGGATTATGGTTAAAACTAAAAAAACTATTCGATGATAATGGCTTCACCCGACGCATAGGATTGCTTCGTAATCTAATATCAATCCGTCGAGAAAACTGTGAATCTATGTCTCAATATGTAACTTCATTATTAGAAACAAGTCAAAGATTGAATAATACAGGATTCAAGATCAGTGATGAGTGGATTAGCTCTCTATTATTAGCGGGATTGCCTGACAAATATGAACCGATGATCATGGCGGTTGAACATTCGGGCATAGAGCTGACGGCCGACGCCATTAAATCCAAATTGCTAGATATAGATGACGGAAGTGACAATAGCGGAAATGCATTTGTTTCGAAAGGTTGGCAAAATAAAAAAAGATACCAATTGCAAAATGTTAAACGTCAAATATCGCAAAACGTTAAATCAAATGTTAGATGCTATAAATGCAAGCAAATGGGACATTTTATGAATAAATGTGAAAATCCTCCAAGAAAGAAGGAATCAAATGCATTCAGTGCGGTATTTCTAAGCGGAAAATTTAGCCAAACTGATTGGTATGTTGATAGTGGTGCCAGTTGTCATCTTACATGTAAAAATGATTGGTTGTTCAATAACACAAAACATCCAGTAGAAGAGATTGTTATCGCCGATAAATCTAAAATTCCCGTTGAAAGCTGTGGAGATGTGCAAATAAGTACAGTCGTTGGAAATATAATATACGAGATTCCTGTCAGAGGAGTATTATATGTGCCGAATCTGGCGACAAACTTACTGTCAGTCAGCCAATTGATTGAAAAAGGTAACAAGGTGACATTTGAAGATAATTACTGTTATATTTACAATCGGAAAACTCGTAGCCACTGCAGAGTCTACAGGAGGTGTTTATAAACTAAAAATCAAACAAGTTGATTGTTTATTGACATCAGTATCTGCAGAGTTGTGGCATAAACGATTTGGCCACATAAATAGTAAAGATTTGAATATTATGAGAGATGGTGCTGTTCATGGAATGTGGTATGCTGATAAGGCTCAGGTCAGTAAAACAAATTGCATCGTATGCTGTGAAGGGAAGCAGGCTCGGTTACCATTCATTCATACTGGTAACAGAAGCAAGGAGCTTCTCCATATTATTCATGCAGATGTTTGTGGGCCTATGGAACTCAGTTCTATCGGAAGAAAGAAATACTTTGTGTTGTTTCTAGATGACTACAGTGGAATGGCGTTTGTTTATTTTTTGAAAACTAAAAATGAAGTTCTTTCTTATTTCAAAACTTTTAAAACAATAATGGAAAATCAGACAGGCAAGAAAATTAAAGTGATAAGGACAGATAACGGGATGGAATTCTGTAGTAAGGAGTTTGAAAGATACTTACAGGATGCAGGAATTATTCATCAAAAAACCTGTCCTTACACACCGGAACAGAATGGTCTCTGTGAACGGCTTAACCGAACTGTGGTTGAAAAAGCCAGATGTTTGTTGTATGATGCGAGGCTATCAAAACGTTTCTGGGCAGAGGCAGTGAGTACTGCAGTATATCTGCGAAACAGATCAGTGGCATCAGGATTAAACAACAATACACCTTATGAGATTTGGACTGGTAGTAAGCCAGATGTTAATCATCTACGTGTATTTGGAAGCAAAGTAATGATACATATTCCAAAAGAGAGAAGATTAAAATGGGACAAAAAGGCAAGTCAGGGCATCCTTGTTGGATACTCAGATGATGTAAAAGGATATCGCGTTTACAATCCCAACAATGACAGTGTAACAATAACAAGAGATATTGTTGTGATTGAGGAGGGGATTGAGCAGAAACAAGATGAGATGCATATCAATATAAGTGACAATGCTAGTGATTTTATCCCAATAAAGGAAGAAAGACAATGTAAAGAAAATACTCAAGAAGTGGGGGTCATAAAAACAACAATAAGTCCAGGTACAGAAAGACAAGTACTGAAGGAAGAAGAGGAAAATACCAATTCTGAGGAAGAGGATTTTAAAGATTCCTTAGAAGTACAAGAGGTTAAGCCTGCAGAAGTGGTCGAGCCTCTGAGGGTTGTCGAGTCAACAACGGAATCAGTTATTCCTGCAAGGGTGACTTCTAAACGTATCCGTAAACAACCTGATCGTTATGGGTTAAGTAATGTGTGTGTAACAAGTGAATTAAGTGAAAGTGAAATAACTCTTGACGAAGTGTTGAGTGGACCTGAAAGTGAGCAGTGGAAACTGGCCATGGAAAGTGAAATTAAATCATTTGAGGACAATGATGCTTGGGAGTTAGTCGATATTCCATCTAGTGGTACAGTTGTGCAATGTAAATGGGTTTTTAAAAAGAAATTTGATAATAATGGTAAAGTTAGGTATAGAGCTAGATTGGTAGCTAAGGGGTTCACACAGAAGCCAGGTATAGATTTTGATGAAACATTTTCACCTGTTCTGAGACATTCAACATTGAGATTGTTGTTTTCTTTAGCAGTTCAACTTAATTTAGATACTTGTCATTTAGATGTTAACACAGCCTTTTTAAACGGTTTTTTAGATGAAACTGTATTTATGATGAAACCACCAGGTTTTAAGTGTAGTAATGATAACATAAATAAGGTTTTGCGCTTGAAGCGTGCTATTTATGGTCTTAAACAATCATCAAGAGCATGGTATCAACGAGTTGATGAACTGTTACAATCCTTAGGTTATAAAAAATCTGAATTAGAACCATGTTTGTTTACTAAGATTAATGAGAATGTTAAAATTATTATTGCACTATATGTTGATGATTTCTTTGTTTTTTCAAGTTGTCAAAATGAAACTAATAAATTAAAGAATAGTTTGTTGTCAAATTTTAAACTAAAAGATTTGGGTTGTATTAAACATTGTTTAGGAATGAGAGTAATTGTCAATAAACAAAAGGGTATAATTACCATAGATCAGGAAAGCTATATTGAAGAACTGTTGTTAAAGTTTAATATTCCAGAATGTAAAATTGCTAATACACCAATAGAATCTAAAATTAATTTAGAAAAAAGTATAACTTGTGATAAAAAATTACCCTATCAACAATTGATTGGTTGCCTTATGTATATTGCAGTACTTACTAGACCTGATATAGTTTTTTCTGTCAATTTCTTAAGCCAGTTTAATAACTGCTACAATGATAAACACTGGGCCTGTGCAAAAAGAGTTCTTAAATATTTAAAAAAAACTAAGTCATTTTGTTTGATTTTTTTCTGCAAATGGTAATAAACAGTTAGAAGCATTTGTTGATGCAGACTGGGCTGGTAATATCATTGATCGTAGATCTTATACTGGATATTTCTTTAGGCTATCAAATTGTGCAATTTCATGGGAAACCAAAAAGCAGACCACTGTGGCTTTATCTAGCACAGAAGCAGAATATATGAGCTTGTCTGAATGTTGCAAAGAAGCAGTATATTTACGCAATTTAGTTTTTGAGATTACTAATAAACTGTATTCAATTCCTATTTTCAACGATAATCAATCTGCTCATAAGTTGTCTGCTAATCCGGTCTACCATAAAAGATCCAAACATATAGATGTGAGGTATCATTTTTGCAGAGAGCAAGTTGCAAACAATATTATAAAAATTAAATATTTATCTACAGCAGAAATGCCTGCAGATTTATTAACTAAAGGGTTATGTAAAAATAAGCACTATAATTTTTTGTCAATGTATGGTTTATTTGATAGAAAATAAAATATTCATTTATTTTGTTAAGTGGGGGTCTTAGTTGGTAACAAAATAATATGTTATGAATATTTTAACTCGTGTGTCAACTGATCTGACAATCCATTGTAACTCGTGTGTCAACTGATTTATGTATATGAACAATAAAAGTTTTTTTGTCTGTGATGAACGCTTGTGGTATTATTAACAAGGAAACTGGCATGTCTGAGAGAATCTAGCAAGTTTCTGAAAGACGTGAAGTCCGCCAACTCGCATCTGGCCAGCGTGGTGGGTCATGGCCTGATCCCCCTTGTATTGAAAGCCCATGCCCAGCAGTGGGTTATTAAAAAAGGCTGAATATATATTCACTATACTAGAAAACTCTTATTTATTAAGAGTAATAATATAATAAAATAAAAGTGTGCATGTGTAATTTTTTTTTTATTATAAGAGCTAAAAAGACTCTCTAACTGGCGAAAGCTTCTGCACTGAATTTAAAAGCTGATTTTATTAAGTTGAATATAAAAAAAGTCGACCACAAAAAATCTATTTCAATAAAAATACGTCAGAATTTGGTTAGAAAAGTTGCGAAGACAATTTTCCCTGTCAATTAGCTTAAATTCTTACATTTCCCATACTTTCGTCTAGAATATCTGATACTGAAATATATACGTCATTAGTTATAATGTAACAGATGCAAGTACAGATGGGATGGAAAATTCTTGAGTTGAACATTATTAAAAGTTTAATAAAATTTATTGCTTCATTTAAAAGTTTTCACTAATTAGTTAGCTTTAGTATTATGAGAATGTAATTGTAGCTTTTCATCTACATTGTAGTAGTTGGATATTCTCCCTTTGACAGCATGTTCGGCTCAGTTTGTAGTGATCCTACTTGCTGTGCCAGCGGTCGCGGGTTTGAGTCCCGCTGGGGGCGTTCAATTGTGTGATGAGCACGAAGCTTGTACTCCAGTCATGGGTGTTTATATTATATGTATGTATTTAAAGTCATATATGTGTAGTGTATCAACTATCTGGTATCCATAACACAAACCTCGTAGCTTACCATGGAATTAGATGGTGATGTGTGTTAATGTCCTAACATATTTATTTATAGATCTAGACGTTTGGTCTAGATTGAATAAGTAAGAAAAGACTATATATAAAAGTCCTTCTTATATTCAATTCTCTTTTTAATGGTTTCAAAACGTGTCTGTACAGATTCCTTCGCCAATATCACGCAGAATGGAGAAGACGAGAGAGATTGGTTGGTAAAATAAAATGATTATACTAAATTAAATCTATACAGATAAATAAAATTGGAGTGTCTGTTTGTAATATTAAAATAACCGCTTTTTACTAAATGCATATGGATGTATACGCGGTACATATACCAAAACAATTTTTTTTACAATTTTTGTCTGTCTGTCTATCTGTCTGTTTGTTCCGGCTAATCCCTGAAATGGCTGGACCGATTTTGACGGGACTTTCACTGGCAGATAGCTGATGTAATAAGGAGTAACTTAGGCTACTTTTATTTTAGAAAAAATAGGGTCCTATGAAAAAAATAAAACCAAATTAATTGATTAATTTTGTTTTGGGAAGCAACCTAGGGACGAACCCGAGTGAACCGAGGGTGAGTAGCTAGTTATAATATGTAATGGATCAAAGTCCTTTTTAGGCCTGATTTGGGTTACGGCTGTAAATCTCAATGCGATTTGACATTTTAAGGTGATACTAGCGATTCACCCTCGCTCCGCTTGAGTTCGTCCCTAGTTACGTTTTAACGTTTAGTATAGATTTCTCAGAAATGAGATATTTTCCTGCAGTAAAAAATATCCTAAATGTTGATCCAGATTAACCAGCCATCATCATATCAAATTTCATCAAAATCTGTCCAGTGGTTTTCTCGTGATGTGGTAACAGACAGACAGACAAAAATTCTAAAAAATATAGATTCGGCGTCTGTATCGATAATAATGACTATTTCAATAAGATTTTCCAAAAAATATTCAATGTACAGGTTCGACTCAGAATTTTACTATATGTATAGATTAAAGTGTTCAAAGTTACTCAACTCTTTGCACTCTGTTATTCCTATGGGAAAACTAAGACTGCCGGTGAGTTATCAGAGGTAAGACCGACATCGGTACGTGCTTTGAATATTGAGCACGAATGTTTAACACCATACACCACCAACCCTTTCGCTCTGTTTGTTTCTAAAAAAATCTTAAAAAAATAATTTACTATTTTATCCCACACGGGACTCAAACCCAGGACTTTAGGACATACTAGCCTCTACAAACTTTATAATTAACTAGCGATTCAACCTCGCTTCGCTCTGGTTCGACCTCTAGGTATTTTAACGGTTAGTATGGAATAGATAGATTATATATCATATATGTATGTATGTATATGCCAAATATTTATACCATATTTCATCTAAATCGGTTCAGCAGATTAAGCATGAAACGGTAAAAAACAAACAAACAGTTACTTCTGCATTTATAATATTGGTATGGATAGAGAGTAGATCTATAGCTCTATCTATAGTTTAGGAACGTTAACAAGTATTATTATACAGGTAAACTACAGGGTTTTTTACACTTAAAAGGCGATTTGAACCTTGTTTATGATTTTTAAACATTTTGTTAATGAATAAAATATTTTTATTTTTTAATTTTGTTTTTTTATTTTATTTTTTTATTATGCGTACAAATTTTTTGGTTTTTCTAATAAATAGATAGTTTTTGGACGGAAAGGGGATGATCGTTACTGTTTACTTCCGTATATTTGGTATTTCCCTTGGGGTGATATCATATTGCATTAATTATTAGGCGTGAGTTGTACAAGGGCTCTATTAGTAGTTATTAAATAAGTTAACTTAAAATCATAGTACTTTGTCCGTCCGTCTGTATTTTCGTTACTTTTAAGAAAATACTATTGCTAGTAATTTAAATAATGTAAATATATATATATATATATATATATATATATATATATATATATATATATATATATTGTTTTAAATATAGAAACAAGCAAGTGTTTGCTTATATTTGGTTATTATTTTTTATAATTAACTAGTAGTACCCGCGGCTTCGCTCGAAGTTGGGGAGTTGGCGGTGTTTCACGCCTGTGCCTCAGTGAACACGTAGGTAAACATCTGTTAGCTACGTTTTACTACGCTTCGCTCCTGCGTAGCATCATTCGTGCTTTAAGTCAATTTATGATTTGGTGACAGATTCAGCACGAAAATTATAGGCTAGGAATTGGAAGGGTCTCGAAAACTTCTGTATCCTTCATCCCCTCAAAATAAAAATATACGTTTAGACAATTTATCGTCTCCTATATTAACTTACCCTCACTTCGCTCAAGTGCGTCCCTACGTTTTAAATAAATGTAAATAATTATTAGCCAGCGTTAGCTACGTACCTATGTAAATTTTAATATTTTTTTTGTGATGTTTTCGATGTTTTAATATTCTGTTATTCGGGGTCGAGACAAATCTAACAAATTAAAGATCATAAAAATCGGTCCAGCCGTTTGTGAATTATAAATGGTGTAACTAAAAATATGGCTTTTTTATATATACTAGCGACTCACCCTCGCTTCGCTTCTGGTTCGTCTCTAGACAAAAACAACTCTATTCCACGGGAACTGTACATTTTTCCGGGATGATATATAGCCTAAAGCCTTCCTCGATAAATGGACTATCCAACACAAAAAGAATTTTTCAATTCCAACCAGTAGTTCCTGAGATTAGCGCGTTCAACCAAACAAACAAACAAACAAACTCTTCAGCTTTATAATATTAGTATAGATACATATAGACAAAACCCACTTCAGCGTCTCATATACTATACTCGTGCCTAGTTAAAATTACACACGTACATACTGTCTAGTGCTTGTATTTGCCATTTTGAATTATAACGACTGCAATTAGGGTTGGGTCAAAGGACAAGTTTGCATAGTTACGCGATTCATGAATACCTCGAGATTGTTTCAAAGTAACTGTCGCTCTTATTATGTATTATAATTAGAAAGACAGGGCGTATACATAATTATGATAGACTAGCGACTCACCCTCGCTTCGCTCGCAGGTTTATTCCCCATACAAACTTTCATCCCCATTTTCACTCCCTTAAGGGATGATTTCCGAGATAAAAAGTTTTTTGTTTTCTTGATTGACTTGTATGATTTCAGTGAAATTAAGATTTTCCATGATTTATAAGACGAAAAACGGAAGCTTTATATCTATCTATACATATAATACAATTCTAAATGAGTCGAATCTGTACATTTTTTTTTTGAAATACTCATTATCAAGGCCAAATCTATAGTTTTTAGAATTCTTGTCTGTCTGTTTGTCACAGGAAAACCACTGGAGGGATTTTGATGAAATTTGGTATGATGATACCTTATCCGGGTCGACATATAGGATATTTTTTACTGTGGGAAAATATCTCATCTCTGAGAAATCTATATTAAACGTTAAGGTTTCATTGCTCCTTAATATGGTATCGTATCATCAATTATCCTAAATACTAGCGACTCACCCTCGCTTCGCTTCGGGTTTGTCCCTAGACAAAAACAAATCTATCCCACGGGAACCGTAAAAATTTCCGGGATGATATATAGCCTATAGCCTTCCTCAATTAACGGGCTAATTAATGCAATAATGATTTTTCAAATCGGATTAGTAGTTCCTGAGATTAGCGCGTTCAACCAAACAAACAAACAAACAAATAAACTCTTCAGCTTTATAATATTAGTATAGATTCGTTACTTTAAGAAGAAACAAAACTTCACTCATGTCACGTCGTCTTTATAAGCAAAGTTTTACTGCGACCCTTTTAGATTGTTAGTAAATATTTTGAAAGTATTTCTTATAATTTTTCACGTCCTTAGATGTTATTTGTCGTTATAATATTAAATATGTATATATAGGAATTGCCATCTTTTGGAGAAATTTTATAACAAACTGTATCTTATTTATTTTTTTTTTATTAATCCTTTATTACACCAAAACAAAAATACAATTTAAAAGAATACATAACTTTACAACTATATATTTCAGTGTGAATGCGGCCTTATCACCTAAAGCAGTGTTTCCTAAACTTATTGCAGTCATGGACCACTTAGAATTTCTAAAATTCCACGGACCCCCTATCAAAGAATATTGTAGGAAAAAAACAAAAAAAAATCACTTTTATTAGTAATTTACTCACACTTAATTAAATATCATCAAATATACTTTAGAATGTTAATTAGTATTTAAAATACATGCGGGACAATACATACACGGGGGGACTGTACTTACACTGTAGGTGCAGTACCTCCGCGCCTTGCGTTGCTCAACAATAACCAGCGAGAGTGATGAATGAAACAAACGATGAGTTAGTTTACTCCACAATTTTTTAATTAACGTTAAGAACTAATTGACGACACGTTTGGCTCAGTTTATAGTGACCCTACTTGCTGTGCCAGCGGTCGCGGGTTGGAGTCCCGCTGGGGGCATTCATTTGTGTAGCACGAATGATTGTACTCCAGTCATGGATGTTTATATTTATAATATGTATGTATTTAAAGTTATATATTATGTGTTGTGTATCAACTATCTGGTATCCATAACACAAGCCTCGTAGCTTAACTTGGAACTAGATGGTGCTGTGTGTTAATGTCCCAACAACATATTTAATTGAGCTGCTGCGGACCCCTGGCACATATATTACCGACCTCCCCGGGGTTCCTGGGACCCCACTTTAAGAAACCCTGACTTAAAGAGATCTCTTCCAGGCAACCTATATTATAAAGAAGATTATGAGTTATTTTAGGTTATAGTCACTTTTGTACTAAATTTTATCTAAAGTCAATATATTTTAGCGTGAAATAATAACAAACATACATACATATTAACTTTAAGCTCTGATTATCTAAAGAGTCATTGAAAGGAATTTAGTAAAATGCGTTGTGCGCGCTAACCTCAGAAACGGCTTAACCGATTTAGGTGCGGTTTTCACTAATGTATTGTGGTAAGCTTTACTTAACGTTTAGTATTTGTTTTATTTCAATCGGTTCATAAATAAAAAAGTTATGTCAATTTTAACCATCGCCTATGAACGAAATAAGTATTTCTTCAATTCAATGATAAACTACATATACTATGAACGCCATCTTGTTTATTTTACCTTTATCTTTTACTGTGGTAGTTAGTTCTAAGTAAGGGTACTAGATGGTGTTGTAAAATTATTTTAAATAAAAATATTTTAAATTATTTTATTACTAATATTATATTTAAAATACTAAATAATATATGAACCCACATATTATGTATTAAATATCTTTTAATGTATAGATTTTATAGTTTTATGAAATAACGTTAAAGATTTACAAACAGCGCCATCTATTGATTATACAATGAAACTCTGTAAAAAACATAGAGGATGGAATTGGTTTCTAAAATTACCGATAGATGGCAGCGTATCTTCGAAGAGTTTATCAATTAATTCTACTAGATGGCGCTATACAATAATAAATATTTTTAATATAATTTCTTCTATTATATACACAATAAATAAAGTATATAATAAACAAAGTGATATAAAAAATATTAAATAATAATTATGGTAGATAATAAAAACCTAATACCACCAAAGTTTAAAGATGTAATTTCTAACGCAAAAACAGCATGAAATTTCATTGTCAATGGTTTTTTTCTATACTAGCCTTTTCCCGTGACTGTGCTCGTTTATTTATGTATATTCCGCTCTTAAAGATCATGGCGTAATATAATGTAATTATCATATTGAACCTATAAAGGCTATAGAATGGAAAAATATTCTTTTATATCTGCCAGATAGTTCCAGAGATTTGAGTGTTCCACAAACAAAAGAACAAATACTCTCTTTACTTTTTTATAATGTTCAGATTCAAAAATGCAGTTAAAGCGTGCCACAACATTATCTTGCACACAAAATGTGCTTTATTTATTTATTTATTTAATATCACCAACATGATATACAGTAAGTTAATAAAAATACACAATTGTACAAAAAGGGGTTAAAATCTAACCGTTATCATATTTCAAAATTAAAAATTAACAGCACTAGTAAAAAAAGAAAAAAAATCAAAGACACTTGTACATGTACTTACTTAAAGCAATATAAAAAAACGTGTGTATGTACTTATGTACGCACGTATGAAGTTATACTTCTTTGGCGTAACAGAACAAAAATAGCTAAAGATTTCATCCCGTATGTCACAACTCTCTGTTTGTAAAAGGAATGCAGCTAACTTCATCATGTCGCTTTTTGGCTGTCGGTGTGCGCGCGCATCGTAAAAATTTTACTCTCATATTTTTTTCCAAACGTACCAAAAAAAGTATAACTTCAAAAAATAATCGACTTTTTAATATAATTACTAAAGATGGTTTAAAATTTAAATTATAACATTAATTTCTACAACCGTCCCTAGGTTACGTGACGACACCCTAATTCTAAGTGACCTACTTGCAAATGAAGGTTAAGCGGCACTGGCTTTAACTGTTAAATGGATGGGAGGGTTTGCGGCGAATTCGTTGCAAACGATAGTCTTTGTGTAATTCGTACTTGACTTTGTTATAGAGTTATACAATTTTTGTGCTTATTTGTTTATAACATTTTTTTAAGTTATACTTCTTTTGGCGTTTGGAAAAAATTATGTGTGTAAAATTTTTACGATGCGCGCGACGCAACGCAACGACAGCCAAAAAACGACATGATGAAGTTAGCTGCATTCCGTTTACAAACAGAGAGTTGTGACATACGGGATGAAATCTTTAGCTATTTTTGTTCTGTTACGCCAAAGTAGTATAACTTCTTACGTGCGTACATAAGTACACACACACGTTTTTTTTTATGGAAAATCGATTTTAAACAAGCTTTTTATGCGAAACGAATGAAAGAGGGTAGTTAAATAAGTTATTTGTGTTTATTAAATTACCAATAAAATACACCTTTATATGTAATTAATGGTTGAAACTCTTATCGCGATTTCGCCTCACATTTGCTGCTTTATATTACTTATTGTTCTAATTTAAAGGCGGGAGAAACAATATAATAGTATTATAAACACCTAAAAATATAATAGCACTAGCGACTCACCCTCGCTCCGCTCAGGTTCGTCTCTATTTATGTTTTAACGTTTAGTATAGATTTCTCAAAGATGAGATATTTTCTCAAAATAAAATGTATCCTATATGTTGACCCGGATAATCAGCTATCATCATACCAAATTTTATTAAAATCCCTCCAGTGGATTTTCCGTGATGCGGTAACAGACAGACAGACAGACAAAAATTCTAAAAACTATAGATTCGGTCTCTGTGTCGATAATAATAAATATTTCAATAAGATTTTCCAAAAAATATTTAATGTACGGATTATAATATGTCCAGATAGATTATAAGCTTCAACCACCGTTTCCTGGTACTTTCTCTTATTTTTTAAAATACTTTTTGTAATTTATTTTAATACTAGCTCATCCTCACTTCGCTTCGGGTTCATCCCTAGAAAAACGGTATCTATCCCACGAGAACCGTATATTTTTCCAAAATAAAAAATAAACCAATGTACTGTTCTAGACTATAATCTATCTCTGTGCCAAATTTCATTCATATCCGTTCAGCCGTTCTGGCGTGAAAGAGTAACAAACATCCATACATACATACTCACAAACTTTCAAATTTATAATATTAGTATAGAAATATGGATTATATTGTATAATAATATATCATGTATAGTACTTCTATATAGAACAAGTAATTCCTATTAAAAATAAAGCACAAAAGTCCTTTTGATTAATTAACGCTCTATATTCAATAGATTAAAATTTGACATCTTCTTGCTTCATTATGACATAACTAATTAATTAAATATAATTTATATTACATCAAAATTAATGATTGATACATTATTTTGAAGGGAGTTTTTGAATTAATTTTGTTATTTTGTGGGTAGGCTGTCTGTAACAACTATATAATACCTTTGAGACATCTAACACCTTAGTCTCTCCCGTGACCATGATTGCTGTAAAGCAATCGAAACGTCGGGAACCAAAAATCAACATAATTCTGCGAAAAAATCCGAAAAGATAGTTTTATTTAAAACTAAACAACTTAAATCTAATACCATTTAGCACTTTTTTAATGTCCCACTAATGGGCACGGGCGCTCCATATTGAAGGAGAAAGAGGCCATAGTCCACCACGCTGGCCAAGTGCGGGTTGGCGGACTTCACATGTCTTTTGATGTTTCCTCACGATGTATTCCTTCATCGTACAGATAAGTGGTAATCAAGTTGGAAATGATTCGCACATGAAAATATTAGATTTGCGTGACTCGGAATTTGAACCTACTTCACTGGCCATATAATTAATGTTTTTGTTAAAAAAATGTTTCAAAACTTTATATAAAAGTAGTATTTGGTTGAATTATGTAACAGGCATCACCTTATGATAATTAACACACACGATGATATGCAAACACAGATCAAATAAGTATGTTGGGACATTAACACATAGCACCATCTACTTCAATGGTAAGCTACGAGGCTGGTGTTATGAATACCAGATAATTGATACACTACACATATATAACTTTAAATACATACATATTATAAATATAAACACCCGTGAGTAGAGTACAAACATTATAGCTTATCACACAAATGAATCCTCCAAGCGGGACTCGAACCCGCGACCGCTGGCACAGCAAGTAGGGTCACTACAAACTGAGCCAAACGTTTCGTCTGTATTAAACTCAACTAGTCGTACTATACTTACTTTTAAGTAACTTTGTGTAATCATTGTCTGAAGAACTCATCGACAAAATTGAAAAAAAAAAAAACAGTAATCAGTAAAATGTATTAAGAAAAAAAAATTAAGACAATCTTTCTTGCGATTTCTTCACTGAGTACATTTTTAATATAATTATTGTAATAAAAAGTAATCCATCAACATTTTTTACTTTCCTTAAAAGCTTATAAAGCTATTGTCGTGTTTGCTTGGAATTTGCCTACGCGCGAATCCTTAGGTTCGCTTCTTGTATGGAAAAATGATTGGAATTACTTAGGTATTATTTAATAAATGTCTCAGTGGTCTAGTAGTTAGCATGTACGACTGTAGATCAGGAGGTCCTCAGTTCGAGTCATGGGTCAGGCCAGCCCAAAGTCGGGCCAGGCCAGCGTAAAGCTTTGGGTCCTACACTTGATATCTCACCAGTCATATCAAACTATCGTCCCATATGAGGGTCACAAGAATATAATTAAAAATATCTTCTGGGTAATAATAATAATATTCTTTATTGCATAACAAAAAAGAAACAAATATACAAAAAAAAAAAAAACACAAAGAAAATATGCATAACATGCAGCCCTATCGCTGGAAGCGATCTCTTCCAAGCAACCTTAAGGTGGAAGAGTAAGTACATGGCTAGTATATAGCCATTACAAAATCACTCACAAACTAACGCATTTATAACGTTTTTCTGATACTTAAATTATCATTTTTCCATTAAGGTGCGACAATTTTATGTAACAACAAAATTAACAGCTAGCCAATTGACTACCGAGGCCTTTGCGCAGGCAAATATTATATACAGTTCTCAGAATAAAGTACAATATTAAAATAATAATATTTAATACTTTCTTAGATTTACGCGAATATTTGACATTTTAAATAAAACTATCTTTTCGGATTATTTCGCGGATTTATTTTGATTTTTGGTTCCCGACGTTTAACACCTTAGTCTCTCCCGTGACCATGATTGCTGTAAAGCATTCGAAACGTCGGGAACCAAAAATCAAAATAAATCCGCGAAATAATCCGAAAAGATAGTTTTATTTAAAATAATAATATTTGGCAAAGTATTCCAATATTCAGTCGAATTCAAACATAAAAACATACACATTTTTTCTAGCTTAAAGAAAAAATTATACATGTTAGAGTTCTAAATATATAAGTAGACCGCTTGGCACTCTGCCTTCACTGACCCTCGACAATCGTGTTAACCAAAGATAGCTCTTACACATTATATATATTTTGAAACCTTTATAATTTTGTTAGGGACGCTCGTAAAAATTCTATTGCTGCAATAAAAAGAGCTATGTCGTTTACCCATGACTTAAATATTAGCGGTTTGGCACAAAGAAACATTTACATATTTATTCATTACTAGCGATCCACTCTTACTTCGTTTCAGGTTAGTCCCTAGAAAAAAATCTATCCCACGGGAACTGTACATTTTTCCGGGATTAAAAGTAACCTATGTGCTATACCAGACTATAATCTATATCTGTGCCAAATTTCATTTAGATCCGTTAAGCCGTTCTGGCGTGAAAGTGTAACAAACATCCATCCGCTCGCTCGAAACAGGGGAGTCGCTAGTTATATAATAATAATTCCTTTATACCCTTTGCCGTTTGAGTAAAAACTCTTGGTATTTGAGGTCGAAGTGCTCGCTTCCGTTACGATACCTTTTCCAACCCTATTTTCGGGTAGTCTTACATAAATTCGTCCCTAATTTTAATCATGAATATGTTTTTGGAGAAATATTTAATAATACTAGTGTTGTCTCGCAAGTAGTGCTGTAGATACTTTAATTACGAATGTCACATTCTTTTATAATTTGACAATCTTTTTTATATCTTTTATATATAAAAAAATCTTAGTGAGTCGAATCTGTACATTAAATGTTTTTTGGGAAATCTTATTGAAATAGTCATTATTATCGTTACAAAGGTCGAATCTATAGTTTTTAGAATTTTTGTTTGTCTGTCTGTCTGGGAACGCATCACGAAAAAACCACTGGGCAGATTTTGATGCTTGGTATGATGATAGGTGGTCATTCGTGTCAATATATAGGATACTTTTTACTGCGGGAAAATATATTATCTCTGAGAAATCTATACTAAGCGTTAAAACGTAACTAGGGACGAACCCGAGCAGAGCGAGGGTGAGTTGTTAGTTCTCTTATAAAAAGTGCTTAATTAGAATGTGTAAAACATTATACGCATAAGTCCAACGTATTTACTTGCACTCCAAATTGATGACTTACCTGTAAGAAAAAGAAAAATTTGAATTATTATTGTATCATTACAATTATACGTAAATCTTTATATAAATAGGATATATTAAATAATATATCTTTATGTAGTAATATTTGTAGTCTACTTTTTATATATTATGATATATTTAACTCAATTATTTGCACCCCTTCCCTTTCAAAGTTTGCTATTTCCTACACCTAAAGGTTGCCTGGAAGAGATCGCTGTTTTAGCGATGAGGCCGCCTCTTGTACATTATCCAACTGTATCTATTTATTTTCTTTTGTTCTTGGTGTACAATAAAGAGTTTATTATTATTATTATTATTATTAAATAGGTAAAGATAAAACGTTTCAGTGCCTTTTTCTCCTCTGTTTGTCAACCGGCGAGCTTTTGTAAAAAAAAGTTTTGATAAGAAAAAGAATGTGGTCCGAACGCTATTAATAATTAATCCTCTTCTTAGTTCTAGATAGTTATCTTTAATTCTTATTATTATTCAAAATACAAAATACAATTCTATTATAATTCCGAATTTTACTAAAATCTGTTAAATTTTAAAGACGTGACGACACGTTTGGCTCAGTTTGTAGTGAACCTACTTACTATGCCAGCGGTCGCGGGTTCGAGTCCCGCTGGGGCATTCATTTGTGTGATAAGCACGAATGTTTGTAGTCTAGTCATGGGTGTTTATGTTTATAATATGTAAGAGAATGTACGAGTATTTAAAGTTATATATGTGTAGTGTATCAACTATCTAGTATGTATAACGAAAACCTCGTAGCTTACCATGGAACTAGATGGTGCTATAAGAAAAAAAATTAGTGTGTGTACTTATGTACACATGTAAGAAGTTATATGTACTTCTTTGGCGTAACAGAACAAAAATAGCTAAAGATTTCGTCGCGTATATCACATCTCTCTGTTTGTAAAAGGAATGCAGATAACTTCATCATGTCACTTTCAGCTAACTTCATCATGTCGCTTTTTGGCTGTCGGTGTGCGCGCACATCGTAAAAATTTTACTCTCATAATTTCTCCAAACGTCTCAAAAGAAGTATTACTTCAAAAAAAAAACTTTTAACAACAAAGAAATCTATATTTTTTTAAAATAACTAGTAACTCATCCTCATCTCGCTCGGATTCGTCCCTAGGTTGATTTCCCATACAAACTTTCATCCCTATGTTCATTCCCTTCAGGGATGATTTCCGGGATAAAAACTATACTTTATCCTTCCCAGGGTCTCAAACTATCTTCTTACCAAATTTCATTTTAATCGGTTCAGTAGTTTTGGAGCCTATTCGGTGCAAACAAACAAACAATCAAATCCTTCCTCTTTATAATATTAGTATAGATAATAAATGATTAACGCGATGATAAAAAGATGACCTTTTTTATTCTATTTCGTGTTATTATTCTGTAATATGTAATTTATGCGTGTTGGGTACTAATCTCTAAAATCGAGTGTAGCATAATCACACTTGGTTAACCGCATACCATTTGTCAATTTAACGCTTCACAGCTCTTTCGCGTCATGTGGAGGAAAGGTTGGTTTTATTTTGACAGAATATTTGGTAACAGCTTGCTTGAATTTATGAAACCAAAATGTATCTATCTATCCTCGCTCGTATAAAAAATAAAAACCGACTTCCAGGCACTGAAAAGTAAAAAATAACTAAACAGTGGTTTTCATTTAGAATAGATACCTAATCAGCTATTTCCGAAGTCGGTGTGATTTGATTTGTATTGGTCGGCACCACTACGATTTTTGATGGTTCCTCTCAATTTCTCTGGGATACCATCATCAGATTCTGGTTTCCTTATCATGGTACCACCCTTGGGATATCACCTTTCCAACAAAAAAAGAATCATCAAAATCGGTTCATAAACGACGAAGAAATCCGCGAACACACAAAAAAAACATATACGGTCGAATTGAGAACCTCCTCCTTTTTGGAAGTCGATTGAAAATGGTTTATTTCTTCCTTCAATGTTTTTAATCAGCGCCATCTGTTATTAAGTTTAGAACTAGTTTTGAAAGTAATGTCAATTCGTTTTTTTTAAAGTGACACTTTTGATAATTTCTAATAAAGAATATTTATTTTTGATAATTATAATACTAGCAATTAAAATTATTAAATAATATGTAATATTCAAATATTTGTATTCAACCCTTATTAACGTCCCACTGCTGGACACGGGCCTCCCTTCAATACGAGGGGAATCAGGCCATAGTCGACCACGCTGGCCAAGTGCGGGGCGGGCTTCACATGTCTTTCGAGAACTCGCTATGCAGGTTTCCTCACGATGTTTTCCTTCACCGTAAGGCAAGTGGTAATCATGTTAGAAATGATTCGCACATGAAAATATTAGAGGTGCGAGACCCGGGATTTGAACCCACTTCACTCGGTTTCCCAAGCGAGCGCGTTACCACTGGGCTACCACTGCAAATATATAAATTATAATTAACATTATGAAGATGTTTAAAATAAACAAATATTTTAAGGTACTTTGGTACCATTTTTCAATTTAATTAAAACATTGTATAATTTTGTGGGTAGATACTGTCTGTAGCTACTCCTTTATAATAATTTTTGAGAGGTCTAAAACCTCAGTCTCTCCCGTGACCATGTGCTTTACAAGCATTCAAAACGTCGCGTCGAAAACCAAAATATAATGATATACATTTCTTATGAAACTTTGCATTTTCTTACTTTTACGCTAATATTATAAGGAACTAGCGACTCACCCTCGCTTCGCTTTGGGTTCGTCCCTAGATAAAAACAAATCTATCCCACGGGAACCGTACTTTTTTCCGGGATGATATATAGTCTATAACCTTCCTCAGTTAACGGGCTATCAAATGCAAAAATATTTTTTCAAATCAGATTCGTAGTTCCTGAGATTAGCGCGTTCAACCAAACAAACTCTTCAGCCTTATAATATTAATTATATATTATATATAGAATTATCTGTAACAACTATATAATGACCTATGAGACGTCTAAAACCTTAGTCTCTCCCGTGACCATGATTGCTGTAAAGCATTCGAAACGTCGAGAACCAAAAATTGTTTTTTTTTTATCAATAAGCATTTGCTTAAATCTAAAAAAAATATTAATAGCTATTTATCTAATCCTATACATTATAAAGCCGCAAGCAGATACTAGTATGTGAATAATCGTATTAAATTCGTAATCTTTAACCCTTGCTCGGTCTCGGCGAACCACACTCTATACCCAATTTAATGCTCGAATTGATTCAAAATATAATATGCTCATATAACGATATAATATGTATATAGCTCTTTAGTGTATTATATTGGGATATGATTGGACTATTATAAATGCAAAAGTGTGTGTGTATTTGTTTGTTTGTTTGTTCGTTCGTTCGTTCTTTCGTTCGTTCGTTCGTTCTTTCGTTCGTTCGTTCGTTCGTTTGTTTGTTTTTTTGTTTGTTTGTTTGTCTGTTACTTCTTCACGCTAAAGAAGCTGTACGGATTAGGGTGAAATTTAGTAAGCAGATAGACTCTGATCTGGAGTAATATATAGGTTACTCTACGTTACTTTTGGATGTAGGGTTTGCCAATAAATTCCACCACGCTGGCCAACTGCGAAATGGCGGACTTCACATGTCTTTCGAAAACTTGCTAGGTTCTCTCAGACATGCAGGTTTCAGGAAATGATTCACTCATGAAAATATTGGAGGTGCGAGACCCGGGATCTGAACTCAGTTGACTCGGTGTCCCAAGTGAGTGCATCACCACTGGGCTACCACTGTCTTCTCTTGTATAAACTAAACTGTAATAGGTTTTATAGTATACATTTTATATATTATGTTAATTCACAATAATATATATGTATTAATTATTATATTGAAAACTAGTGGCTCACCTTCGCTTCGCTCGGGTTTGCTTCTAAAAATACAAAAACATGTCTATCCCACGGGAACTATACATTGCTCCAAGATAAAAGTAACCTATGTGCTATTCCAAACTATAATTTATCTCTGTGCTAAATTTCATCCAGATTCGTTCAGCCGTTCTGGCGTGATTGAGTAACAAACATCCAAACATCTAATCTTTCACATTTATAATATTAGTAGTATAACTTAAATTAACTCTACTATAGACTATACTATCAGCGAAATATAAGGTAAATGTCATAACTAAAAGAAAAGTTTATTAATTAAAATCATGTAATTAATCCTATATAATTTTACAAATAGTTTGTCTTGCAATTCTATCTTAATCAACGCTGACGATGTGTACAGACGTCCACACAGATTGCTTATCTATACAGATAAATAAAATTGAAGTGTCTGTTTGTAATGTCAAAATAACAGCTTTATACTAAATGCATATGAAATTATGTACTATATGTACTATTTAAAAAACACAATTTTTAAAATTTTTGTCTGTCTATTTGTTCCGGCTCATCTCCGAAACGGCTGGACTGATGTGGACGGGATTTTCAGTAACAGATCGCTGATGTTATAAGGAATAATTTAGGCTACATTTATTTTAGAAAAAGAATTAGGGTTCTGCTCAAAAAAATAAAATATACCCAGGGATGCACACGAACGAAGCGAGGGTAAGTCACGAGTTGCGTGACAATATTAATAAGCTATAGTGTGTGCATAAACTTTGCGTAGTAACATAGAGTTTTTTTACAATTTCTTAAATTGACTTACGACTTACTGAGTAGTACGACTTTTGAATGTATTTTTGTGTTACTCGTTATCTATGAAAATTCGATCCGATTTTAATAATAATAATAATAATATCCTTTATTGTACACCAAAAAAGAAACAATATATACATAAAAGAACACAAAGAAAAGATGCACAGCAGGCGGCCTTATCGCTGGAAGCGATCTCTTCCAGGCAACCTTCAGGTAGAGGAGTAAGTTTCATAAAAACGGTAGGCGGTGTACTTGCTTTTACACGTTTATATATATAAATACTTATAGATAAATAGATACATTATACATACATCCATATATAAATACATACATACATATATACATATATACATACATACATACATACATACCTACATACATATATATATATAGATTTTGCTGATTTTTTTTTCTTAAATATTCTAAAGCGCGTATTTTTTCGATAAAAATATTATAACTAAGCCGGATCTGTACATTAAACACCTATTCTTTGGTTAATCTTTTTGAAATAGACATTAATATCGATACCGTGGCCCAATTTATAGTTTTTAGAATTTTTGTTTATCTGTCTGTGTTTGTCTGTGACCGCATCACGGAAGATATTGATAGAGATATTGATGAAATTTGGTATGATGGTAGTTGGTTATCCGGGTCAACATATAGGATACTTTTTACTGCGGGAAAATATCTCATCTGCTGGGCACGGGCCTCCCTTCAATTCGAGGGGAATCTATACTAAACTTTAAAAAGTAAGTAAGGACGAACTCGAGCGGAGTGAGGGTGGTCGCTAGTAAATATTAATAAAAACCATTTCGTTGGCTTAATACAAAATTGTAAATTTCATACATAAATGTTTTTAGTGGGAACATTTTTTTGGTGCATCAACTTGTGTGGCGCGTCGATAATAACTGCGCCTTTGCCGAGTTCTCTTTGTGCTGATGCATCTCTTAATGACGTGTTTGCTTTTTAATTGCTCAGCGGTTTAGTGAAAGCGAGGTATCAGTTAACTATCAATATTTCACGGTTTTACTTGTTTTTTACTAGTTTAAAATCTATACTAATTACTAATAATATTATAAAGCTGAAGAGTTTGTTTGTTTGTTTGTTTGGTTGAACGCGCTAATCTCAAGGACTACTAATCCGATTTGAAAAATACTTTTTGCATTAGATAGCCCGTTAACTGAGGAAGGCTATAGACTATATATCATCCCGGAAAAATATACGGTTCCCGTGGGATAGATTTATTTTTGTCTAGGGACGAACCCGAAGCGAAACGAGGGTGAGTCGCAAGTTATTTATAACTAGGTTATGTCCTTAGTTTTGCATGGTATGTACAACTATACATAGCAGCATTCATATCCATACAAATATTATAAATGCGAAAGTAACTCTGTCTGTTTGTTACCTTTTCATGTTTAATTCGCTAAACCGAATTAGCCGGAACCAGAACCAGAATTACCGGAAATTATCCCTTAAGGAGATGAAAGGAGGGGGTAAAAGTTTATATGGGAAATCAATCATTTCTCAAGTAAGGGTAATCTATAGTTTTTAGAATTTTTGTCTACCTATTTGGGAACGCATGACGAAAAAACCACGAGACCGATTTTGATGAAATTTGGTATGATATTTTTACGGTGGTAAAATACCTTATATTTGAGAAATCTATACTAACCGTTACACGTACCTAGGGACAAACCAGAGCGGAGTGAAGGTGAGTCGCTTGTATTAAATAATTTTCTGGTACAACTCGCCCTTGGCAGATTTTTATGCGATATATGTTTAATAAATATATTATTTTGAGAGTCTACTTAAATAGAAGAGATATATTTTCCAAATCCGTTCAGCTTTAGTCCCATTTAAAATAGTAGGCCGATGAATAATTAATACTACTATTACATTTAACTGTCAAAAGGTGATCTTCACGTGTTGAATTTTGAAGCTCGTTAAGTTTTGCAAGTTCCGTTAAGTTGATGCTTAACTAAACTTTGAAAGGATAGTTAGGGAATTCCTTTGAAGATGTCAAGAGACCACGCTGTATGAGAAACTATGTTACTCTTGAAACGTGTTGAAATCCAAAATAGGTTAAATACTTAACCGAAACTTTTAATAGGATGCTTTTTTTGACGTTGGTTTTAGTTCCATGGTATTCGTACATTGATTAAAAAAACCATGGATCAAAGACTAGATTCATAATCAGCTACAAAAAATGTTCACACCGAATGAGCGCTCATTTGAACATTTGAGCGCGCTTTTAACTTAATTTTTTTTTATGAAAACAACTTTATTCATTGCATTTAAGGTTCAATTTACATTGTTGTATATTTATTTCAACTAGAATAATTACCAAAACACAATTGGTGACAGTTTTAAGAGAACTTTTGCTTGGGATTGTGTATCTAACCTATGAGTAAAGTCTAGCTTTATATTAGAGTAAGATGTTTTTTAATCGATTTATCATTTCCTGAGATTATGCAAACATGCTATGTAATTATATATCAACACAGATAAATAAAATTGGATTGACTGTTTGTAAGATTAAAATAACCACTTTTTACTAAATGCATATAATGTTACGTGGTACATATACCAAAACAACATTTTTTACAATTTTTGTCTGTCTGTCTGTCTGTCTGTGTGTCTGTGTGTCTGTTTGTTCTGGCTAATCTCGGAAATGGCTGGACTGATTTTGACGGGAGTTTCACTGACAGATAGCTGATGTAATAAGGAGTAACATAGGCTACATTCATTTTAGAAAAAAGAATTAGGGTTCCGCTCGAAAAAATTAAAACGTACCTAGAGACCCAGCCGAGCGAAGCGAGGGTAAGTCGCTAGTAATATAACATTATTAGTAAAAACAATATTATTATGAAAATCTAATATATACTAATCCAAGTTGCAACAAAGTATTTTATTTGACTTGAATCTGTTGGTATTATATTATAACTAGCGGCTCACCCTCACTTCACTCGGGTTCGCTTCTAGATGATTCTTTAAATTGACATAACTTTTTTATTTAGGAACCGATTGAAATAAAACAAATACTAAATGTTAACTGAAGCTTACCACAATACATTAGTGAAAACCGCACCCAAATCGGTTATGCCGTTTCTAAGATTAGCGCGCACAAACGTACAGACAAACAGACAAAAAAACTATAAAACATTGTTTTGGGTTCTATTGCGTTAATAAAGATCACCAATAATAGTTTTTCTCAAATATCTTCCATGTACAGACAGCGATCAGTGACAATTTTACTATATGACGTATAGATATTGTCTTTGACGTTTATATGTAGACTATAGTTTATTATTTTTATAATCTGTTATGAATACTTCTTTCTCTTTTAAAATATTTCTGATTAAAAAACCACGTTGTGCTGTCTGTAAAACTTAAAAAATATAATAAAACTGATTATCATACAAGACCCTTTATTTAAAGCTTCCACACAAGAGAATCGTAGTCTATACATATTATAGAATTGTAAATAGGCCGAATCTGTACATTAAATATTTTTTGGAAAATTTTATTGAAATAGTCATTATTATTGATACAGAGACTGTATGTCTGTCTGTCTGTCTGTCTGTCTGTCTGTCTGTCTGTTACCGCATCACGACAAAACCACTGGAGGGATTTTCATCTTTGCTATGATGATAGCTGGTTATCCGGGTCAACATATAGGATACTTTTTACTGCAGGAAAATATCTCATCTCTGAGAAATCTATACTAAACGGTAAAACGTAAGTAGGGACGAACGCGAGCGGAGCGATGGTGAGTCACTAGTAGAAAATAAATTTGAATTAATTAATTTTATTGAAAATACTTTCATCGTGAGTCATAGAATCCATAACATGTTCATAACTTCACCCCCCTATTATTAGATTCATCCACGATTGTAGAATGAAATCTTATTAAAGTCTTCTAAACTGAAAAAAATACACGAGTCCTAACAAGACCTATATTTATATATCGAATAAGAAAAGAAAACGCTTAAAGCACTTAAAATACGTATATAATTCTAAAACAACCTATAGCATTCAAAGTCGATAAATCCAAGTTCATTAATCAATGAAACCGTACTTGAGACTTTTATATTTTGCTGGTATACATATTATTAGAAGTTTTTAAGTACCAGACTGGTTTATTGGGTAGTTACGGCTTCAAATCATGATGTTTTGGGTTTGAGTCCCGGCTGAGGGCATATTTTTTCTTAGTAGCAGTATGGTGTTGCCAATTGACAGTAAGATGTTTTTATTTAACGAAGAAAAATGTAAGTTCAAAAACTAAAACCTGACTGAACTGAATCTATGCTACTTATACTGAATCACGATTTAAAAATATGAAAAAAGAAAATATTCTCATCTGAAATTGTTACGTACAAACTATTCAATATTTATCGTGTATTAAATAAACGACTTACATGTAATATATTTTAATAGTTACGTTTTAACGATTAGTATAGATTTCTTAGAGATGAGGTATTTTCCCACAGTAAAAAGTATCCTATACGTTGACCCGGATAACCAGCTATCATCATACCAAATTTCATCGAAATCTGTCCAATGGTTTTATCGTAATGCGTTCCCAGACAGACAGACAAAGATTCTAGAAACTATAGATTCTTTTATCCTGGAAAAATGTACGGTTCCCATAACTTAGATTTGTTAATGTCTAGGGATGAACCCGAAGCGAGAGCGATTCGAGGGTGAGTCGCTAGTCTATTCCAAAATTAATATGTATGTATTCAGCCCTTTTTAACGTCCCACTGCTGGGCACGGGCCTCCCTTCAATATTAGGGGAATCAGGCCATAGTCCACCACGCTGGGCAAGTGCGGGTTGGCGGACTTCACATGTCTTTCAAAAACTTGCTAGGTTCTCTCAGACATGCAGGTTTCCTCACGATGTTTTCCTTCACCGTAAGTAAGACAAGTGGAAATCATGTTAGAAATGATTCGCACATGAAAATATCAGACGTGCGAGACCCGGGATTTGAACTCGCTTCACTCGGTTTCCCAAGCGAGCGCGTTACCACTGGGCTACCACTGCCAAATTAATATAAATTGTTCGAAAAATCCACTTTTAAGTATGCTATAAAGTAGTAAATAAATTAATTTAGTTAAAAACAAATAATTTGAAATTTCTTTTTATTAAATTTTGTTTCTCTTAGATCTTATGAAATTTTGTTCTTTTTATAAAAGCTGTTGACTCGAGCGTTTGATGTTTTTGTTCATTAAATTTAAGGTAATATTTTCAGTTGTTTTTTTATTACTTATACAGAGAGTTGCTTTATAAATATTGTTTAATATCTATTGTATGTAATAAAATTCTAACTGAGTCGAATCTGTACATTAAATATTTTTTGGAAAATCTTATTGAAATAGTCATTATTATCGTTACAGAGGCCGAATCTATAGTTTTTAGAATTTATGTCTGTCTGTCTGTCTGGAAACGTATTACGAGAATATCATTGGATAGATTTCGATGAAATTTGGTACGATGACAGCTGGTTATCCGGGTCAACATATACCTAGGACACTTTTTACTGCAGAAAAATATCTTATCTCTGAGCTAAACATTTATAAAATTTTAATAAAATGTCACTATGTTAGTCCTTGAGGGATCTACCACTGATAAGTTGAGAGTGTTATAATAAAATAATGTTCATCGACGCAAGTAGATTCGCGAACAAAACCTAGTGTACAAACATTAGCTTTAGGGTTTCTAAATTAAGTACGATTAATTTCGCTCTTCATTTGTTATCTCTTTTACTTTTACTGGTCTTATCACTTAGGGGTCGGTTAGTCGATTTGGGGGTGATTTAGTACTATAAATTAACTTGTTAACGAAAGGTTTGATTACTTTATACTTTTTAGGGTTCCGTAAAAATAAGGTCAAAACGGGACCCTTAGTTAGTTCTTTTTTGTTTGGTGGTCAGATTCGCACTTGTCGGTTCGCATCTAGGAAAACAAAAAAACAAACCTATCAAATGGGAACCGTACATTTTTCCGGAATAAAAAATAGCTTATGTGTTATTGCAGACTATAATCTATCTTTGTGCCAAATTTCGTCCAGATCCGTTCAGCCGTTATGGCGTGTGAGGGTGCGTTTATATCAAACGAACAAAGAACTAGAGCTAGAGCAAGAGCATTCTTTCTTGTTCTTTTAGTGTAAACGAAATCTCGATTTCAGCGTTTACACCAAAAGATCAACGAGCAAATTGAGAACATAGAACTAGAATTCTTGCAATGACGTTTAGATCAGCCGAACGAATGCTCATTGCCCATTCATGTCAATTCTGTGGTTGGTAGTGTTTCATTATTTCAATTTTCACGGTGTAGTTATATACTCTTTGGTTATGCCCGACTCTGACAGCGATATTATAATTGCAAGTGCTGCATTTATTATTTTGTCTCAAACATTCAAAAAGAAAAGAAGAAAGAGACGTTGGTGGGTCACAAATTTTATTAATAGACATTAATAGACATTTATCTTGAGACCAATCCATGATTCGATAAGTAGGTATGTACTCGTAAATATTCAAATTGCTAGAACACAAGAACGCTTTGAAGAGACCGCTACGGGGAGCGAGCGCGTTCGAACATCTAAGAACGCTCTAAGCAATTGTTCGCACGTTCTAGTGCCGTTTACATCAAGCGAGTGAGCATTCTTAGAATGTTCTATAGAATGTTTGCGAACGCAGAGAGGACAACGAAAGAATGCTCTGTCTCTGTTTACATTAAAAGAATTTGATAGGGTGGGGATAGAATGAGCATTCGCTCGTTTGATGTAAACGCACCCTAAGAGTAACAAACATCCATACTCACAAACTTTCACATTTATATTAATATAGATCTACATTATGTACTAGCGACTCCATTTACTAATAACCGTCCCTAAACGCCAAATAATAGCGTATATTTTTCTCTAGATCAATCTATCTGTATACTAAATATCATCCAAATCCGTCCAACCGTTTCAGCGTTAAATAGTAACAAACATACATATGTACACACATAATTTTACACACACTACAGCTCGGAACCGTTTAAAAAAACGGTTTATTTCATAATAATCTTCTTTTTGATTGTTCTTTAATCGGTTAATGAAAGCGAACGGTTTAAACTGAAATAATAATTGTTAACGGTTATTCTTAGGAAAAGGTTGAATTTCGGTGTCGATACCGAAATAAACCGGCTAATTCATTCATAAGTAAAAAACGTACATGTATCCTTCTACTACACCATTCATCATTACCAAACATACGCCAAATGTATACTTAAAAACACTCATTTTCCGAGCCCTGATACAAACACACAAACTTTTGCAATTATAATATTATATAGTCAGATTTATTACAGGAAGGTTATAGACGATCTAAATAGCGAAGCAATTTTACCTAAAAGTTTGTATACTCGTACAATAAACAGAACTTTATACTAAAATCGATGGTCATTGTCCCAGTCATAACTTACCTAAATAAGTTTTAAAAGACAGTAGGGTTAGTATTTAAATTATTTTAATAAGTCCAATATCTCAACTGAACTTTTATCTCCATTCAAACTCCAAATGCTATTTGAAAAGGACGGTCGTAAAGGAAACGATACAGTGAAAGTTATAAAACTCCGACGGTATATTTGTATGATAATATATTATATGGGGATTTAGATTTTCATTTTGTTCTCATGAAAATTAAATTATTATATTACTAGAAACTCACCCTCGCTTCGCTCGGGTTCGTCCCTAGTTACGTTTTAACGTTTAGCTCAGAGATGACATATTTTCCCGCAGTAAAAAGTATCCTATATGTTGACCCGGATAACCAGCTATCATTATACCAAATTTTATCAAAATCTGTTCAGTGGTTTTCCCGTGATGCGGTAACAGACAGAGAGACAGACAGACAGACAAAAATTCTAAAAACTATAGATTTGGCTTCTGTATCGATAATAAAATCTATTTCAATAAGATTTTCCAAAAAAATATTTAATGTACAGATTCGGCTTAGTTAGAATTTTATAATATGTATAGATAACTGTATACAGTAAGTTAAATACACATATTTTGTATATTGTTTACACTTCTCACGAATATTTTGGCCGGAATGTAATAAAACAGATATATTAGGATAGATAGCAAAGATATTTTATAGACCTGGATAGGTTAACACAGATAATAATTGACATATTATACGGATATGTCCACACGGACACGAATGTCTTAGCCTAGGTATATTAGCCTGACCCCGTTGCCCTGTCTCTTGCGAACGGGATCACCGTGGTGGTTTTAGTGGGTAGTTTGTCGCGCTTTCTCGCGACAGAAGTCCCACATACCCCGCGCGCCACCTGCGCACGGGCACCCGTAAATAGGTTTCCCCACGAATCAAAAAAAAAAAGTCAACATGGAAATATTAGCCCGGATATGTTAGCCCAGATATGTTAACTCGGATATGTTAACACGGTTATATTAGCCCGGATATGTTAGGTCAGATATGTTAGGTCGGATATGTTAGATCGGATAAGTTAGGTCAGATATATCTTTTGAAAATTTGCTATTTTCTATCAAAGATGCGGGTTTCCTCATGATGTGTTCCTTTAATAACGCAATTATGTTCAAAATGATTCACACATGAAACTATAAGATATATAAGATCCGGGATTTGAACCCAATTCACCTTATTTAAAAAAAAAACACTTTAGACTGGATTACCGCTCCCTTTTAACTGCTTATTCTACCATATTTTTTTTATTTCTATTGTTATGTTTATTGATAATGGTGTATAATAAACTTAAAGTGTCAAATATTTGCGTTAAACTTAGCAAATGTTATGTGAACATACAAAATCCTCTCAACATCACAGTCATTCTAAACTTGCAAAGAAATTTCAATATCTGTTGGGAAGTACAGAAACTTTAGCATTACTAAAGCTTTGACAAGTAGAGTGTGCGTGATAAATGATCTCACCCAAACAGATTGTATTAACTGATGTTGATTGATTCTAAAGCATTGCTCATTTGAAATCCGTATTATTATTTTCCCTATAGAACATTTCCCACGCAAACTCGAAATTTTACTAAAGTAATTTTAAAAGTGTCTTTAAATTCAATTTTGCTATGCTAGTATTGGTATACGTTTTGTTAGTTTTACGTCAGTGTGAAAAATAAACTATTAGTATTGTTATAGGATCTCATCAGGTACGAAGAAAAATAATCTAAAATTAATGTCAATAGATGGCGTTATATGTCATCAGCTAGCGACTTCCTTCGCTTCGATCGGGTTCGTCCCTAGGTACGTTTTGACTATTAGTATAGATTTCTCAGAGATGAGATATTCTCCCGCAGTAAAAAGTATCCTATATGTTGACCTAGATAACCAGTTATCATCATACCAAATTTAAATTCAATTCAATTCTTATGTTCAATGGCTTCTAGAAGTGCCATTTGGGCACCGTATACCAAATTTCATTAAAATCTGTCCAGTGCTTTTCGCACGCACCAACAACCAAAAAGCGACATGATGAAGTTAGCTGAAAGCGACATGATGAAGTTAGCTGCATTCCTTTTACAAACAGAGAGTTGTGACATACGGGATGAAATCTTTAGCTATATTTGTTCTATTACGCCAAAGAAGTATAACTTCTTACGCGCGTACATAAGTACATACTCACGTTTTTTTTCACGCAAAGTAGGCGTAAAGAATATACCATACCTAACCGAGATTATTTTAGGTGTTGCATCTCTACAAAAGTCGTAGTACGACGAAACCGACGAAGATGACGAAAAAAAAAAACATAATAAGCTTAAATTGCCAAATTTAAATACATCACTTGTAGAATTGTTATCGGAATCGATTTTTCTTTAACACTTTCCTCGTTTTACCAATTTTGGCTCGCACTTTGAATTCAAATTGAAATTGGATCTCGTTTGAAAAAGCTCTCTAAATTTCTGTTTTGTCTAAATTTAAACGGGTTTTTTGCTGGAAAAGTTGTATTTTACTGTACTTTTAAATGTCACATCACTGTCTAGTGCCTATTGAGTACTAGGTTAAACAATTATAAAATCATGGACTATAGTGAAAATATCTAATATTTTCTTAGATTTACGCGAATATTTGACATTTAAATAAATAATAATATTTAAATTTAAATAAATAATAGTAATATTCCATATTCAAGTATAAAAGTAATCAAAATTATAAAAATGTTTTAAAATTAAAATTAACAAATATTGTAAGGTACTTTAGTGCCAATTTTCAAGTTTTTTGAATTCATTTTGTTATTTTGTGGGTAGGCTGTCTGTAACAACTATATAATACCTTTGAAACATCTAACACCGTGACCATGATTGCTGTAAAGCAATCGAAACGTCGGGAACCAAAAATCAAAATAAATCCGCGAAAAAATCCGAAAAGATAGTTTTATTTAAATGTGAAAATATCTCTTAAACTAGAAGTCACAAATTTGATTCATATTTTCATAGAATTAAATGCATAAGAGCTTGATAGTTTGCTTATAATATAAAAGCCAAAATTATGAAAAGACTACAAAATAGCCATAAATATTAAGATTTATTATTGGAATATCAAAACAAAATATACTCTCTGCTATATTCAAATAGACTTTTATAAAAACATTTAAATGGGCAATTTTGTTTTTTTTTTTTTTAATTTAAATTAAATGCTAGTATGTAAAGCCGTGAAGAAGCTACCAATATCTCGAGAGTCTGTATTTATGTTAAATCTTTTTTTTTTCTTTCTATATTTGATCTTGTGTATCGTATAGCAATAGTCTATGTCTAGTGGAAGATCCCCCCCATCCCCACTCCTCGATGCGTGTTCACCTTGTTGTGGTTCCCCACCATTCCAGGAGGTGGTATTTCTCTGATAGCAGAGTAGACCGTGGAAGCAATTTCTTGTGTTGTGTGGTCTGCTTCGGCAGACCTGCCGTCGTGGTTGAGTGCGTAAGCGATCTTGCGACGCCCCATTAAGACCGACGAGGTTTTGGTTGGGTTTTAGTGGGTAATATCCAATGAGTCCCACATAAACACCCGTATGTATACAGTTGGTACATTAAAAAAAAAGCTCGAAGGGAAGGTCTAATATAAATATTTTTATGTTACATGCATATTGCTACATTTTCCAATGAATAGCGTTTATAATATCGAGAACAAGTATAGTATGCTTTTGAATAACCAATTTTGCAAGTATTCCAACTCCGATCAAAGTGACTTGGCCTCTGACCTACTTGGTTATAAATTGACATATTCTAAATTCGTCCCGTGCTATGGACGGTATTGTTTATTTATACCAGCTCCAGCCTGTGTCTTTGTGTGGTGTATGAAAGTTCTTAGAATTGATTTCTAGATGCACTAGGATTTAGGCATGCTTTTGGCGGGTTTAGCTTTGGTTTATCCCACATGGGGTATATAGTGAAGATATGATGGCTCCACAAACAAAAAAAACCCATGCACAGGATTTAGTTCTCCCAAAAGTTGACATTAACGAGGTTTATAATAATTTTTTTTTAATATATTTTTTTTAAATTCTAGAATAAGCACAAGATTAAAAAGAGATTAATTTTTATTATCATTTGTCTTAATATTTTTCGGTTCATTTTTCTTTACTTTTTCTGAATATAAAAACTGATACATTGTAAAGGGTAAGGCTATTTCTTGAATTCAATAATTAGGTCTAAAGCAAAAGAGGTCCTTTATTTTATTGGCACTGTCAAAAAATCTCCCTTTTCGGCCCATTTCCTTACTCTCAGGGGACGAATGTCGAATAATCCGAATGATAACACGTATTGCTTATTTTTTATTTTGTGTATATACACGTGTTTGTTTAATTGAATTGAAGATCATTAATGCCAAGTTTAATAGAAACTTTCATACCCTATTTTACCCCCTTAAAGAATTAATTTTCATAAGAAAGTGATACTGTAAACATTTTTCCCTAACCAAGTGTTCATATATCAATTTTTACATTGCTTACGTGAAAAATGACGAAGTTTCATACAAACTTTCATCCCATATTTTAACTCCTTAGGGGATGAATTTCCAAAAATCCCTTCTTAGTGCACACTTATGTCATTTAAGGAACATTTGTGCAAAATTTCATGCTTCTAGACCCGCGGTTTCAGCTATGTCAGTCATCCAGTTAGTTTTTTACTTTATATAATATAGAGATTGGATATAATAAAATGGATATAGTATCTTATCCTTAAGAGATAGACATATGCCATCCCGGACTTTTTTGTAGACCTTTTTTAGGTGTCCAATACTGTAGTACATTATTTTGATCTATCTCGTAGGGTTCAGCCGGCGTTTGCAATGTAAGCGCAAAAAAAATAATTAGTTTATTCACGACATCGCATTAGAAATTTCTAAAATTATTAGTGTTTCTCTACTATATTATGCATATATTATTATATAAACCTTCCTCTTGAATCACTCTATCTATTAAAAAAAATCGCATCAAAATCCGTTGCGTAGTTTTAAAGATCTAAGCATATATAGGGACAGAAGGACAGCGGGAAGCGACTTTGTTTTATACTATGTATTGATGAGGCATAAAACTTAACATGCATTTTAAATAAAACTGTCTTTTCGGATTTTTTCTCGGATTTATTTTGATTTTTGGTTCTCGACGATTCGAATGCTTTACAGCAATCATGGTCACGGGAGAGACTAAGGTGTTAGATGTCTCAAAGGTATTATATAGTTGTTACAGACAACCTACTCACAAAATAACAAAATGAATTCAAAAAACTTGAAAATTGGCAACAAAGTACCTTACAATATTTGTTAATTTTACTTTTATACTTGAATATTTAATATTATTTATATAATTTTAGCTGTTATTATAATTATTATTACAATTTTTAGAAAATTTATTCATTAATAATCTATATTTAGTGTTGCCATTATTATATTTATAACTATAAAGAAAAATGTAATCTTAAGAAAGTATTAACATGCATTGTTTTCACATTAGCAAAAACGTAACGGAGTTAAGTACATCTCTTTTCTCCCTAAAATGTTGAACTGTAGAATTTACTATATTCTTTAAGAAATAGTGTATTTTTGATATTTATGTAACATTTTGAAACAAACAACTTTATAAATACATTCTTAAAATGAGACTAAAAATAACCCCTTGGTTAGTACTAAAAGCTAATGGTACTCCAGCCATCTGCCTGTCAAGGGCCTCTTAAAGCACTTCCCAAAGAGCGACTTTAAATCATAGTCCATATTATGTTCATAAGTATATATAAATATGAGTGTTTTGTTGTAGGTCCAAAATTAATAATAATTTAGCCTCTTTTAACATATTATATTTTAAAATACATAGTTTCAATGATCTTATTTTACCGAACGATCTCATTGTTTTCTCCATTCTCTATGACATTGGCGAAGTGATCTGTGCTCAACTGGCACGCTTTGAAGCCATTAACAAGGAAATTGTATTGAATGAAATATGATAATATTTTCATTTTTATATTTGTGTAGTGTATAAACTATCTGGTATCCATAACACAAGCTTCGTAGCTTACCATGGAACTGGATGCTGCGTGTGTCAATGTCCCAAGTCCCAACATATATATATATATATATATATATATATATATATATATATATATATTACTTACTTATATATAATACTATTATAAATGTATGTCCGTGTGTTTGTTATTTCTATACGCTAAAACGGCTAAACAGATTCGGGTGAAATTTCTTCCACAGACAGATTACGACTTGAATTAACACATAGGCTACTATTAGCCATCTAATTTCTAATTGTTCATATAGATATTTACTTAGCTAAAATATCGCTCTATATAAAGCGATAGTTAGATATCCATATAACGAAGGTTTCTATATAGCGAAGATATCGATATCTATTTGAATGATGATTACTGCATTTGATAATACGACAAGCAAAGTCATTTTCTTATCGCTTAACGTTCATCGTTATCGACATAGCGTAAATATATGCATCCTTACTCAATATTTTGCGGAGATTATGTAAAACAGTATCTTGATACTGAGTAAAGTGTCTATAAAAGAAGATATAACTATGCTCATTAATATATTTTGCAGTATAACTTGATTAAAATTAATGAGTCGACGATATAACGATACAACTGAAAATATATACTAATATTATAAAGCTGAAGAGTTTGTTTGTTTGGTAGAACGCGCTAATCTCAGGAATTACTGATCCGATTTGAAAAATTCTTTTTGCATTAGATAGCCCGTTAACTGAGGAAGGCTATAGGCTATATATCATCCCGGAAAATGTACAGTTCCCGTGGGATAGATTTGTTTTTGTCTAGAGACGAACCCGAGGCAAAGCGAGGGTGAGTCGCTAGTTTATAATATTAGTATGGATGTAATATATAATATTATATATTTTACACCATTAGTTCTCAGAAAATAATCTCTTTTGCTAAAACCAGTACTTAAAGGTGAAGTTAACTAAACTAGTAAGCGAAAAGTTATGGAATAGAGTTTTACATCTAACGAGGGGCAAAAGTTCATAATTTAATATAACGATGCTTTTAAGTGCGCGTCAGACGAAGTAAAGCTTTATTTATGAACTTTAAAATATAGCTTTGACAGACAAGAAGTGAGATGCGTTCATGTAAACTTTCGAAAACTATGTCACTTGGTTTTAGTGATAAGAAAACTGTGTGTGTGTACTCAGCCCTTTTTGACGTTTCACTGCTGATGAAATATTTTCTCGCAGTAAAAAGTACCCTATATGTTGACCCGGATAACCAGCTATCATCATACCAAATTTCATCAAAATCTGTCCAATGGTTTTCTCGTGATGTGTTCCTAGACAGAGAAACAGACAGACAGACAAAATTTTAAAAACTATAGATTAGGCCTCTGTATCGATATAATGACTATTTCAATAAGATTTTCAAAAAATATTTAATGTACAGATTCGACTCAGTTAGAATTTTATTATATGTATAGATTAGCGACTTGCTCTGGCTTCGTTTTAATAGCCTAACAGCTTATATTATCTGTGTTCTAAATTTCATTAAAATCTGTTCAGCTGTTACGGCGTGAATAAGTAACAAGCATACAAACATACGTACATACAGGAACATATTTTAACATTTATGATAGTAATCAGATTAAGTTTCCTTACTTCACAGCA
The DNA here is from genome assembly GCA_905404265.1 of Fabriciana adippe. Lineage (NCBI taxonomy): Eukaryota > Metazoa > Arthropoda > Insecta > Lepidoptera > Nymphalidae > Fabriciana > Fabriciana adippe. The sequence goes on from FR990010.1 coordinate 3,718,237, forward strand.
TGTGACAAAAAATTTTTGAAGCTATACTTCTTTTGGGACGTTTGGAAAAATGTATGAGAGTAAAATTTTTACACCGACAGCCAAAAAGCGACATGATGAAGTTAGTTGATAACTGTTTGTTGCCATGGTAATCGTTGTTATTGTCTGACAAATGATATATAATATTATATTCTTTCCTAAAATGGTATTCTATAAATATATGACTGTATTATGCCTAATATGCCTTATTTAATTATATTTATTAATTTATCATTCCTTTTACAAACAGAGAGCTGTGACATACGGGATGTAATCTTTAGCTATTTTTGTTCTGTTACGCCAAAGAAGTATAACTTCTTACGTGCGTACACACGTTTTTTGGTTAAAATGAATATTTTATATGTATATTTTTTTCAAAAGTACTTCTTACAGTACAATAAACAAAATTTATTCTTACAACGTACTGTATTTCACTCAAAGACTTACCTAACGTCATGTCAACGAAGAAAAATATAATCTAATTGTTATGCGAAAATTGTGCAAAATTTTTTCATGTTTATACTCTTCATAATAAAATAAAATTAGATACGACAGGTGCGATACTTAAAAAAGCTTAGTGTCCTGGGTTTGATTCTCAGTTGGTAAAGGTCGGTAAAGACCAATAAGGTCTCGCAAATATTTAGTCTAGTTTAAATAACAAAATGCGTAAGAAAATGAAATTTCAGTATGAAAAATTGCTTGGAAAAGTACCTATAATTAAGTTATTACAAATACAATAAATAAAAAATTATATTTGTTTTTCTTCCTTCGTGCGAAAGCAAAATAAATTGACATGGTTGTTTACATAGATATAATTTGTTTTCATTGTCTTTTTTGGAATAAAAGTCTGTTTTTTGCTTCTTGACAGAGCGTGAGGTAGAATATTTTGTTTTTTAATTAGGTTGAAATCGTTTATTAATCATAAATAATAAATATGTTGGGATATTAACACACATCACCATCTAGTCCCATGGTAAGCTACGAGGCTTGTGTTATGGATACTAGATAGTTGATACACTACACATATATAACTTTAAATACATACATATTATAAATATAAACACCCATAACTGGAGTACAAACATTCATGTTCATGACACAAATGAATGCCCCCAGCGGGACTCGAACCCGCGATCGCTGGCACAGCAAGTAGGGTCACTACAAACTGAGCCAAACGTGCCGTCATTTAGTCAGTATTAAAATATTGAGTTTATGTACAATCTACTATTGCAAAGCGAATACTATATATATATATATATATATATATATATATATATATATATATATATATATATATACATATATACACGGTCGAATCCTCCTCCTTTTTGAAGAAATCGGTTGAAAAGTACATAAAGTTGCTCGTTTCGAAACTGGTAGATAATTTAGAGTACCATGGGACAAATTCAGAAAAAAAGATCCCCTTTGCAGCATCCTTCTTGCTGTTTTATTGCCTTGTTAAAAATAGTAAATAAATAAACCAACAAATATCATTTTACATAATTTATGTTACGAAAAGTATACATATTTCACTCGTATTCTTAGATGCCTGATAGTAGTGCGATATTCCAACTCATAATCTATCTGTGGACTAAATTTCATCCAAATCTAACCAGCCGTTTTGACGTAAAGGAGTAACAAAAAATACATACATACATACATACACATTCAAATTAACATAGTAGTAGTCTGATTTTACGAGGCAATTTAATTTCAATTAAGCCCGAACTTCTGTACAAATTACATTATCCATGAAAGCTAATTTGCTTTGACGAAAAGACTAATTTGTGTGACTCAGCCATAATTTAGGCACCTAATCATGTATTTTGTATACGTTAGGTATTTTATACAGGTCATATCCGATCTAGATTGTGTTAAATAAGAAGAAAAAATGTATTTTTTTTTCTAGCATTTATTTTGTGTCGCTGAGTTTTTATTTTGTTAGACACAGTGTTTATTTTGTCAAGTATAAAATACTGTATTCAGTATTTTTAATGAAATAACATTATTAGCTTATTGTGTTTTCCCTTACTTTAATCTATACAAATAAATAAAATTGAAGTGTCCGTTTGTAATGTCAAAACTAACAGCTTTTTACTAAATGCATATGGAATTATATACGGCATTTACAAGAAAAACATAATTTTTAAAATATTTGTCTGTGTGTCTGCCTGTCTGTTTGTTCCGGCTAATCTCCCAAACGTTTGGGCCGATTTTGACGGAATTTTTACTGGCAGGTAGTTGATGTTATAAGGAGTAACTTAGGCTACTTTTATTTCAGTAAAAGAATTAGGGTTCCGCTCAAAAAAATTAAAATGTATCTAAGGACGAAGCGAGGGTGAGTCACTAGTCTATACTTATATTACAAATAGGAAAGAATTTTTGTTCGTTTGTAACGAACAGGCTCCGCAACCACTGAACTGATTTAAATTAAATTTGTTAAGAAGATAGTTTGACACCCTGGGAAGGACATAAGATAGGTTTTTATCTCGGAAATTATCCCTTGAGGGAGTGATAATGAGAATGAAAGTTTGTATGGGGAAGCAACATAGGGACGACCCTAGCGAAGCGAGGGTGAGTTTCGGGCCTATGTATATTTATACTAGCGACTCACCCTCGCTTCGCTTCGAGTCACGAGGTAACACTTTTATTTCTGTAACAGTGCTAATTGAAACGCTGAAACTATATTTGGCTGCAACCGGGACTCGAACCCAGGACAACAGGCACAATTGCTAGTCAATAGACACGGTAGTTATAATACTTATATTAAATTATTAAAAATACATAAAAAAAAAACAATTGTCAAAGTAAAAATGGAAATAGAATATAAAAGGATCCTTTCAATAAATTATCAATAAATTGACGCTCTGAAATTTAATATTTGTGCCAATAATTTTGTAAATCATAAGATTCGTTTGAAGCGAAATATTATAACAGATTGGTTTTATCTATACATATAATAAAATTTTGAGTCGAATCTGTACATTAAATATTTTTTGGAAAATCTTATTGAAATAGTAGTTTTTATTATTACAGGTACTATTACAGAGACCGAATCTGTAGTTTTTAAAATTTTTGTCTGTTTTTCTGTCTGTCTGTTTGTGACTGCAGCACGAGAAAACTACTGGACAGATTTTGATGAAATTTGGTATGATGACAGATGGTTATCCGGGTAAACATATAGGATACTTTTTACTGCGAGAAAATATCTCATCTCTGAGAAATCTATACTAAACCTTAAAACGTAATTAGGGACGAACCCGAGCGGAACGAGGGTGAATCGTGTCGTCGTAGTATATAAGTAAGTAGTCGTAGTATAATAATTATATATGTTACATTTACTTTAGTATGTCGTGTGTCACGTAATATACTATGATGGGCATTGCCCATTATGTCGAAGATCACAGGTTCGAATCCCATACGTGACATGATACTAATTATTTCTGTTATAACTATAAAACATGAATACATTCAAGGGGAAGATAAGATACTGTAATACATATGCTATTAAAATACTAAGAGTATGATACGTGTATGTGTATTATCACTCGATGCAGTGAAAGGAAAAGACGACTAAAAAAGGAAAGAAAATAAATGAGCGAGACAAATTCTTCTATCATTATTAACTAACACTTTCGTTTGAAGAAGTCACAGCTTTGAGTATTATCACAAAACTCATTCCCCAAACCCAATGAAACACGAAAATTGTATATCAACGCTTCATGACATATTTTTCCTGGTTACTTACCAAGGGAGAAAGTGTGAAGTGAAGAAAGTGTATAAATAAAATATGCGAAATATTTTACCGTTTTCATGGATATTCTCTTTGATGTATTGCACATTCGAAAGGGAGATTTGATATGCTTGGAAAAGTAAACTTGAAGTCTTGCTTTAATAAATCCTCAATTTTATTGCCATCAATCATTCTTTCTACGGGTTGGTTGCAATGTAAATAAATAAATATAAATAAATAAATATGTTGAGACATTAACACAGCACCATCTAGTTCCATGGTAATCTACGAGACAGTTTGTAGTGACGCTGCTTGCTGTGCCAGCGGTCGAGGGTTCGAGTCCCGCTGGACATTTATTTGTGTGATAAGCATGAATGTTTGTACTTCAGTCATGGGTGTTTATATTTATAATAACTATTTAATGTGTATTTAAAGTTATATATGTGTAGTGTATCAACTATCTGGTATCCGTAACACAGGCCTCGTAGTTTACCATGGAACTAGATAACGCTGTGTTAATGTCCCAACATATAAAAAATGACGCAGGCGAGGCCGCGAGAAAACATTAGTGTATAATTAATATCCCTATATTAATCTTTACTATTTTTTCCAAAAAAAAAAGTTTCATCTCCAATAGTTTTTATGTTTTGAAGATTTTAATAAAGATGGTGACCGGAAATTGCGTCATATTCCTTTATTCAATTTCCGTTATATTTTTCCTCTCTCAATTGTGGATCATACGAAATGAACAAGGCTTTCGGTCATGTTTGAATAAATTGGTATTACGCTTTTCTTTTGAAATTAAGGAAACACCATTTTAATTATTTATTTAAAGACTCGCTCCGATCGGGTTCGTCCCGGCGCACATAGGGGTATTTCGCTGTTTTAGCCGGTCAAAATTATTTGTGTAGTTTTTTTCGCTAAAATGTAGGTAGGACTTACTAAGATGGACAGACAACTTGGTCAAAATTGTGCGCGAGCCGTAGATGCAAAAATCTTAAGACCGTTTCCTAGTGAAATTAGTAGATAATAAAATAATTAAAAAGCAGTACTAATAATTCTTCAAAAATTTTTATTTATAAACTAATTTGATGAAGAAGGATGCTAGAGTTCATCATTAGACTCTCTCATCTCTTCTGTTTCAGATTCTTCAGAATCTGAATCTTCTTCAAGAGGCAATATCATATCTACTCGTATTGTTTCTTTTGAAAAAGGATACATATTCCTCTTTAGCTTTGGCCTTTAACCACCTAGTGAACAGTGGATCCGAGGATAGTAGGAGGCGATTAAGTATATCTGTATTGCAATCTACTCTTGAAAATTTCCTCGCAAAGTTGTATCGATACATTCTAAAATGCTTGTTCCGAGCTTCAGCAGCCTCTTTCAGAAAGTAAGCCGATAAGCAATAGCACCGGGAATACTTTGAAGGGAGGTAATTGTGCGTCATTAGCTTGCAAAGATTTGACATAAGCCTTTTTGTATTTTTAGGTCGTTTCGGTGACTTCATGACTTCAGACAGTAAGCGTGACGTGTTTCTGTGGTCGGACGTTTCTAAGATAGTTTTAGCAGCATGTATTAGGACTTCTTGACTAACAGTTGACCGTAGTTCATTAATTTTATTCCTCTTGTGCCTGTCAGAGCCTCATCCTTCGAAATAATAGTTCCTGCTTAAAAATAATAGTTACTACATTTTAACTAATGCCAATACTAATATGTCAGTTTTATCGAAAAAGGCAAAAAGTGGCACCTAACTTTGGAGACACCTATTTACTGAAAGTGTTATTCATACGATATAACAATAATCGTTACTCGGAAGCACTCGGAAGTAAAATAAAAATTACTTTAAATTATACAAATTGCATAAAAACTGCTTACAAAAGAGAGACTATTTTGATTTATGTATGAGCCTTCTAAATATATCTAAATATTAGTGAATCGTAATAAATGTTAACTGTTCTTACCTATATTATGATAATCCATAGTAATTTTGGTAAACGAAATCGTAGAAAAAAAACACTATGGCACAAAACAGCGTGGTTTTTAAAAATGTAGCCAACATCAAGACGTAAGCGTACGCGACAACGGTAAAGTTTCGACTTAACCTGACTGGCTAGAAGCAGTGCACGAATCTGCAAATGGTCGTCTATTATTTATTGACTACCTGGCTTGCTAATAAGTATTCATTTTTGTCTTTATTCTTGAATTTGTTTTTTTAATTTCACCCGGCTAGAAATGCAAAATACCCCTATGTGCGGCGTTTAAACGGTTAGTATAGATTTCTCAGAGATATTTTCGTGTAGTAAAAAGTATCCTGTATGTTGACCCGGATAACAAGAAACATTTTTTGGAAAATCTTATTGAAACAGTCATTATTATCGATGCAGAGGGCGAATCTATCGTTTTTACAATTTTTGTCTGTCTGTCTGTCTGTCTGGGAACGCATCTCGAGAAAACTACTGGACAGATTTTGATGAAATTTGGTATGATATCTTTACTGGTTATCCGGGTCAACATTTAGTACTACTACAAGGGACGAACCCGAGCGGGGCAAGGGTGAGTCGCTAGTTAAAGCTGAAGTTACTTGTGATTTTAAATATATACTTAAAAAACATAATCCTTACTGTTTTATATTAATTTCCTTGTTGGGACCTGGAGGTTCTAAATTCAAATCCCGGGTCAGATTAAGTATAGTTATTGAGTTTTTTTTATAAAGAAACTCTCAGTAGCAGCTTGGAGTTTAGAAAAATATACAAACACCTTTACATCTTGTATCATCTGTACTTAATATTATAAAGCTGAAGAGATTGTTTGTTTGTTTAGTTGAACGCGTTAATCTCAGGAACTACTAATTCGATTTCAAAAATTCTTTATGCATTACATAACCCGTTAACTGAGGAAGGCTATAGGCTATATATCATCCCGGAAAAAATGTACGATTCCTGTAGGATAGATTTGTTTTTGTCTAGGGACAAACGGGTGAGTCGCTAGTAATACATAAAATGTCAGTATTGTCTGTTTTTTGGTATTTTGACAAAATTATAGATATAGCATTTATATCGGTGCTAGCGTGCAATTACTTTGACATGTGAGTTGTGACGTACTATCTAGTACTAGCAGCGACAAAACCACCAGTTGTTTATACAATTATGCAGAACAAACGTTTGTTCTGCCGTCCGACACAATGGTATGGTTATATGAGTATGTATAGGTTGCCTATATTTGGACCGTACCTATTATATAGGCTATTTAAATTTACTAGTGATCGCCGCGTGACTGAAAATCTACCATAATTCATTAAGTTTGTTCAATATTGGGGTTCGTTTTTCAATGTTATACAGATAACCTATAAAATATAAAAGAATTTTCAAACGGGCACATAGATTCAGAGATTTGCACGTATAGACAGATAAACTTTTCACCTATATATTATGTATGTAAGTACTTGTATAATATTGATGAAGATTATCTAACATTATAATACATCTTTTAGCAGGCGAGCGGATTCGCGGGTGAAAGAACGTCAATTAATTTTGGCTTTCTGCAGTCCTTCTCTATATAAACTAACTATGCCATAGCTCATACTCCTCCGTACATGCAATACCAATACTTAAAAATGGGTTTTAAGTTTTCTCTTCAAATATTAATATGTAGATAAATGTATGTTAACTAGCCCTTTTTAACGTCCCACTGCTGGGCACGGACCTCCCATAAATACCGAGGGGGGGGGGGGGGGGGGGGCGGGGGCTGGGGGAGTTGACGAAGTAGTTACTTTTCTCTCGATTTTCTTTCTTTTAAAAATCCCTAAAAAGAATCTATTGATAAGCAGGGGAGAAAAATGTACTGAAGTGAACTCTTTGCTTGTTTATATATGCCATATAGACTATATATTTGTTCCCGATGTTTCCTAGAGATTAAACTTTTTGACGTTTTAAAAGTAAAACTCGTAGTTGTGGGTAGACCCCCAAAAATTATATCTATATATATAAAAATGAGTCCCTATTTCCCTTGGTCACGCCATCACACGTGAACGGCTGGACCGTTTTCACTTATTCTTTTTTTGTGGTATTTGTTAAAGTCAGGAGAAGATTTTTACATTAAAAAAAATTAAGAAAATTGCGTAGAAATTTAGAAAATGGGGATGAAAGTTTGTATTGGGATGCGAGCTAGTAAGCTAGTAAATAATATTTTGAAAAAAGTGAGAGGTGACTCTGAGTATCTACCTTACAATTAATAAAAAAAATTTTGATTGCTACAGTTTTACTATCGGAATTACGTACATTATAATAATAGCTTAAATCCAGTATACCCCAAGTTTTTGAATTTAAATATACTTTTTTAGGCTGTTTGTAAAACATGATTCTGTAATTTTCCATATTTCGACATATAAAAATAGCCCTATCATGTTTGATTTATCAAAACCATCCGAGGACTAGTGCTTGTGTACAATAATAACAGCGACAGTTTGACATAGTCTTGCTCGTGAAATAATATCAGATAAAACGTTAGTAGTGTTTATAGTTTAGGTATTAAATTCTACATCTACATATATACATATAAATAGGCAAAGATAACAGTTTTGTACCTTTTTCTCCTCTATTTGCTTACCGATTTTCTTTTTTTTTTTGTTGAGTAGCTTTTTATGGGCTTTAGAGTTATCGATAAAAAATATTCTCATTATATAAAAAAAAATATCCCAAAAGTCGGCATTAGCTACTAAACGTTTTTTTTGCACCATATTTATATTGTGCAGTAAATTATGGCCATATTTTGACCACTTTTGTATGTTTGTATGCTAAAGATGTGCAAGGATACAATTATAACGGGTTCAGTAAAACTTGAAAGATCAGATTTTTTGAAGTTCAGTAATTTATTTGGATTTTTTCTGCAAGAATATATATAATTATCTACAGAATGTATTAATTTTATCAAAACCAACTTATAAATAAAGAAATTAAAAAAAATACATCAAAATGAAAATTTTGCTAAAATGTAGTGATAAATGTGTAATAAACACCGTTCGTAATGTCTGTACAGTTGAAAATTTCAACGGCATGTTGTTTTGACATGGGTGCAAAATGGGGAGGGAGGCAAATTACCTAATAATCAAGATCAAATTATAAATTGTTCACATTTTACTAAGAAAATATATTTGCAGGATATTATGATTTTAGCTTTTAAAATTACTGTTTATCTATCTCTATATTTTTCACCAGTACTGATAAAAAGTTATAGTTTTATGTAACTAAACAAAATCGTGCCTTTTTTTATCAATTTTAATTAACCCCTGACGCCAAAACGACGGGGTGTTATAATAAGTTTGACGTGCCTGTGTGTGAGTGTGTGTCTGTCTGTGGGATCGAAGTTCCCGAACGGATGAACCGATTTTAATTTTATTTTTTATGTTTGATGAAAATCGGTCCAAGATGACCGCCACCACAAAATGGCGAATTATATTTTTTTTTTCACAACTCCCTCAATATGGGTATCAAATGAAAGGGCTTGACTAGTAGAATAATGTACACTATATTGGAAGGGAATGAGGTATATTACTAACGAAATGTCGGTTTTTTTTAAATTTTTAATTCAATTTTGTTCTTTTATGTATATTGGGACTGATCAAAATAGTTCAAATGATCTCACACTAGAAATTGAAGAATTCAGTATGCACCTTCTGACACCATCATGAGGTGAGCTTGACAATATCCACTTATAAAATTGTTATCTAGTATTAACGGGTTTTAAATCGATACGACCATTAAAATTTAAAATTAATTTTCAAGGTATGATTATATAATTACAGGTGAAGCTTATAAGAGCGTTTTACGTAAAACTTCTGAGACACCAAAAATCTTTGTTTCTCGTAGCCATAATTTTTGGTAAAGCATTCGAAACTTTATGAAGCAAAAATCAAAATAAATCCGAGAAAAATCCAAAAAGATAGTTATATTTGAAAAGTCGAATGTTCGCGTAAATCTAAGAAAGTATTATTATGTAATCACTAGCGACGTCCCGACGTCACGTCCCTAGTTACGTTTTAAAGTTTAGTATAGATTTCTCAGAGGTGAGATATTTTGCCGCAGTAAAAAATATCCTATATGTTGACTCGGATGACCAGCTATCATCATACCAAATTTCATCAAAATCTGTCCAGTGGTTTTCTCGTGATGCGGCCACAGGCAAACAGACAGACAAAATTCTAAAAACTATAGATTTAGCCTCTGTTTCGATAATAATAACTATTTCAATAAGATTTTCCAAAAAATATTTAATGTACAGATTCGACTCAGTCAGAATTTTATTATATTATGTATAGGTTAATCGTGTTAAAAAAATCATACAGCAATAGACCTTTTACATCACAATCCATATAATGTTGGTTTTGGCATAAATCAAATCGGTTTAAGCCTAAGGGATTGCTAATGGACGACCGATCTGGACAGAAGCAAATGGAATGCGGCCGCAGGCTTCTCCCATAATTACTAAATACCGAGCTGACATTGATGATGAACTGGTATACTAGTTATGTCTCATGGTAGGAACCTGTGGTATTTCAAGGGTTATTTTATCTTCTCTAACAGTGATGGTCAGGTTTTTGATCTAAGATTTTGGTCTGGCTTCCAGATGAAGAAGGATGAATAAGTACTAAGTAATAGAATGACAGAAAACGTTCAAAAAGCTTCTATAAAATTTGGAAAAGCATAAAAGAAAGTTTGCTATTAAACAATGCTTGATTTTATTTTTATTGTTTGATAATAATCTTAGTTATGACTTTAATCCAACATATTATATACAAGAACAATAAAAATGTTAATAAAAGCAGTACACCTGTTCCTGAGAATTGAGCGCTCAAACAGACACTCAAAATAAAATAGATATTAAAACTTTGCCCATGATTTTGTTCGCATAGATTTTTATACAATATTTTATAATTTCCCTCTGGGAATCGTAACATAATTTTGGAGAGCCTAATAACCTTCCTTAATATAATATCTATATCTGTAAATATTAACTAAGCCGAATCTGTATATTAAATGTTTTTTGGAAAATCTTTTTGAAATAGACATTATTATCGATACAGAAGCCGAATCTATAGTTTTTAGAATTTTTGTCAGTCCGCATGACATGTGACCGCATCACAAAAAAACCACTGGAGGAATTTTGATGAAATTTGGTATGATGATAGATTATCCGGGTCAACATATAGGATACTTTTTATTGCTTGAAAATATCTCATCTATGAGCAAACCTTAAAACGTAACTAGGGACAAACCCGAGCGGAGCGAGGGTGAGTTACTTGTGCATGTATAAAAATCGATGTGTATAACAATGTTCCCTAAGGACTTTAAAATGGCTGGAGTAATTCTGATGAAATTTTCAGGCAATCTTTTGATTAGCCCAGCGGAGAATTCTGTGAAGTTAGGTATTAATCGGAAGATTGAAAGTAAGCAAAGTCGTGGGTACTGCTGCTACTGCTAGTAGTCTATAAAAGGCGACAAATTCTTCAATTGCTTTAGAGGCTTGAAAATATCAATTTTTAAAAATAATTTTCTAGATATACAAAGGTCCATTTTGTACAAAATTTCGTAGTTCAACCTAGCTTAAACAAGATTTCATTCTACAATAGTTGAATAACAGATATATTGAAAACTGGTACTGGGTACGCTTTACCGGTTAGCATGGACTATATAGATTATATAATACTAGCAGAACCCGTGGCTTCGGTCGCACAAAACTACAAAAAAACCCTAAAAAAGTAGGTTTCATACAAACTTTCATCCCCTATTTTACCCCCTTATGGGATGAACTTTGAAAAATGCTTAAACATGTACTTATTTATTTGTATTAAAGAGTATTAATACCAAGTTTCAAGTAATTCTGTATTATAATGTGTATTCCCGTGGGAATGAGATAATCTCCCGTAAAAAGTAGCCTGTTTCATTCTCCAGCCATCAAACTATCTCCACATAACATCACACCAAACCGTCACTCTGTTCCGACGTGAAAGAAGAACAAACAAACAAACACACTTTCACATCTTATTATATAAAAGGCAAAGGTGATTGACTGATGTATCAACGCAGAGGCCAAACCCTTACGGCTAGCAAATTGAAATTTCGCACACGTATTCCTCATATAACGAAGGCATCCACTAAGGAAGGATTTTTGAAAATTCAACCCCCAATGGGGTGAAATAGGGGATAAAAGTTTATATGAAACTTTTTATTCCTTGGACATAATTGCATGAAATTTCGTATGAATTGAGTACGGCAAAAATAATGAGTTACGTATTTCAGCGTTTTCTAAAATTCAACCCCTAAGAGGGTGAAATGGGGGATAAAAGTTTGTATAAAACTTTTTATTTCTTGGACATATTTACATGAAATATCCTATGAATTGAGTACGATAAAAATAATGAGTTATGTATTTCAGCGTTTTCCAAAATTCAACCGCTAAGAGGGTAAAATAGGGGATGAAAGTTTTAAGTAAACGCATAGGCTAAACCCTTAGGGCTAGAAACTTAAAATTTCGCACACGTATTCCTCTTATAACGCAGGCATCCACTAAGAAAGGATTTTTAGAAATTCCACTCCTAAAAGGGTAAAATAAGGGATGAACGGTTGTATGGAAATCCGTCATTTTCGAAGTTAGAAACGTGAAATTTCATATACAAACTTCTGATTAGAAATAAATAAATATGTATTTCAGAGTTTTTGAAAATCTATCCCCTAAGAGGGTGAAATAGGGCTTGAAAGTTTATATGGGAGGTCCGTCATTTTTGAAGTAAGAAGCATGAAATTTCTTATACAAGCTTCTGGTTAGAAATAAATAAGTGCGTATTTCAGAGCTGTTGAAAATCTATCCCCTAAGAGGGTGAAATAGGGGATGAAATTTTATATGAGGAGTCCGTCATTTTTGAAGTAAGAAGAATGAAATTTAATATTAAAGCTTCTCAATAAAAATAAATACATATGTATTTCATCGTTTTTGGAAATTCAACCCCAAACGTGAGAAATAGAGTGAAAACATTAGTATAAAAATGAAAAAAAAAAATTAAAATTCTATCTCTTAGACGAAGAAAGGGGTGAGAATTTATTTATGTTTGTTTCGAAGGGTTAGCATGTTTGTATGGACATATTCCCAAAACAACTTGATGTACGTACTTCTTAATACAAACAACTTAAAAAAACTGATTTTAAAACACTAATAAAAATAATAAATTTAATTAAAAAAATACGACTGCGTAAAAAGCGAACTAAAAGGTGAGAACAGGTTGACAAAGGATCTTTAAAAATATTGTAGATTTTAGCCTGTTTATATGTTAGTCGAGTTACATGATTCTTAAGTCGTAAACATTACATGCGAGTTCTATGATTGTAGTCTCTTCCTCCAACTTTAAAAAAATAAAGTAGGAAATGTGCAAAAAATAGAATAGTGGAGCGTGCTAAATACTTTAAACATAAATGAATTTACAGAATATACGTAAAATGTCTTTTCAGATACTGGATATTTTGAGTTACGATCATTTAAGTTTTTGTTTTCTATAAAATCTTCAAAAAATAGTATGAACCGCGAACTTATATTTGCAATTAATAAAGTATGTATTGCGCAAACAAATATATATATACTAGCGACTCACGCTCGCTTCGCTCGCGTTCGTCCCTACGTACGCTTTCACGGTGAGCTATTTTTTTTTTTTTTTAATAATAATCCTGTATTTCTCAAAAAAGTTTACACTTGCGAATTAACAACATTTTATACATAAATAGTAGCTTTCTACTCCTAAGATATTTCTCATTTAAATTATATAGCGATTTACCCTCGCTTTGCTCGGGCGCGTACGCCGTACGCGGCTTTTGTTCACAGTTTCATGGGTTTTAATTTTTTCTCGCGGAACTCTGATTCTTTTTCTAAAATAAAAGTAGCCTAAGTTACTCCTTATAGCATCAGTTTTCTGCCAGTGAAAGTCCCGTCAAATTCGGTCCAGCCGTTTCGGAGATTAGCCGGAACAAACAGACAGACAGACAAAAATTGTAAAAAATATTGTTTTGGTATATGTACCGTGCATACATCCATATGCATTTAGTAAAAAGCGGTTATTTTAATATTACAAACAGATACTCCAATTTTATTTATCTGTATAGATATTTATGTGTAAATGTGTAAGTAACAACAACACAATATTCGGCGGTACGGAGCCCTCGATGCGCGAGTCACAATCATACATTTGCAAATCATTACAGCCATCAAATTATTGCTAATAGCAAAAAGCCAAAGAGGTTTTTTGTAGTACATATTTGCTTGAAATTTCGTATGAAATTAGTACGGCAAAAATAATAAGCACTAAGCAAGGATTTTTCAAAATTCAACCCCCAAGGGTGTGAAATAGGGGATAAAAGTTTGTATGAAACTTTCTATTCCTTGGACATATTTGCATGAAATTTCGTATTTTTCGTAGTTTGATCGCGAGCGAAGCCGCAGGTTCTGCTAGTTTATAATATTAAGTATGGATTATTAAAAGGACATTAAATCGTTATGTCATAGAAACATATAATTCCCATATATTATTTAGAATTCTATTTTCTATTATCTATTCTATCATTGTCAGAGTTACACGATTAAGCCAATTAAGTTAACTAATTATACTTTATATCAACATAATAAAGTTTAAAGTATACTTAGTTAAATATATACGAATTAGCGATTCTATTAATCTCAGTAGATTTACGTGGATTACATCACCTAAGCCCTTTATAAAGCACCTTTGAATTTATTTTAAGCTGGTGTGTAGGTAACTCGACTTAGATAGGTTATTTATTTGCACCAAAATTTAACATTTAAAATGATAATTTCGGGAATTGTTTGTTGATAGGATTTGTATAAGAAACTAGCATTTGCTTGTGGATCTGTCTGTGTAGTTTAGAAGTAATTTATACAAAAATTACAACTCTACTCTTAAGAGGATGAATTTTCAAAAATTCTTTCTTAGCGGATACCTTCATGGTTAAAGACTTATAATAAACTAGTGACTCACCCTCGCTCCGCTCGGGTTCGTCCCTAGTTATGTTTTAACGTTTAGTATAGATTTCTCAGATATGAGATATTTTCTTGCATTAAAAATTATCTTATATGTTGACCCGGATAACGAGCTGTCATCATACAAAATTTAATCAAAATCTGTCGAGTGGTTTTCTTGTGATGCGGTCACAGACAGACAGACAAACAAAAATTCTAAAAACTATAGATTCGACCTCTGTATCGATAATAATGACTATTACAATAAGATTTTCCAAAAAATATTTAATGTTGAGATTTGACTCAGAATTTTATATGTATAGATATAGGCAGCGTCACTGGTGGTCAAATTCAAGTCACGCATACGCACATGCACACACACACACACATACACACACAAATACACATACACGCGCGCGGACGCACATACACACTTACATAATTTTGCATTTTTGTATATATAGCGTGATTATAAATGCAAATGACGGGATGTTTTGATTTTAGTTTGTTGGATGCTAATTTGTTATCTAATTTGCTCGTAGTTAATTACATAGAATATTAATTTATAATTTTGTATTCACTATTATTATTCAATAATTAAATTAACTATTTTTTGGAAAATCTTATTGTAATAGTCATTATTATCGATACAGAGACCGAATCTACAGTTTTTAGAATTTTTGTTTGCCTGTCTGTCTGTGAATGCATCACGGAAAAATCACTGGAGGGATTTTGATGAAATTTGGTATGATGACAGCTGGTTATCCGGGTCAACATATAGGATACTTTTTACTGCGGGAAAATATCTAATCTCTGAGAAATCTTTACTAACCCTTAAAACGTACCAAGGGACAAACACGAACGAAGCTAGGGTGAGTCGTTAGTAATATTTTAAATAGAAAAAGCACTTTTAAACTCACCAGAGCTATAGTATAGTTAGTGTATCAGTATCACACTTATAATCTTTCGCAACTATAATAGTGGTGTGATTAATCCAGGTACAAAAATCTGCAACTCTTCAAAAAGCTTTTACATACTTTGAAATAAAAGTTTTCGATATCCAATATATAAGATAGCTTGAAAGGTTAAATAAATGTTTGACAAAAAAGATAACACTCATAGTTTACACTAAGCTCGAATAAAGCGCTGCACACATGACTCGCTCGACTGGAAGATGGATGGCATACTTTGTTCTAATAAAACCTTTTTTATTTGAAGTTATATCGTTCTTCGTAATAGATCCTTGTCGAAAGCTAGCTTGTCCATGTACAGGGTAAACGAGGTCAGTTACACATACATACATATATCTATAGCAGATGTGATAGACTTGGGGTTTTCACGCGGTGCTACTCACATTTTTGTTAGCTTTTAATTAAGTATTATTTATTACGAGACAGTGTCAGCTCACTGGTTATGCGCTCGCTTCGGAAAACGAGTGAAGCGGGTTCAGATTCCAGGATTGTCACCTCTGATATTTTCATGTGGAAATATTTCCAACATAATTAAGCACCACTTGGCTTAAGGTGAAGGAAAACATCGTGGAGAAACCATCATGTTTAAGAGGACCTAGCAGGTTTTCGAAAGACATGTGATGTCCGCCAACCCGCACTTGGCCAGCGTGGTGGACTGTAGCCTGTTCTTCCATGTATTGAAAAAAGGCCCCTGCCTAGCAGTGGGATGTTAGAAAAGGCTGAATAAATACAATTGTGATATTCGAGGTGAGCTGGCTTATACAATATATACATCTATATACTATTATAATCTGAATAGATTACTTTTAGTTTATTTAACTAGCGAGTCACCCTCGCTTCGCTCGGGTTCGTCCCTAGATACGTTATAAAGATTAGTATGAAATACATATCTTTGTATTTCTTGGCTTTTCTGTACTATAATATGCATGTATTATACACATAAACCTTTCTCTTGAATCACTGTATCTATTAAAAAAACCGCATCAAAATTCGTTGCGTAGTTTTTAAGAACAGATAGACAGCGGGAAGCGACTTTGTTTTATATTATGTAGTGATTGGATTGTGCGGGACGCCGAAATTTCTAAAAGTCTCACCCTCCTTTCGAAAAAATCGTTTTAGATTTGTTAGCCTAGTAGTTATAAGTTATCTAATATCTTGCAACTAGTGTTCTATATCTATACATATAATAAAATTGTAACTGATCGCTGTTTGTACATGGAAAATATTTAAGAAAAACTATTATAGGGGATCTCTATTAACGCAATAGAACCCAAAACAATGATTGTTAGCTTTTTTGTCTGTTGATCTGCTTGTCGGTTTGTCTTTGCGTTTGTGCGCGCTAATCTTAGAAACGGCTTAACCGATTTGGGTGCGGTTTTCACTAATGTGTTGTGGTAAGCTTCACTTAAGATTTAGTATTTGTTTTATTTCAATCGGTTCCTAAATAAAAAAGTTATGTCAATTTAAAGAATCATCTATAAAAATCTATAAATCATAATGTATAAAATTAGATTTCATTTTTACAACAGATTTTCGAAATAGGTATATTCTATTATGAGGTTTTACGAAAATTTCATTTTTCTCTAATAAGTAAAATTGGACGTTCAATAGGTATACATAATATAAATGTACTACAGACAAAATACATACATTTATTGCATTTGTATAAATAAAAACAAACAAAAATATCTAAATAAATTGTTTGTTTTATTTAAACGACACGCTTGGCTCAGTTTGTAGTAACCCTACTTGCTGTGCCAGAGGTCGCGGGTTCGAGTCCCACTGGGGGCATTCATTTGTGTGATGAGCACGAATGTTTGTACTATTTAAAGTTATATATACTTAGTGTATCAACTATCTGGTATCCATAACATAAGCCTTACCAAGCCCAACGTAGCTTACCATGGAACTAGATGGCGTTGTGTGTTAATGTCCCAACATATTTATTGATTACTTATTAAATTATGCATAAATGAAATATTGTATATAATCCTGTATGCAGAAAATGTCACTACGGAAATTATAGTGCACTAAAATATCGTGCACAGCTGCAGTACTTAATAAAATCGTTTCACTTTAATATTCTTCTTCTTAATGACAATTTTATACTATACTTACACTAGTTGATTAATCTATATATTATATAAAACAAAGTCGTGTTAGTTACACCTCTTATAACTCAAGAACGGCTGGACCGATTTTTATGATATTTGATTTTTTGGATTTCTCTTAGTCTGGAATAGAATAATAAGTTTTAAAACATCAGAAGAATTAAAAAAAACATATATTAAAATTTATATGGCTAACGCTGGCTAATAACTATTTTAAATATCTATCTAAAACGTACCTAGCGACGAACCCGAGCGAAGCAAAAGTGAGCCGCTAGTAACGTAATAGAGTTAGAAATACATTAAGGATCGACATCTTGACATATTTTGCAAGCGAAGCCATGGTTAGGCGCTAGTGTAAAAATACTAACTCATTTCATATTTGTAAGTATAGTCCGATGTTACATGGTTTGTAGGAGGCCTGCCCACGTTTCACAATTTGGTCAAAGTTGCTGAAGCCCACTGGATGCGGATGGCACAAGACCGGTTATCAGGGAAATTTTTAGGGGAGGCCTATGTCCAGCAGTGGACGTATTTGGGCTGTCACGACGTTTCCATGGTCTTTAGCAGTGAAATTAAAGTGTCATATACGAGTATCTTCATTTTTATCCACATGAAAAATCACCCATTCCCATGAATTCCGTATCTTCTATAAGAAATAGAACTCTATCTATACATATAATAAAACTGTAGAGCTCGAATGTCTGTACATAGAAAAAAAATGCTAAAAACCGAGTCAGGAGGATGTAAGAAGAGAAGTAGAAAAAATCCAGTTTTTTTTTTTTAATTTTTTGTTTCTCTGTCTGTTTGTCTGTTTGTACGGGCTAATCTCCAAAACTGTAGGACCGATTAAAATGAAATTTTGCATGGTGGTACCTTATATCCCCGGTCAACATTTTAGATACTTTTCATCCTAGAAAATTGAAGAGTTCCCGTGGGATAGTTAAAAAACTATAGTAACTTATATAGCTTAGTACACAAAAACTACTGATTGGATTTTAATAAAACTTTACAGTAATATAGTTCATACATTAGAATAACAAATAACAGGCTACTTTTTATCCCGGAAATATGTGCGATTTCCGTGGGATAGATTTGTTTTGTTTTTCTAGAGGCGAGCCCGAGCGAAGCGAGGGTGAGCCGCTAGTATGAAATAATGAACGTATACCAACAAATGGGTCACGGATATATGGAGAATTGAAAAGTGACAAGGTTACCACATAATGTGTACATTGTGCGTTTGACATCCAATTTATGAATACTTTCTTGACTTTTGTGTTAGCAAATCTATGGCTTCATGATAGATAAATGTAAAGAAAACAATATTATTATAGTTATATCAGACTTCCAAAAAGAAGGAGGAGGAGAAACCCATAATTTCTGGGGACTCCAAAAAGTTACAAGTATAAAGAAAAAAAGTATATAATGTTTTGCTTTGTGCTTTATTATTAGTGTATTTTGGAAGATGTTTTTTTTTAATAATTCCGTTACGAAACAACTTTAACTTTAAGAACTGAATATATTAGAACAGTCTAAAATTTTTATTTTTACTTTCTATAACAAAAACAAGAGAACGATTTATTTTTTAAATTACATTAAATAAGGCTGAAATATGATTTAATAACTTATGTATTCAGCTCTGTTTAACGTCCCTCTGCTAGGCACGGGCCTCCCTTTAATACAAGGGGGATCAGGCCATAGTCCACCACGCTGGCGAAGTGCGGGTTGGCGGACTTCACATATCTTTTGAAAACTGGCTTGGTTCTCTCAGACATGCAGGTTTGCTCACGATGTTTTCCGTCACCGTTAAAACAAGTAATAATCATGTTGGAAATGATTCGCACATGAATACATCAGAGGTGCGAGGCCCGGGATTTGAACCCTCTCCACTCGGCTTCCCTATGTATTGAACTGTTTTGTCTTTACTATTTATATGTATATAGAAGACTAGCGACTTACTCTCGCTTCGCTTAGATGCGTTTCTAGGTACGTTTTAATTTTTTTGAGCGAAACCCTTTCTTTTTCTAAAATAAAAGTAGTCTATGTTACTCCTTATAATATCAGCTATCTGCCAGTGAAAGTCCCGTTAAAATGGTCCAGCCGTTTCGGAGATTAGCCGGAACAAACAGACAGACAGACAGACAAAAAATTTGAAATTTGTGTTTTTCTTATAAGTACCGTATATAATTCCATATGCATTTAGTATAAAGCTGCTATTTGGACATTACAAACAGACACTTCAATTTTATTTATCTGTATAGATTCAAAGTGTGGATACATTAGGATCAAAAGTAATTTAGGTCTTTCAGTATATAACTATGTATATATTATGAATGCATGTGTAAAAAAGGTTTATTTATCGAAAAACTTCAATTATTATAAAAGCTTCTTTAGAAAAATCTCAATCCCTTAGATTTCAAAAAGAGAAAGTATTATATAGACTCTTATTTACATTATAAGTCAAGTATTGAAATATTGACCTTAAAACTTCACCAGAAGCTCGGTTATATTCTAAAATAAAATAAGCTTAAAAAAGTTTTCTATTTTCAGTGGGAAATGTATAAAATCCACTTTTTTTATCCGCTTTTAATCGAGCAGATGCTTTTGCTTACACTAGCCTACGCATGAAGAGTGCTAACATAATATGTCGAACCATTTCCGTTATCGTAACTCTAGTGGTTCGATGGGACTCCGAATGGACTGGAGAGTGTGGCGAGACTGGCATCTGAGTTGCATATGAGTTGCATATGAGTTGCATATGAGTTGAATGCAAACAAAGTAGCATTGTACCAGCGTATTCGACTATGGCCTGGCCCACTAGCATTGATGAGAGATCCATGCCTAAAAGCCCTTATTCGAAGGGTTGAATAGTTATTATCTATACTCTATAAGTACAGATAAATAAAATTGGAGTGTCTGTTTGTAATATAAAAATAACCACTTTTTATTCAATGCATATGGATGTATACACGGTACATATACTAAAACAACATTTTTTACAATTTTTGTCTGTCTGTCTGTCTGTTTGTTCCGGCTAATCTCTGAAATGGCTGGACCGATTTTGACGGGACTTTCACTGGCAGATGGCTGATGTAATAAGAAATAACTTAGGCTACTTTTATTTTAGAAAAAATAATAGGGTCCCACGAAAAAATTAAAACCAAATTTATTTATTTATTTTATTTTGGGAAGCAACCTAGGGACGAACCCGAGCGAAGCCAGGGTGAGTCGCTAGTCTATATATAAATAAACAAAGACAAAACAGTTCAGCATCGCTGTTTGTCAAACGATTTATTTAGTAGTTGACGAGCTTTAGTGTGATCATTAAAAAAATTGGTCAAGCGCGAGTCGAATTCGCACACGAAGGGTTCCGTATCATTGTACATGTACTTTTTATTAATGACTTTTACTCTATATGTGTAGTATATTAATTTACGAATCGATGATCGATTTACGAACGTTAAAAAAATGTTTCTTGTATTTTTATTTTTTATTTTTTTATTTGTTATTATAGTGGCAATAGAAACACATATTCTGTGAAAATTTAAATTCTCTACCTATTACGGTTCATGAGTACAGCCCTCTGACAGACGGACGGACGGAAAGCGGAAGCTTAGTGAAAGGGTTCCCTATCCTTCGAACCCTAAAAAGTTGGAAACAGTCAGTTATTTTGTATATATGGATAGAGATAAAACAGTTCAGTGCCATTTTTAATACATTTAGTAAGATTTAATAATTATGAATGGTACACGGGTTTTACTACTTATGCATACTAACGATCCATCATTAAAAAGCTAAAAGTATATGATTCTAAAACTTTTTACAATACAACAATACCCCGTGGGAACAACTACATGTAACAAGGACGCGTCTGAAAATAGCCTAAGAAACTCTCTCGTCCATAAACTATTTATATGAAGACATTTTCCGCTTTCCTTTTGCTTGGAAACAAAGTTCTAACTTATTATGTATTTTAAATCAATACTTCCCATAAATCCATACTAATATTATAAATGTGAAGGTTTGTGAGGATGGATGAATATTTGTTACGTAATCACGCCAGAACGGCTGATCGTATCTGGATGAAATTTGGCACAGAGATAGATTATAGTCTGGAATAACATATAGGTTACTTTTTATCAAGGAAAAATGTACGGTTTCTGTGTGATATTCATACTAACCGTAAAAACGTACTTTGGAACGAACCCGAGAGAACCCAGGGTGAGTAACTAGTATTTTTTAAATGTGAAAGTAATTCTGGCTGTGACTTTTTCATGTTTAAGCCGCTGATCAGATTTCGATAAAATTTGGCAATTTGGTTTTCCTTTATATTTTTTTTTTATTTAATAATTTATTTCAGGCAATATTAACAAAAAGATCTTAAATATGTAAACAGAGGCCCATAACATATATATATATATATATATATATATATATATATATGTATATATATATATATATATACTAGCATTTCCCGCGGCTCCGCCCGCGTTCAGATGATCAAAAACCAAATTCTTAGGTTTTACACATTAGTATACTCTTACATATACCACTTTCATTGCGCACCGTATGATTGGTAAATAATGGCAGAGATTGACAATGCCACAAAGGTTCCTCCGTTAAATTGAACTTTTTGTTTTAGCAATAACATTTATGTATGTCTATACTTCTGTTTTGTTTGTTTTTTTAGTTTTTCACGATAAACTCTCAAACTACGGAATTAATTTTAATCTTTTTTTACTAATAGACAGCTATAGATAAATTTAATATATAGCTGATTATTTAAATTACATAATGATAACTTTTCTTAATTAAGCGCTATTTAGTAATATTTTCCAAAACGATTTTTAAAAGAAAGTGTAATAAGTAAATAATTCTAAGCGAATACATTTTTTTATTTCATATGGCTCTGCTAATATGATTAAAGTCGTAAGCATTTTATTGTGTCCTTTAAGCCTTTACCTTCCAAGAAAAGGTGTCAAGAAAAAGTGAAAAAGTTGAGGTATAACAGTTCCTAAAATACTTTTTCATAGTTTTTGAGATATGAAATATTTTTAGTTACCCGCTTTGGCAGTTTAACAGCCATAAACTTGTTTTCCATAAAATGTTATAAAATAATATAAATCGAACTTATTTTTATGGTTGAAAAAATGAGTAGATATTTTGGGAACGTAAATATTATTCGTATTTATTTTAGTGTTAACCTAAGAAAACACGTAAGTAAAAAAAACAACATAGTATTTTGTTATACGGAACCTATAAAGCGCGAGTTGGATTTGCATTTGCCCAATTTTTACATTAAAAGATTAAAAAACATTAACATTATTTACTAAACAATAAAAATTTACAAATATTCTCACTTGAAAATTGTTTCGGCCAACAAAATATTACTAATATGTTACTAATTTATAAAGCCAAAAAGTTTGTTTTATTAAAAATTTAAGCACGGGCATGGCCGCGGGTAATTTAGTAGTAATTATAGTAAAGTCATAGAAAGGTTATATCTGTACATTTTTTTTTTTGGATAAAACTACATATTTTAAAAACACATGGCGACATCTATTGTCAAATAGCTAAATAACACATAAATAAATTTTCTTTAAAATAACTATTTTAATGAATAAAATAGCGCTGTTAATATTTCTTTTAAGATAAGTTTTTTTTAATAGTTTTAACATAATATATAAGTTACCTTGCTAAAGTATTAATAACATCATCGTGCTTTTACTTTACCTATTTTTTGTATTTTTTCTCAGAAATGAGATATTTTCCTGCGGTAAAAAGAATCCTATGTGTTGACCCGGATAACCTGCTATTACCATACCAAATTTCATAAAAATCCCTGTAGTGGTTTTTTTGTGATGCGGTCACATTCAGACAGACAGAAAAAATTCTAAAAACTATAGATTCAGGCTCTATATCGCTAATAATGAATATTTCAATAAGATTTTCCGAAAAAATATTAAATTTAGGGGTTCGGCATAGTTACAATTTTATTGTATGTATACTTACTAATTTATGAAGCGAAAAAGTTTGCTTTACTGATAATTTAAACACGGGCGGAGCCGCGGGTGATTTAGTAGTAATTCTAATAAAATCGAAAAAAGGTCATATCTGTAGGTACATTAATTTTTTTGGGATTAAAACTATATATTTTAAAAACACATGGCGACATCTATTGTCGAATATCTAAATAACACATAAATAAATATTAATTAAAATAACTATTTTAATGGATAAAATAGCGCTTTTGATAATTTGATTTTCAAGATAAGCTATTTTTATAGTTTTTACCATATTTTGTAAGTTACCTTGCTAAACTGTTTACAAATAGTATCGTCGTGGTTTTGTTCCTACCAGTTTTTGTATTTTTTTTCAGAAATGAGATATTTCTCGCGGTAAAAAGTATCCTATATGTTGACCCGGATAACCAGCTATCATCATACCAAATTTCATCAAAATCCCTCCAGTGGTTTTTCTGTGATGCGGTAACAGACAGACAGACAGACAGACAGACAGACAGACAGACAGACAGACAGACAAAAATTCTAAAAACTATAGATTCGGCCTCTGCATCGATAATAATGTCTATTTCAATAAGATTTTCCAAAAAATATTTAATGTACAGATTCGGCTTAGTTAGAATTTTATAATATGTATAGATATATATTCCTTAAAAAACTAAAATTTATATAAAAACTAGCGACTCACGCTCGCTTCGCTCGCGTTCGTCCCTAGGTACGTTTACAGATTCTGCTATGTTTATACATAAATAGAAGCTTGCTACTTCCTAATATATTCATTTAAATTATATAGCGATTTACCCTCGCTTCGCTCGGGTGCGTACGCCGTACGCGGATTTTGTTCACAATTTCATGGGTTTTATTTTTTTCGTGAAACCCTGATTTTTTTCTAAAATAAAAGTAGCCTAAGTTACTCGTTATAACATCAGCTATCTGCCAGTTAAAGTCCCGTCAAAATCGGTTCAGCCGTTTCGGAGATTAACCAGAACAAACAGACAGACAGACAGACAAAAATTGTAAAAAATGTTGTTTTGGTATGTGTACCGTGTATACAACCATACGCATTTAGTAAAAAGCGGTTATTAACCGACTTCCAAAAGGAGGAGGTTATCAATTCGATTGGTATTTTTTTTTATGTATGTACACCGATTACTCTGAGATTTATGATCCGATTTACGTGATTCTTCTTTTGTTCTATGCGGAATAGCTGTCATTTGGTCCCATAAAAATTTAAGATAGTTTGGCCCAGTAGTTTTCATTTTATGAAAAAAAAATGAAAATTTTTGTTTACATGGATGTAATTTTATGTATGTTCGCGGATTGCTTCGTCGTTCATGAACCGATTTTAATGATTCTTTTTTTGTTTGAATGGAGATATCCCAAGGGTGGTACCATAATAAGGAAACCAAGATCTGATGATGGCATCCCAGAGAAATCGAGGGGAACCTTCGAAAATCGTCAATCGTATTGAAACGCTGCTCGATTCAAATCAGCACTTGATAAATATCTTGTTCTGCGTCGCAAATTATCTATTTGTTGACCTCTGTTGTTCGCTCGACGATTCTGCATTGCCAATCGAGCTGTTTCACGGGCTGCTTCACTTTGCTCTCGTGATTGAGAAGCACGAAGTCGAACCATACTATCGCGGCGCTGTTCACGTGCAATTTCTTGTTCTTCTTCAGTCCTTTCATTTGCAGTATTTCGTATTCTTCTTGCATCACGGCTTTGTCGGGAAAGATTCGATCGTCTTGGTCGCGGCATTATTAATTAAACTTCACTTCACCTAAAAACTTAAATTTTCAACCATACCGAATTTTATAGTTCACTTCACTGTTTATACGAATGGGCAATTGGGCAATAATGTTAATTATTTATTTAATAGAAATAGTTTTATTATTGATTTCTTACAAATATCAAATTGTCATCCATACGTCATTACATAGCTGTCATTATACGTCAATTTTGTTATTCCAAGTCTGATTCTTTTTTGTTATACCACGTTTTATAGTGACTGACGTTACATGTCAAGTCACACGCGAATGATGTCGAACGGGATAAAAAGTATCCTATGTCCTTCTCCTGGCTCTAAACTACCTCCCTGCCAATTTTCAGCTAAATCGGTTCAGCCGTTCTTGAGTTATAAGTGAAGTAACTAACACGACTTTCTTTTATATATATAGATTTTTGTTTCTGAAAGCATTAAATTTATTTTTTTACTGGCGACTCACGCTCGTTTCGCTCGGGTTTCTCCCTAGGTTGTTTCCGAAAACAAACTTTTTTTAAATTTTTTTTTTGGTCTTAATTTTTTTTTCGTGGGATCCTATTTTTTTTTTCTAAAATAAAAGTAGCCTAAGTTACTCCTTATTACATCAGCTATCTGCCATTGAAAGTCCCGAAAAATCGGTCCAGCCGTTTCAGAGATTAGCCGAAACAAACAGACAGACAGACAGACAGACAAAAATTGTAAAAAAATGTTGTTGTAGTATATGTACCGTGCATTTAGTAAAAAGCGGTTATTTTAATATTCCAAACAGACACTCCAATTTTATTTATTTGTATAGATATATTTAAAAGGAAATGAGGATTTTTTATAGTATCAGTACATTTCTTCCGGTCATGTCCCTCAAGTAAAACGCTCAATAAGAAAGTTAGAGGCAACTAAAGCTCGTTTAAACTTGATGTCTTTACTGAACCACACTTTATGGTGGACATAAAAGAGAATATTTAAAGGAACAGGGTTTATTACTTATAGGTCTTGAAAAAGCTAATACAATTTGCTAGATAGTAAAATATATTTTTTTCGTTTTGTCTAGAAAGATGATTGATTTTATTTGTAACTAAGAATCGAAGAGTTGTATAAGCAAGAAGATTTTATTCTGACTGTTTTTATATTAATAACTAGCTGACCCGGCAAACGTTGTTTTGCCATATAAATAATTTCCTATTACTAAAATGGCTATTAAAAAATAAGGGTTGATCGTAGAAGGGTGAAAATTGAGGATTGTATGTATTTTTGTATGTTGTATCATAAAAAAATAGAAATTAAAAATTTTTGTCTAAAAAATAAAAAAAAAAATTTAGGGGTGGACTACCCCTAACATTTAGGGGGATGAAAAATAGATGTTGGCCGATTCTCATAGATACCGGATAAGCACAAAAAATTTCATCAAAATCGGTCAAGCCGTTTCGGAGGAGTATGGCAACGAAAACTGTGACACGAGAATTTTATATATTAGAAGATAATGTTATTGAGAATTTAATGAGATTAATGCTACAAGGATCATTTGGCACTTAGGTGACATTGACATGAGGGCGTGTGTGTGAGGGTTTTTCTTTTATAAAAATAAAACCTCTTAACCTCTCTAACACCACTTCATGTTTCGAGATATTTTAATTAAAATAAAATCACGAAATATCCACAACAAAAACCAACTCCAACTTCTCTCAAATGTTACGCTTTAAGATATCAATGTTAGTTCTGATTTCCGCCATCTGCCAAATGATCCTTGTAGCACTGTATTATGGTACACAAGTGTACGCGCATACACAAGTGCACTCTCTATTACTGTTACTCTCATACTCCGATGGGGCGACTGCTCGACACGACCGGTGAGAGTTAAAGCACAGGACCGACAGCCTTACGTGCTCTCCGAGGCACGGGGTTGAAACACCGCCAACTTCCCAACTCCGGGCTGTTACTGAGGTTTACTGAACAGAAAGACTCAATAACTAAACTTAGGCCGGTCTTGGACTCGAACCCAGGATCTCCGAATGTGCAGCCGTACATGTTAGCCACTACACCACCGAGGCAGTTATTTGTATATTAGTATGTGGCTAGATAGCACCTAATGCAGTTAGAAGTCACTATAAGCGTATTTAAAATTAAAATTTAAATAAGATTTGATTTAAGACGAAAACAAGAATTGATATTAAATAAATAAATATGTTGGGACATTAACACACAGCACCATCTAGTTCCATGGTAAGCTACGAGGCTTGTGTTATAGATACCAGATAGTTGATACACTACACATGTATAACTTTAAATACATATATATTACTAGCATTTCCCGCGGCTCCGCCCGCGTTCAGATGATCAAAAACCAAATTCTTAGGTTTTACACATTAGTATACTCTTACATATACCACTTTCATTGCGCACCGTATGATTGGTAAATAATGGCACAGATTGACAATGCCACAAAGGTTCCTCCGTTAAATTGAACTTTTTGTTTTAGCAATAACATTTATGTATGTCTATACTTCTGTTTTGTTTGTTTTTTTAGTTTTTCACGATAAACTCTCAAACTACGGAATTAATTTTAATCTTTTTTTACTAATAGACAGCTATAGATAAATTTAATATATAGCTGATTATTTAAATTACATAATGATAACTTTTCTTAATTAGCGCTATTTAGTAATATTTTCCAAAACGATTTTTAAAAGAAAGTGTAATAAGTAAATAATTCTAAGCGAATACATTTTTTTATTTCATATGGCTCTGCTAATATGATTAAAGTCGTAAGCATTTTATTGTGTCCTTTAAGCCTTTACCTTCCAAGAAAAGGTGTCAAGAAAAAGTGAAAAAGTTGAGGTATAATAGTTCCTAAAATACTTTTTCATAGTTTTTGAGATATGAAATATTTTTAGTTACCCGCTTTGGCAGTTTAACAGCCATAAACTTGTTTTCCATAAAATGTTATAAAATAATATAAATCGAACTTATTTTTATGGTTGAAAAAATGAGTAGATATTTTGGGAACGTAAATATTATTCGTATTTATTTTAGTGTTAACCTAAGAAAACACGTAAGTAAAAAAAACAACATAGTATTTTGTTATACGGAACCTATAAAGCGCGAGTTGGATTTGCATTTGCCCAATTTTTACATTAAAAGATTAAAAAACATTAACATTATTTACTAAACAATAAAAATTTACAAATATTCTCACTTGAAAATTGTTTCGGCCAACAAAATATTACTAATATGTTACTAATTTATAAAGCCAAAAAGTTTGTTTTATTAAAAATTTAAGCACGGGCATGGCCGCGGGTAATTTAGTAGTAATTATAGTAAAGTCATAGAAAGGTTATATCTGTACATTTTTTTTTTGGATAAAACTACATATTTTAAAAACACATGGCGACATCTATTGTCAAATAGCTAAATAACACATAAATAAATTTTCTTTAAAATAACTATTTTAATGAATAAAATAGCGCTGTTAATATTTCTTTTAAGATAAGTTTTTTTTAATAGTTTTAACATAATATATAAGTTACCTTGCTAAAGTATTAATAACATCATCGTGCTTTTACTTTACCTATTTTTTGTATTTTTTCTCAGAAATGAGATATTTTCCTGCGGTAAAAAGAATCCTATGTGTTGACCCGGATAACCTGCTATTACCATACCAAATTTCATAAAAATCCCTCTAGTGGTTTTTTTGTGATGCGGTCACATTCAGACAGACAGAAAAAATTCTAAAAACTATAGATTCAGGCTCTATATCGCTAATAATGAATATTTCAATAAGATTTTCCGAAAAAATATTAAATTTAGGGGTTCGGCATAGTTACACTTTTATTGTATGTATACTTACTAATTTATGAAGCGAAAAAGTTTGCTTTACTGATAATTTAAACACGGGCGGAGCCGCGGGTGATTTAGTAGTAATTTTAATAAAATCGAAAAAAGGTCATATCTGTAGGTACATTAATTTTTTTGGGATTAAAACTATGTATTTTAAAAACACATGGCGACATCTATTGTCGAATATCTAAATAACACATAAATAAATATTAATTAAAATAACTATTTTAATGGATAAAATAGCGCTTTTGATAATTTGATTTTCAAGATAAGCTATTTTTATAGTTTTTACCATATTTTGTAAGTTACCTTGCTAAACTGTTTACAAATAGTATCGTCGTGGTTTTGTTCCTACCAGTTTTTGTATTTTTTTTCAGAAATGAGATATTTCTCGCGGTAAAAAGTATCCTATATGTTGACCCGGATAACCAGCTATCATCATACCAAATTTCATCAAAATCCCTCCCGTGGTTTTTCTGTGATGCGGTAACAGACAGACAGACAGACAGACAGACAGACAGACAGACAGACAGACAGACAGACAGACAGACAGACAGACAGACAGACAGACAGACAGACAGACAGACAGACAGATAGACAAAAATTCTAAAAACTATAGATTCGGCCTCTGCATCGATAATAATGTCTATTTCAATAAGATTTTCCAAAAAATATTTAATGTACAGATTCGGCTTAGTTAGAATTTTATAATATGTATAGATAAATATAACCCATGACTGGAGTACAAAGATTCGTGCTCATCACACAAATGAATGCCCCCAACGGGACTCGAACCCGCGACCGCTGGCACATCAAGTAGGGTCACTTCAAACTGAGCCAAACGTGTCGTCAGCTGTAGTTGCTATATAAAAATAGTTGTACTGCAAACGGTAGCTCGCTCGATAGAAAACAAATGGGACGGGCTTATTAAACCCGGATCTCGTACCTTTGAGATTTTCATGTGAGAATCTCATTTTCGATCATAGTTACTTGTTAACACGGTGAAGGAAATTATCAGGAAGTCTGTATTTCTGAGAGAACTATGTAGTTTTAAAAAGATGTGAATTCAGCAAATCCACATTTAGTCACTTCGATTTAAACTCTCACATTGATGACACATTAAATTGCATATTATCGGGTATAATACTTTCTTGCGAAAACTTGCTTGCTTGCTTGTACATAAAATATTTTTTGGAAAATCTTATTGAAATAGTCATTATTATCGATACAGAGGCCGAATCTGTGACCGCATCATGGAAAAACCACTGGACGGATTTTGATGAAATTTGGTATGATGATAGCTGGCTATCCGTGTCAACATATAGGATACTTTTTACTGCGGGTAAATATCTCATTTCTGAGAAATCTATACTAAAAGTTAAAACCTAAGTTTTAATTTTTTTTTATTGTTTTCCCGATTTATTTTGATTTTTGATTCCCGACGTTTTGAATTGCTTTAAAACAACAATCATCGTAACGGGAGAGACATGTATATTTATGGGTAATGTCTTAGGATTTCATTCGATTTATACATTTATACTCGCGACTCACCCTCGCTTCGCTTCGGGTTCGTCCCTAGACAAAAACATATCTATCCCACGGGAACCGTAAATTCTTCCGGGATGATATATAGCCTATAGTTTTCCTCAATTAACAGGCTATCTAATGCAAAAAGAATTTTTCAAATCGGATTAGTAGCTCCTGAGATTAGCGCGTTCAACCAAACAAACAAACAAACTCTTCAGCTTTATAATATTAGCATAGATTTTGTAATAGTAATACAGCTAAAAATATAGTGCGATCTGGATTTTAGCATGTGTTTATATGTTTCCCAAAATATATTACGTCTAAAATAAATAAGGTTTATTGAGTAAGTCTAATTAAAATAAAACTCAGCTCGAGTTTATAACAAAACATAGTTGACTAAGTGAGATCTGCGGGTCGAGAACGTGTCTTGAAAATCGAATAAAATTCTACCGCCTCTAATAACTTTAAGTAAAGTCCTGCTTTTGAAACTTTCTCAACTTTTACGTACTTCAGTCAAAATAAATAAATATAGGATGCTATGCTTTTTTACTTAATAATAACAGGGCGTTTTCCGAACAAAATATTAAAGTTGTTTTTTTTTTTTCAGAAAAACACCTTTATAGATTAACTTAAAAAGCAAAACCTTAATACTTTCCTAGATTACCGTGAATATTTGACATTTTAAATAAAACTATCTTTTCGGATTATTTCGCGGATTTATTTTGATTTTTGGTTCTCCCGTGACCACGATTGCTGCAAAGCATTTGAAACGTCGGGAACCAAAAATCAAAATAAATCCGCGAAATAATCCGAAAAGATAGTTTTATTTAAAAAGCAAAACCTTATCTAATTACAAAATTTGATCCAAATCGTTAGAGCCGTTTCCGAGATACACGAAATAAATTTATATATATGTATATATATATATATATATATATATATATATATATATATATATATACTAGCTGACCCGGCAAACGTTGTTTTGCCATATAAATAATTTCCTATTACTAAAATGGCTATTAAAAAATAAGGGTTGATCGTAGAAGGGTGAAAATTGAGGATTGTATGTATTTTTGTATGTTGTATCATAAAAAAATAGAAATTAAAAATTTTGTCTAAAAAATAAAAAAAAAAAATTTAGGGGTGGACTACCCCTAACATTTAGGGGGATGAAAATAGATGTTGGCCGATTCTCATAGATACCGGATAAGCACAAAAAATTTCATCAAAATCGGTCAAGCCGTTTCGGAGGAGTATGGCAACGAAAACTGTGACACGAGAATTTTATATATTAGATATGTATATATATACAAGAATTGCTCATTTAATATTAAAAGATTTGATTATTTTGGGCGGAGACAATTATTATTATATTGTTTTGTTGTTATAATAGTAGGATTTACGTATGCCAAAATCGAACCCACTAACCACTATATTCCCTCTTAAGTCAATAATGGTCAATGGATGACGACTATAAGTTAGATTAACCCAACCCCAGCCAATTACATGTCAGTTGCAGTCCAACTGTATCGAATGTCTGATATAATTACGTTCGACTGCTCCGAATAATCTGGAATTGACATGCTTGATTGATAAAACCTGGTAAATGAATGAACTTGATTTGTTTTACTTACTTTATTTTTCTATATCTATACTAATATTATAAAGCTGAAGTGTTTATTTGTTTGTTTGTTTGTTTGTTTGAAGCGAAACGAAGGTGAGTCGCTAGTTTATAATAAAATATTATAATTTAGGTATATATACTGTTGTAAATGAAAAAGCGATACGAGTGTTTTTGTGTGTATGTTTGTTAATCTTTCACGCAAAAACGGCTGAATAGTCTTGGATGAAAGGTACACAGATAGGTTATGACCTGGAGTAACACTTCCACACCTGGAGTAATAATTACTCCAGGTCACAACCTTCTGTTAGAAGCTTAGAGACGAACCCGACGAATATTATGTTTCTATAAAATAACGATTAATTTTATCATCTATATATATATATATATATATATATATATATATATATATATATATATATATATATATATATATATATATATATCGACGACACGTTTGGCTCAGTGTGTAGTGACCCTACTTGTTGTGCCAACGGTCGCGGGTTCGAGTCCCGCTGGGGGCATTCATTTGTGTGATTAGCACGAATGTCTGTATTCCAGTTATGGGTGTTTATATTTATAATATGTATGTATTTAAAGTTATATATGTGTAGTGTATAAACTATCTGGTATCCATAACACAAGCCTCGTAGCTTACCATGGAACTAGATGGTGTTGTGTGCTAATGTCCAAACATATTTATATAATAAAATTCTGAATCGTATCTGTACGTAAAATATTGCTAAAAGCTGGTTATCCGGGTCAACATATAAAGTTCTTTTTACTGCGGGAAAATATCTCATCTTTCAAAAATCTATACTAAACGTTAAAACGCTAGTAATCTAATTTATAATATGTGTCTATATATAAAAAAAAAGAAAGACAAAACAGTTCAGTATCTTTTTCTTTTCTGTTTGTCAATTGATTTTTTGTTTAGTAGCTATTGCTAAGTTTTAGTCATTAGAAAATTTTTCCAAATTCGTATATTATGTTTTCCTTAAATTTTCAGTAATGGTTGACCATAATGGTTGAAAACGAGTTAAAATTTTTGAATTTTAATCGGTAGTGTAGATAAAAAGATATAACTTGAACTTTGCATTATATGTATAATAGAGCTCATCGCTCTTTCTTCGATTTACGCCAATATTATATAATAATAAAACTTTAGACCTTTTTTTTTTTAATTTATTTTGACTTTTGGTTCCCGACGTTTCGAATACTTTACAGCAATTATGACTATGAAAAAGACTAAAGGTTTACACGTGTCAAAGGTCATATCGTTGTTACAGACAGTACAGTACTCAGAAGAAATCCAAAAAAAGATAGTATTATTTAAAAAAGAGGTCATGTTAGTCTAAATAGTAGGAACGTGGGATAACATAGCGAATTGTATTATACAATTCGAGCAGATGGCCAGACTCCGTAAGATTGGCCGCTTTAGCCGAAATTCGTTTAGAAAATTAACTTTACTTAACAAAGGGATTGTTTATATTAATATTATTTAAAACGTACCTTCTGTGTTACAAATGTAAAATAAAAATTACATGTGAATGTGGTTAGAGCAGGTATTTCTATTGGTGGGGTTCATTAGCGTCCGGTAGTTCAGCCGGGCGCGAAGCCAAGAAACGCACTGGAAGTTGGCCCGCTTCGGTGTGAGGGTTGTACCATTCGAGTTGCTCCTGGTACTTCTCTGATGGCAGAGTTGACCGTGGAAGCAACGCCACGGTTGCTGTGGTTTACTTTGGTGAACCTACTGCAGGTACAGCATAGTGGGTTTTAGTGGGTAGTACTGGCATTTCTAGCCCGTGAGTCCTACATAGTAACTTATATGTCTACAGGTGGTATACGTAAATACATTTCCCAACATAAAAAAAGAGGTATTTTACATGCTCAAGATCCAATCAATAAGTCTTGAAGAAACAAAAATGTTTGAAATTCCACCACACAGCTAGTTCACATGATATCTTCCGTTTAAATAACTTTTTAATGAGTAAAGTAAATATTCTTTTCACCAAATTAAAGTTGTGGCATTTGCAGAATTCTACTTAAAGTTATTCGGAGCGGAAAATGTATTCTCAAATGTGGCTTTCGAAGTAATTTTATCTGAACATGTACTGCGGCTCATTTCCGTGCGTGTGTTGGGTGTCATTATCATTTTTATTATTGCCACTCAACAATTATCAGGCTTTTGGGTTATTTTATAACAAAAAATATTATAAACTCGTGACTTACTCATGCTTTACTTGGATCCGTCCCTAGGTGTCTAAGAGTAGCTTACGTATTAGTCCAGCTTATAATCTATTTGTGTATTCACCCAAATTGGTTCAGCTTTTTCTATCGTGAAGGAATAATTGACATAAACACTTATAAATGGGTTTTCGCGTTTTTTCGCGGATTTATTTTGAATTTTGGTTCCAGAGGTTTCGAATGATTTACAGAAATCATGATCATAGGAGAGACTGTATCTCTTGTGACCATAAACCGAAATATATACGTTTTAATGAACCGATTTTTTATGAAACATTTATAACGTGCGAAAAAAATCGCAAATATAGTTTTACTTAAAAAATATACATAAAAGAGTACCAAACATATACACTTATTGTTATGTAGACCGATTTCTTAAGGAAAATTACTCCAATCACCCATTTCTCTACACCTTAGAAATGAAGCAATCATACATAATTAATTAAACTACGCGTGCGGAGCCACAGGCAAAAACTAGTTCCTAGATATTTTCTCATTTTTCACAATCGATATCATTTTTCATTATAAATCGATAATGATATCGATTAAAGAAAGTAGACTTGACTAAGGGAGGTTTAACCTAACAATAAACATACCATTACTCTAGCTTTTAACGTCCTTGACGTTAAATGCCTCAAAGCTCGAGTCTGACATTGTAAAAATATTTTGCAGTCCCTGTAGATGACGTAAAAGCTAACGCTATAATATAAGGAAAAAAATGTGAAGGAATAAAATGAGGAGTTTTTGTGAAAATAAAAGTATTTTTTCTTGTTTTCTTCTTAAATGGACAGAAAGTTGGGCAAAATGTTCACGCAGTACGCTGATATTCTCAGACAATAAAAGAAAATGAGTATACGGCTAATTCCTATTGAGACCTAATTTTGACTGACTTCAAAAGGAGATGATGTGTTTATGTTAGAAGATATCGCCGCTAATCGATATTCATTTTTGTTTTATTAATAGGTTATCTTCAAGGATGGTCCCAAAGTATAAATTTAAAAGAATATCCTACTTGAAAGGTTTAATGCAATGACAATATTATGCGATTTTAAAGTGTAGTTTTAATTAATTCTAAAGCACGATTAGTCAAACAATAGAGTACAATTAATATAGATATGGTCGCGTAGTGGAGAGAGTAACGTATAATTAACCATTACCATTTTTTTTTAATTTGCATGGCAGCCTTTTAGACATTCGTCATCCTGGTTTTTTTATTATTTGCTGTTATAGCGGCAATAGCAATACACACTCGGTGAAAATTTCAACTCTCTACCTATTACGGTTCATGAGATACAGCCTTCTGACTGACGGACGGACAGACCGACAGCGGAGGCTTAGTAAAAGGGTTCTATTGGTATCCTTCGGGTACGGAATCCTAAAAATGGCAACAAATAAATTTGAAAATATAGTTTTATTAAAAAGAATTCATTCAGTTATTTTCATTCAATTTAGTTATATCTAATCTATTTAAACCAGCAATTCTTGTATATTTATTTATTTATTTATTTATACCGGCGATCTCGGAAACGGCTCTAACGATTTCGCTGAAATTTGGGTTTTTGGGAGCGAAAAATTGATCTAGATTAGTCTTATGTCTGGGTAAACGGGTATTTTCGAGTTTTCATGCAGTTTTCTTTAGCATTATTCCACGCAAAATATGGTCGAAAAATTCTTAAACTCGGGTATAAGATCGAAGTGAAGCAGCTAAGGCGCAAGATAGACAATCACATATGTCCGGGATCGAAGCCCGGTCGGGATACAAAGTTTTTACTTCTGTTTTTTTGATTCAAGTTTTTAGTTATATAACAAAAAAAGAACTCCGAGTGAAGCTCGGTGGCACAGTTACTTTACTTTAAGTGCCTTAACATACACATACGCAAATGAATATAATTTTAAGTCATGTTGGTGATTTGTTGCTTATATTAGATGCATCTAGAAGATGCACAGCTCTTGTTAGTAAGTAAGTAAGACCATGTAAAGCTGTGTTTGTTGAAGTTGAATTTCCTGAACTAAATTGTTACCTTACGTAAATTGTATTAAGTTATTTACTCCTGTATTGTAGTAGCATCAGTATATGCGACTGAAAATTATATTGAGGACTTAGAGTGAGATTCAGTCATAATTTAACTTAAGCTCAAAGCTGTCTTTGCAAAGTGAATTTTACATTCCCAAGTTTACTTTCATAATACTTTCTTAGATTTACGCGAATATTTGACATTTTAGATAAAACTATCTTTTCGGATTTTTTTGCGGATTTATTTTGATTTTTGGTTTCCGACATTTCGAATGCTTTACAGCAATCTTGGTCATTATATCATGTAATATTGTCTATAGGAATCATATAATGCATGACCTTTGCAAAAGTCTAAGTCATAGCAAACGAAGGTTTTTCGTTTTCATACTTACGATCTACAGCTTTAACTATAATCTCGCTCCACTAAACTACTTTAGTCCGGATGTTTTCTAATATTTTGGACTAACCTCAACGTGAAAGGACGAACAATCGAGGCTCCGGGATAATAATGTAACGGAAAATGCTTCCACGTTAGGGCGGGCTTTTAGTTTCTTTTTATATAAAAAGAAAGTAAACAAGTAAAAAAAAAAAATAAGTAATCTTAATTTTTTTACCTTTAAAAATTACATATAGAACAATAATACTACTTAAATA
Source organism: Fabriciana adippe (assembly GCA_905404265.1). Lineage (NCBI taxonomy): Eukaryota > Metazoa > Arthropoda > Insecta > Lepidoptera > Nymphalidae > Fabriciana > Fabriciana adippe. The sequence goes on from FR990010.1 coordinate 3,755,765, forward strand.
ATTCATATTTTAAAATTTATTTGTGTTAAAAAATATAATAAGAGCAACAATAAGATAAGATTATTAAGTAAAAAAAATTTTTTTTTTAAACCGTGGGTTTGCATTGATGAAGCATTATTTAACAAACATGTAGTTAATGTATCAAACAGCATTCACATTGTCACTTCACGTTATTATTTTTTTTCATAATAAAAAAAAAACACACATTTAATATTTTTTTTGAATGTGTGTTTTTTTGTGTGTACATAATGTTTTTGTAGTTCTGCTGATAGAGAGCGTTAGTAATAGCGACACAGTTTATTTACTTATGCATTATTATCTTTTTATCTGTTACTGTTACTACATATGTACATTTAATAAATCTTTAAATGTTTAAAAAGTTGATTTGTATGTCTTGTATTCAGCCCTTATTAACGTCCCACTGCTGGGCACGGGCCTCCCTTCAATACGAGGGGGATCAGGCCATAGTTCACCACCCTGGCCAATTGCGGGTTGGCGGATTGCACATGTCTTTCGAAAACTTGATTCTCTCAGACATGTAGGTTTCCTCACGCTGTTTTAATTCACTGTAAGACAAGTGGTAATAATGTTGCACATGAAAATATCAGAGGTGCGAGACCTGGGATTTGAACTGACTTCTCTTGGTTTCCCAAGCGAGCGCGATACCACTGGGCTATCACTGCGGTATGGCAGTGGCTCTGTATACATAATGTTAATCCAGTCATTTACACAGCGTGCCAAAGACATACATATGTACATACAGACAAACTTTCGCAACTATGATAGTAGTCTTATGTAATGAATACAGTTATAAGCCTATAAAATAAATAAATATGTTGGGACATTAACACACAGCACAATCTAGTTCCATGGTAAGCTACGAGGCTTGTGTTATGGATACCAGATAGTTGATACACTACACATATATGACTTTAAATACTGGAGTACAAACAATCGTAATCATCACACAAATGAATGCCCCCAGTGGGAATCGAACCCGCGACCGCTGGCACAGCAAGTAGGGTCACTACAACCTGAGTAAAATATGTCGTCAATTATATACTAATAGAAACACGTATTAGTCATTACATAATTATAAGGCCCTTTAGTTAACGATAATTAATTATTAATCGATTTCGTGATAATTTTAGATTAACATTCGTATTTGAGATTGGCCCATGGTATTGCTAATGTTATTTGTATTAGTGGCTACCGTTTTCTAAAGATTCCTAGGTTCGACTCCCGGGTAGAGTCAAAGGACTAAAACGTTTTCATAATTGTCAAAAATCCTAAGTAGCTTATAGAAAATCACTAACAAGTTGTACAATTTAAATGAAATTATCTTTTAGGATTTTGTCGCAATAATATTTTTACTCTTCAAACATTATGTATACTATGTAAATTTTATTCTAACCAGTTCGTCACGTTTCTTTATTTGAATTTGCCTAATAAAAATTATTTTAGTAAAAAAAGCGCGTCTGTTCACGCATGGTAGACGTGAAACGTAATATTATATGCTAGCGACTCACCCTCACTCCACTCGGGTTACTTACGTTTTAACGTTTAGTATAGATTTCTCAGAGATGATATATTTTCCCGCAGTTTTTACTGCGGAAAAGTATCCTATATGTTAACCCGGATAACCAGCTATCATCGTACCAAATTTCATCAAAATCCCTCCAGTGGTTTTTACGTGATGCGGTAACGGACAGACAGACAAAAATTCAAAAAATTATAGATACGGCTTCTGTATCGATAATAATGTCTATTTTAATAAGATTTTCAAAAAAATATTTAATGTACAGATTCGGCTTAGTTACAATTTTATTATATGTATAGATTTATCAGACAATACCAACGGTTGTCATGGCAACATGGCAATGTATTCTATCTCATTCTCTTGCCGGCTAAATCTATGCTAATATTATAAAGAGGTAAAGTTTGTGAATTTGTGAGGTTGTAGGGGGTAAACTCTGAATTTATTGAACCGATTTAGATGAACTTTGCTAGGAAGATAGTTTGAGACCTTGGGAAGTACATAGGATATTTTTTATTCCGGAAATCATCCCTTAAGGGGGTGAAAATGGGGATGAAAGTTTGTATTTGGAATCAAGCTAGCTATTATATATTTATCAGACAATAACAACGGTTACCATGGCAACATGGCAATGTATTCTATCTCATTCTCTCGCCGGCTTAATCCTATATATTTATGTGTTTGTTTTTTTTTAGTGTTGTATTCCCGTTTCATTTCCGTTTTATCGAGTTTCAAATTACAACGATTCTAAAGAAGTTTCACTCCAATAAAAAAAATAAGCAAAGTTCATCAAGATTAGTACCTTTTTCTTCACTGTCTGTCAACCGATTTTCTTTTGTTTTATAGCTATTGACGAGCTTTATTATGTTTTTATTTTTAGAAAGTCGAGTCTTTTTTATATACGGTGTGAATCTTTACATTGGCTAAGTAATTATAATGAAAATGAACTTTTTTGTATTGTAAGTACAGTAAAACAAAGGAATGTAAAAGATTAGAAGAAAATTGTTGGAAAAATGTCAAATCGGTCAAATTTTAACGCTTTGTATGGAATAGATAGACTATATATATATATATATATATATATATATATATATATATATATATATATATATAAGTACTTAAAAAAAAAATAAAAATGTATTCTTTACTTGAGAAATGATTGATCTCATACAAACTTTCACCCTCTTAAGGGATGATTTCTGGGATAAAAACTATCCTATGTCTTTCCCGGAGTTTTAAACTATATCAATACCAAATTCCATCTAAATCGGTTCAGCGGATTAAGCGGGAAACGGTAACAGACAGATAGACCAGTTATTTTCGAATTTATAATATTGGTATATTAGACCATGTGTCCAACGAACAAAGAACTAAGCTCCAAACTATAGTAACATTTTCTAAGAAAACTCGTCCTATTCACTTTTCATTTCTCAATTTCAGAGCCAAAGTACGTCACAACGTTTGAACACGTTTTGTAAAGCAAAATGGACACACCAACTTGATAATACTGAGTAGTCAGCACTTTAAAAGTACAAGTCTTTAATGTTTTCAGAGACAGTGAAATTTTCTTTTTACGCCATTTGATTCTTCTGAATCTGAATCCCTTCTGGGAGATAACATATTTTGAGTGTATATCGTTGGCGAAGGTGGAAAACTAAATAACTGAAATTTTCTAGTTTCCAGAAAATCGCAATTTACTGATTTTTTTTCCAATTTTTTAGCGTAATCAATAAATGAGACAAAATTATACTGTGGGTAATTTTATATACTTTAGGTCTCTTTGCCTTTTATTTTATGCTTAAATAAACTAAACTCTATCTTAAAGTATAAAAAAGTAAAAAATAAAAAACCAAGTTATCTAATTTTGCCACAACCAATTATTGCAAGTATGCTGCATTTAGCTCTATATTTAGGCTAGTTGTTTAGTTTTCCTACGCGTTAGACACATACACTAGAATAAATTAAGGTCAGATAAGTGCAGTTATTGAATTTGTCAACCTCAAGATATCATTAAATATGAAAATTAATTTTTTTGATAATGTTGAAAATAATGATTTCATAAATTACTTTAAATAATTTATCAACAATTGTAGAATTTAAAATGTATGAATTAAACAACTCAAGTTATTTAGTTACAATAAACTTGACTCTAACTTCCGCTACACTCATTTTTCCATTGTATTGACTTACCCATCAGTCACGCCTAAAGAAGTTTTACTTCAATAAATACAAATAATATGTATTATACTTATACAACTTATTGAAGAAACTCATGATAAGTTTTTCATCCGAATTTCTTACGAATTTCTTTTACGAAGTTTCATATCGAAACGACAGTTACACGTAGGTTAAAGTCGACTTTCAATGTCTTTTCTCGACCAAGATTTGATTACATAAAATAAGTGATACCAACAAAAACGTATTAAAAAACCTGTCAAGTGCGAGTTCCGCAAGAGAAATCCGCCATCTTGGTTTTTTATTATTATTGTCGTTATACCGGCAATAGGAATACACTCTGTGAAAATTTCAATTCTCTACCTATTACGCTTCAGGAAATACAGCCTAATGACAGACAGACGGAAGGGCAGTAAAGGTTTAGTAATAGGGTCCCGTTGGCACCCCTCGGGTACAGAATCCAAAAAGCTACGGTGACTGTGTATACGAGCACATACTATGTAAAGAGGACGACATTGTGATATAATTGTTTTGAAGGTCAAACGAGAAACACTAAAAGACAAATTTTAACAATTCTTTCTAATTTTTAGTTTATTATTTTGGAACTATGTACATATATAACCTAGTTAAAATTTAACTGTACGTCTGTGCTTTAAAAATAGCCACCCTATGTTGATCTCATGTAGTAGAAAACTAATTGAGAGATAAATAAATATAAATATATCGGGACATTAACACACAGCACTATCTAGTTCCATGGCAAGCTACGAGGCCTGTGTTATGGATATCAGATGATTGACACACTACACATATATAACTTTAAATAGATATATATTATGAATATAAACACCCATGACTGGAGTACAAACATTCGTGCTCATCACACAAATGATTGCCCCTAGCGGGACTCGAACCCACGACCGCTGGCAGAGCAAATAGGGTTACTACAAACTACACCAAACGTGTTGTCAAAATGATGTTCTGTCTATGTAGATGAAGGGTATAAAACAGTAAAGTAGACCAAAAAAGACCGTCGATGTCAAAAAGAAAATATGTCAATAAAACAATTGTTTACAATATTTTAGAATTAATTATTATTTATGTAGAATATATTTCTTATAAGTATAGTATGACTTGAATTGACAAAGTAGCTGTCAAAATAGAGCAAAACCGCAGGATTTGACTAGTATATACCTGAGAATTTATGTCTGAATTTTACAAGTCTCACCGCAATATAAAAGTCCGTCATAAAAGTTTCAGCCAGTGTCCAGTGGCTCGTAAGCTAAAAGTTTATCTTCTACTGTTACAAAGCAATGTCTTTCTAAACTTTAACCGGAAAAGGAACTTGTACAAAAATTCCATTCAATCGCCCAAAGAATAAAGTGTTACTAAAAAACATTGTATTTTTGTGCTTAGGAAGGAGAAATATTATTTTTATTCAACTTGAAAAAAGGAGGATACTATGTATATTTTTTGGAAGGTACATAAATGAAGATGTTATCAATACAAAAAATGTTACATATAGTTAACCCTTCATCACCTACCATATATGTTGTCACACAAACACCTAGCATACGTCTGTGAGACCTGAAACTAAAATAACTCTTCAATAGTTTTTTTTGTTTAAGCAGGTATTGACAAGCTTAAGTGTTATTAGAAAAGATTGAAATAGTTTTTTTTATAGATAGGTAAATTCTATTCATATATTATTAGTTTTCCTTTTATATTCAATAATTAGCGGCTCATCCTCGCTTCGCTCGGGTTCGCCCCTAGACCAATAAATCCAAATCTATCCCACGGGAACTCTTTAATTTTCTGGGATGAAGAATATGTAAGATGTTGACCGGGGACATAAGGTACCACCATGAAAATTTCATTTAAATCGGTTCAACAGTTTCGTAAATTAGTTAAATTTGAAAAAATCTGGATTTGTTCTATTTCTCTTCTTACATCCCCCTGACTCGGTTTTTAGCAGTTTTTTTCTATGCACAGACATTCGACCTCTACAGTTTTATTATAGTATAGATAATCACTGTCGAATTTCGGCCCTTAGACGAACACTAGGAAAAACACAAATACATCAACAAGCTATCTCTTTAAATACACACCACATCCTACATTTTCATATGTTCCCAAACAGACCTATTTAAATGCGCCCTGTAAATGAAATGTAAGGACGTTAACGTGCTTATTACCATAAATAAATCTTTTCATAAGCCCTTCGTGTAAACATGTAAACTGGGATTTATTATCTTTTACATGTATAATAAGGAAGCCTCCATGGATTTACAAAAGTCAAGTTATGTTTACGTTTGGTTTTCCTACATTTTTTGGGGATTAGAATGTCTGATAAGTAAATATTTATATCTAGTACTATTGGGTACAATTACAATGTACTTATATCTTACGGTAACCACATAATTAATTGGGAATATTTTATAATAAAATGTACTCTTTCTCTCTCTATTTTTTTCTCTCATTTAGCTACCCATTTTTGCTGTCCCACTGCTGGTCACGGGCCATCCTTGTTTCGGAGATTGCGAGGAGGATCTGGCTATAGTCCATCACGCTGGCTAAGTACGAATTGGCGGACTTCACAGGTCACATTAGTAAGGTTTTCTCAGACACGATTTTTTTACGATGTTTTCCTTCACTAAGCTACGCTTGAAAATTATTGACACATGAAAATATCAGAAGTGCGAGTCCCGAGATTTGAACCCATATCGCTTCGACTACCAGTGCCTAATTATGTATTATACCAACATCAAAATCACTTAAATGTAATTTTTTAACGTAATTTTTTTTGAAAAATATGGAAACCTTAAGGCATACCCTATTTATTAAAAAAGTATAAAAATCGTTCCACTATAATATCTTCTGCTTTTTGAAGTCGGTTAATAAAACATTAACCTAAGGTAATTATGATTGACTGAGAGGTAAATATTTAAGCCCTTTTAAGGTCACACTGCTGGTTATGAGACTCTCAATGTGAAGGGTTTAAAACATAATCCACGGTGGCCAAATACGAATTGATGGACTTTGGTCTAAATTGAGGGCTCATTCAACCTGTCATTCTATAAACTTTAAAGAAGAGAAATCTGAAAAATATACGAGAATGACATATTTTAATTGTATAGCATAAGGAATTTTGTCATTGTAATATATTTTTAAAGAACAATGCAACCATTACTGATAACCATTACTAGCATTACTGAGGAAATTAAAAAAAATGATGCCAACAAGTTGAGTAACCTTTTCTGTTTTGTAATAATTGTACATTATGTTGTTTAAGCCACCTGAATAGACTTTAACATGTAAAATATGTTCATTAGAATCATGTTTGTCGTAAAATTAACGTAGGGTTTATACATTGAAATATAATAAATAATAAGAATTAAGTTCTCTCAGTGGGCTTCTCATTTTCAAACTTAGTATGCTTCAAATGTCTTTTAAAAACTAATTAAGTTACCCAACTACTCCCTTTTACTTAAAAGAACGTTTCAATTTCCTAGGATCTGATTCAGGTATTCAACTTAGGTCTCAGAGTGACAATCGTCTAAAATTACCACCTTGCACCTCAAACTACTATGGTAACTCTTTTACTGTTATAGGTATAAACCTATGGAACATGCTCCCTCGCAATTCATTGTATGCCTTTTGTTATCTTTCTTTCTCTTTCATTTTATGTATTATCCTTGTGTGTGCAATAAAGTATTTATAAATGTTGTATGTATGTATTCAGCCCTTTTTAACGTCCCACTACTAGGTACGGGCCTCCCTTCAATACGAGGGGAATCAGGCCATAGTCCACCACGCTGGCCAAGTGCGGGTTGGCGGACTTCACATGTCTTTCGAAAACTTGCTAGGTTCTCTCGGATATGCAGGTTTCCTCACGATGTTTTCCTTCACCGTAATGCAAGTGGTGATCATGTTAGAAATGATTCGCTGAAAATATCGGAGGTGCGAGACCCGGGATTTGAACCCGCTTCATTCGGTTTTCCAAGCGAGCGCGTTACCGCTGGGCTACCACTTCTTTATAAATAAATAAAAATAAATAAGTTATCTTAGGTATACTGGTTTGTTCAAGATGTTATCCACCGTATTAGAAAGTGGTAATCGTATGGTAATGAAATTCAATTTGAATACGCTTCACTCTGTTTTCAAAGAAAGATTACTCCCAAAGGCATACCACTGCTGTTAAGAGGTAAAAACATTTTCGCTTAATAATATACGGTTTAGTAAAGCGTGCAGTTTTCACTCAAGCCATAGGAAATGCCATTAGCTAGCTTTTTGCAAATTATACTTATACATCCTTCCTTTGGGATACTTCCCAAAGGAATTACTTGATAAATCGATGTAAAAAGTAGTTTAGTCATTTATTTGGTAAGGATTTATAAAATAGGACACTTTTTTAATTTCAGCATTGAATTATTATTACATGAGAACCATTGATATACAATAAACCGGCCAAGTGCGAGTCGGACTCGCGCACGAAGGGTTCCGTACCATTATCTATTTCAATGGAAAAAAATTATGTCTGTTGTATGGGAGCCCCCCAATATATAAAAATATTTGTTTTATTTCAACTTAATTATTTATTTTTAAAGTGGATATATAACTAAATATTCTGTGTATATGTCAAGCGTCTACCTGTTGACGTTATCAATATCGAGCAGAAACGAGCAAAAAAATCACGTTTCTTGTATGGAAGCCCCCTTAAATATTTATTTTATTCTGTTTTTTAGTATTTCTTGCTCTGGCGGCAATAGAAATACATCATCTATGAAAATTTCAACTATCTAACTATCACGGTTCATGAGATACAGCCTGGTGACAGACGGACAGACAGACAGACGGACGGACAGCGAAGTCTTACCTATAGAGTCCTGTTTTACCCTTTGGGTACGGAACCCTAAAAACTCAAGCTACACAATTAGCATCTCAAGCATAAGTTCGAAATTGTATTTACTCGTAGACAGTTAGAACATAACGTGACATGTCGACGCCACTTTTTGAAGAGATATTTGTTAGGAAATATGTATCTATGTTTTTATATATAAATGAAGAGAACGCAGAGATAAGATTTATATTTAAACAGATCACCTGATTTGGACAACGGTATCGATAATTGGGTAACCAGTATTCCCACTAAATTTATCCTTAATAACATATATATATATTTGACTGGTAGTCACAAACCAAAGAACTTCATATAATATAATTTAGACTATAATGATATTTTTTCATCCCTCGAAGTAACTTACCGTTGACTCAATTACTTAACGTCGTTTTATTCAAAGTTACAACTTACCTAAAACAAAAGAAAACATTTTTACTGATAAACGCAAAAACATTTAAGAAAAGCTTTTTTCAAAAATTAAAAAAAAAACATCAAGTCTAGAAGCTATGATTAAAAATAAATAAAAATATGTTTGTTTTGCTAGGACTGAAGACGTAAAGGGTTTCTCTGACAAATAAATTCTAAGCATTCTGAAATTGGGAAGTAAATTTATTTATTTATTTACTTTAAAGTATTTGCCGGTATTTGCAAATATCCTTGTTCCAAAATAGGAAATTAAATTAAACTTATATTTTCAAGTATAATTTATTTCCCTTAATACAATCTTATTTATTTTACACTAGCAGAACCCGCGGCTTCGCTCGCGATCAAATTACGAAAAATACCAAATTTCATGCAAATATATCCAAGGAATAAAAAGTTTCATACAAAATTTTATCCCCTATTTCACCCCCTTAGGGGATGAATTTTGAAAAAGCCTTCCTTAGTGGATGCCTTCGTTATATGAGGAATACGTGTGCGAAATTTCAATTTTCTAGCCTAAAGAGTTTGGCCTGTGCGTTGGGACACCAGTCAATCACTTTTGCCTTTTATAGATTAGCGGCTCACCCTCGCTTCGCTCGGGTTCGTCCCTAAGTACGTTCTATCGGTTAGTATGGAATAGAATACATAGATATGACGAGTTGTTGTGGGTTGTATTACAATGTATTTCCCCGTGGGAATGAGGTAATCTCCTGCGGTAAAAATTAGCCTATGTCTCTCTCTAGCCCTCTAACTGTCTCAAAAAATACAAAAAAATCACGGCAATCCGTCACTCTGTTTCGACCTAAAAGAAAGACAAACACACAAATTAACAAACACACTTCAACATTTATAATATTAGTAATTTTGTATAGTAATGACAATGTGAATTTTTAACAATCTTTCCGCCTCCCTTAATGGCTTAATGTGATATTATCGTACAGTTTCTTTTATTACATTTACTAACGACTCACCCTCGCTTCGTTTGGGTTCGTCCTAGGTAGGTTACATCGGTTAGTATGGATTATATAATATCAATACATTGCTCTATTAATAACAAAAAACAAATCTATCCCACGGGAATCGTAAATTATTTCAGGATAAAAAGTAACCTATGTGCTATTCCAGACTATAATCTATCTTTATCCCAAATTTCATCTAGATCCGTTCAGCCGTTCTGTTGTGATTGAGTAACAAACAAACATCCCTCCATCTAAACTTTCGCATTTATTATATTAATGGGATGTAAAAAAATCAAAATTATTATATATCGTTTTAAGTTAATAATTTTTAGTTTTAAAATTGATATTGACTTTAGAGTACCATCAGTTTTCAAACGAAAATAACGTAATTTAATGAAATAATCTTAAAAAGTAGACACGGGTTAACCAGTTAGCATTAACTGCGTTAACATTTTACTCGTTGCCACTACATAATATCATTATATAATAAGTATTTGTAAGAGTATAATATCTGAAAACCCTCCATTTACTCACATTCTACGCTGACAGCAATAATGGTAATCAAAAATCAAAAGAAATCCGCAAAAATACCGAAAAGTTAGTTTGACTTAGCACGTACCTATAACTTATTCTCAAAAATAAAGAATCATAAAAATCTGTATAAAACTAGCTAAGATTTTATCTAACATGCAAACAAAATTATTATTTTTTTAATTTAGAATTAAATTATTGCAATTGTTATAGACGTCATACTACCAGTTCGAAAGGAAACACCTTAGCCCTGAGAAGAACTAGCGAAAGAAATTCAGCAACAAATAATGCACTGCCCAAAAAGTGTACCCCTTCTAATAAATGGGTTAAAAATCCATCTATATAACTATGTTACTGAGTGTAAGAAGGACAAACAAACATACACATGCAATTATACTATTTATTTTATTATTTTTTATTATTATTATTTCTATCTCATTGGAATTCAAAGGCTCGAAGGAGCCCGATCCTTTGTAAGGCTTGCGTGGGGACACAGGTCCAACACGTAGAGACCCTTTAAGAGATTCAAGCTTGTTTAATGTGACACATCATTATTATTATTATTAATATTATTGTTATTTAAGTAGAGCGTCTGTACCAAATACGTTATAATATTTAAACTTTAAAAATGTATACCTATTACCTAGTTATAAAATGTTGTGCATGCCTTTAATTTAGAGTAATAAACAAAAAAGAAATTAGTAAACGTTATCTTAGTAATTAAGTTTCTGTATATACTCTAGTTGGTAAGCCTTATTCAATAAATAAAATAAAAATAAATATTATTACTAACGATATTCTCTATACTAATTTCAATCAATTCTAATGTCGAGCTTGGAAGCATTAGGCTTCTGTAGGCATTTGATACCTGGCGTGCACTATAAGATAACCTTATACCCCATAACTGTGGCTTGGCTCACAATTGATAAGCTTAATGGTGTTAGTTTGCAAATTATATCAAACAGCTCGTATACATACGTATACAATAGTCTTAGTTATGAAATGTTTATAGGTTTGGTGGAACAGTTAAAATTTAGTTCTCATGAAATGGAAAACAAGTGACTCCCCAACTCCGGGCTGTTATTGAGACTTTCGTAAAGACAGACTCAACTTAACTGTGCCCTACCCGGAATTCGACCTCAGGACTTCCGGATCTGCAGTCGTACATGCTTGACACTAGACCATCGAGGCAGACTAACAAAATAGGTACTGGATGTATTCACATATTTCATTACATTACACAAATGGGTATTAAGCGTAGAAGGCTTGCGGTCAACTTGCAGGACAGACTGCACACAATATTTGTAACACGATCCATTAGGAGCAAAACGCGAGTAGTTGATATAGAATACCATATCATTCGGCTAAAATTGTCGTGGGCTGGACATCTGTGTCGATTCGATGAGAGATGAAACAAGTGTGTCGAGTGAAGGTGCTGTAAAGCTATAAGATGTAATCAATTGATTGCATGAACCTAAATGTTATACCATGGACTGAGACAAAGAAAAATTGGAGAAGTATATGCCCAATTCTGGGCAACTTCTTGATAAATAGATCAGTTTACTTCTATGATAAATAGATCAGATTACTATTATTATAAATACGAATGTTTTTATGTGTACGTGTGTGTATGTTAGTCTCTCTTTTACGCTGAAAAAGCTGGAGGTCTGGATTCATTCAATGATGAAATTTCGTATACAGACAAGCTATGACCTGGATACATGAGCAACTGTTAGGCTTCTACTGATAGTGTAAAAAATACCTAGTTATAATATTTTCTACGTTAGCATTTTAATAATTCTAGACCTAATTTAGGTCATCCTATAAACTATTTAATTAAGATAGCATTGTAAATGTAGTGTGTCCCCTGCTTACAAAGTTTTAGTTAAACTAAAGAGAATGCGTAATCAAATGGATGTTCGTGCTATAACGATGTAGGAGTTGTGACAGCTTATTTAGTTATCTCTTCTTTCAATGGTCACAGGTTCATTTCCACATAATATATTTGCTTTAGAGAAATGTTTAAATCATAGTAATATCATAAAATTGACCGGCTTTTTATGGAAAGCTCAAGAATACGAATTTCAGAGACAATTTGCCTTTATGGGTGGTATAATCTATACATATTATAAAATTCTAACTAAGCCGAATCTGTACATTAAATATTTTTTGGAAAATCTTATTAAAATAGACATTATTATCGATGCAGAGGCCGAATGTATAGTTTTTAGAATTTTTGTCTGTCTGTCTGTCTGTCTGTCTGTCTGTCTGTCTGTCTGTCTGTTACCGCATCACAGAAAAACCACTGGAAGGATTTTAATGAAATTTGGTATGATGATAGCTGGTTATCCGGGTCAACATATAGGATACTTTTTACCGCGATAAAATATCTCATTTCTGAAAAAAAATACAAAAACTGGTAGAAACAAAACCACGACGATACTATTTGTAAACAGTTTAGCAAGGTAACTTACAAAATATGGTAAAAACTATAAAAATAGCTTATCTTGAAAATCAAATTATCAAAAGCGCTATTTTATCCATTAAAATAGTTATTTTAATTAATATTTATTTATGTGTTATTTACATATTCGACAATAGATGTCGCCATGTGTTTTTAAAATACATAGTTTAAATTCCAAAAAAATAATGTACAGATATTACCTTTTTTCGATTTTATTAGAATTACTACTAAATCACCCGCGGCTCCGCCCGTGTTTAAATTATCATTAAGCAAACATTTTCGCTTCATAAATTAGTAACTATACATACAATAAAATTGTAACTAAGTCGAACCCGTAAACTCAATATTTTTTCGGAAAATCTTATTGAAATATTCATTATTAGCGATACAGAGCCCGAATCTATAGTTTTTAGATTTTTTTCTGTCTGTCTGTATGTGACCGCATCACAGTAAAACCACTCGAGGGATTTTTATGAAATTTGGTATGGTAATAGCAGGTTATCCGGGTCAACACATAGGATTCTTTTTACCGCAGGAAAATATTTCATTTCTGAGAAAAAATACAAAAACTGGTTAAAGTAAAAGCACGATGCTATTAATATTTTAGCAAGGTAACTTACTTATATATTATGTTAAAACTATTAAAAAAGACTTATCTTAAAAGAAATATTAACAGCGCTATGTTATTCATTAAAATAGTTATTTTAATGAAAATTTATCTATGTGTTATTTAGCTATTTGACAATAGATGTCGCCATGTGTTTTTAAAATACGTAGTTTTATCCAAAAAAAAAAATTTACAGATATAACCTTTCTATGACTTTACTATAATTACTACTAAATTACCCGCGGCCCCGCCCGTGCTTAAATTTTTAATAAAACAAACTTTTTGGCTTCATAAATTAGTAACATATTAGTAATATTTTGTTGGCCGAAACAATTTTCAAATGAGAATACTTGTAAATTTTTATTGTTTAGTAAATAAAGTTAATGTTTTTTAATTTTTTAATGTAAAAATTGGGCAAATGCAAATCCAACTCGCGCATTTTAGGTTTCGTATAGCAAAATGCTATGTTGTTTTTCTTACTTACGTGTTTGTTAGGTTAACACTAAAATAAATACGAATAATATTCACGTTTCCACAATATCTACTCATTTTTTGCACCGTAAAAATAAGTTCAATTTATATTATTTTATAACATTTTATGGAAAACAAGTCTATGGCTGTTAAACTGCCAAAGCGTGTAACTAAAAATATTTCATATCTCAAAAACTATGAAAAAGTATTTTAGGAACTGTTATATACCTTAACTTTTTCACTTTTTCTTGACACCTTTTCTTGGAAGGTAAAGGCTTAAAGGACACAATAAAATGCTTACGACTTTAATCATATTAGCCGAGCCATATGAAATAAAGAAATATATTCGCTTAGAATATTTACTTATTACACTTTCTTTTGAAAATCGTTTTGGAAAATATTACTAGCTAGCGCTAATTAAGAAAAGTTATCATTATGTAATTTAAATAATCAGCTATATATTAAATTAATCTATGCCTGTCTATTAGTAAAAAATGATTAAAATTAATTCCGTAGTTTGAGAGTTTATCGTGAAAAACTAAAAAACAAACAAACAGAAGTATAGACATACATAAATGTTATTGCTAAAACAAAAAGTTCAATTTAACGGAGGAACCTTTGTGGCATTGTCAATCTCTGCCATTATTTACCAATCATGCGGTGCGCAATGAAAGTAATGTATAATGCAAGAGTATACTAATGTGTAAAACCTATGAATTTGGTTTTTGATCATCTGAACGCGGGCGGAGCCGCGGGAAATGCTAGTTAATTATATAATATACTAGCGACTCACCCTCGCTTCGTTTCGGGTTCATCCCTAGACAAAACAAATCTATCCCACGGGAACCGTACAGATTTTTTTGAATAAGGTGATTATTTTGAATAAGGTGTTACATTTTTGTTAAAAAGAAAATATTCAATATTTTCGCATTTTATATATAAATTTCTTTTATTAAATACTAAAAACGTAAGATAGTACAGAAATGCAGTCTATAAGTAATATGACACAGTTAAGTAATTACGTTAACGACTTCAACGGATGTGGAAACCGTCGAGACTCAGCGGAACTCCATTTCCTAGACCTACGGTGGTAGGAGATTTACTATACTATTGTTTGCAGTAATAACCGACACATATATAATACATATATACATACAAATATTATAACCTAAGATTATATATAAAACTAATAACTTCTCCTTGCTTCACTCAGGTGCGTCCCATGATGCTTAGTAGCCTGTGTGTTATTCCAGGTACAAGTCTTCAAATACATCCATCTGTATCCATTCTGTAAACAACATCGAAATTCGTCCAGCCTTTTCATGAAGAAGTAATAAAAATACAAACACACAAAATATCACAATTACTATAATAGTAATACCTAATCCAATTTCTATATATATATATATTCAGATATCTAAAACTTTAAATAAAATATCCCGGAAATCCTTTACCGAGATAAAGAGTAGCCTATCATTTCCAATTCAATCTCTCTCTTTTCCAATTCCATATTTGCTTTCTCTTTCTCTCTTTCTCTCTTTCATTCTCTCTCTACTGTTTGACACTCAGGAACACATATTCGTATAAATCGTATTAAAATAGTCATTATTATAGATATAGAGGCCGAATCTATAGTTTTAGAATTTTTGTTTGACTTTCTGCCTGTCTGTCTATCTTTCTGTCTGTCTGAGAACACATCAATATGCATCTATTCTATTCTGTATTTTTTTCTCAATTATGGATATTCATACACGCACTCTGTGCCTTGGATAGTGCACTCACACCATGACTTGTAAACCAAAAAAAAACATGACAAATAAATTAATATCAAAAAAATATTTTTAGAAACACGCTTATATTTTAATGTGCTAAAAAGAAAATATATTTATAAAACCTTGTTTTAAAAAATATTTTTTTACTATTAATACATTATTTTTATTCTATTTTTGTATTCCAATAGATCGGGTAGATCCCTTGATAGAGATTGAGCTCTCATACAATAGCTGTTATTACAATACAAACGGTGGAAAGAAAAATAAGCACAATCTTATGCCGGAACTGAAGCATATTTTCTATAATATACGAGTACGTACCTGTTATAGCGGTTGGCTGATTTATTATTAGTTATTGTTTCCTCTATTCAGAAAAAAATATTAACTAACCTATTTTTAGCCTACTGCGGCTCAAAGGATGGTTATGTGTTTGACTTATATGTATGTAGGTATGTATGTATGTCTGAGATTCCCTCGTAATTACTAAACTGCTTAACCGATTTTGATGATTCATATTATGTCATTCGATTTGTATTGATATCGCGAGTGTCATACATGCAGCTATTTTAAGCTATTCTAAGTATATGTATTTCTGCGACTGCATAATACTTATGTTCCTTTGTCATTCTTTTTAGTTCACTTTTTACGCAGTCGGGTTTTTTTTTATTTTTTGTAAATATTTCTAGTAAATTATTAGCTCAAATAAGTTGGGTAATTTTGGTGAGTGATATGCTATTAAATCAGTTTTATTTACTTTATCTCGACCTGTTAACTGCCTCGTTGGTCTAAATAATGTAAGATGTTAATATAGTTAGGCTGCACATCCGCAGGTCCTGGTTTTGAGACCCCTTCCTCCAAAGTGTGTTCACCGTGCCGTGGTGGAGAGTTCATAAGCGTCCGGCAGTTCAGCCGAGCGCGAAAATAGGAAACGCACTAGGAGGTGGCCCGTTTTGGTGTGCAGTGTACCATGCATGCGGGTTGCTCCTGGTACTTCTCTGTCGGCAGAGTGGACCGTTGGAGCAACCCCATGGTTTTTGTGGTCTGCTACGGAAGACCTACCGTCCTACCGTCTGGGCGCCGTGGTTGAGTGCGTAAGCGATCCTGCGACGCTCCTTTAAGACGGAGGAGGTTTCGTTGGGTTTTAGTGGGTAGTACTGGCTTTTCTAGCCGCTGAGTCCCACAACCTGTATCTCTACAGGTAGTAAACGTAAATGCATTTCTCAACATCAAAAAAAGGTCCTGGTTTTGAGTCCCTAACCGGCCAAGTGTAATCATTGCAAATTTCTGTTAAGAAATTCTTTGCAGCATTCTGAAGTTGTACGTTCACGTTCTGTGTCTTGGAGAACACGTAAACCTGTCGGTCCTTTCGTGTTAGATATCGTACTATCTAACTTCAAAATAGAAAGGAAGCGTTGAGTGCTTGTGTTATACACTTGTGCACTATAATGCTACCGCCATAAGAAAGAAGGCCGTAACTGCATCAAAGTTGATTTCGAGATATTTGAAGTATCGTCTTACTACTACGTCAAAATTACTACTAGTTTTGTCGTAGTTACGATAAAAATGGTTATGGTATCTCCGGATTCATAAGACTTAGAGCTTTATGAGTAAGACTATCAAGTAGCATTTTTTTTGCTGATTCCGAATCTGCACATAAGTAATTTTTCACCAAACTGTTAGTTACGGCCTTCTTTTTCATGACGGTAGAATATGCCCTACGCATTTGGCTAGTCTCAAAAAGATTAGCTGCCGTGGCCGAAGTTGATCAAAAGGTTATTAATTTTTTCACTTGACGTCGAGATTTAATAGTAGCACAGATCACATAAGCTAAACTCATTACTATTCGTGATGTCATCCACAAGATAAGTCGATCCCTCCTAATGAATCAATTTTCTTCGACGTTACTAATCATAACTTATTTTGCCCTTATATCTCCAGATTTTTGTTATTTTATTCATTGCTTTACATTTACTTCAGTAACTCTAAAATAAACGATAAATTATATTTAGTACGCCTTGTATTTATTAAATTTAATATATTGGAATGACAAAGCCGATTTTGCTGAAGATTTTTTTGGGGATTTCCCAAAGTTTTACAATATGTAATAGACGATTTAATTTATGTTGCCTCTTTAGCTTTTGAATTTACTTTTAATATAAATGTAAAAAAATACTATATGGACATATTATAAAAGATTTAGATTTTTTATGCGCTTATTAAAAAAAATTACTACGTAAGAGGTTTTGATATGGTTTTCACTGTCATTTAGAGCATTTCTTCTGAATGCTTTATTTGTAACATACATACTTAAAATACTTATATGTAGATAGTAAAGAAATGTTGATGACATCAGCCCGTTAAGCTAAGCTAAGTGAAGTAAAAGTAGATCGCAACAACGAGATAAACACATACATACAGACGAACATGTTGCCCTATTGCGTTGATATAGGGGGGAGCCCAAGAGGGGATTATTGGATTTACTCAAGCGCGGCAGACTTACATAAGGGGGGATTCCTTGCACTCTGTTGAGTACCTGCCCTAGACGCGCGGCCTTATATAGAGGGCTTATATTTGGTGGAGGTACTCAACAGAGCACAAAAAATCTCCCCTTACGTAAATCTGCCGCGCTTGAGTAAATCCAAAAATCCCCTCCTATAATCCCCTACTATAAACATGTTGTTGGAACTCGCTGAGTTTCTTCCGCCAGTTCTTCTCAGGCCTGGGACTTCTTCTTTCCGAACTGGTAGTAGACTGATGATGTTCAGTAAAAATTATAATAACTTAATACTTAATAAAATATTGTATTCAGCCTTTTTTAACGTCCCACTGCTGGGGGTGGGCCTCCCTTCAATACGAAGGGAATCAGGCCATAGTCCACCACGCTGGCCAAGTGCGGGTTGGCGGACTTCACATGTCTTTCGAAAACTTGCTAGGTTCTCTCAGACATGCAGGTTTCCTCACGATGTTTTCCTTCACCGTAAGGCAAGTGGTAATCATGTTAGAAATGATTCGCACATGAAAATATCAGAGTTGCGAGACCCGGGATTTGAACCCGCTTCACTCGGTTTCCCGAGCGAGTATGTAGCGTTACCACTGGGCTACCACTGCCTATAAAATATTATGAATTTAAAATTCAATTTTTGAATTTTGAACATAGCCTCCTTTTTGGAAGTCGGTTAAAAACTTGAGATAAACAAATATGAAGCTATTTCATATAAATTACAGAATGCATTAAGAGCAAAATTTATTTTCAAGATATCCTGACGTTTCGTTGATTTAAAACCGGTAATAGCTTTGATTTGAAAATTGATTTTAAACGGTTTTTGTATTTATCTATTTGATATATTAAGTGTAGGTTGCATAATTTGAATTGCTTTGAATTTGAAAGTTTCCTTTTAGAAGCCTCACTTGTAAATAAATTAATACTAATATTATAAAGCTGAAGAGTTTGTTTGTTTGTTTGGTTGAAAGCGCTAATCTCAGGAACTACTAATCCGATTTGAAAAATTCTATTTGCATTAGATAGCCCGTTAACTCAGGAAGGCTATAGACTATATATATTACCGGAAAAATGTACGGTTCCCGTGGGATACTGTCTTATAAAATGTATGACACTCAGGAGCGATTCAATCTGCATATCATCTCGCAGTCTATGACGATTACCCTTTCTTAAACACCTTTATTAGACGACTGAATGTATCAGCAGAATGTGGTAAAAGTATGTGCATTTTAAATAACAATATAATAATTAATTTGATAGACAATATAATAATTAATTAGATAAATGACTTAGCTGCGTGTAAAATAATATGCTGTAACGGACAGAAACATAAATAAATAAATATGTTGGGACATTAACACATAGCACAATCTAGTTCCATGGTATAAGCTACAAGGCTTGTGTTGTGGATACCAGATAGTTGATACACTACACACATATAACTTTAAATACATATTATAAATATAAACACCCATGATTGGAGTACAAATATTCGTGCTTATCACACAAATGAATGCCCCCAGCTGGACTCGAACTCATGATCGTTGGCACAGTAAGTAGGGTCACTACAAACTGAGCCCAATGAGAGTATAAAAAGGGAAAAACTAGTTTATTCATGTGTATAGACTATATAAAGTCAACGAGTAAATGTTACAATTAAAATGAAAGAATGCACTCGAAAGGAAGTTCATTTCCTCTAAAGCCAGCAGATTGCTTTTTCTTGATTTATGAGTTAGCATTTTCGCAATATTTCTTCTCTATACATATTATCAGTATAAAAAAATAAATTGAAAGAATAAAACTGGATATCTAAGCGCATTTGGTCCCTGTATTCAGACCTTTTTCTTAACGTCCCACTGCTGGGCACGGGCCTCCCTTCAATGCGAGGGGGATCAGGCCATAGTCCACCTAGCTTATGCTGGCCAAGTGCGAGTTGGCGGACTTCACATGTCTTTCGAAAACTTGCTAGATTCTCTCAGACATGCAGGTTTCCTCACGATGTTTTCCTTCACCGTAAGACAAGTGGTAATCATGTTAGAAATGATTCGCACATGAAAATATCAGAGGTGCGAGACCGGGATTTGAAGCCGCTTCACTCGGTTTCCCAAACGAGCGCGTTACCACTGGGCTACCACTGCCACTTTATGTGTGTAGTATAATAGACTGATGGAATCTTAAACTTATTAAGGTTACTTTGATAATTGTTTCAAGAAAATCAACGACAAGTGCTAGTTTTTTACAAAAATCGTTATGTAAGAAGTAAACTTTCATTTAAACGAAGTCTAAAAGAATATTTTAACTTAAGGAGATAATTATTTATATTCCTTGCGGGGATTGCTTTCAGTACAACCCTCGAAGTAAATATTAAAAGTATAGCTATTTTAAGTCTCTACGGACTTAGTGATATTATATTTGAGTATAACGTATACTTTCGTATATGCAAAGTTCCAAAGAAGCTAATAAAATGCTGAAAAAATGGATACTGTTTCAATTTTTTATTTTCTTTTTTTCTTCTTTAGTGCCTTAGAGTTGCGTTAATAGGCGCAATATATTCTGTTAGTGTAGATTTTTATAGTCATACTATAAAGCTAAATATATAGTTTGTTTTATTTTGCTTGTTTGTACGCGTTAATCTCTAACCGCCAATTTCCAAACTCTGGGCTGTTATTTAGAATTTCTTCGAAAGAAAACTTTATGCTTGAACTAAGTGCTTTTCGCCCAAAGACTCAGTATTGGCTCTTGCCACTATTCTATACGGACATGACTTGGACAGTAATAATTAAGTGTACATTTGTTTTGTATGTATAATTAAGTATAATTGTAATTTTCTTTACTGTAAATAAAGTGTTTACCGAAAAAAAAACAATAATAATATCAGTAAAGATGTGTTGACTTTCAGATAAATGAGAAATATAACCCGTTCTCTGATGTAGTTAGATAAAACAAGTGCTAGTTGAGCTTTAATCCTAAAAAGGTGTGCTTTAAAACTTTTAATGGTTTTCACGTGTACGAGCTTTTATTATCTGTTAAAACGCAGTTTCGGTGTGCTGATGCAAGTGTATTTAAAATGTTAGATTTAAATTTTCAATGCCACGTAGACATTTGTACTACAGGTTTTAAAAGTTAGAATTAAATTTTTTGGTTGTATTACTTTCATATACTAGATATAAATTGCCGATGATGTTTTTGGAATGGGTATGTGACAGTACTTCACTTTATGTCGGTTCGATTACCGTTTGTTCGACTAAGATCAGAATGAAAATATTTATGGACGTATGGTGTGATATTAAAATCATTCAATGTTACTAATTTAAAATAACTCTGTCTGTGACCTTTTCACGCTTAAACCGTTGAACAGATTTTGATAGAGGAATATAAGTATAGAATTTAGATATCTATATAAAATAAAATATTTCAAGTGCGAGTCGAATTCGCAGACGAAGGGTTCTGTATTATAGTACATGTACTTTTTATTAATACGACTTTTACTCTACGTATGTAGTGTATTAACTTCGATGATTGATTAACGAATGTTAAAAGAATGTTTCTTGCATTTTTTTTTTATATTTGTTTATTTATTTTTATTATTTGTTGTTATAGTGTCAATATAAATACATACTCTGTAAAAATTTCAATAGTACCTATTACGGTTCATGAGTTACAGCCCTCTAACACACGCATGGACGGACGGTCAGCGGAGGCATAGTAATAGGGTTGACACTCTTCGGGTACGGAACCCTGAAAACTAACCGTTTTAATATCTAATACCTTTTTAAATACCTTTAAACGAGCAATTCTTATATATTTATACCGGCAATCTCGGAAACGGCTCCAACGATTCCCCTGAAATTTGGTGTGTAGAGGTTTTCGGGGGCGAAAAATCGATCTAGATTAGTCTTATGTCTGGGAAAACACGTGTTTTCGTGTGTTCATGCGATTTACTTTCGCACGCAAAATATAGTCACTGATTTCCCACGCTCGGGCATAAGCGTCGTGGTCAAGCGGCTAAGGCGCCAGATTGACAATCACATGTGTCCGGGTTCGAATCCCCGTCGTATACAAAATTTTCACTTTTGTTTTTTTTTTGCATTTATTCAAGTTTTTAGTTTTTTTTAAGGAAAATTGTATTTCTGGCCAAAAACTCTGAGCGAAGCTCGGTCGCTCAGGTACTTTTACTTGTAATACTAAAGCACGTCAATACCTACTGAACAAAAAAAAAAAACAAAAACCGGTTGAATAACCGAGGAGAAAAATCTACTGAATGATTTTTAATTTCCGACGTTTCGAACGCTTTACAGCAATCATGGTCACGGGAGAGACTCAGTCAGGCTTGCCCGAAAAGAAATCCGGAAAGATGGTTTTATTTAGCATATTATTAAACAAATTATTTAATAAATATAATACATATAATAAAATTGTAACTGATCGCTGTCTGTACATGGAAGATATTTGAGAAAAACTATTATTGGGGATTTTTAATAACGCAATAGAACCCAAAACAATGATTTTTAGTTTTTTTGTCTGTTTATCTGTTTGTATGTTTGTCGGTTTGTCTGTTTGTCTGTGCTTTTGTGCGCGCTAATCTTAGAAACGGCTTAACCGATTTGGGTGCGGTTTTCACTAATGTATTGTGATAAGCTTCACTTAACCTTTAGTATTTGTTTTATTTCAATCAGTTCCTAAATAAAAAAGTTATGTCGATTTAAAGAATCATCTAGGAGCGACCCCAGCGAAGCGAGCCCGAGCGAAGCGAGCTCGAGCGAAGCGATCCCGAGCGAAGCGACGGTGAGCCGCTAGTATAGAATATTTTTTTTATGTTGCACGTTGGAGTTTCTGATAAACATAAAGAAAGTCTATATTCTTAAGCATTAAATCACAAAGTCACAAAAAAATACTTGAATTTCTTTAAAACTACTTTAAACATATCAAGAGACTGAAGCATTTCAAGAAATATTTCAACGGAGAAAAGACAGTCTCTTATATCTTTAAAAGGTGACTCGAGTACGCTTGACCCAAGTCGTTAGACCTAACTAGCCTTACTTGTTCTGAAATGACATCTTAAATTTTTCTTATAATTGTTGAAATTAAATTAAAGTGTGGCTAAAATAGTACACGAGTGTCAACTTTATGACCGACTTCAAAAATGAGATATTAAAGAGTGTTTTTAAAGTGTTACGTGATACCTTCATAAAATGAGAATCATTTTTAATCAATGTTTATCTGTATATTTGCGCAAATATTATAAAGAGGCAAAGTTTGTTTGTTTGTTTGTGTGTTTGTTTGAACGCTCTAATCTCAGAAACTACTAATCCGATTTAAAAAAATCTTTTTGCATTAGATAACCCGTTTACTGAGGAAGGATATAGGCTATATCACATAATATCTAGTCTATCTATTCCATACTTACCTCTAACACGTACCCTAGGAATGAACCCGAGCAAAGCAAGAGTGAGCCACTAGGCTGTACTTAAATAGGCATAGACAAAACAGCTTAGGACCGTTTTCTCCTATTTATCAACAGTTATCAATTAAAATTTTGGAAAATTTTTTTAATATAAATAGGTTCATTCTAATTATATGTTTTCCTTAAATTTTCAATAATGATTATGTTATTTTCAATAATACTGAGCGAACACTAGTCTTAATTAACTAATAATTTAGAAGGGCAATTGTATAGCTTATATTATGATTTATGATTATTTGCTTGGCTTCTTTGTAATCAAATCAATTTTAATAAGACTTCCGCAGATTTGTTTATGAATTTAGGCGGAAAATTTCGGAAACAAAGATAGAAAAATATATGTATAAAGCCAACGTCAGTACCTAGTGTAGGAGTGCCCTTTTTCTAAGGAGTTATATAAACACTTCTAGCTTATTTCCCAAGAGTGCGATATGAAGGATTTGCCAAAAAAAATTTTTTACACTTCATTATTATAAATCTATGTCAGCAACATAATATTTATATCACACGTCTTTCTAAATAAATATCTTGGGACATTAACACACATCACCGTCTAGTTCCAGGTAAGCTACGAGGCCTGTGTTATGGATACCAGATAGTTGATAGATACACTGCACATATATAACTTTAAGTACATACATATTATAAATATAAACACCCATGACTGGCGTACAAACATTCGTGCCCATCACACAAATGAATACCCCCAGCGGGACTCGAACCCGCGAGCGCTGACACAGCAAGTAGGGTCGCTACAAACTGAGCCAAACGTGTTGTCAAATATAATAGAGAATTCGATGTTTCTGTTTGTGCGTTTCTTTCTCTTAAAGAATATCACTTTTGTTTGGTTTTACACTAATTTAGAGTATTACTCTCTTATGTTTTAACATATAGTCTAAGATCCCGGTCCATGTGGTGGAACCCTCATCCTTTTTTTAGACAAAATATATTTTTAAAACCATAAAACATATTAACAAACACGACCCAGGGAGGTTGTCACCAAAAATTTGCTCCAGGCTTTTTTTTACTAAAAAACCTCTAGCCTGGAGATGTGTTGGTATGACAGCCCGATATCATTAAATTTGTTATAAAATTATCTACATTTTGATACTTGGTTCGTTCCGGAAACCGATACGAGCAATTAAGTACTTCAATTTATCTGTTTATACCAGAATTTCAGGAAATGTGTTTGGAAAAGGTCGCCAAATGTACGATAACATTTTCAGCAACTATTTCACATTCGATTGATTCTAATTTGTCACAGAAAAAGAGTTCTTGTACTTTAAAAAAAAACAATTAAAAAAAAACTTGTAGTTAAAAATAGCCTGAAGTAAATTTTTGGTGACAAACCCCCTGGGTCGTGTTTGTTAAAATGTTTTATGGTTAAAATTTTTTTGTTCTGGCAAAAAGACTGAAGGGTCCACCACATAGATCAAGATCTCCTACTAATATGTTAGTAGAATCACGATGGTTTAAAGTTACTAATTAAGGAGTGATAATATGGGCACCGCCCAAAACTTACTGTTTTCAATATTCCTTTTTTTTGCAAAATTTTAACCTTTTATTACACTATTATTAATGCGAAAGCTTGTATGTATGTATGTTTGTTAATTCTTCACGCAGGAACGGCTGGATCGATTTGGATAAAATTTCGTACACAGATAGACTATAATTTGGAGTAAGATGCTACTGTTCGTTTATTTATTTCATTACGATGGAAAACAATTCGTCATGACTTGTAAAAGTTAAGACACGATATCTATACGTGCTGTCTTGCATTTTTACATCTGTGCGTAAGGCACGAGGGTAAAACACAGTTAACTTTAAAAATCTGGGCCGTTGCTTAGATTTCCTAGACAAAAAACCTCAACAAATATACTTGGCCTAACCTGGACTCGAATCCAGGACCTCCGTATTTAGTCGTAGATAGGCTAGCCACTAGACGTTTTAGTCATAACTCCTAATACAATGAGCAGTGTACTCGTATATCCGATCAAGAAGACCTGACTAAATATTTAAGATCTCATATTGATTTCAGTCAATTTAAGACTTACAATTGTATTTTATTTGCATATTTTCCTTAAAATTAGTAGGTTTAAATATAAGCAAAATATGTACTAAAAGGAATTTATTACTAAAATAAGTCAAATTTATTAGATAAAAATTTACTGAACTCGTGGTTTATTATGATAAATAAAAAAAGTTTAAAACGGGTTCCAAATTCCACGACCAATTATATCCACAATTCGTACTAAAATTTTAAAAGAGCGATAAATAATGGATGAACAACAGAAATGCTGTATGCCTTCAAATTTAGGTGACGATTAATTTATTTATATTAAGGGAGTAATAGCCCAGTGGTAACGCGCTCGCTTGGAAAACCGAGTGAACGGGTTTAAATCCCGGGTTCAATCCTCTAATATTTTAATATGCGAATCATTTCCAACATGATTACCACTTGTTTTACGGTGAAGGAAAACATCGTGAAGAAACCTGCATATCTGAGAGAACCTAGCTTTTCAAAAGACATGTGCTGTCCGTCAACCCGCACTTGGCCAGCGTGGTGGACTATAGCGACAGCGTGGAATCCCCATCGTATTGAAGAGTGGGATGTTAAAAAGGGCTGAATACATCCAATAAGACTTTACTTTCGTAGGGCCAGATCATCAAATAGCCGAATATATTATGAACTGATTAACTCTACGGTCTGGCTAGACATTATCGATTAAATATGATTAAAATTATCCCGTTTTCATTTCTCCAAGTCCTTTTATCAATTATTATTGTCTAACAGAGAATGCTCATAGCAATAAGATCGCCTTTTCATGCGTATTGTTATTATTCTTTATATTTTGTGATTTAGCGTTTCTGTGAGCAATAAAGTAATCATCTATTTTTTATCAATCTAAAACAGCTGTTAAATATTTTAAATCACAACCTTATATATATATATATATATATATATATATATATATATATATATATATATATATATATATAATCTATGTTGTTTTTATTTACTATATTAACGTTATTTTTTTGTTTTTAAATTGTAAGACATCTGATACGTACATATACGGTATGCCAGAAAAGTAATATTGAAGCGAAAGCGAAACGATATTTTAGGATTGAAACGTAGCTTTTTTTATTTAATTAATGAGACGCAGGGATCATAGCAACTTAACCGTTGTTAGGTTCGATTCTCGATCATTAAAAATGTTCAGCAACGTGTAGAATCGGTTTCAGTAGTAAATTATATACTTTATTCAGAACTCACGAATATTAGATTTTATATCTCGTCAATCGGTCGACTGAGCATATATTATGGCTCAAGATAATGGTAAAGACAAGGTTTCGCCTGACATTAGTGCGTGAACAATGTATCGCGTAGTTTTAGGGTGAGATAAAAGCAGTGGATGCTGGACGACCGCCAAAACAACTTAACTCACGTTATAATCGCATATTATATTGTCGGGTTAGCTCTATATGTAGTAGTACCTATTAAACCAATTAAGTACAATCCACTCTTTAATTTAGTCTCTATAGGGTAGTCAGCTTTCCCTATCACGAAGTGTACAGGGCACTGTCCCCACCAAAAAACATTTATTGGAAGACTTAACAAGAAAGTTCACGCTGGATCCCTAAAAATCATTATATTGAATACGAAACCCAAAAATCATCACATTCATATATAATATAAATATATAATACTAACGACTCACCTTCGCTTCGCTTCAGGTTCGTTCCTAGACAAAAACAAATCTATCCCACAAGAACCTTACATTTTTCCTGGATGATATATAGCCTATAGCCTTCCTCGATAAATGGACTATCCAACACAAAAAGATTTTTTCAATTCCAACTAGTAGTTCCTGAGATTAGCGCGTTCAACCAAACAAACAAACAAACTCTTCAGCTTTATAATATAAGCATAGATACGAAGCCCAAAAATCATCACATTCATATAAATATAAATGTAGAGCTTCAAATTACCGAACGCTTGTTAGTAAAACAGCATAACTTTCAACATATCTCAGTTGGAGAGCTTTAATAACTCGGTTACGCAATTTCCGCGGCGGAAATGAGTGTCATAGACCGTTTCAAGGGTTTAACCCTTGAAAAAGGTATATTTTTATTGTATGTATGGTTTATGTGAATAAACTTTTAGGTTAGGTATATAAGAGGCGCTATGTAATGAGATTTAAAAGTGATGTGAGGAAGCCTACTAATGAATGAACGGTTTTTGAGCTGAATTCATGTACAGTTTTTGAATAACTTTTAACATTGAACTTATTTTCTTCGAGATACTCGATGGTATAGCTATGAAGCGAGGGTAGATTCCGTGGAGTAATCAATGGGAAACATGGTTGATCTGTTTTAATGTGTGTAATTTAATATTTAACTGGTGATTCACCTTCGCTTCGCTTTGGGTTTGTCCCTAGACAAAAATAGATGTATCCCACGGGAACCGTACATTTTTCCGGAATAAAAAATAACCTATGTGCTATTCCAGATTATAATCTATCTCTGTGCCAAATTTCATTCAGATCGAATCAGCCGTTCTGACGTGAAAGAATAACAAACATTCATCCATCCATCCTCACAAATTTTCATATTTATAATATTTATGTAGGATACATTTTAGTATACTTTGGTGTAATTTTGTGTTCTAAGGGGTAGTGTAGTGATAAAGTCATAAAAACATTGAAATTCTTTGAATTCGACCATCGAGTGCCAAGCAACATGTCGTGTAGACAACTTGCTTTGAATCTGATGGAGTCTTAAAACCTGCTTATAGGAGAATATCCATAGAATCTATGAAAAATCAATAGAACTAAAAAAACTCATGTTTTATTGTGTGATTTATATCAATAAATAACTTGACATTGGCAGAAATAAATCTTGTTAAGGGATTTAGTTGCCATTAAACAAAAAAAGCGACGGTAAAAAAAATATCAAGCAAAGCTACCGGCAAATGTAGATCAAAATACTAGCGACTCATCCTCGCTTCGCTTGGGTTCGTCCCGAGGTACGGTTTAATTTTTTTGAGCGAAATCCTAATTGTTTTCCTAAAATAAAAGTATCTTAAGTTACTTCTTATAATATCAGCTATCTGCCAGTGAAAGTCCCGTTAAAATTGGTCCAGCCGTTTCGGAGATTAGCCAGAACAAATAGACAGACAGACAGACGAAAATTAAAAAAAAAATGTGTTTTTCTTATAAGTGCCGTATATAATTCCATATGCATTTATTATAAAGCTGTTATTTTGACATTACAAACATACACTTCAATTTTATTTATCTGTATAGATTATTTAAATCATTATATTTTCCGTAAGACTCTTTTTTTAATTAACATTTCATTTAAATTCACAGTTTGTACTTATTCAAAATCTTATTTGTGGTGGTACCTTTTTCCTTGATGACTTTATCCCTATCAACAAAAAAAGTAATTTCCTTTTCTGTACTTCCTCTTTTAAGGGTTGGCTTAGAAAAAGAATTGTTTTCAACACTGTAAAAAGTTCCAAGTAAGTTTTATTTGGTGAGTGTACATTATATTTCGTATACAATTAAACAAAAGATCCATAATCTCTACTAATATTATAAAGCTGAAGAGTTTGTTTGTTTGTTTGTTTGTTTGTTTGGTTGAACGCGCTAATCTTAGGAGCCACTTACCCGATTTGAAAAATTCTTTTTGCATTAGAGAGTCCGTTAACTAAAGAAGGCCATAGGCTATATATAATTCTGAAAAAAAAGTACGGTTCCCATGGGATAAATTTGTTTTTGTCTAGGGACGAACCCGAAGCGAAGCGAAGGTGAGCCGCTAGTAATATTATAAGTGTATTTTCACGCTTACACCGCTGAATCGATTTAGATAAAATTTAGCAAGGACATAGATTGCATCCTGGGATCAGACTTAACTCTCATCTCAATCATGCGAGCGAAGCCGCGGGCAAAAACTAGGAATATTTTAATAATAATAGGTGGTTTTTATATTGTGTTTTAAAGTAACACCGTACGTCTTAGCTCGTCATACTGTCCTACTTCTATACATCTATACATATTATAAAATTCTAACTAAGCCGAATCTGTACATTAAATATTTTTTGGAAAATCTTATTGAAATAGACATTATTATCGATACAGAGGCCGAATCTATAGTTTTTAGAATTTTTGTCTGTCTGTCTGTCTGTCTGTCTGTCTGTCTGTCTGTCTGTCTGTCTGTCTGTTACCGCATCACAGAAAAACCACTGGAGGGATTTTGATAAAATTTGGTATGATGATAGCTGGTTATCCGGGTCAACATATAGGATACTTTTTACCGCGGGAAAATATCTAATTTCTGAGAAAAAACACAAAAACTGGTTGGAATAAAACCACGATGATACTATTTATAAATAGTTTAGCAAGGTAATTTACTAAACATGGTAAAAACTATTAAAAATAGCTTATCTTGAAAAACAAATTATCAATAGCGCTATTTTATTCATTAAAATAGTTATTTTAATTAATATTTATTTATGTGTTATTTAGATACTCGACAATAGATGTCGCCATGTGTTTTTAAAATACGTAGTTTTAATTCCAAAAAAATGAATGTATGAATGCATGTAAAATTACCTACTACTAAATTACCCGCGGCCACGCCTGTGTTGAAATTATCAATAAAGCAAACTTTTGATTTTATAAATGAGTAACTATACACATAATAAAATTGTAACTAAGCCGAATCCGTACATTCAATATTTTTCGGAAAATCTTATTGAAATAATCATTATTAGCGATATAGAGGCCGAATCTACAGTTTTTTGAATTTTTGTCTGTCTGTCTGTATGTAACTGCATCACAGCAAAACCAATTTAGGGATTTAGATGAAATTTGGTATGGTGATAGCAGGTTATCCGGGTCAATGCATAGGATTCTTATTACAGCAGTATAATATCTCATTTCTGAGAAATAATACAAAAACTGGTTAAAATAAAAGCAAGATGATACTACTAATATTTTAGCAAGGTAACTTAATATGTTAAAACTATTAAAAAAATCTTATCTTAAAAGAAATATCAATAGCGCTATTTTATTCATTAAAATAGTTATTTTGATGAAAATTTATTTATGTGTTATTTAGATATTTGACAATAGATGTCGCCATGTGTTTTTAAAATACGTAGTTTTAATCCAAAAAAATAATTATGTATGTACAGATATGACCTTTCTATGACTCTATTAGAACTACTAGGTACTAAATTACCCGCGGCCCCGCCAGTATTCAAATTATCAATAAAACAAACTTTTTGGCTTTATAATTTAGTAACATATAAGTAATATTTTGTTGGTCGAAACAATTTTCAAATGAAAATATTTGTAAATTTTTATTGTTTAGTAAATAATGATGATATATTTTTTTTATTCTTTAATGTAAAATTAGGCAAATGCAAATCCAACTCGCGCATTCGGTTTCGTATAGCAAAATTCTGTGTTGTCCGTACTTACATGTTTTGTTAGGTTAATACTAAAATAAATACGAATAATATTTACGTTTCCGCAATATCGACTCAAAGTTAATGGCTTTCTTAGATTTACGCGAATATTTGACATTTTAAATAAAACTATCTTTTCGGATTATTTCGCGGATTTATTTAGATTTTTGGTTCCCGACGTTTCGATTGCTTTACAGCAATCATGGTCACGGGAGAGAAGGGTCTCTATCCGAAAAGATAGTTTTATTTAAAAAGTTAATGGCTGTTAAACTGACAAAGCGGGTAACTAAAAATATTCCGTATCTCAAAAACTTTGCAAAAGTATTTTAGGAACTGTTATACCTAAACTTTTTCAGTTTTTTTTTGACACCATTTCTTGGGAGGTAAAGGCTTAAAGGACATAATAAAATTCTTATGACTTTAATCATATTAGCCGAGCCATATGAAATAATAAAAAGCACTTGCTTAGAATTATTTACTTATTACACTTTATTTTGAAAATCGATTTGGAAAATATTACTAACTAGCGCTAACCAATCCCTGTTTCGCGACAAATTAACATTAAGAAAAGTTACCATTATGTAATTTTAATAATCAGCTAAATATTAAATTAATCAATAGCTATCTATTAGTAAAAAATAATTCAAATTAAACCCGTAGTTTGAAAGTTTATCACCCAAAACTAAACAAACCATGCGGTGCGCAATGAAAGTGGTATAGGTATGTAAGAGTGTACTAATGTGTAAAGCCTAAGAATTTGGTTTTTGATAATCTGAACGCGGGCGGAGCCGCGGGAAATGCTAGTAATATAATAAAATTGTAACTAAGCCGAATCTGTACATTAAATATTTTTTTGAAAAATCTTATTGAAATAAACATAATTATCGATGCAGAGGCCGTATCTATAGTTTTTAGAATTTTTGTATGTCTATCTGTGACCGCATCAGGAAAAACTACTGAAAGGATTTTGATGAAATTTGGTATGATGATAGCTGGTTATCCGGGTCAATATATAGGATAGTTTTTACTGCGGTAAAATATCTCATCTCTGAGAAATCTATAGTAAACGTTAAAACGTAAGTAGGGACGAATCCGAGCGGAGCGAGGTTGAGTCGCTAGTTATAGATAAAACGGATGCACCTAGGATATAGTCTCAGAATAGGATGGCTTAGAAGACATACCACATACCTAAAGCTAATGGAATAGAAATAGAAAAAAATGTATAGAAATGTCAAATTAAATTGTCATGGTATCATGATACGACATTCCTATATATTTTTTTAGATTTTTATTCTTCAACGATTACAGAATAATATCTTGTCTAGGTATGTCCTGGTCTGCTGTAAAATTCATCATTCATTAAGATGAATACGACTAATCTTCTTCATGTCGTTTGGCTCAGTTTGTAGTGACCCTACTTGGTGTGCCAGCGGTCGCGGGTTCGAGTCCCGCTGGGGGCATTCATTTGTGTCATGAGCACGAATGTTTGTACTCCAGTCATGGGTGTTTATATTTATAATATGTATGTATTTAAAGTTATTTATGTGTAGTGTATCAACTATCTGGTATCCATAACACAGGCCTCGTAGCTTACCATGGAACTAGATGGTGATGTGTGTTAATGTCCCAACATATTTATTTATTTATTTAATCATGTATTTAATTAATCAGTTCTTCTCCATTCCATGTAATTTGGTGTAGTCATCTGTGCTCAACTGTTACGTTTTGAAGGTATTTACAAGAGAATTTAATAAAATTTTTTTTTAAGTAAGGACATAAACATACCATCATCTCGTTCCACGGTAAGCTACGAGGTTTGTGTTATGGATACCAGATAGTTGATACACTACACATATATAACTTAAAAACATATGTACATATTATTAATATAAACACCCATGACTGAAGTACAAACATTCGTGCTCATCACACAAATAAATGCCCCCAGCGGGACTCGAACCCGCGATCGCTGGCACAGCAAGTAGGGTCACTACAAACAGCACCAAACGTGTCGTCAAATTGAATAGAAACGAACATAGAACCTCCTTTTTGAAAGTCAGTTAAAAAGAAAATATTGCCCAAATATATTGTCTAAACTTAACTTTTTTCTGGTATCAAGCAGTTACGAAGTTATTTAATGAAAACTAAGTGATGAATCCAGGCCTAAACCTTGTTTTACCAAAATTTAATAACTGTGTCTTGTACATACATTTTAATTATTTTTGAGAAAATATAGCGTTAATTAAGAAGCTAACATAAATCATTTTAATAGCTGGCCAATTACGGTTCTGTCAAATGCAGTCAAAAATGATTTATTTTTCAATTTTCAAATACAATATTAGTTAATTATAGCAATATTTGTATCTGACTCTGCCTATTACGATGTGGACCATAGGTTCGATATTTATAACGGATGTAACATGACATTTAATAACATGATGCAAAGCTGAGAATAAGAGTATCAATTATTATGTTCACCAAATGAAACTGTCGAAAATACTACGATAATAATAATATCCTACTGACCGATTTAGGCTACGGTGGTCGATCTCACCGACACTAGATAGATACCTACTTTATTGTACACCACAAAAAATATACAAAAAATCGGCCAAGTGCGAGTCGGACTCGCGCACGAAGGGTTCCGTACTATTATCTATAAAAACGGCAAAAAATCAAGTCTGTTGTATGGGAGCCCCACTTAAATATTAGTTTAATTTATTTTTAAAGTGAATAATATTCTATGAATATTTCAAGCGTCTACCTGTTGCCGTTATCAATATTGAGCAAAAACGAGCAAAAAATCACGTTTGTTGCATGGGAGCCGCCATAAATATTTATTTTATTCTGATTTTTAGTCTTTGTTGTTATAGCAGCAATAGAAATACACCATCTGTGAAAATTTCAACTGTCTAACTATCACGGTTCATGAGATACAGCTTCGTGACAGACGGATAGACAGAAGGACGGACAGCAGTCTTAGTAATAGGGTCCCGTTTTACCCTTTGGAGCAATTATATGTAATGGTAGGCGGTGTACTTACTGCACACAAATTCATATCCTAAATACATACATACATAAATGTAGATCAGATGAAAAAGTATAAGAAGTTCAATATACAACTACGCAGAAGATATTATAGTACATAAGTGTATGTACAGACACTCTCTCTCTCACACACACACAATGCACACACTAGGGCTTTCATCCCGGGAGTCTCGGTCTCGAAAATTTCGAGAGTCTCGACGATTTTTTCGAATTTTCGAGACTCGAGACTGCTACCGCCAGTCTCGGGAATAACGAGACTTTTGAGACTTTATTTTTTTTTGAGATTTTTTTATTCCGGTTGCGGCATACAGTACGTGGCAGCACTATAAAATGAAACTTAGGATAAGACAACAGAGGGAAGTACTAAACCATCGCTATATAAGTATTTAATCTCTATCCCCTATCTAATACTAGAGTAGAAACAGAGAGGGCTTTTTCTAACGCGGGTTACTTTCGTAATATAATCAGATCCTCTCTATCTGAAAGTACAATAAATACTCTTTGTGTTTACGTGACCACTGTAAAAATGAAAAAAAAAACTTCAATATTAGGTCCTTACATATGAAATTGACGTTTTGTCGAACTGGCTACTTTGATATAAAATATCTATATCTTGCGTTTACTTAGGAATTCCAAATTCAAATTTATTTCAATTTGAGGCTTGTGTATTTGTTTCTCGAATTTAGAGATTCATTTGTTTTCGCGCCATTTGATTTTCTTTGACATCACTCTGTTCACAATATGAAAAACTTAAAATACCACCGTGGCACCAGCGCCGCAGAAACAGCTCGAAGGATTAATGATGAGTATGGTGAAGCTACTGTACAATGAAACACGGTTTTGGTTCTAATGTTTTTGTTCTGGAATTTTTGACCTATAGAACAAACGCCGTGGATGGCCGAAGATCCTAATTGACAATGAACAATTAAAAATGATCGTGGAAACAGATCCATCGCAAACCACTTCAGAGTTAGCGGCAAGCTTCGATGTGAGTGATAAAGCTATATTAATTCATTTGAAACAAATTAGAAAATTGAAAAAGCTGTAAAAATGGGTACCGCATGAATTGATGAAGCCCCTCAACAAACACGAGTGCTGTGTTACTTTACTCAACCGTCACAATTACGAGAGGATTTTGAATGGCATCGGATCCAGTACAATAATCTGAAACGCTCATCACAATGATTGAACACAGGAGAAATCCTGCCCCAAGCTACAGTTGACACAGAAAAAGGTATTGGTAAATGTCTGGTGGACCGGTGCTGGTGTCATCCACTACAGCTTTCTAAAATCTTTCAAGATCTATACTGGCAACAAATGCAAACCATTATGGAAAAGCTAGCCATTAAACAATCGAGACTGGTCAATTGGTCTAACCCACTGTTGCTTCAGGACAACGCTATATATGTATAAATATATATATTCGTTTTGCTTTTTCCATATAAAACCGCTACTTTTATATGTAAGGACCTAATAATTGTTAATTTTACTTGTATTTGAGTTTGTAATAGTATGATTAATAAAGTACTTTATTGAAATACCTTATATTGACTGCCTAATTGCCTAGTCTATGAGTATGAAACCTATTTTTGAAGTAGTCTCGAAAGTCTCGTTTTTCCCGGGAATTTCGAGACCATATCGAGTCTCGATTTTTTTCCCGGGACTCGCAAATATAACGAGACTGAAAGCCTTAGCACACACACATACACACATGCATGCAAACTTTTATTACTACATGAAAGACTATCATATTGTACCTACTAATTCACATTTGTATTAACTGACCTATTTATGTTTGCAGTATTTTTTTTTTTTGGGACATTAACACACAGTACCATCTAGTTCCATGGCAAGCTACGAGGCTTGTGTTATAGATACCAGATAGTTGATACACTACACATATATAACTTTAAATACATACATATTATAAATACAAACACCCATGACTGGAGTACAAACATTCGTGCTTATCACACAAATGAATGCCCCCAGCGGGACTCGAACCCGCGACCGCTGGCACAGCAAGTAGGGTCACTACAAACTGAGCCAAACGTGTCGTCAAGTATGCTTTATATAATTGGATTAAGGATGACTTTGTATAATTGGATTAAGGATTAAATCTGTACGTTTTGTTATGCAAGGGATGGGTCTCCTAATACAGGAAAAAAATACTTGCTTAAAGTCCTCAACCACAAACTGTCGACTCTGTATCTTTTTATGCAAATGAAATATTTTTTATTTTTATTTTTAAGTACTCTCTCTATTCCTTTTATACATACATTCTATGGGGGCGACAATCAAGATGGCCGGTAAGAGAGCAGATGCAGAAACGACGGCTTTACGTGCTGTCTTACAGATAAGGAGAAAATTGCCGAAAAACCCAACAATTAAACTTTACCAGACCCGAGACTCGAACCCAAAACATATGTACAACTAGCGACTCACCCTCGCTTCGCTCGGGTTCGTCCCTAGGTTGTTTCTCAAAACAAAATCAATTAATTAATTTGGTTTTAATTTGTTTTTCGTGGGACCCTATTATTTTTTCTACAATAAAAGTAGCCTTAGTTACTCCTAATTACATCAGCTATCTGCCAGTGAAAGTCCCGTCAAAATCGGTCCCGTCATTTCAGAGATTAGCTGGAACAAACAGACAGACAGACAGACAGACAAAAATTGTAAAAAAAATTGTTTTGGTATATGTACCGTGTATACACCCATATGCATTTAGTAAAAAGCGGTTATTTTAATGTTACAAACAGACACTGCAATTTTATTTATCTGTATAAGATATACATGCTAGATGCCAACGAATCAAAATCAAATACACTATGTTAATAATTTCATCCAACTTTTTTGATTAAGCTTACATTAGATAAAGGAATAAAACAATAATCTATCGCCCTTAAATATTTTATAGGTCGTGACCTTATTTATATAAGCTTCTAGACAAAAACAAATCTATCCCACGGGAAACGTACATTTTTCCGGGATGACATAGCCTTCCTCAATTAACGGGCTATCTAATTCAAAAAAAAATTTCAAATCGAATTAGTAGTTCCTGAGATTAGCGCGTTCAACCAACCAAACAAACAAACAAAAAAAACAAACAAACAAACTCTTCAGCTTTATAATATTAGTATAGATTCATCCTATTAAAGTGCGAATTATTATTTTTTATTCATCCTTATCTTAAGTACGAATAACAACAGCTATAATTTATTGTAAAATAACCTTTAGACTAAAAGATTATTTAACAATTTTTTGATCTGGAATCAGAGAGAACCTGACGGTTTTCAAAAGACAGAAGTCCGCCAACCCGCACTTGGCCAGCATAGTGAACTGTGGTCTGATCCCTGTCTAACTGAAGGGAGTCCCATACCGGGGATAATAAAGGTAGGGAAGGGTTCAGCCTTATTTAAATTACAATACTATCATATTGACATTAGACGTTAATTCAAACACTGTTACGATGGTTATTAGATTATATCTATTCTATCCACATCGCAAGAAAGTTTACACTGCAGCGTTAGATAGGTTATTGAATAAAACTTTGATTCGACAATGTTAGCTTTCAACTAGTGATTTGTTTTTTAGAATAACAGCGGTTCTAGATTTAAGATTGTTCTATTATATAATCACATTAAACCTTTTTTAAGATTTTACTATTGGAATAAAAATGTTGTAATGTGAATTTGAATGAGCTTTCTTTTTGGTCTCTTGAAAAAGACGAAGGTATTTTATTATTCATATTTTATTATTCAAGGTACGTTATAGAACTTCAGAAATTTTTTTTTCCTAAATTTATAAGTGCTTTTAAAGCGATTTTAAAGTGTGTGTACCTTTTTAGCTAAAATGTAATTATTTCACATGTAACGTTCACATTTTGTTAAATTATGTACAGGCGGCATCATTTTTTAGCAAATTTTATTACCGCCTTTGCTACTCCAAGTCTTTGTATTTCTGACTAATAATTTCAAAATCCATCCAGCCGTTTCTGCGTGAAAATGTAACAAACATACAAACACGCACAAACTTTTATATTCATAACTAGCGACTCACCCTCGCTTCTCTCGGATTCGTTCCTAGGTTGCTTCCCTAAGTTGTTTTCTAAAATAAAAGAAGCCTAAGTTACTTCTTATGACATCAGCTATCTGCCAGTGAAAGTCCCGTCAAAATCTATACAGCCATTTCATACATTAGCCGGAGCAAATAGACAGACAGACAGACAGACGGACAGACAGACAGACAGACATAAATTGTGAAAAATGTTGTTTTGGTATATGTTCCGTGTATACATCCATATGCATTTAGTAAAAAGCGGTTATTTTAATATTACAAACAGACACTCCAAATTTATTTATCTGTATAGAAGGTATTATGGAATGGTGGATACATATTCTGTACAAAGCTTATAAAAGTATTTCACTTATAGATGAGTTCGTCTGAACTATATCAGAATTCGATTATAAGGCGGTTCGTGACTTGTTGACTCTGGCATTACGCCAGTGAAAGTTACTCTGTATCCATATCTCACCTATATTATATCGCATTCAATGAAATTAAATAACATTGAAAACTGCAGAAGTAAATTGTACACTTTTTTAATTAAAAATGAATGAAAATGATGATGAATGAAATCTATTTTGTGTTTTTATCTAAATAGTATATTATAATTATTTATTATTATAATTAGTACCTGGGTTACCGAGCTTTGCTTGAAGTTTTTAGGCAAAAAAGCAATTTTTTTTAACTAAAAACTTGAATAAATACAAAAAAAAAACAAAAGTAAAAACTTTGTATCCGACCGTGATTCGAATCTGGACACCGGTGATTGTCAATCTTGGCCGTTTAACTACGATGCTTATCGCGCCTGTTTAAATAAATAAATATACAAGAATTGCTCGCTTAATATAAAAAATATTATAAATGAGAATATAAATATATGTTGGGACATTAAAACACAGCACCATTTAGTTCCATGGTAAGCTACGAGGCTTGTGTTATGGATACCAGATAGTTGATACACTATACATATATAACTTTAAATACATACTATAAATATGAACACCCATGACTGGAGTACAAATATTAGTGCATCACACAAATGAATGCTCCCAGCGGGACTCACTGGCACAGCAAGTAGGGTTACTACAAACTGAGCCAAACGCATCGCCACGAGAAAAGTTATATCAAGAAAGTTTAGGAGAAGTGTTTGTGTAAGCGTGTTTGCTACTTCTTCACTCTATAACGACATATAAATGGCAATTCTTTATATGGTGTAGCCATGTAGTATATGACGGCGATTGTCAAAATATAAAAACGTAGAAGCCGTAGTGACTTAATAATCCTCTTTTACCGACGAATCTCCTTCGTGTTTTCTCCATTCTAAGTGACATTGGCAAAGTAATCTGTGCTCAACTGACACGCTTTGAAGCCATCAACAAGAGAATTAAATTGAATTGAACCGTAATGACAATATCAAAGTATCGTACTGGTCTAGCCTATTCGAAACTAAAAAAGCTGTCCAATGTCCGCACAACACTTAATGTCCAACATTAAGCGCTGAACATTAAGGGCTGAAAGTGTTGACTAGCGTTAAATAAACACGGTGCCGGAAAATAAGAAAGAATATCAAAAGTCGTTAAACTCCTAAAAACAAGACTCAGAAGTCCGTTGAGTTGTAATAATTTATATTTACATATTAAAATACGCCATTTTCAACATTGTCCATCATTTGAAATTCAGAATGACAGCCTAACATCTTCTGTTAACAACTTGAATACATTTTATCAAAGAACTTGCTACGCGTAAAAATTACTAATATACTTATTTATATAAATAAATTTACATCAAATTTTTAGCAGTTTAAATTACTAACAAATAACGACTCACCCTCGCTTCGCTCAGGTTCATCCCTAGGTACGTTTGGTCAAAGGTCAAAACGTATTAGGTACGTTTTGACGTTTAGTATGAAATAGTTTTTTTTTTCAAAAATTTTTTCGTGAATTTTTCCGATGTTTTAATAGTTATTCTGTTATTCGGGGCGGAGACAAATCCAACAAATCAAAAACCATCAAAATCGGTCCAGCAATTCTCGAGTTATAAGTGCTGTAACAAACCCGACTTTGTTTTATATATATGGAAAAAAAAGATTCCGACGAATTGAGAACCTCCTATAAAAAGATTTTTTACTAATCCGGCCCCCAAAAGGGTTAAAAAACTTGTATTGGAAACAGTATTTCATTCTAAATGGAGGAAGATAAAGCCGAAGCAGGTAATTAATAGGTACATACGTATGTTTAAATATGTAGTGTTTTTATTTTTCTTTCCTGGCATAAGTTTTGTGATTCTCCTTTTAGGGTTCCGTACCCGAAGGGTGCCAACGGAAAACTATTACTAAGCTTCCGCTATCCGTCCGTCTGTCAGAGAGCTGTAACTCATGAACCGTAATAGGTAGAGAGTTGAAATTTTTACAGACTATGTATTTTTATTGCAGCTAT
Source organism: Fabriciana adippe (assembly GCA_905404265.1). Classification (NCBI taxonomy): domain Eukaryota; kingdom Metazoa; phylum Arthropoda; class Insecta; order Lepidoptera; family Nymphalidae; genus Fabriciana; species Fabriciana adippe. The sequence goes on from FR990010.1 coordinate 3,796,593, forward strand.
AACAACAAATAATAAAAATACAAGGAAATTTTTTTAAAAGTTCGTAATCAATCATCGAAGTTAGAGTAAAATTCATATTAATAAAAAGTACCTACATGTTAGATGGGACGGAACCCTTCGTGTGCGAATTCGACTCGCACTTGATTTCATTTATTTCATAAAAATCATATATTATTAAACGATACTTACTAACTATTAAATAATCTGTAGTAATATGATTGTATTCAGCCCTTTTTAACGTCCCACTGCTGGGCGCGGGCCTCCCTTCAATACGAGGGGGATCAAGCCATAGTCCACCACGCTGCCAAGTGCGGGTTGGCGGAGTAATAAGATTGCTCTATTTTAATATTATTTTTATCAACAACAAAAATGTCTTATCACACAAAACAGAATTTTCATGCAGATACTATATCAAAAATCTATTATTCAAAGCACTTTTAAAATTATTTCAAAGTGTAATTTAGGCCTTTTTTGGGGCATAAAGCCTAAAGTGGTCTTAACATTAGACTTTCCATAAGTTATGAAAATAACTTCTCCAAAGTAAGTCAACACGCTAGAATAATGGACTCAAGAGTCCTTAATATAAATTGAAATTTTAATTGTTCCCTCTCTAGTTAAGATTTGATGTCTTTCAAAGTAATATTGTTAGAAACATGATTTGTGATGTATTAGAATAAAAGGTTATTTGAAATTCAGTATTCAGTAAAATTTATGACATTTTGAGACAAAGCCTACAATGGTTTACAATATTTTAACTTGTCTCAAGTAGATTTTTTGTTTCAGGTTATATAGAGACGTAGTCATTTTCTATTTACGGTGTGAAAATTTATAATGTGTTGTCTGTAACAACTATATAATGCTTTTCAGATGTTTAAAACCTTAATCTCTCCCATAACCATGATTGCTGTAAAGCATTTGAAACGCCGGGAACCTAAGACAGTTGTTCACGTTTGACAATTAACGACAAGAAAAAATCACAAATTGCTGTAAGTGAGAGAGGGACAAAACATTTTCCAGCAAGGAAACGACAGTGTGTTGAGAGTTCAGTTAAATGTAGAAGCTAAGAGAAGACAGAAGAATCACGAATGAAGAACTTCTGCAAGTGCAAGTAGTGGTAAAAATTAGCGCTTAAAGAATGAGTTAAAAAGCAATAAAACGTCCAATGTGCAAAAGACTTTGATTTTACGATCCTATAACTCAAAGAACATAACAATATTTTTAACATAAGATGTGTTAGAGGCATATCGAATTTATGAGTAAACATGCATCAAGATGTTTGCGAATGAAGCGATTAATCACACATCACTGAAGGCTTGACTGAGACGGGAAGATGAAAGGCTTTCTATAAAATGTTATTATGTTTCTAATACTAGATAATTCCTGCTGGTTCACTTGCGTATTTTAGAGGATATATCCCTTACTAATTTTGGAATTTTTGATTTTCTAAGTTATTTCGTTTGGTGGGGGGGGGGGGGGGGAGGGAGGGGGGGGGGGAGGGTATCATAGCGTCTGGTAGTTCAGCTGGGCGAGAAGCCAAGTAACGCACTGAACGGTGGCCCACTTTGGTAGGCGGTGTAACATGCGGGTTGCTTCTGGTATTTCTTTGAGTGGACTGTTAGAGCAACCATAGGATAGTTGTGGTCTACTTCGGCAGTCCTGCTGTCAGGGCATCGTGGTTGAATGCGCAAGCGATCCTGCGATGCCTCATAAAGACGGAGAAGGTTTCGTTGGGTTTTAGTGGGTAGTACTGGCTTTTCTAGTCGGTAAATCCCACATAACCTTCTGTATGTCTGCAGGTGGTATGCGTAAATGCATTTCCCAATATAAAAAAAGATATTAGAATACACTAACTAAAAATATACTACAGTACCTACCAAAAATTTTTAATCAACCTATATAAATTAAAGCAATTATACTGTTAATTAACTCACTAATCAATTCACTTACTTATTAATTACGAAATCCCAGAAATTATAAAAGCTACAGGCTTTAAACTTGGCAGTAAAATTTTTCATAGGCAATAGGTTTCAACCTATCAATTATCAACCATAATTATTATTTAAAATATTTTATATCACTTTATTTATCACTCTCGCTTTGCTCGGGTTTGTGCCTTGCTTGATTCTCCATACAAACTTTCATCCCCATTTCTTATTCCTCAATAGATGATTTCCGGAATAAAAAGTATTCTATGTCCTTCCCAGGGTCTCAAACTATCTTCTTACCAAATTCCATCTAAATCGGTTAAGTAGATCCAGAGAATTTTTTTTTAATAAATATACATTAACACACAGCACCATCTAGTTCCATGGTAAGGTACGAGGCTTGTGTTATGGATACCACATAGTTGATACACTACACATATATAACTTTAAATACATACATATTATAAATATAAACACCCATGACTGGAGTACAAACATTCGTGTTCATTACACAAATGAATGCCCCCAGAGGGACTCGAACCCGCGACCGCTGACACAGTAAGTAGGATCACTACAAACTGAGCCAAACCCCTACAACCTCACAACTCACAAACTTTACCTCTTTATAATATTTGTATAGATGGATTCAAAACGTGCCAGTTAAGCGCAGATTATTTCATAGTAAATATAATAATAATGGATTTAATTCATATTTAACTTTATCAGTTTCTTGGAGTTCTGCTTGTAGCTTGTTAATTTCCTTGTAAACTATCCCCAAGGGACAACGTAATGACATCAGCCACCATTCCAGGCAAGATCCAGATAAATAGGCAATTACATGGTGATGTTGACGCAATCTCTTACTAATTAAAGCAATTTTATTACAATCTTAGTTAAAACAAGTTTGTTCTATAAGCATTTTCTCTAATTACCATTACTCTTATTTACAATCTTACATGATGATATAGAAAGGCTATAAAAACTCAGTAATTTAACAAAATTAAGTAAGTTTTTAGTAAGTAACATTGTTTTCATCCATTTGTTAATATGTAACGCCAAAATAGGTCGACAAATCAGTTGAGATAGCTAGATAGACTAATATTAGATATGTCGGTACAAAGTGTGAAGTTAGAGTAAGTAGTTTGAAATGAATCATTCTATTTTAGAAATTACTGTTTTCTATCATTTGCCCTCATTCAACCGATCAGCAGTATGGAAAATGTACTGCGCCAAACCTCAAGTAATTTGGGAAATGGGCAGGAAGATGATGATTCAACCCTTTTTAACATTTCACTACTGGGCGTGGGCCAAATGCAGTTTGGTGGACTTCACGTGTATTTCGAATATTATTTAAGTTTTAAAGTAAAACAAGTGCACTCTTTATTTTTGTCACTCTTATTCTCCAGTGGGATGACCTTTCGATAGGACTGGTGAGAGATCAGATATAGGATCGACAGCTTTATGTACTCTGGGAAGTGGTTTCACAAGAGTGAAATACCACCAACTTTCCAACTCCAAGTTGTCACTGAGAATTCCTTAAGAGAAAGATTTAATTATTAAACTTAGCCCGACCTCAGGGCGTAAACCCAGGACCTTCGGATCTGCAGCCGTACGTGCTAGCCACTAGACCACAGAGGCAATTATCTTTGATGAAAGGAACAGGGCTAAAACACCGCCAACTTCTCAACTCTGGGCTGTTACTGGGATCTTTTGAGAGAAATTCAATGACTTTTGGCAAGACCCGGGATATGAATACAAGACCTCTGAATCTGCAGCAGTACATGGTAGCCACTAGACCATAGAGACAGTTATCTTCAATCAAAGCGCGGGGGTAAAACACCGCCAACTTCTCAACTCCTGGCTGCTAGTGGAAAATTTTTAGAGAAACTCAATGACTAAATTTGCACGACCAGGGACATGAACACAACACCTTCGGATAGTTTTATGTATAATTTTTCGTTTCTTAATTTATAGTGATTCATGGTAGGTGCTACAAAAAATTAAAAAAAAACTCCAACTTAAGGGCGAAATAATTACTTTTCAACCGACTTCTAAAAGGAGGAGGTTATCCATTCGGCTGTATGTTTTTTTTTTTATTTTAAAGTTAGTGTACTATTTTAGTTAAAACGTAAAACTAATTTATACTAAGAAATAAAATAATTATAATAAACTGGCGATTCACCCTCGCTTCGCTTTGGGTTCGTCTCTAGACAAAAACAACTCTATCCCACGGGAACCGTACATTTTTCCGGAATGATATATAGCCTAAAGCCTTCCTCGTTAAATGGACTATCCAACACAAAAAGAATTTTTTAATTCCATCCAGTAGTTCCTGAGATTAGCGCGTTCAACCAAACAAACAAACAAACTCTTCAGCTTTATAATATTAAAATAATATAAATTAAAATCAATAAACAATTACTCTTTGGATTTAAGACCTACAAAACGTTACATGATGACAGAAAGTATGAATTAATAAGGCAAAATTAATAAATAAGTTACAAATTATAAAATTTTATTTAAATTTTGACAAATGGTAGCTATTCTAATTGTCATTTCTCTAAGCCTTTATCTAAATTGTTCAACTCTTAGTTCATATTTTACGGTTTGATATTTCTCGTAATTATCAGGTCATAAATCAGAGATTTAGATTTTACTAATTGCAATTAAATTGCTATTACTAAAAATATATTATGTGTACTATATTATATTTACTCATATTATTAGTATCATCTATTCTAATATTATGAAGAGGAAAAAAACGTTTTTAGGGTTCCGTACCTAAAGGGTAAAACGGTATCCCTATTACTAAGACTCCGCTGTCCGTCCGTTTGTCTGTCTGTCCGTCTGTCCCCAGGCTGTATCTCATGAACCGTGATAGTTAGACAGTTGAAATTTTCACAGATGATGTATCTCTGTTGTCGCTATAACACCAAATACTAAAAAACAGAATAAAAAAATATTTAAGGGGGCTCTCATACAACAAACGTGATTTTTTTGCTCGTTTTTGCTCGATATTGATAACGGCAACAGTTAGACGCTTGATATATTCACAGAATATTTAATTATATATTCACTTTAAAAATAAATAATTAAATTGAACCAATTTAGATGAAATTTTTTAAGAAATTTTGAGATCCTGGGAAGGACATAGTATAGTTTTTATCCCTAAAATCATCCCTTAAGTGGGTGAGAATGGGGGCGATATGGGAAAGCAACCTAGGGATGAACCCGAGCAAAGCGAGAGTGAGTCGCTAGTTGTTAATATTTTTTATTATCCTTAATAGTATTGATTAATCATGCATGCTATCTTACTCATAAGACATTATGTTAGTGTTAATTATATTTTGTTCAACATGGAAGACAAGGTGCTCATAATACAAATTCACTTAGTACCTACGAGTGTCTTGGTTTTGTATAAATGATTTTTTGTATTTGGTAAATAAATAAATAAATAAAAAATACATATTATAAATGTGAAAGTGTGAGTGTTTGTTAGTCCTTCTTATACACCAAAACCGAGTGTCAGATTGATATGATTTTTATGCATAAATATAAAGGGAGGGCTGAATAGTGTCATATACAAATATGTATATTATACTCTTTATCTGCTCGGTGGTGTAGTGGCTAGCATGTACGGCTGCACACTCGGAGGTCCTGGGTTCGAGTCCTGGGTCGGGCCAAGTTTAGTTATTGAGTCTTTCTGTCTAGTAAGCCTCAGTAGCAGCCCGGAGTTGGGAAGTTGGCGGTGTTTCAACCCCGTGCCTCGGAGAGCACGTAAAGCCGTCGGTCCTGCGCCTTAACTCTCACCGGTCGTGTCGAGTAGTCGTCCTACCGGAGTATGAGAGTGACAGGAATAGAGAGTGCACTTGTGTCTGCGCGTACATTTGTACACTATAATATCTCCTGCGCAGTTGGCTAGTCTCAATGAGATTGGCCGCCGTGGCCGGAATCGGTCAGGAGGACATCATACTCTTTATTTTCGAATCGAATCTGAGCAAAGCGAGGGTACACTAGTAAGAAATAGAAGGAAATTTTTGAATCTTATACAAAAAGCTTTTTTGTAAAAGTTTTAAAAATGTAAAGCATTTAAAGTTAGAAAAATTACATTAACATTGTAAATATGAAAGTAATTTAGATAGAGTCTTCACGTTTATAGTTGTCAGCTGGATTTTCAACAAAATGAAGCAATTCTTTGTTTGACGATACAATAAAATTATAAACAGTCTGGTGCTTAAAAGAGGGGGTTAATTGAACATTTATACAGGAATTTTCAAAATTGATGTTTTTATTGATTTAAAAGTAATCTATATAAATAAAAATGAATGTTGGTAAGCGCATAACTCAAGAACGTCTGGACCAATTCGGCTAATTTATTTTTTTGTATGTTCCTTAAGATCCACGGAAGGTTTTAATACTTAAAAAAAACTATATCCATGTTACTATATCCAAGCTAGGGACAAACCCAAGCGAAGCGAGGGTGAGTCGTTAGTTTAATAAATATCAATATAAAAAAGAAGTCATATCTTTAAGCCGTACTAGATCTAGCTATATAAATCTAGGCTTAATTATGAATGAAATTTGGTCCTAATGAGGATCAGCTTTATATGACATCAATCTTTCAACAAAGACGACACGTTTGGCTCAGTTTGTAGTTCCCTACTTGCTGTACCAACGCGGCGTTCGCAGGTTCGAGTCCTGCTGGGGGCATTCATTTGTGTGATGAGCACGAATGCTTATACTCCAGTCATGGGTGTTATTCATAATATGTATGTATTTAAATTTACATACATATGTGTAGTATATCAACTATCTGGTATCCATAACACAAGCTTCGTAGCTTACCATGGAACTAGATGATGATGTGTATTAATGTCCCAATATATTTATTTAAGCTTATTGTCGTAAAATGATCACAAATTGTAACTGGAAAAAAGTTATCTCTGTTTCACTTTATTTTGGCCGCCATTTTTCCAGTATAATGATACGGCCGGAAGCGATACGAGGTGACAAAGTGAAAAGTCTCCATTGACACGTCGAAATATATAAAAAATAGCGATTCTGTACGTTTTAACGGTTAGTATGAAATAGAGAGGCAATATAATATATATATATATATATATATATATATATATATATATATATATATATAATATATATATAGGTATGATAAGTTGTGGTAGTTTGTATTATAACGTATTTTCCCGTGGGAATGAGATAATATGAAACTCCTGCAATGAATTGTAGCGTATGTCACTCTCTAACACTTCAACTATCTTCACACAAAAAATCACGCCAATACGTCACTCTGTTTCGACGTGAAAGAAGGATAAACAAACAAACAAACAAACAAACAAACAAAGACACTTCCACATCTATACATATAATAAAACTGTAGAGGTCGAATGTCTGTACATAGAAAAAAAATGCTAAAAACCGAGTCAGGAGGATGTAAGAAGAGAAATAGAGCAAATCCAGACTCTAACTGTTTGTGTGTTTGTCTGTCTGTATGGGCTAATCTATGACACTGTTGAACCGATTTAAATGAATTTCTGCATGGTGATACTTTATATCCCCGGTCAACATTTAAGATACTTTTCATCCCGGAAAATTAAAGAGTTCCCGTGGGATAGTTAAAACAACTATAGTAAATTATACAGCTTAGTACACAAAAACTACTGATTGGATTTTAATGTAACTTTACAATAATAAAGTTCATACATTAGAATAGCAAATATACTATACTTATGCTATAATATTACGTACTATAGCTACTTTTTATCCTGGAAAAATGTACGGTTCCCGTGGGATAGATTTGATTTTGTTTGTCTAGAAGCGAACCTGAGCGAAGCGAGGGCGAGCTGCTAGTTTATAATATTACGAGTATATTAATATTAGTGTGGAAGTATAGATTTTAATTTAAAATCTCCTGGATTTTTTTCTAAAATAAGTAAGACTACTATATGATTGCATTATACCAAATATTTTGTTGAGGTTACTAATAATTCTTCTTCATACACGTGATATTCAGATATTGATTTCAGATGTTCATTTAAAAACTACCGCATGAAGGTTGAATTTCCATAAGTCTAACAAAGACAAAGTTTTAGACTCGTCTTTCTTCAGATTAAAACTTTGAATCTAAGCTTTGCAATATAGGCCTTTAAGGCACAAAAGGCACTCTTTCTAATGAAGACGTGTATTTCCTTCTTGAATGACTAAAGCTGAATATTTTTAAAATACCTTATTTCAGTTCTTGTATATTGAATTACTTTAGGATTTTAGCATTTAAATAGCAGAAGATTATTATTATTATAGAGCCGCAACAAAATTAGTTAAAATCTTAGTTGTATATGTTATATATACATATTTATTTTAAATGAATATCTATCTATATAATATCTTTAAACTAGCAATTTATTTATTTATTTATGTATACCGGCGATCTCAAAACGGCTATAACGATTTCGCAGGAGTTTTGTACGTGAGGGTTTTCGGGGGTGAAAAATCGATCTAGATTAGTCTTATGTCTAATAAAACGCGTGTTTTCGAGTTTTCATGCTTTTTTTGGCATAATTCCACCCGAAATATGGTCGCTAATTTCGCACACTCTTTCATAAACATTGTGGTCAAGCGGCCAAGGCGCAAGATCACAATCACAGGTTTCCGGGTTCGAATCCCGGTCGGATACGAGCGTACTCCGAGCAAATCTCGGTAGCCCAGGTACTAATATATTTATAGCAGATATAACAAAGTTCAAAATCTGTCTGTGCAATGGAGTGTTAATCGAGAATGCTGAAAAGATTTTAATGAAACTCCGGTGGAGTTAAGCTCTCTCACTGTGACTAAGCCGATGATGCAAATGTGCAAAGGATATTTATTTATTTATTTATTACTAACACCAACAAGATATACATTAAAAAAAAACACAGATATAGCATAAGGAGTCTAAATGTTATCTTAATTATAGGTGTTACACGCATTGCAAAGAAACACGTATACAAATAATGGAGAATAATAGGTACATGCAATAAAAAAATACACTAGACAAAACAATCAAAAATAAATAGAATTGAGTTAAAACATAATTCATTAAAACATTAAAAGTACAATTAAAATTATTAAAAAAAATGCAACAGAAATAATACATAATTAAAATAACAACATAATAAATTAAAAAGTAATATGGATGGTTTAAATGAGTGGTATCAGTAAAACAATTGTGTTTAAAATAAAAATTAATTATTAACTAAACAAAATCAAAGTAATCAATCATACAAATTGTAATTAATGATATTCTAAATGTACATAAATGTATCCCCATCAACTTCCTAACTCCAGGTTAATATTGAGAATTTCTTGGAGAAAACACTGATATCTATACTTGGACCTACCAGGGACTCGAACTCAGGATAACAAGATTGAATATTTTAAGATGCTAGCTACTAAACCAACAAGGCAATCAATATGTCAAACGATGGATACATATAAACTAGCCAAGTATATCGATAGAGAAACACAGCTTGGAATATTTTTACAGTTGTAAGTTATAGACAATACTTGCTTCAAATATATAATTTTAATATTACAAATGGTATCAGAAATAGTCAGATCATGTAATATCCATTTATTTTTTAGTTTCCGTTAGCGATATCGATTAACGATATAGTTAGACTAGCGACTCACCCTCGCTTCGCTTCGGGTTCGTCCCTAGACAAAAGCAAATCTATCCCACGGGAACCGTACATTTTTCCGGGATGATATATAGTCTATAACTTTCCTCAGTTAACGGGCTATCTAATACAAAAAGAATTTTTCAAATCGGATTAGTAGTTCCTGAGTTTAGCGCGTTCAACCAAACAAACAAACAAACTCTTCAGCTTTATAATATTAGTATAGATTTAATCGCGAGTAATATTCGCGAAGTTTAATATATAAATTATCAGATTTTCTTAAGAATAAAGTAAGTTTAAACGGATCTTAGCATTGAATACATTCAAAGCTACACATAAAAATGTTTGCGAATGTTTTTTAAATACTTCTTTTATCAAAGTTAGTAAAGGTCACATTCATTGTTTACAAACCATTACTGTTCTTCTATTGTGCGAGTTTTTTTTACTTTTCTACGGCGACTGTATTTTTTTAAGATACCTACATTTTATTTTACAAAAGCTTAGCTCGAATCTTTAATATTTGTTATATCTGTATCTATTCTATATATATTTATATAAACGTACATACTTGTATCTATACTAATATTATAATGAGGTAAAGTTTGTGAATTTATGATGTTGTAGGGGATTTTCTCTGGATCTGCTGAACTGATGGATTTAGATGACATTTAGTAATTAGATAGTTTGAAACCCTGGGAAGGATATAGAATACTTTTTATCCCGGAAATCATCCCTTAAAGGAGTGTAAATGGGGATTAAAGTTATTATGGGGAATCAATCTAGAGACAAACCCGAGCGAAGCGAGGTTGAGTCCCTACTATCTATGTATATAAGACTAACTTCGTAAGGTCCTCGGTTCAAGTCCTGGCTTAGGCTAAAAATATTAATACTTGCTTAGATTTACGCGAATATTTGACATTTAGAAAAAAATATCTTTTCGATTTTTTTCACGGATTTATATAGATTTCTGGTTCTTAACGTTTCGAATACTTTATAGCAATCATGATCATGGGAAAAACTAATGTTTTTGACCTTTCAAAAGGTTTGTTTTTTGTTTGTTTGTATTCTATTGCATCTCCTTAGCTTTACAAATTCGTATTTGTAGCTTTCACACTAATGCTATAAATGTGGAAAACTTTTGTGAAATTTCGTACTTTTTCACACTGAAATGACTGAACGGATTTGGATGAAATTCAGTACAACGATAGATATACAGTAGAGACTCGATTAATCGGACTAATTGTTGTTCTTAGGCATTCGGATAATCGAAGATCCGGATAATCGAATGTATGAAGAAAAGCAGGTTTTTTTTCCTGAAATGATTGCTAACTATCTAAAACTACTTTTTATCCCGGAAAAATGTACGGTTCCCGTGGGATAGATTTGTTTTTATTTGTTTAGAGACGAACCCGAGCGAAGCTAGAATGAGCTGCTAGTGCTTTAGTTCTTGCATAAATTCGACTTGTTGGTATATAATTGGTCGCGGTTCGTAGTCCGGATAATCGCGAGGTAATCCGTATAACTGAGGGCCGGATAATCGAGTTTCTACTGTAAGTTGAAATAAGACATAAGCTAATGTCAATAGTTTTTGCCATAAGATGGCGGTGTTTACATATAAAATGCAAGATATCTAGGACAAACGGATATACTCGAGCAATGCGTAGATCGCTAGTAATAATACCTTTATTTACTCCTTTATCTACAAAATTTCAAATCAAAGATCATCCAAAGCAAACAAGTGAACAAAATACATAATAATACATTTTTATTTCATTTCGACGGAATCGACAAATATGAGGTTCGAATTTTATCAATAAGTTGAACAGCATTCGAACGAAGCGCTCTGTAAAATAAATGAAAAATGACAGCTATTTTCCTGAACTCGCCCTGGATATGATAAAAATACGTATATTTATGTCACACATGTCATTCTATCTATAGGTATACGAGTAAATTATCTCTATATCGGTGTTTCTCTGTGAACTGGACTGCTTTCGTAACAAAAGTGCCTTAGCAATTTTAAACAAAAGTTTTAAGTGTAAGGTTGCATTTATATATATGAGCGTTTTAATGGAAAATAATATTATATTTGATGAATTTGTAATGGTTTATGTTTAAGGCATTTTGTTATGTGACCTTGGCCGATAGGAATGTATTTTAAAAAATAAAAAATGGCGCGGATATTAATTTGTTTTCCCGCGCTTTTGCAGGGAGATGTTGGTACCATCCTCTGTTGAGTTTCTTGCCGGCTCTTCTCAGCAGAACCACACGGACAGACTTACTAACGATTATAAAAGTAGTGAATATAAAAATATATGCAAGGAATATCTCGAAGTTTTATTAGTGTCCTCCTACATAAGCGAGTAAATATCTGAATAATATATTAGTATGGAAATATAAATGTGAAAGTGTGTCTGTATGTTTCATTGTTCGTTTGTCCTTCGTTAACGTCAAAACAGAGTGACGGATTGGCGTGATTTTTTGTGTGGAGTTAGTTGGAGAGTGGCATAGGCTGCTCTTTATTGCGGTAAACTATATAATTCTCACGAAAAAAGGCGTTCTAATACAACCCAAAAAAATATTTATAATCAGAATAACTTGAAACTTGGTATTAATGCTCTTCAATACAATTAAATAAATACGTGTTTTAGCATTTTTCGAAATTCATCCCATAAGGGGCTTTTTAGCGTGTTTTTGCAATTTTAGCGCGAGCAAAGTTACTGCTAGTAGTTAATAATAAAAAGCAGAAGAATAAAAAAAAAATCCGCTATTAGAAAAAATATTAAGCTTTTTCTAAAAAAGACGATCAGGGAGAGGAAGGAGTTCAATTTTTCTGCCATATAAGATGGGACATTTCTTTAAACTCTTGACAGTATTTGCTCCAGAATTTCTTCCACCTTATTTTGCTTCTGTGTCCTAGTGGACACTCATATTTCTCGTCGTAAAATATCTTTGTTTAAGAATTTTTCTTGGTGCCACATTAAAAAAATATGCGTGTGCCTAAAATATTTAAAAACATATATTTATATAGTCCCCTGGAGACAAAAAGCCTTCTATCTAGTTGCAACACAGGGGACTATCAGAAAATTACCATACCATTTACATACCTATACATAAATAGGCAAAAATAAAACAGTTCAGTATATTTTTGCTAGTTGGTTTGTCTGTTTGTTTTTTTTGTTTAGTAGCTATTGACGATCTTTATTTGATATTTGTATTATCAATAAAAAAAAGTTGGAAACAGTTTGTTTTTTTTTGTATAACGGGGAAATGCGGCTAGCATTCTTGCCACTATTCCACGCGAACATGACTTGTACAGTAATAATTAAGTGTACATTTGTTGTTATGTATATATAATTAAGTATATATATAATTTTCTTTAATGATCATAATATATAAAGGTGCCTCGGTGGTGTAGTGGCTAGCATGTACGGCTGCACACCCGGAGGTCCTGATTGAGTTCGAGTCCCGGGTCGGGCCAAGTTTAGCTATTGTGTCTTTTTGTTTAGTAAGCCTCAGTAGCAGCCCGGAGTTGGGAAGTTGGCGGTGTTTCACCCCCGTGCCTCGGAGAGCACGTAAAGCCGTCGATCCTGCGCCTTAACTCTCACCGGTCGTGTCGAATAGTCATCCCACCGGCGTATGAGAGTGATAGGAATAGAGAGTGCACTTGTGTCTGCGCGTACACTTGTGTACTATAATATCTCCTGCGCAGTTGACTAGTCTCAATGAGATTGGCCGCCGTGGCCGGAATCGGTCAGGAGGACATCATCATCATATAAAGGTATATTATAAATTACATTGAAAATAAAACTAAATGTAAAGAAGATTCCATACCCTCATATTAATACTCGAGAGCGGTTAAATTCTAAACCACTCGTAAAATTTAATTCAGGTAGAAAATTACTCACGTTATGGGATAAAGAGATTTCTTGAATGGATTAATAAATATTATATTAAACTAGCGACGCATCCTCGATCCGCTCGAATTCGTGCCTAAGTTTGTTTTAAAGGTTAGTATAGATTTCTCAGAGGTGAGGTTATTGCCCGCAGTAAAAAGTATCCTATATGTTGACCCGGATAACCAGCTATCATCATACCAAATTTCATCAAAATCTGTCAAGTGGGTTTCTCATGATGCGTTCCCAGACAGATAAGAATTCTAAAAAACTATTGATTCGGCCTTTGTATCGAAAAATGAAAATTTCAATAAGATTTTCCAAGAAATATTTAATCGACTCAGATAAAATTTGATTGTATGTATAAATAGAAGATAATGTAAATCCTTTTGGGTGAAATATATATGGCATAGTTAAATAATATTAGAATTCATATTAGTCTTCATCTGTGAATTTTCTTGCTGTGTAACATTAATTGTCCCATTACTGATACATTTTAGCTTTATTTTTATCTAATATCAATCATCTTTATATATAAAAATCCGTTGTGCGTAAGTTTGTAAAAGAAGATATTTGAAGGGCTGAGGTGAGGCAAGGAGGTGAAACACCGCCAATTTTCCAACTCTGGGCTATTACTGATCATTCCTTAACAGTAAAACCCAATAACTATCGCTAAATTCAAAAAAATTGTTAAAGAACGTTTGTGTGCTAAAGGCTATTATACAATAAATGATTTTATAGAAGATAGCACGCCTTGGGAATGAAGTGATCGCCTCCATGCTACTTCAACTTTATAGCAATATTGTAAATTGTACTTTATTAAATAAATATTAGTCCCGCTGAGTTTCTTTCGCCAGTTCTTCTCAGGTCTGAGGCTTCTTCTTTCCGAACTGGTAGTAGAGTCATGACGTTCAGTAAAAAATTGTAATAATTTAATGCTGAATAAAATATTTTGAATTTGAATTTGACTCAACCGAGACTCGAACCTCGGGCCTACGGATCTGCAGCCGTATATGCTAGCCACTACATTTAAAACACATTGTAATATAAATCACCAAACATATACAGTCCAATAAAGAAATTATATAAGGGATCTGTAATAAGATATATGTATACAGAGATATTGGGGGAAAGTCTGGTATATTGGACCGGCAACTAAATTGGACCACGCTCATATCTCAAATAATAATTTCCGAATTTTATTATTAGCAAAACTAAACAATATATATTCAACTTTATTGCATATCGGATATATTGTTTTCGTTATAACATTGTTTGTTTATGTTTTGTTTTGAAATAACTTTTTTTGTTATTTTTAATGTAAATTTAACCGACTCGTGCCAAAAGTGTGGTTAACTTAAAGGTAAGCATATAGTATTTGAAAGTTATTGTTTAGGAGCGTAATTTATCCAAAATCAACTTACGAAAAACGGTTGCCGGTATTTATAAGTTATAATTTATTAAGTTTGTTTTTATAATATACTAGCGACTCACCCTCGCTTCGCTTCGGGTTCGTCCCTAGACAAAAACAAATCTATCCCACGGGAACCGTTCATTTTTCCGGGATAGTATATAGCCTATAGCCTTCCTCAGTTAACGGGCTATCTAATGCAAAAAGAATTTTTCAAATCGGATTAGTAGTTCCTGAGATTAGCGCGTTCAACCAAACAAACAAACAAACAAACTCTTCAGCTTTATAATATTAAGTATACATTCAAGTGTTGGTTAAAATGGACCGGTCTAAATTACCCACTCTTTTTGTAACAGATGTCTAATAAAAAAAAATATAAATGGACACAAAAAGATTCACAAAACACGATATATGAATTTTACATAGACTATGTTACACGTTGTTTAATTATAGTTTCTTTAATTTGTTATACTTCAGAGCCTATTGAAGTCCAATTTAGCAACCTCGTGGTCCAATTAACGGAACCAGTTGGTTAAATTGAAATAAAGCTCGGACCCCTCATTTTGTTGATTTTTGAAATAATTTTGTTATTTTTTTCATTGGTAATTATAATTTATATACATGTAAATCATAGATATTTAATATGTACTTATTATCATTTTTAAATTGTATTGTTGTTAAAATAAAAAAAAAAAAAAACTTTTATCATTAACTTTTCTTTCTTCTAAAAACTAAATTCTTAAAATATGCTCTACTTTAAAATGCAATAAAATATAATATAGTTAAAACGAATAGAGAGTCTGCTCGTAGTAACATCACGCGTTTCAAACATTTCTCAGAGTAATAATTCTTTGAAGCGTGACCG
The DNA here is from genome assembly GCA_905404265.1 of Fabriciana adippe. Lineage (NCBI taxonomy): Eukaryota > Metazoa > Arthropoda > Insecta > Lepidoptera > Nymphalidae > Fabriciana > Fabriciana adippe. Next base: position 3,812,363 of record FR990010.1, read on the forward strand.
AGCTTTAAACGTGGAGTTCATCTCTGCAATACATATGAATGATTTTGTAAATTATCATTCTAATTGTAACTCTTGCTGAGTTGGTATAATATAAAATATTGTTTTAAATAATATTCCATAGCGCTACTCGCGTATTGTGTATTTTGTAATTGTTGTATGTGCATTCAGCCCTATTTTAATGTCTCACTGCTGGATCTGTGTCCAGCTCTCTTCAATACGAGGAGGATCAGGCTATAGTCCACCACACTGGCCAAGTACGGGTTAGCGGACTGAACATGTCTTTCGAAAACTTGCTAGGTTCTCTCAGACATGCAGGTTTCCTCACGTTAGTTTCCTTCATCGTAAGACAAGTGGTAATCATGTTTTAAATGATTCCCACATGAGAATATGTACATAATGTCAAATAACCTTTAACTTTCTTCAATAATTAAGTAATAAAAAGAAAATTTAAGTCTCAATGCAATTTTCATGGATTAGCGCATCCAAATAAACAAAGAGAGAAAAGAATGAGAAAGAGAAAGAAAAAGAGTGAGTTAACATAGTGCCACTTCACTTTTTACACAGACCATGACATAATGTAACAATATAATCACCACAGCCTTCTTTGGGACTCGAACCTGTGACTCATTAGCGCAATTAGAAAATTTAAACAGGAAAAAGAAACAAAATTAATATATAAATGTAAAAAGCAAAGCCGCTAAACATCACCAGTCTATCTATTATTGTATCGATTTTTCGGTTTGTACAAGGTCGGATGCTCTCGGATGCCGGGTTATTTAGGGCCGTAATGATAGTGCATTCTCCCATTGACAAATCGCCTTACTTTATCTACTCTACTAGAGAACCATCCTGACTTTGCTCAGCTGTCACGCCATATATATATATATATATAAACACATAACTTATACACATACACCTAAAACACTTTTGTATCATATAATATTAAATTAGCAATTCTTGTAATATATTATTATATATTTTATTTCGTGTATCTTGGAAACGGCCCTGACAATTTGGATCAACTTTTGTATTTAGATAAGGTTTTTTTCGCTTTTTAATTTTATCTGAATATGTGTATTTTCTGAATAAAATCCCGCACTTGGTGGTGGCTAGTGTGGTGGACTATGGCCGGATCCCCCCACATTGAAGGGTGGCCCGTGCCCAGCAGTGGGACGTTAAAAAGGGGCTAAATACGAGCGAAACTCGTTCACCCAGGTTAGTAGGTATTAGGAAATTTCAATTTGTCCTAAACGATTACTACCATCGGTAGTACATTTATAATACTTCTAGCGACTCACCCTCGCTTCGCTTCGGATTCGTCCCTAAACAAAAACAAATCTATCCCACGGGAACTGTACATTTTCCGCGATGATATATAGCCTATAGCCTTCCTTAGTTAACGGGCTATCTAATGCAAAAAGAATTTTGCAAATAGGATTAGTAGTTCCTGAGATTAGCGCCTTCAACCAAACAAATAAACAAACTCTTCACCTTTATAATATTAGTATAGATATTTGCTATGCACTTTCATTGCAAGTTATTTTTTATTTGCACAATAACAAAAGCTTTCTAAGCTTTTTCTATCTGCTCGTAACTGCTAATCCGAAAGTTTAGCAATATTTTTTTGTTATTTTTCCCATTTTCCCTATGGTTTTTGCCACGCTTTAACAGTATTTCCCACTTATATATATACGGTTTAACTGGAAGAGATATTTTTTAGGATAAGTTCATTCTTGTTCAAGTACATTCCTATATACTGTTTGTATCAATTGTTTGAGCAATACAGATTATCTATACATATAATAAAATTCTAACTGAGTCGAATCGGTACAATTAAATATTTATTGAAAAATCTTATTGAAGTAGTCATTATTATCGATACACAGGCCGAATCTATAGTTTTTTCATTACGGAAAAACCACTAAAGGTATTTTGGTGTTTGGTATGATGATGGTTATCCGAGTCAACATAAAGGATACTTTTAAAAATTTTCTTTGGCTCCATACCTACTTTGTGTAATGCAATCACAGCGATTCGGTTCTCTTTATCACCCCACTCCATTTTAATATCACAAAATATTTTACAATGTATTGGCGCAAAAATAAGAAAACACAATGAACAATCATATAAAAATGACAGATTCCAAATTCAAATGTAATATATTTTTTTTATTTTTAACCGACTTCAAAAAAGGAGGAGGTTCTCAATTCGTCGGAACCTTTTTAATTGTAACAGTATTTATGGCCAGACTATGTATATATATATAAGTTACTGTTTGTAGTCAAGTCATCTGAGCGAAGCGAGAACGATAACATATTATAATTAGTAAATATGTGTGTAGATATGTATATAATCTTTTGTTGCCTTAACAAAATATATAAAAACGAAATTAAATGGATCGATTAATAATGAATCACTTCGCCTTCATAAAGAAAATAAACTTAAATAATAGATTGAAAATTTTAATTAGAAACTGCCACCCATGACCCAGTACCTGTTACTTCGAGATCATTATAGAAAAACTAAGCGCAATTCCACTGCACTCTACAAAGAAAATAGCTTAAAGCCATACAGATGAAAAACAAAGTATTCCATTCTCAAAGAAGATTCACCTACATTAATTTAAGATGGAAAAAATCCACATAGAACTAAAATATTTTTGCAGTTATATAAAAGTGAATAATAGTGTATAATATCAGGCATTCAAAGACCAGCGAAGCAAAGGAGTGCTAATGTTCGCACGCCCTACTTTCTATCCCAAGTTAGACATGATGACAAAAGCTTATGACTTAGCTTTTATTGCACCAAACTTTATTACATCATAAGTTTCACTGTAACTGATATAGAAATATTTTGGGAAAATCTAATATTTGCTAGATCTTAAATTATCTTCTATACATTTAATAAAATTGTAACTAAGCCGAATCTGTACATTAAATATAGATAGATAGATAGATAGATAATACTCTTTATTGTACACCTTATAAAAATATAGTATATAGTATGTAGCATAACTATAGTTTTTAGAATTTATATCTGTCTGTCTGTCTGTCATCGCATCACGAGAAAACCACTGGTCAGATTTTGATGAAATTTGGTATGATGATAGCTGGGTATCCGGGTCGATCAATAGGATAATTTTTACTGCGGGAAAATATCTCATTTCTGCGAAATCTTAAAACGTAAAGGAGCGAGGGTGAGTCGCTAGTCTATATATATATAAAACAAAGTCGGGTTAGTTACACCATTTATAACTCAAGAACGGATTGACCAATTTTAATGATCTTGGATTTGTTGTTTCAATCCCGAATAGTAGAATAACTATTAAAGCATCGAAAAAAATCACGAAAAAAATTAAAACTTACATGGCTGACGCTGGCTAATTACTATTTATATCTATTTAAAATGTACCTAGGGACGCACCCGAGCGAAGCGAGGTCGCTTGTTCCATATATATTCTTCTATAAGACAAAACGTTTGTAATTTTAGAATAACTGATTCTCTGATATAAATTATCGTTTTTTTTTCTTAAACGACTTCAAAAAAGGAGGAATCACAATTCGAACATATGTTTTTTTGGTAATATCCACTAGATATTGTATTAGATAACTTTATCACGAGAAAAGAAAACATATTGAAATTCAGAAATAAGGTCAATCGTAGTGTGGAATAACACATGCTATTTTTTATTACCGTACCAACGACGCGAGTGGAGGAAAAAATTTGTGGAATATCAAGGAAGAGATGTTTTTTAGGGTTCCATAGCAGATAAGCAAACAAAACCCTTATAATTTCGTCATCTCCATTTTCCTTAGAAACTATTTGCCCTTCAAAGCTGTTATTTTGAAGGTAGATATTCTTTTAAACTGCGAATATTGACATTTTTGTTCCCGACGTTTCGCTTTACGACAAATATGATTACTTGTAGGTGCTGATTTTACAACGAATTGCTCCGTTTCTAGTTGCAATCAGATTTAGTGTTTTTTTTTTTCTATTTTATACCGGTCATTCTGTATATAACGTGTTTTTTCCATTCTATGCGATATTGGCGAAGTAAATGATGTCCAAACGGCACTCCTAGACACCATGTAACATAAAATTTGAATTGAAGTATGATTACAGGAATGATTAAAGAAAAAAAAATAAACCGCAACAAAATCTAAAAGATAGATTTATTTAAAAAAGGTAGATCTATGTATGTATATATAAAAATCGTTGTGTGTATGTATGGACTCCAAAACGTCTGGAGCGATTTTGATGAAATTTTTAGTCAGTCTTCAGATTAGAGTAACGGGTGATCCTGTGAAGTTTGGTAGTGATTGAAAAGCTTGAACGCGGGCGAAGCTGCGTGTAATACTAGTATTTTATAAGATCTCTTATACAAGAGTGTATGTGGCATATGAGAAGAAAAAAAGATATAGGCGTTAAATACATGTTATATTTACAATATATTTTTAACGACAATAATTGTTCTGAAGAATGAAGAACTGTTATATAGATATGAGATATTTTGATTGAAATGCTTTATCAGATTATCGTCCGTAAAATTTACTTTGTTTTTTATTATGTTTTTTAAGAATACTATGATAATACAGACTGATTTTTGCGATCAATGAAATGAGTATTGTATTAATTCAAATAGTTGTTAATCATTTAATTCTATAATACTGTCTTAGATTTGCGCGAATATTTGACATTTTAAATAAAACTATTTTTTCCCCGATATTTGGTTCCCGACGCTTCGAGTGCTTTATATCAATCATGGTTACGGGAGAGACTCACAAAAAATAAAAAAAAAAAAAAAAGAAAACAAGAAAAAAAAAGAGATTTATTTAATTCTAAATAAATAAAAATTCCCTAATTTGGAATCCCTATAGGAAAAAACATAATAATTTTCTTACACTTTATCAAAATCTTAATAAGCAATTGTTTAACTTTGCTAACAAAATAATTCTATTTCTGAACCTTTTTTATTTACGACAAAGTAAAGTATTGCTAGTATTTTCTTTGTCTGGTCGGAATCGGAAACACAAAACCTAATCACCTTTTATATTGAGGAAGTCGTAATTGAAAACTCAGCTCTATTTCTATGAAATTTTCCAGTGTTTCTTATTTGTTATAAACAAGTCTATTTTTTTGCAGAGAATACTTTGAAAAACCTGTTGACTATATTGATTTTTAGTCAAGTGCTTGCAAAATTACAAAAATTACCTAACCACCTAATAATAATATCAATAACTTCAAAAAAATTTATAAAATAAACTAGCGACTCACCCTCGTTTCGAATTCGTCTTTAGGCACATTTTAACGGTTAGTATGGAATAGATATATATATAGAGTTCTTATGGGTTGTATTATAACGTGTTTTCCCATGAGTATAGAATAAAAAAAAATCTCCATACTTTTAACCCCTTTTTCATCCCTAATAACCTTCTCCTTACCAAATTTAATCAAAATTATTTCAACGGTGTGGGTATGACAGACAGACAAAGTTATTTCGCATTTATAATATTAGATTGGAGGAACTACTTGACTTTATACAGTCGATATTGATTTTAGTATTTCACCTTATGCAAGGGTTGTAATTCTAAGCAAAACAAGTACTAGAGTACTAAATAGTTAAGCTATTATTTCCATAGTTACAGTAAATTTAATTAAAGTATCGTATTTTCACTCTACGACACAAGTGTTGGAGCAGTGAAACGTAATATATTATGCATTTAATATTTTGTATGGGCAATTATACTGTTTTATACATACATATATTTGGACTAAAACAATGCTCATAAAATCGGATAGCTATTATAAATGCGAGTTTATAAGTGTATGTTTGTTACTCTTTAGCGCTTAAACCACTGGACTTATTTGGGTGGAAATTTGCATAAAGATAGTTTATAACCTTTTTTTAATGTTGGGAAATGCATTTACGCATACCACCTGTAGATATACAGGTGGTTATGTGGGACTCATGGGCTAGAAAAACCAGTACTACCCACTAAAACCCAACAGAACCTCCCCCGTCTTAATGGGGCGTCGCAGGATCGCTTACGCACTCAACCTCTAGTTTATAACCTAGAGTAACATACGAGTGAGCTAAACATTTACAGATGGCATACTTATTTGCTAGTACTATAGGATAAGTGCACAAAATAATATGTATTTTTGTTTGTTCGTCCACTAGTCGAAATTAAAATAGGTACTAAACAAAAAAAAATTAAAGTATTAAATACACATTTTCTATACATATAATAAAACTGTAGAGGTCGAATGTCTCTATATAAAAAAAAAATGCTAAAAATCGAGTCAGGGGGATGTAAGAAGAGAAATAGAACAAATTCAGATTTTTTTTTTTCAATTTTTTTGTTTCTCTGTGTGTTTGTCAGTTTGTCTGTTTGTACGTGCTAATCTCTGAAGCTGTTGGACCGATTTAAATGAAATGTTCCACGGTGGTACCTTGTATCCCCGGTCAACATTTTAAGTCCTTTTCATCCCGGAAAATTAAAGAATTCCTGTGAGATAGTTAAAAACTATAGTAACTTATACAGCTTAGTACACAAAAACTACTGATTGGATTTTAATGAAACTTTACAATAATATAGTTCATACAACAGAATAACAAATAGGCTACTTTTTATCCCGGGAAAATGTACGGTTCCCGTGGGATAGACTTGTATTTGTTTGTAGCTAGTACTTTAATATAGACGAAAAAAATGTATTTTATTTAGATATATAAATAAATATTACAAATACAGCTTTGTTTTAAAAATAGAGGAAAAAACCCCCTACTGTAAAGTATAACAAGTATTGGTTGTTTGAACAAATAAGTTTTAATGCCACAATATGTCATTTGCCACTTAAGCTAGTACAATGAATAAACAAACACATTAAATATGTTCTATACTAATATTATTAGTTAATCTATACTAATATTATAAAGCTGAAGAGTTTGTTTTTTTGTTTGTTTGGTTGAACGCGCTAATCTCAGGAACTAAAAGTCCGATTTGAAAAATTCTTTTTTCATTAGATAGCCCGTTAACTGAGGAATTGGCTATTGGCTATATATCATCCCGGAAAAATGTACTGTACTCGTGGGATAGATTTGTTTTTTTCTAGGGACGAACCCGAAGCGAAGCGAGGGTGAGTCGCTATTATATATACTACATATTAATTAATGAAATATAAGCATTCTGTAATTTACACAAATTATTGGCCAAAATGAACCACAGATCATGCAACTAAATGTAAAAGAGAAAACTAATTTAGTTACATAACTGCACGCGGTCCAGATGGCTGGATGTAAGCACTTGTGTAGAAAATATAGCTGAAATTTCATATATTTTTCAATATTTTTATTCAGATAGGTTAATAATAATAGTTTTAAAAAATAAGATAGATTTAAAATACATTCATTTCGACGGCAAGTTTGGCTCAGGCCCTACTTGCTGTGCCAGCGGTCGCGGGTTCGAGTCCCGCTGGGGGGATTTCATTTATGTGATGAGCACGAATGTTTGTACTCCGTCATGGATGTTTATATTTATAATATATATGTATTTAAAATTATATATGTGTAGTGTAGCAAGTATCCGGTATCCATAACATAGGCCTCGTAGTTTATCATGGTACTAGATGGTGCTGTGTGTTAATGTCCCTACATATTATTGATATTATTAATTCATTAAAACAAATGAGTCCAATGAAAAATGACACGCTTGCACCTTTGTACTCGTATATATTTTTTTAATAATATTTCTAATCGAGTGACCTATTTCGCTACATTTACATAATAATTATGAGCGAACTCGTGGGCTTAGTGGTCAAAATGCGACCATAATCTTTATTGAAAATTTGAGGAAATCGTGTATAAATAGAATTTATTTAAATAAAACAGACACGTGCGAGTATATATATATTAATATTATAAAGCTGAACAGTTTGTTTGTTTGGTTGAACGCGCTAATCTCAGGAACTACTAATCCGATTTGAAAAATTCTTTTTGCATTAGATAGCCCGTTAACTGAGGAAGGCTATAGGCTATATATCATCCTGGAAAATGTACGGTTCCCGTGGGATAGATTTGTTTTTGTTTAAGGACGAACCCGAAGCGAAGCGAGGGTGAGCCGCTAGTATATATATAATATTTTTTGTCATGTAACTACAAATTTACGGATTCAGATTTTTTCCTTTGTTTGTGCTATAAGACATTTGACGTTGTCAAAATATGTTGCATAAATGGCCGTATACTTTGATTGCGTAAACTTATCTAGAAGTTTGATTTTTTAACTTGATACTTCCACACGTTCCTGAGGAAAAGGATCTTGCCAGAAACACAGACAGACAGACACACAGACAGACGTATAACGAAGTGATCTTTTAGTTTTCCAAAAGAATTTCATTGATCACAATTATACTCGTCAATAAGTCATTAAACCAAAAAATAGAAAATCGGTTGACAAACAGTGGAGAAAAAGGTACTCGACTGTTATGTCTTTGCTTATTTATGCGTAGTACCTGGGCGGCCGAGCTTCGCTCGGAGTTGTTTTTTGTTGTATCGTATTTTTAGATTAAAAAAAAAACTAAAAACTTGAATAAATACAAAAAAAAAAACAAAAGTAAAAAAATTGTATCCGACCGGGATTCGAACCCGGACACCTGTGATTGTCAATCTTTCACCTGGGCCGCTTGATCACGAATTATCGACCATATTTTGCGTGGAATAATGCGAATGAAAACCGCATGAAAACTAGAAAACACGCATTTTGCCAGACATAAGACTAATCTAGATCGATTTTTCGCCATCGAAAACCCTACATACCAAATTTCGGCGAAATCGTTAGAGCCGTTTCCAAGATCGCCGGTATACATAAATATATAAATATAAAGAATTGCTCGTTTAAATATATTAGATTAGATAGATATAGAAATTCTACTTAGCTCAGTTACCGCTTTATTATACGAGTATGTAAAGATTAAGCCTCATTCATAATTCCATTTTCCCTTGACCTCTGAGACTTCCGGAACTCGTTTTAAGTATGGGATTACCCTAAAACTCGAAAAGAAAATCCGGTGAGTGTTACGGAGTGGATGGCAAGTAATGAACTAGCGATACCCTCGATGTTGCTTAAGTATATATAAAAAAAAATATTTGTTTATTTGTCTATTCGTAATCTATTGGTAGGTATTGGTATATATAATTATAAATTAAAAATGAGTGTGTGTATGTTTGGGAAAATCTCAGAAATTAATGTTGCAGATTTTTCATTCTTTGCACTAGTAGAAAGACAATAATCTACGAAAATAATGGGTAAAAATAAACGATTAGTTTGATATTTGTGAAATAAATCGGAAAAAATCTTTAGTTCTAGAGGTGCCTACGTTGGTGGGTGGTGTACCATGCAGGTTGCTCCTGGTATATGGACATTATTAAGACGCCGTTGGGACATCATTAAGACGGGGGATGTCCCGTTAGATTTTAGTGGGTAGTACTTGCTTTTCTACAGGGTGAGTCCTACATAACCACCTATATATATGTAGGTAGTAGGCCTATATGCATTTCCTAGCGTTAAAAAAGAGCTGCATCTGAGGGTAGTAGAATAAAATTTAAAAATATTTTTTTTCTGATTTGACGTACTTACGACGTACGTGTTCTTTAAATCACACCATGATATTTGAGTATCTTAGGTAATTTCCGTTTAGTTCTACTAATTACTATAAGTAATTTTTATTATAATACTTTTTTGCTCTAATACTATTATTTCATTTGTCATCAATTATATCAAAGGATGAGGTAATTGAACATTGCTAATAAAATTTATCCTATTATGATAAAATTTTGCTAAATTATGTGTAGGTACGTTCGCAAAAGTTTTTGATATAGTACCGTCAAAATATTATAAAAGCCTGCGTTTATCAGATAATTTATGATGTATTATTAAGTTATCCCTACAATTATTAATACTTTAGGAATATATACCTTTATTTTATATTATAGTTCAATAATAATTAGAGTTAAATCAAAATAAATTATGTAACACAAATTATATAAAAAATGGTGCAATTATTATATAAAGTTAATTATCTACATCCAATCTACTTTTTCTGGTGATACACTTTAAGATTGGGGAAACAGTCATTTGACTTATGTTTTGAGAAATGCTAAACCGATTCTAATGTGATTTTTTACTATAAAAGTTAAAATATGCAGCTTAATTATATTTCAACTAGCGACTTGGTCTTGCTTCGTTTGGGTGCGTATCTAAGTGCCTTTTGGATATTATATATAGTAATACTAGCAAAACCTGCCGCTTCGCTCGCGATCAAACTACGAAAAATACGAAATTTCATGCAAATACGAGTATGTCCAAGGAATAAAAAGTTTCATACAAACTTATATCCCCTATTTGTCTCCCTCGGGGGTCGAATTTTGGAAAATCCTTAATTAGTGGATACCTACGTCATAAGAGGAATACGTGTGTGAAATTTTAAGTTTATAGCCCTAAGCTTTGGCCTGTGTGTTTATTTGAATCTTTCATCCCCTATTTTACCCTCTTAGGGGTTGAATTTTAAAAAACGTAGAAATATGTAACTCATTATTTTACCGTACTCAATTCATAGAAAATTTCATGAAAATATGTCCAGGAAATAAAAAGTTTCATACAAACTTTTATCCCCTATTTCACTCCTTAGGGGTTGAATTTTGAAAAATCTTTCCTTAGTGGACGCTTTCGTTATATGAGGAATACGTGTGCGGAATTTCAATTTTCTAGCTTTAAGGGTTTAGCCTGTGCGTTGATACATCAGTCAATCACTTTTGCCTTTTATATAAATGGATATAGCGGCAGCGCCATCTTTTGTAAAATTTTATCATTAAAAGTAGCCTACATGTAACTCCATACCATATATTCAATCTATCCCTTTATTAAATTTCATCTAAATCGAGCTAGCCGTTTCAGCCGTTACGATAATAATGTGATTATTGCAGTTAATCCAAAAACATCTCTCTCTATATCAGCTCTCATATAAAGTAAAGCCATCTCATATAACAAATGGTTTATTACACTTAATAGAAATGATAATAAATATTCTTTATTGTACCCACCAAAGTAACAATAAAAATCGGTCAAGTGCGAGTCGAATTCGTACACAAGGGGTTCCGTACCATCGTATATGTACTTTTTATTAAAATGACTTATATTATATGTATGTAGTATATTAACTTCAATGATACGAACGTTAGAAAATGTTTTGTATTTTTATTTATTTTTAATATTTATTGTTATAGCGGCAGTAGAAATACGTACTTTGTGAAAATTTCACCTCTCTACCTATTACGGTTGATGAGATACGGCCCTCTAACAGACGGACGGACGGACAGCGGAAGCTTAGTAATAGGGTTCCGTTGGCACCCTTCAGGTACGGAACCCTTAAAATAAGGACAACAAGAAATAGAGTTAGGACTATGTACATGAAGCGATCTTATCGCTCAAACAGCGATCTCTTTAAGGCAACCAGAATTGGCGTTTGTAAAAGGGAAGGGATATGAGCAGTATCTATATACCTATATTAAACAAAGTCGTGTTAGTTACACCATTTATAACTCAAGAACGGCTGGACCAATTTTTATGATATTTATTTTTTTTGGATTTCTCTTAGTCTGGCATAGGATAAGAATAATTAAAACATCAGAAAAATTAACGGAAAAAAATACATGGTTAACGCTGGCTAATAAGTATTTACATCTATTTAAAACGTACCTAGCGACGAACCCGAGCGAAGCCAGGGTGAGCCGCTAGTAGTTAATACAAAAACAAAAAGAATAGTTCATAAATATATTCGCATGTAAAATTTACTGGCAACACGTAATATATAATTAATGTTCATTGAAATCAAGCTTTACGAAAAGCAAAATTACCACAGCATGTGTAGAGTCAGCAATAAAAGGCAATTTGCGGCACTACAAAATATGAAATGGTATTTTATTAATTTATTACCGTTGAAACTTTTAGTATTAATTCATATGTAAAAAATTGTTAAGTGTTGAAAGTTTTTGTTTGAAATTCATATTTACGAATTGTATAGTGTTAGTGGTAACGCTATGGTTTGGTTTTTGGTTTTCATTATATATAATACTAGCATTTCCCGCGGCTCCGCCCGCGTTCAGATGATCAAAAACCAAATTCATAGGTTTTACACATTAGTATACTCTTGCATTATACATTACTTTCATTGCGCACCGCATGATTGGTAAATAATGGCAGAGATTGACAATGCCACAAAGGTTCCTCCGTTAAATTGAACTTTTTGTTTTAGCAATAACATTTATGTATATCTATACTTCTGTTTATTTGTTTTTTTAGTTTTTCACGATAAACTCTCAAACTACGGAATTAATTTTAATCAATTTTTACTAATAGACAGGCATAGATTAATTTAATATATAGCTGATTATTTAAATTACATAATGATAACTTTTCTTAATTAGCGCTAGCTAGTAATATTTTCCAAAACGATTTTCAAAAGAAAGTGTAATAAGTAAATAATTCTAAGCGAATACATTTTTTTATTTCATATGGCTCTGCTAATATGATTAAAGTCGTAAGCATTTTATTGTGTCCTTTAAGCCTTTACCTTCCAAGAAAAGGTGTCAAGAAAAAGTGAAAAAGTTAAGGTATATAACAGTTCCTAAAATACTTTTTCATAGTTTTTGAGATATGAAATATTTTTAGTTACACGCTTTGGCAGTTTAACAGCCATAGACTTGTTTTCCATAAAATGTTATAAAATAATATAAATTGAACTTATTTTTACGGTGCAAAAAATGAGTAGATATTGTGGAAACGTGAATATTATTCGTATTTATTTTAGTGTTAACCTAACAAAACACGTAAGTAAGAAAAACAACATAGCATTTTGCTATACGAAACCTAAAATGCGCAAGTTGGATTTACATTTGCCCAATTTTTACATTAAAAAATTAAAAAACATTAACATTATTTACTAAACAATAAAAATTTACAAGTATTCTCATTTGAAAATTGTTTCGGCCAACAAAATATTACTAATATGTTACTAATTTATGAAGCCAAAAAGTTTGTTTTATTAAAAATTTAAGCACGGGCGGGGCCGCGGGTAATTTAGTAGTAATTATAGTAAAGTCATAGAAAGGTTATATCTGTAAATTTTTTTTTTTGGATAAAACTACGTATTTTAAAAACACATGGCGACATCTATTGTCAAATAGCTAAATAACACATAGATAAATTTTCATTAAAATAACTATTTTAATGAATAACATAGCGCTGTTAATATTTCTTTTAAGATAAGTTTTTTTTAATAGTTTTAACATAATATATAAGTAAGTTACCTTGCTAAAATATTAATAGCATCATCGTGCTTTTACTTTAACCAGTTTTTGTATTTTTTCTCAGAAATGAGATATTTTCCTGCGGTAAAAAGAATCCTATGTGTTGACCCGGATAACCTGCTATTACCATACCAAATTTCATAAAAATCCCTCGAGTGGTTTTACTGTGATGCGGTCACATACAGATAGACAGAAAAAAAATCTAAAAACTATAGATTCGGGCTCTGTATCGCTAATAATGAATATTTCAATAAGATTTTCCGAAAAAATATTGAGTTTACGGGTTCGGCTTAGTTACAATTTTATTGTATGTATAGTTACTAATTTATGAAGCGAAAATGTTTGCTTAATGATAATTTAAACACGGGCGGAGCCGCGGGTGATTTAGTAGTAATTCTAATAAAATCGAAAAAAGGTCATATCTGTACATTATTTTTTTGGAATTTAAACTATGTATTTTAAAAACACATGGCGACATCTATTGTCGAATATGTAAATAACACATAAATAAATATTAATTAAAATAACTATTTTAATGGATAAAATAGCGCTTTTGATAATTTGATTTTCAAGATAAGCTATTTTTATAGTTTTTACCATATTTTGTAAGTTACCTTGCTAAACTGTTTACAAATAGTATCGTCGTGGTTTTGTTTCTACCAGATTTTGTATTTTTTTTCAGAAATGAGATATTTTATCGCGGTAAAAAGTATCCTATATGTTGACCCGGATAACCAGCTATCATCATACCAAATTTCATTAAAACCCCTCTAGTGGTTTTTCTGTGATGCGGTAACAGACAGACAGACAGACAGACAGACAGACAGACAGACAGACAGACAGACAGACAGACAGACAGACAGACAGACAAAAATTCTAAAAACTATACATTCGGCCTCTGCATCGATAATAATGTCTATTTTAATAAGATTTTCCAAAAAATATTTAATGTACAGATTCGGCTTAGTTAGAATTTTATAATATGTATAGACTAGCGACTCACCCTCGCTCCGCTCGAGTTCGTCCCTGGTTACGTTTGAACGTTTAGTATAGATTTCTCAGAGATGAGATATTCTCCCGCAGTAAAAATTATCCTATATGTTGACCCGGATAATCACCTATCATCATACCAAATTTCATCAAAATCTATCCAGTGGTTTTCTCGTTCACAGGCAGACAGACAATATTCTAAAAACTATAGATTCGGCCTCTGTATCGATAATATTGACTATTTTAATAAGATTTTCCAAAAAATATTTAATGTACAGATTCTACTCAGTGAGAATTTTATTATATTATGTTTTGACACTCGCAAACCTAAAGGGTACTTTTGCACAATGTCTTATAACACAAACAAATCGAATAATCCGAAACCGTAAATTTGTAGTTAAATAACTAGAAACTTTTTATCATATCTAAAATCAAGAAATATTGATTAGTGATTTTAATACAATTATGTTGATTTTAGAAATACACGCGTCAATGGTTTGTTTAGAAAGTAGATTTTATACAATAAAAACTAAATATAAACAAAATTTAACGTCCCCGAAACGAGTAAATTTACTTAGGAGTGTCACAAGGATTTATGTCGTTGGAATAAGACTGATAATTAAATTTAAATAACAAATTAAATATCTGTCTGTAACATCTATATATAGTCCTTTAAGACGTCTCAAATCTTAGGCTCTCCTTTGACCGTGTTTGCTGTTAAGTATTCGAAACGTCGGGAACCTAAAATTAAAAATCAAAATAAATCCGCGAAAAAATCCGAAATGATAGTTTCATTTAAAAAGAATAAATTATCTTGTGCTTTTGTACGAGTTTTTATTTTAGTGTGCAAAAAAAGTATAATAGTTTTATTAAGAAAAAATATATTAAAAGTGCGCTCAAATGAGCGCTTATTCGGTGAGGATATTTTTGTCGCTGATCGCTGTATCTCGTACTTTTTTGAGACGTTTTCAAGACATTAATTCATCTATGTACATTATAAATTGCTTTAACGATATTCTAAAAAGTCTATGAAATATTATCTAGATTTTTTTTATATTTGAACGTTAACTTCGTAAACATTCGTAAACGTAACGTTAAAGTTAATGTATTTTGTTATATATACACGAACCACAAAAATTTTAACGCAAAAATATAGCACAATAGGCGGACTTATCGCTAAGTAAGAGATTTCTTCTAGGCTACTTTAGTGTCGAGGATATAAGAGAAATATGGGAAGGGTGTACTCGTTTAAAAATAATGTGCATCCATTCTCATATATACGAGCAAACATTATATATATATATATATATATATATATATATATATATATATATATATATATATATAAGACTTATAACATAAGCAAAGGATAATTTATGTCGAATAATTTAAAATATCGTATAAAGGCATAAATTTTATTCTCAGCACGAGATAACTGTAAAACCGATATAAGAAATTCAAGATGGCCACTGCATCCGGTGACCGGAAGTTACGTAACGTTATTACGGCATTATATACGTATATTTTATAGAGTTATGTAAGAAACTTTTGAAAGATGAGAGTTGTTTCTTTAGTGTTTGATAGAACAGAAGTTGTTTTTAACCCTTGTAATTTTTCTTACAATATATTATACTCGTGACTCACGTTACGCCCCTAGCTTGCTTTCCAATATTTCATCCCCAATTTTACCCCTTTCAATAAATATTTCCGGGATAAAAATTAACCTATGTCCTTCCCAGGATTTCAAACTATCTTCTTACTTAATTTCATGTAAATCGATTCTGTAGATCCAGAGATTACAACGTCACAAACTCACAAACTTTACCTCTTTATAATATTAGTATAGACTAGCAACTTACCCATGATTCCTGTTAAATTTTGTGTTTTTAATATTATACCTATACACTACAGGTAATGTCACCTTTCGGCAAATTTTGTTAATAATATTAGCCTATGTGTTAGTTCGTAGTCTATCTAGAATTTATATTAGTAATCTGTACTAATATTATAAAGAGAAAAGATTTTTTTGTTTGTTTTTACCGAATAAGCTCCGAAACTACTGAATCGATTTAGATGAAATTTGGTAAGAAGATAGTTTGAGACCCTGACAAGGACATAGGATAGATTTTATCCCGGAAATCATCCCTTAAGGGAGTGAAAAAGGTTGTGAAAGTTTGTATGGGAAGGAACTAAGGAATGAACCCGAGCGAAGCGAGGGTGAGTCGCTAGTTCGATAATATGCTTGTTTGTATTCATTATTTTGCAAACGATTAGCGTCACTTTTTGACAAATTTTAGTACTATCAGTAGACTATGCTTTCCATCTTTTAACGTTTTAAGGTTATGGAGACACAAACACATAAATACGTACAATCTTTTGCAATTATAATATCTTAGTGTGATATATTTTTCTCCCTTTTTATTTGTCTATATTATGAAAGCACTGCCCCGTTTCCGTCTTGTTAAATCCTCTCACAAAAGATGGTCTGCTAGAGATTGCTTTTAGCAATAAGACCGCTATTGCATGCCTTACTTATATATCTTTAACTATTTTGGTCTATACGTTGTATCTATACATATAAATAAAATTAAACTGTTTGTCTGTGATTTCAAAATAACTATATTTTCTCAAGTACACAGAGTTATATGTATGATACCAGTACTCTAAAGTTTCATCACAATCGTTATTTCATTCGCTTCTGCATGGAACACAAACATACACAAAAACGTTCATTTTTATTTAAATACTAGCAATTCACCCTCGTTCCGCTCGGGTTCGTCCCTTGTTACATTTTAACGTTTAACTCAGAGATGAGATATTTTCCAGCTAACCAGCTATCATCATACTAAATTTCATCAAAATCTGTCCAGTGGTTTTCCCGTGATGCGATAACGGACAGACAGACAGACAGAGAAAAATTCTAAAAACTATAGATTTGGCTTTTGTATCGATGATAGAGTCTATTTCAATAAGATTTTCCAAAAAATATTTAATGTACAGATTCGGCTTAATTACAATTTTATTATAATATGATGTATAGATGAAATAAATTAAATAAATTATTTGTTTATACAGAACCTTTCAGTATTTATTTTTCTATGTTTGTCAACCGATTTTCTTTTTTTTTTGATTGACGAGCTTTAGTGGTATCAATAAAAAAATTCGGCCAAGTGCGAGTTGAATTTGCACTCGAAGAGTTCCATACCATCGTACGTATCGTACATGTAGTTTTTATTTATATGAATTTTACTCTATGTATGCTATATATTAACGTACGTACGGCTGCACATCCTGAGGTCCTGGGTTCGAGTCCCGTGTCGGGCCAAGTTTAGTTATTGAGTCTTTCTGTATAGTAAGCCTCAGTAACAGCCCGGAGTTGGGAAGTTGGCGGTGTTTCACCCCCGTGCCTCGGAGAGCACGTAAAACCGTCGGTCCTGCGCCTTAACTCTCACCGGTCGTGTCGAGTAGTCGTCCCACCGGAGTATGAGAGTGACAGGAATAGAGAGTGCACTTGTGTCTGCGCGTACACTTGGGCACTATAATATCTCCTGCGCAGTTGGCTAGTCTCAATGAGATTGGCCGCCGTGGCCGGAAACGGTCAGGAGGACATTATTATTATTATTATATTAACGTCGATGATCGATTACGAACATTAAAAAAATGTTTCTTGTACTTAATTTTTTTTCATAGTGGCAATAGAAATACATACTCTGTGAAAATTTCAACTCTACCTATAACGGTTCATGAAATACAATCCTCTGACAGACGGACGGACTAAGCGGAGGCTTAGTAACAGGGTTCCATTGCCTTTGAGTAACGAACCCTAAAAGTGTGGAAACAGTTTTTTTATAAGATAGGTAAATTCTATTTATATATGTTTTCACCAAAATTAATAATAAATATGGTCGAATTTTGACCTTTGGGTAAAGACCAGTTTATTATCACAAGGTATATTGTTCAAAATCATTTCATCATATATGTCGGAACTGATCCTTTTGGATTTACCTTAAGTTGAAGTAAAGCAACAATAAGGAAAAGCTAATTCAAGGAGTCTCTTAATTTAAGCCGTACATAGTATACCGCTACTCGCTCGTTTACTTCTAACTAATTAAAGGTGACAATTTGTTTAACTAATTAAAAACAACTAGGGACGTACCCTCGCTTTGCTCGAATGCGTCCCTAGGCACCTTTTGTTTCATAATATTACTAACGACAAGACAAACAAAAACAAATCTATCCCATGGGAACCGTATATTTTTCCGGAATAAAAAGTACCCTATTTATTATTCTGATGTGTGAACTATATTATTGTAAAGTTTCATTAAAGTCCAATCAGTAGTTTTTGTGTACTAAGCTGTATAAGTTACTATAGTTTTTTAACTATCCCAAGGGAAGTTTTTAATTTTCCGGAATGAAAAGTATCTTAAATGTTGACCGGATATATAAGGTACCACCGTGCAAAATTTCATTGAAATCGGTCCAACAGTAGCGGAGATTGGCTCGTATAAACAGATAAACAGACAGAGGAACAAAAAAATTGAAAAAAATCTGGATTTGTTCTATTTCTCTTCTTACATCCCCTTGACTCGTGTTTTAGCATTTATTCTCTATGTACAGACATTCGATCTCTACAGTTATGATTTGTAAAAAAGGTGTGTGTTGAGAAGAATGACTGATAGAGGAAAGTGGAAGAAGGAAACGTGTCGTGAAATGAATGTCTAGATTGTAATAAAGGAAAAGAGAAGAATAAGAAGAAGCCTATATTAAATCAAATCAAATCAAATATTTTTTATTGCACACCAAAATATACATGACATATGTACATAAAAGAAGGTATAGCACAGCAGGCGGCCTTATCGCTAAGTTAGCGATCTCTTCCAGGCAACCTTTGGGCAGAGAGAAAGAAAAAGATTGGGAAGGGGTGCAATCAAAAATTTTACAGAATATATATATTTATACAAATAATCATACACGAGTACATACAAACATATATACATACATACATACATACAAATCTACATACATACATACATACATACATATATATTCAATTATTTCTACTTTTATTTCTCCTTCTATTCGTATCCCGTTAAATAATGAAATCTTTCCAGATTTGGTCCCGGTTTTATTTTGGATTTTTTCTTCCCGACACTCCGAAAGTTTTACGACAAACATGGTCATTGAAGAGATTAAAGTTTTAGTTTTAGCAAGTATCAAAAGCTATCATATAGTTGTTACAGACGGTATCTACTAAGAAAATTATTCAATAATTTGCACGAAATAAAAAAAAATGGCACCGAAGTATCTCACAATAATTATTAATGTTAATACACAACCCGTGAAGAAATCTAAAAAGATGGTGTCATTTTGAAATACTAAAAAATTCGCGTAAATCTAAGAAATTATTGTCATAACTCATTTATATAGACTAGTACTTGACCGCGGCTTCTTTCCTGAAATGAGGCGGAGGTCACATGTAGCCTCTGTCCTCTCTTTAATCTAACTTTTATCCTCAGGATGCAATTTATGTCCTTTGCCAAAATTTATCAAAATCATTTTAGCGTGAAAAGTCAATAGATAGAGTTCACGTTTATAATACTACTATGGATTATCCTAAAATCTAAAATATTTACGTACAGCTACGAGTAACATCAACACCACAAACTTACTCCGTTACATAATTTAGTCGATAAGCTCTAAAAGAGATAAGAAACTGGAACATTTACTATACCGTGATAAATTTCAAGGTATATCCCCCTAAAAGCTAAACTTACGTGTCATGTTACTAGGCTACTTTCTCATACGTTTTATTTCGGAACGTATAAAATATTTACAGTTTATATAAAAGATCAGATATCGACCCGTATTTGTATACACGTATTACGAATTTTCCTTATCATACTGGATTTATAGGGCCTTTCATTTTTTAGTTATAGTAACTTTTTATATAAATTAGTGAACGCCGCATGGTTTAAAATCAACCATAATTCATTAAGTTATATAATTATTGCCTTGCGTATATTACAATATTAATCTATTCTCAATTTGACCACAGACTTTAACAATAAACAAAAGAGTATATATTCGTGTGTATCTAATACATGGTAGTATGTGTAATGTTTTTTTATTGATTTAATGTATTTTTTATGCATGATAAAAAAAAATATTAGCATTCTGCACTCCTTCTCTATATAAACTATAAGTGTGGGAAATTTCATACTCCTCCGTCCGTGCAATTTTCGTAAAAAGGGATACAAAGTTTTTGCTTCACGTATTAATATTAGTGTTATCTATAACTAGAACTAAGCCTGAACAAAAAACTAGAACTTTTGAAGGAGCAAAACTCAATAATAGTTCACCGAAATGAATGAAAAAATTAGAAGTTTCAGTAACTTCAATTCTAGGTTGTATAAGTATATTCTTTCTAACCCTTAGTTTGTAGGGTGAAAGATACTTACACTTAATGTAGGTTGGAGTCCCAGGGACTCCCCAAAGTAAATTCAAAATAAAAAGACAAAATAAAAAATGTTGTAATATATTTGGCATGCAAAACATAACTTAGTTACCATTCTATAATTAAATGACCAAATATAACAGGAACTTTACATGAGATTCATTTTTTCTTAAGTTTAAGAAACAACCCTCAAAATTCACAAAAAAATTGACATACCGACTTTGAGCCTCCATAGTTTTCTTTTCTATGATTGTTAAATGAAATATTTTTCTTTAACCAATTAATTTAATAGTCTTCTTAGTAAAAATTTAATAAAACCTTCTAAATATTCAAAAATAAAAAAACGTGCAAGGTCCTACTCGTCAGTACGTAACACACAGTGCATGTACACTTTTTTTGAACATGCAGACATATTTGTTTGACAAATGTAGGCTGTATTTCTTTTTATCCTAGCTGGAAAGAGAGAAAACAGTATTTACTGTTTTCCCGAGATAATTTTTCCTCCACTACGCTATCAACTTCAGCTGGGAGATCTCCTCGTATGATCCAGAATATTTGGAAACGATTCGATTTGGGCAATCGCGTGTTGGACATTCGTGTGCTCAAATTTGATTCGTTTAGAGAAGATGCTACACTTTTTAGAATATTCCGCCGTCATTTTGGTGCGCTGTTCCTGAGACTGATGGATAACGTAAGCGTTTCCTCCACACAAGTCGAGAATCTGGAAGATCATCGCCATTGACCAACGGACAGTTCGCTGACTGCGTGTCTGGTTCTGTACTTTCTTCGGAAATGGTATCATGATCTGATTTAATGTAATCTGCGTCTTCATCGTCCAAAAACACATTGTTGGGCGCGGCTGCAAAATAATCTTCGTCATTGCCCAGACTATCTTCATTTTCCATATCGTCGTTGCGCGTGCAAAAGTCGCTATGTGTTATTTAGTTACTTTCGTTTTTTTATGCAGTTTTAATCGTTATTTCACGATATATAACGATTAAAACTGCATAAAAAACCGAAAATAACTAAATAACACATAGCGACTTTTGCACGCGCAACGACGATATTTTCCATCCAGTCCGTTATCACAGAGCTCAGATTTTCATCCAAAACATTTATGGACCTTATGTTACGACTATTAGAAGGCACAGTTTTGAACTGTAAAAATAAAATACAACGTTATTGGGGGAAAACGAAAAAACTTAAATTCATAAATTGTAACGTTAAGTGTAAGGTGGAGTCCGTAGGACTCCGCATGTGTTGGTTACTTACCTTGTGAATAGCGCGTGCGCACGTCATCTAGCCACTGGGTTAGCCGCACCAAGAGCGAAAGGTACTAAAATGCACGACGCTGTGCTCGCGTTTTATCAAAAGATATAAATGAAGATTGTTTCAAGGGGAGTCCCTGGGACTCTCCCTACAAACTAAGGGCTAATGTTCTCAAATCTACTGATCAACCGTAATAATTTAAATAAATATGTTGGGACATTAACACACAGCACCATCTTGTTCCATGGTAAGCTACGAGGCTTGTGTTATGGATACCAGATAGTTGATACACTACACATATATAACTTTAAATATATACATAATATTATTAATATAAACACCCATGACTAGAGTACTTATCACTCAAATAAATGCTCCCAACGAGACTGGAACCCGCGACCACTGGCACAGCAAGTATGCTCACGACAAACTGAACCAAACGTGTCGTCACTTTTATAATTTACTATAGCTGTAAGTTTCTCTTGTAAAAGTCTCGTTCATAATGAGAAATGAAATTCTTTAAACCAAAATTTATATAAATCACTAGCTCTTCCCGCGGCTTCTCTCGAGTAATCTTTTCACTCTCAAAGTTCGACGAGACGATGCTTCGATAAGACCGGTGAGAGCTAAGACGCAAAACCGACGCCTTTATGTGCTCAACGAAGCACGGGACTGTAACACACCGCCAACTTTCCGACTCCAGGTTACTACTGATAATTCCTTAATATCTAAACTTGGCCCGATTCAAGACTCGAACCCAGGACCTCCAGATCTGTTACCGTACATGCTAGCCACTGGACTACCTAGGCATATATGGCAGAAATAAATTTAAATGCAAATCAAATAAGCCTTCTATCGTCATCATATTGTAATCGCATCGGAGGCTAACCGCACGCCACAATTTGACACTCGATTAAATTATTGTGTGTATTAATAAATATTTAGGGATTTAATTCTTTTATAAAAATCAAGGGTGACGTGTTTGGTAAAATCGATGTGTGCATGAACCAAAACTAGTTCATCTATACTAATATTATAAAGAGGTAAAGTTTGTGAGTTTGTGAGGTTGTAGGGGGTAATCTTAGGATCTACTGAACCGATTTAAATGAAATTTGGTAAGAAGATAGTTTGAGACCCTGGGAAGGACGTAGAATACTTTTTATCACATAAAACAGGGATATTTTCTGGGATAACATCCGGAGTCCTTTAACGGATTAAAGGGTGGAAAATGGGGATCAAATTTGGTATGGGGAATCAACCTAGGGACGAACCCGAGTGAAGCGAAGGTGAGTCGCTAGTATATTAATAAAGTTCACGACCTAACTAATAAGACAATACACTATGAGAGACAAATACTGAGTGCTATCAAACCAAAACAAAGTTCCCCACACCTAAAAGACGACTAACAAATAAGAACTAAAATAAAAACTATGGTGGGTGATAACAGGATATTACTATCTCTATGAACATCTTTTTAATATATATATAGGTATCATAAACACGTTCTGCTAACTGGAATATCACACGCGGAAAAATAAGACCCCAGGTGTTCACTCCTAGGAATCTTTCAGAACACTGGTAACCTCCTAGACTACTGGATCACCCTGGGGTGGTAAGAATAACAATCACATAAAATAGCACAAGCCCACGTACATTTTCTTGATTGTACGAAGAAGAAGAGTCCTGAGCTAAGTTTAGCTATTGAGTTTTTCTGTCAAAAAAAATGAAGTTGTTAAGATTATTTTTTTTTTTTGTAAAGAACGAATATTCGCAGTTTTCTTACAGCAATCACTACGATACGTTAAAGTTCATAATATGGTTTACTAAGTCCAGTGAGTATAAGTTAAGCATGTTTAGTAGTGTACGTTTTTTGCAGTAAAAGGTTTTATGCACAATTTACGTACCTCTTTAAAAAAATAACCGTGTAACGAATAAACGTACAAATTCTTTGCTAAAAAATTGATTGATTAAAATAATAATAATAATAATAATGTCCTCCTGACCGATTCCGGCCACGGCGGCCAATCTCATTGAGACTAGCCAACTGCGCAGGAGATATTATAGTGCACAAATGTACGCGCAGACACAAGTGCACTCCCTATTCCTGTCACTCTCATACTCCGGTGGGACGACTACTGGACACGACCGGTGAAAGTTAAGGCGCAGGACCGACGGCTTTACGTGCTCTCCGAGGCACGGGGGTGAAACACCGCCAACTTCCCAACTCCGGGCTGTTACTGAGGCTTACTATACAGAAAGACTCAATAACTAAACTTGGCCCGACCCGGGACTCGAACCCAGGACCTCAGGATGTGCAGCCGTACATGCTAGCCACTACACCACCGAGGCAGGAGGATTAAAATCAATTCATAATTGACAAAAATATCGCATTAATTACTTACTCAAATTGAATCTTTTTAAGTTTAATACCTCTTACAATTTAAACTCGGTTAATAATAACTATTCTTAACTAATAATTTCTAAACGAATAAACTCACAGTAGCCAATAGTCTCATAACAATCTGTATCAAATCAAATTAGAAGTTTAGTCTTCATCTCTTCAAGGAACTCGACCACCTTACAGCTTATTGAAAGATAACTTACCTGAAACAAAAGAAACATAATTTAGTTGATATATCTTAATATCTCTACATATAATAAAATTGTAATTAAGTCGAATTTGTACATTAAATATTTTTTGGAAAATCTTATTGAAATAGATATTATCGATACAGAGGCCGAATCTATAGTTTTTAGAATTTTCGTCTGTCTGTCTGGCTGTTATCGCATCACAGAAAATCACTGGAGGAGTTTTGATGAAATTTGGTATGAACATAGCTGATTATCCGGGTCAACATATAGAATACTTTTTATTACGGGAAAATATCTCATCTGTGAGAAATATATACAAACGTCAAAATGTAAGTAGGAACGAACCCGAGCGGGGCAAGGGTGAGTCGCTAGTATCTTAATAAAAATTTAATTACAGGCAGATTCTTCCTTAAAATTTTACTACTATTATTACTATACAAACTTTTACATTCAATTCATTTAGAAGAATATTGTATTCGGCCCTTTTTATCGTCCCACTGCTGGGCACGGGCATCCCTTCAATACGAGGGGGATCAAGCCATAGTCCACTATGCTGGCCATGTGCGGGCAGACTAAGCATGTCATTCAAAAACTTGCTAGGTCACCTCATACATGTAGGTTTCCTTCGCCATAAGACAAGTGGTAATCATGTCGAGAATGGTTCGCTCATGGAAATATCAGAAATGCGATATCAAGGAATTGAACCCACTTTCTTCGGTTTCCCAATCACGCGTTACCGCTGGACTACTTGTCTTTAGCCAACTATTACTTAATTAAAAAAAAAAAAGTTAAACCTGTATAGTTTTAATATGTTTCTCCTAAATTAATGTATTGTTTGTTGCAGAAACATAATCTCGCATTTATTATATGAGCTCATAACACCATATATTAATACAGATTATTAATATTTTCAAAAAACAGATCGCATAAGCCTTCATTTTCCACCATATTGTTATTCCGTCGGGCGAGTTTTACCGCATATATAACAGCTGATTGAATTTTAATGATTTGTGAATATGTAAAGTGAAATGAAATTGTGAAACAATATGCTTTATTGAAAGTATGTGTTAACGTATTTAATTAAAAAATTTCAGATTTCTCTGTATAGCCAATTATAGGTAGGTACCTTTTTATCTAAATACTAGCGACTTACCCTCGCGTCGCTTCGGGTTCGTCCCTAGACAAAAACAAATCTATTCCACGGGAACCATACATTTTTTCAGGATGATATATAGCCTATAGCCTTCCTCAGTTAACAGGCTATCTAATGCAAAAAGAATTTTTCAAATCGGATTAGTAGTTTCTGAGATTAGCGCGTTCAACCAAACAAACAAACAAACAAACAATCAAACAAACTCTTCAGCTTTATAATATTAGTATAGATTAGCGACTCGTCCTCGCTTCGCTCGGGTTCGTCCCTAGGTACGTTTTAACGGTTCGTATGGAATACATAGACTATATTTTATATTACTGCTCCGCTCTCTTGGGTAGTAGCATGATGATATATATTCTGTAGCCTTCCTCAATAAACGGGCTATCTAATGCAAAATGAATTTTTCAAATCAGGCTTGTAATTTTATTTTTATATGCAATATTAAAATATAGAATTAGTGTAGCATATATTTTTACATTAATATTATTTTAAAATATTTACAAATTACATTTTTAATTTTATGTAAAAAGGCACACCAAATTTAAATCACTTTAAAATAAAAAAAAAATCAATCATAGGACCGAATTTAAAAAATAATAATATAGGTCCACTTTTAATAAAGAATCATAAAAATCGTAACATGCGTATGAAAAAATACCTGTAAATAAAAAAATACCTATAAGCGTTTTCTCCTTTTTCTAAAAAATGTTGAAAATTACAAAATCACCAAAAAATATAATTTGTTGAAGTATTATTGTTGAATTGAACCCATCATCTGTGAATACAAAAACAACAGTTTTCAACAACTCGTATTTTTAACTGATTTCAAAAAAAGGAGGAGGTTCTCAATTCGTCGGAACCTTTTTTTTATATATATGTTCACCGATTACTCGAAGATGCCTGAACCGATTTGGAAAATTCTATTTTTGTTTCAAAGGGTATTCTTTCCCGGTGGTTCCATATAAATTTTATCGAAATCGGTCAAGCGGTTTTTAAATAAATAGCTTAATCGAATATGTTTTTTTAGAAATCTTTCTTCTTACAAATTCCCTGCTTTAATAAGCTTTGGTTTGGTGTGCTTTGATTTGTATTGGCTGGTACCTACTTCGAAAATATCTGATTAGGTATCTATTCTAAATGAAAACCCCTGTTTAGTTATTTTTTACTTTTCAGAGCCTGGAAGTCGGTTTTTTTTTAAGTTTTTGTAGAACGGTCGACGCTCTGTTGCAAGACTCATTCAACAAACGGCAACAGTGTTGCTTTCAACATGTTGCTTTCCTTAATATCGCCTGTTATTGAATAGATGTAAACGTACCTTTAGTCTCACTCGTAAGCATGATTGCTGTAAAACATTCGAAACGTCGGAAACCAAAAATCAAAAAAAAATCCGCGAAAAAATTCGAAAAGTAATTTTATTTAAAATACTTTTTACATTTATTTACTAAACTTAAATACTCTTTTAAATAAATGCAAGCAAACGGTACTCTAATTAATGCTACAGTACAAATATGTTCCCGCTAATTAGCAAGCGTCCATAAACTACGTCTTTTTTGAACAGCCTTCGTACCACATCGCCTAATACAGCTTTTGTCTTTAACCCTTAATGTGTACGTGTAATTATTCTAAAAATAGGTACACTGGCCTCATTGATATATAAAAACATAGATACACATTTCCTAACAAATATCTCTACAAAAATGGCGTCGATATGTGACGTTAGTAGTAAGAGTGTGTATATGGCAATTTTGTACCTATGATAGGAGAGCTGGTGAACATTTTAGGGTAAGTTCTTGAGGCACTACAGAAAATTTTGTAATTATCCTTGAAGGACCCCTAAATAATATAGTCGAAGTATGGCTGACAGGTAGCGGCACTCTAGCAACCCTTAAAATTTTTTAAGGGAAATTTCTTTATTTAAAAAAAAATTTGAGACGTTTTGAAATTTTTATATCCTTTAGTTAGATATTTAAGGAATTAAAAAATCAAAAAGCCAGACCAATTAGTCGGATCTAAATATTAACCCGACGATTCAAAATGGTTTTTTAAACAAATGAAAAAAATGTTCTTGAAGCAGTTTGGTATTTTTTGAGAGTAATATACTTAAAGACAAATAATCACAAAAAGACAGATTAATTTCATAGATTTTTTATTTATATTATCTTATTTATATATTTTATAAAATTTTGTGTAGTTCCTCAAGAACCTACCCTAAAATGTTCACCAGTTGTTGAACATTATCTTGTCATCCTGGTTCCTTCGAATCCGAAACGTAGCGGTCTCATGGCGCACTCTTAAGTCAAACTAAAGAACGAAATTCAAAATCAAAAGGTCTTATCTAAACACAAATTCGAACTTACTCACGCCACATAAAGTACTTTTTTAAATGAAACAACGCGCCATTTAATTTTGTCATCCGAAAAGCGATGAACAAAAGAGATTTGAAAAAAGCGCATAATTTCGAATTATGTGTTTCTTTTTGAGGACACTTTTGAGACGCTAATTTTGTATCTTGAGTTTTAGTATATCTATGACTGACCTAAAAATTAATTAAAATTTGTGGTAAGTTTTAATTAATTTTTCAATTTTAAGCTCTTAAGAGTGGAATCTTTAAATGGAAAGAGAATCCTCTTCAGTGACCATGATTGCTGTAAAGCATTTAAAACATCAGAAACAAACCAAAATTAATGCATGAAAATATCAAAAAGACAGTTTTATTTAAAACTAGCGACTCACCCTTGCTTCGCTCGGGTTCGTCTCTAGGTTGCTTCACAAAACAAAATTAATTAATTAATTTTCTTTTTATTTTTTTATCGTGGGACCCTATTTTCTTTTTCTAAAATAAAAGTAGGCTAAGTTACTCCTAACTACATGAGCTATCAGCCCGTGAAAGTTCCATCAAAATCGGTCCAGCCATTTCAGAGATTAGCCGGAACAAACAAACAGACAAATAGACAAAAATTGTAAAAAATGTGTTTTGGTATATGTACCGTGTATACATCCATATGCATTTAGTAAAAAGTGGTTATTTTAATATTACAAACAAACACTCCAATTTTATTTATTTGTATAGATGTACTTCTCGCACTAAAATATACTCGCGTAAATCTAAGAAAGTATTAGTTGAATTTGTTTTGAAACATATATAGGGTCAACCTCGAGGTAGGTATAACCTATTCATTACAAACGTTGAATGGCTTCGGTATGTTCTTTTGTTAGAGCGGTAATACGTTCACAGATGTAGGAAAAATTCTTGCACTAAATTCTTGCATCCCACTAGCGACATACCCTTGCTTCGTTTGGGTGCAACCACGTGTTTTTTGCATTTACATTATTTTATACACAAAGCACAAAAAATACACAAAAAAAACAAATTACATTTTTTTTATTTATATATAATACTAGCGACTCACCCTCGCTGCGCTTCGGTTTGTCCCTAGACAAAAACAAATCTATGCCACGGGAACCGTACATTTTTCCGGGATTATATATAGCCTAAAGCCTTACTCGATAAATAGACTATCCAACACAAAAACAATTTTTCAATTCCAACCAGTAGTTCCTGAGATTAGAGCGTTCAACCAAACAAACAAACAAACTCTTCAGCTTTATAATAATAGTATAGATTCTTTATTGCACTTTAAATGTAATACAGAAAAAAAAACAATAAACTTACTTAACAAAGGTAGACTTATCTCTGAAAGAGATCTCTTCCAGTCAACCCAAAAATTTATTAGGATGTTTTAGAAATTTTATAAAAAAAAAATATTGATTTTGTATGTAATAAAAAATACATCTCTTTTAAAATACGTCAACTTTTACAGTGTTGACTTAGTAATAATATCTGCTTAGTACCTATCTATTTTTAGGGTTCCACATCCAAAGGGTTCTCCTAAAGAACCCCTAGGGATCCTAAAAACCAATAGTTATATTATTCTCTATATCTAAGTTAAAGCTTAACTCAATCCTAAACTCAGTGAACAACTAACTCGAATACAAAACTTTGCTGAATTTGTTAACTGAATGCATAGACCGTATTCAATTCATTCGTTGTTTCGATACAAGAACTAAAAGTAGATTAGAATAGTACCCGTAGGAGTGCGAATGTTACGTTTTGTTCCTAAAAATACATGAGCACTTCACGTTTGCATCTTGTTTTGGTAGTTTGTTTCAGGACACATTGTATCTATGAGTATAAGAAAAAACTTAAAAAGTGGATATACTATCATTTTGAAATAATTATATAAAAATTGTGGGTAGGCATTGTCTCTAACAAGTATATAACGCCTTCGAGATGTCTAAAACCTTAGTCTCTCCCGTAACCATGATTGCTGTAAAGCAATCGAAACGTCGGGAACCAAAAATCAAAATAAATTCGCGGAATAATCCGAAAAGATAGTTTTATTTAAAATCCCATCAATTTTTAATATAATATACCGATAACCTATTATATACACCGATAACCTATTATATACACCGATATACCGATATACCGATATACCGATACAGAAGTTTTTTACTTCTTGCGTGTGTACTGTAACCTCTGTGTTACTCCAAGATGTAGTCTGTGTATACAGTACTAAGTTTCATACAAATCCATTGAACCATCTATTACGATAAGCCAGTTAAGTACTCGTTATAAACATACATACATTCATATAAACTTTTGAACTTAAAATAATGAAGTGGTTTTATCTCCCACTAATATTGAAAATCTGGTGGTAAAGTAGTAAATTTTGAATGAAAACTATCATTCTGACAGTTAGAAATTTTAGTGTTTATTTTATGGCCTTCATAAACTCTTGAATTGGCGTAATAAAGTGAAATTGATTGAATTAAATATGTTGGAGAAAACAGGTTTCACGATAGAAAAAAAATATACAGACGATCATAGAACCTCTTTTTTTTGGAAGTCGGTTAAAAGAAGTTACTTTTATAGAGCAGTTTTGGCATATAGTGTTTTTTTTTGTTATGTCAGAAGTCTTGTGTTTAATTATATTGATACTAGCGACTCGCCTTCAAATAGATCTTGTCTCGCCTACTATCTAACACTGTATACATATAATAAAATCCTGAGTCGAATCTGTACATTAAATATTTTTTGGAATATCTTATTGGAATAGTCGTTCTTATCGATACAGAAGCCGAATATATAGTTTTGAAAATTTTTGTCTGTCTGTCCGCATCATAGAAAAATCACTGGAGGGATTTTGATGAATTTTGGTATAGTGATAGCTGGTTATTCGGGTCAACATATAGGATACTTTTTACAGCGGGAAAATATCTCAGCTTTAAGAAATCTATACTAAATGTTAAAACGTAACTAGGGACGAATCCGAGCGAAGCGAGGGTAAGCCGCTAGTTATATATATACATATATAGCAGTATCTGGGCGACTGAGATTTGACATCTTTTTTTGTAAAATCGTATTTTTTCGAAATGGATACAAAAATTGCATTGTTTTCAGACAAGACCCGGATATAGAAACCTAAATAGAAACCTTAAAAAGCAAAACCTTATCTAAATACAAAATTTAATCCAAATCGTTAGAGCCGTTTCCGAGATACAAGAAATCTATACTAATATTATAAAGCTGAAGAGTTTGTTTGTTTGTTTGGATGAACGCGCTAAACTCAGAAGCTACTAATCCGATTTGAAAAATTCTTTTTGCATTAGATAATCCGTTAACTGAGTAAGGCCATAGGCTATATATCATCTCGGAAAAGTGTACGGTTCCCGTGGGATAGATTTGTTTTTGTCTAAGGACGAACCCGAAGCGAAGCGAGGGTGCGTCGCTAATAAATTTATATATAGCCATACAAGAATTGCTTATTTAATATTATAACATAAACAAAGGAATCTCTATCTTTTTAAATCGGTTAAAATTTATATCAGTACTACTAACACTCCATATAAAATATTATAAGCTGACTCCCGAGCTCTAAAATACTTACGAGGTATAAATTTTAAAGCCATTTTGCATTCTGGCAACCCGCAACTCTGGGATTTTATCGACATGCTGTCAGTAAAGGTGAATATGTTTTAAGACAAGCTTTCTCAACGTGGAGATGGCGTATCTCAAGAAGTAAGTTGGTGTTAGTAGGTAAGTGACAAGTTATTTTATCTATACATATAATAAAATTCTGAGTCAAATCTGTACATTAAATATTTTTTTCATTATCATCCAACAGTAATGAATATTAATTTTTGTAAGTAATATATTTTATTAATTATTAATAATAAAGGCTCTCACTTCCGCGACACACTTCCGCTACACTCATTTTTCCAATGTATTAACTTACCTCTTAGTAACGTCTAAAGAAGTTTTATTTCAATAAAACTCTTGAAAATATGAACAAAATGCGCGTACCCAGGAACCCGAGCGAAGCGGGGATAAGTTGCTAGTGTTCAGTAAACTTACTACTATTCTTTTATGAAAAAAGTGTGAAATATTTCAAATAAGTTAAATTTTTGGCTGCAAAAATAAGGAAGCTTGTTCCAAGAGTTAAACTTTAAATGGAGTTATAATTTAGTTACAGCTGTTGTATTTGTATTGAGGGTTTTTGTTATGCAATATATTAGATCGTGTGGCTTAAAGATGTTATGGTTGCTTTCAGTGTTCGAACGTCACGAGATCAATCTTGTATGAGGTAAATGTATTCGCCATACAGTACAGTATGTTAGTATATATGTAATTTTACAGAGAATAAGTGACTTCATTACAAGAGTATTGTTAATATTATATCTTATATGCATAATACGTTACAGCTTATTATCTATACTTATAAAAACTAAAAAAAAAAACGACTTTCAGACTCTAAAAAGTAAAAAATACCAGAACGGGGGTTTTCATTTATCCTAGATATGTACCTACATAAACAGATATTTTTGAAGTCTGTGCCAGCTAACAATGCTTAAAGATATGAATATCTGTCTATCTGGTATTTTGGAGCTGTTCTGATGATGGATCCAGGAGGTGGATAGTGGAACTCTTCAGTGGCTGCTGGTAAATTTCTCGAGTTTGGGCTCATGCGATTTGTTTTGATGAGTTCCATACATTTCAATTAGTCAAATCGTGTTTTTTTAGTTATTTAAAACTATAATTATTTTAATATATAAAAAATCTTATACCTAACAAATTGTAAAGTAAGTTGGGATGTAAAAAAAATAATTCTAGCTTGGTAGGTTAAGATTCTTTTTTCGCCCATTGAAGCTCCTGGAAGCTGTTTTATTTTATTGGAGAGAATATAAAAAAGTGTCAGATATTTATAAAAAAAATTATCGGACGAATATATTGTGGCGACACAGTGCCTACAGCGAAGTCAGCGGTTTTCGTCGCAGCGACGAAATGTCGGGAGCCGGGTCAGCAGTTATGCGCTCGCGCCCGCGTTTTGAGCGTGGCCGCGTTGTAAATTCAGTTGTTAGATTCGCGAGTGCCCCGACAGTCCCCTCCTCATAAAATTAAAAAACATTGTATAAAGTAATTAAATTAATCGGTTTACAAAGTTAGGTAATACATCTTTTAATAGGACATCCCTGGTATAACAAAGAACACGCGATACAACCCCAAAAAATAATTATATAATATTCTTCCGATTTTTGTACGACTAGCGACAGCCAAAAATACAAATAATACGGTATTTAAATTTTTATACATAAATGAACTAAATGTTTATTGCATTTTTATTTAAGTTAAGAAGAGAACAGCTGTTTTACAAAGCGTAACTAAATGAATCCTTAACAAACGTCTCGGAAAATTTACAAATACGCTTTGGAAAATTTAAGTTATCTCGTAAAAAGTTATAAGAAGATTTCAACAAAATATTTTAGGATTTCTTTCATCTGCATTGTAATAGCAAAGTGTGCTTTGTGTTTTTTGTCTATTTTACTGGAAGTCGTGAATTTGATTTGGACATGGGTATATTGTTTATATTAGTTTTTTTTGGTACTATATACTACATGGGAAAACATATATCAATAATGTCCTCCTGGCCGATTATGGCCACGATGGCCACTCTCATTGCACAAGTGTGACACAAATACACTCACTATTCCTGTCACTTTCATACTCCGGTGGGACGATTACAATACGAGCAGTGAGAATTAATCAGAAATACCCAATAACCGTACTTGTCTCGACTCAGGACTCGAAGCCAGAATCTCTGGATCTATAGCCACTAGACCACCGAGACATTTTTTTTGAAAAACATATATGAGTAGAATTTACCTATTTATAAAAAAAAATGTGGTTCAAAAATACAACCGTTTTAATGTATGGATAGACATACAACGTAGACCATGTAATAGGGTCCCGATTAGATTATTTCAGTACGGAAATCCTAAAAATGTAAAAGTATATTCTTCGTGTAGAGTTATATAAGAGATAAGGAAAATGTAGCTGAGGATGAGATGTAAGCTGTCGCGTCCCACACGGCATATATTTATCATGCAGCGATCGTAGAACATGTTGGATTTCAGTTTTTTATATTAACAATATATGAAACTTAAAAAATGTTATGAAATGATGGAGTTCTCATATAAAATGTTTCTTTTTTTATTTCGTATTGAAAAATTGCTATGTCAGCAATAGCTGAAATAATAGCTTTTAATGTTTTAAATTCGAATTCAGATTCAAAATATCTTATTCAGCATTAAATTATTATCACAATTTTTATAGATCGTCATGAATCTGCTGCCAGTTCAAAAAAAAACCCTCAGTTCTAAAAAGAACTGGCGAAAGAAACTCAGCGGAACTAAATTAATTTTACAGATTACAAAAAATCTACAACATTGAAGTAGTCTGGAGGTAATCACATCATTCCCAAAGCGAGCCATCTTCTATAAAAAATATTATAAAATTATCTGCCTCGTTGGTCTAGTGGTATTCAGCTGCAGATCTGGAGATTCCGGCATCAATCTCGAGTCTGGCCAAACATATTTATATGAGTACTAGCGACTCACCCTCGCTTCGCTCGGGTTCGTCCCTAGCTTGCATTAAATCACGATTGATCAGTTTTCGACCGGAGAGGAAAAATGATTAAATTACTAAAATGGCTATTAAAAAATAAGGGTTGATCGTAGAAGGGTGAAAATTGAGGATTGTATGTATTTTTGTATGTTGTATCATAAAAAAATAGAAATTAAAAATTTTGTCTAAAAAATAAAAAAAAAAATTAGGGGTGGACTACCCCTAACATTTAGGGGGATGAAAAATAGATGTTAGCCGATTCTCATAGATACCGGATAAGCACAAAAAATTTCATCAAAATCGGTCAAGCCGTTTCGGAGGAGTATGGCAACGAAAACTGTGACACGAGAATTTTATATATTAGATTTTATTCGATACTAGCAGAACCCGCGTGTACGCCCGCGTTCAATTTACAAAAAATCTCTTTGACTTTATGTTATACAAGACCTCACCCTCGCTTTATATGATATTATTTGTACAAAAATACTAAAATCGTGATTAAAAAATTGGGGATAGGGGTAGGAGGTTGAAAAATACTTTACGACCTAATCGGTCGAGCCGATTCGGAGGAGTGCGACCACAAACACCGTGACACGAGAATTTTATATAATATTAGGTTATACTCCCATGCCAACAGAGATAAAAACATATATTTTATTAGATTACATCGAATAATGCTTATATGTACATGTTAATGGTTTTTTTTACAAATGTATTCAGCCCTTTTTTACGTGCAACTGCTGGGCACGGGCCTCCCTTTAATATAAAGAGGATCAGGCCATAGTCCATCACTCTGGCTAAGTGCGGGTTCTTACTACTGACATGTTTCTAGGTTCTCTCAAACATGCAGGTTTCCTCACGTTTTCCTTCATCGTAAGACAAGTAGTAATCATGTTGGAAGTGATTCGCACATAAATTAATAATGTAATGTCCTCCTGACCGATTTCGGCCACGGCGGCCAATCTCATTGAGACTAACCAACTGCGCAGGGGATATTATAGTGCACAAGTGTACGCGCAGACACAACGTGCACTCTCTATTCCTGTTACTCACATACTCCAGTGGGACGACTACTCTACACGACCGGTGAGAGTTAAGGCGCAGGACTGGCTTTACGTGCTCTCCAAGGTACGAGGGTGAAACACCGCTAACTTCCCAACTCCGGTCAGTTACTGAGGCTTACTATACAGAAAGACTCAATAACTCAATAACTTGGCCCGACCTGGGACTTAAACCCAGGACTTCCGGATGTGCAACCGTAAATTAATACAGGTGCGAGACCCGGAATTTGAACTCGCGTCACTTGGTTTCCCAAGCAAGAGCATTACCACTGGACTACCACTGGCATTACCACTTTTTACCAATGAAATGTATTGAAATAACCCTATTTTTATACTAAATACAAACAATACGTTCGCAAAATAGAAAAAAATGTTTATAGGCGATTTTTTTGCTAAAAAGTAAAAAGTCAAGTAAGTAAATAATGCAAGAGCTTTATTAACGATCACGTTTGAACGCTGTCTCGCATATTTATAACTTAAATTTTGTGATTATTATACAACTTGTATCTGTGAATTTTATTTATTAATTTATGTAACATAAAATATGTTTTCCAAAATAAAGGAAAGGTATGTGGACAAAGGAAAATTTATGTCTTTAAGAGAATTCTTCCAGAAACCCGTCAGATGAGAGAAAAGTAATTTTATTGCAGTGTAGGTACGGTACATTAATAATATTAGTTGGTATAAACTTTATATAGTTGACGACACGTTTGTTTCAGTTTGTAATGACCCTACTTGCTGTGTCAGTGGTCGCGACTTCGAGTCCCGCTAGAGGCATTCATTTGTGTGCGAATCACGAATACTCCAGTTATGGGTGTTTATATTTATAATATGTATGTATTTAAAGTTATATATGTGTAGTGTATCAGCTATCTGGTATCCATAACACAAGCCTCGTAGCTTACCATGGAACTAGATGGTGCTGTGTGTTAATGTCCCAACATATTTATTTTATTATTATTATTATATTAATATCCTATACTATATCCCGCGGAACTCCTTCACTTTTTCCCAGATTAAACATACTTAGGTTATTCTAACTCAATTTTTATACTCAATTTTATCGAATTATTGAATAGAATCTATGGTAAGGATGAAATGTCTCGAACAAAAATTGTATGTTACAATTAATGAAAACGATGAAATCTTACAACAAGCATATATCAATCCTACCTAAAA
Source organism: Fabriciana adippe (assembly GCA_905404265.1). NCBI lineage: Eukaryota > Metazoa > Arthropoda > Insecta > Lepidoptera > Nymphalidae > Fabriciana > Fabriciana adippe. The sequence continues at coordinate 3,849,386 of FR990010.1, forward strand.
TCACAACCTAAGATCCAATTAGGATAACGTAATGGACTTCTCAAATGAAACAAAATAAGCCCAAACTCAAAGTATCTACTATTAGCCATTGAAGAGTTCCACTTATCCACCTTCTGGCCTTACCATCAGATCAGGTCGACGATACCGAACCGCTGCACGATCAACGGAAAAGAAATACTTGCAAAGTTTCAAGTCAATATGACAATTAAAAGTAGAAAAAAAATTCATCAGCTATTCCGCCAGCATCTCTGCCCTTAGGGGTGGTTCCATGATGGTTTGTTCTACGATGTTAGAGTCAATATGTATAATTTGTAAGATTTCACCGTTTACTTCAATTCTAAGACGCAATGTTTATTTGAGAGATTTTATCCTTCCCATATCGATCAATTCGATAAAGTAGTGAGTTTCCTTTTTTGAATTTTTATTTGGTTCGATTCCCGGTAAGGTAAGCTTTTTTTTCAAAAAAATTAAATGCAGTTATAATTATTTTTAAAAATAAAGAAATGTTTTCCTTGAGTAAATCTTGATAACTTCAATATTTAAGGTACTTTTCTTCCATGTCCCATCGATTTGTTCCATCTGTATAGGCACCTGACAACCTTAGGGCTAGTTTTTCCCGTATTTTTTATACATTCTAAAGGTAAAGGGTAGGTAAACCATTATTTGCAAAAAAGTTAAATAAGAATATGTAGTTTCAGGCTTATCTAGGATAATACAAAAACTTGTAAAAAAAGAGTAAAGAAAATTGAACACGGAAACTAAAATTCCTAGAATTCTCATTATCATCGGCTATTTTCGCTTTCCCAATTGGGTGAGTCCCGACACTTGTAATAGCATCCAAAAAATAAATTGTTTTGTTATTTTATCATCTATATACAATTCTTTTATATAAATAAACTAGCAACTCACCCTAGCTTCACTCGGGTTCGTCCCTAGGTACGTTTTAATTTTTTTGAACGAAACCCTAATTCTTTTTCTAAAATAAAAGTAGCCTAAGTTACTCCTTATAATATCAGGTATCTGCTAGTGAATTCCCGTTAAAATTGGTTCAGCCGTTTCGGAGATTAGCTGGAACAAACAGACAGACAAATAGACAGACAGACAGACAAAATTTTTAAAAATTGTGTTTTCTTATAAGTACCGTATATAATTCCATATGCATTTAGTATAAAGTTGTTTTGACATTACAAACAGACACTTCAATTTTAATTATCTGTATAGATTAAAGTAAGGGAAAACACAATAAGCTAATAATGTTATTTCATTAAAAACACTGAATACAGTATTTTATACTTGAAAAAATAAACACTGTGTCTAACAAAATAAAAACTCAGCGACACAAAACAAATGGTATCAGATGGCAATCGACTCACGTACGCGTTATCAGCATTAGATCTTGTTAAGGGAAATTCGACAATATTATTTTATTGAGCAATATATCTATTGCATCTAAATTTTATGATAAATTAGATTCGTTAAGACAATTCTCAGCAAAATTGTTATTTTTATTAGTTTAGGACCCTGTCTTTGTTTATTTCTTAATTGTTGGAATATGAGAATTTTATAAATGAAGCATAGTGTTTATAGATGAACTTCTAGATATGGATGAGGTGCGATTACATTTTTTTTATGTTAGGACATTAACACAAAGCACTGTCTAGTTCCATGCTTCGAGGCCTGTGTTATACCAGATAGTTGATACACTACATATATATAACTTTTGAATACATACATATTATAAATGAAAAGATCCATGACTAGAGTACAAACATTCGTGCCCATCACACAAATTAATGCCCCCAGCGGGACTCAAACCCGCGACCGCTGACACAGCAAGTAGGGTCACTACAAACTGAGACAAACGCGTCGTGAGCCAAACATTAAACTCGATATTTAACAACTTCAGAACAGAGATCGTGTTATGATGATAATATTGGAAATAGACTAACTACAGTTACAGACAATTTTTGTAATTTTCTTTAAATTTCATATTATATAGACATTTTAATAATTATTTTTTCTGTATAAATCTGGAACAATGTCTCTACTTTTCGCCTAGATCAGGGAATTCATCATTAACGCACGCTTTAACAATGCTCTGGGGAAAGACCCGAATCGAGCTGGCGCGTCTTCGCTGACGATGACGCGCCAGAGATTTATAAAACAAATCTCTACATAATTCCTGTAAAAGTAAAGTAAAAGATACAAAAAACGATTTTCACGACTTCGATAAAAAGAGTTTTCTTATGTATCATTTTCATATACGCCCTACAGCGAAATCAATACATCATTAAAGCAACATCGCGGACTAGATATTATTTTTATCACGATTCTGACAACCGCTACGCCCGGAAATGAAAGAGCTCCAATCCTTTCACCCGTACATACACACTTTAACACTTATCCATACTAATATTATAAAGCTGAAGAGTTAGTTAGTTAGTTAGTTTGTTTGTTTGTTTGTTTGTTTATTTGTTTGTTTGTTTGGTTGAACGCGCTAATCTCAGGAACTACTAGATGGAATTGAAAAATTCTTTTTGCGTTGGATAGTTCATTTATCGAGGAAGGCTTTAGAATATATATCATCCCGGAAAAATGTACGGTTTCCGTGGGATAGTTGTTTTTGTCTAGAGACGAACCCGAAGCGAAGCGAGGGTGAGTCTCTAGTGTATAATATTAGTAAGACCGAGGATCACATTGTCCAAGAATAGAATCCACAACCTCTGACATAGTCATTTAGTCATCATACATTGATATATAAAAACATAGATACACATTTCTAAATAAATATCTCTTCAAAAAGTGACGTCGTCATTTTAAACAAGACTATCTTTTCGGATTATTTCGCGGATTCATTTTGATTTTTTTTTGTCTGTAACAAGTATATAACACCTTTGAGACGTGTAAAACCTTAGTCTCTTCCGCGACCATGATTGCTGTAGAGCATTCGAAACGTCGAGAACCAAAAATCAAAATAAATCCGCGAAATAATCCGAAAAGATAGTTTTGTTTAAAATGTCAAATATTCGCGTAAATCTAAGAAAGTATTCAATGACGTCGATATGTAACGGTAAGACAAATCAAAGAATACAATTCAAAAATCAAAAGTTCTAATTGTCTAAACACAGAAATAAGTTTTAAACGCCATTTCGTTAACAGACTACAGTTTTGAAATATTGCACTTCAAACTATGCAATGAATCGCTCACTGCCAATTCCAAACAACCATCTGAAAGGAGTTTAAACCTACAAAATTCTGATGGATATTTACAGTTAAAGTATGACTTGCTATATATTTCGTAATTCTCAAAAGAAAATCTAAGAAAACTATGGAAGAAAACTTTTATAGTTGTATTTGTAGTTGTAGTTGTATATATTCATCACATTTCTTGAACTAGCGTCGCTTACTTTATTGAGATATTAAATATTATAAATAAATAAATAATAAATATGTTGGGACATTAACTCACAGCACCATCTAGTTCCATGTTAAGCTACGAGGCTTGTGTTATGGATACTAGATAGTTGATACACTACACATATTATATAACTTTAAATACATACATATTATAAACATAAACACCCATGACTGGAGTACAAACATTCGTGCTTATCACACAAATGAATGCCCCCAGCGGGACTCGAACCCGCGACCGCTAGCACCGCAAGTAGAGTCACTACAAACAGCCAAACATGTCGTCAAAATTAAGGTTTTAGAAAACTAAAGAATCACGTTTTTGAGCAACTTTAACTGTGATTTGTGAAAGATATACATATATACGAGACTGTATTGGATCAAGGAACGTATGGAACTCGTTAAAATGAATCAAGAGAAAATGACCTCCAATGTGAAGGTTTAAGGTTTAATATCAATCTCTTGATACCATCATCAGATCAGCTCGAAATTTACATATATGGTTACAAATCCGTACGATGTTACGGAATGATTTCGGCCACGGTAGCAAATCCCACTGAAACTAGTTAACTGCTCAAGAGATACTATAATGATATAAAATAATAATATTAAGATATTTTTTTTTTAAATATGTAAACTCTATCCAAATATATTCTATTATCAATCTTCTATACATATAATAAAATTGTAACTGTTCGCTGTCGGTACATGGAAGATATTTCAGAAAAACTATCTTTATTAACGCAATAGAACCCAAAACAATGATTTTTAGTTTTTTTGTCTGTTTGTCGGTTTGTCTGTTTCTCTGTGCGTTTGTGCGCGATAGTCTTGAAAACGGCTTAACCGACTTGGGTGCGGTTTTCACTAGTGTATTGTGGTAAGCTTCACTTAACATTTAGTATTTGTTTTATTTCAATCGGTTCCTAAATAAAAAAAATATGTCTATTTAAATAATCATCTAAGGGCGAACCCGAGCGAAGCGAGAATGAGCCGCTAGTAATGATTAGAGTCAAATATCGATTTCGACTAATTGTAAACTAAAACATGCCTTATACATATAATAAAACTTATACGTTTTAACGTTTAGTATAGACTTCTCAGAGATGAGATATTTTCTCGCAGTAAAAAGTATGTTGACCCGGATATCCAGCTATCACCATACCAAATTTCATCAAAATCCCTCCAGTGGTTTTTCTGTGATGCGGTAACAGACAGACAGACAGACAGACAAAAATTCTAAAAACTATAGATTCGGCCTCTGCATCGATAATAATGTCTATTTCAATAAGATTTTCTAAAAAATATTTAATGTACAGATTCGGCTTAGTTATAATTTTATTATATGTATAGATATAAAAAAAAAAACATATCCTACATTTTTGTAAAACAAGTCACAAGATAAAGTTTTTAATCAGTAAACTCCAATACTATTTCAATATAATACATTGGTTCTAAAACAAAACGAATCTGTCAGTGACGGTTAAAATGGGTCTCACATAAATCGTTCAAAACGTTCCGATGGTTTTAAATTATTTCGTTCAATCTTATACAACAAGTTAGTTAAAAAAACATTCATTTTTAACACAATTTTATTAACTTACAAAAATGTTATTATTACTGAATATTGGTCTATCTTACTACTATATAAATGCGAAAGTTTGGATGGATCTTTATCAATCAATCACGCCAGAACGGCTGAACGAATCTGGCTGAAATTTGGCACAGAGATAGATTATAGTCTGGAATAGTCGTAGATCAATTATTATCCCGGAAAAATGAACGATTCCTGTGGGATAGATTTACTTTGGTTTTTTACTAGGGAAGAACCGGAAGCGAGACAAGAGCGAGCCGCAAATATATAAATAAGCAAAAACAAAACAGTTCAGTTTATTTTTCCTCTGATTGTAAAATAAAAGTCAAAAATTAAATAAAAATATTTTAAAATTATGTATATATAGTTGTTGCGGTCGAATTTCGATTACTCGGCGAATACAATTAAGAATAAAAATTATTATTAAATAGAAGTTATTTCTAATAAATCGATCTTAAAAAATGAGGTACTAGATTCGATTATATTTTTTATATCTTCACAAATCGATTATCACTATTCTTTTAATTGGTTACAATACAGTCTTTACTAAAGTAGTCACTACCGTACTAGGTATGTACATAACTTAATATACATCACTATATACAATATAATTCATAAAGGTTTTTTGTTTATCTATACATATAATAAAATTTTTACATATATTTAAATTTTTTGGAAAATCTTATTGAAATAGAGATTTTTATCGATACAGGGAACAAATCTATAGTTTTTAGAATTTTTGTCTGTCTGTCTGTCTGGTACCGCATCACGAAAAAACCACTGGAGGGATTTTGTTGTGATAACTGGTTATCCGGATGAACATATAGAATACTTTTTACTGCGGGAAAATATTTTCATCTCAGAAATCTACACTAAGAGTGAGGCGCTAGTATTACAATAAAATTGTTTTTATATTATCTGTCCTTTATTTACATGAATAGTCAGAGGGAGACAAAATTCAACAACCAATTTTATAAACATTTTTTTTTTTCATCATTACAATAAAATTGTTTTTATATTATCTGTGTCCTTTCTTTACATGAATACTTAGAGGGAGACAAAATTCAACAACCAATTTCGTAAACATAATTATCTTTATCAGCTTCTATTTAAATGCTGTAAGCGTAGAGCGTGTGAGCTAACGAACGATTTATTCTATCTTAAAAACATTTAAGTTTACAATATTTTAAACACATATTTTGACGACACTTTTGGCTCATTTTGTAGTTACCCTACTTGTTGTGCCAGCGAGCGCGGTTTCGAGTCTCGCTGGGGGCATTTATTTGTGTGATGAGCACTATGTATGTATTTAAAGTTATATATGTATGTGCAGTGTATCAACTTTATGGTATTCATAACACAGGCATTGTAGCTTACCATGGAACTAGATGGTGCTGTCTTAATGTCCTAACATATTTATTTTTCCCATAAAATAGATAGTATGAAATTATTAAGCAATTTAAATCTAAAAATTTAAGTTTAAAATTAAAAATAAATATATTATTAAGTAAAGCTTATTATACCATCACGGAATACTTTGTACATGTCAATGTGTGGAACTAATGTTTAGTTTAGTTTAATGTAAGATAAGTAGGTAGTTTTGTATTACAATATTGTAAACAAATATTATTTTAAAAGAGCAACTGTTGAGTTTCCCGCCGGCTCTCCTCAGCAGAACTACCTTCCGAGCCGGTGGATTCCTCACGGACCGACTATACTGACATGTGATTTAAATTTAAAATGTAAAATTGAGGATTCAAAAGTGCTTGTATAAGTCTTTTTGAATAAAGTATATTTTTGATTTGATTTAATATAAATATAAATAAATTTTTTTGAAACCTAAAAAATTATATCAGCTCCTAGCCTATTATTATAATATCGTTAGGCTAGCTTCCCAACGGTAATAAAGATATAATTTAATTTTGATAAGTATAATTTATTCATTATAATATTTCGAGTACACAAGAGGGAAATTTTAATCTTGCTCCAATTTCTTATCATTCGTTCAATGACTTTATGGGTTGGTAGGTCCTTAAATGATTATTGTCGCAGGTTACACTTGCAGAATCTTACTAATATTATAAATGTCAAAATTTAAATGTTTGGATGTTTGTTACTCAATCACGCCAGAATGGCTGAATGGATCTGGATGAAATGTAGCACAGAGATAGATTATAGTCTGAAATACCACATAGGTTACTTTTTATCCCGGAAAAATGTATTGTTTCCGTACTATAGCTTTGTTTTTATTTTCACTAGCGACGAACTCGAGTGAAGTGAGGGTGAGCGGCCAATAAAAACAATAATAATATTATGTACATCTCTACACAAAAAGTAACGTTGATCAGTTTATCCACCATAGTGTGAAAGACGGACAAACAAACTAAACCAATAAAATTTTCGCATATATAACATAAGTGTGGCTACAAAATTGCCATTGTTACTATATCATATACATTAGCAGGAAACCCAAAAACATTCAGTGAAATATCAATGAAACTATAAACGGGGAAAATAGAATCAAACGAGCGGGATTCGGGGTTGAACAATTTATGGCGACGTGTAAGGCCGCGGTTAAGCCTCGAGATAAAAATAACACTCTATTTTAGTTTATCATAAATTTACTAGCAACGGTTCATGGCTATGCTTGTTTATTTCCTTGTAGCCCATGACCATAAACTATTAAACTAAAATACCTATCTTTTCTCTATATGATTTTTTATTCTGCAAAAGCTTCCACTATGTATCCATTCATCCAGATTGAGATCAGGTGCAGGACAAACGGCTGAATATGCTCTCCAACATTCGGGAATAAAACCCTGCTAACTTTCCAAATTTGGCAACTAAAAATTTCTTTACAGAGAAACCCAATAACTAAAACAATCAGACTTGGGACTCGAACGCAGAACCTCTGAAACAGCCGTGCATGTTAGCCACTAGACCAATGAGGAAGTAACACAAATATATTGTATGCGAGTAAGGAAGGGTTTTACAGTGAGACCGACTAGCACTTGACCGATTTTCGTAATTATTTAAATGACATCGTCAACATTTCAGCTTGAAAGCCTTCAGCGAAATAAAAGAACACACAATGGATGCTTTAATTTTAAACTGCTCTCAGCTTGTGATGTTTCTGGAGCAATTAAATATTCATTATAAAAATAACTTTTATTAAAATGCAACCGTATTAAGGATTGGTACTTTGTTTTTGATTATAGATATTTTATTGGTGACTGACTAAAGTTTATCGTGACGTTATCAATGTATGAGAATATGTAAAAGCAGAAATCTGTATATTCAGATATTCTCGAAAATTGATACTCAAAAAATTCAAAATTCTTTATTCAATATTATTATTTCAGAAATCTACTAACTACGCACTACTATAAAGTGCATTGTGCACAATTAGTAGATTGTTAAAAATCTTAAGCTTTTTGACTTGGGTTCTATCACATCGCTATAACTTCTAACAAAAAATTTGATCATGGCAGCAAATCTCAATAAGAGCCGGCTGTGGAGGAGATATTATAAAATGAACATGCTCTGTTGCAAGTGCAAGGCTTTACCTGCTTGACGTGCTCACAAAATCTATACTAATATAATATTATAAAGCTGAAGAGTTTGTTTGTTTGTTTGGTTGAACGCGCTTATCTCAGGAACTACTAATCCGATTTGAAAAATTCTTTTTGCATTAGATAGCCCGTTAACGGAGGAAGGCTATATATCATCCCAGAAAAATGTACGGTTCCCGTGGGATAGATTTGTTTTTGTCTAGGGGCGAACCCGAAGCAAAGCGTGGGTGAGATGCTAGTAAGTAAATATGATAGCTTCAATTCCTCAACTTTGAAAAACAGAAAATTTCTTTACAGGAAAACTCTAGACATAAATATTTGTTCTAACTTGCCTGGGATTGAGTATCTGTTGAAAGAAAAATCAAACACTATTCTTGGTTCTGTTCAGGATTCGAATCCAGTACCCTAATTATATACAGTCATACTAGACCACGAGGCAGAGAATTGAGAGTATGTCTTATAAGCAAAAGTATTTTTAACACTTAAAAACCTTACTTCGCAAAATTAAATACGAGTTATATTATTGAAAAAACACACAAAAGAAATTAAATACAGTTTATAAAGCTTATTAAGATCTGATGGAACCTTTGAAGTGTATATAAATTCCAATTCTGTAAAGGAAAAACTTGATTTGTGGTTTTCGAGAAATTCGTAGAATTTATTTATAAATGTTAAGTGATACTCAGTGGAAGGAGAAGTGAACGGTCTTGTAATTGGCTTTAAACTTCAGTGACATTTAGAAAAGACTTTTTAGTATTTATGTAATAGGGTCTACCAAAAGTAACTTCTTAGGTCATTAATTTTGATAAAAAAACAGGTCATGTTCAAAAATTCCAATTATTTTAAATCTATACATATAATACAATTCTGATTGAGTTCAATCTGTACATTAAATATTTTTTGGAAAATCTTATTGAAATGTTCATTACTATTGATACAGAGGTAGGTATATAGTTTTACAGGTATATAGTATTGATATATAGTTTTTAGAATTTTTGTCTGTCTGTCTGTTTGGGAACGTATCACGAAAAAATCCCTGGACAGATTTTGATGAAACTTGGTATGACGATAGCTGGGTATCCGGATATAGCATACTTCTTACTGCGGTAATATATTTCGTTTCTGATAAATCAATACGTAGTATAAAACAAAGTCGCTTCCCGCTGTCTTTCTGTCCCTATATATGTTTAGATATTTAAAAGTACACAACGGATTTTGATGCGGTTTTTTCAATAGATAGCGTGATTTAAGAGGAAGGTTTATATGTATAATATATGCATAATATAGTAGAGAAACACTGATAATTTTAGAGATTTCTAATGTGATCTCGTGAATAAACTCATTTTTTGCGCTTACATTGGCAAACGCTGGTTGAACCATACGAGATAGATCAAGATAATGTACTACAGTATAATGTATACTTTAAAAAGGTCTACAAAAAAGTCCGCAATGGCATATGTCTATCTCTTAAGGATAACATAGTATATCCATTTTACTATATGCAATCTCTATATTTATATATTTATAGTAAGAAACTAATTGGATGACTTATTCACTCACTGATCAATCAACGCACAGCTGAAACCGCGGGTCTAGAAGCATGAAATTTTGCACAAATGTTCCTTAAATTACGTAAGTGTGCAATAAGAAGGGATTTTTGGAAATTCATGCCCTAAGGGTTCAAAATATGGGATGAAAGTTTGTAAGAAACTTCTTCATTTTTAACGTAAGAAATGTAAAAATTGATATATGAGCACTTGGTTAGGAAAAAAAGTTTACAGTATCACTTTTTTATGAAAATTAATTTCTTTAAGGGGGTAAAATAGGGCATGAAAGTTTCTATTAAACTTGGTATTAATGATCTTCAATTCAATTAAACAAACACGTGTATACGCACAAGATATAAGCAATAAGATAAAAAATATCATTCGGATTATTCGACATTCGGGGGTAAGAGGGTAAAAATATTGTCAGGGTCTCGAGCAGAAAGTCAACTCGTTCACTTAAAAATCAGCATATTTTAAATATGGTAAGGTTAAATATATTTTTTAAATTGATCGACCGACTGGTCCACCGACTGACCGACCAGTTGGTAGACCGACTGTCTACCGACTGGTCGACCGACTGATCGACCGACCGGTTCACCGACTGATCGACCGATTCGTCGACCGACTGGTCGACCGACTGGTCTACCGACTGGTCGACCGACTGGTCGACCGACTGATCGACCGACTGGTCGACCGACTGATCGACCGACTGGTCGACCGACTGATCGACCGACTGGTCGACCAACTGATCGACCGACTGATCGACCGACTGATCGACCGACTGGTCGACAGACTGATCGACCGACTGGTCTACTGACTGGTCTAACGATTGGTCTACCGACTGGTCGACCGACTGGTCGACCGACTGATCGACCGACTGGTCGACCAACTGATCGACCGACTGGTCGACCGACTGATCGACCGACTGATCGACCGACTGATCGACCGACTGGTTTACAGACTGATCGACCGACTGGTCTACTGACTGGTCTAACGATTGGTCTACCGACTGGTCGACCGACTGGTCGACCGACTGGTCTACCGACTGGTCGACCGACTGATCGACAAACTGGTCGACCGACTAATCGACCGACTGGTCGACCGACTGGTCGACCGACTGATCGACCGACTGGTCGACCGACTGATCGACCGTCTGATCGACCGACTGGTCTACAGACTGATCGACCGACTGGTCTACCGACTGGTCGACCGATTGGTCGACCGAGTGGTCGATGGACTGGTCTACCGACTGGTCGACCGATTGGTCGACCGAGTGGTCGATGGACTGGTCTACCGACTGGTCGACCGATTGATCAATCAATGTCAACCGACGAGCCAATGTCAGGAAATATGTGAAAAAATATATATTTGTTTGGTTGAACGCTCTTTGGTTGAGGGCGATTTGAAAAATTATTTTTGCATTAGATAGCCCGTTAATTGAGGGAGGCTATAAATATATCATCCCGGAAAAATATACGTATCCCGTGGGATAGATTTGTTTAGGGACGAACCCGAAGCGAAACGAGGGTGAGTCGCTAGTCTATACTAAACGTTAAAACGTTCCTAGGGACGAACCGTATCAGAGCGAGGATGAGTCGCTAGTAATACTATTATATAATTTGGATTTTTCACGGATTTATTTTAACTTTTTGTTCCCGATGTTTCAAATGCTTTACAGCAAACATGAACATTGTAGACGTCTCAAAATTTATATGGTTGTTACTTGTCCCATTTGTTACAGAAACCGAAAAGATAGTTTTATTTTAAACTAGCGACTCACCCTCGCTCCACTCGGGTTCGTCCCTACTTACTTACGTATTAACGTTTAGTATAGATTTCTCAGAGATGAGATATTTTCTCGCAGTAAAAAGTATCCTATGTGTAGTTTCCGTGATGCGATAACAGACAGACAGACAGACAAAAATTCCAAATACAATCAGTTCGGCCACTGTATCGATAAGAATGACTATTACAATATGATTTTCCAAAAAATATTTAATGTACAGCTTCGACTCCGTCATTAGTTTATTATATGCATGCAGATAGATGTCAAGTATTCGCGTTTTAAGATAGTATTAATTCCAATTATGTTATTGATTTAGGAATGCTAATTTCTTATCCTCTTTTCTCTCGGCCGACCTCGGTAAGACGGAAATTAGATATCTATATTAATATTATAAAGCTGAAGAGTTTGTTTGTTTGTTTAAACGGGCTAATCTAGGAACTACTAATCCGATTTGAAAAATTTTAGTTGTATTTGGTTGGATTAGATAGCCCTTTAACCAAGGAAGGCTATAGGCTATATATATCATCCCGGGAAAATGTACGGTCCCCGTGGGATAGATTTGTTTTTGTCTAGGGACGAAACCGAAGCGAAGCGAGTGTGAGTCGCTAGTGAATTTATATGGAGTCAGATTTGAAAAATTATTCTAGTATTTTACTGTTTATCGAAAAAATCAAACCAACTTTAGGAGCAACACTCGATACGCAGGCATAGCTGCAGGCAAAATATAGTTCTCAAATTTCACGGATAATAGCTTCGCGTCCTCATCATTTTAGTGCAAAATTCATTACTTAACTTCAACTCTATTCTACATTGAAATGAAAAGTTTGCAATACAAAGTAAAAGTATTAGTGAAACGTTTTTTGATTAAAGACAATGTTTGTGAGTTATAAGGTTAAATCGAAACTAAGAGAGATTCTTAAAATTGACCTATTTTTGCTATAAAGTTAAAACGTTTGTATCATTTCCATATCTATACAAATAAGAGTATTATAAAGAGGTAAAGTTTGTGTATTTGTGAGGTTGTAGGGGGTAAACTCTGGATCTACTGAACCGGTTTACATGAGATTTAGGAAAAAGATAGTTTGAGACCCTGGGAAGGACATAGGCTACTTTTTATCCCGGTAATCATCTCTTAAGGGTGTGAAAATGGAGATGAAAGTTTATATTGGAAAGCAAGCTAGGGACCAACCCGATCGAAGCGAGGGTGAGTCGCTACTCGCTAATCTATACTAATATTATAAAGAGGTAAAGTTTGTGAGTTTATGAGATTGTAGGGGGTAATCTCTGGATCTACTGAACCGATTTAGATGAAATTTGGTAAGAAGATAGTTTGAGACCCTGGGAAGGACATAGGATACTTTTTATCCCTTAAGGGGGTGAAAATGGGGATGAAAGTTTGTATTGGAAAGCAAGCTAGGGACCAACCCGAGCGAAGCGAGGGTGAGTCGCTAGTGTACAATAAAACAGTTATTAATTGATTATACTGGCTACACTAACGACACGTACGTATAAATTATGATACCTTTATAAATCAGGCAGTTAAAAATGACGAGAATGGTCAGGCCAACAAAAAAAATTTATAAAAACACAATTAAAAATAGAAAGAATAAATAAACAAAAGAGGGGATTGATCGGCGGGTAGTTGACACCAGTGGACATCCTTTCCGTGATTTTTAACCGGAGGAAAAAAATAAAAAAATATTGATAAGTGTATTTTTATATAATTTGTAAGTAAATCTACTTAAAACATATAAATTTTGGAACATGATTATGGCTTTTCCTGAGATATTTTACACTATATACATAATATGTATGTACGAGTATATTGTGTAATATACATATGAATGTACATATATGAGATCACGTATAGATGATATCAATTTGTAATTATTGACTAGGTCAATTAATGTACACTTTATTTTATTAATAACACACTTTTTTATCACTTTTAAATGAACTTCAGCGAACTAATGAACATTCAACTTCATAATTGTATATTATTGTAATCGATGAATATTGACGACACGGATTGGTTCAGTTAGTAGTGACACTACTTCCTGTGCCAGCGGTCGTGGGTTCGAGTCCCGCTGGGGTCATTCGTTTGTGTGATGAGCACGAATTTATGTACTCCAGTCATGGGTGTTTATATTTATAATATGTATGTATTTAAAGTTATATATGTGTAGTGTATCAACTATCTGGTATCTATAACACAAGCTATGAGAGCTTACCGTGGAACTAGATGGTGTTGTGTGTTAATGTTCCAACATATTTATTTTTATTATTAGCTCGGGTAATGTAAAATTATTGTTTTGTCATCTAAATATTGTATACATAGAAAATTTCAAATGGATCCGACAGCTAAAAGTTGGTGAAAACGGCTAAAATTATTTAAACTTTAATTACATAGTTGAAATGTTACAGTTGAAATGTTGAAATTACATATGAAACTAACAAAAACATGTTAGAAATCACGCTCAACGCTTTCTATATTACTGCAGAGTCTACTAATGAACCAACAAACGAACGTCTTTCGCATTATATTAGTAGGGATTTTCTTATGTTACTATTCTAGTCTAGTATTTGTAGAATTTTGTAATAAATTACACGACAAGTAGTTTTTACTCGTATCCTCGCGTGGTAAGTGGAGGATGAAAGGTAGCCTTGTTCCATCCCCAGAATGCGATCTATGTGTTTCATCGAAATCTGCTCAGAGGTTAACCATGTTCCCCCTTGATCCCTATCACAGTTACCATACGAGAAAAGCAGGAAAAAACTTTCTCTCTCTTCCTGGCTATGTATCCCACATGGTGGTGGGGTCAGCCTTCCTTATTTTACTTCTCCACTTCGCTCTATCGGAGACAACATCTTCGGAAAGCCTGCACTTCTTCGTGTCATGTGACACTACATCTTTCCATCTAGTTTTGGGTCTGCCTCTGGATTTTCAACCTGTGATAAAAAGTTGTAGTGCCATATTCCCTACGTAGTCAGGCGATGCGAGGCGAAGCAGGAAAAAACTAGTATTAAATAAATAGCAAATAAAAAGAGCACCTTTATAAATTTCATCATATCCATCTATCTGTGCGTATGTCACAGCCATTTTACTCAGACACTGTTGGTAATATCAATGTGAAATTTGGATAACAAGTATCTCATGTAAAACGCTAAATAATACTGTAGTCAACAAAGTAGAAGTAACTCCCTACACGTACATATATATAACTAAGAATTAAAAAAAATATTTGAGTGCACATAAGCTTGTAGGTTATCTGGAAAGGTAATTAAAATGAGATCGTGGTTTTCAAGTGATCTTTTTATTAAGTCAAAAGATGCTGGATTATAGCTTAGAAAGTCGTAAATATTATATCCAGTCGTATAATAAATATAAACGTAAAAGGGGTGCAAAATTCTGAAAAATTATTAGTCTGAAGTTAAATTAATAAATAATTATGTTGGGACATTAACACACAACACCATCTAGTTCCATGGTAAGCTACGAGGCCTGTGTTATGGATACCAGATAGTTGATAAACTACACATGTATAACTTTAAATACATACATATTATAAATATAAACATCCATGACTGGATAACAAACATGCGCGCTCATCACACAAATGAATGCGTATTTAGTAAACATAATAGATAGCGGTAGCCCAATGGTAACGCTCGCTTGGGAAACTGAATGATGCGGGTTCATATCCCGGCTCTCGCAGTTCTGATACTTTCATGTGCGAATCATTTCCAACTTGCCATTTGAAACCTGCATGTCTAAGAGAACCTAGTTCATTTTCATAAGACATGAGAAATTCGCCAACCCGCACTTGGCCAGCGTAGTGGAGTATGTACTATGTACGGTGCGGTCGTAAAGAAGGGAGGCCCATGCCCAGCAGTGGGACGTTAAAAAGGACTAAATACTGAAGACTGTATTAGGTAAATGTTCCATTCGCCAACAAAGTACTAATGTTGTTAGAATTAAAAAGAACTGAACAGTTGCGGTTTTGATAGGAGTAAATTGCATCACATTCAAAGCTGAACCTTTGAACAGGTTTAATTACATTTTTCTTTATTTACTTTGTACCGAGCAAAGTGTTTTTTTTTAATTCAAATTTATTTAATGTTAACGTTTAATACAATACCGTGTGAGACAGTTTCATAACTAAACGTCTTGTATTTAGTAAAATACTTATATTTATGCCTGCTCTAGTGGCTATGATGTATGATTGCAGAACCGGAAGTCCTAAGTTCGAGTCCCGGGTCATGTTTAGTTATTGAGTTTTTCTGTTAAGAAATTCTCAATAGGAGCCCGAATTTGGGAAGTCGGCGGTGTTACACCCTCGTGCCTCGGAGAGCACGTAAAGCCATCGTCCTGGACCTTTATTCACCAGTCGCGTTTAAGTGTCGTCCCATCGGTCTTTTAGGGTATCTGCGCGAATACTTGTGCACTATAATATCTCCTTCGCAGTAGACTAGTCTCAGTCTATTTTACAAAATAGAAAGCCTTATTCTACAAAATAGAGAGTGTTACCGAATTCTCCAAGTACGTAGGTAGAAATACATAGGTAGTAAATACATAGGTAGTTCTGAAATTCTTGGTAAACACCGAAACACATAACATTTTTTTAGACATATTTCGGGATTCAAATTCAGGAACATGATCGGTTACGCAAATAATTTAAAACTAGACCAACGTAGCAATATATTTAACAGCCTAATAATAAAAAAGGGTTTAATTTCGAACCCTACAAGTATTCCAACAGTTCAACTACCAACGAGTGCAACAATTTTCATTTATTAAAATCCGCTGGATTGTTCCAGAATTGTTTGGACGACAATAAAAAGCTTGTAACTAAAATATTCCACTTTCATTGTGTTATTTTGTGTTTCAATAAGCGCATATCAAAAATTCACAATTTTTCTATTTGTGATGTAGTTCTTTATTAAAGTTGTATCATGTTTTATGAGGTCACAGATTCGGTTCTTGCGCAAAGCAAATAATGAGCATTTATTAAAGTTTTTTTTATAAAAGGCAGTGGTAGCCCAGTGGTAACGCGCTCACTTGGGAAACCGAGTGATGCGGGTTCAAATCCCAGGTCTCGCAGCTCTGATATTTTCATGTGCGAATCATTTCTAACATGATTACCACTTATCTTACGGTGAAGGGAAACATCGTGAGGAAACCTGCATGTCTGAAAGAACCTAGCAAGATGTCAAAAGACATGTGAAATCCGCCAACCTTCGCTTGGCTAGCGTGGCGGACTATGGCCTGATCCCCCTCGTTTTGGGAGGCCCGTGTCCAGCAGTGGGACCTTAAAAAAAGGTTGAATAAATAAAAAAAGGTTGAAGAAATATAAAGTCAGTCAACTAAAATTTATAATTAAAATCGTATTTCTATAGTAATTTCTTCCATTAGCTATTACGTTATTGCTAAAAAATAAATTCAACAGAAAGGTGTACCCATTGAATTTCAATAGGCCACGGTTCCGCTTCCGATAATAAAAAATCAGTTTATTTCACGCTCGCCAGAATTCTGTATTCATCTGTGATAATTATTATAATACTAGCAGTTCACCCTTGCTTCGCTCAGGTTTGCCTCTAGAAAATCAAAAACAAATCTATCCCACGGGAACTCACATTTTTCCGGGATAAAAAGTAGTTTATGTACTATTTCAGACTATAATCTATCTTCTTGCCGCATTTCATCCAGATTCGTTCAGCCATTTTGGCATGATTGAATAACAAACATCCAAACATTCATCTAAACTATAACACACATTTATAATATTAGTAAGATTGACTGGACCGTCCTTCTTAAAGGTTTGTGAAAACCGTTTTACTTAAAGGAAAAATAGCCTATATTACTCTTACTCTTTAACCTTATCTTTAATTTAAGTAATCTCGCATGTTAAAGATTACTTAAATGAATTCAGCTTCCGAGAATTAAGGAGTACAAATGGACAAAGAGACCTAAAAATATATACCTAATTACTTTAATGTTTGGCCGTGCTTTGCCCGGGTTCGTATCTTGGTCCCTAATAGTAGCCTATGTATTACTCCAGGTCAAGGTCTATCTGTGTACTAAATTTTATCAAAATCCATCCAGCATTAACAAACGTATACAAACACATACATATTTATTCGATTTTAACTTGTTTAACGACTCCAAAATAGAAATCAGTTAAAGTATTTAAGGAAATAAATTCCACGCTTATGATATAACACATACACACACACACACACACACACACACACACACACACACACACACACACACACACACACACACACACACACACACACACACACACACACACACACACACACACATATATATATATATATAACTAGTTGTAGTACTAGAGTCCTAATTATAAGAGCTGCTTTAAAGAACAGAAGTTAAAATTAGTTCATGGTTGGCAGATTATTACATACTACATAGAAATACACCAACATTCATATGCTTTACCTAGTAATCTCTATACATACACGATTCTAAAACCCAAAAAAAAACTGTCTGTATCCCAGTAACAAGAAATCTCCAAAACAGAATTAATTTTACGAGCACTTTCACTGTTGAAAAAAGACAATCAAAGAATTGTCCGTAGGGTAGAACATAGAACAAAATTTAGTTAGTTTTAAGAGGACTTCATTAAAGGTTAAGTGGTGCGTGAAACGATGGTGTATTTTTTATGATTACAGAACACCAGCAAAGCCGCATGCATTAACTAGCTTAGACATAAAACCGCTAATACTTGGTATAAAATCACTGTCAGCTTACAATTCTACTATTTTCTTTGTATGAAATTGAAACAGCGAAATTTTGGAAGTATCAAAAACACCCAAATACGTGCCTTTGTTCAGGTAAAGAGAAAAGATGCATCGGTTTTTATTATCGTGCATTTTTCACCTACCATTCGGTTGTAGAGTGACAAGATTTTAATATAAAACGAGACAGTATTGGAATTAATAAATCTATACATATAATAAAATTCTAAGTCGAATCTGTACATTAAATATTTTTTGGAAAAACTTATTGAAATGGTCATTATTATCGATACAGAGGCTGAATATATAGTTTTTAGAATTTTTGTCTGTATATCTGTCTTTCTGGGAACGCATCACGAGAAAAGCACTGGGCAGATTTTGATGAAATTTGGTATGATGATAGCTGGTTATCCGGATCAAGATAATATAGGGTACTTTTTACTGCGGGAAAATATCTCATCTCTGAGAAATCCATACTAAACGTTCAAACGTAACTAGGAACAAATCCGAGCGGAGCCAGAGTGAGTCGCTAGTAAAATATAATAAGATGAAATATCTGAAATTTAAAATACTGAAAACTTTATTAATATAATTTTAATTTTGGAAAGCTTTGCATAAAATAAATCTTCTTCTTTTCTTTGTTTCGAACGGTATAATTTCTGCATTTCCCTTCTTTTTAATTTCCTCCTGTCTACTTTAATCTCAGCACAAACTCTTTTCACATACACATCACCTTGTATACAGTCCATCCAGACCTTCCTCGGTTTACTTCTATTTCTTTATACATCCACATTCATACTCAAAACTCTCTTACTTCTAATTTTTTGTTTTTTCCTCATGTTATTTTATATATTATCTTTATTTAAAACAGCGCTATTTATAAATAGTATCAAAGATATTATAACGATTAAAAAATCGTACGTACTAAATACTTATAGGTTACTAAAATAGTTACTAAAATTTTAGTTAATGTTATCTAATTAGAATCTTAATACTAATCGTTGGTTTAACTTTAATAATTACGATCAATGAGTAGACGCGTAAAATGAATGTAGTAGATGAATAATGTATGTTCAAACAAAGATATAATATGATAAGGGGCTGTACCTAATGCCTAACATTGTCTTAAACACTTTATTAGCTCGTACGCTAATATTTGACATTTGAAATGAAACCATTTTATCAAACATTTTGCGCGCTTTTTTTTAAATATTTGTTCCAGTGTTTCGAATGCTTTACAGCAAACGTGGTTACGGGACTATAAAGGAGGAGGTTTTTAACATGTCAAAAGTCTAACCTACCAAGTGTCTAACCACAAAACTTTAGTTTGCCTTAACTAGACAGTTCAATCAAATGATAACAGATGTAGGCATAGCAAAAACAAAACCAGTTTTCAGAAACAAAAATATAAATGAAATCGGGACTGTCCGGTAATTTAAATATCATAGTCACCCTAGCTCCCTTTGTCTCATCCCGTCCTAGATACGCTTGGAGCATTGCCAGTGCTGTTACAATTAATAGCAAACTTTGACACGTGTATAACTTCAGTGATCATTTCCGTTATTGGATACTATAGTGAGACCTTTAATTTAGCCTTAGTATAAAAAAAATTATAATCTTTAAACATACTTTTAACGGAAGTGCTATTAAATGCAAGGGTTGTCAAAAATAGCAATTTTTATGGTTTTAAAGCGACCAATCTTCATCGTGCCTTCTCCATTCTACGTAACATTGGCGAAGTAATCTGTGCTCAAATGACACGCTTTGAAATCATTAAGAGAATTGAATTGAATTGTTTTGAAGTTAAAGCTCTGTAGAGCCACCTCATGAAAGGTAATGCTAAGGATTAAAGGAGGATTGAAGAATGTAGGCTAAGGATTGGAACAACCTGCCTGCGTCGGTGTTTCCGTCCGATTACAATATGGGTCTCTTCAAGGCAAAAGTGAATAGGTGGCTACTGAGTTAGTGCGACTTACCATCTACGACTGCGTTACCACTTACCATCAGGTGGAACATAGTCAAGCACTAATTCAGAATAGTATAATAATTAACCTTTTAACCAACTGTCATATAAAAGTAAGTATGACAGTCGCGTGCTACTCACACGTCCCGCACGATTACACTGTCCAGACGTCTTCGTTAGATGACTGTATAGATTAGTAGAATGTAACTTAACCATACAGTATCATCCCTACATAAACGTGCATGTTGTGAGTTATTTGTCATTTTCCATAATCTCCTAAATTAAGACATGCAGGTTTCTCACAAAGGTCGCCTTCACGGTAATGCTGCTGGTAATCACGTTGAAAATGTTTTACACATGATAATTTGGTTTCCCAATTAGGCGACCAGTGAGCTCCAATGTGTTCAAAAATTTATATTATTATATAGATTAAATATAACTTTAAAAGTCTAATTGGCAAAAACTAAAAACTGTAAATAATAAAAAAATATATTATAAAAATAAAAAAAAATCGACGGGTAGATAGGGTGACATTTATCTATTTAAATTCAGTCTATTCTATAAAGCAGCGGTCGGCAACCCATAGCCCGCGAGCTGCATGCGGCCCGTGAATGTTTTATAAATAAAACTTTTATAAGTACTCTTTATGCGTACTTTATTTGTTTATGCGAACAAACATTTTCAATTCGTAATTACTGAAAAAATAAATATATTTCTCGTCTCACAGATGAGCATTTAAGAGTTATTTTAGGAATTGTAACTACTAAGATACTTACAACAAATAGCCGCTCAAATACAGCCTCAATTGTCACATTGAAATTTGTAGTTATATATTTTGTGGTATATGTTTTTTTTTTGCTCATCTGTACATACATACAGATAAATAAAATTGTAGTGTCTGTTTGTAATGTCAAAATAACAGCTTTATACTAAATGCATATGGAATTATATACGTTACTTATAAGAAAAACACGATTTAAAAAAAATTTTGTCTGTCTGTCTATCTGTCTGTCTGTCTGTCTGTCTATTTGTTCCAGCTAATCTTCAAAACGGCTATACCAATTTTAACGGGACTTTCACTGGCAGATAGCTGATATTATAAGGAGTAACTTAGGCTACTTTTTATGCCGAAAAAATGAACAGTTCCCGCGGGATATGTTTGTTACTCTTTCATGCCAGAACGGCTGGACGGATCTGGATGAAATTTAACACAGAGATAGATTATATTCTGGAAGAGCACATAAGTTACTTTTTATCCCGGAAAAATGACGGCTCCCGTGGGATAGATTTGTTTTTGTTTTTCTAGAGGTGAACCCGAGCGAAGTAAGGGTGAGCCGCTAGTTTCTTTAAATAAAACACAAATAAAATGTTTTTTCGTTTTTAATATCACACGTGCGACCCGCCTTTACTAGATATTGCCACCTTGTGGCCCCTGCCTACTGAAAGGTTGACGACCGCTGCTATAAAGGAAGTGCGTGAAAATGAAGAAGACAAACGCTACCAACTATCTATATAAAGCCGATCTAACTTCTAAGATCCTGAATAATTTACACGTAAAGTTACTTCGTCAGTATATATGTATGTATGTCAGCCTTACACTTGACTTGGTAGATTAGTTTATTACCCATTATAAGTTGTATGGGTGTAAGATGCCCAGGACAATCTCAGGTTAGATAACTGAATGGGTTTTTGTATTAATTGTGTTAACGAAAGTGAACAGTCTATAGTAACACTAGCGTCTCACCCCCGCTTCGCTCGTGTTCGTCGCTAAGTACGTTTTACATAGATATTTAATATAGTTATTTGCCAGCGTTAGCCACATAAATTTTAATAACTTTTTTTTTTTAATTTTTATAATGTTTTAATATTTATTATTCTATTCTGGACTAAAAGAAATCCAAAAAATCAAATATGATAAAAATTGGTCCATCTGTTCTTGAGTTGTAAATGGTGTAACTAACACGACTTTGTTTTATATATATATATATATATATATATATATATATATATATATATATATATATATATATATATATATATATATATAAAGCTGAAAAGTTTGTTTGTTTAAACTCGCTAATCTTTTAAATCGACTGTTCCGATTTGAAAAATATTATTGTTTTTTTTTTTAAATGTGCTGAACACGGGTCCCCCATCAATTTGAAGGGAATCAGGTCGTAATCCACCACGCTGGCCAAGTGCGGGTTGGCGGACTTCACATATCTTTCGAAAACTTGCTAGGTTCTCTCAAACATGCAAGTTTCCTCACGATGTTTTCCTTCACAAATGATAATCATGGTGGAAATGATTCGCACATGAAAATATCAGAGGTGCAAGACCCGGGATTTGAACCCGCTACAACACTAGTATCCACAGGAAGAAGTTAGTATGTTATAAACGCTATTAATTATTGTTAATCATTTCATAATACGATTATAATATTCAATTAACCATATTATCAGAATTATTGACGATAATCCCAAACATTAGCTTTCAATATATCGCAGATCAAAGATAATTTTACATATTATGTTTATGATCGATTAAAGCTTGTTTATATATTAACATATTAATCTATATTAATATTATACAGCTGAAGAGTTTGTTTGTTTGTTTGTTTGGTTGAACTCGCTAATCTCAGGAACTACTAATCCGATTTGAAAAATCCTTTTTACATTAGAAAGCCCGTTAACCGAGGAAGGTTATAGGCTATATATTATCCCGGAAAAATTTACAGTTCCCGTGGCATAGATTTGTTTTTGTCTAAGGATGAACCCGAAGCGAAGCGAGGGTGAGTCGCTAGTTATTATTATAAAGCTGAAGAGTTTGTTTGTTTGTTTGGTTGAACGCGCTAATCTCAGGAACTACTAATCCGATTTGAAAAATTATTTTTACATTAGATAGCCCCTTAACTGAGGAAGGCTATAGACTATATATCATCCCGGAAAAATGTACGGTTTCCGTGGCATAGATTTGTTTTTGTCTAAGGATAAACCCGAAGCAAGGGTGAGTCGCTAGTCTAATATAAATAAACTAGTAATCAGATTATTTGTTATAAATGCGAAAAATGGTATGTATGTATGTTCGTTGCTCCTTCACGCTGAAATAGCTGAATAAATTTTGATGAAATTTTGTATAATAATAAACTATGGCCTAGAGTAACACAGACTTTTAGTCACCTAATGATGGGTACCATGCAAGAATAAGCCGCTAGTATAAAATAATGTATTACATTTGTAATATGTATATTAATAATACTAAAAAATCAAGTATTTTGGGATATATTTCAATGTTCACATGTTCACAGAAAGTTTTAATTAAAAAACAAGGTCTCTAATTAAATATGAAAGCTGTTTTAGAAATTTTGGTGTAATATTGTCGAAAATATACATAGCCTTGTATAGGATCAGATCTGACGTGCATTTGTGTTGTTAAACTAGCGATTGACCCCCGCTTCCCTCGGGTGCGTCCCTAAGTACGTGGATTTTTTTGCGCGGAACCCTGATTCTTTTTCTGAAATAAAAGTAGCCTAAGATACTTCTTATAACATATCTGCTATTTGCTATCTGCTAGTGAAAGTCCTGTAAAATCGGTCCAGCCGTTTCGAAGATTAGCCGGAACAAACAGACAGACAGACAAAAATTAAAAAAATGATTTTTCTTATTAGTACAGTAAATACTTTCATACACATTTAGTAAAAACTGTTATTTTGACATTACAAACAGACACTTCAATTTTATTTATCTGTATAGATGAAATCAAACTTATCACATGTGGTATTGAAGGCAGGCACAATATTTTCCGGGGAAAAAAATTTAGTCATCTAACTAGCTTCGTTAAAATTTGGTTACCTATTCTGACAATTATTCGCGTATACAAATAGACATACAAACACTTTTTATTATATAGATTGTTTGAGCTCTAAAGTAGCTATTTGGATATCACAGACAGACACTTCAATTTTATTTATATTACATACATTTAGTTTGAATTGCTCCTACATCAACAGCAATGCGAGATGCGTTCTCACTCCTCTGGCTAAATGCCAAGCTTCAACAAGTTACAATGAATTTACTTAAGTGTTCCAATTGCTATGGTTACTGTCAGCATGTCTTGGAGATATATGTGGTTTGGTTTACAATTCTGATATACCTTTGTGTCCACGGTCACTTACTTAGCTGGCAAATATATTATGGGCTTTAATTTATTTAGAACTAGCGACTTAAGGTCGCTTCGCTCGTGTAAAGCCCTATGTACGTTTTCATGATTAGTATAGAATAAACTATACAAATCGTGAAATATATATCATATTATATATGTACATACATAGGTATTGAAAAGTAAGTACCATATATATATATATATATATATATATATATATATATATATATATATATATATATATATATATATATATATATATATATATGATTCTCCATACAAACTTTCATCGCCCTTTTCACCCCCTCAAGGGAGATTTCCTGGATAAAAACTATCCTATGTCCTTCCCAGGGTCTCAAACTATCTCCATACCAAATATTATCTAAATCGGTTCAGCGGATTAAGCGTGAAAAGGTAACAGACAGACAGACAGAGTTACTTTCGCATAATATTAGTAAGGATTATCAAGTCAGGGGTGTGAAAGTTATATGGTACGAGTACATTAGACATTTTGAATTAATTGAAAAAAATGATGAGCTGAAGAAAGAGTCATATGATATTTCCTTGCGATCCAAAAAAACATACAGTCCTAAAACATATTATTATGTTCCTCTTATAAACCCAAAAATATCAGGCAAGAATTAATATGCTAGATGCTTCACGCTTTCCTCTAGAAGAGTACGCTGGTAGGTACTATTGGTATTATTATGATATAAAATACCATTATTTCTTGGAAATTATGACTTCTTTCAATGTGAACTTTAAAGAAAAGAAGATTTAATGAAATTCCTTTCAATAATTTTGGCAAAACATCTGAAACTTTCACGAGAGAAAGATAAGTCTTTGATTTAGATTTGTAGAACTATTGATTTCATTTTCTATTTAGAAGCTCTTAGCTACACTTTTAACTGCCGCTACCAAGCATGATAGACATCCAGCTTCAATTTGAAAGCACTAAACTTCTACTACAAGAGTTGCAATCAAGCAAATACAGATCAAGAGGAAGAAGCCAACAAAAGCCATTCAGATCAAGTAGACTTGCTGTAACACATGAGATCGAATTGTCTTCCAATAAGGAGTTGCCTCTATTTTTAAAAGAATCAGGTTTAACCAGGTTTCAATGTAAGACTCTCTAATATTATTAGCAACTAGCGGCTCACCATCGCTTCGCTCGGATTCGCCTCTAGGAGGACAAAAACAAACCTATTCCACGGGAACTGTACATTTTTCCGGGATAAAAAGCCTATGTGTTATTCCAGACTATAATCTATCTCTATGCCAAATTTCATCCAGATCCGTTCAGCCGTTCTGGCGTGAAAGAGTAACAAACATACATCCATACATACTCACAAACTTTCATATTTATTATATTAGTATAGATAATTCGAATATATTGCGATGTGTACGGTATCTTCAATACGCCAAACCATTAGACTTTCTTTTTTCAGTTTTCAAATATTTTTCACTTCAAAACAAATACAACAATCATAATTGCGTAAAAAAACTTTTATCAACTAAATAATTGAAATCACTATACATTATCTCACTCCAGTTATGGATTAACAAAGCCATCCTTTTTCTTTTAAACAAGTATTCGCTGTTCCATAAAAGAGGGGTCCAAAATTTCCAGCTTCGACCTAAAGCTTTTCTTTTATAAAAAGGGTTCACTTTTCGTAAGTTCAATCAATCTTGTCACTAGAATATAAAGTACTTCGATGATATCAAGTTAATATGACTATAAGGCCCTTTGAATATTTTCCTGTATATTTTTTTACTTGTCTTAGTTTGATTGAAGCTAGAATAGGTCCCTCGTTCTATATTGGAATACTCATCATACAATATTCATGCAAATATCGTCTTTTACTTGACAAAATCTTCCTATTTTCCAAGATATGTAACTTAAGTCTACATATGACTAGAGAAATCCTATTTTACGACTTCGACAAAATTTTCTTGAGATCAGTTCAGCGTTTTCGTGAAAGTAACAAATATATAGATTTATAATATCCATATTTGTTTGTTTGTTTGTCTTTCTTTCACGTCGAAACAGAGTGACAGATTGCAGTGATTTTTGGTGTGAAAATAGGTGGAGGGTCGTAGAGTGACCTAGGCTACTTTTTGTCGCTTTAGATTATATATGTGTATATGTAATATATATAGTCTATCTATTCCATACTAACTGTTAAAACGTACCTAGTTAATAATATTATAAATAAGACATAATGTATTCACGAAAATATTGCCCTCATCAAATTATCCAACATGAAGTAACAATATTCATCATATTTCATTAAAGGAACTTAATATTTTAAGATACCATAAAACGCTACAATAAATAAGACGGATATTGTCTTACACAGGCATGGGAAATTTAATTAGGCAAGTTTCTAATAGATTGTGCTGAAGGAAAGTATTATATTCTGGTAGTACTGATAATATTTTAAATTAAAAGTTTGAATTATTTTAATCCACTTCATGGAGGAAATTGTACATTCAGTTTAATGTCTTCTCACATCCCCTGTAAGACGAGTGGGGAAATGGCATCAGAGTGTAGCCTTTTGTCCTTGGGTTCTTTCTCCGCCTATTGATATGGGCGCGTCCCTGGAGGGTTCAATCCAGAATCCTTCAGGCGTCGGGATGGAGGAGCTTCACGGGCAATTAGCACAGCCAGGTGATACCCATAGTTACTTTGAGGGAGACCGAGTTGTGTGATCATTAACCGTAATTATACTTTCTGCCGTTTCTTTATAATATATAGTTTTTTTTTTAAATAATAATAACACTCCACTGTGCAATATCCTAAATATTTTTTTTTTAATTTTCTTCTTCTCATGCTGCAGTGGTCGTACTAAAGTGGTGTTATTTAAAATTTTTGATATTAGTAGTCGTTACTTTGCAAAAACGTGCTCCATAATGAATAGGTTCTGGTGAATAAAGTGACTTTTAATTTTTGTCACTTAGATATACTAGAGGGTTTCTAAAGTTAAAACAGTTTAGAAACAAGATAATTTTGTCATACAAAAACAATTTTAGTTTCCTTTATTAACAATATTTTCTATAAAAAGTCAACTTTTTTTTGTAAGGTTGCAGGTGTGTGTGTTACACATGCGCATCGCCATCTATACTAATATTATAGAGGTAAAGTTTGTGAGTTTGTGAGATTGTGAGGTTGTAGGGGGTAATCTTTGGATCTAAAGATCCTATTTAGATAAAATTTAGTATACTTTTAACCCGGAAATCATCCCTTTAGGGGGTGTAAATGGGGATGAAAGTTTGAATGGGGAATAAACCTAGGGACGAACCCGAGCGAAGCGAGGGTGAGTCCTTAGTTATATAATATCTAAATCTTATCTATGTTTTTTTGTGCAAAAGTCTTATTTAATAGATATTCTATGAATAGAATTAACCTAGCTATTTAAAAAATAACTGTTTCCAAAACTTTTTTTGGTGATAACACTACAGCTCGTCAATAGCTACTAAACAAAAAAAATCGGTTGACAAACAGACGAGAATAAGGTACTGAATTGTTTTGTCTTTGCCTATTTATATATAAATATGTTTAAAACGGACGAACATACACAAGAACAGCTTTGGGTGTTAACACTAAAATATTGATTGTGCAACAATAAAATCTATTGCTATTTTGCGCCAAATATTATACCTAGTCATGTAGAAAATCAAGTTTCCAGTAAGTTAAATCCAACTATAGGCGCAACTTCGCCTTTGTGTTCCAGCGAAGCATGAATTGACAAACACAAAACACGAAATATCAGTGTTAGTAGAGGGTATAATTATATTGTTCCTTTATTTGTTCTTAAATAACCTGTCTGATTAAATAATAATCTTATCTATGAATACACTAGGTAATAAACGTGGTTTCGCTTGTTTAAATACGTATAACGCCTTACAACATCCCACTGCTGAGCGTGGGATGAGACCATACGTGACTGTAGCAAGTATCATAGTGACCAAATAGGCGAAGTAAGCGAAATTCCCATGTCTTTCGAAAACTTGCTAGGTTCTCTCAGACATGCAGGTTTCCTCACGATATTTTCCTTCACCGTAAGGCAAGTGGTAATCATGTTAAAATTAATTAGTGCATGAAAACCTCATAGGTGCGAAAATCTTGCTTAAATCCAGTCTATCCACTTGGAATTTCAAGCGTCACATATATTTATTATTTTACGTCAGACCAATGCTCTATCAATGAATTTATTATCGAGAAACACTACACCCCACATAATATTTAAGTTAACTTGTGCTCGTACTATGTTATTGAGAGGGTCGAATGCTTAAAGAGCAACATTTTATTTCTTTATATTTCCTTTTTCCCCTTTCTATTATTCATTTCTTGAATAATTTAGATGAAAACGTATCCTCAGAATTACACGAACATATTGACAAACAGATAAATAACATTAGATATTTTATAGTAAAGAAAAATAAGTACTTACAGTGATTGTGATAGATACTTGGAGAGCCCGAGCTGGGATATCTTCGAGCCCTTGATGCCCTCATTGACAATATTCGTGACGGTTAAAAAATTTTTCGTCATCGTCGATTCTTGAGACACTAAGTCCGAAAAAAATCACAAAAAATCACTAAAATTCTTAATGAAATATTTAATATAATTTAAAAATTTCAAAACAAACTAAACTTACTCGTCCAAAAGATACATTCGATAAGTAACAACTAAAGTATTATATTATTAGTCAACAAATCTCTCGATTATCACAGACTGATCGTTGTTTGAAAAGTCAACATTAACACTGTACAGGTTTCAGTTCGTTTTAACCTGGAAACACAGGGTGGGGGTTATTTTTGAAAATTTTCATAGAAAAGTATTTGAAAATTATGCCTTTTATTCTAAATGTTCATAACAAGAAAACGTTCCAAATTTTAGAATCTTAATATAAAATGATGCTCCATACCTTTGTTAATTATATGTATTACGTAAGTCATCCCCATAGGTTACAAAATTAACTAAAATATAGCTTTACTAGCGACTCACCCTAGCTCCGCTCGGGTTCGTGCCTAGTTACCTTTTAACTTTTAGTATAGAATTCTCAGAGATGAGATATTTACCCGTAGTAAAAAGTATCCTATATGTTGATCCGGATAACCAACTATCATCATACCAATTTTCAACAAAATCCCCACAGTGGATTTTGCGTGATGCGATAACAGACAGATAGACAGACAGACAAAAATTCTAAAAACTATAGATTCAGCCTCTGTATCGATAATAATGTCTATTTCAATAAGATTTCCCAAAAAATATTTAATATACAGATTCGACTTTGTTACAATTTTATTATATGTATAGATTATATAAAAGCTAAATAAGTTTTATATAAAATTCCATTAATCATGTAAAGCGTGTGAAAATTTAGAAACCTAAATTACAAAATAAATATGATTATTCATAATTTAAGTTGTCGGGTTTACAATTGCATCACTAATAGCCACGAGAGAGACTGTTTGCTGTAAAGCATTCAAAACGTCGGGAACCAAAAACCAAAATAAATTAAAAAAAAACTATCTTAAAAGAAACTAAAATTAAACTAAGAAAGTATTATCATCTTTTTATTTTACAGTGAAATATATTTTATAGAGTTTTTCGTTATAGATGATTTTTTATTTCCTGGCTATTAAAAACCATATAGCATGAGAATAAACTTGGTACAACGTTATAAGAATTGCAAGTTCCCTTTCAATACATGATGTGGTCGAGCTATAAATGAAACTATTGTACTAAAAGCGGTCTACATACTGTTAAAGTGGAAAAATGGATTTTATCCGATTGTATAAAAAAGCGAGTAATGTTTACTGAATATTTTTATTGAGCTTAGGTTAGGTTAAAAATCTATATTATATATAAATATATTACTATTATATATATAAAAAAGGGCAGTGGTAGCCCAGTGGTAACGCGCTCGCTTGGAAAGCCGAGTGAAGCGGGTTCAAATCCCTGGTCTCGCACCTCTGATATTTTCATGTGCGAATCATTTCTAACATGATTACCACTTGCCTTACGGTGAAGGAAAACATCGTGAGGAAACCTGCATGTCTGAGAAAACCTAACAAGTTTTCAAAAGACATGTGAAGTCCGCCAATCCGCACTTGGCCAGCGTGGTGGACTATGGCCTGATCCCTCTCGTATCGAAGGGAGGCCCGTGCCCAGCAGTGGGACGTTAAAAAGGGCTGAATACATGTATATAAAAAAAGGCTTTGTCTTGACTGACTGATGGATCACATAGTCTAAGCCACTGGGCATAGAAATGTGAAAGGAGGACGTTTTCCTTGTAGCCATCCGATAAGAAAGGTTTATTTTTAGAGTTCCGTACCCAAAGGTTAAAATGGGACCCTATTACTAAGACTTCACTGTCCGTCCGTCCGTCTGTCTGTCTATCTGTCCGTCTGTCACCAGGCTGTATCTCATGAACCGTGATAGTAAGACAGTTTAAATTTTCACAGATGATATATTTCTGTTGCCGCTATAACAACAAATACTAAAAAATATATATTCACTTGAAAATTAAATAATTAAATTAGCATAAAACAAATACTTAAGGGGGGCTCCCATACAGCAGACATGATTCTTTTGCCATTTTTATAGATACGTACAGAACCCCTCGTGCTCGAGTCCGACTCGCACTTGGCCGGTTTTTATTTAATTCATCTCCTACCTTTATATTATACGGTATTAATGGTTTTCAGTACAATTAAATAAATACGTGTTTTAGCATTTTTCGAAGTTCATCCCCTAAGGGGGTAAAACAGGGTATTAAATTTTGTATGAAACTTTGTATATTATTTTATGTGAAATGCACGGAAAGTGGTATTTATCTTTGAAATAAATAAAAAAAAAAGAAAACAATTTATATACATAATATAATAAAATTCTGAATGAAGATATTATTGAAATAGACACTATTATTGTTTTTCAACAAGTTATATTGTTCTCGCCCCTTCCCTCTTATAGTTTTCCAATATCAAAACCTTCATTGCCTTGAAGATATCGCTGTTCTAACGAAAAGGACACCTCTTTTATTTAGTCCTAATTCTATTTCTTTTGTACTAATTTTTCTCATTTTTGGGTGTTTAAAATTTGACTACGGTGAGAATCAACTATACGGTAAGGCGGTAGCAAACGCATCACTCAGATGCATATATCTATACATATAATAACATTCTGAGTCGAATCTGTATTAAATATTTTTTTAGAAAATCTTATTGAAATAGTCATTATTATCGATACAGAGGCTGAATCTATACTTTTCAGAATTTTTATCCGTCTGTCTGTCTGTCTGGGGACGCATCAAGAGAAAATCGCTAAACAGATTTTGATGAAATTTGATATGATGATAGCAGGCTAGATCCGGATCCGGATAAATATATAGAAACCTTTTTACTGTAAAATATCTCATCTCTAAAACATCATTAATAACCATTAAAACGTATGTATATAAGATTTCTTCGAAATTTATCAATTCACCCTTAAAAGGGTAAAAGGGGGTTAAAATACGCGAGTGAAGCTGCAGCCAAATGTTAATAATAAAACATTATTAAAAGTATTAATGTCATAACTTCAATAATTTACAAGAAACGGATTCTAAATTTTAAAACAAATAAATATCTGTATAATTTCCCCTATAATATTTTTAACAGATAAATAAGGTCACAGAAGGCATCAGCAGTAAGAAAATTTATTAGTACGTTATATCAAATATTATGTTATAAATTTCGTTATAGGATCATCTAAGGCGAAAAATATTTATGAAATAAGAAATTTTCATATATTACGTGATAGCATAAACCGCGTTAGGGTTCGTGTAAAAAATATACGTGGACATATTAATTTACTACATCCATACTAATATTATAAAACTGAAGAGTTTGTTTGTTTGGTTGAACGCGCTAATCTCCGAAACCACTAATCCGATTTGAAAAATTATTTTTTCAATGATAGCATGTTAACTGAGGAAGGCTATAGGCTATATATCATCCCGGAAAAATGTACGGTTCCCGTGGGATAGATTAGTTTTTGTCTAGGGACGAATCCGAAGCGAAGCGAGGGTGAATCGCTAGTAATGAGATAAAGTTGAGAATTGATTTTGGTAGAGATTATATGTTTATATGTTTTATATAAGCTTTAATTCTGAGTTTACACTGCAAAATATAATATACGATTAAAAACGTATAAACGTATAAACGTAAAACGTATAAAATATCTCCAAATATTCGGGTGAAAGACGAATAGACGTAGTTTACTTAAAATAATCACCCCGAGTAGACATTAAAATTAATTCGGCTTGCTTGACATCTCCGGTGAGGACCCGTTTTTTACCGTACAAAGAACGGTTGTGGTGTGCACGGTTTTATGTATAATATATTTTACGGAACCATTTGTTTGTTGATACATTTCACCATTATTTTCAAAAATTATATTATTTTCAAAAACTTAACTCTTATGTCAATATAATATCATATAAGGACGAATAAACATGTAATATGTATATTAATACTTCATTTTTGGCAACGTTTAAAGGAAATTCAGCCAAACACATGAATAACTTTATTATGACGAAAAAATACAGTACAGCATAAAACACAGTAAAGCTGCCAAACTTGAATAAATAAGGTTATAAAGACCCACGCAGTTACATAAATATATATATAAAAAGCGAAAATGTTTGTAGGTCTGTCTGTATTGACGTAATTTACCACTCTAGTGTTTAAATAAAGTTACTAGTTGGAATAGTTTTAGTGGTTAAATAGATTTAACCATACTAAACGATAGCTCTTTAGCTCTTTTTTAATGTCCCACTGCTGGGCACGGGTCTCCCAGTACGAGCAGCATTGTCTACTACGCTAGCCAAGTGCGGATTGGCGGATTTCAAAATTCTTTCAAAAACTTGCTAGGTTCTCTCAGACATGCAGGTTTCCTCACAATGTTTACCTTCATCGTGAGACAAGTAATTATCTTAGAGATGATTCGCACATGAATATAATAAAGGTGCGAGACTCGGGATTTGAATCCACTTCCTTTTCGCAGCTTTTTTGCATATTTATTTACACGCTGTAAAATTTTTAAATAAAAACTCATGTTACCCAAATATAAATGCACAATATCCATACGAGTATGTCATAAGTCAACAAACAACTCAAAAAAGCCACGAAAAACTTTTTTAGGCAGAGTAAATACACCTAAAATCCATGAAATTACAGCTTTTTTCCAAACAAAACGTGGTACGAAGTCACTACAGTCATATGAAGGATTTCCCCATTCACAGTTTTATTACCCGCTTAAAACATTACGCTTTTCAACACACATACTCTAAAAACAATATGAGGTATGGAAGATGTTTTTCTTTAAATCTCAAACTTTCTCATAACTGAGGTTTTTTAGTTATATAAAAAATCGGCCAAGTTCGAGTTTTATTTACCTACTAAGAGTCCCGTATGTATAAATCTAATACATACTTAAAGACTAATATATGTATAATATGAATATTTATTCTGATATAATTGATTCTTGAAATTTATCTATGACTAGCGACTTACCCTCGCTTCGTTTCGGGTTCGTCCCTAGACAAAAACGGGAACCGTAAATTTTTCCGGGAAAATATACAGCCTATAGCGTTCCTCAGTTAAGGGGCTATATAATGCAAAAGAATTTTTCAAATCGGATTAGTAGTTCCTGAGATTAGCGCGTTCAATCAACCAAACAAACAAACAAACGAATGAACAAACAAACGAATGAACAAACAAACAAACTCTTCAGCTTTATAATATTTATCTATGATATCGCGTGACATACCCACAAAAATATACAGACAAAATGTATCTTCCTCCTTTTTTGAAGTCGGTCAAAAAGGGACGCACTCTAACACCTAAAATGTAATGAGAGCGAATATCAGTTTTATTACCGACGGCTGATGTTGTCAAATGATAAAAATGTATCGCAGCATTATAGGATGAAATGTTTTTGTCTTCCGGTATAAGGGAAAATGGGTCTATAATATTATAAAGGATCTATGTTAGATAAGATGATATTCTACAAGCTATACCTAAAAGAGGTAGCGAATCAAAAAAAAAAGACGACACGTTTGGTTCAGTTTGTAGTGAACCTACTTGCTGTGCCAGCGGTTGCGGGTTCGAGTCCCGCTGCGGAGCATTCATTTGTGTGAAGAGCACGAATGTTTGTCTGCAGTAATGGGTGTTTATATTTATAATATGGATGTATTTAAAGTTATATATGTGTAGTGTATCAAGTATCTGGTATCCATAATACAAGCCTCGTAGCTTACCATTAGGTACTCTACTAATATTATAACGAGGCAGAGTTTGTTTGTTTGAACGCGCTAATCTCAGAAACTACTAATCCGATTTAAATAATTCTTTTTGCATTAGATAGCACGATTATTGAGTACGGCTATAGGCTACTATCCAAGGGAGCGGAGCGGTAATCATAAATATCAACAAATCTGGCAGACTTCCATACATTATTGTAAAACTGATGTTTATAATAAAACAAACTTAACGCGGGTGAATCCGCAAGGCACAGCTAGTATATTAATAACTAAAAGTTACTGAAAGTGTTATAATAGTACAAAAATCATAATAAAAACTTCACCAAATATTACATGTAAAGATGGAAAATAATACTAAATGATCAATCGTCTAATCATTAGGCAAATGCAATTTTTGAACAAAAGTGTTAATTTATGAAAATACCCTTTTT
This sequence comes from Fabriciana adippe, assembly GCA_905404265.1. Classification (NCBI taxonomy): domain Eukaryota; kingdom Metazoa; phylum Arthropoda; class Insecta; order Lepidoptera; family Nymphalidae; genus Fabriciana; species Fabriciana adippe. The sequence continues at coordinate 3,884,932 of FR990010.1, forward strand.
GTACTGCGTTTATTAAACGTCTTCTTCTACATTTCTACGTAGATTAACTTGAATCGTATAATACCCAGAAGAAAAGCGTTCCTTTAAATGAAGGGATTTCCCCAAATTGAGGTCTCAGATGTCGGTTTAATATAAAAATGGCGGATAACTTAGTCAATTACATCTATTTTGAATGTAAATGATCTGTTTATATTTTAAATAATCATTTTTCTTGCAATTTTATTGTACTTTAAAATATTTTTCCTTATAACACTTTTGAAATAAATAGGTAAATTCCCATTTTGATGTGATGAACGCGAATGTTTGTACTCCAGTAATAGGTTTTTATATTTATAATATATATACATTTAAAGTTATATATGTGTAGTGTATCAACTATCTGGTAACCATAACACAAGCCTCGTAACTTACCATTGAACTAGATGGTGCTATGTGTTAATATCCCAACATATTTATTTATTTACTAGCATTGCCCGCGGCTCCGCCCGCGTTCAGATGACCAAAAACCAAATTCTTAGGTTTTACACATTAGTATAATCTTACATATAATAATACCATTTTCATTTCGCACCGCATGATTGGTCAATAATGGCACTGATTGACCATGCCACAAAGGTTCCTCCATTAATCTCATATTAATTGATTTAGTAATATTGCACTTTTTGTTATAGCAATAACACTTATGTATGTCTATGCTTCTGTTTTGTTTGTTTGTTTGTTTAGTTTTGGGCGATAAACTCTCAAACTACGGAATTAATGTTAATCATTTTTTACTAATAGACAGCTATTGATTAATTTAATATTTAGCTGATTATTTAAATTACATAATGATAACTTTTCTTAAAGTTACGAAACAGGGATTGGTTAGCGCTAGTTAGTAATATTTTCCAAAACGATTTTCAAAAGAAAGTGTAGGTAATAAGTAAATAATTCTGGGCAATACTTTCTATTACTTAACTGCCTCGGTGGTGTAGTGGCTAGCATGTACGGCTGCACATCCTGAGGTCCTGGGTTCGAGTCCCGGGTCGGGCCAAGTTTAGTTATTGAGTCTTTCTGTATAGTAAGCCTCAGTAACAGCCCGGAGTTGGGAAGTTGGCGGTGTGTCACCCCCGTGCCTCGGAGAGCACGTAAAGCCGTCGGTCCTGCGCCTTAACTCTCACCGGTCGTGTCGAGTAGTCGTCCCACCGGAGTATGAGAGTGACAGGAAAAGAGAGTGCACTTGTGTCTGCGCGTACATTTGTGCACTATAATATCTCCTGCGCAGTTGCCTAGTCTCAATGAGATTGGCCGCCGTGGCCGGAATCGGTCAGGAGAACATTATTATTCATTATTTCATATGGCTCAGCTAATATGATTAAACTCGTAAGCATTTTATTGTGTCCTTTAAGCCTTTACCTTCCAAGAAATGGTGTCAAAAAAAAAATTAAAAAGTTGAGGTAGGCATAACAGTTTCTTATATAAAATTTTTCGTAGTTTTTGAGATATGGAATATTTTTAGTTACCCGTTTTGTCAGTTTAACAGCCATAGGCATAAACTTGTTTTCCATGAAATGTTATTAAATAATATGAACTTATTTTTACGCTTGATAAAATGAGTCGATATTGTGGAAACGTAAATATTATTCGTATTTATTTTAATGTTAACCTAACAAAATACGTAAGTAAGAGAAACAACACAGTATTTTGCTATACGAATCCTATAATGCGCGAGTTGGATTTGCATTTGCCCAGTTTTTACATTAAAAGATTAAAAAATATTAACATTATATACTAAACAATAAAAATTTACAAATATTTTCATTTAAAAATTGTTTCGGCCAACAAAATATTACTAATATGTAACTAATTTATAAAGCCAAAAAGTTTGTTTTATTGATAATTTGAACACTTCAATAAGATTTTCCAAAAAAATATTTAATGTACAGATTCGGCTTAGTTAGAATTTTATAATATGTACCTATAGATGTATAATTACTAATTTATAAAGCCAAAAAGTTTACTGATAATTTAAATACGGGCGGGGCCGAGGGTAATTTAGTAGTAATTCTAATAAAGTTATAGAAAGGTATGACCTTATGACCTATCTGTACATTTTTTTTTAATTAAAACTATGTATTTTAAAAACATATGGCGACATCTATTGTCAAATATTTAAATAACACATAAATAAATTTTCATTAAAATAACTATTTTAATGAATAAAATAGCGCTATTGATATTTATTTTAAGATAAGCTTTTTTTAATAGTTTTAACATATTATATAGTAAGTAAGTTACCTTGCTAAAATATTTTTAGTATTATCTTGCTTTTATTTTAACCAGTTTTTGTATTTTTTCTCAGAAATGAGATAATTTCCCGCGATAAAAAGCATCCTATATGTTGACCCGGATAACCAGCTATCACCATACCAAATTTCATCAAAATCTCTCCAGTGGTTTTTCTGTGATGCGGTCACATACAGATAGACAGACAGACAGACAAAAATTCTAAAAACTATAGATTCGGCCTCTGCATCAATAATAATGTCTATTTCAATAAGATTTTCCAAAAAATATTTAATATACAGATTCGGCTTAGTTACAATTTTATAATATGTATAGATATCAATTCCTCAACGATTGTAGAATATATTTTTTTCAAAGCTCTTAATCTTAAGTATAAATAGAAGTATTTTCCTGATATCCCGGAAGATAAAAACATATTAGTCCATGATGTTGCGGTAAATTTTATCGCGTATCAATCTGATGCGAACGTTACTCGAATGAAGTAGTATTAAGAATTTTTAGTTAGTGACTGAGTATAAAAAAGATTACATTTCATTTTAGATATCAATATGCAAAGCGTTATGTAGATACTAGCAACTCACCCTCGCTTCGCTTCGGGTTCGTCCCTAGACAAAAACAAATTTATCCTACGGGAACCGTACATTTTTCCGGGCCTATAGCCTATAGCCTTCCTCAGTTAACGGGCTATCTAATGCAAAAAGAATTTTTCAAATCGGATTAGTAGTTCCTGTGATTAGCGCGTTCAACCAAACAAACAGACAAACTCTTCAGCTTTATAATATTAGTATATATATTTATAATATTAGTAAAAGATGAAGCTTGGGGATAAATCGAAGGACTTTTAAAGACAATTTATTTTATTTAAAGAGGTCAGATCAAAACTCTGAACCCACCAACGAGCTCGTACAAATAGATAGTCCCCTTCCCTTCGTGATTCACTGCTATATTTCACAAATCTGACAAAACTTTACGTTTCTTAGTTGTTTATTTCATGTAAATTTTTATATTTTAAAAAAATGTTAATAGCTTATTAGTTTTTGAATGAATATTTTTCTGTAATTATTTATTATTATAATCGGGCTAATCTCACAAAGAACTGTATGAACTTTCTTTTGGTTTTCCCCCATAGAAAGAGCGATTATCTAAAAAGCTTTTAAGGTTTATATATAATACATGAACATTTTGCGAAAATAAGCCATCGCTTTGATGATATTTGTGAATTAATTCAGAAAACATCGTCCCTCTAAGCACTGGAGTCAAGCAAGGGTAAGCCACTAATTTATATATTTTATTTACTTTTTAAGACCTACAATTTTTTAGTACATTGTTTTGATGTATCTCTAAAGGTTTTAACCAGCGTTAGCCATTAAATCGTAAGAAAATAGTTTTTTTCTTGAAAAAAAAAACATCTACAAAGTATTTACAAATTATATTCATAAACTTTACTAGTTTTTCGCTCTTTTTATTAATGAAAACCGTATCAAAATGCGTTGCGTGGTTTAGAAGAAGTACGCGGAGAAACAGACAGACGCAGACAACGAATTTGTTTTATACCATGTATAGATTAAATTCTTTTGACGTAGGTTTTTTAAGTCTTAAAAATATTTTCCAACCACAGTTATTAAAATAATGAGTATAATTTATCCTTAATTGGAAAAATTAAAAATGAATCTTCTGTAAAACTTATTTCTGAAGTTGAAAATTAAAAAATTAAAAAAGTTCCTTTAGTATAAGTACTTGGTACTTAGTTGCAATTTTATTTCCACTCTTGTTAATTTAAACAGAAAGTATCTGAACAACCGAGCTTCGCTCGATGTTCTTTTTGTGTTATATCGTATTTTTTAGATAAAAAAAACTTGAGTAAATACAAAAAAAAGACAAAAGTAAAAACTTTTTATCCGACCGGGATTCGAACCCGGACATACCTGTAATTGTCAATCTTGCACCTTGGCCGCTTGACCACAATGCTCATGCCCGAGCGTAAGCAATTATCAAGCATATTTTGCGTGGAATAATGCGAAAGAAAACCGCATGAAAACTCGAAAACACGCGTTTTCCCAGACATAAGACTAACCTAGATTAATTTTTCAGCCCCAAAAACCCCCACATACCAACTTTCAGCGAAATCTTTAGAGCCGTTTCCGAGATCACCTGTATAAATAAATAAATCAATAAATGTACAAGAATTGCTCGTTTAAATATATTAGATTAGATTTGAAGATATGAAATGAAAAATGTATCACATTCATATTAGAGTTCGTTGAGTAGTCGAAAGTTGAACATAATCATTTTTTATTCATAACAGTAAAGCTCGTCAAAAGCTACTTATCCAAAAAAAAAAACAATCGGTTGACAAATAGCGGAGAAAAAGGTACTGAACTGTTTTGTCTTTACATCTATACATATAATAAAACTGTAGATGTCGAATGTCTGTACATAGAAAAACATGCTAAAAACCGAGTCAGGGGGATGTAAGGAGAGAAATAGAATTAATCCAGTTTATTATTTTTTTGTTTCTCTGTCTGTTTGTCTGTTTGTACGGGCTAATCTCCAAAACTGTTGGACCGATTTAAATGAAATTTTGCACGGTGGTATCTTATATACACATTCAACATTTTAGATACTTTTCACCCCGGAAAATTAAAGAATTCTTGGGATAGTTAAAAAACTATAGTAACTTATACAGCTTAGTACAAAAAAACTACTGTTTGGTTTTTAATGAAACCTTACTATAATATAGTTCATACATAAGAATAACAAATAGACTACTTTTCATCGCGAAAAAATGTACGGTTCCCGTAGGATAGATTTATTCTTGTTTGTCTAGAGGCGAACCCGAGTGAAGCGAGGGTGAGTCGCTAGTATCTATATCAAAAACTGTATACATTTTTCTTTATAAATTACACTAAAGCTCGACAATAGCTACTAACCAAAAAAAAATCTGTTCAAAAACAGGGAAGAAAAAGGTACTGAATTTTCTTTGCCTATTTATATATAGATTATGCTTTTAAATATTCGACCTATTTCAAAACTATGTAAAGCCAACATGAACAGTAAATTTTTAGTTTTAAGCTTAATTAATACAGTAGTATAGTATAGTTACTTAAGAAACGACACGTTTGGCTCAGTTTGTAGTGACCCGACTTACTGTGCCAGCGGTCGCGGGTGCGAGTCCCGCTGGGGGCATTCATTTGTGTGATGAGTACGAATGTCTGTACTCCAGTCATGGGTGTTTATATTTATAATATGTATGTATTTAGAGTTATATATGTGTAGTGTATCAACTATCTGGTATCCATAACACAAGCCTCGTAGCTTACCATGGAACTAAATGGTGCTGTGTGTTAATGTCCCAACATATTTATTTATTTATTTATTATAGTCATAAAGGATGAGGACGATCACGCATGCGATGAACCGACCAAATTAAGTTAGCTGTGGGTGATCCCTTGCATGGGTGCACCAGGATGTCGGCCGACAGAGAGAAGTGGCGATCAATCGTGAGGAGCATCACATCTGCTCCTATAGAAACTGCTACGTGATGACCACGACCGCTGTGTCAAGAGTGTCTCGAAGAAGAACAAGAATAGTCATATTATTATTTAGACGCGTTAGCAAAAATTTGGGAAATTCTCAGATTGTTGAGAAATTTCAAAAGACTAGCGGTAGTAGGTACATACATTTTAACGGTTAGAATGGAATAGATAAACTATATATTACATTATTGTTCCTCTCCCTTGGGTAGTAGCATGATAATATATAACCTATAGTTTTCCTTAATAAACGGGCTATCTGATGCAAAAAGAATTTTTCAAATCGGATTAGTAGTTCCCAAGATTAGCGCGTTCAAATAAACAAACAAAACTCTGCCTCTTCATAATATTAGTATAGATATGTAAAAACTCTACTTGTAAAATTTTAATATATGTACATTCGGCTGGCACTTTATTTATATATTATTATATAAATAGAAATTTTAAGCTGAAAAACCTCTAATTAGTATGTAATACCGGACCATAAGCTTTTAAGATGAAGTCTATTAAATTAACAAGTTCATACATCGTAATGTACTCATTTTCATAACGAGACCTAATTTTGTAAGTGAGAATTCTGACCAAAAGCAACGTGACTTTTACACAATAATAAATCGTACTACTATTAAGGCAGTGGTAGCCCAGTGGTAACGCGCTCGTTTGGGAAACCGAATAAAGCGGGTTCAAATCCTGATCTATGTTAATTTCATGTGTAAATAATTTCTAACATGATTACCACTTGTCCTACAGTGAAGGAAAACATTGTGAGGAAATCTGTATGTCTGAGAGAAGCAAAGTTTTTGAAGGCGTGGTGGACTATGATCCTCCTCGCATTGAAGGAAGACCTTGCCCAGCAGTGGGAAGCTAAATAGGGCTGAATATATACTATTAAAAAATTGTATGTTTGTTTATGTTTAGTACTTGTGTGCGCTAAAACGGCTGAACAGTTTTGAATGAAATTTAGTATACAGGTAGACTTGAACTTAACTAAACTAATGTTAGTAATGAAATTTGCCAGAAGGTGACGTTATCTGTATACATATAAATAAAATCTATACTAATATTATAAAGCTGAAGAGTTTGTTTGTTTGTTTGGTTGGTTGAACGCACTAATCTCAGGAACTACTGGTTGGAATTGAAAAAATCTTTTTGTGTTGGATAGTCCGTGTGTCGTGGAAGGCTTTAGGCTATATATCATCCCGGGAAAATGTACGTAGAAAAATGTTAAATAGAACTAAAAATGTCTAACTTTCCAAAACTAAAAAACTGCGTAAAAAGTGAACTTGAACAAAGCGAACAAGTTGACGAAGAAACATAGTATTATGCAGTAGGAGACATACATACATAATGTACGTGTTTTAGAATAACTAATATTCCTTCGTGAACTTGTTCTCTTCTTTTTATTTCACTTTTAACGCAGTTGGGTCATTTATTTGTGTAATTTTTTTGTGTTTGGAAATCACATTTTTTTCAAGTTTCTTTATTCTTATTCTTATTAATATTATAACAAACATTAAATGTGAAATCTGTTTAATTACGGAATGTAAGCTCAAACTTTTGTTCAAACTATAAAAGTATCATTAAACATAGTATATTTGAAGAATGGAAATTTTGATAACCATTCTAGTAACCAAATTGGATTAAAAATAATAAGCCACAAAGCAAAAGATAATATTATTTTTTCTTTGTACTTTAATATTAGTAATATTTTCCTCCAAATATTTTATTATTACCTACGAAAATTATTTTATGTATTGAGTATTATTTAGATACACAAGATAAACTTATAACTCTTTTTGCGTCGGCGTTTATATTAAATAAGTTACTCGTATATTGTTCAAACCATCTATCGTCCATCAAACATATCAATATATGAATAGCGATAAAAAATACAATGTATGTAGGTAGGCTATGTGATGAAAATTAAAATACAGCTAAAGAATAAACTTTAACTAGAAATAAATAAAGTTTAAAGTCTAAAATGACACATACGTAATCACTTTTATTTTCTGTCTCTTTCGTTTTATATACACAGCTGTTATAATGACAGGTGCTATTTTATGTGTTACGTCAATTGTAAGTCCATAACTTTTTTATGACTAGCAGCTCACACGGAAAAAGAAAAACAAATCTATCCCACGGAAACCGTACATTTTTCCGGGATAAAAGTAGTCTATGTGCTATTTCAGACTATAATCTATCTCTGTGCCAAATTTCATCCAGATCCGTTCAGCCATTCTGGCGTGATTGAGTAGTAGACATCCAAGCATCTAAACTTCAAAATATTAGATTTTTTACTAAGTAGGCTGTATATAAATTTCAAGAACATATTTCATCACTTCAAGTGGAATACGAAGTCAGTGTAGCTTTTTAATTAGGTAGTAATTTTAGTATAAAAATAACAATAAAAGTATAAAAGTAAGTCGATGTCTTTAGAACCTTACTCGTACTATTAGATATTCAAAGCCAAACCCATGTCGTGGGGATGACAGGGGGTTATTTCTTAAAGCCCGACGAAAAAACAGAAGAGTTATAAGATTGTCTATATTTTTCTGTGGCATCGTAGCTTACAAGTTTCAATATTCTTATAAGAAAGGCTAAAGTATTAGGTCAAGTAAATTTTTCGACGATTACACATCTATACATATAATAAAATTACGTTAGATATTTTTTGGAAAATCGTGTTGAAATAGATATTACTATCGATACAGAGTCCGACTCTATAGTGTTTATATTTTTTGCCTGTCTGTCTGCCTGTGACCGCATCACGGAAAAACCACTGGAGAGATTTTGATGAAATTTGGTATGATGATAGCTGGTTATCCGAGTCTTTCGATTGGCATCCTTGGATTTGAAATTTATCATAGTTTATAGTATTCTACTAGTCAAGCCCTTTCATTTGATACCCATATTGAGGGAGTTGTGAAAAAATATGTGGTCCGCCATTTTATGGTGGCGGTCATCTTGGACCCATTTTCATCTAACATAGCTAAGAACACTCCCGACTAATTCACCTTTCAAACATAAAAAACAAAATCAAAATCGGTTCATCCGTTCGGGAGCTACGATGCCACAGACACACACAGACACGTCAAACTTATTACATCCCGTCGTTTTTGCGTCGGGGGTTAAAAAAGATAATCAACATAACAAGGCCGCTTATATTCCAATATTTTTGAACATTTAGCTACTTTGAATTATTTCATGTTCCGATACATTTGAATATGACGGATGGTTGGTATGAATTATTTGACCTCTTTATGTCACTCCCTTTTATTGAGTTGATGTTTTTATTTATTTGATCATCTTGACTTTTATTTTTTATGCTAACTGTACATAACCTTTTACTGCTTAATAATCTATAGGTACATAAAATTCTAATTGAGTCGAATTTGTACATTAAATATTTTTTGGAAAATCTTATTGAAATAATAATTATTATCGGCACGGAGTCCGTATCTATAGTTTTAAGAATTTTTGTCTATCTGTCTGTCTGCGACTGCATCATGAGAAAACCATTGAAGAGATTTTGATGAAATTGGTATGATGATAGCTGGTTATTTGGGTCAACATATAAAGTACTTTTTACTACGGGACAATATTTCATTCCTGAGAAATTTTTACTAAACGTTAAAACGTAACTAGGGACGAACCCGAGCGGAGCAAGGATGAGTCGCTAGTCTGACATATATAATCCCATCAAAAACATAATACGTAAAAAATTGCAAGTCTCGCAACGTATTTCTTCTACCGCAAAAAGTTATGAGATATAATGTAAAACCAAGTCGGTTAATTTATTCAGTGCCTATCTATGGAAGCATCTATCCGACAATTTTGTATACATATATCGGTACCTTTAATCGATGATTTCTACAAACATACTTTTTAACCGATTATTATCTGTCACCCCACTCAAAAGGTGGATTACATTCTCGAGCTGAAATCATTATTTAAATTAATAATTATTGAAAACTATATTAAATTATGTTGTTATATTAAATATTTATAAAAAAAATGTTTTAGAATAAAAATATGGAAGCTAACGGCGGTTGTGATCCTTCCAACAACCCTTCTCTACCAGACTTATAACTTTAAATACATACATATTATAAATATAAACACCCATGACTGGAGTACAAACACTCGTGCTCATCACACAAATTAATACCCCCAGTGGGACTCGAACCCACAACCGCTCGCACAGCAAGTAGTCACTACAAACTGAGCCAAACGTGTCGTCTAATATGTAAATATTCAGCCATGTATAGTTAAAAATAACTTATGCTAGTTTAAGCAAAATCATGAAAGCGCCTAGATATAACTATATTAGCTGTACGCTCATATTCATTGTGGGAAGCTGCTCACGTATGCGTCGTTTGCAAATTATTGGCATAGAAAAGGGTATTTGGGTAACTATTATTCAAATGTTTACTTTACCCGTGGTTATGTTTGCGTAATATTAGTTGATTATGATATAATTAGGGGAAAATAAAACAGTTCAGTACCTTTTTTGCTCTGTTTATCAACGTTTTGTTTTTTAGTAGCGAGCTTTAGAGTTTATAATAAAAAAAATTTGGAAACTTGCAATTTTTTCTAATTGCCATTAAAGATTTATTTTTACGTCCTGACACATCAGCAATGTTGATGGGATAGAATTAAAATTACAGAATTATTACTTGCTTATATTATTATTATATACTTATTAATATTATATTTATTACTTTTAAATATAAATAAATATGTTGGGACATTAACACACAGCACCATCTAGTTCCATGGTAAGCTACGAGGCTTGTCTTATAGATACCAGATAGTTGATACACTACACATATGAAACTTTAAATACATACATATTATAAATATAAACACTCATGACTGGAGTACAAACATTCGTACTCAACACACAATTGAATGCTTCCAGCGGGACTCGAACTCGCGACCGCTGGCACAGCAAGTAGGGTCACTACAAATCGAGCCAAACGTTTTACTTACATGTTATTACATAATTATATAATTATATTTATAATAATTATTAACATCCAGATATCAAATGCTACAAAGTTTGAAAGCGATTACGACAAGAATTAGATGGAAAGTAAAATATCGTCCTTGTTTTGAAAATGTAGTACCAAGGGTATATTTCCTATTATCAATCTATACTAATATTATAATGAGGTAAAGTTTGCGAGTTTGTGAATTTGTGAGGTTGTAGGCGGTAATTTCTGGATCTACTGAACCGATTTAGATGGAATTGGGTAAGAAGATAGTTTGAGACCATTGCAAGGATATAGGATATTTTTTATTTTGGAAATTATCCCTTAAGGGGGTGAAAATGGGGATGAAAGTTTGTATGGGGAATCAACGAGAGAAGAAGCGAGGGTGAGTCGCTAGTCTAACTATAAAAATCATTACCAAAACATATCTGGCTTAAAGGACTGATTAGCCATTTTTATTCGTTTAGTTAAAACAAAGGGAGGTAATCCATACTATAATATTATGTGAAAGTTTGTGGGAATGGATGGATTGATGTTTGTTACTCTTTCACGCCAGAACGGCTGAACGGATCAGGATGAAATTTGGCACAGAGGTAGTCTGGAATAGCAAATAGGTTACTTTTTATCCCAGTAAAATGAACGGATCCCGTGGGACAGATTTTTTTTTGTTTAAGGACAAACCCGAAGCGAAGCAAGGGTGAGTCGCTTGTAATATTTCATATTACCATTTCATATTACCATTTCATATAATTTCTCCTACACCCTAAGGTTGTCTGGAAGAAATCGCTTATAGCGATAAGTTCGCCTCCTGTGCATCATCTATTTCTTATATCTTCTTTTTGTATTTTTCTTTGTGGTGTACAATAAAGTATCTATCTACCTATCAATCTATCTATCTATCTGTCTATCTATCTAATATTATAGAGGATTGGTATTTAACATATAAGCTAAATAGACAAGAATATTATGTTCTATCACTCTAGAACTCTGGTGAGCCAACTATTCAACCAGTAAGAGATCAAGCGTAAGACCTTTACGTCATCTGCCTCAGAGCTGTGGAAACAGCACCTAACATTCCAGGCTGATACTTTTCATAGGTGGACACAAGGTGGACAGACGACTTGGTCAAAGTCGCTGGAGCCCACTGGATGCGGATGGCATAAGACCGGTTGTCGTGGAAATCTTTGGGGGAGGCCTATGTCCAGCAGTGGACGTGTTTGGGCTTAGACGACGACTTCTCATAGGAACACACACACACACACATTCATAAGAAAACTCAATACTATACTTGGTCCAACTTAGTTCTAAGCCCAAGATCTCCGGATTTGTACCCAAATATGCCAGCCACTGGACCAATGAAGCAATTTGAGTTAAAGCTGGTGTTGGCATGATATGGATAGTTAACATTTAAATAATAAAAACTACAAACCACCTTTTACGATCTCCGAATGGGGATGTAATTCTAAACTTGGCTGTAAAAGATAGAACAAGTTTGTGATTTAGTTTTAGCTTTTATTGTCAGATCAGCTTTTATGTGCACTTCGTGTGAGGGGTAGATAATAGTATAAAACTATTGTTACATTTAACGTCGTCGTGCTAATATTTTAGGAAACGTGTGACATTTTGATCATCTATATGTTATATTAGTTAACTTTAATATTAATTAATTAGCGACTCACCCTCGCCCCGCTCGGGTCCTACTTAAGTTTTAATAAGAGTTAAGTATAGATTACTCAGAGATGAGATATTTTCCCGCAGTAAAAAGTATCCTTTATGTTGACCTGGATAACCTATCACCATACCAAATTTTAACAAAATCTGTCCAGTGGTTTTTCCGTGATGCGGTCACAGACATGCAAAAATTCTAAAAACTATAGATTCGACCTCTGTACTGATACGAGTAATAATGTCTATTTCAATAAGATTTTCCAATAGATATTTAATGTACAGATTCGACTCAGTAAGAATTTTTTTTATATGTATAGATTAATTTCACGGATAGTATGGAATAAATAAACTATATATGCATATGTACATAGGTATAGAAAAGTACGTAAGTACTTTTAAAAAAAAAAGTGTATATTCCTTACATGAGAAATGATTGATTCCCCATACAAACTTTCACCCCTATTTTCAATCCCTCAAGGAATGATTTCCGGGATAGAAACTATCTTTTACCCTTCCCAAGGTCTCAAACTTCTACATACCAAATTTCATCTATATCGGTTCAGCGGATTAAGCGTGAAAAGGTAACAGACAGACATACAGACAGACAGAGAGATAGACATACAGAATTATTTATTTATTTATTTTATTTAATTAAACTTTTATTACATTTTTAAGACACTAAACACAAACAGTGCAACAAAAACCATGTATGATTTATCTGTGCACTGTGGATTCATACGCGATAGTTAATTATGCATACATATACATCTACTAAATCAGATAAGAAAATCACCAACTTGCGTTTATTATAATTGTTTCGAGACGGTAGCAGCTCGTCACTGCACTAGCGTATAACCGGTTTGTAATACAACTGTCTATACAGGCTGCTCAAGATAAAAGTTTTTTAATATATATTTAATATTTTTTTCGTTAATTTTATCTTTTAAACTTTTAGATAAGTTATTGATTAAAGAAGAGATTACATATTCCAGTACCCGTTTTCCATAATTATTTTTATATCTGGGAATTTCTAGTTTAATATTTATATTGCTTCTTAGAAAGTGTTTTTCATTGTTTTTGACTTCTTGTAATTTTGTATTGAAATATTGTTCTTTCAGTAATAAATAATGTATTCTATTGTGTACCGGCATTACTTTGCAATACCTAAATAACCCATGGTCGTCATCTTTGTACGAATGTTTAATTTTTTTAGGTACAATGGTTTTTATGAGTCTTAACTGTAAGTTGTATATTTGATCAATATGAGTTTTATATGTAAGACCATAACTGCTTAGTCCGTATGAAATTATTGACTCACCCAGTGTTCTATACATCATGAGCAATATTGGAAAAGAAATTTTATGCCTTATTAAACTAAACTTGGATAACAAGGCTCGTAATTTATCACAAACACTGTTTATATGAGCTTTCCATTTAAAACGATCGTCAATGATTAGACCGAGGTATCGCTGATTTTGTACCATTTCTACGGGTGGGCATTGGCAGCCATGTCTTATGTGGTTGTGTAAGCAATCGTGATTGTGAGCGGTTAGCTGTATTCTACCATTATGTCTATTGTGACTTGAGCTTATATACATAAACTTAGTTTTTGAGACATTAATGATAAGACCGACATCATGTGACCATTTTGCAAGCGCGTCGAAATCTTCCTGGAGAAGTCTGAGTGCTTCTTCTATATTACGGCTTGATGACACAAGACAAGTATCATCAGCAAACTGATACATTTCACAGTTTTCTATAACATTTTCGAGATCGTTGACGTAAGTAATATAGTGCAAAGGTCCCAAGACTGATCCTTGTGCCGTGCCTTTATTAGTATATATTTTATTGCTTAGTGCATCGTCAATTTTTACAGTAAAAGATCTGTCAGTCAGATAGTTTTGACACCAGTTTAGTATAGGACCTCTTACACCGTTATCGCTTAGCTTTTCAACTAAGGTGTTATGTTGGAGTGTATCAAATGCTTTGCTATAGTCAATAAATACAACAAGGACATGATTTTTGTTATTTAGGTGTTTGTTAACAGAACTCGAAAATGCTGATAATAACTGTGTTGTACTTTTTTTTGGCTGAAAACCATATTGTCTATGTGATAGAACGTTATTTTGCTTATAGAACAAATTTATTTGTTGGCAAAGATATTTTTCCACGATTTTGTCGATTACAGGTAGTATTGTAATTGGTCGATAATTCCCGTACTCATTTCTATTGCCTTTTTTGAAAATTGGTCTAACTATGCCACACTTTAGATCAGCCGGATATTTTCCTGTTGTAATACAGGCATTGATAAATTTTGCAATTATGGGAGCGAGTTTGTCGCATAGCATCTTAACATCGATCGTGCGTATATTATCAATTCCTGGAGATTTATTATTATTAAGTGACTTGATTATTTTGGTGATATTAGAAGTGTTAGCCTTTTTATATCTACAAGATACATCCACGGAATTTTTATAAGTATTTTTTTCTAAAAGTGATGCTGTGCATGTGTGCATAATGTATTCAACGCTATTATAAAATGATTTCGCAAAGTTATTAGTAATGTCTTTTACTGAGGTGGAGTTTTTATTAAAGGCATTTAGTATAATATTATCTAATTTTTTTTGTATTCTACCCGTAATAGTATTTAAAATTTGCCATAGTTTTCTGAGATCATTTTTATACTTATTTATCTCTTTTTTATAATAATTATTTTTAGTTAAGTTTATTAGCTTATTCGCGAAATTTCTTGCTTTGTTATATTTTATTTTTAAAATCATATTACCTGTATCTTTCTTCCATTCCTTAAATAATTCGTCTCTATATTTACACGCCGTAAGAATGCTTTCGTTCATCCAATGATTTGATGAACGTTTTGAATTATTTTTAATATTGATTTTAACTTTTGAATTATGATAACAATAGTTTAGTTGGTTTTTAATGTACATGTACATATCATCAGGACATATCATACGGTCAATAGGAGTCCAATCGATTTCCTCTAGAAGTTGTTTGAGATATTTATTGTTTATAATCGTCTTATATTTTTGATCAGTCTGTATAGCGGTTGAGCCAACGCATGCTAGCGCAATCATTCTATGATCGGCCAGTACAGTGTCAAGCGTCGCCGTGTACAAGTCTAATGAGCGGGATCTCGCGTATATGTGATCTATAGATGATTTTACGACTTGATTATTAAATTGTTCAATTCGCGTATACTCCGATATCCCGCATACCAGACCCAAACCATACATCATGTTATTGTACTTATGTTTTACAGGACTATCAGTTTTCAAATCTATATTTATATCTCCCAACAGAAATAAATCATTTGATACGTTAACGCTGTTAAGAAGTTGCTCGAGTTCTTCTATGAACAAGTGTTTACTTAAACTTGGAGGGCGGTAAACCGCGCACAGATTTGCGATATATTTATTTGGTGTAGATATTTCCGCTAGAATGCATTCAAAATTTTTTGTATGCGATTTTAATATGGTAAGTTTATGTTTTTTGCTAACGTATATAATAATACCTCCGCCTTTACGTGCTTTACGCAACTCTGAGTACATTTCAAAGCCCTCCAAGTTATACATACAGCTTATTGAGTCAGAAATATTAACCTCTGTTACAATAACGACATCAGGAGATTTATGACATAGGTTTATACACTGTTCTAAACTTGTAAAATTTTTAATCATTGACCTTATGTTGATATGAACACAAAACAAATTAATATTATTTTTATCAGTTATAGACAATAGAAAATTTTGAATATTTGAGCAATTACGTAATTCTATTACATCGTCTTTAACTTCTTCCATTTATAATTAAATAATACAAACTGTTATAATATTTGATTAGCATAGGTTAATATATGATATTATTTGACGCGTTTCTTTTCTCGTTGTCTAATAGACGGTTTATGTCGCCAATAGACCTTAATACAATGGAATCGCATTCATTGTCTTTGCGCACTCGAATAATACCTTTTTTACACCAAATATATTTGTACTTAGCTTTAAGTTGTTGTTTTGCGTTCCATAAAAGATTTTTATTATAGGGTGTTAAGGATTCACGTATAGACACTATTTCGTGGGCGTACTTATCACTTGCATTAATTATGACATCGTTTATAAAGATTTTGCATTTTTTTGCTGCGGTTATCCATTTATTTTGAGTCTCCTCATTCTTCACTTTCACTAGTATTTGCCCGGGTGTTTCTTTTCGTAGTAGAGCTTTTTTTGCTTGTTTTGTCTGCACCTGTATTACATCATCATTCGTTACTTGCAATTTATTCGCGATTTTTTCGACTATTGATTTAGCCTCTTCATTTCCATTGCAGGGTACATTAAATATTTCTATTTGATTACCTAGTTTCTCTTGCTCGTTTTCCTGTAGCCGTTGTTCTAGTGCACCAAGTCTGGATTCTAAATTTAAATTTTTGTTTATCAGCTCGGTGTTTTTACGTTTTAGTTCTTGAATCGATTCCTTGCAGAACTCAAGTGTTTCCATAACTTCGTCCATCTTATCACTTTGGTACTGTAGAGATTTCATAAATTCCTTCATCTCTCGTTGAATGGCTTTTTCTATTTCCTTAGTCATATCAGTTGCAAGTTGTTTTACGTCTATTCGCATATCCTGTGAATTATTATCGTCGTCATCCTCCTCCGGAACAAAATAAGAGCTGCGCCTTGTTGATGTGTTATGGCATTGATGGCACGTCCATTCTAAATTATCGGCGGCACGTAAAGCAGCAAGTTGTTTATTTGTAAGGCCTGAACAAACCGTATTTCCATGCACAATTTTTTCACATTTGTTGCATTCTAGTCCAGGATTTCGTTTTGTAATGCTTTTCGAACATTTATCACATTTACTCATTTTTAAAGTTTAACTGACACTATGTACGTGTTGTTCAGAGTAACTACCGACAATGAATTACTTTCGCATTTATAATATTAGTAAGTATGGGTTAATTATTTATGGTATTTAAAATAAAATCTTGATCTCCATAATAACGCCACCTACCAAGTCCATCTATAGCTAAAAACTATCTAGGCGTACCTTTTAAGTACACAAAAAAAGCCTCAAAATCGTTCAGTTCGTATAGAAGAAGATGAATTGCGAAACCACGCACCGGAATTTTATGTATAAAGATAAGAATTTCAATGAGACTAGCTGTAGAAGAAATTGTAGTACTGGAGGGTTATCGCTCCAAGTGCGTTCTGTAATTCTTTTTACTAAAAATGTCCGACGGATCCGAACGGTGAAAGTTACGTCGTAGGACCGACGGCTTTGCACGCTCTCTAAAGCACGAGGGTGAAACACCGCCAAGTTTCCCACTTCGGGCTACTACTGACAATTTTTAACAGAAAAACTTAATATTTAACTTGACTCGGGACTCGAACCCAGGACAACTTGATCTGCAGCCTTACACCTAACCTCTAAACTAACGAGGCAGGCAAATGAAGGATATAAATACATACATATATTATGTATAGTCTTTTATAGTGTTTTTAAGTATCAGAAAGTCTTAATGCATTAAAACAATGAAAAGTTTCATTGAAATGTATTTAGCTATTTAAAGAAAATGTTCATTCAAACAGACAATTGTAAAATTTTTGATATATTTTTAAAAACAAATGAATATTATTTAATATCTTCACAAATTACAAAGCAATATTCAGAATTCTTTTTTTATTGAATTCTGTTCGCAATAACCTCAACGTTATTCCCAAGATCCTAATTTTATGGAAAAAATTCAATCCCTCAGGAGTTATGACGTAATGATTACTTTTAAAGTTATTTTGTACGGTTTACCTACCTTACGAATATCAGAATTAATTTTGCATCAAACCATCTTATGTATTTTTTCGGATTTTTGTCTCTTACGTTAGATGATTGCTGTAAATCATTCGAAACGTCGAGAACCAAAAATCAATATAAATTCGAGAAAAAATCCGAAGATTTTATTTATAACTAGCGACTTAGCTTCGCTTCGCTCGGGAGCGTCTCTAAGTTTGAATGGTTTAGGAATAGCCATAAAAGATAAACGTCCAAAGAAAAGTTTCTTTTTGGGCCAGGAACTTTAGCAGGCGTGTATAGAATACCACCAGAGTTTCATTTCAATGGGATCAATAAAAACATTCGCTTAAATCTGAGAAAGTATATAAAAAACCAAATTTTCATTCCTATTTTTACTCCATAAGGGATTATTTCCGGCATAAAAACTATTCTATGTCCTTTCACGGGTCTCGAACTATCTTATTATCAAATTTCATCTAAATCGGTTCAGTAGTTTCGGAGCCTATTCGGTACAAACAAACACAAAAAACCTTTCCCCTTTATAATATTAGTATAGATATATATGTACTGCTACTCCATTCAAAACATTGTTTTATTCATTTTAGTAAAAAATATGTATTGTATGCAAATACACCCCGTTACTATTATACTGTATGTTTAGAAATCTAACATATTGTTTTTCACGAATACGAATGTCATATTATAAGCTTGAACGTTGAATAGTTTTTGTATGTAAAACTAACAAAAAACCTCTTTCTAAAATAAACTTTTTGTATCCGAGCTTACTTGTATTAGAAGTGTAATGCTCTAACCGTATTTAAAAAAAGAAAATTCCTAATCTATACGGATAAATAAAATTGAAGTGTCTGTTTGTAATGTCAAAAAACCAGCTTTTTACTTAATGCATATATATACGGTATTTATAACAAAAACATGTTTTTTTTTAAATTTCTGTCTATATGCTCCGACTAATATTCGAAACGGCTGAACTAATTATGACGGAACTTTCACTGGTAGATGAGCTGATATTATAACGAGTAAAAACTTTTATTTTATAAAAAGAATTAGGATTCCGCTCAAAAAAATTAAAACGCACCCCAAGCGGAGCGAAGGTAAGTCGTGCGTATAATATAAATCTAGCATAGTTAGCTAGAACAGGCATTTTTCTTACGTACTTCCCGCAGCTGTACCTGCGTATAAGTTGTATAAAAGTCTTTCTGTGTTCTCTATCTCAATAATCTGAGTATCTAATACTTTCTTAGATTTACGCGAACATTTGACATTTTAAATAAAACTATCTCATAGATCACATATAACTATATAATTAAAATCAACAGATATTGTAAGGTTAAAATTGTGCCTACGCACTCTAAAACGTACCTATATGACGTCTTTGAGATGTCTAATACCTTAGCCTCTTCCGTGACCATGACTGCTGTAAAGCATTCAGAACATCGGGAATCAAAAATCAAAATAAATTCGCGAAATAATCCGAAAAGATAGTTTTATTTAATTTCTATCTATCTGATGTGATAATGGGGTCCGAAGATGGTACTTGAACACCATGACGGATACTATATATAAAATGATGGCGCTAAAAGTATATTTTTTTGTTTATAATTTTAATAATATGTTATTTGTGACAGATTTCGGTCGTAGAAACAAAATTAAATGAAGTTAAATAACGACGCAGGATTTCTATTGTTCTGCTGCTAACAGTTTTACTTTGAATCACAGCTATTGTTTTCAAATGTTTGATTAAATTCAACGAAACAAGTTGTTCTTAGAATATATTATTACACGTTCAAACTTAAATTCAATATATAATTTATTTAAGTTTACTTTAATAAGCACTTTTGAATTTTCAATTTTTACATTTATAAAGATCTAAATTAACTTATTTTCTCACTATTGAAGGGTTTCTGGAAGAAATCTCTTAAAGAGATAAGTTATCCTTTGTCGACATTCTGTTACTTTATTTTGTATAACATATATTTTATGGTACATAAATAAATAAATAAATAAAGTTAAGAGTGATCTGTGCGTAAAGAAGCTTCTCTTTTCTTACCCTCTTTCAGACCTTTTAGACATCCCACTGCTGGGCATAGGCCCACCTTCAGTGCTGGGGGGATTAGGTTATAGTCCACCACGCTATCTTAGTGTAGGTTGGGGGACTATATTATATGTATATCTTTCGAAAACTTGCTAAATTCTCTCAGACGTGCAGGTTTCCTCACGAAATTTGCCTTCATCGTAAGATAAGTGATAATCATATTGAAAATAATTCGCACATAAAAATATCAGGTGCAAGACCCGGGATTAAAACTACTTCTCCCAAGCGAGCGTGTTATCATTTGGCTGCGCCTTTTTATTCAATTTAACTATTTTTTTTTTAAACGTTAAGTTATTTTTAAAGTAATAGATTGTCATTCCAAGATATCTGATAAGTTAAGGATGAAATTCTTAAGTGTTTAAGAAGTGAGCGTACCTTTTTTGTTAAAATGTAATTACTTTTTAAATTCTTGCGTTTCATCAATAAAATTAACTGGGACTTAACACGTATATGCTTGTAAGTAGTAAAATACCATGTATAAGATTAAAAGAGCATTTTGCCCTAAACCAACCGTCATTTGGGGCAGATCGCTCTTTTAGTCCCAAAGTATTATTTAGTATAAAAAGAAAATATTTTAGGAAAATGAACAACTACATTTGAAAACATAGCATTATTTTCATTCATCATATCATTAAAAATCATTTGTCTATGCAAATATCAATAAAATATATGTAATAATAAATAATTACTAGTGATCGCCGTGTGGTTGAAAATCAACCATAATTCATTAATTTATATATTTGTTGTCTTGCGTATATTACAATATTAATCTATTCTCAATTTGACCACAGACTTTAACAATAACCAAAAGAGTGTATATGCGTGTGTGTGTCAAATACATGGTAGTGTGTGTAATGTTTTTTTTATTGATTTAATGTATTTTTATGCATAATTTTAAAAAAATATTAGCATTCTGCACTCCTCTATATAAACTATGAGTGTGGGAAATTTCGTACTCCTCCGTCCGCGCAGTTTTCGTAAATACGGGTACAAAGTTTTTGCTTCACGTATTAATATATAGATATATGAATATTTCCTATCGTTTTTATTTAAACGAGTTGTCCTAAGCATCCGAACTATAAAAATATTTTTAGTGGCATTTTCATTGCAGTCCTTAAAAAGCTTAAAACGTTACAGAAGTCATTCTGGAAAAACATAGAAAAATATACAAATTGTCTTTTCTCCCAAACACATTTTAGAAAACGCATAAATTAATCAAATAACACCTGTAAAAAGGCCAAAAAATTCCATACATATACCATCTTTTTACATTTACTGATAAAATCTACTCGTTATTTACTTTCGTCTATTATGGAAGTTATACACGTTACGTATAATTGCTGCGATACAATTTGAACGATTACGATCAATGTGTATGAAAAAGCATTATCTTTGTATATTTTTTTAGCTTTAACGTCAAAACAAGTAATAATATCTTAACCAACTTTAAGAGAGACATATAAATAAATATGTCAAAATTAAAAAAATAATAAGTATGTTAGGAGTTAGGACATTAACCATAGCACTATCTAGTTCCATGGTAAGCTACGAGGCCTGTGTTATGGATACCAGATAGTTGATACTCTACACATATATAATTTTAAATACATACATATTATAAATATAAACACCCATAACTATAATTCAAATATTCGTGCTTATCACACAAATGAACCAGCGGGACTCGAACCGCTGGCACAGCAAATAGGGTCCTCAAATTGTAAAAAATATGGCGATAGTTACGTTCTTATTCCTTCGAATATCTTTAACTTTATATGAATCATGAATAAAGCTAATAATTTTAAATAAACCTTTTTGGATTTTTCTCGCTGATTTTAATTTGTTTTTTCATTCCCGACGTTTCGAATACTTTTAACGGTGATCATGGTCACGGGAGAGTATATTATATCGTCGGCCATAAAAAAGCATAGGTTGACCTCTTTTGAGTATAATTTATATCAACACTGGTACTTAATTTAAAAGTTATTGCTTAATTTGTCAGAAAATTTGCAAAACGAAGGCGAAAATTGACGAAAATATTATATTATCTAGAACATAATACTATAAAATTACAAAAACTTTGCACATATCAATGCGTGATTATCTATACTAATAATATAAAGAGAAAAGATTTAATTGTTTGTTTGTTTGCACCGAATAGGCTCCAAAACTACAGAACCGATTAAGATGAAATTTGGTAAGAAGATAGTTTGAGATCCTGGAAAGGATATAGGATAGTTTTTATCCCGGAAATCATCCCTTAAGGGGGTTAAAATGGGGATAAAGGTTTGCATGGGGACTCAACCTAGGGACGAAACCGAGCAAAACGAGGGTGAGTCGCTAGTTAGTCAATAAGTTTAAACATGTTCAGATTTGAGTCCCATAAAAAGGTTCCTTCCTTTTCTTATCGAATTCTCATCTTAATTTTAAGTGGCAATGTCTATTTTTGGCCATAATTACCCCAAATTGCTTGTATTAAAAAAAAGAAGAAAAACAATTTTATATACGAGTATGTTTAGTATTTGCTATATTCGTTTATCCAAAAAATATTGGACTACTTTTTCACTTATAGAATAAAATTTCAAAGTAACAAAAATATTCATTATATGAATGAATATTAATATTATGAATGAAAACTGAGAGACATGAATGAAATCACTCCGATTAGATAATTATATAGACGGAGTCCGTCAAAATAAATGTCAAAGCCAAATATAGTAGCGTGATTTGCTGTTTATGCTACTATTCTCGATTTTGCCATACATATCATTACATTCTTTAAAGAAGACGGGATATTTTATTTATTAACATTTATTAACTTATCACAGTAATGAGTATGTTATTATTTGTATACTATTTTAAACTTTGTATATTATTTTAAAACATTATTCTTTGCCTTCATGTTTAGTAGTTTAGAGTGTGATACAAACACATACAAAAAATACTTTCCAAAGTCATTGTGTAGAAGTATTTTTTCATAACTACTAATATCTCTAATTATTTAGAATCAACAGTTTTTAATTAACTGTCGTCTGTAAAAAATTCAGTCTAAAAAATTCAAAATCAAGTTTTCATAAAATTTTAAGATGAATGTTATTCACTGCACTTTTAATTAACAGAGATCTGAGAAACATTTTTATCTAAAATGTAAATATATTTCTAACTAGCGACTCACCCTCGCTTCGCTTTGGGTTTGTCCCTAGACGTTAACAATCCCACGGGATCCGTACATTTTCCGGAATAAAAAGTAACTTATATGCTATTCCAGACTATAATCTATCTCTGTGCCAAATTTCTTCCAGATCCGTTCAGCCGTTCTGGCGTGAAAGAGTAACAAATATCCATACATCCTTCCATTTTCACAAACTTTTACATTTATATAATACTAGCGACTCACCCTCGCTTCGCTTCGGAGTCGTCTCTAAACAAAAACAAACCTATCCCAAGGGAACCGTACATTTGTCCGGGATAATATATAGCCTAAAGCTTTCCTCAGTTAACGGACTATCTAATGCAAAAAGAATTTTTCAAATCGGATTTGTAGTTCCTGAAATTAGCGCGTTCAACCAAACAAACAAACAAACTCTTCAGCTTTATAATATTAAATATAGATTAGCATGGATATAATATTACACTTACCTAGTTTACTTTTAGTAGATCCAACTCATTTTAATTTATTTTCCATAAATATTCTAATCGGGTCGAGATGTTTTCATAAGATAAATGCTTTAACGTTTGCGAAAATTTGCATTTTACATATTTTCTTCGTATTTATTTGGAATGTTTTGATTGATTCCTTTTTTACCATTACTTTTGTTTATATCTTTTATAACCACTTAGTGTTTTTATATAAATAGTAGTGACTCACCCTCGCTCAGTTTGGGTTCGTCCCTACTTACTTTTTAACATTTAGTATAGATTTCTCAGAGATGAGATATTTTCCCGCAGTAAAAAGTAGTCTATATGTTAACCCGGATGACCTACCATTACCAAATTTCATTAAAATCCCTTCAGTCGTTTTTGCTTGATGTCATCATAGACAGACAGACAAACAAATATTCTAAAATCTATAGATTCCTCTTTCCTATTGATAATAATGTCTATTTCAATAAGATTTTCCAAAAAATATTGAATGTACAGATTATTGTATTATGTATAGACATTTTCGCCATAAATCATGGGATTGAACCCCTATCGTAAACACAATGGTTATATATTATGTAAGATTTTATGATGACGTTAGTATATAACCGCGTTTCCTGTTCATGTATAACTTTATTTCTTAATTTTTCTCTATCAAAATTTTGGCGTTATCTTAATACTTTTATTATAAAGCAATTATATCAACAATAATTGAATGTTTTAAATACTTTTACCATAAAAAAGAAACTTATATATTACTAATGCTTATAATCTTAACATAATATTTTTTTTTTAAGTTTTCATATTTTAATAATATTATGATTTTGCTGTTATTTTATTCTAATTTTTCTGATAAAATAATAAATAAAAATCTTTACATAGTGTTCATTTTAATTTATTGTTTAAATTGTAGCTAATTTTAAATAAAGGGAAATTTTACGAAATATATTTTATATTGTACCTATAAGTATTGACGATAATTTTGACTCTCTTATACGTAAAGGGTTTTAATGAAAACCTCTATATAATTATTAAATCTGAAATATTCAAGGCATATATTATATCCTCATATCCATAAAAATATTCAAAAATATAATATAATGTATTTTCATAAGTGTTACTTTTTGAATTATTTTTTTTTATTTAGAATATATTTATAATATAATTTAGATATTTTTATACATTAAAACACAATGTAGCTATAAATGTATGAAATGTAGCTATAAAATTGTAACATCGCGCGCAAATCGAGATAAACATAATGTGCATGAAGTATGTGCAAAGTTACAAAACTCGTCACCCTCGTAACTAAGGGAACGCCCAGATAAATAATTTTAAATGAAATTCCATACAAATAAACGTTTTATCTCATACATATCATACATAAATTTATATTCAGTACCAAAATCTGTATAAAGGCAACATTTTCAAATACTTTCCCATATATGTAAGCAAAAAAAATATTTTTTCATTATTTTACAAACCTGTTACATAACACAAAGTATCAACAAAAATCACAGACTTATCACTAAATATCACGATTCACTATTGCTTTTGAAAGAAGAACTCGAAGAAAGAAAGAGATAGAGGATTTTGAAGAATGTCGTAGCGACGTGCGCTTCGAACTAAGTGACAAAGTGTACTGGCTACGCCGTAGCTTCGTAGAGTGCGCGTAGCGTTACGCTACGAAATTGTTTTTTTTTTGTTATATTACCTTTTTTCGTTAGTTAGGATCAGAAATTAATTTTTATGCATTTTGTAAGGTTTTTTTGTATGTTAGTTTATTATCTTATAATATTATTATAGTGTATATGATAGTGTATCTCCGAAACGTCTCTAACGATTTGGACCAAACTTTTTATTTAGATAAAGTTTTTCTTTTTAACTCAGTATATTTAAGTTTTTTAAATTGGTGTTTGTCCTAAAAAAACGCTTCTTTATATCTGTAGAGAAAAAGACTTACTTAAAATATTATAAATGTGAAAGTTTTAGATGTTTGGATGTTTGGAAGTTTGGATGAATGTTTGTTAATTGCGCCAAAAAGGCTGAACGGATATGGATGATATTTGGCACAGAGATAGATTATAGTCTGGAATAACACACAAGTTACTTTTTATCCCGGAAGAATGTATGGTTGCTGTGGGATAGATTTGCTTTTGTTTTTCGCTAGATACGAAGTTGAGTTGCCTAATCTTTTCATATATTATGATATGAATAGAATTGACTTAGCATTATAATATATATATATATATATATATATATATATATATATATATATATATATATATAATAATTTTATGTTTGTATTTATATTTTTATTTATTATGGATAATTATTCTCTCAGTCGATATGGTTAAACACAAATACTATAATTATAATAAATATATTTTGTTAATATGGCTCTAAATATTTTTTACCATAACGTTAGAGGTTTGCGCACTAAAACTAAACAGTTTTACCGTAATCTAATTCATTTAAATCATGACATTATTTGCTTGAGCGAGACTTGGCTCTTACCTGGTATCTTCAACGAAGAGCTGTTTGATTCTCGATATAATGTATATAGGAATGATCGTAACCTGGCCCAACAGGGTGTAAGAATGGGTGGAGGAACTTTGATTGCAGTACGTCGAGGTTCTGCCCTGGTCGAAATACGGCATTCGAATGCTCTTCCATTATTTCCCGATGCAGATATCACTTACATCGATATTGTTATTAATCGGGCTGCCATTAAAAGTAAGTTGCATGTTTTTGTTGCTATTTCCCACAAAATTCACAACAATGTGATTCACAGGCCACTTTCTTCGAGTTTGTATCAGACTTAAATATTAATAACCCTAACGATAAAATTCTTATCTTGGGAGACTTTAATATCAGAGATACTATTTGGTGTGATCATTCGGAAGGCTATATGATAATTCAAAATGCAAATGACAATTACTTAATAACTCAATTATTCGCCTTTATGAACTTTAATGCAATAAGACAATATAACAAAATTTTTAACGCTAATAATAGATTATTAGATCTCGTTCTTTCGAATATTCACTGTGTTGTTGAAAAAACGTCACCATTATCTTTACCTGAAGATGGTCATCACCCTTCAATACTCGTAGAATTATATATTGAATCAATAGCAACAAACTTACGCGCTGCTGTACGAACAACTCGTTGTTATCACGCTGCAGATTATGATCAAATTAATTATGAGCCAGGTGCTATTGATTGGGAGGAAGAATTTTCATTATTGGATGTATCAGCGGCAGTAGACAAATTTTATTTAATAATTAATAAAATAGTGAACAAACTAGTTCCAACTAAAGTTGTTTACGAAAACGGTCGATATCCAATATGGTTTTCTAGACCTTTATTTAAACTAATTAATAAAAAATTAAAACTACATAAAAAATGGAATGGACTATGGCCTGATTCCCCTCGTATTGAAGGGAGGCCCGGGCCCAGCAGTGGGACGTTAAAAAGGGCTGAATACATACAATACAAAAAATGGAAAATATATGGTAGATTAAATGATTATGATAGATTTTCAGATCTTCGTCGACAGACAAAAAGTCTTGAGGCAGAGTGCTATGATTCCTTCACGGTAAGGTCTGAAAATAACATACGCTACAATTCAAAATATTTTTGGACTTTCATTAAATCTAAGAGATGTTCAAATATTCCTGACGTAATTTACTTTGGTGAAGAAGTGGTGTCTGACGGGTCATCAATTGCAAATACCTTTAATTTATTATTTAAATCAGTTTTTGAAGATGACAATAATTTTAATATAACAACTAGTAATATTTCGCCTCGATATAACCAATCTCTAATTAGTAAAATAAAAAATTAATTAAATGAAGTAGAAAAATATTTGGCAAAACTTGATACTTCTAAAGGCGGTGGTCCAGATGGCCTTCATGGTACGTTTCTAAAGAAATCAAGAAAACAAATCTCATTTCCACTATATTTACTATTTAATAAATCCTTACAGTCGGGGATTATGCCAGAAATATGGAAAAAGTCTTTAATAACTCCAATCTTTAAGTGTGGTGATAAACATAATGTAAAAAATTATCGCGGAATTTCTAAAATATCAATCATTCCAAAACTATTTGAAAAGATCGTTTATGACCACCTGTACCCATTATTAAGACCCTCGCTTATTACTCAGCAACATGGATTTATCAACAAGCGTTCCACGAAAACTAACTTGTGTGAATTTCTTGATATCGTTATTTCTGCTTTAGAAACCGGATATCAGGTGGATACTGTATACACAGACTTTTCAAAAGCCTTCGATAAAATTTCGCACTCATTGCTTGCCTACAAACTTGAACAAGCCGGCATACATGGTGATCTACTCAGATGGTTGAATTCCTATCTTCGAAATAGAACACAGGCAGTAGCTGTTAAAGGTTTTGTTTCCAGTTTTGTCCCCATAACATCAGGTGTTCCCCAGGGCTCTCACCTCGGACCTCTATTATTTAATATCTTTATTAATGATATCCTTGAAATTTGTCAGCTTTCAAACTCACTTTTATACGCAGATGACATTAAATTATTTAAAATCATAAAGAGTACAGAAGACTGTGAGGATTTGCAAAATAATATTAATAAAATTAAAAATTATTGTATAGCTAATGGATTACATATTAATATTGATAAGTGCCCTGTTATAACTTTTTCAAAAAAAAAAAAAATCCAATCTCATTTAGTTATTCTATTTTAAACAAACCCCTTAAACGTGTAACAGAGGTGAGAGACCTAGGAGTACAACTGGATTCTCAACTTCTTTTTGATAAACACATCTCTAACATTACAGCTAAGGCTTATAAAATGCTAGGATTTATTTTTCGTCAGGCAGATGATTTCAAGAACATACAAACTTACAATCTACTATATAACTGTTACGTTAGATCCATTCTGGAATATGCCTCGACTGTTTGGAATCCTCAGTATAACAAATATATCAACGCTATCGAGGACGTTCAAAATAAATTTATTAAGAGATTACAATTCAAATTTGGAGATATTGAGTGTAGCAACCTAAATATCTGTGCTTTGGAAAAAAGAAGGGAAGTTAGAGATCAAATTCTTCTATACAAAATTATTAATAACCATATCGATTGCAATTATCTTTTGTCCAATATTTTCTTCAAATGCCCTCGAACTAATAGCCGATCCAGAGATACCTTTTCTGTTCCCTTTCGTAGAACCAAATATGCCAAGAATTGTTTCCTGACTAGAGTTTGTAACATTTATAATAATTATTACAAGCATCTTGACATATTTGGATGTAATTTAAAGAAATATATAACCGAACTTAAAAAGAACACTAGAGTCTGATAAATATTGTTTTTATATTTTGTGGCTACACATTTTATTTGTATCTGTTTTTTATTTATTTTTTAGTAAGTTTACTCTGCTACATTTATGTATAAGTGAAAACTTTATTGGCTAAGTGTATTAACTCTGATGTATTTTGCATTTCATGTTTATATATGCTGTTTGTTTTCCGATTTCCAAAATAAATAAATAAATAAAAAATCGAACTATTCCCAAAATATTTTTATTGATAACATAAAAGTGTGCCAATAGTTACTAAACGAAAACGGTTGACAAACAGAGAAGAAAAAGGTACTAAACTGTTTTGTCTTTGCTTATTTATAGAATAAAACATCGCAATAGCCATTAAAGTAGAGCCATAAAAATATGTGCCGTAGTCGTAAAACATTTACGTTAAAATGTAAACATTTGTATGGAACTTTACATCGTCGTGTACTAAATGTGAGTTCTGAATGAATTCTGATTGCGAATTCTTTCTAAATTAAATTTTATGTAAAGTTGAAAATAGTGCCTTTTCTTTATGTTCATATACAAAATATAATTTGTATGCATGCACGTACTAAATTTCTTCTAAACCCATCCAGCCGTTTCGACATGAAAAAGTAACAAACATACATACACAAAAACTTTCATATTTATAATGGTAATGTGATTTCCTTCTGAACAGTTTGCGGTCACAATTACCAAATCTTCCAAGATTAGTACACGATATAGGGCAAAAGAATATGCACAATCATGTATCACTTTCAACATGTTCATAAAATTCACTACAATGAAAGAAAATATCGTGAGGAAACCAGCATATCAGCAAGAACAATGACCCACCCCATATACATATACAGAAGCTCAGAAACAATTTCTATTCCCACCAACTAAACTTGATAAAACAGAATTTGAAAAGTCAAGAGAAACTTGAAATAGAAGGACGATCTGTATTAAGTATATTCTTCTTCAAAGGGAGAGTGAATAATACATTTTTTACATTGCATTTACGCATACTACCTGTATACATACAGGTGGTTATGTGGAATTTACCGGTTAGAGAAGCCAGTACAACCCACTAAAACCCAATGGAACCTCTTCCGTTTCATATTTTTGTTAGAGATAGCTAAAATCTATTCATATATGTTTTCCTCAAATTTTTAAAATTAATTATGGTTGAATTTTGACCACTGGACAAACACTTTTTCCTGTGCCATGCTTGTTACCTTCGGGTAGCAGCCGAATGGGCCGGCACGCCCCGTATAGTACCACTCTCTCACAGGAGACCGGCGTAAAGTGGCAGCTATGCTGTCGCGTTTCGTCCGGTAAGTGAGAGTCCGGGAGGCCCACTCCCCATCGCCCCCTTCCTCCCCCCCCACCCTCCTCCCCCCTTCCTCCTCCCTCCCTCCTCCCTCCTCCCTTCTTCTCCCTCCCTCCCTTTCCTGAAAGGCCGGCAACGCATCTGCAAGCCCTGCAGTGTTGCAGATGTCCATGGGCGGAGGTCATCACTTCCCATCAGGTGAGCCTCTTGCCCGTTTGCCCCCTTTGTCCCAAAAAAAAAAAAAAAAAAAAAACTAGTTATACTTAGTAGAGGGAATATTTAAAAAAAAATGAGTTGATTTTTTTTAAGCTTCTCTCTTTCTATGGATTTTACTGATTGTCACTCATTTTCCCATAAATACTTCCTTTACAGATAAAGTAAAGCTTATTTAAACAAAATCGATTCTTATGGTATCCTAAACGATAGAAGTTCAGTAACGATGCCATCAGACACACTTGAAAAGTTGATCGTTTTGTGCAAATTGTGAACCCATTTTCATGATTCTTTTGCTAAAATATTGGAGGTTTAGCCTTGAGCTTTTATTATAAGTGATACACGTATAGTTATCAGGCTCTGGTACCAGATGGTACTACTAAATTGATATAGTGATAATATGATTATCGATTCAATTCTATTGGCAATCTAGGAGTGTCCTTTACCCGGACAGTTAAAAAGGAAAGAATATTTTAGGCTCTTTTTTAACTTAGATTCGCATCTATAGCAAAACTCTAAATGTCTGTCTGTTAATATTTATAGTTTTTTTGTTGTTTTCTTTATTATATATCCAATTGCGATAATTGATATATACATAGTCTTGCCATAAATATTGTTACAAAGATAAAAATATTTTTCTTAATGCACGTAACAATTTTTACTATTACAGCATGTTAATTTAATACATTAACATAAAACCATTAAAAATATATAAAGCTTATTCGAAGTGGTCTCCATTGGCTGCAATATAGTCCTTTAAACGTTGAGGCCAGTTACCAATGGAAACAAGCACTCTTTCCATGGGAAAATTCTTCACTGGCAATCGTATGGATTGTTTTAGGGTCTCCAAATTGTAATGGCATTTAGAGCAAGCCATACTCTTTAAAACTGACCATAAATCATATTCCAATGGATTATTATCGAGACTAGATGACGGCCAGACTTCAGCTCTGATGAAGTCCGGAACGTGGGTTTCTAACCAAGATTGCGTGGATCGAGCTTTATGACCCGGCGCCGAGTCTTACTGAAAAGCCCATTCTTGGTTATTGAACATTGGTGTTGTTAAGGGGCTTAACTACCGTCTCAAGAATAGTATATTGATACACTTGTGCTGATATTTTGATACCTTTTTCACAAAAATATGACTTAGTCACTCCTTCATAGCTAACACCCGACCAAACCATCACTGAAGTCGGATAATGCCCACGTTGTACTCTGTTGACTAATTGGGAAGCTTCCTTAGAGCTTTGAGCATAAATGCGGTCATTTTGTTTGTTAAGATATTGCTCAATTGTAAAAAAATTCTCATCCGTAAACAAAATTTTTCTGTGACCTCCCTTTGCGTACCGCTTAAGTAGTTGTTTTGATTTTACCACCATATTCTTTTTTAAATTATCAGTTATAGGCTGCAAGTCCTAAGTCATCTTATAAAATACGTGACAGGGTTCTAGTCTACGTTGTATATTTTCCTCAAATTTTTTCGAAAAAATATATTATATATTAATAGAGACATTAAAAAGACATGTCACGTTTCTCACGTTTTTACATCCACTACGAATAAGTACGTGACGAAAATACCTGTAATAGGTAGCTGGTATACCTTCATTAGGCAGTGGTATCCCAGTGGTAACACGCTCGCTTCGAAAACCGAGTGAAGCGGGTTCAAAGCCCGGGTCTCGCACTTGTGATATTTTCATGAGCGAATCATTTCTAATATGATTACCACTTGCCTTACGGTAAAGGAAAACATCATGAGGAAACCTGCATGTCTGAAAGAACCTAGCAAGTTTTCCAAAGACATGTGAAATCCACCAACCCGCACTTGGCCAACGTGGTGGACTATGGCCTGACCCCCCTCGTAGTAAGGGAAGGCCCGTGCCCAGCGGTGGGACGTTAAGAAGGGCTGAATATATACCTTCATTAGCATTTGATATTTTTTTTTCAATAAACAGTAATCTTTAACATACATATACTTTTTTATTTATATACTAGCCCGCGGCTTTCGAAAATGGGATGGAGATCAAAGGATCAAAGGAAGTCCTATGTCCGTTTCCAGGATGCATTTTATATCCTTGTCAAATTTTATCGAAATCTATTCAGCGGTTTAAGCGTGAAAAGGAAAGTTTTTCCAAAAGAAGAAGAGGAGTTATTTTTATATTTATAATATTAGTATGGAAGCTGAGTCAAGGGAGATCGTTTAAATAAAAAAACGGTACTGAACTGTTTTGTCTTTATCTATTTATGTATAGACTAGCGATTCACTCTCGCTCCGCTCGGGATCGTCCCTAGTTACGTGTTTATGCTTAGTATATCGACTTCTCAGAGGTGGGGAATTTTCCCGCAGTAAAAATTATCCTATATATTGACCCGGATAACCAGCTATCATCATACAAAATTTCATCAAAATCTGTCCAGTAGTTTTCTCGTGATGCGCTCCCAGACAAACGGACAGACAGATGGATAGACAGACAAAAATTCTTAAAACTATAGATTGGGCCTCTGTATTGAGAATAATGATTATTTCAATAAGATTCTCAAAAAAAATATTTAATGTTCAGATTGGACTCAATATAGAATTTTATCATGTATATAGATTACATTTTTAACGAGAAATTTAAAAAGATATTTATAAATTAAGCACTATTTTTCAGATGGATTTTTTATTTCACTAAAAAAATATTTTTACCTTGAAATTTCGCGCAATGTAGAAAGTTTTAATTACTTAACTTTTAAAAATTAAAACTTAAAAATATGCTGGTATAAAAGTGTCACTAAAATAAAAAAAAAGCTATAAAGCTTATATAAACTACTAGCGACTTAACTTCGCTCCGATCGGGTTACGTTTTAACGTTTAGTATAGATTTCTTAAAGATGAAACATTTTACCGCAGTAAAATTATCCTATATGTTGACCCGAATAACCAGCTATCATCATATCCATCTAAATCTGTCCAGTAGTTTTCTCGTGATGCGGTCACAGACAGACAGACAAAAAATCTAAAAACTATAGATTCGGCCTTATTATCGATAATAATGACTATTTCAATAATATTTTCCAAAAAATATTTCATGAACAGATTCAATTCAGTTAAAATTTTATTATATGTATAGATTATTCGCCATTGAATATGTTAAGGGTTGATAGCTGGTAGTACCCTAATGATGTTATTCTGTTAATTCGTGTATTACTCAACGACGAATAGACATTTCTACATGATTGCTATATTTGTATAGAAATGGTCTTAATTTAAAGATAATTAAATATCTATCGCTTTAGTAGAATCAAAGCTACACGTAGAAACTCTACGTGTCTCTATACAAAGCAAAACAAATTTTAAGTGGTTAAATTAAATATTACACTTAGTAAAAATTTACATTTAAAAAAATACTAGAATATGAATTGCTGTAATGTAGAGAGTTTTATAAACTAACAACTACAACTAAAGCTAATAAAAGCGTGTTAAATTATTTTAAACTAGCAATTTGCCCTCGCTTTACTTCCTGCGTCACTAGATGCCTAACAGTAGCTTAGGTATTATTCCAAATAATAGCCTATTTATGTACATAATTTCATTCAATTTGGTTCAGCCGCTTAAGCGTAAAAGAGTAACAAACATACATACAAATTTCCGTATTTATAATTATCCGATTGCACAAGCATTCAAGAGGAATCGAACCCGCAATCTATACAGATAAATAAAATTGAAGTGTCTCTTTGTAATGTCAAAATAACAGCTCTATACTAAATGCATATGGGATTATATACAGTACTTATAAGAAAAACAATTATGAAAATTTTTGTCTGTCTGTCTGTTTGTTCCGGCTAATCTCCAAAACGGCTGGACCAATTTTAATGGGACTTTCACTGGCAGGTAGCTGATTTTATAAAGAGTAACTTAGGCTACTTTTATTTTAGAAAAAGAATTAGAGTTTCGCTCAAAAAAATTAAAACGTACCTATGGACGCACCTGAACGAAGCGAGGTTAAGTCACTAATCCATACCATAACGATCATAGTCTACTAGTAAACGTAGATTTCACAATACATATATAAAACTGCGATAGATATCTGTACGTTTGTAAAAAGAAACATTTCAGTTCATCTAATGTTCCAAGCAATATGAAAGTGGGTCAACTCAAAATAATTGTTGCACACTTGAATAAGATATAACGCTTAAATGATGTAATAAAATTTCTAGGGCTTTTCGTTGTTAAATGAAAAATATTACTTTAAAATTATATTATTTTGGCTGTATCTATACTAATATTATAAAGCTGAAGAGTTTGTTTGTTTGGTTGAACGTGCTGATCTCAGAACCTACTGGTTGGAATTGAAATATTCTTCTTGTGTTGAATAGTCCATTTATCGAGGAAGGATTTAGGCTTTATATTATCCCGGAAAATGTACGGTTCCCGTGGGATAGATTTCTTTTTGTCTAGGGACGAACCCGAAGCGAAGCGAGGGTGAGTCGCTAGTGTAATAATATTTAATGTTACTTTATTACACTATAGTGTGTCTGTCCTTTTTCTTTTTCACGCTGAAATAGCTACGGATTTAGGTGTAATTTAGCACACAGGTAGACTTTGACATAAAATAATAAATAGGCTACGTCTTATTGAATATTATGAAATTTGCAAAAATCATCTATAAACCTATGCATATATTAAATTCTAACTGAGTCGAATTTGTACATTAAACATTTTTTGGAAATTCTTATTGAATTAGTCATTATCAGCGATACAGAGGCCATAACTATAGTTTTTAGTATTTTCATCTGTCTCTCTGTGACAGCATCACGGGAAAACCACTAGACAGATTATGATGATATTCAATATGATGATAGCTGGTTATCCGGGTCAACATATAGAATAATTTTTACTGCAGGAAAATATCTCATCTCTGAGAAATCTATACTAAACGTTAAAACGTAATTAGAGATGAACCCGAGCGGAGCAAGGGTGAGCCGCTAGTAATATATATAGAAAATAAGCAAAGCGTGGATAAGTCATCAGTATTCCACAAAATATTTACAATGTTATTAAACACTAGCAACTCACCCTCGCTTTGCTTCGAGTTCGTCCCTAGACAAAAACAAATCTATCCCACGGGAACCGTACATTTTTCTGGGATGATATATAGCCTAAAGCCTTCCTCGATAAATAGACTATCCAACACAAACAAAATGTTTCAATTCCAACCAGCAGTTCCTGAGATAAGCGTATTCAACCAAACAAACAAACAAACAAACTCTTCAGCTTTATAATATCAGTATAGATTTAGATTAATTATCGATAGTCCTTAAACGTTTATTGGACGACGACTCTTTAATTAACATCATTAATTAACTGTTTGTTTTATTGTTAAGCCATTTTGTATGTATTATTCTGCTACTAATAATACGCCTACGGTTTTTTCAGACACGTATTTAGATAAAGTGTAACAAGTGAATAGCCTACGAGATCATCCCTAAATGTATTGAGATAAAAAATTAATGGATTGAGACAAAAGAAAGCCTATTTCCTTCTCGGCTCGTAGACTATCTCTATAGATTTTTTTAAAAGTACTTCAAACCTAATTATTCTATCTTCAGGAATGTATTTTTTTATTTTATATGGTTATAGCGAGAAATAATTTAGGTTAATTAAATAAATATTCATCTAAATAAATATTGGTGAAAATATTCTATAAACTATAGATTTGGCCTCTGTATCGATAATAATAAGGACCACCCGACCGACTTCGGCCACGGCTGCCAATCCCATTGAGACTAGCCTCTAGACAGTACGTCTCTTTACGTGCTCTCCGAGGCACGGGGGTGACACTGCGTCAGTTTTCCAACTCCAGGCAGTTACTGAGACTTACTAAATGGAAAGAGTCAATAACTAAGCGTGGCCCGACTCAGACCCCGAATTCAGGACCTCCGGATAGGACATGATAGCCACTACATCACTGAGACAGTTATGCTATGTATACCTGTATTTTATAAGAAAATTACATTGTATAAGGAATTTGACATCCTAGTATTTCCTTAGACACACTACGATGCCTGTAAATTTATTTAAAGCTTTGCCGTAACCTAAATACTTAGTGTAGACTAATATTAAATTTATGAAAGTTAAATTTTCCAATCTATACCTATTAAAAGATAGTAAGCAGCGTTTTTAAAATATTCATACTAATTATAATAAATGTGAAACTCTATTATGTTTTCAACGTTGAACCGCTGAACAATTTTCGACAAATTTGACAGTTTGGTACTGGGTTCGAGTCCCAGGCCGGACCCAGTTTAGTTTTTGAGTCTTTCTGTATAAAAAATCTCAGTAGCAGCCCGGAGCTGGGAAATTGGTGGTTTTTCACCTCCCATATCTTGGAAAGCACGTAAACCCGTCGGTCCTGCACTTGATCTATGACCGGTCGTCGAATTGTTGTCCCGGAGTATGAGAACTGTCACTCTCAGACTCTCTAATATAGAGAGTGCACTTGTGTCTGCACGTACACTTGTGCACTATAATATCTCCTACGCAGATGGCTAATCTCAATGAGTTTGGATGTCATGGCTGGAATCGCTCAGGAAGACATAATTATATCTTAAAATAGCATATAGATCATATATTTTAAGAGATAGATTATTATTTTAGAAAAGCCGCAGGCAAAAAGTAATCTTTCGTTAAACATTTTACAAATTTTTATCAAAGAAACGGAAAATCTCTTCATAATTTAATACGAAGTTAATTGAATCCACTTTAAATGACTCGCAACAGATAGTCTACATTATAATGCAAGAGAGAAGCTTCCATGAAAAAATGATCTTAATAGTCCTTACACAAAGCTAATTGTATTAACTTCTTACGCTATTAATTTTTTTGCTGACTAAATATTTCATTAATTTTTACTCATGGATTTTGTGAATGGTACTTGGAATTTCACTTTGATATGTGTATATACACTACACATATATAACTTTAAATAAATACATATTATAGAAATAAACACCCATGACTGGAGCATAAACACTCATGCTCATCACATAAATGAATGCCTCCAGCGGGACTCGAAATCGTAACCGCTGGCACAGCATGTAGGGTCACTACAAACTGAGCCTAACGTGTCGTCATTAATAAAAAAATGGAGTGTCTGTCTGTTACTTTTAAATTAGAGTTTGTTTTGTACTTTTATGGTATATTTTAATGGATAGATTATAATCTCAAGGAAATCACGTAGACCTATATATTTTTTTTTATTTTATTTAAATATATTTTTTTCGGATATATATAGATTCAAAATAAATCGTTGTCAGTTAGTGGTATAAAAATGCTGGCCGCGCTGACGGATTGCTAAAGCTCAAATTAAGACTGAAAGAAGTCGTAATTATGCGCTGAAATATTCTGAATGTACTGTAACGGACGTTATATTGTACGGACAGTAAAAAAGATAAAACTTTAAATTATTACACACTATTAAATACTTTAACATCGTTTTCTGGTAGTATATAAATATAATAAAATTCTGAGTTAAATCTGTACATTATATATTTTTTGGAAAATCTGTTTGAAATAAATATTACTATCGATACAGAGTCCAAATCTATAGTTTTTAGAATTATTGCTTGTCTGTATTTAGGAAAGCATCATGAGATAACCACACCGTTGGACAGGTTTTGGTGAAATTAATATGATGATAGCTGGTTATCCGGGTCAACATATAGGATACTTTTTACTGTGGGAGATTATCATATCTCTGAAAAATCTATACTAAACGTTAAATAGTTTAAAATAAACGAATAGATAAACAATATATGTATATACTCGAACGAGTTCAAACAAACATATGGATGTTATTTAGAACCTACATTACTTTTAAACTAATTCTATATTTGCCAATAAAAGAATTATTAAAATCAATGTTAACGTTCTGAAGTTATGAGAGTAAGTATAAGCAAACACAGACACAACACACACACAACAGAAATATTTTTTTATGGATTAAACAAATAACCATATTATGCTGTCAAATGGATCATAATACAAACCGACGTTTTTTTTAAGTATAATATTATATAATGGCATCGCCATCTTTTGCAAAATGACTAAAAGTAGCCTATAATTGTTACTCCAAATTATCTATTTTTGTACTAAATTTTATCCAAAATCGTTCAGCCATTCCAACGTCATTTTATTAAATTGTTTTTTTTTTAATATATTATAGAATGTTTTTTTGCTATCCCTACCGCATGTTTGCCAAGCCTCACATTCACATCTCATACGACGCCCTCCGTCTCTTTGTTTGGAAATTCCCATTTATAGAGAAATTTAAAGCATACATTCTGATACATTTCATCTTCATACGATATATTTTATAGGTTTTGTATTCATCGAGAATTGTGTGGAAGCTTAACGGGTTTAGAGGAAGTGTTTTAAGACATCTTGTATAATCATCTTTAGTATGGTAGGGGTAGTGCATTCGATTTATTGGGATCTTTATTAGAAAATACATTTTTTATTGTATTCAGCCTGTCGGGGGGCGACAATGGGTTATTATGTGTATCTATAGGGGCTGGTTAATGAAACCTCGGAGCACTTAAATTCACACACACGTTTATTTTATGTCCGCCGCCAAAACAGGATGCTTTAAGTAAGAAGGAAATATTGCCAGTGACAAAAAAAAAAATCATTATTACAAATGATAACAAAATTGTTGCCAGCTATTGTTAAAAATAATATTGCTAAAAATGTACATGTTGGAAATGCCAACACAGCCCTTTTTAACGTCCCACTGCTGGACACAGTCCTCTCTTCAATCCGAGGAGGGTCAAGCCATAGTCCACCACGCTGGCCAAGTACGGATTGCTAAGTTCTCTCAGACATGCAGGTTTCCTCAAGATGTTTTCCTTCAACATAAAATAAGTGGTAATCATTTTAGAAATGATTCGGACATGAAAATATCAGAGGTGTGAAACCCGGTATTTGAACCCGCATCACTTGGTTTCCCAAGCGCGTTACCATTAACCACTAAGATACAATTGCCTTTTTATTATATGACTAAAACTAGTGACACCACAGACGTTGTAACAAATTTGAATAAATTTCTCTTTTCTTTGAAAATGATATGTAATTTTGCACGTTCTCTTATTCATATCATATCTTATTACTTTACTATACACATAATATTAAGTTTTCAGATGTTATATTTAGAATGAGATTCATAGATCACACTTTTACTTTTTGACAAATTTCTACTTTTGCTAAAAGAAATATTTCATGGTCCTGTCAAATGCTTTACTTTAGAAATCAAAATTATTATTGTAAGTAAACTTTGAAATGTAAAGTCCAATTTGCGAAGACTTTGACTTAAAGTAACAACTTACGTAGTCGTAACTTACCTTAAGTCTCCCGTGGCCATGATTGATATAAACTATAAAGCATTGGAAATGTTCGGAATCAAAAATCAAAATAAAATTGCGAAATATCCGAAAATATAGTTATACTAGCGACTCAGCCTCGCTCTGCTCGGGTTAGTCCCTACTTACGTTTTAATTTTTAGTATAGATTTATCAGAGATGCGATATTTACCCGCAGTAACAAGTATCTTATATGTTGACTCGGATAACCAGCTATCATCATACCAAATTCAATCAAAATCTCTTCAGTAGTTTTCCGTGATGCGGTAACAGACAGACAGACAGAAAGACAAACAAAAATTCTATAAACTATAGATTCGGCATCTGTATCGATAGTAGACTATTTCAATAAGATTTCCCAAAAAATATTTAATGTACAGATTCGACTCAGTTAGAATTTTATTATATGTATAGATTTAAAATGTAAATACGAGTATTCGTAAATCTAAGAAAGAATTATTTCTGAAAAATATATTTTTTTAACTTTATTCCATTAGCCTTTTCCTTATTAGATTAAAGGAGACTGATGGAAAATCTATAAGTAAGTTTTGACAACAATAATTAAGACTCACTAAGTAGATTATTTTATTATATAATTTTTATGAAAATGTATTACATTACATAAAAACTTATTTTTTTAAAACATATTGATTAAATATATTCTTCTTTTTGTTGTTTACAGTAGTAAAAATATTATCTAATTTAATCTAATTTTTTTCAATTTTTTTGTTTCTCTGTCTGTTTGTCTGCTTGTACGGGCTAATCTCCGAAACTGTTGGACAGATTTAAATGAACTTTTGCATGGTACCTTACCGGTACCTTATATCCCCGGTCAACATTTTAGATAGTTTTCTTCCCGGAAAATTAAAGAATTCCCGTGGGATAGTTAAAAAACTCCAGTAACTTATACAGCTCAGTACACGACGACTTATGTACCTAATTTAGTAAAATTTATCATGCTGATACCTTATATCGGAAAAATGTACGGTTTCCGTGGGATAGATTTATTCGTAGTTTGAGAGGCGAACCCAAGCAAAGCGAGGGTGAGCCGCTAATACCTGTATAAAAATCACTTATTATTTTAAGAAAGTAAACAATCTGTATGGCTAAATCGAGAATAGTAGCATAAATAGCATTATTACGCTACTGTTTTTGACTTTGACAAGTTATTTGATGGACTCCGTCTATACATATAACTCTTTACATTGAGGTTGGATAATAGATTAGGGTGGTATTATTACATAAAAGATTAGGGAGCTTGACCCTAATCTCTTCCTTTTAATCGCTCTAGAAGCATGAAACTACGCACAAAAATTCCTTGCATATCTTTTGACGACACGTTTAGCTCAGTTTGTAGTAACCCTACTCGCTGTGCCAGTGGTCGCGGGGTCGCTGGGGCCATTCATTTGTGTGATGAACACGAATATTTGTACTTCAGTCATGGGTGTTTATATTTATAATATGTATGTATTTAAAGTTATATATTATGTGTAGTGTATCAACTATTTGGTATCCATAACACAAGCCTCGTAGCTTACCATGGAACTAGATGGTGCTGTCTGTTAATGTCCCAACATATTATTATTATACCTTTGAGGAAGGATTTTATAAAAATTCATTCTCTAAATCGATCTAGAAAAAAAAGCTTGCAAAAATGCTAGTCATTTTGGAATCTTATTCACTCACTGTATACTTCATTTCTGAAAGTCATGGCTTTGAAAGACATTCTTTGATTTTTCCTTCTCTCCATTTTGTCAGATTTTTGGCTTGTCTTAGGGCAATTGTAATTGAGAGACAATAAAGATCAGTTATTTAATCACGTCACGCTTATCCAGTAAAACTATCTTGTCTAAGCTATCTAACTCCAGACCTAAATCCAGACAATGTGACCAAAATATCCAAAATGCATTAGCAAATAGACTAATACAATTATACAGAAGAGCAACTTGTGAGTTTCTCGCCGCTTCATTTTAGCAGACTGTAATAGTTCGCTCATAGACTATATATATAAATCAGTTGTTGTTCGTTAATCTCGTCAAAACTCAAAAAACGGTTGAAGCGATTTGAATAATTCTTTTTTGTTTTTTAGGGGTATGCCAGGAGTGGTTTAAGTATAAAAAAGATAGGGGAAATCCAAAAAGAAAAAAATAGCTGGAAAATCGAAAATTTCTGAACTGTTTATTTTCTATGGGAATCACTAACCGTTAAAAGGTACCTAGGGATGAACCCGAGTGAAGCGAGTGTGAGTTGCTAGTTATAAATATACATATTATTAAACAAATTTAAACTCAAAATAGCAAAACTTAAATGTAACACAAAGCGTTGGCTTAAATAAAACTTCCAAATATAAATAAAGTATAAAATATCAAAGAATCCCTTAAACATTTTCATTTAACACTTAAAAGAACAACTACGAAATGTTAGATCGTTTTAAATACAACAAGATAACTCTCTACTACTAACTTGAAATAATCACTGTGACATATCTAGATAAGTTGGCTTCAACCCAAGCGTAGTGGAGAAGGATTTGGGTTTTGTTGGAAGAGTTAATTTATTAAAACAAAGATTTATTGCTTAACTAGCGATTTACTCTTGCTTCGCTCGGGTTCGTCTCTAAGACTTTTGTTTTGATAATATGTATAATTAGCGCGTTCAACCAAAGAAACAAACAAACAAACTCTTCAGCTTTATAATATTAATATAAACTAGCGACTCACCCTCGCTTCGCTTCGTGTTCGTCCCTAGACAAAAATAAATCTATCCCACGGGAACCGTACATTTTTCCGGGATAATATATAAGCTTATAGCCTTTCTCAGTTATCTAATGCAAAAAGATTTTTTCAAATAGGATTAGTAGTTTCTTGAGACTAGTGACCCACCGTCTCTAGATGCCTTTTGTATTCAGCCCTTTTTGTTTTTTTAACGTCCCACTGCTGGGCACGGGGCCTCCCTTCACTATGAGGGGGATCAGGCCATAGTCCACAACGCTGGCCAAGTGCGGGTTGGCGGACTTCATATGTCTTTCGAAAACTTGCTAGGTTCTCTCAAAAATGCAAGTTTCCCGACGATGTTTTCCTTCACCGTAAGGCAAGTGGTAATCATGTTAGAAATGATTCGCACATGAAAATATCAGAGGTGCGAGACCCAGGTTTAGAACCTTATTCAGTCGAATATGGAATATTATTTATATAATTTTAGCTGATATTATTATAATTATTACATAGAAAACTTTATTGATTAGTAATCTTTATTTAGTGTTGCCATTATTATATTTATAACTATAAAGAAAAATAAAATATTAATTATTTAATCCACATTATTGTTCTATGTGTGTATGATTACACATATAATAATAATCCATGCATCCATGACAGAACAATACATCAAATGTTAGCAAAATTGGAAGCAATATTTATATACCTATAGCTGTTATATATGAGAAAAATACCAAAAATACACCGTATATGGTATACAAGCAAGTAAATTGACGTATGAATTTATGAAAACCTTACGCAATTCATTATTAACGGCGTACAATTTACGAGAACGTACGTCACACATTGGAGCGCTCGACCTAATTCCTGATGCATCGTGTAGTACGCAATATCGAACGATCTGTGGAACAAATGGTAAATGACACTAGATATACGATACTTTGTTTGTTTTTAGAACATCAAATTGATTTCAAAATGGAATAGGTACATAGTTTTATTATTCACTAGTGACTTTCCCTTGCT
Organism: Fabriciana adippe; assembly: GCA_905404265.1. Lineage (NCBI taxonomy): Eukaryota > Metazoa > Arthropoda > Insecta > Lepidoptera > Nymphalidae > Fabriciana > Fabriciana adippe. The sequence continues at coordinate 3,928,965 of FR990010.1, forward strand.
TCGCTCGGGTGCGTCACTACGCACGCTTTAATTATTTTGAGCGGAACCCTATTTCTTTTTCTAAGATTAAAGTAGTCTAAATTACTCTTTATAACATCAGCTATCTGTCAGTGAAATTCCCGTCAAAATTAGTCTAGCCGTCTTGGACATTGGCCGGGAAAAACCGATAGACAGACAAAAATTTTAAAAAGTGTGTTTTTCTAATAAGTACCATATATAATTTCATATGCATTTAGTATAAAGCTGTTATTTTGACATTACAAACAGACACTTCAATTTTATTTAGCTACTAGCAACTCACCCTCCCTTCGCTTGGGTTCGTCCCTAGGTTGTTTCCCAAAACAAAATTAATTAATTAATTTGGTTTTCATTTTCTTTCGAGGGACCCTTTTTTTCTAAAATAAAAGTAGCCTTAGTTACTCCTTATTACATCAGCTATCTGCCAGTGAAAGTCCCGTCAAAATCGGTCCAGCCATTTCAAAGATTAGCCGGAACAAACAGATAGACAGACAGACAAAAACAGTAAAAAATGTTGTTTTGGTATATGTACCGTGTATACATCCATGTACATTTAGTAAAAAGCGGTTATTTTAATATTACAAACAGACACTCCAATTTTATTTATCTGTAAAGATTATTATATATTGTTTACTAGCGACTTAGCCTCCTAGATACCTAACAGGAGCCTGTGTTACTGCAGCTCCTAGTCTATCTATGTACGAAATTATAAAATGTGTTTTAATCCAAATCGAATAGTGCGTGTCCTCCTTTTTGGAGTCAGACAAAAATATTATTTTTAACCTTCACTTCATCCCATCTCATTAATATTATAAATGCGAAAATTTAGATAGATTGATGTTTGTTACTCAATCACGTCAGAACGCTGAGCGGTTCTGGATGAAATTTGGCACCGTGATAGATTATAGTTTGGAATAGCATATAGGCTACTTTTTATCTTGAAAAAATGTACGGTTCTCGTGGGATAAATTTGTTTTTGTTTTTCACAGAGCAAGGGATGCACTATCTATTTCATACTAAATGTTAAAACGTACAGTTAGTTCTAAATGTCCTAACAATATAAGTTTAAAATTGAGTGTGTGCTACTCCTTGAAACGGAAAGCCCGATTCTGATGAAAATTAGAATACAGATAGATAGGATACCTGGAGTAACATATAGGGAAATGTTAGGCATCTATCATATCAGACGACACGTTTGGCTCAGTTTGTAGTGACCCTACTTGCTGTGCCAGCGGTCGTGGGTTCGAGTCCCGCCGGGGGAGTTCATTTGTGTGATGAGCACGAATATTTGTACTCCAGTCATGGGTGATTATATCTATAATATGTATGTATTTAAAGTTATATGTGTATAGTGTATCAATTATCTGGTATCCATAACACAAGCCTCGCAGCTTACCATGGAACTAGATGGCGCTGTGTGTTAATGTCCCAACATATTTATTTATATCTATGGACGCGCCCAAGCGAAGCATGGGTAACTCGCTAGTACTCAATATACTAACACAAATGCATTCCTACTTCATTTTATGGACATACATACATACATATGTATGATCATTAATAAACCTGAATAACGTTCGCTTCATAAATCACTTCACGCATTAATTGAAATCGTACTGTGTAACACAAATTGTTACATGAAAATTTGATTTGCGAAATTGTAACTATCGTAGAATTGAATGCGTTCATTTATTTTTTTTATAAATACGCCCCAAGATATTTGTCCTCCCTAAATTTCAATTTTATATGTAAATTGCTATATTAATATATACTAGCGACTCACCCTCGCTTCGTTTCGGGTTCGTCCCTAGACAAAAACGAATCTATCCCACGGAAACCGTACATTTTTCCGGGATGATATATAGCCTATAGCCTTCCTCAGTTAACGGGCTATGTAATGCAAAAAGATTTTTTTAAATCAGATTAATAGTTCCTGAGATTAGCGCGTTCAACTAAACAAACAAACAAACAAACTCTTCAGCTTTATAATATTAGTACACATATATTTTTTTATTTATAACCATTGATATACAAAAACTCAAGATACACAATTAGCGTTTCAAAAGTGTCCTCAAAAAAAAGTGCACAATTCGAAATTGATTTGCGCTCTTTTCAAATCTCTTTTGTTTATTGCTTTTCGGATGATAAAATTAAAACGCACGTTGTTTCGTTTAAAAATGTACGGTTCCCGTGGGATAGATTTGTTTTTGTTTGTCTTGAGGCGAACTCGAGCGAAGCGAGGGTGAGCCGCTAGTTAAGCATAAAATACCACAATTAAACATACATATCTAATTAATTTGCGTGTGAATATTAGTAGTTTCCAGTAATTCCAATCGCATTTATCCGAATAAGTAGTTATTAATAAAACCTATTATTCGGAAGTTTTCGATGTTACGTTTCAATTTTTGTTTCCGACTTTTTGAATACTCTACAGCAAACATGGTTACAGAAGAAACTAAGATGTTTAATATCTCAAAAGTTATAGAAACTTTGGGAACCAAAAAAATGAAAATACAATCTCAAAGTAATCTATACTAATTATAATATTATAAAGCTGAAGAGTTTGTTTGTTTGTTTGTTTGAACGCGCTAATCTCAGGAACTACTGGATGGAATTGAAAAATTCTTTTTTGTGTTGGATAGTCCATTTATCGAGGAAGGTTTTAGGCTACATAACATCACGCTACGACCAATAGGAGCGGAGCATAAATGAAAAATGTTGCAAAAACAGGAAAAAATGATTCCTTTTGAGAGCTTCCGTTGCGTGCGCTGCGTAAACGGTTAAAGTTACGCAAAAATCATGTATAACGGAATTGTTCCCCTTTAAGAGTTCTAAAAAAAATCCGCGACAGCATATGTCGATCTTTTAAGGTTGACTCAATATAACCCTTTTTATGGTAATCAAATTTGTTCCAAAATAATGCATTATTTTCGATGGTGTTTTTTATAAACATGATATTAATCCTTATCCAAATAAATACGTTATTCGTCACAAGTATTTAATTTTGAACAAAATTGCCCTTGACATCATTTGATTTCAATGAATATCTTAGGAGATATCATAGTTTTAAAATATACATAATATTTAACTTCACGCGGACTATGGGTGAGCGCGCTCTCGGCCCGATGCAAGGCGAGGGCGCTGGCCGCCGCCCGGTAGCTCTGCGAGCAGTCACTATTCCACGCGGACGAAGTCGCGGGCAAAAGCTAGTAAGTAATAAAACCGGCCAAGTGCAAATCGGACTCGCACACGAAGGATTATCTATAAAAATGGCAAAAAATTCATGACTGTTGTATGGGAGCCAGCCTTAAATATTTGTTTCATTTTTATTTAATTGTATAATTGTAAAGTGAATATATAACTAAATATTCTGTGAATATTTCTAGCGTCTAACTGTTGCCGTTATCAATATCGAGCAAAAACGAGCAAAAAAATCACGTTTGTTGTATGGGAGCCCCCTTAAATACTTATTATATTCTGTTTTTTAGTGTTTGTTGTTATAGCGGCTACAGAAATACATCATCTGTGAATATTTTAACTGTTTAACTATTAATATCATGGTTCATGAGATACAGCCTGGTGACAGACAGACAGACAGGCGGACGGACAGCGAAGACTTAGTTAGGGTTCCGTTTTACCCTTTGGGTATGAAACCCTAAAAATAATTTCAATTACAATGTCAGATATTCGCGTTATTCTAAGAAAGCATTAGTTATCATAGTTATTTTATTATATCACTTTAGACATCTTTCTGTGAGGTCCCAGCTGTACAATGGAGAATAATTTCAGGAATACGAAATATTTTTCATATAGATCTTTTATCCCATATGAACCACTGATGTCTTCTAGATGAAAACTCTACATATTATGTATATTGTATTCAGCCCTTATTAACGTCCCACTGTTGGGCACGGGCCTCCCTTCAATATGAGGGGAATCAGGCCATAGTCCACCACGCTGGCCAAGTGCGGATTGGCGGACTAAATATGTTTTTCGAAAACTTGATAGGTTCTCTAAGACATGCAGGTTTCCTCATGATGTTTTCCTTCATCGTAAGGCAAGTGGTAATCATGTTAGAAATGATTCGCACATGAAAATATCAGAGGTGCGAGACCCGAGATTTGAACCCGTTTCACTCGGTTTCCCAAGCGAGCGCGTTACCACTGGGCTACCACTGCCTATATATTATATGTATATATTTATTTCCTAAACGAAAATAGTTACGTTATAAATTCAAACTATGTGAAGTAATTTACATGGCGATCGGTTATATGGTGTTGAAGTTAAATGCGCTAAAATACCATCTTGTGTCGAGTTATAGAAAAATAGATAACATTTTTTTTCTATAAATTACTTATATGTAATTTTCAAAAGTTAGTAGTTTTACACAAACAAACATTTTTATTTAAAATACAATATTATATTAAGCATTACATTATTACAATTTTTTACTGAATGTCATGAGTCTGCCACCGGTTTCTAAATAAAAGCTTGAATCTTGAGAAGGACTAGTGAAAGAAACTCGGCGGAAATGTTTTTTTTTTTTATATTATTTTGTAATATTAACCTATAAGTATTCAGCCCTTTTTTAACGTCCCACTGCTGGGCTTGGGCCTTCTTTCAATACGATGAGGATCAGGCCTTAGTCTACCACTCTGACTAAGTACGGGTTGGCGGACTTCACATCATATCTTTCGAAAATTTGCTAAGTTCTCTCAAACATGCAGGTTTCCTCACGATGTTTTCCTTCACCGTAAGGCAAGTGGTAATCATTTTGGAAATGATTCGCACATGAAAATATCAGAAGTGCGATGTGTCATTTCAATACAATTTATAAAATTTTTATTCTTCAACAATTGTAGAATCATATCTCTAAGCCTACAGATTTGTTTTTACAATCCCATAGCGTTTCAAATACACAAGCACGCGTTCAATACAATCTCTTCAAAGGATTTAAACCTGTGTAGTGTACGGCGTGTATAATCCGATCGGTGTAGATAATGAATGGAGCTTGCCATGCAAATCTAAGTCGCATCCATTTGACGTACTGAAAACCCGACTCGTTCGGTGCACGAGTCGGATTTTTGATATACTGCTGTTAGAAATGATGAATATTATCAATTTAGCTAGCGTAGAAATATTTTTTGTTTGATTCAATTCTTAATTATAGTTTACTTAGAAAATCTTTAAATTTCAGAATTGAATAAATACTTCAAGAGTGTTTTTGCTGTGTACTTTTTGAGTTAAAACGTATTTTTCAATATTTTATATAATTTAGCGATTAATTATAGTAGTTTTTATATTCTATGGGACATTAGTCAAATAGATTATGCTAGGGGGCACAATAAAAGTAAGTATATAAATGTAGAGCTTTAGTGTTATCAATAAAAAAATGTTTTTTCTTTATACACAGATATAGAGAAATCAATTTAGTGTCTTTTTCTAACTTTTTTCCTCTGTTTTTCTTGTGTTCCAACATTTTTTTTCTGTTTAATAGCTATAACTATTAAAAGTGTAAATTCACAATCCTTAGATTTACGCGAATATTTGACGGTCAAATGGTCACGGGTGAGACCATGATTTCTGTAAAACATTTGAAACGTCGGGAACCAAAAATCATAATAAATCCGCGAAAAAAATCGAAAAGATAGTTTTATTTAAAACTAGCGACTAACCCTCGCTCCGCTCGTGTTCGTACCTACTTACGTTTTAACTTTTAGTATAGATTTCTCAGAGATGAGATATATTCCCGCAGTAAAAAGTATCCTATATGTGGACCCGGACAACCACCTATCATCCATACCAAATTTCATCAAAATTCCTCAGTGGTTTTTCCGTGATGCGGTAACAGACATACAGACAGACAAAAATTCTAAAAACTGTAGATTCAGCCTCTGCATCGATAATAATGTCTATTTCAATAAGATTTTCCAAAAAAATATTTAATGTACAGATTCGGCTTAGTTACAATTTTATTATATGTACAGATAGATAAATTCATATTTGTTTTCCGCAAATCTTCAATAATAATCACGATCGAATTTCAACCACAATATGAATTCTATTTAAATATATCAAACTTCTATTTTAAACTCTTTTAAAATCTTTCTTTTAAAGCTTTTAAGAGTAACTTTATACGTTATTCTAGTGAACTGTGTGTCTCGACAGTTCTCTCAATTCGTCTTAGTTATCCGTCAGGGCTGACAGCTCGCAAATGGACGGGAAGATTTACAGCTGATATCTTAGTGCTGGATGCTTAAATTTGAATTTCTTAAGATTGAATTTAAGAGTGAAGTGTATCTCAATTTATTTAAAAGTGTATTTTTCTTACATTTCTCATTTTTAAAGCTTTTTTATAGCGTAGTTATTTGAAGTTTTACGATCTAATAGAAAAAAAACTAAAAACTGTTAGTTTGATGATCTAAAATGATATTACAAATATACTCCAAGCATTTATGTAAATAATGCACAAAAGCTAAAGTTATTTTTTTTACTCATATTTTACTTATTATTATAAGTAAATGTATGTATAAGTAATCTTTATATTAAGTATTATATATGTATAGTATTATATATTTTTATAAGTAATATATTATGTATATGTGATTATTGACTTTATATCTAGTATATTTCTTGCACTATATTGCCCGCTGATATCTTCCACGTCCAGGGGTTGAATTGAAGAGATCTCTTTTAGATATAAGTGCACCTTTGTGAACAATATTTATTGTTGTTTTTTTTTCCTTATCACATTTAAAGTATAATAAAGATTATGTAACTAGCGATGTCCCTAAGCTCGAATGGTTTAGGAACGTATAAAAGACAAGCGTCCACAGAAAAATTCTTTTTTTGCTCCAATAATATTTGCAGGCATATACATACACTATACGCAGTACAACCCACTAGAGTTTCATCACAATCGGATCAATGATTTAGGAACGTACACAGGACAAACATACGAACATTCTTTTTTATATTTATAGATATATACCTCACTAGTCTGGTGGCTAGTATATACGGCTGGAGGTCCTAGATTCCATTTCCAAGTCAGATCAAATAAATAAATATAAATAAATATATTAGAACATTAACACACAGCATAATCTAGTTCCATGGTAAGCTAAGAGGCTTGTGTTATGGATACCAGATAGTTGATACACTACACATATATAACTTTAAATACATACATATCATAAATATAAACACCCATGACTGGAGTAGAAACATTCGTGCTCATCACACAAATGAATGCCTCCAGCGGGACTCGAATCCGCGACCGCTGACACAGCAAAAAAACACTACAAACTAAGCCAAACGTGTTGTCAAATATAGTTATTGGGTTTTTATATCAAGAAATTCTCAGTAACAGCCCGGAGTTGGGTAGGTAGTGATGTGCCTCAGAGTACACGTAAAGCTCTCAGTTTACGTGCCTCTGTTGCAAATTAAATTATATTGAAATGACAAAGGGGATTGAACAAATTTGTATTAGTGAAATTATGAATTGTTGTTAGTCTAGACAGATAAATAAAATTGAAGTGTCTGTTTGTACTGTCAAATACATTTAAATTATGTACGGTACTTATAAGAAAACCATTTTTTTTTTTGATAATTTGTCTGTCTGTCTGTTTGTTTCGACTAATCTCCTGGCTGGATTGATTTTGCAAATACCTGATATTATAAGGAGAAACTCAGGCTACTTATATTTAAGAAAAAAAAATTAGGAGAAAGAGAAATTGTCCATGGGATTGTGTATCTAGTACTTTTTTGATCGATGTTCATACTCTAATTAAACTAGTGGAGGTGGTAAAATTGTCAGATATAAAAAATATTTTTGTAAAAGGACATTAATATATTTTCTGAAGAGAGTTGAAGTAATAATTTGGTCCTTGGCTAAAGAATAATTCTTACATTTGTATAGTGTTATGACTTTATAAGACTTGTCTTTCTCGAGCCTAGGAAAAAATCTTATATCTGGCAGACTACACGTCTGCTAATTGATAATTTTTGAAACCAATTTTTGATATTTCTTAAATATATAAAATTGTTTTTTTGTCTTTGTAGGTTGTTCCGTACCCGAAGGGTGTCAAAGGAACCCTATTACTAAGCCTACGCTGTCCGTCCGTCCGTGTGTCAAAGGCTGTATCTCATTAACCGTAATAGGTAGAACGTTGAAATTTTCACAGAGTGTGTATTTCTATTGCCGCTATAACAACAAATAATAAAAAACCAAGATGGCGAATTTAAAAAGGCTGCCATGCAAATTTAAAAAATCGACTATGGTACGGAACCCTTCGTGTGCGTGAATGCCTTAAATGTAAAGATTGCGATTTCGCCAATTTCGGTCGTCTTATTGCTTTAGCCTACAATTTCTTAGTTTTTTGTCTTTTGGGGACAAATAATATCCATTTTCTTTGCATTCTGGCACTGCACAGTTTGTCATTTTAATTAAATCTATACCTACATATAATAAAACTGTAGAGGTTGAATGTCTGTACATAGAAAAAAATCCTAAAAACCGAGTTAGAGGGATGTAAGAAGAGAAATAGAATAAATCCAGATTTTTTTTTTCAATTTTTTTGTTTCTCTGTTTGTTTGTACGGGCTAATCTCCGAAACCCTTGGACCGATTTAAATGAAATATTGTATGGTGGTACCTTATATTTCCGGTCAACATCTTAGATACTTTTCTACTCTACTACCAGTTCAGAAATAAGAAGCCTCAGACCTGATAAGAACTGGCGAATATAATTATATAAAATAAAAAAAAATATTTTTCACGAAGGCAAAACCATGACTAAAAACTAGTATAGGATAAAACAATTAACAATTACCTAATTTCATACCAAATAAGCCGAACCCAACTAATTCACTTACTCCCGTATCTACTTGCCTTTCTGTAGAGAGTAATCTAATTACACGACAGCTGTAACGTAAATCATATATAAACCAGAGTCAATACAATTTGGTGTATGGCGACTATTTTTCTATAACGTTTGGACCAAGTTGAGAAATATATAAAAGGCAAAAGTGATTGACTGATGTATCAACGCACAGGTTAAACTCTTAAAGTTAGAAAATTGGAATTTCGCACACGTATTCTTCTTATGACGTAGGCTTCCACTAAGAAAGGATTTTTCAAAATTCAACCCCTAAGGAGTGAAATAGGGGATAAAAGTTTGTACGTAACTTTTTATTCCTTGGACATATTTGCATGAAATTTTGTATGAATTGAGTACGGCAAAAATAATGAGTTACGTGTTTCAGCGTTTTCCAAAATTCAACTCCTAAGAGGGTAAAATAGGGGATGAAAGTTTGTATGAAACCTACCTTTTTAGACGTTTTGTTGTAGTTTAGCGCGAGCGAAGAGGTGGGTTTTGTTAGTTATGAATATTTATTTTGGTTTTAATTGGAACTTAAATAAAAAATCTTCTGTCTTGGAAGTCGATTTTATCCTATAGTAGTTATCTGACATAATATATAATCCCATCAAAAACATAACATGTAAAAAATTGCAAGTCACACAACACATTTGTTCTACCAAGTAAAACCAAGTCGGTTAATTTATTCAATACCTACATATCTATGGAAGCATCTATCCGACAACTTTGTAATAAACCGTTACCCAATTAGTTAAGTAACTAAATTTGATAGTGACCGTATCAATATTATTTATTTTTATTTCTTTCATTAATAAAGTGACTCTTTGAGCTTCGCCGCAATTGGAATAAAAAGGCACAGAGGTAACATAAAAATAATGTTTACATTCCAGCCTTTGTATCATTCATTAATGTACTATCAAATTAATCGTTTATTCATTGTAAAACTTTTGGGTATAAGTTGGTAAATTAGTAGTTTTCGTCAGTTTTCTCTTAAAAATGTCGGTTTAACGCAAGAAGTGTCATATACAAAAATAATCTATAAAAAATTATGAACAAAAATGATTCCGTGCATAGTCTTGCTAAAGTGGTCGGTTCCAGAGTTACGGAGGATGTAAAACTGCCAATTTTTCGTGTTTCGAAGGTGAGGTCTGTAACGCAGATCATTCTATCTATACATAAAACAAATTGGAGCTGGAGGAAAACTTTTACTTCGGATGTTGAGGTTTGGGTCTAATTGCATCGTTTAATATCTGTTTGTTTAACTCTTTGTTAGCTTGCTTAACTGTTAGTTATTTTAACCGTTGATTAGCTTAACTGTCGGTTAGCTAACTCTCGCTTATCTTAACTGCCAGTTAGTATAACTGTCGGCTAGATTAACTGTCGGTTATCTTAACTGTTGGTTATCTAAACTGTCAGCTTAACTCTTAGTTAGCATAACTGTCGGTTAGCTTACCTGTCGGTTAACTTAACTGTCGATTAGTTAACTGTCAGTTAGGTTAACTATCAGATAGCTTAACTGTCAGTTAATATAACTGTCGATTAGCTTAACTGTCGGTTAACTTAACTGTCGATTAGTATTAACTTACCTGTAGATTAACAAGATGTAGATTTTATGAGCGTTTTAATGGAAAATATAATATTTGATTAATTTGTAATGTATAAGGCACTAGCGACTCACCCTCGCTTTGCTCGGGTTCATCACTAGGTACGTTTAACGGTTAGTATTAAATACAAATCTTAGAATTTCTCGGCTTTTCTGTACTATAATATGCATGTGTTATACATATAAACCTAAAATGTTAAATAACTATATCTAGTAAAAAAAAACGCATCAAAATCCGTTGCGTAGTTTTAAAGATCTAAGCATACATAGGGACAGACAGACAGCGGGAAGCGACTTTGTTTTATATTTTTGTTTTATATTGATTTAGTTATGTGACCTTGGCCGATAGGAATGTATTTTAAAAAATCAAAAAGGGGGCGGATATTCATTTGTTTTCCCGCGCTTTTGCACAAGATGTCGGTACCATCTTGTAGTGCCTAGTCAAGAATTGTTTGTAATACTGTAAATTATTATTATAAATTACGTAACTCATTATTTAAAAGAGCAACTGTTGAGTTTCTCGCCGGCTCTTTTTAGCAGAACTGATTTCCGAGCCGGTGGTAGCTTTCACACAGACAAGCGTACTGATGATTATAAAAAATTTAATTTAATATTACAAAAGCGCTGAACATAAGAATATATGCAAGGAATAAAGGTATTGGTAGCCCAGTGGTAACACGCTTGCTTAGGAAACCGAGTTAAGCGGGTTTAAGTCCCGGGTCTCGCACCTCTGATATTTTCATGTGCGAATCATTTCTAGCATGATTACCACTTGCCTTACGGCGAAAGAAAACATCGTGAGGAAACCTGCATGTCTGAGAGAACCTAGCAAGTTTTCGAAAGACGTGTGAAGTCCGCCAACCCGCACTTGGCCAGCGTGGTGGACTATGGCCTGATCGCCCTCGTATTGAAGGGAAGCCCGTGCCCAGCAGTGGGACGTTAAAAAGGGCTGAGTATATGCAAAGAATATCTCGATGTTTTATTAGACTCATCCTACAATATTATTATTTATACGCTATCGCTTCATATTGTAACCGCACCCTAAGCTTACAACGCCTAATACTAAAGAATAAGGATTTTTCCAAACAATGTGTAAACATCGCAACTATATGTACGTAAGGTTGAGAAAAATATTTTATTAAAAGAAAAGATCATGAACTTCTTGAAGTTATATGAAATTGGATATTATTTACGTTATTGTTTGTTGTAGTAATATGAGAATTTATTTCTATAGTAGAGATAACGGGTTCAATTCTTTATAGAAATACTAGTAGAACCCGCGGCTTCGCTCGCGCTAAAAAATTGTAAAAAGGTAGGTTTCATACAAACTTTCATCCCCTACTTTACCCCTTTGTGGGATTATTATTATTAAATTTCAAGTAATTCTGATCATAAGTATTTTTTGGGTTGTATTATAACGTGTTTTTCCGTGGGAATAAGATAACCTCCCACGGTAAAAAGTATTCGTATGTCAATCTCCAGCCCGCCAACTATCTCCACATAAAAAACGACACCAATCCGTCACTCTGTTACGACGTGAAAGAAGGACAGACAAACAGACAAACAGACAAACAAACAAACAAACAAACAAACACTTTCACATTTATAATATTAGTATGGAGGTACAAAGGACGATCTTGATGGTAAATGGCTATCGTCGCTTATAGACATTTGCAACATAAGAAGAGTTGCGAATACGATGCCGGCTTTTCAAAGAGCTGAAAACACTACTCGTAAAGAACCCTATATTATAGCACTCAGGGAAAACCTCAGAAAGGATATCGTTCCACATTTTGCTAAAGCTAAGGCCTAATATTTATATTTATAACTAGCGACTTATGCTCGCTTCGCTCACGTTCGTCCCTAGGTACGTTTTCACAGTTAGCTATGTATGTTTATACATAAATAGTAACTTGCTACTCCTAAGATATTCATTAAAATTATAAATATTAATAGTGCGTACGTCGTACGCGAACTTTGTTCACAATTTCAAGGGTTTTAATTTTTTTTCGCAGAACCCTGATTCTTTTTCTAAAATAAAAGTAGCCTAAGTTACTCCTTATAACTCAGCTATCTGTCAGTGAAAGTCCCGTCAAAATCGGTCCAGCCGTTTCAGAGATTAGCCGGAACAAACAGACAGACAGACAGACAAAAATTATAAAAAATGTTGTTTTGGTATATGTACCGTGTATATATCCATATGCATTTAGTAAAAAGCGGTTATTTTAATATTACAAACAGACACTCCAATTTTATTTATCTGTATAGACTAGCGACTAGCTCTAGCTTTGCTCGGGTGCGTGTGAAATCCCCGTGAAGAAAAATCTATTCTTGAAAAAAGTATTATGAGAATTGGTTTATAATTAATTGGCTAAGATATTGAGTAACATACCTATATACATAAAATATATAAAATGAAGCATTTTTGCAGTTTTATTTTACATTTTGTTTCTTGATTTTTTGAATGCTCTACAGCAATCATGGTCACAACCAAATCTATATAATATTATAAAGAGGAAAGATTTGTTTGTTTACTTGTACCAAATAAGCTCCAAAACAACTAAATTGTTTTAGATGAAATTTGGTAAGAAGGTAGTTGGAGACTCTGGAAAGGACTTAGGATAGTTTTAATACCAGAAATCATCCCTTAAAGAGGAGAAAATGAGGATAAAAATAGTATGGGGAAGTAACCTAGGGACGAACCCGAGCAAAGTGAGGATGAGTCGCTAGTATCAAAATAAATCCGCGAAAAAATCCGAAAAGATGATTTCATTTAAAATGTCAAAGAAAGATCGAAGATTACGTAAATCTAAGAAAGATCACGCATAAAATATTTAACCGTAAGTATAGAGAATTTCCAGGATGTTGATAAAGAAACAAAGAAGTGAAGTCAGGGCTTTCTATTTATTACTACATAATACTATTTACTCAATATTTAAATATATAATTATCATTTGTGTATGTATGTTTGCACTTTGCTCTTACTTCACGCTAAAACGGTTATGTGGGACTCACCGGCTAGAAATGCCCTACTACCCACTAAAACTTCCCCCGTCTTAATGGAGCGTAGCAGGATCGCTCACACACTCAAACACGACGCCTCGACGGCAAGTCTGCCGTAACAGACCACAACAATCGTGGGGTTGCTCCAACGGTCCACTCTGCAATCAGAGAAGTACCAGGAGTAACCCCCATGGCACATCGCCCACCAAGATGGGCCGCCTCCCAGTGCGTTTCTTGGCTTCGCGCCCGACTGGATTGCCGGACGCTAAAAAGCACTCCCCCCCCCATCCTCCTCCCCTCCCCCGCCCCCACCACAACATAGTGAACACATATTAGGGGGGGGGGGGGGGGGGAGATAAACTATGGCCTGGATTAACATATAGGCTTTTGTGACGCATCTAAGAACCCATCAGAGCTGACATCCTTGTACACGATTCAATAAAATGTACTTAATCTTAAACATAGTTACAATACAAATAATACACGATAAAGAAATCGTACTCCCGATCTGTACCTATTAAGAAATAAGAGCTTATCGTTTCGTAAGACGCTTTGTTAGTAAAAGATATTATGGGTTTATTTCGTGGAAAAATAAATTAATTATTTATAACCTCCTTATCCCGTCTGTTTATTTGACTATTATAGCATTTTATGGAGCCTATTCTACATTTAATTGACTCTATTGTGATATCTATACATATAATAAAATTCTAACTAAGCCGAATCTGTACATTAAATATTTTTTGGCAAATCTTTTTGAAATAGATATTATTATCGATACAGAAGCCAAATCTATAGTTTTTAGAATTTTTGTCTGTCTGTCTGTCTGTCTGTTACCGCATCACGGGAAAACCACTGGATAGATTTTGATGAAATTTGGTATGATGATAGCTGATTATCCGGGTCAACATATAGGATACTTTTTATTGCGGGAAAATATCTCATCTCTGAGTTAAACGTTAAAACGTAACTAGGGACGAACCCGAGCGGAGCGATGGTGAGTTGCTAGTCTTAATATATAATACTACTAGTCTTATATATCGCCTCGTGGTCGAAAATGGACCATAATTCATTAAGTTTGGACATTATTGAGGTTCTTTTGTCAATGTTACATAACCCGTAACCGTTCTCAATAAATAGACTATGAAATGTAAAAAGATTTTTTAAATAGGATTCGTAGTTACTATACCAACAAAAATCGATGTATGTAATAATAATAATAATAATAATAAATACTCTTTATTGTACACCCACAAAAGAAAAATTGTACAAGAAAAATATAAAAAGAGCTATGTACAAGAGGCGGCCTTATCGCTAAAACAGCGATCTCTTCCAGGCAACCTTAAGGTGTTGGAATTGACAAACTGTAAGAGGGAAGGGGTGTGAACAATATTTTAGAAAAACAAAAACAGAAATAATAGTAATAATACAACAACAACAGTAATTTATTCTATAATACTATAAATAGATTTACATATCAAAATACATACCTACATGTAATAAATACATACATATGTACATAATTATAATACTATAATAAATAATGAGTACATAAATATATAGATAATATATATAGATAATGTATGTACGTATGGTCCTACAAAACGTATGAACTACAAAACGGCTGAAGCAATTTTGATGAATTTTTTAGGCAAGTTTTAGATTACTTCAGCGGATGATTCTGTTAAGTTTCATAACGACGGGAAATTTGAACGCGGATGAACCCTCGGGTACTGCTAGTATTAGTATAAATTGATGATGGTGATCGGTTATCAAATATCAAGCTTTTCGAAGCGCAGTAATTTACATAATCAAATAACATGAGCGGAGCCGCGAGCAAAAGCAAGTCAATAAAATTTAGCTTTCTTCACTCCTTCGCCATATGAACTTTAACTATGCCAAAGCTCGTACTCCTCCGTGCTCGTATTGTGCTTAAAAAGGGGTACAAAGTTTCTCTTCACGTATTAATATACGAGTATACATTACTAGCAACACGCCTTCGTTTCGCTCACGCTTGACGACGTGATAACCAAACAGATTTTCCTAACTTTCTGGAAATGTAATATGTATGTATCATACAAATGTTTCGGTAGAAATTCTCTGACAATAAAAATCGTATCAAAATTTATTGCTTAGTCTAAAAAAATGGAGTGTGAAAGCAGAGGCGACTTTTTTATGCTATTTAAAGAGGATAGTTTGGTCGAGATTGTTTATATTTTTTTCGATTAACCAACTTTATATATGATAAAGTCATGAGTAGGTATATTGCGTAGCAACGCCAAAACTAAAAATCTAAATTGAGTACCTCTTTTTATTTAGTCGGTTAAAATATATGGTAGCCTGTATAATATATAAAAACTGTACTGTCACCTGTTAAAGTTTATAGATAAAAGTTAATTTTAAGATATAGAAATAAATAGAACCAAAAATATCAGCTGGATTTTTAGAAGTTTTAAAAATATTAAAATACGTTTTTAAAATCAAACAACGCCATCTAGTCAAACTTACCAGCAATACACTTTAGTAATCTTGAACACTCCCAACAAAAGCACTGTCAAACTTTTAATACTTCAATTCCCCTACAATAGATGGCGCTGTATCGAAACAACAATCAAAAACGTTTTAAAAGAATGAAAGTTTGTAAATGGCTTAAAGCTTCTTTTATTAACACTAGTGATCGCCGCGTGGTTAGAAATCAACCATAATTCATTAAGTTATATATTTATCGTCTTGCGTATATTACAATATTAATCTATTCTCAATTCGACCACAGACTTTAACAATAAACAAAAGAATACATATCCGTGTGTGTGTCAAATACATGGTAGTGTGTGTAATATATTTTTTTAATTTAATGTTTTTTTAATGCAAAATTAAAAAAAAACATAATATTAGTATTCTGCACTCCTTCTCTATATAAACTATAAGTGTGGGAAATTTCATACTCCTCCGTCCGCGTAAAAAGTCGCGTTGTAAAAATGGGTACAAAGTTTTTGCTTCACATATTAATATATAGATAATATTTAATATATTTTAAATGAAATCTGTAAGAAAGATACAAATTAATCATGAAACCTAACGTTTTTGAGTAAAGCTATTATGGTTTAATTAATAAAGTAAGCGTCAAAATTGTTAAAAAAAAATTATAAATTTAAAATACACTTACCCCAAAGTTTTTGTACTGATAAGAGGAGTCTTCAAATTTAGGAATCCATTGAGCCTGCTTATGTGTTTATCTCTCCCACTGTCAGTTGCTGAAGAATCGGCCCTGAAATCAAATAAAATTTTATATAAAATTATCCTTTCGGATTTTTCGCGGATTTATTTATACTTGGATTAAATTTTGTATTTAGATAAGGTTTTCCTACCCTCCCTAAGAAAGTATTATGTTAATCCAAGTAGTTAGAGCCGTTTCCGAGATACACGAAATTTTATAATATATATACAGTACAACATATGGCAGTGGTAGCCCAGTGGTAACGCGCTCACTTGGGAAACCGAGTGAAGCGGGTTCAAATCCCGGGTCTCGCACCTCTGATATTTTCATGTGCGAATTATTTCTAACATGATTACCAATTGTCTTAACGGTGAAGGAAAACATCATGAGGAAACCTGCACGTCTGAGAAAACCTAGAAAGTTTTCGAAAGACATGTGAAGTCCGCCAATCCGCACTTGGCCAGCGTGGTGGACTATATCCTGATCCCCCTCGTATTGAAGGGAGGCCCGTGCCCAGCAGTGGGACGTTAATAAGGGCTGAATACATATACACATTATACACAATTGAATTGCTCATTCAATAATATAAGGTGCATTGTATACATATATCTGGGCGACACTTCTTTACAAATATTACATATATTAACCGTTAATTTCAAAAAGATCACTCTTTTTTAATATTTTTTTGATGTCCATTCATATTTTCTAGGTATGTGGGGGAATAGAATCATCGATACGTGATTATAACTCGATCTAAACCGGTTTTTTTGTTTATTGCTATAAGGAAGGAAATTTAATTTTGTATTGCATGAATAAAAATAAACATTGATAATAAATTATTTGTAGCGCCATCTATTAGACTTAAATAAAATTACAACGAACAAATGCCAAACTACGTCAGGTTATGAACGTTTTAAGACTAAAGCACTAGATGGCGTAAAATAGTATTTGTACTAAAAATTTTAAATTACGTTTTTCAGTGAATTCGTAGGAACAATTTGTAATAAAATACTAAAAATAGAACGGCATTTGCATAATTAAAAAATAAATAATTTGAAAATTGAGAAAAAAAACCCCGTAGTATAAAGTATCCTATATGTTGACCCGGATAACCAGCTATCATCATACCAAATATCAAAATCTGTCCAGTGGTTTTTAGCTGGAGAGCTAGTGAACCCTGGGAGTAACGGTCTCCCTGTAAGGTTAGAAATTTGTATACTTACGATTTATGACATGCTAAGAGCAATAGCCATGACCTGGCAGGCGTCAGCCCTGCACGTCATCAGCCCCTTTATTTTTTGGACTGTTAAGTAAATTGAGTTTCAAAACTTGTTTCTGTAAATTTGAAAATTTAATAGGATAAAGTTTATTTATTGTACATCTTAAAAAAAAATTGACAGGCGATTACAATAAGCAGAAGTATATGACAGATCAATTAGAAATCGTACAGTTGATGAGGTAAAATAAACTTTATCCTGTATACTTAAAATTTTTATATGTTTTCAAGTAAACGTCTCAGAGTAAATATGTACAATGCCAGGCGGTTTTGAACTGCACAAGACCTTGACAGGCGAGGGGACAGCTGCTAAGGGCGTGCAAATAAGAAATGTTACATGAGCGCATACAGTAAATGCAATGTATTTTATTGGGTTTTATGCAATCTACATTATTTTTAACATTCATTTTCTTCAGCATCATCCGAAATTTCGCTATCACTGTTTTCCGATACTAGAGAAATTTGTATGCCAAATGTATGGTTTGAAATGTTCAAAGTTAAATAATGCACGTTATGAAAAGTTCCTTGCTACGTACAACACAAATAATCCTAAAGTGTTTATGAAAAAAGTAGTAAGCTATGATTCATCGAATTTACCACCCTGCAAACGTGAACTACATCAACAATTATTGAGAACTGCCTACATTACAAATATATGGCGAAATTGTAATTTAAAAGAACCAACAATTCTTACACCTGAAAATAACGGTTGGAACTTAATTGATAGTCGTTACGAATTTAATTGGTTTGAGGGGAATACGGTTCCATCTTCTATATACGACATACTTTTACAAGGACCTGCTGATACTGCCACAGCACAATCGACTGAAACTGAGGAATGCATTTCAGGTAACATACAACTATTTTATTCCGTAACATTTAATACCCAGTCCTATGTAATTGAGCTTGATATTTAATTCTTAACAACCTTATTGATTCATTAAAATATTTTTTTTTTACTATTTTCAGATGAGGAAAACATTGTTGAAGAATCAGATGATGATGAAAACAGTGACAGCGAAATTTCGGATGATGCTGAAGAAAATGAATGTTAAAAATAATGTAGATTGCATAAAACCCAATAAAATACATTGCATTTACTGTATGCGCTCATGTAACATTTCTTATTTGCACGCCCTTAGCAGCTGTCCCCTCGCCTGTCAAGGTCTTATGCTGTTCAAAACCGCCTGGCATTGTACATATTTACTCTGAGACGTTTACTTGAAAACATATAAAAATTTTAAGTATACAGGATAAAGTTTATTTTACCTCATCAACTGTACGATTTCTAATTGATCTGTCATATACTTCTGCTTATTGTAATCGCCTGTCAATTTTTTTTTTAAGATGTACAATAAATAAACTTTATCCTATTAAATTTTCAAATTTACAGAAACAAGTTTTGAAACTCAATTTACTTAACAGTCCAAAAAATAAAGGGGCTGATGACGTGCAGGGCTGACGCCTGCCAGGTCATGGCTATTGCTCTTAGCATGTCATAAATCGTAAGTATACAAATTTCTAACCTTACAGGGAGACCGTTACTCCCAGGGTTCACTAGCTCTTGGACTATTTCTTGCGATACGCTTTACGTTCGTTTGTACGTGACAACCATTTACCGGTGGTAGGACTCTGTCGAGCCTGAAGAGTCGGACTGGATGGTTACCACCCCCTCATTTATTTCTCCCGCCAAGCAACAACAAATAAACATATCTATACAGATAAATAAAACTGAAATGTCTGTTTGTAATATAAAAATAACAGCTTTATACTAAATGCATAATATGGAATTATATACGGTAGGTACTTATAAGACAAACACAATTTTTAAAATTTTTGTCTGTCTTTCTGTGTCTGTCTGTCTGTTTGTTCCGGGTAATCTCAAAAACGGCTGGACCAATTTTAACGGGACTTTCACTGGCAGATAGCTCATTTTATAAGGAGTAACTTAGGCTACTTTTATTTTAGAAAAAGAATTAGGATTTCGCTCAAGAAAATTAAAACGTACCTAGAGAAGTGAGTCGCTAGTAATAAATATGTTGGGACGACGTTTGTGTTATGGATACCAGGTAGTTGATACACTACACGTATATAACTTTAAATACATACATATTATAAATGTAAACACCCATGGCTAGAGTACAAACATTGAATTGTACAAATGAATGCCCCCAGCGGGCCTCGAACCGGCGACCGCTGGCACAGCAAGTAGGGTCTCTACAAACTGAGCCAAACGTATATCAAACCGGAACACAACAATCATTGCATTGTTGTATTCCGGCAATTACATGCAAGAGGAATATTATCTTAGTCCTCACAGTAGTAACACACTTGCGGTACTGCATTTTTGTTACACAAAACCTAAGTGCATGATTCATGAAGCATGAACCGTAGGTGTTATGGGTAACAGTTACCGCTTTCCATCATGTGAGCTATCCTCTCTTTTATCACTGAGGACTATAAAAAAAACAAAGTGGTGAATTTTGTCTTTAAACATTCTAATATAAGAGCTAAGACTATTTAGTTAATGTTTAATACATTTTAGTCTCAAATAATAAAACGCATACGAACATAATTGCACTGGAACAAACTAAAGGCTAACTCGACATCAATTATCGTAATTGCTTTGTGCTGTTAGTTATAGGTTTAATATAGGGTTGGCACTTGTAAGTTAATTTTAACTTTAGTTTTGAATAAAACTATCTTTACGATTTTTTTCGCGAAATTATTTTGGTGATTGGTTCACAAAGTTTGAATGATCAAGACACACGGTAGCGAGTCCAGCCAAGTTCAAGCCAAAAGGAACTGGCGACGCAGCACCATGTGTATATTTTACAAGAATTTGGAGCCACTTTTCACCTCGTCATAACTCAAAATCTATTTAACATAAACACATCAAATTTGGTTCATTTATTTAATCCCCTTGGATTAACTAGAATTCCTAATTTCATAAATACAGCTCAAACGGTTATTGAGATATTAACGTCTAAAAACGATATTTTTATCACTGACTGACTGACATATAAAGATTTGACTTGGCTTTTTACATACATGATACCTATATTCGGCTCATCACTTATATCTTCTTTATGCAAGTTACTGTTTTTATATTGTAAGGTCAACATGTCTCACTCTTCTAAAAACTTGCTTTACTGGTAAAATCTAGCCAAGTTTTGAACTCAAATATGTTCTTATTAATAAATTTCAGGACTATCTAAAGAATTTGGCATCCATTTAAATCTCAATTCTTCTGTCGGTGAAGTTGACACCTATTCTTAATATTGAACTGAGCTCCCATTTTGCACATTTATGTTTTTGATGGCATTTAGCCTTTACAACTATCAGACGAGAGTCTCCCGTGACCAAGATTGCTATAAAGCATTTAAATAAAATTTGCGAAAATTCAGAAAAGAAACTTTTATTAAAAACGTCAAATATTCGCGTAAGTCTAAGAAAGTATTATAATAATTGAAGTTACTGTTTCCTGTGCAGATTACTGGTTTGATTTTTATACGCTGCAAAAAAAGCTATTTTAGGTTAGCTATATTATTTTGTTAAATCGTCCGAAAAACAAATTGATTTAAGGATTAGTATAATTAGGATTATCATAATTTATACGTAACTATTACAAAATAATAGATAATAATAATAATAATAAATATGTTGGGACGTTAACACGCAGCACCATCTAGTTCCATGGTAAGCTACGAGGCTTGTGTTATGGACTTCAGATAGTTGATACACTACACATTTATATATAACTTTAAATACATGCATAGCTATACATATAATAAAACTGTAGAGGTCGAATGTCTGTACGTAGAAAAAAATGCTAAAAACCGAGTCAGGGGGATGTAAGAAGAGGAAAAGAACACATCCAGATTTTTTTCAAATTTTTTGTTTATCAATCTGTTTGTTAAAAAAACGTGTCCCACAAGAACCGTACATTTTATCGGGATAAAAGTAACCTCTGCTAAATTTCATTCAGATTCGTTTAGCCGTTTTGGTGTGAAAGAGTAACAAACATCCATCCGTCCACAAACTTTCACATTATTATAATATTATGGATGACTGACCTTTTTAAAAGTAAAACTATGAGTTACAACCCTAATCGTCCTAAGCAATGTGGACATCAGTACAGAATTCAATTATTATTGTCAGTGGTACTAATCTTAGCAGACACATCTTTGTGCTTATCTCGTACACATTAAAAAATTATATCGGGTTTAAAGGTGTACGATGATTTTTTTTAGTGATAAATCGTCAGTTTTCAATTAGACTTCTGCCTTTTCAGACGTACTGATAAGCAGACAATCTGATTCTAAAAGTTGGTTTAGTGATTAGCATTTACTGCTCCCTAAAACCTTGGAATTTGGCTTTAGTTTTCAGAACAAACCAAGTATACTTATTGGAATTTTTGGTTAAAGATATTTTCACAAAAAAATCGGAATTAGGAAGTTGGCAAATGAAAATATGAAAGGTGAGAGACCCGGATTTGAATCTGTCTTACTTAATTTTCCAACAGAATTCAATTGGGCTACTGTACCTCTTGATCTGAATAATGTTGTTTAAATAATTAAATATAAGAAAACTGTTAACTTTTATGTAGTACCAGCGATTCACCCTCGCTCCGCTCGGTTGCATCCCTAGGAACGTTTTAACGGTTAGTTTCTCAGAAATGAGATATTTTCCCGCAGTATAAAGTATCCTATATGTTGACCCGGATAACCAGCTATCATCATACCGAATTTCATCAAAATCCATCCGGTGGTTTTTTCGTAATGCATTCTTAGACAGACAGACACACAAAAATTAAAAAAAAAACTATAGATTCGGCCTCTGTATCGATAATAATGACTATTTAAATAAGATTTTCCAAAAAATATTTATTGTACAGATTCGACTTAGAATTTTATTATATGTATAGATAGATTGCTTAAATAAAAATTGATACTTCTAGTATTAACTCGGAACTGTGTAGAGTCGGACCGCTATTTTTACCACAAGAGAACAAATAGTAAAGCCATTCAACATTCGGAGATATCACTACTTGCCACAGACAAAACATTTACAGTGGGCTCATTAAAACTTTCATAAAGAACATGTACCTATGTATATTTCCTGGTGTAATTCTATTCCATGAACATAATCATTATTCAATCTTACTAAATGTGAAATAAAAATATATTTTTTTTTATTTTAAATAAAACTATCTTTTCGGATTATTTCGCGGATTTATTTTGTTTTTTGGTTCCCGACGTTTCGAATGCTTTACAACAATCATGGTCAAGGTTTTAGACATCTCAAAGGCGTTATATACTTGTTACAGACAGTGTCTACCCACTATTTTACAAAAATGATTTCAGAAATGGCACCAAAGTATCTTACAATATTTGTTGATTTTAAATCTAAACATTTTTAAACAATTTGATAAGTATTATAATTAAATATAGGAATATTATTTATTTAATTTTAGCTGTTATTATTATAAATATTACATTTTTTTATAAACTTTATTAATTACTAATATTATTTAGTGTTGCTATTATTATATATGTATATACTAATATTATAAAGCTGAAGAGTTTCTTTGTTTGTTTGTTTGGTTGAACGCGCTAATCTCAGAAACTACTAATCTGATTTGAAAAATTCTTTTTGCATTAGATAGCCCGTTTATTGAGGAAGGCTATAGGCTATATATCATCCCGGAAAAATGTACGGTTCCCGTGGGATAGATTTGTTTTTGTCTAGGGACGAACCCGACGCGAAGCGAGAGTGAATCGCTAGTCATGTATAACTAAAGAATATTAAAAATATGGCCACGTTTTGAGCCACATAAATACGATGTCAGTGGTCAATAACTACTAATTATGAGTTATATTTCATTTGGGTTCGAAGCTCTAGTTGTGCAATAGGGTTGATTCGAAACCACAGACCGTTCATTTAATTGTGTACGTACCGTGTACGTACTTTTATATCTACGAATGCTATAATTTTGAAGATATACTTCTTTTGGCACGATTAAAAAAAATTAAGAGAGTAAAATTTTTACCGACAGCCAAAAAGCGACATGATGAAGTTAGCTGCGTTCCTTTTACAAACAGAGAGTTGTGACGTACAGGATGAAATCTTTAGCTATTTTTGTTCTGTTACGCCAAAGAAGTATAACTTCTTACGTGCATACATAAGTACACACACCCGTTTTTTTTTTAATATTTATAAACTTTGCCATCACACGTGTGTATTTTTGTAAATAAAATTTGATACATGTATAGTGAACGTGTATACATTATTACAATAACATACTATGACCTAGACCTACTGTAGTATACATATTTAGACAATTGTTAGACACCTAGGGACGCTAATAATAGGTACCATATGAACACAATGTAGAGAAACTATTTCAAAATCAACTTTACCAAATCCCACGACAAGACGGACAAATTAATTTATTAATATATTGTATATAGTATATATCACTACATGGTATAAAATAAAGTCGCTTCCCGCTGTCTATCCATATGTATGCTTAGATCTTTAAAACTACGCAACGGATTTTGATGCGTTTTTTTTATTAGAAAGAGTGATTCAAGAGGAAGGTTTATATGTATAATACATGCATATAATAGTTCAGAAAAGCCGAGAAATTCAAAGATTTGTATTTCATACTAAACTTTAAAACGTACCTAGGGACGAATCCGAGCGAAGCGAGGGTGAGTTGCTAGTAATAATTATAAAGAGGTAAGAAGTAAAAAGAAAAAAATCTTTTTTTTGGTTTGTTTGTTTGGTATCGAATACTTTGACTCCAAAACCACTGAACGGATTTAGATTAAATTTGATAAGAAAATAGTTTGAGACCCTGGGAAGGATATAGGATAGTTTTTATCTCGGAAGTCATCCCTTAAGGGGGTGAAAATAGGGGTGAAAATTTGTATGGGGAAGCAACCTAGAGACGAACCCGAGCGAAGCGAGAGTGAGTCGCTAGTTAGTATATATAATTTGTTTTAACAGATTAGTATTATTTACTTAAAAAAAAAACTCCACTTTTAATTTTTCCAACTAAAGTTAACTACGACTGTACTACGCGACAATACAAATCGCGGTAATGCTCTCAATAACGGTACATTATGCTCATTTATTTCACGTGTCTACGCCAGCTGCCGCTTATTAACGCACTACATAACGTCCGATTTAAATAAAACACAAGCGTTTTGCCGTTGGTTTGTCTATTTTTAACCGATTTTATAAAAGAAGATTCTCTTATTGGTTGTTTTTTGTTGATATTTTACGTGAATTGTTCGCAAATTGTGAAGCGATTTCCATTATCATGTTTGAAGTGAATCTATACTAATATTATAAAGCTGAAGGGTGTGTTTGTTTGTTTGTTTGAACGCGCTACTCTCAGGAACTACTAATCCGATTTGAAAAAATCTTTTTACATTAGACAGCCCGTTTATTGAGGAAGGCTATAGGCTATATATCATCCCGGAAAAATGTACAGTTGTTTTTGTCTAGGGACGAACCCGAAGCGAAGCGAAGGTGAATCGCTAGTAATTGATATAATATAACTTTCAAGAAAAAATATCTATCAAATGCGAGAATTATTAAAGGTGCAGTATAACGAAATGTAAATTTTTGCTAAGCAAACCCATTATGGGGTCCATACCAGCCATCAAAAGGGGACTATAAGACTCCTACTCGCTAAAATTCACAACAAATTCTGTCGCAGTGCAAAGGGGCGTTGCAGGATATTGCGCGCACACTACCACCTCAATTGAAATAAAATCAAATCAATTACACAAAAACATGTAAAAAAAATGTACAAAATTGAATTTTCTCTGAAGACTGTTAGACCGTTGTTGTATTGCTTCAAATTAAACATAATAGTTATCACTTAATCTATCATAACATCGTATATAGTTCTGTTTAACGTTAGGTTAGAGGTTAAGAGGCCGTTGCCCAGCCGTGGGCGTCTCTCTTAATACAAGAGAGACATATGCGATCTGGCGGACTTCACATGTCTTTCGAAAACTTGCCTCTCACAATCAAATATGCGAGTGTTGAAAATTATTCGCATAGTGCGTGACCCGGGATATGAACCCACTTCACTCGCTTTCCTAAGAGAACCTGTTACTATAATCTACCATAACATCATAATCGCAACTCAACGCATCCGCAACTCCTTAAGTTATACTTCTTTGGCGTAAAAGAACATAAATAGCTTAAGGAATCATCCCGTATGTCACAACTCTCTGTTTGTAAAAGGAATGCAGCTAACTTTATCATGTCGCTTTTTGGATGTCAGTGTGCGCGCGCATCGTAAAAATTTTACCCTCATAATTTTTCCCAAACGTGCCAAAAGAAGTCTAACTTCAAAAATCTAGCAAATAAAAGTCTGATTCGCACACTAAGGGTTCCGTAGCTCCAAGACAATGTTTACTCAATTTTGTATATTATCTATTCAGAGGTATAGCACACTCTATGTGAACTCAAATCTTTTGTTCTCAACCTTTAGTATATGTATGTGCTACCATTACTTTTTTATTTATTGTAATCCGACTGCAGAATTATCTAGCAGTTCACATTATACACATAATTATAAAGTATTTTTTTTAACGTGCCACTGCTGGGCATGGGCCTTATCATACGAGGGGACCAGGACATAGTCCATTACGCTGGTCAAGTGCGGGTTAGTTCAATCTTTTGAAAACTTGCTAAGTTCTCTGCACATGCAGATTTCTTCACGATGTTTTCCTTCACCGTAGGGTAAACGGTAAATATATTGAATTATCAAGTACTCCATGTAAAATGGCAGTTACATACGGACTAATAATAAGTAAATAGATAAATAAATATGTTGGAACATTAACACACAGCACCATCTAGTTCCATGGTAAGCTACGAGGCTTGTGTTATGGATACCAGATGATACACTACACATATATAACTTTAAATACATACATATTATAAATATAAACACCAAGTACAAACATTCCTGCTCATCAAACAAGTGAATGCCCCCAGCGGGACTCGAACCCGCGACCGCTGGCACACCAAGTAGGGTCACTACAAACTGAGCCAAACGTGTCGTCAAATAGACAAACATATAGATAGACATAATAAAACTGTAGGGGTTTGTTGCCTTTTAGCTACGGATCCCTAAAAAATAAAAGGTAACAATTTATTACGCTATCTCGTAACCAAATATGTATTTAATTTGAAAAAAAATATTAATCATCCAGCCATCTGTTACAGATCTTCAAGTAAATGAGCTTGATGGAAGCGAGGCCGAAAATGCCTGTAAATAAAATACCCGCGATGAATCACGACGCGAAGGAAATTAAGAAGATTTAGGTCAAAATAAATACCAAATGAAATAAAAATAGCCTAATTTTTAGGGCATATTTTATATCTCTCTCTCTCTCTCTCTCTCACGCGAGAGTATCAGATCAGCCTATCTATACAGAATATAAAATTGAAGTGTCTGTTTGTAATGTCAAAATAACAGCTATTTACTAAATGCATATTAAATAATATACGGTACTTATAAGAAAAACACAATTTTTTAAATTTTTGTCTGTCTGTCTGTCTGTCTGTTTGTTCCAGCTAATCCCCAAAACGACGGAATCGATTTTGACGGGACTTTCACTGGCAGATAGCTGATATTATAAGGAGTAACTTAAGCTTTACTTTTATTTTAGAAGAAGAATTAGAGTTCCGCGCAAAATAATTAAAACCCATCAAATCGTCAACAAAATTCGCGTATCTATGGACGCACCCGACTGAAGCGAGAGTAAGTCGCTAGTATTATAATAGAAGATAAAGAATAATATAAGAATATAATAAAGGAAAAAAATTATAAGTGACTAAATACGGCATGTTTGACTCAGTTTGTAGTGTGCCCCTACTTGCTGTGCCAGCGGTCGCGGGTTCGAGTCCCGCTGGGGGCATTCATTTGTATGATGAGTACAAATGTTTGTACTGTTTATATTTATAATATGTATGTATTTAAAGTTATATATGTGTAGTGTATTAATTATCTGGTATCCATAAGCCCCGTAGCTTATATTGGAACTAGATGGTGCTGTGTGTTAATGTACCAACATATTTATTTATTTATTTAAATAACAAAAACTATCCAAAAATGAGTTCAAGTCGCATTAGAAGCTTTAACTCATACAGTCAAATATATCATAAAATAATAATTAATATTTTTAAAAATAACAATAATTATCTATAGGTTATAAATATAAAAGTCCGTCTGATTGTTGGTTAAGTTAGATTACGTTTAGTTTTTTATGTATAGCAGGGATATAATATTATATGATGGGACAGACAGACTTATCACCACTTCGCTTATCATGCGAGTGTTGCCGCGTACAAAAAAAAATTAAAGAGTGCGTGTATGAATGTGTACACGCGCAAGAAGTAAAACTTCTGTAGGTTATCGGTACTCTTTATGAAATTCAATTTATGTTTTAAATAATTAGGTTAGCTGAGATACTAAAAATAACGCATATTAGACACAAATTACAATCATTTATTTATGGAATATCATTTAAGGAAAGAATATAATATTATATATCATTTGTCGGACAATAACAACGGTTACCGTGGCAACACACGTACGTACATTTTTTCGTAACGCATTCACCAGCTTACTCCCCAAGTCGAGCGTGCGTAAAGAAATTTTACTTCCAAAATTGTAATATATTAAGTACTTAATATAAAAGTTAATATTTATTTGAAAAAAGTTACTGTAGCAAAAATTATATTTCAATTTTTTCCACTGAACTGAACTAATCCAAAATACCGCAAATGACATTTGAATTGCAAAGTATAATTGAATTAGAATAATAAATTGTATTCAAATTGAGATTCCACTGAGAAATATTACAATATTGTAAAGAAGTTTTGCTTCATACAAAATTACCTGTCCATATTCTTTTTGCTATATACCTACTCTTATTGTATTAGAATCACACACTCGCTATGAAAACAGTGTGATGCGGGTTCTAATCCCAGGTCGCACATTTTTAATTTGTCACAATTTATCACAGACGATACGTTTGGTTCAGTTTATAGTGGACCTTACTTGCTGTGCCAGCGGTCGCGGGTTCGAACTAGCATTCATTTGTGTGATGAGTACAAACGTTTGTCTCCAGTCATGGGTGTTTATATTTATAATATATGTGTAGTGTATCAACTATCTGGTATCCATAACATAGGCCTCGTAGCTTACTATGGAACTAGATGGTGCTGTGTTAATGTCTCAACATATTTATTTATTCACAAATTGTTTCCAATATATTGAATACTTATTAATGTCCTCCTGAACGATTACGGTCATGACAGCCATTCTCATGAGACTAACCTATTTTAACACAACTTTACAATACTCCTTGTCCTCTTTAAGACCGATGGGATGACATTTTAACACAACCAGTGAGAGATCAGGTGCAGGATCGACGGTTTCCCGTGAACTCCAGGGCACGAATGTGAAACTGCCTATTATAGATATTGTACATATTATATGTACATACATCTATACAGATAAATAAAATTGAAGTGTCTATTTGTAATGTCAAAATAACAGCTTTATACTAAATGCATATGGAATTATATACGGTACTTATAAAAAAACATATTTAAAAAAAAATTGTCTGTCTGTTTGTTTGTTCCGGCTAATCTTCGAAACGGCTGGACCAATATTAACAGGACTTTCACTGGTAGATAGTTGATATTATAAGGAGTAACATAGGCTACTTTTATTTTCGAAAAAGAATTAGGGTTTCGCTCAAAAAAATTAAAAAGTACCTAGGGACGCACCCGAGCGAAGTAAGGGTAAGTCACTAGTAATTAATATAATACATTAATGCCGTTTTTATACTTAATCTGTTTTTAATTTTAGTGCACAATAAAACATTCAATTATCTATACATAATGTAATAAAATTCTGAGTCTGATTCTGAGTTTTCAGAATTTTTGCCTGCCTGTCCATTTGTCTGTCTGTCTGGGAACGCACCACGAAAAAACCACTGGACGGATTTTGATGTTTGGTATGATTATAGCTGATTATCCGGGTCAACATTTAGGATACTTTTTAGTGCGAGGATGAGTCACTACTCTATAATAATTATATTATTATAAATGAAAGAATGAACTGGTATTTGAACCAGGACCTCCAGATCTGCAACTGTACATGACAGACACTAGAACAACGTGATAATTAGATACTTACCTAAAAGAAGAAAACACCACGAGAAAACCTGCGTGATGAGACAACCGAAAAGTAATCCCTATTTATATGAGACCATCTCAAGATCAAAAAAACCTTTAGAAAGAAGACTATAGCTTATCTCCCTCACATTGAAGGAAGGCCTAGGCCCAGAAGTGGGAATAAAATATCGATTGTTAAATGCGAATTTATTGACACTAGCAACTCACGCTCGCTTCGCTCGGGTTCGTCCCTAGTTACGTTTTAAAATTTAGAGATTTACGTTTTAAAATCTCAGAGATGAGATATTTTCCTGCAGTAAAAATTATCCTATATGTTGACCCGGATCCAGTGATTATTCCGTGATGCGGTGACAGACAGACAGACAGACAGACAGACAGACAAAATTTCTATAAACTTTAGATTCATCCTCTGTATCGATAATAATGTCTATTTCAATAAGATTTTCCAAAAAATATTTAATGTGCAGATTCGGCTTAGTTACAATTTTATTATATGTATAGATAAAAATATATATTCTAATTATGTATGTATATACTCGTAGTCACAGTGCGAACGATAATACAATTTGTTAATTGGACCCGCATAAGCATATTCACAGACTCGTATTTATTTCATATGAATTCGTATATATTTGCATTCAAAGCTCCACACTTATCTCTTGTGGTGAAGAGGATGTGTTGATTAACCACAATATTTTCAATTCTCTTGTATTTAGGGTTCCGTATCTTGTAAGAAAAAACCTGCTAATAACATAACTTGTCTCTCATTGCACTTTCTGTCATAGCTAATGTTTTTCTTCAAATTGTATCGATAGTATTGAAATTCGGTACATAGATGACCCAATGATATATATATATATATATATATAGGTTTTTTTTTCTACGAGGTTTGTTTGTGGATACCAGATAGTTGATACACTACACATATATAACTTTAAATACATATATATTAAGTATAAACACCCATGACTAGAGTACAAACATTTGTGCTCATAACACAAATGAATGCCTCAGCAGGACTCAAACCCGCGACCGTTGGCACGCAAGCAGGGTCACTACAAACTGAGCCAAACGTCTCGTCATACAAGTCATATAGGATTGATAGAATAATCTTTAAGCCGAAATATTTAAACAAGAAAATTAAATCTTAATATGATAAACACAATTTTTTGGGGATTTTTATAAAGCCACAAGCGACTTGTCTTGGCTTCGAACCTTTTGACAAATTTTATTACCAACAGTATTAGTTATCTTACTAATATTATTAATGTGAAAGTTTAGATGGATGTTTGGATGTTTGTTACTCAATCAAGACAAAACGACTGAACGGATCTGAATGAAATTTGGCACAGAGATAGATTATAGTCTGGAATAGTACATAGGTTACTTTTTTCCCGGAAAAGTGTACGGTTTCCGTGGGATAGATTTGTTTTTGTTTTTCTAGAAGTGAACCCGAGCGAAGTGAGGGTGAGCCGCTAGCAAAAATAGAAAAAGATAATTATTTTCATAGTATGTATATAGCAAATAGTAATGGAGTGAATTTAGCCATTTTTAACCTCCCATTGCTGGGCGTTTCAGGCCTTTCATCAATGCGAGAGTATCAGGTCATAGTTCATTAGATAAGTAAATTCTTCTCAAAATAACGATGTTAAAAGAAGAGATAGATATTTTAAATAAAACTCTCTTTTCGGATTATTTCGCGGATTTATTTTGATTTTTGGTTCCCGACGTTTCGAATGCTTTACAGCAATCATGGTCT
Organism: Fabriciana adippe; assembly: GCA_905404265.1. NCBI lineage: Eukaryota > Metazoa > Arthropoda > Insecta > Lepidoptera > Nymphalidae > Fabriciana > Fabriciana adippe. The sequence goes on from FR990010.1 coordinate 3,960,962, forward strand.
CGAGGGAGACTAAGATGTTAGACATCTCAAAGGCATTATATATGTACTTGTTACAGACAGTAACAAGTATATAACGCCTGTATGTCCAAAAATCAAAATAAATCCGCGAAATAATATAGTTTTATTTAAAATGTCAAATATTCGCGGAAATCTAAGAAAGTATTAAGAGATAGAGATATTATAGATAGATAGAAGTGATAATAGTTTTAAATAAAAAAATATAACACCTTTTAACATAAAAAAGTATTCTATTTTTTCCCTACAATACAAAATTCTATGATATTTTATAGAGCTGTTATTCTCATAATCTAGCCTTAGGGAACTTTATCTTAACGGTATACATTTTGATAAAAAATATCGGTTACTATAAATATTTATGACTGATCGTTACCCTAGTTTTATGTTATACTAGCGACTTACCCTCGCTTTGCTCGGGTTCTTCCCAGATAAATTTTAACGGTAAGTATGGAAGAGATAAACTATATATTATATACAAGTACGGATCCAGGATTTTTTTTTTCTGGAAGGGGCACAAGGGGAGGACGAGCAAAAAAATCAACAATAACAGTTAGAAATAAACTTGAAGTATCAGACTTCAAGTCAGGTTTATTTCCACAAGTTCAAGTATAGGAAGGTTTATGAAAGTGTCAAAATAATAGAAAAATTAAATGTTTAGTAAAGACAGTTTTCATTTGTTTCCTGCTAAAGATGTCCAGTACTTCATTCGCGTCCGTTTTTGCCGCAACTCTTATAAACTCTTATGATTTGATTTGCTTCCAAGTATGTACTGTGATGGAATCTCCACAGTACATAAAAATACCGTAATAAATTTATTTATTTATTTATTATTTATTTTAATATCCCTTTCTTGAGAAATGATGGATTCCTCATAAAAAAAAATCATTCCTCTTTTCACCTAAACTATTCTATGTCCTCTCCAGTATCTCAAACTATCTTCATACTAAATTTTATCTACATCGGTTTAGCGGATTTTTAGTTTATCCATTACAAACAAACATACAAAAAAAAAAAACATTTTTTTTCTCTATATAGTATTAGAATAGACTACAAACTACTGAAAAAGTACTCTTTTGAACTATGTCGAATATTTATTGGTAGCATAATATTTCATAGTGTTTGTGATTATTATGATAATCATATTCTGATTCTGCCTATATTGGGGGTTCAATTATCATTCGATGTTGAAGATTCTATTTACCATACTAAAATTTTACTTCACAAGCCTTAGTACGCATAAACTATATGTTAGTAGCCTATGTGAGTTTCATCCAAATATGTTTAGCCTTTGAAGTATGAAAGAGTAAAAAACATTTTGTTAAGGGAGTGGTAGCCCAGTGGTAACGCGCTCGCTTGGGAAACCGAGTGAAGCGGGTTCAAATCCCGGATCTCGCACCTCTGATATTTTCATGTGCGAATCATTTCCAACATGATTACCACTTGTCTTACGGTGAAGGAAAATATCGTGAGGAAACCTGCATGTCTGAAAGAACCTAGCAAGTTTTCGAAAGACGGACTTGGCCAGCGCGGTGGACTATGGCCTTATCCCCCTCGTACTGAAGGAAGGCCCATGCCCAGCAGTGGGACGTTAACAAGTGCTGAATACAACTACTTTTACATCACTATTACAATTTAATTTAAATGAAGTCCATGAAAAAGCTTCCACCAGCTCAAGAACCTAAAATTGCTGTTAAATCACGCCTTTCTATAAAGCAGAAAAAAATAACAATTATTCAAAAAACATGGAAATCAACTAACATGGTTACCGATCGCAGATTTCAAAACCGGTATCGCGATTAAAGACAATTTAATAAATAATTACGTAATTTACAAAATATATTCTCCAAAAACTACACTTTTTCATGTACAGTTGGATAAAAAGTTGAGAAAATTTGTTTCACCTCCGAACATTTAATATAAGTTAACGCGTTAGTGACAAAGTGGCTGTCAGAACATAATGAAGCATTTTGAAGAATTGTGCTAGAATTGAGATGTTGAAATGTTAACCCTATTATTTAGAACATAGAGTTCAATATTCTTTATACAAAATATCGATTATAAGATTACATACTGTGTATATGATGATATTTAATGTTTCCAATCGGTTAAAATTATATTTTTCATTTTGATTGTACGTATGTTTATGGCATCGTATTTCCCATAGGGTTAAACCATTTCTATGGTTTTTAGGGTTTCCATTGAACCACTGTAAAAATTCTTATACTTAATGTTACTCAAATGTGCTATATATAATGTGTTTGTCTGTTTGTCACACACTCTTTTTATTAAAAACTAGCGACTCACTCTCGCTCCGCTCAGGTTCGTCCCTACTTACGTTTTAACATTTAGTATAGGTTTCTCAAAGATGAAATATTTTCCCGTAGTAAAAAGTGTCTTATATGTTGACCAAGAACCAGCTATGATCGTACCAAATTTAATCATAATCCTTCCAGTTTTTTTTTGTGATCCAGTCACAGACAGACAAACAGACAAAAATTCTAAAAACTATAGATTCAGCCTCTGTATTGATAATAATGTCTTTTTCACCACGATCTTCCAAAAAATATTTAATGTACAGATTCGGCTTCATTATAATTTTATTATATGTATAGATAAAAGCTTATATCCCAAGCCTATTGTGTTGTTTCGAGAGTTTTTTAAATTTCCAGGACACTTTTCTTAGGGACCATTCCCTGAGTGAATGTGGCTTTGATGACGGTACTTCCTTGCTCTCATGTAATTTTTAATTGTAGTACACTCATTCATCCTATTTACGACATTATTCACATCAAAGTCCTCCCATTGATGTTAATTATTGATAATGTGTATATATATATATATATATATATATATATATATATATAAAGTGTAGTCAAAAATTTTGAAATTTTATAAAATAACTAGAATTTACTGGCCACTATTTCTCAAAAAGTTTTTAATTATTCTTAATATTCTATCTTTAGGTAGTGGTAGCTCAGTGGTAACGCGCTCGCTTGGGAAACCGAGTGAAGCGGGTTCCAATTCCAGATCTTGCACCTCTGATATTTTCATGTGCGAATCATGACCAATATGATTACCATTTGTCTTACGGTGAAAGAAAACATCGTGAGGAAACCTGCATGTCTGAGAAAACCTAGCAAGATTTCGAGACAAGTGAAGCCTGATCCCTAGTACTGAAAAGAGGCCCGTGTCCAGCAGTGGGACGTTAAAAAGGGCTGTATACCATAGTATTTAATAAAATATAATACTTAATCTTATTTTACTGTCCTTTCTCATATCTATTCCATTTTACGTGTCATTGACGAAGTAATCAGTGCTCAACTCGTACACTTTTCAGCCAAGAAAATTGATTAGGTGATTCTATGTGTCGATCATCTATATAAATAGACAAAGACAAAACAGTTCAGTACCTTTTCTCCCCTGTTTGTCAACTGATGTCACGTTAGGCACTGTTTGTAGTAACACTACTTGTTGTGACAGTGGTCGCGGTTTCGAGTCCCGCTGGGGGCCATTCATTAGTGTGATGAGCACGAACGTTTGTATTCCAGTCATGGGTGTTCATATTTATAATATGTAAATACATATTATAAATATAACCACCCATGACTACTAAATACATATTAAAAGTTATATATGTTTTAAATACATATTTGAAGTTATATAGTGATCAACTATCTGGTATCCATAACGCAGGCCTCGTAGCTTACCATGGAACTAGATGGTACTGTGTGTTAATGTCCCAACATATTTATTTATTTATAAACTAATCATTTTTGTTTTTTGTTAATTTGTAATAAAAAAAATGAAAACAGTTTTTTTTAATATAAATTCCCCAAATTTTCTATAATTATCATGGTTGAATTGTTGAAATTACTACCATAAATTTACGAAATCTATGCTATTATATGACCAACAGTTGAAATGTGTTAAAACAAAACTAGCACTATATTAATACACATATAATGTTACATATATCTTACATATGACGAAGGTCGGACAGTTAGAGTAGATTTAGGATGACACAAATCTCAGTATATTTTAGATATTATTTGTTATTTGATTCCCTGTAACCTAATTTTACCGATTAAGATGATTGTGAAGTGTCGATACGCGGCGCGAGTAGGTTTTTTAAAAAATGCTATCTGTTTCATACCGCTCGCTTTGCCAACTCGTATGGTGCGATAGAGAGAGTTGCAAATCTTAGAGGCAATTACCTACATTTCCTGTTTGAAATATTGTCTCGGGCGATAATGTTTTCATCCCTCTAAACATTTACGAAATGATACAATTTTGGCCTCATTAGATTCAGTACACCTTAATCTAGGTCTGTACGTTTTTATTTTTTAGTAATTCAATTTAGTTTATTAAAAAAAAAACGCACGAGAAAGTTTTTAAGTCAAAAATATAGATATTTAGATGCTAATAACTTCGGTCATACGCAATATTTCTTTAAAATAAAAACGTACGGACCTAGTTTTTCATTATATCTACAACATTTCCAAAAATTGTGAAAATTAGACTATGTTAATGGAGGGGAAAACGTTATCGCTTTTTGTATGAAAATTTACAGCTTCACAATCATCTTAATCACTTCTGTTTTACCATTTTTGAACAAATTTAATAGAGCATCTAACAATTTACATAACGTTATATTCAGTACCACGCACTAGGCGCCCCCAATGCGACTGTAATATATACAGGATGGTACAAACAAACGGCACATGGAAGAAAAGTACCTTAAATATTGAAGATATTAAGTTTTACTTAAAGGATTTTTTAAAATATGTTAACTGTATTTAAATATATATATATATATATATATATATATATATATATATATATATATATATATATATAGTCCGGAATAGGATAATAAGTATTAAAACATCAGAAAAATTAAAAAAAAATTAAAATTTATATGGCCAACGCTGGCAAATAACTATTTTAAATATCTATGAAAAATGTACCTAGCGACGAAGCCGCTGAGCCGCTAGTATTTTAAAAAAGCTTTAGCCGGTAATCAAACCAACTGTAAATGTAAAAAAATGCAACGTCACTATTTTATTGACTTAATCGATAGGGTCTAATCAAAGAATAACTCTCTCTAATTAACATCGTGGAACAAACGAACAGGACATGGTAGAAAAGTACCTTTTATATTAAAGAATTTTCAACTTCAGTCAAGAAAAACCAAGTAACTATACTTGTATCGACTGGGGCTTGAACTCAAGACTTCTGGATCTGAAACCACTAAACATATTTTGATGAAATATATTATCTCGCTTATCGTGCAAAACCGCATAGAACAAATCCAGATTTTTTCAATTTTTTTGTTTCTCTGTCTGTCTGTTTGTCTGTTTGTACGGCCTAATCTCCGAAACTGTTCGAATCGCATCGATTTAAATGAAATTTTTAATGGTGGTTGGTACCTTATATAACCGGTCAACATTTTAGATACTTTTCATCCCGGAAAATTAAATAGTTCCCGTGGGATAGTTAAAAAAGTATAGTAACTTATATAGCTTAGTACACAAAAAGTTCTGATTGGATTTTAATGAAACTTTACAATAATATAGTTCATACATCAGAATAACAATTAGGCTACTTTTTATCCCGGAAAATGTACGGTTCCCGTGGGATAGATTTGTATTTGTTTGTCTAGAGGCGAACCCGAGCGAAGCGAGGGTGAGCTGCTAGTATAGAAATAAGATATGAAAGCCTAATAAATTATAACTTCTTCTACATGTCTATTTGTAAACCGAAATTTCGCAAGTAATTTGGAGATTGTAGGGAGACTAACTAAGTTTATTTTACCATCATAACATGCAAGTAGAGTCGTAGCTTTAAGCTAGTTCTTTAAAAGTTTTTTATATAGTTTTATGGATACACCAATATTCGTACGGAACTGGATACTTTCCAAATGTAATAAATGTTATTACTTTTACTTTATTGAATAGTCGCTCATATCTTATGGCTTTAGTATTGAAGTTGGTTTAGAAGTACTTTGAAATACTCTTTTTTTTTTCTTTATAGGTTTTATATGAAAAAGTAGATATTTTTTGTCTATCTATCTTATCTATCTAAGAGGCACTGGTAGCCCAGTGGTAACGTAACCTATAACGGTAAAACGTGCACCTATAACGGTAAAAGAGAATATTGTGATCAGTTAATATTCGAATTTAAGTGAAGATTGAGAAGAAAATTTGACGACACGCTTGGCTCAGTTTGTAGTGACCCTACTTGCTGTGCCAGCGGTCGCAGGTTTGAGTCCTGCTGGGTGCATTCATTTCTGTGATGAGCACGAATGTTTGTACTCCAGCCATGGGTGTTTATATTTATAACATGTATGTATTTAAAGTTATATATATGTAGTGTATTAACTATCTGGTATCCATAACACAAGCCTCGTAGCTTACCATAGAACTAGATGGTGCTGTGAGTTAATACGAAAAATACGGAGAAGTGAAATGTGAAGTGATAGTGAAAGTGAATTTAGTGATGGAAAATTGTGGTCAGTGACCAAAATAAAGTGATATCGAGTGTTAACTCCGAGTGTATGTGAAATGCATTAAGTAACTCTCATGTTTACAAAAGCAATAAAACATTTATATTGCAAGTGATCACTATTAATTTGCTAAACTTGTCTTGGCACATAATACTTAGTTTTTAGACTAGTTTGATAGTTGTTTGGCAAACCATTTATATAGTATACTAGCAACTCACCCTCGCTCCGCTCGGGTTCGTTCCTAGTTACGTTTTAACGTTTAGCTCAGAGATGAGATATATTTTTCCCGTAGTAAAATGTATCCTATATGTTGACCCGGATAACCAGCTATCATCATACAAAATTTCATTAAAATCTGTCCAGTGGTTTTCCCGTGATGCGGTAACAGACAGACAGACAAAAATTCTAAAAACTATAAATTTGGCTTCTGTCTCGATAATAAATTCTATTTCAGTAAGATTTTCCAAAAAATATTTAATGTACAGATTTGACTCAGTTTGAATTTTATTATATGTATAGACTAGCGACTCACCCTCGCTTCGCTTTGGGATCGTCCCTAGACAAAATCAAATTTATCTCATGGGAACCGTACATTTTTGCGGGATTATATTCCAGACTATCATCTATATTTGTAAATTGGTTGACAAACAGAAGAGAAAAAGGTACCTAATGAACTGTTTTGTCTTTGCCTATTTATATAATACTAGCGATACACCCTCACTTCATTTCGAGTTCGTCCCTGGACAAAAACAAATATATCACACGGAAACCGTATTTTTTTCTGGGATGATATATAGCTTATAGCCTCCCTCAGTTAACGGGCTATCTAATGCAAAAAGAATTTTTCAAATCGGATTAGTAGTTCCTGAAATTAGCGGGTTCAACCAACAAAACGAACAAACAAACAATCTCTTCAGTTTTATAATATTAGTATAGATAAATATTACAAGTATGATGTAAATATTTTGTGTTCAAGAATTTTCTTATGTGAGGTAAAATAGTGAGAAAATGTCGGAAATTTCTGAAGCAAATTACATACCTTCGACCACTCATACGCTATTATTTAACATGGTTCGTTCCTACGCCATACTATTATAGCCTGAGTGTATTGCTCTTTTCTACGTGAAAAATATTAAAATCGTATTAAATTAAATCATTAATAAAAATTAAGTATTTTGACTGTATGTATATATAGTTGTATGTATATATATATATATATATATATATATATATATATATATATATATGTATGTATGTATGTATGTATGTATATGTATGTATGTATGTATATATGTGTGTTTGTTTATTTCTTTGGCTTGCTTTGCTTAAAATATTTGAGAGATTTTATCATGTGACATTTCGCTATATCCATTTAAGTTGTAGGATAGATATAGAGTATCATCATCTATACATTTAATAAAATTCTAATTAAGTTAAATATTTTTTGGTAAATCTTATTGAAATAGTCATTATTATCGATACAGAGGCCGAATTTACGGTTTTTAGAAGTTTTGTCTGTCCGTCTTTCTGTGACCGAATCACCGAGAAAACTACTGGACAGATTATTAAATTACCTTATAGCTGGTTATCCGGGTCAGGTCATACTTTTTACTACGGAAAAACATCTCATCTCTGAGAAATCTATAGGTACTCATACTAACAAAATTTACCAAAAGGTGGTAATACCTGTATTAAAAATGCACAGATGCAACCCGAACAAAACAAAGTTAAATACCATGGTCATCAATAAAATTTCGCATAAATATTTAAAATTGTTTATATTATGTACATAGAATTTTTAAGATGAATCCAGTGTTTACATAATTTAAAATTCTATCTAGTCAAGTTTCTTTCTGTTTATGTTTCTTGAATACATCTCGAAAGCTTTGGAGAATAAAAGGTTGTATTTTAAGGCTAAAAAATACCGTACGCTCTTAAGTTGGAAGCGGTCAATTTTTCCCATAATTAACTACCAAATAAAATACAACAGTAAACATGTTAAAATTTAAAAAATAAAGTAAAGCAAATGTAAAAAATGAAAGAATATATTTTATAATAAAAAAAAAATATTTTTCGCCATTTTATTATATTTTTTTTAAGTTTCGAACGTTTCGAAAACTTTGCAAACATGGTTACGTAAGAGACTAAGATTTTGATGTCTCAAAAATCATATTTATTACTGACGTTGTATACCCACAAAATTATACAATTATTAACAGAAACCGCGACGACACCGCGATGACACCCCGACGACTCCGCGACGACACCCCGACGACTCCGCGACGACACCGCAACGACACCCTGACTCCTACCCAACGACACCTTATTACCATATATTTTTTATATATCCATACTAATATTTTAAAGCTGAAGAGTTTCTTTGTTTGTTTGTTTGGTTGAACGCGCTATCTCAGGAACTACTAATCCGATTTAAAAATTTCTTTTTACATTAGATAGCACGTTAACTGAGGAAGGCTATATATATCATCCCGGAAAATATACGGTTCCCATGGGATAGATTTGTTTTTGTCTATGGACGAACCCGAAGCGAAGCGAGGGTGAGTCGCTAGTATATAGATAATGATAACATATCTCAGTACCTCTTTCTCCTCTATTTAACGAGTTTAGTGTTATCGATTAAAACATTATTATGGTCGTATTTCGATCACTGGAAGAACAATATTTATAAAAAGTAAAGTATGTTGATATATTTGTATAAGATAATTGGAAGCAAAGCCAGGGATAAATCTTAGTTTCGAATAAAATTAAAATAAAATTATCATAGCTTTCCGTGAAGCAATTTAAGTATTTAAATTTCCTTCTTTCTAGTTTTTAAATCAGCATTAAGAAACACTTCAAAGTGTCTACGGAAATGAGAGTGTACCTAATAGTTTTATAAGTGGATTTAATGTAAAAATTATGTATTTTATGCAGTTTTTACTTTCATTGTAACTTCGAAATAAATTTTTATAATAAGTAAAACTTATAGGTAACTAGCGACTCTAAGTACGTAAGGCTTAGTATAGATTTCTCAGAGATGAGATATTTTCCCGCAGTAAAAAGTATCCTATAGGGTAGTGCTAGTGTAGTTAACCAACAATCAGCATATCAAATTTTATTAAAATTCCTCTAGTGGTTTTTCCGTGATGCGGTCACGGTTGATGAAATTTAGTATGATGATAGCTGGTTATCCGGGTCAACATATAGGATACTTTTTACTCCGGGAAAATATTTTATCTCTGAGAAATCTATTCTTAACGTTAAGACGTAACTAGGGAGGGTGAATCTTTAGTCTATAAATAAAATAGAAAGATTTTATTTGTGCAAAACTAATTTAGGTTCAACTTCAACACCATAGAACCGATCGCCATGTAAATTTCACAATTCACATGGATATTGTATGGTTAAATCTTAACCACTGGTCAAACTCTATACTAGTAATTTGGAGATTATGTAGTTTATAATAAAGTATTGATATGAAATTATAATTTCATTTTGCGGGAATCGAATTTCCTACCTCTAGTTCACAGCTACTGTGCCTCTGTATCTTTTCTGTATAGCCTTTTTAACTTCATTCCACGTTCCAAAAGTTTAACTCCAACGACAATACCCGCATTAAAGCACTGGACCTCAAAGTTTTTGTTTGATTTTTATACTTTACAAAAATTATGGTTTAAATGAGCTTCAGCAAAGTTTATGTTACTGAGCTTTCGACGCAGTATTTTATGTAACTGCACCAAAAATAATAGTTATTTTTTGAGTGTATATATGTATGTATGTTTATTTGTTAGTTTTATAGCATAGTTAAATAGCATTTTGCATGATCAGCTTTTAATACTATTCCGGAGTTTAGATCCAATAAACCATATGGTACAATAATAGAAATTGAAATTGTCATCAAAAAATCATGTCGTGATTTCTATATCATCGTAACAGGAGGTACTTATTCCACTGTGACACATGGATTTAAAAAAAAAAAACTAAAATCCGATACATATTTGCTTTATTTGAAGTCGGTTAAAGGCAAATCATGTCCATAACAAAAAACCTTTCATGTGCAATTTAGTAATCATTTAAATAGTAAAAACAGTTATCCCGTTTTAGATATAAGAGCTGTTCAACATTGAGGAGTTACATGATATATCTTCTAAGGTCAAGGTCAGACTGATCTATATTATAATGGGATTACCTCAAGAAGTCACTTCTTCAAAAAAAATCTGGATTTTTTTAAATTAAAATCCGATTCAAATTCTCTCTTTTTGAAGTCGGTTAAAGACGTCTTTCAAATTCGTCCAAAACAAAATCTTTGATGTACAATTTTGAATTCAATAAAATAATAAAAACAGTTATCCCGTTTTAGATATAAGAGCTGTTCAACATTGAGGAGTTACATGATATATCTTCTAAGGTCAGGGTCAGACTGGTCTATGTTATAATGGGATTATCTCAAGAAGTCACTCCAAAGAATATCTTAATCATCCTAAATAAATATTAACTTCCTTAATATTGTTTCTTAGTAATTATGTTATTTGTTTGTATTGAGACTACGGAATAAAGTTTGTTTGTTTCTCGGACTAAAATATATAGATATAGCCCACCAAAAATATGGCAAAGTCAAAAATAGTAGTGTGATTTTGGTGTTTATGGCACTATTCCCAATTTTGCCATACACATCGTTTACTTTTTTAAACAATAAGGGAAATTTTATATACTAGGCATTTAGGTCGTTAATTTACACATTTTTAGAAGAAAATATGAATAAATAGCGGCTCACCCTCGCTTCGCTGGGGTTCGCCTATAGGAAAACAAAAACAAACCTATTCCACGGGAACCGTACATTTTTCCGGGATAAAAAGTAGCCTATGTGTTATTCCAGACTATATATTTTTTTCCTTTATTATAATAAAATCTGTTAGTTGTTTTTATGTATTAACATTTATTTACTTTTAATAGTAATTAGCATTCTATTAGTATTTGAATGCTGCTTTAAAATATTATATGTTACTTAAAACATTTTTGTTTGGCTTCATGTTTAGGTCTTTGACACTTTGTCCATATTATTCCTTAGTCTGGGGGTTTTGTGTGTGTCATGTTCGTCTGTCAGTCATATTACTCGAAAACTATCTGAGTTACATGATAGAAATTTGATATGAAGATGTCCTATGTAAACCGCTAGATGCTATTTTTGTAGACAAATTGTAAAAAATTGTAAAAAAAATTAAGATTCTGTTGCGTGAATCAGACTCGCACTCGACTGATTTTCAATAAAACTTGTTATACCTCCAAGAAGATACCATAAAAATTCAAGAAAAACCCATCATTAATGGTGCAATAATAATAATAACATTCAAAGTCGTTTTCAGATTAAAGTCAGATTACCTTCTAATCAAAAAATTTTATTTCCATACATCAAGTAGTTAGTAATTTTTTTTTAATATTTCACGTTAAAACTAACTCAAGTAACTCTACATCTATCATTCCTATTTGAAATTGGTTAACTAATAGCAGGAAATAAAGGGAATTAAAAGTGTTTTATCGATACCACTTAGTTTCCTCTGGGGATAATAAATTTTGTAAAACCGTATAGCGTAAGCTTGGAATAGGGCGAGTTGCCTAAAGGTAGCCTTGCTCCAATAGTTCGCAAAAGTTACAACGTATATTTTTCTAGTCACAAACGTCGTAAACAAAAAAATAGGTCTGCGGTATTTCTTTGATATACACGAATATTTGATATCTATATAGATAAATAAAATGGAAATTTCTGTCTTTAATGTCAAAATAACAGCTTTTAACTAAATAAATATGAAATATATAATATATTACGTATAAGAAAAAAAACAATTTTTAAAATTTCTGTCTGCTTGTTCCGGCTAATCTCTGTAATGACTGGACCGATTTTGACGGGACTGTCACTGGCATATGCTGATTTTATGAGGAGTAACTTACGCTACTTTTATTTTAGTAAAAGAATGAGGGTTCCGCGAAAAAAAACCATAAAATTGTGAACAAAATCCGCGTAACGAGTAAGTCACTTGTTTTAAATCAAACTATTTGTTCGGATTATTTTGAGAATTAACTTTGATTTTTGATTCGTTTTGAATATTTTACAACAGTCATGGTAACGAGACAAACTAAGATTTTTGACGTCTCAAAGAATTTATGTAGTTGTCACACACGGCGTCCACCCACAAAATTATACAATAATTTTGAAGAAAAAACAAATGGCACGAAGTGGTTAAATAAAAAAAAAATCTTATTACCATTGTATTACTATTATATAGTTTAATAATTTGACATAATTTCATTTGAGTTGCAATTTCTAATATTAATTTTCAATTTTAATATTTTTTTAAAAGGTCAGTTTAGATTTGCGTTCATAAATTACCCGGAAAACATCAATTACAATAATCTTTAATAGGAATACGCTAAGTAATTATTCATTGGTTTCTCGTCTTTGTACTGCTAAAAACGTTTATAAATGTACCTATACATTTATCGATTTGTGTATATATGTTTGTTCTCTATGAACTCCAAAACAACTGGAACGATTTTGATGAAATTTTCAGGCAATCTTAAGATTAGCCCAGCGGGTGATCCTGTAAAGTTTGGTTGCGATCGGAATTTCGACAGATTTTGATGAAATTTGGTATGATGATAGCTGGTTATCCGGGTCAACATATAGGATTCTTCTTACTGCGGGAAAATATCTCATCTTTGAGAAATCTATACTAACCGTTAAAACCGCAAAAAGTTGATAAAATTTTGTAAGGATATAAAATCCTGGAGAAAAAAGTTAGATTATCTCATTCCCACAGGAAAACACTACACACGGTTATAATACAACCCACAATAACTAATCATACCTATATATATATATATATATATATATATATATATATATATATATATATATATATATATATATATATATATATATATATATATATATATATATATACAGGGTGGAACAAATCGATGGGACATGGAAGAAAAGTACCTTAAATATTGAAGTTATCAAAATTTACTCAAAGGAAACATTTCTTTATTTTTAAAAATAATAATAACTGCATTTAATTTTTTTTTAAAAAAGCTTACCTGAACCGGGAATCGAACAAAATAAAAATGCAAAAAAGGACACCGTCACTATTTTATCGAATTAATCGATAGGATCTATGGTAAGGATAAAATCTCTCAAACAAACATTGCGTCTTAGAATTAAAGAAAACGATGAAAACTTACAAATTATACATATCGACTCTAACATCGTGGGACAAAAGCATAAGACATGGAAGAAAAGTGTTTTAAATACTGAAAATATCAAGTTTCACTCCAAAGAAACATTATTTTATTTTTAAGAATATGATAAACTGGATTTAAATTTTTTTTAAAAAAGGTTCCGAACCGGTAATCGAACCAGCGAAAAATGCAAAAAGGTACACCGTCACTATTTTATCGACGAAAATTGTAGAAAACTGAAGAAAAGTGTTTTCCACTTTCTATGCGTTTGTTCCACAATGTTAATTAGAGTCGACATGTATGTATAAATTGTAAGATTTCATCGTTTTCATCAATCGTAGCATACAATTTTCGTTCGAAACATTTCATCCTGTCTATCTACTAATTCGATAAAACAGTGACGATGTACCTTTTTGCATATTTCGTTGGTTCGATTACCGGTTCGGGTCACCTCTTTTAAAAAAAAAATTAAATCCAGTTTGTCATATTCTTAAAAATAAAATAATGTTTCTTTGGAATGAAACTTGAAATTTTCAGTGTTTAAAACACTTTTCTTTCATGTCTTATGCTTTTGTTCCACGATGTTAGAGTCGATATGTATAATTTGTAAGTTTTCATCGTTTTCTTTAATTCTAAGACGCAATGTTTGTTCGAGAGATTTTATCCTTAACATAGACCCTATCGATTAATTCGATAAAATAGTGACGGTATCCTTTTTTGCATTTTTATTTTGTTCGATTCCCGGTTCAGGTAAGCTTTTTTTAAAAAAAATTAAATGCAGTTATTATTATTTTTAAAAATAAAGAAATGTTTCCTTTGAGTAAATTTTGATAACTTCAATATTTAAGGTACTTTTCTTCCATGTCCCATCGATTTGTTCCACCCTGTATATATATATATATATATATATATATATATATATATATATATATATAGGCTATCTATTCCATACTAAGCGTTAAAACCTACCTAGGGACGAATCCGAGCGAAGCGAGGGTAAGTCGCTAGTTTAGAATATGTTTTACACAAATTTTCAAATGATTATGTTCGAGTTTCGACTTTTAAAATAACAGGTAAAAATGTATTCCGGAAATAAGATTTATATGTGAGAGACTAGATAGTAGATACAGTTGCCAAAAAGTCTTTACTATTATTTGCCTATGGTTTCCAAACTTTAAATTAACATAAAACTGTTTCACTTTCAGTAGGTATGTATATAACTTAAATGTGAAAAAATTGTGAATAAAAACGCACACACAGACTGACATATATAGCAACGTTATTTTTTCACATTACAATTTTAAATGCGATAGTTTTTGTTTGTTACTCCTTGATGCTGGAACAACTGAACTTTGGATGCTTAGGACATAAACGGGAATCACCCAGGTATAGCAAAGGGACGTCGCTAGTGCATAAAAACAATTTGAAATATTGTAATTTGTACAATTGTAAGAAGATTTGAACATCTTTAAAGTATTTACGAAAATTTCCGACTAATTTTTATTCTGATTTAACAAAGTCCTCGGAGGGTTTGGTTTTTTCGTGTTATGAAATTTAAGTCCTCAATCAATTTCGTTTTAAATTGAGACCCTTTGTATAATGAATCACGAAACTCAGAACGAATACGCCAAATAATTTGATCTTTCGAGCCCATCAATCTTTCAAATATTAATCCTTTATTTTTAACAAGTAACTCAACCTCGCTCCGCTTGGATTCGTCCCCAGGAATGTTTTAACGCTTAATATATGTAGATTTCTCAGAGATGAAATATTATCCCGCAGTAAAAAGTACCTACTCTATATGTTGACCTGAATAATCAGCTAAGATCATACCAAACATCAAAATCCGTCCAGTGGTTTTCTCGTGATGCGTTGTCAGACAGACAGACAAAAATTCTAAAAACAATAGATTCGGTCTCTGTATCGATAATAACGACTGTTTCAATAAGATTTTCCAAAAAATATTTAATGTACAGATTCGACTCAGTTAGAATTTTATTATAAGTATAGATTTAAAAAAATATTTTATACAACTTATTTATTATTTTTATACGACTTACTTCGCTTTGCCTTACAGCAAGTTAAATATCACTCCAAGTCATAGTATCTGTATACTAAATTTCATCTAAATATGTCCAGCCGTTTTGGCGTGAAAGGGTGACAAATATACACACATACAATTTTTCGCATTTATTGTTCTTTGACTATTTATTTTAATTAAATTGAAAAAAAAAATTAATACCATCTTCATGTAATGTTATTATTACGATTTTAAACAACAGCTGTCTCATAAACGTAGTAACAAATAAAGTAATAAAGTTTAAAAGGGTCCTTTAATCCTTTAAAAATGGACGTACCAAAACATGGACGGATGAAAGGATGTACAAATCCCAACTAAAAAGGTACACCACACCGACTTTAATATTATTTAAAATAATATTTACTTAGATTTACGCGAGTATTTGAAATCTATACAGATAAATAAAATTGAAGTGTCTGTTTGTAATGTCAAAAGCTTTATACTAAATGCATATGGAATTATATACGGTACTTATAAGAAAAACTCAATTTTTTTAATTTTTGTCTGTCTGTTTGTTCCGGCTAATCTCCGAAACGGATGGACTAATTTTGACGGGACTTTCACTGGCAGATACTTTATATTATAAGGAGTAACTTAGGCTACTTTTATTTTAGAAAAAGAACTAGGGTTTACTCAAAAAAAAATTAAAACGTACCCAGGGATACACCCGAGCGAGAATAAGTCGCTAGTCTATACTAATATTATAAAGAGGAAAGATTTTTTGTTTGCTTGTACCGAATAGGCTCTAAAACTACTGAACCGATTTAGATGAAATTTGGTAAGGATAGTTTCAGACCCTGGGAAGGACATAAGATAATTTTTATCCCGGAAATCATCCTTTAAGAGGATGAACATAGGGATGAAAGTTTGTATAGGAAAGCAACTAAGGGACGATTTTTCCTTCTCGACGGTTAGTTTTGGCATTTTCTATTTATTTAAAATCGTTGTATAAATTTGTGGGTAGACACTGTCAGTAATAACTATAAAACAATCTTTGAGACGTATAAAAGCTTAATCTCTCCCGTGAAGATGATTAGAATTCTCGTACAGAATTTTTAAATAATACAAAAAATTGTGTATAAAAATTACCACTACGGTCTAAGTGACTTTACCCACTCCACTATATAGTGATTACGTTAGTTGGTTACCTTAAATGCGAAAGTTTATATGCGAAATTATATGTTTGTTTCGCTTTCACGCTGAACGACTGTATGAATTCCGATGATATTTGCATTCTGCGATAAAACTATAATATACTATATATTTTTCATTATATCTCTTCGTTAGTTTCAGCCAAAATACATCCACTGTTGGTCATAAGACTCCCCTATAGATTCCCACGAGAACCGGTCTTATGCCATCCGCACCCAGTGGGCTTCAGCGACTTTGGCTAAGTCGTCGGTCAACCTTGTGAGAGGCCTGCCTGTCTCTTCATAGAAAGAAGTTTTTAGCTTGTATATTGTCAAAGATCGTTATCGAAGGTATGAATATTTTTAGAAAGAGACAGATATCCCTTCTTTATAGATGCAAAGTAAGATCGTGCCGTCCAGTAGAAGGGACAACGACAAAACTTTAGCACTGTTAGGTAAAAAAACAAATAACCTTAAAACCTTAGGATTATCTCTAATGTATAATATTTTTTCACTAATGTTTTTTTCCTCCTTTATTTTTTCAAACTGAAACTTTTATATAGCTTTTTAACATAATCTTGATCTTTGTATCTTCTCCTTCTCACTCATTTTGAACAGCCTTTTTTAGTTGTTCAACTTTATCAAATGAGTTCCTATTTAAATACATAGTACTAGCACGTACTGTAGCCCAATTGTTTTTAATAATATACTATAATAAAGCTGAAGAGTTTGTTTGTTTTTTTGTTTGTTTGGTTGAACGCGCTAATCTCAGGAACTATTGGTTGGAATTGAAAAATTATTAGTTATGTTGGACAGTCCATTTATTGAAGAAGGTTTTAGGCTATATATCATCCCGGAAAAATGTACGGTTCCTGTGGGATTTGTTTTTGTCAAGTAGAGTCGCTAGTTTTTAATAGTATTCAAATCAATGAAGAACGTTGGCCATTTTAAAATTTGAAAATAATGTTCCAAAAAATAATCTTCAAACAGTTTCGCGGCACAAACAGCACCAGTGTCTTGCTGAAAAAATTAATTTTGGTCGCTAATTCGAGTTCTATCTTTAGCTAACTATTCATTGATCAATTTGATATAGCTTGCACTATTTGTTGTTCTAGGGATAAATTTTATTTCTGTCTTTCCTTCAAAGCCTT
This sequence comes from Fabriciana adippe, assembly GCA_905404265.1. Taxonomy (NCBI): domain Eukaryota; kingdom Metazoa; phylum Arthropoda; class Insecta; order Lepidoptera; family Nymphalidae; genus Fabriciana; species Fabriciana adippe. The sequence continues at coordinate 3,979,082 of FR990010.1, forward strand.
TATCAGCCCAAAAAAACACTTCCTCCACCAAACAATCTACCAATGAAAAATATTTAATCTTTTCTTAAATCATGATAGTACTACTTATATCTATTAGGGCCAACAAAGTTAAACTTCTTTTTATCTGAAAATATTATCTGATGCAATTTTTTTCCATGACATGTTTTTCGGCAAAAATGAAAAATGTTTGATGTGCTATAGTTTTGTCTCAGAGTGTAATACAGAATGGATTATGACTTGAAGTCACAATAAGGCTACTGTTAGGAACATTGTTTGTTATAGGAATATATTATTGTCGTATTGTTACTTTTATAATTTTGTCAGTACATTTTTTTTTCTCCTGTATATTTTTTCTTTCTTAAAATAATGTAATTTATATCGTAGGAATTTTAATTTTAGTGAATAAATCAACAATATTAGCGTATGAAAAGTCGCTGATATGATGAAAACAATATTATAAAGCAGGTTGTGGAACCTTAAAATGTTATATATTTTACTATATATTGTATTATTTTAATAAGAAATAATGTTTTAACAACTGTGTGTCCATTAAAGAAATAAATAAATATGGGGATAGTTGTGTGTTTAGTATAGGAACAGGAGAGAATAATAAGCTCGCACTTATAAATCTTAGATAAAAAATATAATTTATTTGGCACATTTAGTTTCTGCTCATTTTACAAAGAAAAAGTACTCAAAAATATTTATTTTATTTTCCAAAAAATGTAAAACGTATCGAACCACAATATGTGATTTGAGTTATTTTAAACACCGCATCTCATCAAGTTCACGGTCAAATTTCGTTTTGAAGTTCTGAAGAAGACAAAAAGAAGATGACAGGTGCCACTTATGTCGCAACATGTTAGGATATTACTAACTTTTCTTTGTTTATTTTGCAAGAGCTTAAAGCTTTTGAGCTCTTAAACAAAAAAAGAAAAAGGAAATCCAGTTCCATACTCTATCCAAATTCAACCTCAATGTATAAAGTGCGTTGTTTTAAACAGCGCATCTCGCCAAGTTCATGGTCAAATTTGTATGAAAATTGTACAACTAACACAATTTTCCATACAAATTAAGAATTTAGTAAGAACACTCACCTTTTAAGTCCACTCATTGTTATATAGAAAAATTCACATAAAATTAAAATTATCACAATTCACAAATTCAAACGAAACTTTTAAGAAAAATCATCTTAGAAACAAATCACTTATAAATACATAGATGTCGCAACAACATGTAGCCACCAGTTTTGTGAATAGACTGGAGTTCTGCCGGTTTTGGAGTTTGCAATCAAAAGGCAGATTCAAACGAAAATATACCTTAATCTGTCCTAATAAAGCTTATTTTGTCTTGATAAAATTGTCTCAACAACAACCCCAAATTTAGTTTATTGGTAAAATGGACTCTATGCCTTTGTGATGAGGTTAATGTTTCCCTACAATCAAATAATACTAAGATATTATCTTATTAAGGTTAGTAAATTCGCTCCCCAATTACCATGTTCAGAGAATCCTTAACTTTTGACTGATATAATTTTTAACTGACTTTGAAATAAGTAAATTATAACTTTTTTATAACTTCAGGTCTTGTAGAGTTTCATCAATACTGACATAATTATCAGCAGTGCTATACTGTAAAATGTTTTATCTAATTAGATACACTATACTGTACAAATGTACAGTTAAATTAGTTAGCGATGACATATATACTAAAGCTACTGAAAGTCCCGTTAAAATTGGTCAAGCCGTTTCGGAGATTAGCTGAAACAAATAAACAGACAGACAGAGAGACACACAAAAATGTTAAAAATTGAGTTTTTCTTATAAGTACCGTATATAATTCCATATGCATTTAGTATAAAGCTGTTATTTTGACATTACAAACAGACACTTCAGTTTTATTTACCTGTACAGATGTCAAATATTCGCGTAAACCTAAGGAAGTATTAAGTTGTGCCTTATTGTGGCGACTGGCCATATGTAGCGAGTGATTTTTGATGCTTCAAGTATGATTGGCTAAAGAATTATTGTTATTTGAACTACACATATTTCAACTTCCTGCAGCAATTTAAATGTAAAAATTATAATAATAATAATAATAATAATAATATTTATTGCAAAGGTATAAACCCAATTTACAGCATAATAACATATATGTAGTTATCACAAGTCAATATATATATTTTTTTACACCACTTATACATATAAGCATGTCAAAACAAAACATTATAAAAACAAAATTCAGTAAGACTCGTCATTAAAATAAACTAAGACTAAAAATCATATATCACTGTTGAGTACATAGGCTATTACTACTAAATCCATATAAATCTATTTTTTATTAGCCTCCTGATGCACCGAAAGCCAAAACTTAAAAATCGTGCAGTCAAGAGTCTCCACCAACGTCGCAAGGATTTCGTTGTTAGAGACTCTCAAACGACTCCAGAATGAGGCGATTCGTGATCTAATTACCGCAAAAAAGTCAGGTACTCGAGCCTTTGCAAACATATCCGAAGCGCTGCAATATCTGGGCAATTTCATCAGGATACGATATGCGTCATTATATTGCACCCTGATGTGATTGATCGCTCGCCTAGGAAATTTCACCCAAAGCTGACATGTATAAAAACATAAGCAATATGTTTTAAACAATGTCACCTTCACATCATCACTACACTTACCAAATCTACGCGCGAGCATATTGCATCTCACAGCTAGCCCCCGGCGCTCTCTCTCTATATCCTCCCTGTCATCAAGACTGTCTGTTAAAATATGGCCGAGATACCTAAACCGCTCCACCCTCTCTATTGATAACCCATCTAAATATATACCAGGAATCGTCTCCGGACCTCTGCCAGCTCGAAATACCATCATAACTGTCTTCTTGACGTTATATTTCAAGCCATGATCCACAGCATATTGTTCGCAGATTGCTAACAGTTTGCGCAGCCCACTGATTGAGGGACTAAGAAGAACCATGTCGTCAGCATAACTAAAATTATTCATGCAAATTGATCCAACATGACAACCAACTCTGGTACTCCTTAATTCATCAATCAGGTTGTTCACGTAAAGGCTAAATAGGTCCGGAGAGGTCAACCCTCCTTGACGCACACCGCATTCTAGCTTATATTCGCTAGATGTCGCGTCGCCCCATCTCACGCTGTTTGTTTGGTTTTCATACCAATATCTCAACAGATTGACAGTCTTTATTGGGACCTCAGACGCGTGAAGTTTCTCCCAAAGTAAATTATAATTTACAAGGTCGAAGGCACGACTAAGGTCCAAAAAGCAAGCATACACCGATGTGCCCCTATTAATATAGTGGTTCACCGTTGCCTTCAAGCTAAAAATTGCCGAGTCTGTTGAAAGACCAGAACGAAAGCCAAACTGAGCATCGCTCAACTTTATATTCTCTTTTACATCTGAATATATGAGTCTCTCCAGTATTTTTCCTAATACAGTACCTAGCGAAATCGGCCTATAATTTTTGGTACTAGAAAGGTCGCCTGTTTTGTTTTTAGGAATAGGAACTACCACAGTCTTCATGAGTTGCTTCGGTAGGTAACCAGCATTTATACATACACTATAAAGACTGGCTAGTACCCTATATATATCATCACCAGCATACAATATGTGTTCTATACCTAAACCATCTATACCCGGAGATTTACCTCTCTTCATTTTGTGTACTACCGAAGCCACGTCCTTAGCAGTAAAACGTACATTGACAGCTGTGTCAGTCTTCTGCATAGTACTCACCTGACGAGTCGCCAACGGATCAACCCTGAAGTGGTGTGCAAACAAATCCGCAATTTTACTCCTATCACTTATACCGTCTACTGCCACAGGTACACTAGTTTTATAATTAAATGAGTTTGTAGTACGCCAAAATTTTATAAAATTCTTTTCAGATTTATGAGTTGCCAACATATCTAATTTAATTTTTTCCTGATTGTTTTGGCACCACTTCAGCTTGTTCTTAAATCTATTACGGCTTACGATCATGTTGTTATACAATTCACCTGAATTTGGCTTATTATTAGAACTCCACCATGCATAGTGCAATTTCGCAATTTGGTGACAGTCTTTTACATGATAGTTCCATCCACAAACTTTCTTAGGCTTTTTCGGTGCATCCTTTTGCTTTAATGTGCTGTTAATGGCTCCAGTTTGCAATACCTTTACAATTTTATCATAAAATTCATCAATTAAAAACAAGTGATCTTTACAATTATAAAATAAACAATTATCACATTGACTAGATAGACTTAAAGAACCTAAATTATCACAGCAATATTTGGAATATAAACTAATTTGTTCATCCCGCTTTTGTCCCCATCTAATACCATTTAACAAGTTAATGCTCGTCAAAGTAACTTTACTTATCACCACACTCATTTTACAAGTAATTACTAAGGGAAAGTGGTCCGACCAATAAACACCGTAGTCCACGTGCACCGAATTAACAGTAACCCTAGCAGCACTTGACACCACACAATGATCAAGCCATCTCCTCGCTCCGTTTGCTTCACTCACGAAGGTATGCGTATCACTTGGCATTAGCTCTTTATCCACACATACTAGAGCGTGCTCCGCACAGAATGACATTAATTCTTTTCCAAATCTAGCGCTAGGATGTGCATTAAAATCGCCTAACACATATATAGCCTCCACACCACTGTCATTTATCAGTGCTTCTACGCCGGCCAAACAGTCCGTAAACGCGACCAGGTTTTCTTCCGAATCAGTTGGTAAATATACAGTTAAGATCAAAAATTGACGACAGCCCATATTTATTTGCACCGCCGCCAATCTATCACTCGTACAGTTAATTACTTTGACATCGGAGAACATTGATTTTCTCCATAATAACGCTAAGCCGCCGTATGGGCGCCCCTTCAGGATACCTGATGTCGTATCAATTGATGACTTGGCGAAGCATCCAAAGTCTTTACTGATTTCATTTATAAAACCAAGATCATGAGGTAAAAGCCACGTTTCCTGTAAAGCCACAATATCAGAAAATCGGCATATAGATCTTATTTGTTCTACAGATCTCTTTACACTTTTACAATTAAATGTAACCATTTTCACTAATAATTCATTAGAACTATCCATTAACTTTTTTTTTATTAAGGACGGTGAGTTGTCTACGTTCACGAAATCTTCGATAAACAAGACCCGCGGGCCAGAAGTTAGTATCCAAAAAGGTATCTATTTTACTCGTCGGTATTGTTACTTTAAAAGAATTAAATGACGTTTCATGAAACTGCTGTAGTAATTCCACGTTAGAACATTGCTCACCCCTGTCCGCAATATGGTCGATTATATCCGATACAGTAACAGATTTCATCGCTCGAGAAACGTAAATCGAACATTGCGATTCTACCACTCGTATCCTCCCCATACTTTCACAAGTCCCTCGCAAATTATTAATTTTATATTTACGTTTTTTATTCTTAACTAATGTAAAGTTATCATCGCAATCAGAATGCTCGTTATCGTTCGACTTTGTTCTTACTTCGTTCATACTAAGCATGCAATTCTCAACTTTCGGTGTCGTTCGCATATGGTCGAATTCCGGTCGTCGCGGGCGCAGCACTTTGCGTACAATATCCCTATACGTTGGCGTAAATTCCGCTTCAACCGGTTTCGTATTGTTAGTACGTGGAATAGGCATAAGCGGTAGCGTGTTTGAATGCACAGGCGTTAACTGAGACGTACTAGTTTCTTTGCAATTATTTTTCTGGTGTTCAAATGCATTACGCAGTTCATTAATTTCCACACTCATTTTAGTCTGAAACTCAGATAATTCCGTCTTCATAATTGTCATATCTTTTAACAATCGAGTTACATCGATATAGTCAAATGAAACCGGTGGCAAGCGATTCAGGTCTTTAGCAACAAAAGTTGGCTGGGCATCAGGATCGACTTCCTTCAATAACTTGATGATGTCCTTAATATTTCGCTTCTTCTTATCTTCTCCTTTTCTATGGATATTTCGTACCTTGTCACCACATATGTTATATAAAACACACTTCCCATCTTCAATTTCAGCGTCGGAAAAATTGCTAGCACAAATCTGTACTATACTCAATTCATCTAAGATATCTATTTTATTTTGCACAAACGTCAAAAATTCATTAATAATTACTTGACCCGCCATCTCTTACAACTTGGGCCAACGTATAAACTGATAACACATTATGCACGTCTAACGCGATCTACCTGACGAGACGAACTGCTGAACTGAAATTATCCTAGAATTTATCTAAATACTTAGTTTCTTACTTTGTGAGATAAAAACAAGGGAAATTAATAAAAGACACAAATATTATTATATCTCTGCTTGTCCTAGTGGAATGAAGAAGTAATACCTTTTTCTAATTTTCCGCTTCCCTTATTGAAATAAGATATTTTTGCTAATACTGCTTTGTGTTTTGACTAAAGTTATTTGTTTCAAGTGGAAATTAACCCACGACCTGGGTTCACTAAATATTAAGTGCTCAGGCGCTTTTACAATGGTGAAAAAAACTATTTATGTGAACGAACAAATTATTTGAAAATGAATTTTTGTTTGCACATGTTTCCATAAATATATGTAAATATATATTTTAAATTGTAAATATATAATGTAAATTTATATTTTTTTAGATTTTTTTCAAAATCATTTTTGTAAATTGTGGGTAGGCACTGTCTGTAACAAGTATATAACGCTTTTGAAATGTCTAACACCTTAGTCTCTCCCGTGACCATGATTGCTGTAAAGCATTCGAAACGACGGGAACCAAAAATCTAAATAAATCCGCGAAATAATCCGAAAAGATAGTTTATTTAAAATGTCAAATATTTGCGTAAATCAGGGGCCTTACCATGAACTCTTATAGCATGAATACTATAATCTTACTTTGAGTTTTCGTACCATGACGTCTTAAAAGCAAGGTTATTATAAGCTTGAAACATTCTTACTTTCTTAGCAGTTTTGTGACGTCACGACACCAAAATTACTAAGAAAATGTTATTATCATTCATTCAATTCGTACCATGAGGTGAATTTTGACAAATAGCATTCTTACTTTTCTGTCATAATTAGCAATCTTGTAAAAGTTGTTGATACGCGACGGATGTATTATTATTTTCAAAATTTATAATATAAAAGGTAATTGATTGTGCCAGATAAATGGAATAAAACCTATTATTTTCGTAAATCTCTCGATTGAGACACGTATCGTGTAATTTTAGTATGTCGGTAATTAATGTATACTTTGATTCTAGAAGTGTAATAATTTCGAAATACTTATGATTTTAAAAGTTTATAAAGCAGAAGCTTGTAGTACACTAAATCTCGTTTTCAGCTATGTTTCGAATGTGACCTTTGTGACATCAATTGAGAAGCATTGCATTATCTATTATAAAAATATGTAAAACAAACTCTGTAACGAGACTCTGTGATGAGAATTTACATATGCGAAGGAAATATAGTAAATAAAAATACATATAGAAACTTTATTTCTAGTTTAGTAATTCCTTTAGTACTATTACTTTTAGTCTTTCCTTTTCAATTTTTCGACCCCCTACTCGTTTCACTTGATGCCGTCATTACAAAATATCAAGGTTTACGTGTGAATACGTAAGATATAATAGAATAATAAACAGACAGATAGATTTACTTTCGCGTTTATAATATTACTATGATTTTTTTTATTATATCCAAAAATTACATAAGAAGTTGGATGGAAAGATTTCTATACGATTATATAGGCCCTTTAGGTATGGAACCCTAAAAAAACTTACAAAAATTATAACAACTGTGTATGTATAATAATATATTTATTTTTATAAAGTAACAAAATATGTAATAAAGGAAACTCAATTACAGCACCATAGTAGTAATCAACAACACAGTACTTCCATGATCAGCAGCAGAGTTAGGCTACGTGGAGGTATTTTCTCCATTGATTCAGGGAAAAGCAGCACTTAAAATCCTAAAAAAACAATTTTATAAATGAAACGTTTTTAAAGTGCTTATTTTATTTTTGTTTATGCCTAGCTGAAAAATTATAGCTTTATAATTAAAAAAAGTGTAGGTGAAGATAATATATGTTATATTAACATTAAATTGAAATAAAAAATCCCAAAAACATTAAGCTTTTTTTTGCCTCTCCAAATGGTTCCTTTGCGAAGTACTCGTGAAACTATGTAGGCTAGTATTATTTTGATTTAAAAATTTATTTAATGAATAAAACGTTTCAGTACACCTTACCTTGTTTCTAACTGTTAATTCATATAGTATAAATTACTAATAAAATAAGTTCAACTTGTTTTTTTCTACTCTAAAAGCTCACATAAACAAACTATCATCTTATTGACATTTAATTTTCACTCGTCGTCAAGTAAACAAACAGTCAGGCGGTTGTCAAGTAAATAATTTGTTCCGAATTTTGTATCACAGTTTAGCCATAATTTATTTTATTTTCTTTTCTAATAGTTTTCCTAATTTTTAAAACTAAACTAAAATTATTTGTATAAATAGTATAAAAAAGACATAGATTGCGTATATTTTGTGGAAAACATGTACATTTGAAATTAAATAATATAATATTTTTCTTTAATTTTATCCTAGGTAAGTACTAATCATATTTACGAACGACTCTCGGAGTGACAGGGATAACGCTATACAACTTATATAGCACTATTTCTTTTCTTTTATAGGAGGAAATAGACAAATCATTCGTTCTGTCGCATCACTAAACAATTTTAAAACAAGCTTGCTTTTTAAAGGTCATGGTACGAATAAAAGTAAGATTATTGTAATCTTGAAACAAAACAGTCTTGAAGTATGAATGTTTTAAAATAGGTGATGGTAAGGCCCCAGAGAAAGTATTTTAATATGTAAATATCTAAATACATGTATAAAAAACCATTTAGTTTGAAGCCAAGTGTCGTTAATAAGAATACAATTTTTTCGTACATTTATATATACAAACTAATATTATAAAAATTTTAAAATATCTCCTGCGTCTTATTTAGCATATCTAAATTTCCGCCTTTGTTCCGGAAGGAAAGACGAAATCATTGTCTTATGGCTTCCATAATTTCCATAAATATTGAGGCTCTGTGCTTGAAATATATAGAATAAATGATTTTTTATTATAAATTTGTTTGTCTGTTTGTTTTATTGTTTGCGCATCACTTGCGAACGGCTGGACTAATTTTAATCTTTCTATCGTTAAAAATTGGAGCTAAACATAGCTAGCTACATAGCTGTTTCTATGAAAACATAATAATTGAATAATTGTTTGTTTGTCTTTGTTTATATTTCTTAGTACATAGGTCATAGATATTCTACATACATATATTATATTACATATATTACATATATATATATATATATATGTGTATATGTATATAGTAATACATAGGCTACTGTTGACTAGAGTAAAACAAGATTATGCTACTAGACTAGTCCCCAATTCAACACAATTTAATAAGCAAAATTTAGTTAAGGATGAATATTTTAGTTTATGTGGTCGTAATATATTCGAGTTACTTATAAAATAACTGGATTTCTGCATTACCTTAACCATAGTAGTTTATATACTGAAATATCTTATTTGCAATATTTATAATATGATTTCTCGAAGCGAAAAATGAAGTTCTTTAATAAAATAAGCGTTTCAGTAAGTCAGCTTAAAGTAAACTCAGCTTAAATCACTGGGGATAGAGTTGAAAATCAAATCATAAAGTGAAATTTATACACATGATTAGGTTAGTAGTAAGATTTTTGTACTTTGAATTTTAGTGTAATATTACTAGCGAGTAGCGACGTAATACGTTTTAACGTTTAGTATAGATTTCTCAGAGATGAGATATTTTCCCGCATTAAAAAGTATCCTATATGTTGACCCAGATAACTAGCTATCATCATACCAAATTTCATCAAAATCCGTCAAGTGGTATTTCCGTGATGCGGTCACAGACAGACAGATAGACAAAAATTCTAAAAAATAAAAATTCGGCCTCTTTATCGATAATAATGTCTATTTCAATAAGATTTTCCAAAAAATATTTAATGTACGGATTCGACTCAGGTAAAATTTTATTATATGTATAGATAATATTACTAGCGATTTCCTCTTGCTTCGTCTATGCGTTTTAGAGTTCCAATAATAACGATGTAATAACGGAATCGTCATACAATGTAACGGATTTTTTATGCCATGGCGTGTCTGTCTTACTGTTTGTCACTACTTTTTTTATCAACTACCTCAAAATTAGCTGAATCAAAATTTGTTATATAATAATTTCTTAGATTTATGCGATTATTTGACATTAAAAAAAACAATTTTTACTTATATTTCCGTATTATTTTGATTTTTGATACCTAATTTTTAGATGTTTTACAACATCTCTCTCCCATGACCATATTTAGCTACACATGTTAAATATCCTTTATTACGCTCTTCTACACAGTGAGGGTCATATTACCAAGGGTCGTATTTCGACAGAAAATTTCCAAGTTTAATACTGCAAGTATACCCTTCAAGGTACTTCAAGCATCAAATGAAGAGCAATCGAAATTATCTTTTTCTTTTTAAGTAGTTGATAAAAGGTATACATTTTTTAGAATATCAAACTAATTTCTGAGATATAGATAATTTTTAAGTCCAATAAAGTATTTTGTTAAAGATTCTGTTTATTGAATGATATAAAATGAATTAATGATAAAATTATTTTATTAAAAAACAACAATATTGACGACACGTTTGGCTCAGTTTGCAGTGATCCTATTTGCTATACCAGCGGTCGCGGGTTCGAGTCCCGCTGGAGGTATTCATTTGTGTGATGAACACGAATGTTTATACTCCAGTCATAGGTGTTTATATTTATAATATGTATGTATTTAATTATTTTATTACTAGCGACTCACCCTCGCTTCGCTTCGGGTTCGTCCCTGGAGAAACACAAATCTATCCCACGGGAACCGTACATTTTTCTGGGTTGATACTTAGCCTATACCCTTCGTCAGTTAACGGACTATCTAATACAAAAAAAAAATTTCAAATCGGATTAGTAGTTCCTAGGATTAGCGCGTTCAACCAAACAAACAAACAAACAAACTCTTCAGCTTTATAATATTAGTACAGATTTATTTTAATTAAATAGTATGTCGTATATATTTTATTTTATTTAAAAAATAATATGTTATTATTGGTATAACTATAGCGATTTATAGGCTCCACTATATGAATATGGAATTTTGCTAGCTCCAATTTTATGTCTAAACAATTTCAAGAAAATAATATATTTTTTGTGTAAAAAATCGTTTGGAACACGTACGAGTACGTAACTTATCGATGCCGATTATATTAACTGATATGTTATTTTATTTTCTTTACAGTAATACTAGTAGCTCACCCTTGCTTCGCTCGGTTTCGCCTCTAGAAAAACATAAACAAATCTATCCCACGGGAACCGTACATTTTTCTGGTATAAAAAGTAGCCTATGTGTTATTCTGATGTATATTATTGTAAAGTTTCATTAAAATCCATTCAGTATTTTTTGCGTGAAAGAGTAACAAACATCCATACATCTATACATCCAGACATCCTCACAAACTTTCACATTTAAGTATAATATTAGTAGACTTTATAGTAATAAGTCACTTGTAACTAAAACACATTTTTCATTAAATTTCCATTTTTGGGGTCAATTCGAGAAATCGTCCTGCGATTTTTTTGTTTAATTGTTTACATAATTCATAATTTAATGGTCGCCATTTACCAATCTATCATACTCATATTATAAAGAGGAATGTTTTGTTTGTTTGTTATCAATAAATTTTGAAACTATACATAGAACCGATTTTAATAAGTCTTAAAAATTTTTTTAATGATAAAGAGTATTTTGTTAACTTTCGAAACTGATTCATACATTGACGAATGGGCCGGTACGCCCCGTAAAGAATCACTCTCTGATTAAAAACCGACGTCAAGTGGCAGCTATGCAGTCGCATTTCGTTCGGTCATTGAGAATCCCGGAGGCTCACTCCCCTTCCCTCCCCCAGAGTCCCATAGGCGCACCCTCCTTCCCTCCTCCAGAGACCGTAGATCCACTCCCCTTCCCTTCCTTCGTCACATCCTGAAAGGCCGACAATGCATTTGCAAGCCTGCGTTGCAGATGTCCATGGGCGGTAGTGTTCACTTTCTATCAGGTGAGCCTCCTACACCTTTGCTCCATTTTTCCATAAAATAAAACATTATTTCTATTCAAAAAGTATGTATTTCTTAAAATAGACCTGTATTTTAAGAAATACTTAATTCAAACCTCGATCAAAGGCCCAACGGCAAGAAGTCATTAACTTTATATTTTTATATTTTTTTTTAAATTATTATTATTTGAAAGAAATATCGGATTTTAATAATAAAAATATTCAGCAATATAATGGTGTTTTACTTTTCTTTAACACAATTATACCTAAGAAGATATAGGGAAAACAATATAACTAAAACTAAAAGTGGCTTAATTCATAGTTTTGTATTTGTTAGTAAATGAGTTCTTGCAGTAAACTAAGTAACTAATAGATAGCTATATTATCCCAGAGTACTATAAGCTAAATTTTATTTATATCGTGTGTTTCAGGCGAGTTCTCACGATTTTCGTCTAGCAATAGCCAATATCCCGACTACGGGCTTATACAAGCATTTTTAATATAAAAATTTAATAACTAAACTATTTCATGATTAGATCTTTTAAGAATAAGTAGCTTAATTATTCTAAACTAGCGACTCACTCTCGCTTCGCTCAGGTTCGTCACTAGGTCGTTCCCTATACAAACTTTCATCCCCATTTTCACCCTCAAGGGATGATTTCCGGGATAAAAACTATCCTATGTCCTTCTCAGGGTCTCAAACTATCTTTTTACCAAATCTCATCTAAATCGGTCCAGTAGTTATAATATTAGTAGTAATATTAGTAGTAATATTAGTATAGATAAGATCCCCAATTATAAAAAAAACTTGTGTGTGTACTTATGTACGCACGTAAAAAGTTATGCTTCTTTGGCGTAACAGAACAAAAATGGCTAAAGATTTCATCCCGTGTGTCACAACTCTCTGTTTGTAAAAGGAATTCAGCTAACTTAATTATGTCGCTTTCAGCTAACTTTATCATGTCGCTTTTTGGCTGTCGGTGTGCGCGCGCGTCGTAAAAATTTTATTCTTATAATTTTTTCTAAACGTGTCAAAAGAAGTATAACTCCAATAATTTTGAGATATATGTATGTTTAATTAAATAGTATTTTGTTGTATGCGTAACTTTTAATTATAAAATGTTAATGCTATGTTCATATGGGCATATATATATATATATATAGTCCAAGCGAAATGCAATTTGGGAACAAAATATTGAAAACCTGAAGTTTTATAATTTTAAAATGTTGGCAGGTATATAAGGAATAGAAATTCATAAAATGCCCCCGATGCCCAGCCACCCCCGAGAAATGGGGGGAGAAATGAATAAACAAGAAATGAATAAACAAGATTAGATTACAAATGAATTTCACTTCTTTCTGTAATTACCTTAAAATCTAATTTTTTAGAAAAAATCAATAAATTTCGCTTGGACTAATATTAGATTTTCTATATGACATATTTTTTAAGTGTATTCTAATATGATTAATTTCGAAGTAATCCAGTCTGTCCCTCATTTATTCGCTAACAATCTTTTTTACTTGAATAAAGGAGAATACAACAGTATATTACCTACCTTCTACAGTAGCTAAGAAACTTTATAATTTAGTTAAAAATAATTGTAATAACCGTGTAGTTTGTTACTTTTAAGAAATTCTGTACGTGCGACGTAGTCGTTTTAACGCAAAGCTCTTGAATTGAGTAAAGAGAAAAAAAACAACATTTCCAACTTAAACCGCTGAACAAATTTTGATACAATTTAGCAAGGACATAAATTGCACCCTGGAGATGGACATGGATACCTTTGAACCCCCTACTTACATGGCGAGCGAAGCCGTGGGCTAAAACTAGTGAATAAGAACTAAAGTTGACCCAACCTAAGGACTCGAACCCTGAATAGTAAATTTATTGTAAAAAATGCATGGAAAATTTCTTTTTTATTCGTCTTCTGGTCTATAAATATAAGTACACAATCTACGTCAAAAGCACTCGAAGAATAGTATGCCTGTGACAGACTAAAGATTGGCTATCTAAAACAGTGGATTTAAACAAGTACTTATTAAAAGACAGTTTACAATGATTGTCTATAGAAAACTACAAAGAAATTCCAGCTATTTTTTACCCGCGATGACCACAGAGACAGTATATGCGTTTGGGGTAAAAGGTGTGTGTATGTCTGTTACAATTTTTCTTGGAAACGGCTAGGCCGATTATGAAATGTTTTTTGCTTGGTATGACTTTCATTCCTGAGCATGTTCTTAGCAAAGTTTTTAATGATATAGACCGCCAGGGGACGCTACAGTGTACACATGTTTCTCCAAAACAGTTTTTTTTAGTTTTATAATGTAATTTTTAGTTTTGGGAGCTAGTAAAGCTGGGTGTTTTGTATTTTTGTAAAGTAATTCTTATTTACTAGACAATCATTTTTATGACTGGATTTACTTGTTGTTTTTGTTTGTCACACCCAATTTCTTTCGAATTTACTAGACGAAAACTAGATTTTTGCTTTCTAATGGTGAAGGAAAAGTTGGTGAGAGAACTTGCTATTTTATAAACCCTAACTAGTTTTTAAAAGGCATGTGAAGTCCGTTTACCCGCAGTAGACCCGCATGGTAGAATATATATCGTGCTCGTTAAAACAGCGGAATTATTATTATTAAATAATATTTTTATCAAATTTTTTTACATCGTATTGTGATGGCAAGTTTTTTCTATATATAAGACTAGCGACTCACCCCCTTGACTCCCCATACAAAATTTCATCCACATTTTCACCCCCTTAAGGGATAATTACCGGAATAAAAAGTATCCTATGTCCTTTTCAGGGTCTCACACTAACCTTTTACTAAATTTCATCTAAATCGGTTCAGTAGATCCAGAGATTACCCCCTAAAACGTCACAAACTCACAAACTCACAAACTTTACCTCTTTATAATATTGGTATAGATATCTGTGAAAACTTGATTGATTTTAGGATTACTTTAGTAAGTTTTTATTGTACTGTTTGTTTCCTTGAGAAGAAAATAAAAAAAAATATCTTACATCATCTTTTTTAAATTAGGTTCTCTCAGACATACAGGTGTTTAACTTTGCCGTATCAGTAATCACAATATGACATGAATATTATAAATGTCAAACACACTTGTATCGATTTTTTGACACGTTTGGCTCAGTTTATAGTGATCCTACTTGCTGTGCCAGCGGTCGTGGGTTCGAGTCCCGCTGGCGGCATTCATTTGTGTGATGAGCACGAATGTTTGTACTCCAGTCATGGGTGTTTATATTTGTAATATGCATGTATTTAAAGTTATATATGTGTAGTGTATCAACTATCTGATATCCACAACACAAACCTCGTTACTTACTATGGAACTAGATGATGCTGTGTGTTAATGTCCCAACATATTTCGGGTTCGCCTCTAGGAAAACAAAAACAAACCTATCTCACGGGAACCGTAGATTTTTCCGAGATGAAAAGTACCCTATGTGTTATTCCAGACTATAATCCATCTCTGTGCCAAATTTCATCCATACTCACAAACTTTCACATTTATAATATTAGTAGGTATACTTAGATTATTTATTTATCGATTTGAATGAAATTTAACATACAGATAAACTATAATCCAAAATAAAACTTACGCTACTGTTAGTAATAAAATTTTCCAAAAAGAGTACAATATTAGAAGTACAAAAGACATCGAGAGAGAAACACGAGTGAAGTGAGAATTAGTTGCTAGTTAAAAATAACGCTGGAAATAAGAATTTTACAAGAAAAAACCAAAAACTAGGCATAAGATGTAAAAATAAAATTAAAGTTAAGTAAAGTAGGGGCTCGTATATAGTGAATAATATATTAAGTCAGCTTTTGAAAGGGTTACAACGAAGGTCTATATAAGCTATTTGAATCGCTGTCGAGATTAGCTGGCGGTTTTCTTTGTCATATAAACCATAGTAGCGGTTTCTATATATACATATATATCGTCTATGTTTTACATAAGTTTCTGTCTGTGGTTACGTTTGACTCTGTTTTTATTTAATCTGTATTAATTTAGATTTACTAAACCAGTTGACATGAAGTTTTACTTAAATAATAAGTGTAATATAACAGAAAATTTAGCCAGCACTAAGATGATAATTATAGTTAAAACTAGTGACTTACCCTCGCTTCGCTCGGGTGCGTCCCTAAGTACGTTTTTTTTTTTATTAGAACCCTAATTCTTTTTCTAAAATACCTAAAAATAGCCTAACTTACTCTTTATAACATCAGCTATCTGCCAGTGAAAGTCTCGTAAAAATCAGTCTAACCATTTCGGAGATAAGACGGAGCAAACAAACAGACATACATTTCAATTTTTCCATCAATTTTATTTATCTATATATATAAAGTAGTTAAAAATAGTACATTTAAATACATCTTAGGAATATAATATCAAATATTTTAAAATGTTGCTATACAAATATATTCTTGTTAAGACGTACATATGGAGGTATTCACTCGCTCCATGCTCTGTAAAAAACAGAGAGACCACAATCTTCCGACCGAAACAGAAAACCGAGATCCTATAAAAATGAGACCGAGAAAGAGATCGAGATCCTATAAAAATCTATGTTTATATATAGGAACCCTAGAAAATAGAATCAACTTATTATTATAAATGCGAAATTTATGTGTGTATGTTTGTAATTCGTTCACGCTGAAACGATTGAACTGATTTGGATAAAATTTAGTGCACAAATAGACTACGATTTGGAGTAATACAAAGTATTCTGTTAGTTTCCTAGAAAAACCGAGTAAATCGAGGTTAAGTCACTAGTTTATTATCTATCTATATAAAAGAAATTCGTGTTAGTTATACCATTTATAACTCAAGAACGGCTGGACCAATTTTTATGATATTTGATTTTTTGGATTTCTCTTAGTCCGGAATAGGATAATAAGTATTAAAATATCAGAAAAATGAAAAAATAACATTAAAATTTATATGACTAACGCTGGCAAATGACTATTTTAAATATCTATGTAAAACGTACCTGAAGAACCCGAGCAAAGCTAGGGTGAGCCGCTAGTATCTATATAATATCTATATATAAAAGCGCTATAGTATAACAAGTTATTCAGAAAAGGAACTTAAAATTAGAAGCAAAAGAAACGAGAGGCATCAAGAAAGTGGTACTTAGAATGCTGTAGGGTTTCTAGATGACGCTTAGAAGTAGTGAAGTAGGTAGAGTATATAATTAGTGCTCAATGATACTCGACCGCAGCTTCCTAACTTTGACTTCATAAATTAGTTTTTAATTAGCTTTTTCTATAGTGTTAGACTGTTTATCTTAAAGGGATAATTCTTTTTAAAGAGATAATTGATATTAGTAGATAATCTATGCAAAAATCTATCTACAGTTCAGTACTTTTTTCTCCTTTATTTGTCAACCGTTTCTCTATTAATACTTTCTTACGCGAATATTTGACATTTGAAATAAAACTATCTTTTCCGATTATTTCGCGGCTTTATTTTGATTTTTGGTTCCCGACGTTTCGGATGCTTTACAGTTTACAACAATCATGGTCACAGCAAAGAATAAAATGTTAGATGAAATAATCCGAAAAGATAGTTTTATTTAAAACGATTCTCTTTTTTTAGCAAAATGGACCGTGGGAGCTATCCCCATGGTTATGGTGATCTACCTTGGTAGGCAGCCGTCACGTAGTGCATAAGTGATTCAGTGAGGCCCCATTAAGAGAGGGAATATTTCATTGGGTTTTAGTTGCTTTTTTAAGGTACACTGGCTTACAAACAGACACTTCAATTTTATTTATCTGTATAGACTTTAGACATCTAAAAATAACAAATAAACATAAATAAATAACTTTAGTCTTCTAAGGTAAAATTGCTTTTACTCTATCTAAAATGTATTGCTAAATCGAAATGCTACTTTAAAATATAGTCATATTTTACCCAATTTTAACAGACACGTAGAACACGTACCTTTATAACGCATCTCGACTGCGATTAGAGTAAGAATAAATTCACGTCCTTCCTTTCCCATTATAAAAACTTTAGATTATCAGTTCATATGTTTGTGTATTTATATATAGCGTATAACTTCTAGGCAGTGGTAGCCCAGTGGTAGCGCGCTCGCTTGGGAAACCGAGTGAAGCGGGTTCAAATCCCGGGTCTCGCACCTCTGATATTTTCATGTGCAATTAATTTCTAACATGATTACCACTTGCCTTATGGTGAAGGAAAATATCGTGAGAAAACGTTAATAACTGAGAGAACCTAACAAGTTTTCGAAAGACATGTGAAGTCCGCCAACCCGCACTTGAGCAGCGTGGTGGACTATGGCCTGATCCCCCTCGTATTGAAGGGAGGCCCGTGCCCAGCGGTGGTACGTTACTACAAACGTTTTGATAATATTAGTGAGATGCAAGAACATAAAAAAGTAACCTGTAGTACAACTTTAATATCGTTTATATGGCGAGATTAATAAATAAATATAAATAAATATCTTGGGACATTAACACACAGCACCATCTAGTTCCATGGTAAGCTACGAGGCCTGTGTTATGGATACCAGATAGTTGATACACTACACATATAATTTTAAATACATACATATTATAAATATAAACACCCATGACTGGAGTTCAAACATTCGTGTTCAAACAAATGAATGCCTCCAGCGGGACTCGAACCCGAGACCGCTGATACAGCAAGTAGGATCACTACAAACTGAGCCAAACGTGTCGTCACACATTTCCCATTGGCCACATAAACTGAAGCTTAAACATCAATTTCCATAATTCTCAATTCCATACTAACATTCCTCTCTTATACCCTTTCGGATATAAATTTTCGGAAATGCTTCCTTAGAGATGTCAACAACTTATATCTAATAACTAGCATTTGCCACAGACTTCTTCTGCGTTATTTTGTTATAACGTTTATATTCCTCTCCCCTGAGGAAATAGCATAATGTTAAAAATAACATATAAATAACTATAAAAAAATTTAATTAAATTTTTACATAGGTACGAGTAGGTATAATAAAATTCTGAGTCGACTCTGTACAATAAATATTTTTTTATAAATCTTATTCAAATAGCCATTATTATATCGAGACAGAGGCTTATCTATAATTTTTAGATTTTTTGTCTGTCTGTCGGTCTATCAGTCTGTCTGTCTGTCTGTTTATCTCACTGGGAACGCATCACGAGAAAACCACTGGATAGATTTTGGAAATTCGGTATGATGATAGCTAGTTATCCAGGTCAATGTATAGGATACTTTTTATTGCGAGAAAATATCTTTGAGAAATCTACACTAAACGCTAAAACGTAATTAGGGATGAACTCAAGCGGAGCGAGGATGAGTCGCTAGTAGGTTATAAAATGCAAATTTTTTTTTTAATCTAACTGGTAGTTCCAAAAATTCAAATAAGCAACAAAACAATTTCTATAAATAATGAATGGCTTTATGGTGTTGCACCACCATGAATCGGAGAGAATGTAAAGCCGCAGTTATATTGTCATCTTTTTGGACTTTTAGAATGAAAGGAATTGAGAAGGCATTTATGATTGTGCACATACTTATGCATTATAATATTTCTGACGCTGATGTTTATTCCAGTGAAATTATAAATATAAATATGTTGGGACATGAACACATAGCACCATCTAGTTCTATGGTAAGCTACGATGCTTGTGTTATGGACACCAGATAGTTGATCCACTACACATATAATTTTGACTGGAGTACAAACATTCGTGTTCATCACACAAATGAATGCCCTCAGCGAGACTCGAACCCGCGACCGCTGGCACAGCAAGTAGGGTCACTACAAACTGAACCAAGCGTGTCGTCGAATTGACACAGTGATAGAAATTCGATTTGCTGTACTATTCTATATAGCAATTATATCATCAAAATCTAGTAATCAATTTCGGCCTAGCCAATCTTACTGAGTGTCAAAGCATAATAAAAGGATATTTTTGAATTTAAATTATTAAAAAGAATTCATTCTCTTGCCATGACAAACTTAAATTTTTAAAGTATTTTTTTCCACTCTAGTTTGAACCGCTTCCTAAATCTCAAATAATATTCGTGATCGTAGCCCCGAAATAATGGTTTTGTCGAGTGAAATCTAATTAAAAGTTTCAGTTTTCCCGCAAATCTCTCTGAATTGTAAGAAAACGATGATTATAACTATCCTTAAAATAAAGTTACAGAAGGTCAGTATTTATTCAAGCTTTTGTCTATCTATGAGTGTATTTGAATGAGCAAACTTTGAGAAAGGCTGTATAGATTTTAATTACATTTTTTTTGCTAATTGTACCAGTTTGAAACGGAATGCCTTAAAATATAGTCTTAAGAAGGAAAATGACAGACCTTATTGCTATATATTTTGTTTATGTATCAATTTATATCCTCTAACCCTATATATCAATTTTATCGTGTACCATAAATTAAGAAAAAAAAAACAATATAGCAGCGGTTGGTGATGCTACAAAGCTCTCAATTGCAAAAAAAAAAAGAAAAAACTTCTCTTATAGAGATCCCCATTGATATGTAGTTTTTTTACTATTTATTAAGAGATCAGCAACTACCAATTCTATACCGTCGACTTCTTACCCTTATTTTACCCTTTACAGAACAGACAGACGTCCAATTGACAAGGTCGGCTTAGTAAAGGATTTCGAAATGGTTATACTAAAATTTACTACTAAAATAATTGTGCTTAGAGAAAAGCGAAGTAAGTACTGTATAAATATACTCTTATTTCTTTAAGAACACAAGTGTTCTTTAACAATGTCACGTACGATCTCTGAAAGATCAAGAAACGTGCACAAGTCCACTGCCAAATTTGTAGCACACGAGTTTTATTCTATGAAATTTATTGTTGAAATAATGGAAAAATATAAAAATACGAGTATACTAGCTGCTTACTCTTACTCGATCACTCGGATAGATTCTTAAGATTAATGAATTAATAAATCTGCGAACAGTTGCCCTCCCGTGCACAAATTTTTTTGCAACAATTAATATATAATTAAGTTATTTATTTTTATTTATTACAGGGAAACAAACAGTATTATAGAACATACAATTTACAATAACAAATACACACATTTACCAGTTAAGTTTCCACAAATAAGAAACACATAATTAGAAGAAAGAGTAGAAAGCATTAGGCTAATTATGTGAGCAATTTACTGCATTTTGAGGTGTTATTCTGCTCAGAACACGGAAGATACTCATCGAATCTTCACAAAATTTTTATGAAACCAACTTAAAGTTACTACCTATTAAATAAAAAAAGAACCTTCGAAATTGGATCTCATAAGGCGGAGATATCTAGTACCTCCCTTTTGCCCCTTTTTGGAAAAAGTACCACTTCAATTAAAAATTCCCAACAAGAAAAAAAATCTATGAAGATGTAAAACTTGTATACCAAGTTACGTCCAGATCGGTTGTAAAATACGGCCTAAGAGGAGTACCAACAAACTGACAGAGGAAAGCAAATTTTGCCAGACTTGAAGCAGAGACGTTTCGCTCGCTCGGTCAATAAGAAAAATTGTTTTTTTTGGACCATAAATGGCGTATGTAGTTGGGCGTATGTAGGATAACTCACTAAAGTTTCATCACAGTCGGGTGAATGGTTTAGGAACGCATAGAGTATAAACAAAAAAAGATAAACAAACATAAAAAATATATGTTTCGTCAAATGTATAAAAATCTCGTGTCACGATGTTTGTGGTCGCACTCCTCCGAAACGGCTTGACCGGTTTTAATGTTTTTTTTTTAATATTTAGTAGGTATGAGAAGAGATTGTAAATTATTTTTCACCACAATAGCTTTTTTAAACGACTCTCTAGACATGCTAAAGGGATCAAAATTGTAGAAATATCTATTATTTTTACCATAACAATTGGCAAATTTACTTTTATTGAAAATAATTGATTAACAATTCAAGAAGTCCAAAATAATATTCTAAAGAAACTTGTTTAAGTCTCTAAATGTATGACTAAGTTTTACGAATTTGCTTCAATTTATTAGCAAAGTCAACTCAACTAGAACAAGTTCTAAGAACAAAAACAACTGGTTGCTTTTTTGGCACTTCGGAGTAAAATTGTTTCGAAGATCATTAATGAAATATTTTTGGACTATGATTTTTAACGTATAATTAATCTATACATATAATAAAATTCTAACTGAGTCTAATTTGTACATTAAATATTTTTTGTAAAATCTTATTAACATAGTCATTATCATCGATACAGAGGCAGAATCTATGGTTTTTAAAAAAATTTTCTGTCTGTCTGTCACGAGAAAACCACTGGACAGATTTTAGTGAAAGGTTTGATGATAACTGGATATCCGGATCAACTTAAAGAATACTTTTTACTGCGGGAAAATATCTTATCTTTGAGAAATTTATACTAAAAGTACTAACATATAACAGAAGCTATTGTACAGCTTAAGATTTTTGTCTAAAAATTTGTTTGCTCTTTCAATGCTTATCCATTAAGCGAGAATTAGAAGTAGGATTAAAAAGGTAAAAGTTTTTGATTTATTTATTACTATGGATTATGCCCAGTCAATTGTCTGTTTTCTCATTGGTCAAAACAGTTACTATTAATAATTGATGACACAGTTCTATTTATTTGTAAGACAGCAAAACTTGTACAAAAGTTTCTTGATGTAATCTATTCCATATCTTCGGAACAACACTTTTACGATGTAATAAACTACGCAGAAATGTGCAGGATTCAGGGTTATGTGGGCTAAAGTAATAGTTTTTGAATAGAATGAATAAATCTATATTAATATTATAAAGAGACAGAGTTTGTATGTTTGACTGTCCGTCCGTTCGTCCGTCTGTTCGTTTCTCATAGTTTATATAGCAATTTTATTCAGCTGCTATTAGCATCCCACTGCTGGGGGTGGGCCTCGTTCTAATACAAGGGAGATCAGGCTGTAATCCACCATGATGGCCAAATGCAGGTTGACGGACTTCACATGTCTTTCCAAAATTTGCTAAGTTCTCTTAGACATGCAGGTTTCTTCAAAAGTTTTTCTTTGCCGGAAACTAAGGTAATCACGTTGAAATTAATTCATACATGAAAATATGTGCGAGATACGGTATGTAATATGGTGCGAGACCCGGATTTGAACTTGATATTCCAAGCTACCACTGAGCTATCAATGCTTTCCAATAAGTCAGGCTTTACCTTTTCAGTTAAAAAGTACTTATTATCTTACATTATATCTAAAAAGACTATATTTTTGTTTGTTTCTTTGTTTGCAGGGTGGCTTTATTTTAGACATTGCTTTAAGTAATATTTTTGTAGTAGGCTTGGCTATTTTTATCAAATCACCACGCGACAAAGTTTTATTATTTTTATTTTTTTTTTTTTTTTTTATTTATTAGATTATTATAATATATATTAATACAAAAAATTTTACAAAAAGACCCACAAAACTGTTTGCACAGTTTGTCTGTGGGATCAGACTTATTTACTTACCTACTTAAGACTTGTGCTATGTTATTCAAGGTTCAATTATTTTAAACTGGCCAAAAAAAAGTTTTTTAATAATTTTGCGAATTTACTGGTATCTGGTTCATGTCTAATATCAGCGGGCAAACTGTTCATAAGGTACGGTAGGCGTTTATCCAGTGTTCGGTCGCCATAATAATTATGCACCCTTGGAACAATATATTTGCCCGCTGATACTGACCTGGTACCTTGATCATGTGTCACCAATAAAGAGCGCTCCAGACTGCCATGGTTGTTTACTAGAAGTAAGTATTTATGTTTAAGACTAACTGGAAGTATATTGCAAATTTTAAATAGCTTATTATAATCACCTGTACAGGCTTTTTTGGTGTTTTTAGATACAATTAGTTTTAAAAATCTTATTTGTAATGCTTCTAATTTTTGTATATGATTTTTAAAAGTAAGGCCATAGCAGTCAAGGGCGTAACCTATTATTGAATCAACTAGTGACAAATATAAACATTTAAGGGTACTAGTAGGTACTCTGAGATTTAAGTGATAAAATTTTCCTAATAGTGCTCTCAATTTATTACATAAGTGTTCTATATGTGAAGACCAGGAAAAGTTTTCATCAATTTTCATCCCAAGGTAAGTGACTATTTTGGCTCTATCTATGGGTTTACAATCACAACTACTCATTTTATTGTGTATACATGAAAAACTGTGTGAAACTATCTTAGGCAGAAAATCAGGGGGTCGAAGGTACGGAGAATGAATTAACAAGAAATTTGTCTTGGCAGCGTTCAAGATTATACCATTATCATGGGACCATCTAACAACTGCGTCTACATCGAGCTGAACGAGACGACAAGTCTCGGCAAGGTCGGTGCCAGCGTGCATCGCGCACAGATCGTCCGCAAACATATGCGCAGAGCAGTGACGCAGTACTCCGCACAGGCTGTTCACGTGCATTAGGTAGCACACAGGTCCACACACCGAACCTTGCGGCACCCCGCACCGCACCTCTCTCACATCGCCGGTCGTCTCACCCACCTTTACGCGGTAGGACCGTGCGGTTAGGTAGTCGCGGAACCATTTGTTCAGCGGCTCCCCCACCCCACACTCCTCCATTGCATTTAAGAGGGTATCCGTTTCTAAGGTATCGAATGCCTTTTTAAAATCAAAGAACACTGCCACAACAAATTTTTTTTCATTTAAGTGATTATTAATTTCGTTAGTAAATTTTGATAAAACAGTGTTCGTACTTTTTCCTTTCTGAAATCCATGCTGACACTCATTAATTATACTATTCTTTTGAAGATAATTCCCTAATTGGTTTACTATGCATTTCTCTATGATTTTATCTACGCTCGATAATATTGCTATTGGTCTATAATTAGCGAAGGACTTTTTATCTCCTTTTTTATGAATAGGGCGTACAATGGCCTCTTTTAACTTAGTTGGGAATTTATGGTTACGAACACATAGATTAACCAAGTTAGAGATCACAGGACACACCTTTTCAACAGCAAACTTAAGATCAGACATGCGTATGAGATCGCTACCCGATGCTTTGTTTGTGTTCATCCTCATTATGACCTGTTTAACATATCTACTATTCACCGGTTGCCACCTCATGCACATGTCTTTATTTTGTACATAGCTTCCCCTATCCATCCATTTAGCATTACAAACATGTTTAATATTATCTATTTCATCCGAGAAAGTATTCGCAAACTTATTACATATATCTGTCACACTTCCTTCATTTTTCATATTATCTAATATTATACTGTCTAAGGATTGTCTTTTGTTACCCATTAATGCATGTATTCTATCCCATAACTTCTTTATATTTTTATTACAGTTTAATATACACTGCCTATCATACTCATTTCTACTCTTTGAAATAACTTTATTACATTTATTTCTATATTTAGTGTAACTTAATCGTTTTATCATATTTTTTGGTTCATTACTCCATATTGCAAATAGACTATCCCTTTCTAAAAGCATTTTTTTGTGATCTTTCGTAACCCAGCCTTTGTTATTTCTATTACTATTATAAACTATTTTAGTACTATAACAACAATGATAAATATCTGAAAAAATTAGTCTAAAAGCTTCATAAAGTTTCAATGGGCATGTAATTGATAAGAGATCATCAAAATTAGTCGATAATAGTTTCTCTCGTACTGCACGATTGTCAAGAACACGTACACGTCGTGGGTTATTAGCGGTGGGCTGCGCAGGGCGGGAACAAGCCTCGGGACGCGAACTCAGCAATGACTCGTGCCCAGATGCGTTCATCCGGCTATGCAACGGGGGGCGTTCCCACTCCACCGCAATCGATACCGGGTAATGATCGGATATTTTATGGGTTATTACTGCTGAATCTATTTTTGCCGATGGTGCACGAATGAATATATGATCCAAACACGATTCTACTAGGTTTTCCAATAGGATTTCGCTACGAGTAACTTGATCGATACATTTGATAAACCCGAACTCAGCTAAAAGGTCTTCATACATTATCACATGTTTATCTTGATGGTTTAATAAGTTTAAATTTATGTCGCCACAAAAAATTACTCTCGTATTATTGGGTATACTTTCTAATAGATTACGACATTCTTCTACAAATTGCAAAGTTATATCTTGTTTATTTATTTTTGGCGGTCTGTATATTGAAATTATATAAATTGGTTCATAATCATGATTTAGTGTCACGGAAACACACTCCGCTGAACGCATCTGTGCCACTGCAGGTGTTGTCAGGCCGCACACCCGCGCCGCAAGCCCTTCTCGCGTGTACACTATCACCCCTCCCCCGCTTCTTCCCGAACGAGTGAAACTATTAATCGTAAAGCCATTAATATTATAAAAACCTAAATATGCATAATTAATGTTTGGCTCCGTAATAACAATTACATCTAGTTTTTTTAAATTACTGTCTAATAACACAAGTAACTCACTGAAATGTTTTCTTAATGATCGAATATTAATGTGAAGTAAACAAAGGTCTTTCTTCTCAATAAAGGTTGACGTCCAGCTTTCAAAGTCATTAACACAAACAGCATTTATGGAATTATTAGTTATTAAATCTAAATTGTTGAGAGACGCGAAATTTAACAATGAATTTAAACTTAAAGAAAAGACACAAGTTGATTATTACTTTTTAAGCAGTTCGCGAATATCGCTATCTGACCTGACCCACACAGATTTATCTCCGTCCGCTTTTTTCACTAAGATCTTGCCGTTATTTACCCAAATGAATTTAAATCCTTCCTTCAGCTGTGTCTTGGCATTCCACAGTAGCTCTCGTGAAGTTTTGGTTAAGTCTTCGTTAATGAAGATTTTATTACATTGAGTTCCGCCGGTGATAGTGCTGCTGTTTAATTCCTTTAGCTTCCGCCTATTAGCTAACCACTCGTCCCGATTTTTAGTACCCGAGATCTTAAAACCTATAATAATCGGTGCTGGTTTGTCATTCATATTGCGTGTCGAGCGGCGACTCGCCCAGTCGATACCTGCGCTGCTCACTCCTATGGAATCTCCCAGTTTTTTGACAACCGCCATTACGTTTTCATTAGGTAGTTGCTCAATACCTACAATTTCTAGATTATGCTTACGTGAATCTTGCTCGAACTCATGCACTTTTTGCTCAAGTGCCATATTACATTTCTCCAGATACACACATTTATTATTGGTGTTCACTATGGACTTTTCAAGATCTCGGATTTTTTTCTTCGATTCTTCATGTTCCGCTATTAAAATATCATACTTTTCCGAAAGTACACTCATGCTGTCCGTTATGGAATTCAAATGATTTTTGAGGCTTGGGATTGCACTGACTTTCTTTTGAATGTCTTTGAGTATCTTTTCAAAACCCTGTCCCTCTGTTTCCTGTTCATCTCCTTCCGAATCATCAGCAGCAGAACATCCCTCGCAGTTGTTGCAAAACAGACGGTTTCTGCCCGCCTTCATGTCAGCCGATAATCCTTTTACACAGGTCCTATGGAATTTTCCCTGGCATGGACCCTGACACAAGAAATGCGATCCGTTCTTCGACAACACTTTCTTGCACATTTGACACTGCATTTTTATTAATTAAATTAATTCACTCCAATCTTTAGATATATTTTATTACATTAATTTTATAATCTATACATATTATAAAATTCTAACTAAGCCGAATCTGTACATTAAATATTTTTTGGAAAATCTTATTGAAATAGACATTATTATCGATACAGAGGCCGAATCTATAGTTTTTAGAATTTTTGTCTGTCTGTCTGTCTGTCTGTCTGTCTGTCTGTCTGTCTGTCTGTCTGTCTGTTACCGCATCACAGAAAAACCACTGGAGGGATTTTGATAAAATTTGGTATGATGATAGCTGGTTATCCGGGTCAACATATAGGATACTTTTTACCGCGGGAAAATATCTAATTTCTGAGAAAAAACACAAAAACTGGTTGGAATAAAACCACGATGATACTATTTATAAATAGTTTAGCAAGGTAATTTACTAAACATGGTAAAAACTATTAAAAATAGCTTATCTTGAAAAACAAATTATCAATAGCGCTATTTTATTCATTAAAATAGTTATTTTAATTAATATTTATTTATGTGTTATTTAGATACTTGACAATAGATGTCGCCATGTGTTTTTAAAATACGTAGTTTTAATTCCAAAAAAATGAATGTATGAATGCATGTAAAATTACCTACTACTAAATTACCCGCGGCCACGCCTGTGTTGAAATTATCAATAAAGCAAACTTTTGATTTTATAAATGAGTAACTATACACATAATAAAATTGTAACTAAGCCGAATCCGTACATTCAATATTTTTCGGAAAATCTTATTGAAATAATCATTATTAGCGATATAGAGGCCGAATCTACAGTTTTTTGAATTTTTGTCTGTCTGTCTGTATGTAACTGCATCACAGCAAAACCAATTTAGGGATTTAGATGAAATTTGGTATGGTGATAGCAGGTTATCCGGGTCAATGCATAGGATTCTTATTACAGCAGTATAATATCTCATTTCTGAGAAATAATACAAAAACTGGTTAAAATAAAAGCAAGATGATACTACTAAT
Source organism: Fabriciana adippe (assembly GCA_905404265.1). Taxonomy (NCBI): domain Eukaryota; kingdom Metazoa; phylum Arthropoda; class Insecta; order Lepidoptera; family Nymphalidae; genus Fabriciana; species Fabriciana adippe. The sequence continues at coordinate 4,007,889 of FR990010.1, forward strand.
ATTTTAGCAAGGTAACTTAATATGTTAAAACTATTAAAAAAATCTTATCTTAAAAGAAATATCAATAGCGCTATTTTATTCATTAAAATAGTTATTTTGATGAAAATTTATTTATGTGTTATTTAGATATTTGACAATAGATGTCGCCATGTGTTTTTAAAATACGTAGTTTTAATCCAAAAAAATAATTATGTATGTACAGATATGACCTTTCTATGACTCTATTAGAACTACTAGGTACTAAATTACCCGCGGCCCCGCCAGTATTCAAATTATCAATAAAACAAACTTTTTGGCTTTATAATTTAGTAACATATAAGTAATATTTTGTTGGTCGAAACAATTTTCAAATGAAAATATTTGTAAATTTTTATTGTTTAGTAAATAATGATGATATATTTTTTTTATTCTTTAATGTAAAATTAGGCAAATGCAAATCCAACTCGCGCATTCGGTTTCGTATAGCAAAATTCTGTGTTGTCCGTACTTACATGTTTTGTTAGGTTAATACTAAAATAAATACGAATAATATTTACGTTTCCGCAATATCGACTCAAAGTTAATGGCTTTCTTAGATTTACGCGAATATTTGACATTTTAAATAAAACTATCTTTTCGGATTATTTCGCGGATTTATTTAGATTTTTGGTTCCCGACGTTTCGATTGCTTTACAGCAATCATGGTCACGGGAGAGAAGGGTCTCTATCCGAAAAGATAGTTTTATTTAAAAAGTTAATGGCTGTTAAACTGACAAAGCGGGTAACTAAAAATATTCCGTATCTCAAAAACTTTGCAAAAGTATTTTAGGAACTGTTATACCTAAACTTTTTCAGTTTTTTTTTGACACCATTTCTTGGGAGGTAAAGGCTTAAAGGACATAATAAAATTCTTACGACTTTAATCATATTAGCCGAGCCATATGAAATAATAAAAAGCACTTGCTTAGAATTATTTACTTATTACACTTTCTTTTGAAAATCGATTTGGAAAATATTACTAACTAGCGCTAACCAATCCCTGTTTCGCGACAAATTAACATTAAGAAAAGTTACCATTATGTAATTTTAATAATCAGCTAAATATTAAATTAATCAATAGCTATCTATTAGTAAAAAATAATTCAAATTAATTCCGTAGTTTGAAAGTTTATCACCCAAAACTAAACAAACCATGCGGTGCGCAATGAAAGTGGTATAGGTATGTAAGAGTGTACTAATGTGTAAAGCCTAAGAATTTGGTTTTTGATAATCTGAACGCGGGCGGAGCCGCGGGAAATGCTAGTTTATATTATATTTTTTCAACTGACACATTAACGTCAGATTATTTTATTATTTTATTATTTTATTTTGTCCTGGCTTATAATATAAATTAACTAGCGACTCACCCTCGCTCCGTTCGGTTCATCCCTAATTACGTTTTAATGTTTAGTATAGATTTCTTAGAAACGAGATTTTTTGGCAGTAAAAAGTATCCTATATGTTGACCCGGACAACCAGCTATCATTATACCAGATTTCATCAAAATCTGTTCAATGGTTTTCTCGGGATGCGGTCACAGGCAGACAGACAGACAAAAACTCTGAAAACTATAAATTCGGCCTCTGTATCGATCATAATGACTAGGTATTTCAATAAGATTTTTCAAAAAATATTTAATGTACAGATTCGGCTTAGTTATAATTTTATTATATTATGTATAGATATTTTTATGCGGAACCAAACAATTCAATAAGACACGCTTGTCACAATTTTTATAATATTGTTTGTTCAAGTTCGTGACTCGCTCGTGTTGTTCTCTTCTTGACGATTTATTTACTTTCATTACAATGTAAATAATATGTATTTGGCCTCACGAAAATGCTTGCTTGCTATGGTATCATATTTTGGTAGCTGACTAAAATTTTTATGTAAGAGTTCTAAAATAGTCTTATTTTTTGGTACCAAACTCAGAAATAGTACCGCCTTCAAAAATTTTATATATAATTTCACAGTTACATGTGTTTTTTTTTCGGAATTTCTGTAGGACCATTAAAGGGGCAACCCATTAAAAATAAATAATGGAAATACCACGTAAATTACACACAAAAAACATAGAACCGAAATATGATCTTTTTGACGACACGTTTGGCTTAGTTTGTAGTGACTCTACTTGCTGTGCCAGCAGTCGCGGGTTCGAGTCCCGCTGGGGTTATTCATTTGTGTGATGATCACGAATATTTGTACTCCATTCATAGGTGTTTATATTTATAATATGTATGTACTTAAAGTTATATATGTGTAGTGCATCAACTATCTGGTATCCATAACACAAACCTCGTAGCTTACCATGGAACTAGATGATACTGTGTGTTAACGTCCCATATTTAATCTTCTTCTAAAGTTCGTTAATGAGTTTTTTAGTACCAAAGTCACTAAATATTTTACAATTTTTTATAACTTTCAAGACATCTTGAATCTAGACTCTTTATACATAATATAATCTAGATTATATTCTCCAATGTACTTTCAGTTATTACCAAGAGCCTTCTTTATTACATTAAACTTATCGTAGAAATTATGAAGTGCAGTGAAAGAGAATTTTTAACTGGTTAAAATACCCGCAAAATGATGTGCTTTATGTAACTAATTGACAGTCACGGGTTCGATATCCGCTGGGGCGCAATTTTTTTGTTGGAACTTTATTTAAATTTCTAAGCCTGTGTTATATTTAAACTAACTATGGTGTTCATTGTTGGGCATATGCGTTCATGAACACCCATATACTTGTGTATCTACATTCTATATACATACAATCCTGCTCGTAAAAATTATTTATAGTACTTATAAGAAAAACACAATTTTTAACATTTTCGTCTATCTATCTGTTTGTTCCGACTAATCTCCGAAACTGCTGAACAAATTTTGACGGGACTTTCACTGGCAGATAGCTGATGTTATAAGGAGTACTTGGGCTACTTTTACTTTAGAAAAAGAATTAGGATTCCGCTAAAAAAACGTACCTAGGGACGCACCCGAGCGAAGTAAGGGTAAGTTGCTAGTAACTATTAATAAAACAATGCTACATATAAAAAAAAATAAACAAACATAACACATTAATTTGTATACAAATATTTCATAATCAGGGAGTTATTATCAAATAAACTCTATTTTCCAACACAGTTCAAACACAAGTACACTGTTACGTGTTTTATGTACAAACAAACTTGAGATTATTTTGTATAGCACCAAGTTATTGTGAAATTTCGATGTAGATCTTAGAATAGCTCTTTGGGGAACTTTGCGAACAATTAAGTAAAACAAAAGGCTTGACAAAAGGTGAATTTGTTTTTATAACTTTGTACAGGCATTAAAGTTTGCTTGAAAATGTAGTGTATTAAATTTTTGTGTTTTTTTTTTAATTTCTACTATCTATACCTGTAGTTATATGTCTGTATATATATATATATAGAGAGAGAGAGAGAGAGAGAGAGAGAGATAGAGAACGTTAATGCTGCTCTTAAAACAATAATTATTGTAAAATCTATACTAATATTATAAGGCTGAAGAGTTTGTTTGTTCGTTTGTTTGGTTGAACGCGCTAATCTACTACTAATCTAACTATTAATCTGATTTGAAAAATTCTTTTTGCATTAGATAGCCCCTTAACTGAGGTAGGCTATAGGCTATATATCTTCCTGGAAAAATGTACGTTTCCCGTTGGATAGATTTTTTTTTGTCTAGGGACGAACCCGAAGCCAAGCTAGTCGAATATATGTATGTGTAATACAAATATTTTGCGAACATAGGCTTTAAGCAGAAAAATGTAACGGAATAGGAAGTAATTTAGCGGAAAGCAACAGAAAAAGTTGATGTACTCTCTCATAATTGGACTTCGGATGTCTAACGGAATAAATAATATACGTACGTACGTTTGTTGCCATGGTAACCGTTGTTATTGTCTGACAAATGATATATAATATTATATTCTTTACTTAACTGATATTCTATAAATATATGATTGCAATATGCTTAATAGGCGTTATTTAATTATTATTTATTAATTTATCATTCCTTTTAAAACAGAGAATTGTGACATACGGGATGAAATCTTTAGCTATTTTTGTTCTGTTACGCCAAAGAAGTACCTATAACTTCTTACGTGCGTACATAAGAACACACGTTTTTTTTATTTTTTTATTTTAATATATAATATGTAACATTTATTTTCATGTTTATTTTAATATTTGCAATTTAGCCTTTTAATTTTTTTTATTTTTAACAAAAATATTTAATTTTAGTTATATTGTATGCGCTAACCTCTAGAATTACTAATCTTAGTCAAAATATATTTTTTTATGGAACATTAACACACAGCACCATCTAGTTCCATGGTAAGCTACGAGGCTCGTGTTATGGATACCAGATAGTTGATACACTACACATATATAACTTTAAATATATACATATTACAAATATAATTTTGCTTTCAAGCTTATATCTATAATGTAAGAATAATAAAAATAAAATTTCCATATCTTAGGCCCAAAAACAAGAAATATATACGAGTACAGGAAAGTAAAATATACAAGAGGCGGTCTTATCGCTAAAACAGCCATTTCTTCGAAAGTAATCTTGCGGTGTAGAAAATAGTAAACTATGAGAGGGAAGGGTTGTGAATAATAAAAAGAGTTATATAATATACTAGCAACTCACCCTTGCTTCGCTCGGGTTCGTCCTTAGGTACGTTTTAACGGTTATAAATTTCTCAGAGATGAGATATTTGCCCGCAGTAACAAGAATCCTATATGTTGACCTGGATAACCGGCTATCATCATACCAAGTTTCGTCAAAATCCCTCCAGTGGTTTTTCCATAATGCTTTCCCAGACAGACAGATAAAAAAATAAAAATCTAAAAACTATAGATCCGGACTTTGTATCAATAATAATAACTATTTCAATAAGATTTTCAAAAAAATATTTAAAAATATATTTTTAATGTACAGATTCGACTCAGAATTTTATTATATGCATCACTACGTAGTATAAAACAAAGTTGCTTCCCGCTGTCTGTCCCTATATAATATGCCTAGGTCTTTAAAACTACGCAACGGATTTTGATGCGGTTTTTTTTAATAGATAGAGTGATTCAAGAGAAATGTTTATATATGTATATTATACATGTATAATATAGTAGAGAAATACTGATAATTTTAGAGGTTTCTAATGAGTGATGTCTTAAATAAACTCATTTTTTTGCGCTTACATTACAAACGCTGGCTGAACCCTACGAGATAGATCAAAATAATGTACTACAGTATTGTACACCTTAAAGAGGTCTACAAAACAGTCCGCGTTGGCATATGTCTATCTCTTAAGGATAACATACTATATCCATTTTACTATATCCAAGCTAGGGGCAAACCCGAGCGAAGCGAGGGTGAGTCGCTAGTAGATGTATAATATAAAAAAAATCTTAGAAAAAAGTTTATTTTTGAAATAGAGGTAAAACTCTTCTAGTTTATAGTTTGAATAAATAAGCACTAAGGCGACGAATTGTTTAGAATTCTTCATAAATATATAATTTGGCTCAGTTTGTAGTGACCCTACATGCTGTGTCAGCGGTCGCGGGTTCGAGTCCCGCTGGGGGCATGTGATGATCACGAATGCTTGTACTCCAGTCATGGGTATTTATATTTATAATATGTATATATTTAAAGTTATATATGTGTAGTGTATCAACTATCTGGTATCCATAACACAGGCCTCGTAGCTTACCATGGAACTAGATGGTGCTATGTGTTAATGTACCAACATATTTATTTATAACATTATTTATAACAATTTTCACATCTCATCTTCAAGTTTCTTAATACTTTTGTATTCATTACATTCAGACTACTAAAACTTTGCGAAGGAGTCAAAAGGTCAAGAGATCCTTAATAAAGGCTTCAAACGATTGATGAACCGTTTTCATCCTTTCTTTATTTACTCGAACTCCTTTATTGACTGTTTATATAAAACCTGTAAAGTAGTCTTCTTTATCCACACTATATAAGTATTTATTATAAGGCAATGGTAGCCCAGTGGTAACGCGCTTGAGAAACCGAGTGAAGCGGGTTCAAATCCTAGGTCTCGCACCTCTGATATTTTCATGTGCGAGTCATTTTTAATATGATTACCACTTGTCTTACGGTGAAGGAAACTATCGTGAGGAAACCTGCATGTCTGAGATAACCTAGCAAGTTTTCGAAACACATTTAAAGTTCGCTAATCCGCACTTGGACAGCGTGGTGGACTACGTCCTGATCCCCCTCGTATTAAGGGGAGGCCCGCCCCCAGCAGTGGGACGTTAAAAAGGGCTGAATACATACATAAAAAGAAACTACTTTCTTTTTTTCAAGGAGAATTGGATATTCATTTACAATAAAAAAGATTCCGACGAATTGAGAACCTCCTCCTTTTTGGAAGTCGGTTAATAAAGTATTTATAGCATTAAAACTTTTATCTGAAAATTATTCATGCAGTTACAATATGAGCTTTAGTAATTAAGTTTTAATTAAAAGTGTTCATCCAGTGCCCGAAATTCGACCATAATCTATAATTGAATATATTCACATATATACAATATATATATATATATATATATATATATATATATATATATATATATATATATATATATATATATATATAATTTATTTATGTTACTACTACTACTACTACACTAAGGCTAGTATGGGATAGATAAACTGTATATTATATGGTATATAGCCTATAGCCTTCCTCAATAAACTACAAAAAGAATTTTTCAAATTGTATTAGTACTTCCTGAGATTAGCGCGTTCAAACAAGCAAACGCTGCTTCTTTATAATATTAATAGTATAGATGATATATCGCCTTCAAAATTACTTTTTAATAAGGTTTTTGCATCTAGCTTAGGTAGAGAACTATGGCCTTTTCTCGTATTGAGAGGCCTTTGCCCAGCAGTGGGACGTTAAAAAATGTTGAATTATTAAATATTATTCCTAATGAGCCTACCCCCTCATCAGAGGTAGTAATCTTTCTCCAAAAGCTTTGAATACATATAACTTAGTCCTAAATTACGACGATGTCAAAAGGTCAAACGGTGCAAACGTGATTACAATTGTAATAAATTACGTAATGCAATAAAATATTATGTCACTAAAATGAAGAAATTACTGCTATTGGCATTATATTTTTGAAGTTATACTTCTTTTGGGGCGATATGAAACAAGTGCGAGTCGAACTCGCACACGAAGGGTTCCGTAACTTAATCGACTTTATTTTAATTTGCGTGGCAGCCTTTTTTGAAATTCGTCATCTTGGTTTTTTTATCAATACATTGGTATTTGTTATTAAAATAAACTTTATCACCAAACGAGTTCATAGGTCAATGGGAAGTTAAAAAAATCTTCGGAACAAAATTTTGTAAGTAAAGCTAACTTTGATGGCATCTCATTCCTTTGTTATCATCTATTTTTTAAAACAAAAAATACAGTATTTATCTACTCCATGAGCTTTAAACAATAATACCTCACTCGATGGTGAAGCTCAAATGTTTTTTTCGGGCGTATAAATATTTTTGACAATTTCTATGGCTTTGGGTCAACAAGATGCTTATACTGTGAAAATTGCTATAAAACCTGTGGGACAGACGACGGACAGACGGACAGACGTGAGTGACAACAATAGATATAGAGCTTCGTTTGGACCCTTCGGGTACGGAACCCTAAAAAAATCGTGAATATCGCATAGTACGGCTATGAAACAAAGTATACATTCGCTTAATCTTGGATATAAACTTTCTCTATTTCAAATTACACTAAAATCCGTTGAGTCGTTTCACAAAGCTATTAAAAACTTTCGTATTAATAAAATAAGAGCAATAAAAACTATGGAGCATAAAATTTCAAAATTAATTATCTACTTTCGTTTATTTATTTTATATACTATACTTCTATCATTTCTTTGTACTTTCTTTTTCTGTTATTTAATACTGTCTCATACATGGGTTGACTGGAAGTAATCTTCAGAGATCCACAGAAGAAGTCCACTTTTGTACATACAACTTTTTGTGTATTTTTTTACATCAATAATTGTTTATAAGTGTAATAATAAATAAATAAATATGTCGGGACATTAACACACAGCACCATCTAGTTCCATGATAAGCTACGAGGCCTGTGTTATGGATACCAGATAGTTGATACATTAGATATATGTAACTTTAAACACATACATATTATAAATATAAACACCCATGACTAGAGTACAAATATTCGTACTCATCATACAAATGACAAATGCCCCCAGCTGGACTCGAACCCGCGACCGCTGGCACAGCAAGTAGGGTCACTACAAACTGAGCCAAACGTGACGTCGTAATCAATACTAGTATTCACCCAGTGTACGAAATTCGATCATAATCATTCAAAAAAATCGGACAAGTGCGAGTCTGACTCCCACGCAAAAGGTTCCGTAGCATGAAACATTAAAATAAGTTTATAATCGCAAAAAAAATTTTTGTGATGTAACCACTTTACTGACTTGACTGGCTGCTTAAATCTGAACTAAAAATATAGGAACAAGTTGACAAAGAAACATGCAAAATATCTCGCTACAAGAATAATATTTGTATAAAATATAGGTCGTACATTAGGGATAGTTTCTTAAAAACCTACAATTTGTTACACACTCGGTGGTCTTAAAAGAAAACATTTTTTCACAAGACACAAATTAGCGCCTCAAATTCGCTAATTTGTTTTTTTTTTTTAATAATATCCATTATATATAATATTCACGTTATCAAGACGATTAGAAGCATCGAACCTACGACCTATGGTGCTAACGTACCTGATAGCACAGCTGGTACCATCTTCGTCGTCTTCCCTCTTTCGTCGTCTCCGACGAATGTACAGGTAAGCCGCTGCAGCAAACACTGCTGCTGCCGCTCCCAAGCTTAGAAGAGATATTAAAACCACATCACGAGTCTTCATTGTGACCTGAAAATAATAATATTATTTAATATCACAGCTTCGATTTCCATTTATGGCAATTATACTATTATTATATACAAAAGTTCGTATTTCTGTATATATGTTTGTCAACCCTTTACGTTAAAACAGATGGACAAATTCGAAGTATACAAATAGCCTTTGACCTGGAGTAACATGCAAAGTTAGGGTAAGTTACTAGTTATTTATAACATGACTAGTGGAGGCCTCTTGCTTCGCTCGGGTTTGTTTCTAGGTAAGGTATGCTTATATCGGACGGACGACACGTTTGGCTCAGTTTCTAGTGACCCTACTTGCTGTGCCAGCGGTCGCGGGTTTGAGTCTCACTGGGGGCATTCGTGTGATGAGCGCGAATGTTTGTACTCACGTCATGGTTGTTTATATTTACAATATGTATGTTTTTAAAAAGTTATATAATATGTGTAGTGTATCAAATATCTGGTATCCATAACACAGGCCTCGTAGCTTACCATGGAACTAGATGGTGCTATGTGTTAATGTCCCAACATATTTATTTATTTACCAACAGAAACACCATATTAAGCGAAATTGCCTGTGAATGTTTTATTATATTATTTTTCCCTTGGGAGTGCAATATTTTTCCGTAGTAAATAACTTAACCTGTAGCCCCAAAAAATACCATGTCATTTCGTTCTATTTTGGCGTAGAAAAAGCACAAAGAAATAAACACACTTATACGTGTAAAGTATTAATGAGCAACTAACCCTTGCTTTGCTCGTTTTTTTTTTTTTGAGCGAAACCTAAATCCTTTTTCTAAAATAAAAATAGCCTAAGTTACTCCTTATATCATCAGCTATTAGCCAGTGAAAGTCCCATCAAAATCAGTTTAGCAGTTTCGAAGATTAGCCGGAACAGAGAGAGACCAAAAAGTTAAAAATTATATTTTTCTTACTAGCGACTCACCCTCGCTTCGCTCGGGTGCGTCCCTAGGTAAGTTTTAATTTTTTTGAGCGAAACCCTAATTTTTTTCTAAAATAAAAGTAGCCTAAGTTACTGCTTATAATATCAGCTATCTGCCAGTGACAGGGCCGTTAAAATTGGTCCAGCCCTTTAGGAGATTAGTCGGAACAAGCAGACAGACAAACATTTTAGAAATTGTGGTTTTTTTATAAGTTTATAAGTTTTATAAGTTTATAATGTTATATATATATATATATATATATAATTTCGAATGCATTTAGTATAAAGCTGTTATTTTGATATAACAACAGTTAGATATTATTATATAATGTTAACATTTAAAAGGTATAAAGCTAGAAAAATTTCAACGTTTAAAAGTTACAATATCCAATTTGTTAAAGCAAACCAAATTCTCCTTTACTCGAACAATGTATCGAGAAAATTTTCATCGAACTTCTCTCAACAAGCTCCTACAAGTTTTCTCAATAAATTCTAGAAAACGTGCAATAAACAGAATACGAAGGCAATAACGTTACACATTACCCCTACTATTTTAAAGCTTAAAGCATCCAGTAAGGTTTCAAATATATTGTATTTGTGTAAAATTCCTTCTTTAATAAAATCCAGGTTTTTTTTTAAATTTATTTTTACTAATGTCATTTGAGAGAGATGAGATATTTTTACCCAATAAAAATTATCCTAAATATTGACTTGGATAACCAGCTATCATTATACCTAATTCCATCAAAATCCATAGAGTGGTTTTTCCGTGATGCGGTCACAGATAGACAGACAAAAATTCTAAAAATTATAGATTCGGCCTCTGTATCAATAATAATGTCTATTTCAATAAGATTTTCCAAAAAATATTTAATGTACAGATTCGGCTTAGTTGGAATTTTATTATATGTATAGAGTATAATGGAGCAAATTTTTTGATGACAACCCCCCTGGGTTGTATTGATTAATATGTTTTATGGTTTAAAAAAATATTCGCCTGGAAAAAGAGTGAGGGGTCCACCACATAGATCAGGATGTCCTACTAATAAGTTTTTTATTTGAAATTATTTAAATATTTCAGTTATATATTTTTTTCTAAGAAGCGCAATAACGTAGTTTAACGTAACGTACGTAACGTAACGTAGTTATATTTAACCTGTCAAGACCGCCGAGCCACCGGTGGTTCAGTTAACAATTAATTACTTAAAAAATAACCAGGAAATATTAAATTAATATTGACATTTAACTTTTTTTTAAACATAGCTTTCACGTAGGAATTTTTTTAGTATTTTAATATCAAGTAATTCTGTTTGGTAAGGGATCGCTTTTGAGTTTGCAATGAAGTGGTTATACTCTCGCAATATGACGTGCATCACGATATAGCTTTAAAAAACATGTGTGCAGCATATAAATATTTTTATATCATTAAATTTATATCCATACTTACTATAATATTATTAAAAGATTTTTATGTTTGTTTGTACCAAATAAGCTCCGAAACTACTAGACCGATTTAGATGAAATTTGGTAAAAAGATAGTTTGAGACCTTGGGAGGGATATTCGATAGTTTTTATCCCGGAAATCATTACTTAAAGGGGTGAAAATGGGGTTGAAAGTTTGTATAGGTAATCAACCAATTTAATCACAACATTTTATATGTATATCAATGGTTTGCAGTTTTAAAATTATAAATTAGCTTAAGATATATTAGATTTGTATTTAAGCCTATTTTGAAGTTATTCTCGGGCCTATTAATGTGAGAGGCATTACACCATAGTCCACCACGCTGGCCAAGTGCGGGGCGGACTTCACACGCCGTTCGAAAACTTTCTAAGTCCTCACAGACATGCAGGTCTTCTTACCATTTAAGGTGTAATAAACACACCAAGTGCCTTTTGCTTTTATCATTGAAGGTTTATACTCTATGCTTTCCTTAACTATTAATCCGCTTCCGGCTGAAAAAAGATATAATGTATTTTTATGTTTATCCTCTTTGCGGTCCTAAAACATTCATCCCTAGGGACATACTCGAGAGGGTGGGATAAGCCGATGGTTAACTTATAAGATACAAATAATAAATTTCAAGTTGTATGTATATAAAGACACTATCTATATATAAAAATGAATTGTGCTGTTCGTTAGTCTCGCTAAAACTCTAAAATTGAAGGATTTGAATATTTTTTTTTTGTTTTGTTGAGAGTGTTTCAGAGGTGGTTTAAGTATAAAAAAAAATGGGAAAAATAAAGAAAAACAAAAAAACAGCTGGAAAATCGAAAAGTTCAGAACTGTTTATTTTGTATGAGAATCACTAACCGTTAAATGTATACCTTTAATACTAATTTAAAAATACTGTACGTATTTCTTCAAGATTTATTGAAGCCCCAAACCAAATTTTATCAAAATCAGTTAAGCTATTTAGTATTGGAGGCAGTATTTTTAGTAAAAATGGATGGAATTACTCACATTCATAATACTTTTAAGTAATAATATAAAGAAAACGATAGATATCCAAACAAGCTGAATACTCCAGGCTATAATCTATCTGTATACTAAATTTCATCCAAACATAGCCAGCTGTTTCGTTCTAAGAAAGTAACACACAATCACACATACAAATCATATCTATCATATCACAGATAAATAAAATTGGAGTGTCTGTTTGTAATATTAAAATAACCGCTTTTTACTAAATGCGTATGGATGTATACACGGTACATATACCAAAACAACATTTTTCACAATGTTTGTCTGTCTGTCTGTCTGTTTTTTCCGGCTAATCTCTAAAATGGCTGGATCGATTTTGACGGGACTTTCACTGACAGTTAGCTGATGTAATAAGGAGTAACTAAGGCTACTTTTATTTTAGAAAAAAATAAGGTCCCACGAAAAAAAATTAAAACCAAAATTAATTAATTAATTTTGTTTTGAGAAGCAACCTAGAGACGAAGTCGAATCGCTAGTGAATAATTAAAATTATCGAATGTTCTACAAATATGACCCCAAATAACGGACTAATGCGATGTTCATTCCAACTCGTGATGATAATCTGAGTAATAAATCCAGCTTAGGTTAGCTTACCTGCCTTTAACGCACAAATTACAGATTATACAACGATTTTAACGAATTTATATCAGTTTTCAAATTTTAGAGAGTAGTTACAAACAGACAAACACACAAATGTGTAACGATTGTTTGAATTATTTATCTATACTATATAATATTATAAAGCTGAAGAGTTTGTTTGTTTGTTTGTTTCGTTGAACGCGCTAATCTCAGTAACTACTAATCCGATTTGAAAAATTCTTTTTGCATTAGACAACCCATTAGCTAAAGAAGGCTATAGCCTATATATCGTCCCGGAAAAATGTACGGTTCCCGTGGGATAGTTTTTTTTTTCTAGGGACGAACCCGAAGCGAAGCGAGGGTGAGTCGCTAGTATTATACAGTTTGGGTAGAGTATTTTTATTTAATGTACAAGTATATATGTATATTATAAGGAGTAGTATTCCCCCAGTGTTCGATATTCAACTTTACTTAAGTAATTCTTAAATATCATACCGGTACCTTATTTTTATAGAAAAACCATACATTTTAAGTTTAGACCGAACTCACATAAACTCAGCGCGACGAGGGATTCTAATCAAACTACTAGTGTATGTATAAGGAAGTTTGTATGCGTGTATATTTGTTACTTTAGGTTAAAATGACTAGACAGATTTTGATAACATTTAGTACATTGATGACTGAAGTAATATAGGCTAGTAAGCATCTAAGTCCCTAGAATATCTGATGTACGAATATATGTCGTGTCACGGTGTTTGTGGTCGCACTCCCCCAAAACGGCTCGAATGAATTTTAATGATTTTTTTCTTGCATATTTAGTAGGTAAAAGAATAGCTCATATTGTACTTTTCACCGTCCTACCCTCCATTTTTTTAATCGCGATTTTAGTATTTTTGTATGGCCAATATTATATAAATATATAGCGATGAACCCGAGCGAAGCGTGGGTGAGTCTCTATAACATAAAACCAAAGAGTATTTTTGTAGACTAAACGCGGGCGTAGCCGCGGGTTCTGCTAGTATTATAATATGTAGTCAGGATTTCCGCATGAATTTCGGTCAAAGCTTCTGATATCTGAGACTAGCCATCTGTATGGAACATTCTATCACATATATTTAAACGAGCAATTCTTGTATATTTATGTATTTATTTATTTATTTATTTATACCAGCGATTTCAGAAACGGCTCTAACGATTTCGCTGATATGTGAGAGTTTTCGGGGGCGCAAAATAGATCTAGATTAATCCTATGTCTGGGAAAACGCGTGTTTTCGAGTTTTTATGCGGTTTTCTTCGCATTATTCCACGCAAAATATGGTCGCTAATTTCTTACGCTCTGGCAATAGTATCGTGGTCAAGCGGCCAAGGCGCAAGATTGACATTCACAAGTGTCCGGGTTCGAATCTCGATAGAATATAAAGTTTTTACTTTTGTTTTTTTTTTTGTATTTATTCAAGTTTTTAATTTTTTTTATCTAAAAAATACGATATAACAAAAAAAACTCCTAGTGAAGCTCTGTCGCTCAGGTACTATGTATTATCAAGTTTTTTTTTTCAAATTAATTAAGAAAATAAGCTTCTCCATTTCCAAGTTTTATTTTTAAATAACATACATTTAAAACACCCTATGTAAAGGGGGTCAAAGGTTTTCAAACCAAATGTAGTGGAAATTCAAGAACTACCTACGAGCACAATTTGGCAGAATTCCATTTATTTTGCTATACGTCACGTACTCCATTACAGTCCTTACAGCATAAAGAATAAGTGCTATAATAGTTTGAAAGTATTTTATTTCATATAAATTTTCTTGGATGTGGTGTAGCCTTAAGAATTGCAGGTAAGCTTACTAACTGAAGCCTGCGTCTTCTTTTTTAATTGCATACAAAATGGCTTAATAGTTTAGGGTTCTGTAAAGCCCATAATAGATGGTCTTTTTAAAATTCGAAAATTTAAGTTAGCTAGAAACCATTCAAATTACCCTATAAGTATATAAAATATTTGACGACACGTTTGGCTCAGTTTGTAGTGATCCTACTTGCAGTGCCAGCGATCGCGTGTTCGAGTCCCGCTGGGAGCATTCACTTGTGTGGTGAATACGAATGTTTGTACTCCAGTCATGACTGTTTATATTTATAATATGTATGTATTTAATGTTATATATGTGTAATGCATCAACTATCTGGTATCCATAATACATACCATGGAACTAGATGGTACTGAGTGTTAATGTCCTAACGTTTTTATTTATTTATTTTACGTTATCAAAAATGGTCTAATCATTTAGGAGGACAAAAAAATCTCAAATGCTACGACGAAAAGTCTATGAAAAACCATTGCTACGACGTAGAGCAATAATAAATAGAAAATGTACGCAAACGAAGCCGCTAGCAAATACTAGTATTAACCAAACATTAGAATTGCCACTTAGCATTTACGACGACAATATGAATTTTACTTCTATAGATGTTTTGATCATAATTCTGAAGTTCACGTTGCAATAACAGTTTCTATCTAAAATATCTTATATCAACATGATCGTATTTCACTTTTATTAGATCGAGCCATTAGGTAATCGAAGGTCTACAAGCGATCTAGAGCAAAACAGATCCAAATCTCACAATGTTATTCTAAAGCCAAGACCATATAGCTTTCAGCTGAGGCATGGACTTGTGTGTTTACAATTGTATTTCTACCTCTTAATCTATACTAATATTATAAAGCTGAAGAGTTTGTTTGTTTGTTTGGTTACAGGAACTACTAATCCGATTTGAAAAATTATTTTTGTTTTAGATAGCCTGTTAACTGAGGAAGGTTATAGGCTATATATCATCCCAGAAAAGTGTACGGTTCCCGTGGGATAGGTTTGATTTTGTCTAGGGACGAACCCGAGCGGAGCGAGGGTGAGTCGCTAGTATGTCGTAAATAGTATAACGTATGTACATAATATGTGCATGTTTGTTAGTCATTAAAGGATTGCTGGATGAACTGCTGGTTGGATTTGTAAGAATACACAGTTCAACTATAAATATGTACCTACTTAGGCTGCTGGTAGTACTAATTTTTGCCAAAAAACGATTACTCGATAACCGATTTGAATTAAAACTTGTTGTACGCACAGTATAAATGTTATATTATGTTACGTGGGGAAGTTATTAATATTCTTAATTCACGAAAATTAGGTACATTTCGTACTACCATAATGAAGAGAGATTACAGGTTTATTTATTACTGAGATCTTAATGTACATTAGAGTGGACCGAAAAATACCTTACCCTACTAATGTATACTGTATTCTAAACTAGTACAAATTATATTTAGCTTTATAAGAACGCTCATCTTCACAGGTGAACTTTAGGATACTTAATATTCTTAGAAATGAAACTTTCAATTCAAATAAATCTCTGGACCTAGGAAATTGTAATTTTTATAACTAGCGATCGCCGCGTGGTTGGAAATCAACCATAATTTATTAAGTTATATATTTATTGTCTTGCGTATATTACAATATTAATCTATTCTCAATTTGACCACTGACTTTAACAATAAACAAAAGAGTATATAAGCGTGTGTGTGTTAAATACATGGTAGTATGTGTAATGTTTTTTTTTTTTATTGATTTTATGTATTTTTTATGCATAATTTTAAAAAAATATTAGCATTCTGCACTGCACTGCACTATATAAACTTAAGTGTGGGAAATTTCATACTCTTCCGTCCGCGCAATTTTCGTAAAAAAGGGGTACAAAGTTTTTGCTTCACTTATTAATATATAGATATGTAACTAAAAGGCGTATCAAAAATTAAAGATGAAAATACCTCCTATGAATGCAAGCAAAGTCATGCAAAATGGCTAGTTGTAGATACATTTCTAAAATTTGAAAACCATTTTCAATTCCAAAGACGCCTGTGCAAAGCCAAATAAATTGGTAGGGAGTAGTCGGAGCAAAAAGCGTGAAACGCTAATGAACAAAAACGAACCGTCACGTTTTTCATCGTAAGCCAGATGAATCGTACTGAATGCAGTCTGGGCTTAATAATAAATAATAATGGTCCGTCTGTTTATAAACCACTAGTTTTTGTCTACAGCTCTGTTCGCGTAGTTGGTTTTTTAACTCCCGACGTAGAAAAAAGGGAGTTATAAGTTTAATCTGTGTATCTGTCTGAGGTATTGTAGCGCCCAAACGGATGAACCGATTTTAATTTAGGTTTTTTTTGTTTGAAATGTGACTTTATCGAGAGTGTTTTAAGCTATAAATCAAGAAACTTAGCTCGCTGCTTGTGATCTATATTAATATTATAAAAAGGAAAGATTTTTTTGTTTATTTATTTTCTTGCACCGAATAAGCTCCTAAACTACTAAAGGGGTTTAGATAAAATTTGGTAAAAAGATATTTTGAGACCCTGAAAAGAACATAGGATAGTTTTTCTCCCGGAAATTATTCCTTAAAGGTGTGGAAATTGGGATGAAAGTTTGTATGGGGAAGTAACCTAGGGACGAACCCGAGCGAAGCAAGGGTTAGTCGCTAGTATTATACAAAATAGCACATATTATACACCTAACAATAAAAAATAAATATATTTTGTAAAGTAAATTAAGTAAATTATGTCACCACATAAATTTACTTGAGAATAGTATCCATAGGAAGAGTCTGAATAAAAATCTTAATAGTCTAAATCAGAAGAAAAGCTAAATTTTTGAAATTGAAAAATTAAATCAATAATCATATACCACTTTAAATGTAATTATTCCACCCTTAACGTTACCTTAATCGTATTAGCGAGAGAATATGAGGTTTGAGACCCGAAATTGAACCCGCTTCACTTGGTTTTCCAAGTGGGCGCGTTACCAATAAGCAATCTAAGCATGTCTCATAAACAGAATGTCCATACTTACTTCATACTAACATCATTAAAAAAAATAGCGAAAATAGCTCTGTCTGTCTGTTACTTTTTCACGCTTAATCCACTGAACCGATTTAGATGAAATTTGATATGGAGATAGCTTGAGATCCTGGAAAGGACATAAGATAGTTTTATCCCGGGAATCGTCCTTAAGGGGATGAAAAGAGAGGGTGGAAGTTTGCATGGGGAATCAATCATTTCTCAAGTAAGGGATATATAACTCATACCTCGAACATATAGGTATCTATGTGTACATATATACATATATGAAGAAGGAGGATTTAGTTACCTTTTTCTGCTAGAATGTGAAACCTTATTGTTTAAAGTCACTATGTTATTTAGTTTACTTTTTATTGCTTCTAAAGTTATTTTGAATTTAGAGCAGAGACTACGTCTCGAGCGGGGTCGAGACGTCATCATGACATTCATTGTGAGATATTCATTGGAGATACGTGGTTTAGTAACGTTGGTTGATCATTTGATCATAATATGCTTTGATTTGGTGACTATGAACCCGCTAGCTTTAAATCAATAGAAATACCGTTTCATGTTAATAACATTGTGATTTCCCTCATTAAATTGTAATGGAGCATTGAGAAGTCTTACTATTATTTGAACCCTGATAACGCCCACAAGATTAGTACTAAAGATGATGTTCGTAGAATATGGATAACGCGTCATATATATATATACATACATATATATATATATATATATATATATATATATATATATATATATATATATATATATTCTATGCCAACCGTTAAAACATACCTAGGGACGAACCCGAGCGAAGCAAGGGTGAGTCGCTAGTTCCATATATATATTTTAAATTTATATTAGACATATCTATTATACATAGTCCAATATTCTAATGAGGCAAGGAGGTGGATAATTTTTTTTTTCTTTAAATCTTTTCAAGGCTGAAGAAATTACTTTTAACAGGGCCATATTTACATTTTCAAGAAGACATTTTAATACATATACTTTTTACTTTAGAGCTTTTTAAATCGTGTGCTCTGGCATCTTACCAAAATGTACGTTTCATAGAATTAGAAAACTCCTGGTAATTGCCAGCTATCGTATAATGTTCTTTAGCAGTTTGCAAATTGACAAAATTGTCTTTTTTAAGTTCCTCAAATTGAGGTGTAGTGAAAAAACGTACATCGTAATTTAAGTATTATTTAATACTAGCGACTCACATTCGCTTTGCTCGGGTTCTTGCCTATTTCCCTATTTGCGTTTTAACGTTTAGTATAGATTTCTCAGAGATGAGATATTTTCCTGGGGTAAAAAGTATCCTATATGTTGACCCGGATAACCAGCTATCATCATACTAAATTTCATCAAAATTCATCCAGTAGTATTTCCGTGATGCGTTAACAGACAGACAGACAGTCAAACAAAAATTCTAAAAACTATAGATTCGGCCTCTGCATCGATAATAATGTGTATTTCAATAAGATTTTCCAAAAAATATTTAATGTACAGATTCGACTCAGTTAGAATTTTATTATATGTATAGATTTATTGATGTTATTTTAATATATCTAGTGTTTGCCCTTTTAATCTTTTTTTGGATAACACTAAAGCTCGTCAATCTATATCTATACATATAATAAAAGTGTAACTAATCGCTGTCTGTACATGTATATGTGTCTGATATTTGAGCAAAACTATGATTGAGGGTCTTTATTAACGCAATAGAACCCAAAAGAATAATTTTTAGATTTTTTGTCTGTTTGTCTGTTCGTCTGTGCGCGCTAATCTCAGAAACGGCTTAACCGGTTTATGTTCGGTTTTCACTAATGTATTGTGGTAAGCTTCACTTAACATTAAGTATTTCTTTTATTTCAATCGGTTCATAAAGAAAAAGGTTATGTCAATTTAAAGAATCACCTAGGGATAAACCCGAACGAAGCGATTCAATAAAAAAAAATCAGCTGACCAACGGAAGAGAAACAGTACTGAAAAGTTTTATCATTGTCAATTTGAATATAGATTACTTTTTCCTAAACTGATATACTGACTTCTTTTTAACATGGACTTTTGCCGTTCGTATGTCAAATCCTTGATGTAAAATCTATTATACAGATCATGAAAATCGCTTCAAAATTAGTTAAAATCGCGTAACTCCCAAAGATATTCACCCGAATTAAGTAATTTCTTTCCTTTTAAAGTAAAAAAATTAAAATATATATAAATGTTTTAAACAATAAGACCATTTTTGTGGATCTTGAATAGCTAATTATTACGAGTATTTATTCTTTATACTCAAAACTTAAATTGAAACCCAAGTGAAAGGGTTGTACCCCCAAGAGGGCTTGTAAGCGAGTACATTACCACAGGACTATCAATGCCTTCTGCATTTAATTATAACGTACTAGCGACTCACCCTCGCTTCGCTTCGGGTTCGTCTCTAGATAAAAACAAATTTATCCCACGGGAACCGCACATTTTTTCGGGATGATATATAGCCTATAGCCCTCCTCAGTTAACGGGTTATCTAATGCAATAAGAATTTTTCAAATAGGATGAGTAGTTCCTGAGATTAGCGCGTTCAACCAAACAAACAAACAAACTCCTCAGCTTTATAATATTAGTATAGATTAGCTATCCACCCACAGATATAGATGTATATAGATAACGCAAATGCATGTACTTCGCGTGTCCGAACCCCGACCAAGCGTCCAGGTTGGTCGCCGCCAACTTCAGTCCGTGCGCGTCCATTGTTGCAGCCAGACGGCCGCAAAAACTAAAAAAATGCCTCGTTGCGTGATAATTAACTGCAATAGCCCAAAATTTTCGAGCACCCAAAGGCAGGAACATATTTCCTATCACAGGTAAGTTATTTTAAAATTATATTATGCGTAAATTCATATTAAAACTGTTTTTTAAGTATTCAAAGCTGTGTGCGAGTCCCAGAATATACATAACTATAAATTAACACCTTCAGTGCGAGTCATTTTGATTAAACTTACAGCTAGTGCGTTACAAGAATTATATAGTTGGTAAGAGATTTACTTTTAGTGCGATACAGGACACTATTGTCTTGTAAGATCGTTTTCGTTAAAAGCCTCTAAATTCATGAAAATTAAAAATAAATGTTTTTTTATAGATTTATATGAGTAATTGTATTATTACCTAATATCTACTAGAGCAGGATGGATATGTAATAAATATTTTAAGATTTATACCCAATAACGTATACATACTAAAATTGTCCTGTGCCGCACTGAAAATATGGGTGAAACTTTTGTCCTGTATACAGGAATTAGTGAAGTTCAAGCAATAAATAAAACAATCGATATCGATAATCAACAGTTATATATTTTGGAAAATGTAGGTACAATAATTTAAATGTTAAACATAATTATAATTATTAGGTAAGTAGGTACCTGATTAGTCAGAAAGTAATATTAAAATTAGGAATGGTTTTTATTAAAACATTCAAGGCACAATGCTTTAGAGCATTCAGCACAGCTGGTATTTACCTTTTACAACATTTTACGGGACCTTTTCATTTTGCGCGAAAAATATACCTTATCGATGTGAACGTCCTAATTCGTCGATAATCTAGTACGCACTAACAAAAATACGCCAGTCCACACGGTGCGTTACCGGGTCACGACTTACAGGACATCCACTTCTTGTAACGCACTGAATAACGAAATTTATTTTCTAGTGCGGTACAAGGTATATATATCCTGTACTACTTTTCACTAAATTCTGTTTCTACCTTAAGCAAGCAACCTAAAAGTCTAATTGTCTTTTTTGTACTTGCAAGATATCGTATAGAAGTAGGCCTCGCACGGGGGAAAAAACCTAAGAATCTAGCTCCGCACCGTATGCAAGTGGCGTACAGGACATATAAACCTTGTAACGCATCGAACGTGTTAACGTTAAGTAAACGGTATTCATATTACATTGCCGCGTTTGCTTTGGACGTTTGATCTGACGTTGTGTGTTAGGAGACGATGAATATCGGAACAAGCGATACTGTCGCGCATCGCTTCGACTTCGTGATACAGGCAATTTGTCATTCTTCTGTCAAATCTAGCGACTAGTGTTGTTCGTTATACAACATATATCAATAATCGATATCGGACGGACATATTATAAAAAAAAAAACAATTTAGTAGATAAAACAAGCTCATGCATCACCTAATTTTAAACGACAGCTTTAAAAAAAGGAGGGTAATATTTTTAGGGTTCATGTATTCAATGTGTTTTTGTTTATCCTTTCAACATATACGAGTATGTTTATATATTTAATGTGTTTATAAATTTCTATTGTGTTTAAAAATTATTTTTTTAGTTTCCCACATGATCCAATCATAAAAGAAAAATGGATTGCGGCCACGGGACGGAAAGACTGGTTCCCGACTAAACACAGTACTATTTGTTCTATACATTTTGAAAATATTAGTTTCATGGAAGGAAAAAAGTTAAATATATGTGTATGAGCGAAACGATCACGGCGGCGCGGCGGCTCCAGCTGAATCGTAGCGGGGCGGAGGGGAATCGGCGGCATCGATGTCTGTGAATCAGTTTGGATTTTCCGTCACTAAATTTCGGCTGTGACGTCACAGTAGGTGTTAAAAAGTCGGCACGCTTGGTTTCAATACAAATCGTGATACTTGCGTTATCTATTACATCTATATCTGTGTATCCACCCTTGCTTCACTCAGATCCCAACTCCAGGCACACTTTAAACTAAATTTAAACACATGTACTTCCTTAAGTATATATGTCACCTCCTCCTATGGCGTTAACTATCTTCGATCTTTTCGTCGCTGCGTAAAAGAAGGACAAACAAACAAACACTTTTATATTATATCAGTATAGGTTATATATCAACTAATCAATCATATAGGTACACTATTCTTTTATCTACAAGAAATGTCCAATTGAACAATGAACACCCCACCCTATGAATACTAATACATATATATTGTACATGAAGGTCGAGCTCACCGTATTTTAGATTCTAACCTAATTTTGTTAGGGTCAATTATTCCTTAAAGGGTCCGTAATAGGGATTTTAACAAAATTGCTCGTAAATTGGTCCCGTCCGTTCGATGTTCGATGGATGAGACGAGAATTTCAAACAAATGAAATTATCATCCCTTAGGTGGATATTCGACAGTGTTGAACAAAAGTAGTATATGTAATACATTAGGACGACTTAAACTATTTAAACTATAGATTTTTATGTATCATCATCATTTTAAATAAAACTATCTTTTCGGATTGTTTCGCGGATTTATTTTGATTTTTTGTTCCCGACTTTTCGAATGCTTTGCAGCAATCATGGTCACGGAAGAGACGTCGGGAAACAAAAATCAAAATAAATTCGCGAAAAAATCTAAAAGCATAGTTTTATTCAAAATGTCAAATATTCGCGTAAATCTAAGTAAGTATTATTATCATTATTCTCAGCCAAAAGACATCCGCTGCTGGAGGTAGGCCATCACCAAAGTCTTCCACAAGATCTTTTTAAGAATACTCTGAGATATTATGGGATTTAAGCATCCTATGACTGATAGTAGTCAATAACGCTACGAGAACTAGTTCATATTTCATTCATGGAATGAAAAATAAAATGAATTAAAAATATTAAATTTATAATAAAAGTATTGTAAGAATTTCTATTCGAGAAATGTTTTGGATATAACAAAAGTTCTAGCACATGTCGATATAAAATTTTCTATAATCATTTGTTTCAATGTACATATGTTGATCTTGGTACTTACTTCATAATAACAAAACTGAATTTATTATTTAGTATAATATATAAGTATCACACATATGAAAAAAAGCTATAAGTTTTTAGAATATTCAAACAAAGAATTCATATAACAACTAACTTATTGATTCTTATTGCAAATTGGCAAACCAACCAACTTCACATTTCGTCAAAAAATATTTTTTGGTTTAGATTGTACACAACAGTAATTCGGTAGGATTATTTTAGTAGGATTTTACAATATCAAAAATAACAGCTTATGATATTATCTACAAACGATATTTTAGATTTTTAATAAATAGTATACAAAAAATATTATAAAGTTTTAAGTGTCGCCTGAAAAATTTGCTCATATTTTTGGAGTTAGCTGGTTTGCCAATTAAGGTATCGAAATGAGATTTTTTTTGTACTTAGTACTCCATCGCTTTACACTGAAACAGCGCAAATTTTGATGACATTTAGTACATAATAATCTATGACCTAAACTAATACATAGGCAACTGTTAGGCGCCTTGGGACATATCCTAAAACAACGAGGGTAAGTCATTGTGTATGTAACGAATATCATCAAAGTCTAAAATTAATAAATGTATAGAAAGCCTCCCTAACTCAGTTGTCTCACAAAAGAACATAAATCAAAAGGAAGCAAGCCCAGTTGCGAGGAATCAAAACTTCCGGTAAAAGAATGGAAGAGTGTGCCACAAATTTTGAGGGTGCGGGCTGTGAAGGTCGATCGATCCGTGCGCCTTCGTATGTGAGGTAGTACTTGCTCGAGTAAATTATTTTAATACGAATATTTAATTCTTATTATCTACCGTTAGCAGTGGAGTGGTAACGCGCTTACATGGAAAATTAAGTGAAGCAGGTTCAAATCTCGGGTCTTGCACCTCTGATATTTTCATATGCGAATCATTTTAAAAAAAGGACATGCCTAAGAGAAACTACGAAGTTTTCGGAACACATGTGAAGTCCGCTGATTCGCTCTTGGCTGACGTGGGGACTAGAGCCTGACCCCTCGTATTGATGGGAGAACCACCCCACAGCATTGGGACGTTTAAGACTTTTGGCTTAATGGGATTATTTACCCTTATTCTTGCCTATACCTTACATACTACTTACTTATGTAATTTAACTGCCTCAGTGGTGTAGTGGCTAGCATGTACGGCTACACACCCGGAGGTCCTGGGTTCAAGTCCCGGGTCGGGCCAAGTTTTAGTTATTGAGTCTTTCTGTATAATAAGCGTTAGTAACAGCCCGGAGTTGGAAAGTTGGCGGTGCTTCACCCCCGTGCCTCGGAGAGCACGTAAAGCCGTCGGTCCTGCGCCTTAACTCTCACTGGTCGTAATACTTTCTTAGATTTACGCGATTAAAATCTCACTGGTCGTGTTGAGTAGTCGTCCCACCGGACTATGAGAGTGACAGGAATAGAGAGTGCATGTCTGCGCGTACACTTGTGCACTATAACATCTCCTGTTGCATGCCTGTTGTCCATGCAGTTGACTAATCCCAATGAGATTGGCTGCCATGTCCGGAATCGGTCAGGAGGACATTATTATATTATTACTTATGTAATTTATTTTAACCGTTTTTTTTTTTTCAAAATTATAACTTTGCCTAAAGTGGGGACTTTAAGTATTTTCCTAAAGCAGTATTAAAACCTATGTATTTCATATGTAACATTTCATAATTTACCTTCCAAATTCTGAAAAGCTACATATATTTGCCACACACTGTTTTCACTTTTAAAAAAACATTTAGGCAGCTCAAGCCAAAACCAGTATATTTTTTCGACTTGTCTAAGTATTAAAAAAAAGAACAGCTCTGAAAAAACACATAATATATATTTAATGCTTATAGCAATCTGGGGTATTGTATCTATCTATTAGTGAAAGAATTACCAAAATCAGTCCAGCAGCTATAGTTTATAACCTAATAAATAAACAAACAAGTCTGTATAATTGGTACTGAATAAATGTAAATGCAATAAACTAAACAATTTGAAATACTTATATTTTAATTATAGTAACTAATGTATATATATTTAAAAATTATATATAGATATATATAATTTTTAAAGTTATACTTATTTTGGCACGTTTATAAGAGTAAAATTTTAAAATTTTTACAATGCGCGCACACACCGACAGCCAAAAAGCGACATGATGAAGTTAGCTGCATTCCTTTTACAAACAGAGAGTTTTGACATACGGGATGAAATCTTTAGCTATTTTTGTTCTGTTACGCCAAAGAAGTATAATTTCTTACGTGCGTACATAAGTACACACACACGTTTTATTTCTATAGATAAAACTAAAGCTCTTCAATAGCGACGAAAAAAAAAGATATCGGTAAACAAAAAAGAAAAAGGCTATTTATATGTATATCAAAAGCTCTATTTATATATTATTATCTATCTAGTAACTAACCTCGTTCTATTCCAGTATACTCGCCCATTCAAATGCACCTATCTCTATACGAATGACACGTAGTGGTTCTGTCGACTTCGGGCTTTCGGAATAACTAAGTCAATGCGGTTATATCAATTAGGTTACATTATATCCATAATGTTATGAAAAACTAGCTTTATTTTTGGGGTTTTTCTTATATTTTGTATAAAAATATACCTACAAATAATAGAATAGGTAATTTTTTTAAATCGTGAAATTTATATAGGACACTCAAGATATCATATATAGTACTAACTATATATGGATAGACTATTCATTAAAAAAATCATTACAATCTTTTCCGAATTAGCAACAACATCGCGTAACATACACAAAAAAAGCTTTTAATTTTTATTTTAATTTAAATATTAAAATTATTTAAGTGCGAGTCGGACTCGCCCGCGAAGGGTTCCGTACCATAATCGATTTTTTTTTTTAATTCGCATGGTATGCTTTTTGAAATTCACCATCTTGGTTTTTAATTATTAGTTCATAGAGCGGCAATAGAAATACATACTTTGTGAAATTTTCAACTTTCTACCTATTACGGTTCATGAGATTCAGCCCTCTGACAGAGGGACGGGCGGACATCGGAGGCTTAGTAATAGTAATTACTCTCGCTTCGCTTCGGTTTCGTCCCTAGATAAAAACAAATCTGTCCCACGGGAACCATACATTTTTCCAGGATGATATAAAGCCTATAGCCTTCCTCAGTTAACGGGCTATCTAATGCAAATAGAATATTTCAAATCGGATAAGTTTCTGAGATTAGCACGTTCAACCAAACAAACAAACAAACAAACTCTTCAGCTTTATAATATTAGTATAGATAATTCGATGCGCATTTTCTTATTCTTATCCTTTACATAATCTTTAATAATACAATAACAAAAAATGTAAATACATTTATACGTTGAAATTCGCCGTGTAGTCGAATTAATCACAGCAGAATAAACACAGCAAGTGTTGTACCAACAGCATTATGTTGCCAGTTATTTTTAATATACTATATATTACTACCGGTTTTGTTTGTGAATTAATAACTTTTACTAATCTATACTAATATTATAAAGCTGAAGAGTTTGTTTGTTTGTTTGTTTGTTTATTTGGTTGAACGCGCTAGCTAAGCAACTACTGGTGAGAATTGAAAAAAAAAATTATGTTGGATAGTCCGTTTATCAAGGAAGGCTTTAGGCTATGTATCAACTCGGAAAAATGTACGGTTCTCGTGGGATAGGTTTGTTTTTGTCTAGGGACGAACCCGAAGCAAAGCGAGGTGAGTTGCTAGTAATACGAATAAGGCAGTTGCTTGAACAGTGATAATACGCTCGCTTGGGAAACCGAGTGAAGCGGGTTCGAATCCCGGGTCTCATATGATATTTTCATGTGCGAATCATTTCTAACATGATTACCACTTGTCTTACGGTGAAGGAAAACTATAGGTCTGAGAGAACCTAGCAAGTTTTCAGGAGAAATCCTGTATATAAAGGCGATAAAAAGAAAAATATAAAAACTGTTACTTTGGCTTTAGAATATTATAAAAATTAAAAATAATTAATTCTTAAAAACATTCCATGTATGGCGTACGTAAAATGTTCTAGTACGTTAATGGTATTATATAAGAAATCTATGCGGGTAGTGTACAAAATTCATTAAAGTTTCATCGTAATTGGTTGATCTAATAGCTACACATAAAAGACGAATAAACAACTATACATTTTTGTTATCTATACTAATATTATAAAGAGGTAAAGGTTGTGAGTTTGTGCGGTTGTAGGGGGTAATCTTTGGATCTACTGAACTAATGAATGAAATTTGATAAGTAGATAGTTTGAGACCCTTGAAAGGACATAGAATTTATCCCGGAAATCATTCCTTAAGGTGGTGAAAATGGGAATGAAAGTTTGTATGGGGAATCAAGCTAGGGACGAACTCAAGCGAAACGAAGGTAAGTCGCTAGTACTAGATAAAATCAGGTCAATACAAATATTATACGTTGATTGATATATGTATGTATGTAGATGGCAGAGCCAGTTACCAAGGTTGACATGAAAATCGATTATTTTAACTTAATTTCAAAAGAAAAGAACGAAGATTTAAAAACGTTTAAATTCGTTTCGTTTATGTTTTTAAAAAATAAACAATTACTTATTTATACACATTGTTAAATGAATCAAATAATCTATACTATAATAAAGCAGTAACTTAGCGAAATCTGTACATGAAATATTTTTTAAAAACAATGACTGTAACGTATTATGTATACGATATTATAGACCCCAAAACAATAGTTATTATTTTTTTTGTCTGTTTGTCTGTTTGTCTGTTTGTCTGTACGCGTTTCACGCAAAAAGTAATGAACCGATTTCAACGAAATTTTGTGAACTGATAACTTATTACTCGGGTCAACATTTAGGATAACTTTTACTTTTGGAAAATCTTTGTTTCCCGCGGGAAATCGCAACAACTGGTTTTATCGAGTCCTCCTTAGGAACCCTCCGCTGGCTAAACCTAAAGACATACATCAAAACAATGTACTAAAAAATTGTAGATCTTGAAAAGGCCAACAGAAATATCTACAACAGTATATGTCTATCTCTCAAGGTACACTCGCAATACCTATTCTTATCTATACCTATAGCAAAACTAACATAGTTAAATCGATGTGCGCGTTTCACGCAAAAAGTACTGAACCGATTTCAATTAAATTTTGTATAGTGATAGCTTATCACTCGAGTCAACATTTAGGATACCTTTTACTACAGGCACATTTTTCGTTCCCGCGGGAAAACGCAATGACTGGTTCTATCGAGTCGTCCTTAGAAGTTTATATGGCTAACGCTGGCTGAACCTTAAGAGATAAATCAAAACAATGTACTAGAAAATTGTAGGTCTTAAAAAGTTATACGGGAAGTTCGCAATATTATATGTCTATCACCTAAGGTACACTCGCAATTACTATTTTTATTCACTACTCGCGACTCACAGGCTGACTTATCAACGTTTAGCTCAGTTCAGCAGTGAAACGTAACTAGGGACGAACCCGAGCGAAGCGAGGGTGAGTCGCTAGTTTAATTTATAAGAGCGTTATTAGTAGCTATTGGAAAGGTCCAACATCGAATAATCGGGCTCAGTTTGTAATGCTTCTACTTGCTGTGCCAGCGTTCGCGGGTTCGAGTCCCGCTGGGAGTATTCGTTTGTGTGATGAGCACGAATGCTTGTACTCCAGTCATGGGTGTTTATATTTATGTGTATCAACTATCTGGTATCCATAACACAGGCCTCATAGCTTACCGTGGAACTAGATAGAGCTGTGTGTTAATGTTCCAACATATTTATTATTTATTAAAACGTATATAACCAAAAAAAACCTTGAAGGTAATAAAATATTTTTAATATCATTCATATACATAATATATATTAATAGTTTTAGATTAGATTTTCTATAGTTGTAAGAAGCAGAATACGCGGGTTCACTCGCGTTAAAACTACAAGGAAACAAATTCTTTGGAGATGATTTGTAAAAAACTGTGATAAACGTATCTCATAATTTTAATTGATGAATATGTGCACCAATTTTCGAGTCAATCGACTCAGAGAATAAAAAGTTTCACAGAAAATTCAACCCTCCATTTCACCCTCTTAGGGGTGGAATTTAAAAAAAAACATTTCTTAGTGAATACCTACACTTCATAAAGAACACACCCTCTAAATTTCATGTATCTAGGACCAGCGGCTTAGGCTGTTCGTTGATATATCAGTCAGTCAAAACTTTGTATATAAACTAGCAACTCACCCTCGCTTCGCTCGGGTTCATCCCTAGGTTGCTTCCCAAAACATTTTTTTTTTTGCTTTATATTTTTTTTTCGAGGGACTCTATTTTTTTCTAAATTAAAAGTAGCCTAAGTTACTCCTTATTACTTCAGCTCTCTGCCAGTGAAAGTCCCGTCAAAATCGGTCCAGAAGTTTCAGAGATTAGCCGGAACAAACAGACAGACAGACAAAAATTGTAAAAAATGTTGTTTTGGTATATGTACCGTGCATACATCCATATGCATTTAGTAAAAAGCGGTAATTTTAATATTACAAACAGACACTCCAATTTTATTTATTTCTTTGTATAGATAGATTAACATGTTTTGTTACATAAAAGTGTATTTATACTAAAAGTGTTGATATTGCTAGTAATATAAGCTAGTAATAAAGCTAATGAGAGAAATAATCATCTCAATAAAATAGACTTTCTGAAGCGGGCTATTAATAAAACCAATGTTCCCAAAAAGAACTCCAAGAAATAGAATAATGTATAAGAAAATAGAGAAAAAAGTAATGAAAACAATAAAAGTAGTAGGATGTGAAAACGCTTTAGAAAAACTAACGACTATAGGTATATTTGTTTATATACAAATTATATATCTAGCTATTAAGACGTCGTTATTCTAACTTCAGGATTTTTTATTGTAATATTTATAATAATAACAGCTTAAAATAATAAATCATTCCCATATTAATTATATAACTTATTAAAATTATAAAAATGTGTAAAATTTACAAATATTGTAAGGTTTAACTAATATTGGTGCCATTTTTGTATTTTTGAAATCATTTTGTAATTTTGTGTGTAGGCACTCTCCGTTACAACTTTACCTTTCAGGCATCTAAAACCTTAGTCCCTCCCGTGACCATAATTGCTGTAAAGCAGCGGTTGGCAACCCGCGGCCCGCGGGCCGCATGCGGCCCGCGAGGTGCCTCGTTGCGGCCCGCGGCCCGTGACTGTTTTATAAAGAAAACTTTGTATGCTTTTTAAGTATTTTGAATTTGTAATTACCGAAAAAATGAATATGTTTCTCGTTTCACAGATAAGCATTTAAGAGTCATTTTAGGAATTGTCACATTGAATGTTGTAGTTGACATATTGTGTGGTATATGCTTTTTTTTTTGCTCTCACAAGTGCGGCCCGCCTTTACTAGGTATAGCCATCTTGTGGCCCCCGCCTGCTAAAAGGTTGTCGACCGCTGCTGTAAAGCATTCGAAACGTCGGGAACCAAAAATCAAAATAAGCCCGCGAGAAAAAATTTGAAAAGATAGTTTTATTTAATACTAGTTACGTGTTAAAGTTTAGTATAGATTTCTTAAAGATGAGATATTTTCCCGCAACGATTTTCCAAAAAATATTTAATGTACAGATTCGACTCTGTCAAAATTGTATAGTTGTCAAATTCGTGTAAATCTGTAAAGATTTCTTTTTCGCCAGAAAGAAATTTAGCCAATTCAATCTGAGTTTTTTGAAGAAAGCAGATGCAAACAATCTAACAGATAGACCTTTGAACATACACAAACACTTTTATTCAAAAATATTCATCTTAAGGAAATCGAGTTCAAGTACTGTGACATGACTTCCCTTACTTTGAAGTTAACGAACGCATTTTAACTAAGATTTTGTTCTCAAAGATAATATAACTTCCTATTAGGGTACACGTATTTAGAATTTGTTCTATAGTGTATTCAGCCCTTTTTAACGTCCCACTGCTGGGCACGGGCCTCCCTTCAATACAAGTGGAATCAGGCCATAGTCCACCACGCTGACCAAGTGCGGATTGGCGGACTTCACGTGTCTTTCGGAAACTTGTTAGGTTTTCTCAGACATGCAGGTTTCCTTATGATGTTTTCCTTCACCGTAAGGCAAGTGGTAATCATGTTGGAAATGATTCGCACATAAAAAATATCAGAGGTGCGAGACCCGGGATTTGCACCCGCTTCACTCGATTTCCTAAACGAGCGCGTTACCACTGGGCTACCCACCTGGGCTGCCTATTCTATAGATCTGGAGTTAACCCGGTACATTCAAACTAATAAATGTCACCCCTTTATAATATTAATGCAGATTACGCTACAATTCAAATATTCATAGAACAGCCCCGCTTATATCAAATGTCGATCCACCGCAATCATGTATAGAGACATTGAAGATATTCCCTTGGTACGTAATTCCACTCGATAATATTATGAACTAGCAACTCACCCTCGCTCCGCTCGGGTTCGTCCCTAGTTACGTTTTAATATTTAACTCAAAGATGAGATATTTTCCCCACAGTAAAAGTATCCTATATGTTGACCCGGATAACCAGCTATTATCATACTAAATTTCATCAAAAGGCCATAGGACGATAAGTATAGTGAATCGGCCCCAGAATGATATCTGGTTCATCATTATAGGGTATGTAGGTACCAATAAGGTACATTGATCCTGCAAGTTTCAGATCTCTATGTATTACCGGTTTTTCAAAAATCGAAAAAATCTGAAAATCAGAAAAAAATGTTTTTCTCAGAAAGTTGTGAATCGATTAATTTGAATTTTTTATATGTTTTGGGGGCTGATGGTAGCTCCTAAGAAAAAAATTAAGGGCTATATCGGTCCATAAGATCCTTAAAAAAAATAAGATTTTTTTTTAAATTTTAATTTTTAACCATGATACAGTTTTGGCACAATTATGAAATTATTTTTTTTGAAATCCCCATTCAATTGCCTATAAAGTAATAAGTCTTTCAAATCTTAAAAAATGGTACGCCATATTGAAAAAAATAAAAAACCGATTTTTCATACAAAACCCAATTTACTTTAATGTAGCCTTTTAAACAACAGAAACGGAGTTTAATCGATTACTATACGAGTGTAAATAAGATCATTATAAACATTAGTTATCGCTATGATTAAGTATATAATTTATTATAAATGATAAAAGTCTTTTTAAAGACTCGTGACTAATCTTCGTCACTATCTTCATCAATAACGGTGGTAATATTGTCCTTATTCAATAAAGTGTTGAGTAATGCAGCTAATCTGGGGATTTTAGCTAAATATCGTCCGTGTGCGAGGCAAAAAAATATAGTAGCAACGTGTGAACAGCAACCGATTATCCTAAGTCCATTTGGACATTCGCAGCAATATCTTGATATTCCACTCCATCCAATCGAGTTTGGTTTATATTCAATAAAACATCTGTAAACCTTTCTACCGATATGACGAGATTGTACTTGAGCCTTTAATATATTGGCTTTATCTCTGACAAATTGAATAGTTATATTATCTGAATCATCTATCATCTCTGCTAAGTATGATATTGTTGGTTTATAGTAATAAGTACCCGTAAATAAAAGTTTCAAGTCATTTTCGGTAATTTCTGGAAAATCCATTAAATCACAAGATAAGATTGTTTCAAATGGATTTTTTTTCACTGCTAATTATTTTTGTCTACTTCATCAGCTAGTGTATTGTCCGGATTATTTCGAGATTTCATCATTTCAACAATTTCATCTGAATACTCTACATCAGAAGTAAGACGTTCGTCGTACTGATTGTGAAGAAATTAAGCATAAATTTTGGGAAGCATTTTGTTGTCGAATTTTTGGTCAAATAGATGATATTTTTGTTTCAGCATTCCATGTGTTGTTTGTGTATGTAAGCTTACTAATTTTATAGATGTTTTATAGTTTACGGGTTTTGTTTAGATTTACTGTCATACATAATCAAATCTTGTAATATTTTAGAAATATTCAAATATTATAAGTTTCGATATTTCATAGTAAGAAAATGAATGTTAAATTATTACGTACTATTGGTACAACAAATGGATACATAGTTGATATGTTAGGGTCATATTACGCCAATATGAATGACGCTACTGTAATGAAAGAAATTATCGATACTTCTGACGGTATTTGCAACTTATTGGAACTAGGTGATATTTTTGTTGTTGATCGAGGATTTCGGGATGCTCAAGAGCACTTAGAGGAAAGAGGTTATCAAGTGTTAATGTCGGCATTAAAAGTTAAACGAAATTGTTTAACAACTACTGAATCTAACGCATCAAGATATGTCTCAAAAATTCGTTGGGTAGTAGAAACAACACATGGAATGCTGAAACAAAAATATCATCTATTTGACCAAAAATTCGACAACAAAATGCTTCCCAAAATCGGTAGTTATTATAGAAATGCATAATTTCTTCACAATCAGTACGACGAACGTCTTACTTCTGATGTAGAGTATTCAGATGAAATTGTTGAAATGATGAAATCTCGAAATAATCCGGACAATACACTAGCTGATGAAGTAGACAAAAATAATTAGCAGTGAAAAAAAATCCATTTGAAACAATCTTATCTTGTGATTTAATGGATTTTCCAGAAATTACCGAAAATGACTTGAAACTTTTATTTACGGGTACTTATTACTATAAACCAACAATATCATACTTAGCAGAGATGATAGATGATTCAGATAATATAACTATTCAATTTGTCAGAGATAAAGCCAATATAT
Source organism: Fabriciana adippe (assembly GCA_905404265.1). Lineage (NCBI taxonomy): Eukaryota > Metazoa > Arthropoda > Insecta > Lepidoptera > Nymphalidae > Fabriciana > Fabriciana adippe. The sequence continues at coordinate 4,042,313 of FR990010.1, forward strand.
TAAAGGCTCAAGTACAATCTCGTCATATCGGTAGAAAGGTTTACAGATGTTTTATTGAATATAAACCAAACTCGATTGGATGGAGTGGAATATCAAGATATTGCTGCGAATGTCCAAATGGACTTAGGATAATCGGTTGCTGTTCACACGTTGCTACTATATTTTTTTGCCTCGCACACGGACGATATTTAGCTAAAATCCCCAGATTAGCTGCATTACTCAACACTTTATTGAATAAGGACAATATTACCACCGTTATTGATGAAGATAGTGACGAAGATTAGTCACGAGTCTTTAAAAAGACTTTTATCATTTATAATAAATTATATACTTAATCATAGCGATAACTAATGTTTATAATGATCTTATTTACACTCGTATAGTAATCGATTAAACTCCGTTTCTGTTGTTTAAAAGGCTACATTAAAGTAAATTGGGTTTTGTATGAAAAATCGGTTTTTTATTTTTTTCAATATGGCGTACCATTTTTTAAGATTTGAAAGACTTATTACTTTATAGGCAATTGAATGGGGATTTCAAAAAAAATAATTTCATAATTGTGCCAAAACTGTATCATGGTTAAAAATTAAAATTTAAAAAAAAATCTTATTTTTTTTAAGGATCTTATGGACCGATATAGCCCTTAATTTTTTTCTTAGGAGCTACCATCAGCCCCCAAAACATATAAAAAATTCAAATTAATCGATTCACAACTTTCTGAGAAAAACATTTTTTTCTGATTTTCAGATTTTTTCGATTTTTGAAAAACCGGTAATACATAGAGATCTGAAACTTGCAGGATCAATGTATCTTATTGGTACCTACATACCCTATAATGATGAACCAGATATCATTCTGGGGCCGATTCACTATACTTATCGTCCTATGGCCTTTGTCCAGTGGTTTTCCCGTGATGCGGTAACAGACAGACAGACAGACAGACAGACAGACAAAAATTCTGAAAACTATAGATTTGGCTTCGATATCGATAATAAAGTCTATTTCAATAAGAATTTCCAAAAAATATTTAATGTACAGATTCGGCTTAGTTACAATTTTATTATAGGTATGTATAGATATATATAATAGCTAGCGACTTACCCTTGCTACGCTCGGGTACGTTCCTAGGATTCTATCAGTAGCCTATATCTTACTCCAGGTCTTAATCTATCTGTATACTAAATTTAGTCCTAATATGCCCAGCCGTTTTTGAAGGAGTGAAAAACATTCACATACTAACATTCACATTAGTAATTAGTACCTATCTTTAGTAGATTCAGCCAAAAATATTTAATACAAAACAAAAAAAAAACAAATCTATCCTACTGGAACTGTACATTTTTCGGGATAAAAAGTAGCCTATGTGCTGTTCCAGACTATCTGTATAAATCTATCTCTGTGCCAAATTTCATCCAGGTCCATGCAGCCGTTCTGGCGTAATTGAGTAACAAACATCCAAACATCTAAACTTTCATATATACGAGTATATAATTAGTAAGATTATTTGGGCTTAGGTTGAGATTAATATACTAATTAAGAATTTTAAATAGCACATAGACACTTTCAATTCAATTTCATTTTAACTAACGTTGTCCGCGGCTCTACTTAAATATTATCTATACATATGTACACACACACACACACACACACACACATATATATATATATATATATATATATATATATATATATATATATAAATTGCTACGTATTATGAGCCTAATATAGAGTACAAAACAATCGTTGTTTTAATTATTGTCTGTTTGTCTGTTTGCATTTAACGCAAAAAGTACTAATTTAAATTAAATTTTGATTACTTTAAATTAAACTCTTGACTTGTCCTTCATATCAAGAATTTATAACATAACAATTATATATTAGCAGCAGGGTTAAAAATTTACATATTTAATATTTAGTGCGGTGAATTCTCTCAATTCTATGGTAAAATGTAAAATTTTGTTCGAGCGCAATTACCTCATCTGTGTACATCATAGTATATTCTATACATATTACAAAGTCGCTGTCTGCGTCTGTCTGTTTCTTGGCTTACTTCCTCTAAAACACACGACGGATTTTGATCCGGTTTTCATTAATAGAAAGAGCGATAAATGAGAAAGGTCTATTTGTAATCTGTACGGATAAATAAAATTGTAATGTCTGTTTGTAATGTCAAAATAACAGCTTTATACTAAATGCACTCGAAATTATATACTATACATATAAGAAAAATACAATTTCTAAAAATTTTGTGTGTCTATCTGTCTGTTTGTTGGATCGGCTGGACTGATTTTGACGGAACTTTCACAGGCAGATAGCTGATGTTATAAGGAGTAACTTAAGTTACTTTTATTTTAGAAAAAGAAAGTTAAGTTTCGCTCAAACAAAAACGAGCGAAGCGAGGGTAAGTCGCTAGTTTGTAAATATTTTATTAGTATAAAGTAACTGAGCAATGGCTAAAGCTAAGAGCGATAAACGAGGAAGATTCGTGTATAATTTGTAAATATTTTATTCAAAATGGCAGAGCTATGGCTAAAGCTGGCTAAACCTTTAGATATACATCAAAACAATGTACTAAAAATATGTAGGCCCTAAAAAGGGGTACAGAAAAAGCGCAATAGCATATGTCAATCTCGTAAGTTACACTCATAATAACTATTTACATCTATGGACCCCCCCCCCCCTCCCCCTCCTCTATTCAGCTCTGTCGCAAAATTCGTCACTGGCTGACGTGTTCTACTAATAAAGTACCTGCCAAATATTTCGTTCATAGGTCAAGTAGCTATCAAGATTTCGTGTTTAGTCAATGAGCGACCTTTCGCTTTTATATTACAAACTAGCGACTCACCCTTACTTCGCTCGGGTTCGTCCCTAGGTTTATTCCCCATACAAACTTTCATCCCCATTTTCACCCCATTAAGGGATAATTTCCGGGATAAAAAGTATCCTATATCATTTCCAGGGTCTCAAACTATCTTCTTACCAAACATCTAAATCGGTTATATAGATCCAGAGATTACTCCCTACAACCTCACAAACACACAAACTTTACCTCTTTATAATATTAGTATAGATAATCTCAATCAGTAATAAAACAGACATAACCATTAAAAATGTATAGTATAGAGTTGATTGTTGAAATCCAATTATCAAGTAAAATCCAATATATCGTAATGACATTGAGTGTTTGGAAATCATTTAATTATTCCACCGCTTATAATAATCTACGGTAGTGGATATTAAATAAGACATATTAAAATGAATATACGTATGTACTAGCGACTCACCCTCGCTTCGCTCGGATTCATCCCTAGACACGTTTTAATTTTTTTGAGCGAAACCCTAATTCTTTTTCTAAAATAAAAGTAGCCTAATTTACTCCTTATAATATCAACTATCTGCTAATGAAAGTCCCGTTAAAATTGGCCCAGCCGTTTCGGAGATTAGCCGGAACAAACAAACAGATTGACAAAAATTTTAAAAATTGAGTTTTTCTTATAAGTAGGTACTGTATATAATTCCTTGTGCATTTAGTATAAAGCTGTTATTTTGACATTACAAATAGACACTTCAATTTTATTTATCTGTATACTCATAGATGTATGTACATATAACATGTACAATATCTAATATATATTATGTATAATATGTACAATATAAGTGTATTTATATATCAATACAATTAATATCTGTATATATATTATATAAGCTGCCTCATCAATATTTATCTGTGTATAATATTGTTTAAATTATTTATAAACTATAATAACACGCCATATTAAACTTATATCTATTAATATTCTCGATACTGTTACCGGCAAAATGGGAAAAGCAACGGTGGTCCTGAAAACCAGTGTTAGGGCTTTTAGTCCTAACTATAGCTCAGGTCCCACCTTTTTGCGAAACACACTGTCGCATACACTACTAACTTATTTTAACGTTTTTTCCTACATACTGTATTTAAACATTTAAACTTTAAATGTAATACTTACCTTATATATCATATGTATAAATGTGTGCATATATATATGTTAGGATCAGTGTGTTTATCAAATAAAGTTTTTATTATTATTATAATATCTATAATATATAAATAGGCGAAGAAAAAATAGTTTAGTATCTTTTCATTTTTCATTATCTATTAAGTATAACCAAAGGAGATACTGTATAGGGAATATTTTATCTATCTACACTACTATTATAAAGAAAAAAAAATAGATTTTTGAGGATAGTTTCAGAACCTGGGAAGGACATAGGATAGTTTTTATTCCAGAAATCATCCCTTAAGGGGGTGAAAAGGGGATGAAAGTTTATATGGGGAATCAGTCATAATACTTTTGATGATAAAATGATTTTTTTTTAGTAAAGATTCATATTTTTGTTTCAAATATAATTATTAACATGAAACATGACATTATTATAGATATTGAAGCAATATTTGCTAAAATATAAGAGCTAAATATCTATTATATTATATCTATCTAATATGGCATCGTGAACCACAAAATTTTGTATTTATATTAAAAACTTAGATGATGTAACCACCCGAATAACTTAGACCATCAATACTTATTACGCTTGAAATATTTTATTATTTCTTATGATTGAAGATATAATTCTTCAATAAGAAGCTTCGAATAATAGAAAGTAAAGGCTGAAGTAGATGTAATATGACTACAATATTGAAATATGCTGTCTCGACGAATTATAAAAATAAAATACCCGACTGCATAAAAGCTAACTAAAAAGATTAATAATAATAATCTTTATTTCAGGTAAAACCCATAAAAATACAAAAATACATAAAAGGAAACACATATACAATTTATCTAATCTAAGAGTTAGTAGTACAAAATACTTAACCTATGTTAGCTTAAAAACAACTAGATTGCCCTACGTGATAAGGCCACACCAAGAGCATGAGACCCGTTACTCCCGCCTCGTGGCTTTAAAATTAATTTGCTTGCAATTTTATTAAAGCAAATTCATGAAGGAATATAGTAATCCAAACGCAACATTGATATTGCGAGCTGTTTCCGCCGCGTTAGTTCCGCGTCGGAACTCATGTTCAGAAATCACTCGAATTTTCCAAGTATCCATCTTTCTTGTCTAAGCTGAATAAAAAAACAACTGGAAGTCGATAATCGAATGTTGCACATTTTTTAAAAGAAGAACTACATAGGTTTTATGTAAAAAAAGTTTCACTAAAAATCTCAAACCATGATGGTTCTATGTCAATTCGAAGTACCTATTACAATAAAATGGCAATTTCATACTTTAACCCCCATTATTACGCAGTCGGAGACATACACGTTTCATCCTTGCCACAAGATGTATGCACATAGCACATATGTATGTAATATGTATATATATATATATATATATATATATATATATATATATATATATATATATATATATATATATATGTACATACATACATACATACATAGACTCATTACCCTCCTTTGTGTTGCGCAGTCGGGTAAAAAAGAATAGATACTAGCGTACCTAGTACCTACTAATATAAGAGTTATAAACTAAAATGGTGAAAATTTGTAAAAAGTGCTCACGTACTTGTTTGAAGTCACCACGATTTTAGTTGATTTAAAAGAAAACAAACAAACTCTCCAGCCTTATTATATTAGTATAGACTGTACATAATTAATAATATCTGTATATAAATAGCCAAAAACAAAACGGGTCAGAAACTTTTTCTCCTCTGTTTGTCAACCAATTTTCTTTTTTTTTTTTTGTTGAGTAACTATAATTCCAGAGCTTTAGTGTTGTGAATAATAAAAACCAGAAAAAGAAACATACTAATTCTAATCTAGCACTGAGGGAAGTACTAAAAACATCATTATATCATACATTATAACTGTTAACTTAAAGACAAATCTATACATATAATAGAATTCTTACTGTACATTAAATTTTTTATTTGAAAATCTTATTGAAATAGTCATTATTATCGATACAGAGGCCGAACCTATTGTTTTTTAAATTTTTGTTTGTCTGTCTGTTTGTCTGTCTGTCTGGGAACGCATCACGAGAAAACCACTGGACAGATTTTGATTAAATTTGGAATGAAAATGGATTACCATCTTGATAACAATCACAGGAATCCACTGAATACGTATGGTGAGGTGCAAGGTTTTAAAAAAATCTTTAGGAGAGACCTAAGTATGACAAGCAGTTGAAATTTTGTTATTTTAAAAATATTATTCTTTAGGCAAGTATACATAGGCAGTGGTAGCCCGGTGGTAGCGCGCTCGCTTGGGAAACCGAGTGAAGCGGGTTCAAATCTCGGGTCTCGCACCTCTGATATTTTCATGTGCGAATCATTCCTAACATGATTACCACTTGCCTTACGGTGAAGGAAAACATCGTGAGGAAACCTGCATATCTGAGAGAACCTAACAAGTTTTCGAAAGACGTGTGAAGTCCGCCAACCCGCACTTGGCCAGCGTGGTGGACTATAGCCTGATCCCCCTCGTATTGAAAGGAGGCCCATGCCCAGCAATGGGACGTTAAAAAGGGCTGAATACAAGTATACATAATACTAACTGAATAAAAAATAATGAAATTAATCTTACAGTGTATTTTAAAATTAAACCTATTCATATTTTCGTATGGGAAATAATATTATCAAAAAATGATGAATTAAAAAAGCAATTGCCCGGTACTCTGGTATACCTCTAAGAATAACAACTACTTTTGTATCTACCCCCAAAATAAAGTGTTACCAATAGAGTTAAAGTTTTAAGAATAGAAGTGGGTTGTTTTCTTCAACTTTTCAAAAACGTCTGAGAACTGAGTCAATATTAGTTCAGTATTAAGTTTGAAAGAGCTATGTTCGGGAAGTCCAGTGTTTCAACGTCTCGACTTACTTCGAAAATGTAATTAACTATTTGGAACTTCTACACGTTTTTGAGATAAAAAATATTTGGTAATGAAGACAAGAAATTTTTCAACAGATATTTTGATATAAAAATTATATATTTTAAAACGATTGTGTTCATTATGCCCTTATATGCATATTTAGATAGTACACCAATACCCAGTGGTATTATAGTGGTATAGAGCGGTAATAAATAAATATAAAATAAATATGTTGGGACCTTAACACACAGCACCATCTAGTTCCATGGTAAGCTACGAGGCCTGTGTTATGGATACCAGATAGATGATACACTACACATATATAACTTTAAATACATACATATTATAAATATAAACACCCACGACTAGAATACAAATATTCGTGTTAGTCACACAAATGAATGCCCCCAGCATGACTCGAACCCGCGACCGCTGGCATAGCAAGTAGGGTCACCAACTGAGCCAAACGTGTCGTGTATAACGTTTTCAGATCAAAAAAAGTATAACTTGGTTAGCCCTGATCGATATAAGTATTACTATCATACTTTAAGAAAAGATTAGATAATTTTAAGTAGTCTACAGATCAGTGGGGGTGTGTTGTGTTGGGCTGCTATACTGACCCGGGACTTGATCTCAAGACCTCAGAATTTGCAACCGTACATGCTATCTACTTACCTAACCAGAAAGGTATTATAATAGTGTTAATTAAGGGTTATATGTATACATACTCGTATAATAAAATTGTAACTAAGCCGAATCTGTACATTAAATATTTTATAAATAAAATATTTTTGAAATAGACATTATTATCGATACAGAGGCCAAATCATAGTTTTTGAAATTTTTGTCTGTCTGTCTGTTACCACATCACGAAAAAACTACTGGAGGGATTTTGATGAAATTTGTTACGATGATAGCTGGTTATCCAGCTCAACATATAGGATACTTTTTACTGTAGGAACATATCTCATCTCTGAAAAATCTATACTAAACTTTAAAACGTAAGTAAAACATAACATAGTATATGCGAGTGTAGTATTAGCAAATGCAAATGAAATATAAAAACAAAATGAGCAAAGTATTAACAAGGACTTATATAAAAATAATTGGACTCAATCTCATATTCATTTCTAAAATAGAAATGACAACGGTCCAATCGTGTAATTAAGAGAAATGTACTTTAGCTTAGATTCGTAATAATGATATTATATTCTATCATTATAATAAGTATTTTAATTTGCTCTGTAATTCTAATATTCTTCTGTGAAAATATGCATGTATTTTTTTTTATTATAAATGTTTGCTCGCAGTTGTTACATTTCTTGGTACATTCGAGTATAATTTTACATAATAATAATTACCTCCCGACCAACTTCGGCCACGGGGGCCAGTCTCATTGAGACTAGCTGTCTGCCCAGGAGATATTATAGTTCACAAGTGTATGCGCAGACACAAGTGACACTCTATTCCTGTCACTCTCATACTCCGGTGGGACGACTACTCAACACTACCGGTGAGAGTGTCGGCGCAGGACCGACGGCTTTACGTGCTCTCCGAGGCACGGGGGTGAAACACCGCCAACTTCCCAACTCCGGGCTGTTACTGAGACTTACTAAACAGAAAGACTCAATAACTAAACTTGGCCCGACCCACGACTCGAACCCAGGACCTCTCGATGTGCAGCCGTACTTGCTAGCCACTACACCACCGAGGCAGTTACATAATAATCAATTGTTAAATGTACAACTAAAGCAAACACGACATCCACAATTATTTTACATCCCGTTTGACTCTAATCAACTTTAAAATGTAAATATGATCAAACGTTAGCAGATGTTTATTAGTTAAAATTAAATCGATTAACACAAAGATTAAGTAATTAGTTGGCGGTTTCTTCATTGAATTTTTTCAACCATTGAACCGGTTACTAGCGACTCACCCTCGCTTTGCTCGAGTTCGCCCATAGTTGATTCTTTAAATTGACATAACTTTTTTATTTAAAAACCAATTGAAATAAAACAAATACTAAATCTTAAGTCAAGCTCACCACAATGCATTAGTGAAAACCGCATCCAAATCGGTTAAGCCGTTTCTAAGATTAGCGCGCATAAACGCACAGACAAACAGACAAACCGACAAACAGACAAACAGACGAAAAAACTAAAAATCATTGTTTTGGGTTCTATTGCTTTAATAAATATCCCTAATAATAGTTTTTCTGAACTATCTTCCATGTACAGACAGCGATCAGTTACAATTTTATTATATGTATAGATTTAAATAGGCCAAGAAAATACAGTTTTTCTACTCTGTTTTTCAACAGATTTTCCTTTCCTTTGGTTAGTAGTTATTGACGAGGTATAGTAATATCAATAAAAAAAATTGGAAACAGATTCGTATCGTAAATGGTTTCATACGGCTGCGGTGCACATTTAAATAGGCAATTGAGTGGAATGAAATTTGACTATACCTAGACTTATTATAATAACTAGCGATTAATTTTCGCTCCGCTCGGGTTCGTCCCTAGATACATTTTATCGGTTGGTATAGATTTCTCAGATATGAGATATTTTCCCGCAGTAAAAAGTATCCTATATGTTGACTCAGATAACCAGCTATCATTATTGCAAATTTCATCAAAATCTGTCGAAGGGTTTTCTCGTGATGCGTTCCCAGACATACAGACAGACAAACAGACAGACAAAAATTCTAAAAACTATATTGTATCGATAATAATGACTATTTCAATAAGATTTTCTAAAAAATATTTAATGTACAGATTCGACTCAGTTAGAATTTTATAATAGGTATGTACAGATATATTATGACAGTGAAAATGTACTGAAATAATTTTGAATTATACCTTCACATTTTACATGTCTACAGCCATTGGCTTTACATTGCCTGCGTTTACCTAAGTAGAAAAAAATTACAAAATGGTTATATAAACTAAAATAGTAAAACTTTAAAATTTTTAAGAGTAAACGGTTTGTAAAAAACATTTTTTCTAATTTTCCCCCACGCTTCGCATTTTTACAGCAATCATAGTCAAGCGGGGGACTAAGGTATTTGACGTACCAAAAGTCATGGCTATTACTTAATATGGTGAATGACATCAGAGTACCATCTTAAAAAAACTGTTAAAATTTACAAGTGTAAAGCATTCGAAACTTCATTTGTCAAGGCAAAAGCGAAATAATACCACAACTGCAAAAAAATAATTGATTAAATTTAAAAAAATGTTATGATTTGTCAAAGGAGATTGAAGAGGTCGAACTTCGGATCTATTGAAAACGAAATAATAAAAAAATAAATATATTGGGACATTAACACACAGCGCCCTCTAGTTCCATGGTAAGCTACGAGGCTTGTGTTATGGATACCAGATAGTTGATACACTACACATATATAACGTTAAATACATACATATTATAAATATAAACACCCATGACTGGAGTACAAACATTCGTGCTCATCACACAAATGAATGCCCCCAGCGGGACTCGAACCCGCGATCGCTGGCACAGCAAGTAGAGTCACTGCAAACTGAGCCAAACGTGTCGTCAGTTGTCGTATATACGAAAACAGTACCTCATTTTTTTTCAAATGAGTTAAAAATTAACTAAATATTTCTCAAACAAATATAACCAGAGCGACCCACGCTTTTTGGCAAGAACCATATTAATAGCACAGAATTTTCCCAACAATATTATACTTTTACGTTTACTTTAATACGAGTACATTCAAGATAAAATCATCTCCAGAGTGTAATTCTTATAATATTTTAATATCGCAAAATTCGTAGTCATTTCTTTTTGTTACTTAACTACGTGAATGAAAGTGTATAATGGTTTTAAGTTTATAATATTCTGAGTAAAAGTGTCTATTTCTTTATAATATTCTATAGTAGACTAAGGACTTTCCCATGCTTCGCTCAGGTCAGAGAAAGCTTCGCTCGAGAAAGACTTATTCTATTGCAGATTGCAGAATATCATGTTTGTTTGTTTGAACGTGGTAATCTCAGAAACTACTAATCCGATTTGAAAAATTGTTTTTGTGTTAGATAGCCCGCTTATTAAGGAAGGCTATAGGCTATATATCTTATAATATACTCTCTATCTAATCCATAAAACCCTGAAAAATTACCTAGGGACAAACACAAGCGAAGCGAGGGTGAGTCGCTAGTTTTTACAGATAAATAAAATTGGAGTATCTGTTTGTAATATTAAAATAACCGCTTTTTACTAAATGCATATGGATGTATGTGTACACGGTACATATACCAAAACAAATTTTTTTTACAATTTTTGTCTGTCTGTCTGTCTGTCTGTTTGTTCCGGCTAATCTCTGAAACGGCTGGACCGATTTTGACGGGACTTTCACTGGCAGATAGTTGATGTAATAAGGAGTAACTTAGGCTATTTTTATTTTAGAAAAAAAAATAGGGTCCCACGAAAAAAAATAATTAAAACCAATAAAAAATAAAAAAAAAGTTTGTTTTGGGAAGCAACCTAGGGACGAACCCGAGCGAAGCCAGGGTGAGTCGCTAGTATTACAAACAAATTCTCGATACAAAATCATGTAAACGAAACGAATAAATAACAAATACTCTGTACTCTATTTCTACAGTTGATTGTGAGTATTGCCTATTACATCTTCGTTTGAAGTGAGCTCCAATTTTGTGGGTCATTGTTTGTATTTGAAATAGAGTCGTTGTCGATTCGAAATACTTGAATGAAACAAAATATTTTTGCTTGCATTCACTTGTTCTGTATACAGAATTCAATTCTCAAAATATCTTTTTCTTAAAGATTAAAAAAGTTTAAGAATAAAATCTATCTCTGTGGGCAGAATAATCTATATAGATAAATAAAATTGAAGTGTCTGTTTGTAATGTCAAAATAACACTGTTTTTAACAAGTGCCTATGAAATATTATAACAATCTTTAAATTTTTTTATCTATCTGTTTGTCTGTTTGTTCCGGCTAATCTCCAAATCGGCTGGACCGATTTTGACGGGACTTTTTCTGGAAGATAGCTGATGTTATAAGAAGGTAAGTAGGCTATTTTTTTTTAGAAAAAGAATTAAGTTTCCTCGCAAAGAAATTAAACCCATGAAATTCTGATCAAAATCCACGTACCTACGTCAGTAGCGCCTAGCACCCAAGCGAAGCGAGGATGAATCGCTACGAGTATATCTAATGTTGCAATACATTAGTGTAACTTTAGTCTAAATATGATCAAGTTTTGCACGTGTGTATGTTTGTTACGCCTTCATGCTGAAGCGGCTGAACGGGTTTTGATGAAATTTAGTATACAAAAAGACTTTAGACCTAAATTTAAACAAGTACTGTTAGTAATAGAATTTGCGAAAAGGTACCAAAAATAGATATGACAATTTTAAATAACTTTATATTTTATTATATATATATATATATATATATATATATATATATATATATATATATATATGTGCGTATGTATATATAAAATACACAGACAGTTTGTATGTAATATTCTCAGACAGTGTCCATTTCGTAGGGATATCGCAGTGTGTACATAGTACGTGACATTCGTATATCCGCAATGCAGGATGCGTGAAAGCGTACGAAATTGCTTTAAACTCTCGATTGATTTGAACCTTTGGTTAATTTTAACTGTTCATTTTACCAATTTCAAAATTGTATGCAGTTTCATTCATACAATTTTGAAATTTTAATGTTATATATTATATGCTTCATTCTTTTTATAATTATGTTTTATTGTGTTAGGTTAGAACTGCATGCTTTATTTCTCATTTTATTTTAATCTAATCATTTGGGTTATTTTATATAATTTGATATTGAATTAGAATTTCTTTTTTGTTTATTTTTATTTTTACTTTATGTAGGTACCATTTTTTGAACCTAGCTTTGTATTGTGTTCCTTTTTGACATGTGAAAATTGTTTTGGCTAATGTATATGTTATTAATTCTGTTAATCGATACATATAATGAAATTGTAACTAAACCGAATCTGTACATTAAATATTTTGTGGAAACTCTTATTGAAAAAGACATTATTATCGATACAGAGACCGAATCTATAGTTTTTAAAATTTTTGTCTGTCTGTCTGTTACCGCATCACGGAAAAACCACTGGAGGGATTTTGATGAAATTTTGCATGATGATAGTTGGTTATCCGGGTCAACATATAGAATACTTTTACTGCGGGAAAATAGCTCAACCCTGAGAAATCTACACTAAGCGTCAAAAGTGAGTAAGCGTAAGCAGGGACAAACCCGAGCGAAGCGAGGGTGAGTCGCTAGTATGTAATATAAAAGCTGTATGTTTTCCTGAATAAACAAATAAATAAATAAAAAATCTACTACTACTTACTTTACTTTACATTACTTTATTAATATCTATATAAAAACAAATAGTTACATTTTCTATGTTCTATTTAGGAGGTTTTGACAAAATATCATTCTACAATCGTATAAGAATAGACCTTTATAAAATCTATATAAATATTTTATCCACTTTTAAAAGTTCAATTTTTTCTTATTCGGAGAAAACGTGTAATATACGTACATACAATCTCATTTATAATAGTACTTTATAAAACATTTGTGTGTACTTATGTACGCACGTAAGAAGTTATACTTCTTTGGCGTAACAGAACAAAAATGACTAAAGATTTCATATTCGGATATTATAAGAATTTCGTTTTGGCCTTTTAGCCACGGAACCCTAATGAAAATTACCTAGGGGCGGCACTCCAAAACTTACATCTTAATGAGAAAATCTACCGCATCTAAGATACTAATGAAAATGACAAATAGGATGGTATTATACTCGTAGAAATTTAATATGTCATACCCATTACCCATATACAGTTTTATCTTCAATGATTGCAGTATAACATCTTTAGGCCCCCAGTTTCTTTGTTCCTTTGATGGGTCAAAACTGAAAGGATTTAGATAGATCGTTTATATTTTAAGCAATATGGTAAATGTATAAACATAGTTTATATTTAATATAATAATATGTATGTATTTAAAGTTATATATGTGTAGTGTATCAATTATCTGGTATCCGTAACACAAGCCTCGTAGCTGGGACTAGATGGTGCTGTGTATTAATGTGTCCTAACATATATATGTTAGAGTCTAAACTATTTTTTAGTCAAAAGAAATTTTGACTGCAGGCTTTGGTCAATAGCAGTTTTGACTGGCATATTGGTCAAAACTCTTAAAAAGTTAAGGAGGTAAGTAGGTTGAAGGTTACGCGGAAGAAACCTTTCTTTCTTTCTAGGTTAGGTTAGGTTAAAACAGTGACCACAGCGCCATAATTTTAAGAGTTTTCACCGTTATGCAAGTAAAAACTGTTATTGACCAAGGCCTGCAGTCAAAACTACTTTAAACTGTTTTTGTCAGTCAAAAATAGTTTTGACCACGAAAGAGTTCTGAATGTAACATATACATTGATTGAAAATAATTAATTTCATAAATTCATGGGAGATTCAAAACGTACCTTCATTTTATTAAGAAGGCCTGTAACTAATTGATCACAAGTAAAATATATCGTAGCCATCCCCTTTGTTACTTAAAAGCTACCCTTAAATTTATACGACGCCACGTCATCAATCTTGTGAACATAATACGACCCTTACTTTCTATCTATATGTGAATGCTTTGTTGGTTCAGTGTTTAGTACGACATAAGTTTCGAAGGTCCTGGGTTCAAGTCCCGAATCGGGCCTAGTATGGTTATTGGGTTATCTTGTCAAAGAATTCTCAGTAACAACCCGTTGGAAAGTTTGTCGTGTTTCAACCCCTTGCCTCAGAGAGCATTGGTCGCATCGATTTTGCGCTTGATCTATCACCTAGTCTCAGTGAGTCAATGTCAGTCATTACTTATATTATACAATACATATATATATATATATATATATATATATATATATATATATATATATATATATATACACATATACATATATACATATACATATATAAAGTAGCCAGGGGTAACGCGCTCGCTTGAACCGAGTGAAGCGGGTACAAATCCCGGGTCTCGCACCTCTGATTTTCATATGCGAATCATTTCTTACATGATTACCACTTGCCTTACGGTGAAGGAAAACATCGTGAGAAAACCTACATGTCTTAGAAAAACCTAGCAAGTTTTCGAAAAACATGTGAAGTCCGCCAATCCGCACTTGGCCAGCGTGGTGGACTATGGCCTGATTCCCCTCATATTGAAAATAGGCCCGTGCCCAGCAGTGAGACGTTAAAAAGGGCTGAATACACTGTATGTTAACTTTTTAGAATTTTTATACAATTTTTAGTTTAAACATGTATTCCTAGAAAGCAGTTGTGGACTAAAATCGTCATTTTACAAACGTTGAACAAGAAAAAATTTAAAAGTTGTGTTGAAATCTCCTATTTTTGTCAATTTCTAAAAACAGGTTTCTTTTAGTGTGCATTTTATTTGATTAATACATTTATTGCATTAATATAAATTAGTGATGTACAGGAGGCAGCCCCGCTATAGGCGGTCTGTTCTAAGGTTGCCTCAGGGCGTAATTATGTTCAATGGTAGGCGGTGTACTTACACATAGTTGTATCTATACTAATATTATAAATGTGAAAGTTTGTGAGGATGTACGGATGTCTGGATGTATAGATGTATGGATGTTTGTTACTCTTTTACGCAAAAACTACTAAATAAATTTTAATGAAACTTTGTAATAATATAGCTCATAGATCAGATTAACACATAGGCTACTTTTTATTTTATTGTGGGATAAATTTGTTTTTGTTTTTTTAGAGGCGAACAAAAACGAAGTGAGGTTGAGCCCCTAGTACCTTAAATAAATGAAAATGAATGGCTAAATGTGTTGCTAAGCGCAAAGTTCGCGAACGGCTGGACTAATTCGGCAATTATTTTTTTAAATATTAGTTGATGTTCGAGGAAAATTCTTATGAAGAGAAAAATTGGAAAAAAATCACGGAAAAACGTAAAAATCACTACTTGCTGTGCCAGCGGTCGCGGGTTCGAGTCCCGCTAGGTCTCATTTGTGAGATAAGCCCGAATATTTGTGCTCCAGTCACGGGTGTTTATATTTATAATATGTATGAATTTAAAGATACATATGTGTAGCGTATCAACTATCTAGTATCCATAGCACTAGCTTCGTAGCTTACTATGGAACTAGATGATGCTGTGTGTTAATGTCCCAACATATTTATATTTATAAACCGTATACAAAGATTTTGAAGTAACTCCAGTTTATTTTGGTGCCCCAATTTAACTCGAAATAGCAAGTATCAATACGTTCAAGAATTAGTAGCAGTGAATTTGTTAGCGCGATTCGCAAACTGTGAAGGGATGAAACTGCTCTAAACATCTTTTAGCGCAGTTCATTTACCTGTAGTTTCCAATATTTACATTTGTCAAAAATGAACCCTAAGTTCTTTAGCTTTTCAGTATAAAGAATGTTTTTTTTTGGTTTTGAGTTTGTACGTTACGCGATATATCTACACATATAATAAAACTGTAGAGGTTGAATGTCTATAAATCGAAAAAAAATGCCAAAAACAGAGTCCGGGGGAAGTAAGAAGAGAAATAGAACAAATCCAGATTTTTTTTCAATTTTTTTGTTTCTCTGTCTGTTTGTACGGACTAATCTCCGAATCGGTTAGACCGATTTAAATGATATTTTGCACGGTGGTACCTTATATTCCCGGTTAATATCTTAGATAATTTTCATCCCGGAAAATTAAATAGTTCCCGTGGGATAGTTAAAAAACTATAATAACTTATACAGTTTAGTACACAAAAACTACTGATTGAATTTTAATGAAACTTTACAATAATATAGTGCATATATCAGAATAACAAATAGATAAGTTTTTATCCCGGAAAAATGTACGGGTTCCGTGGCATAGATTTGTTTTTGTTTGTCTAGAGGCGAACCCGAGCGAAGCGAGGGTGTGCTGCTAGTTCGATAATAATTATTATCAAACTTATCAAAGTCTCAAACTATCTTCTTACCAAAATTCTCCTGATTCGTTCAATAGTTTCGGACCTTATGCGGTACAAACAAACAAATAAATTTTTCCTGTTTATAATATGAGTATTGATACTCTAGGTAAATCGTTGTCTCAGTGCTTATTAGTCCTTCAACCAATTTTCCGAAACAGTTTTTAATACAAAATTATTGACGTTTAAATGTCAATCCTATGGTTTCTAAATGAACATTTTACTTCATAAATGCCAAAAATCTGTATTTTATCTGTATACTAGCGACTCACCCTCGCTTCGCTCGGGTTCGTCCCTAGCTTGATTCCCCATACAAACTTTCATCCTCATTTTCACCCCCTTAAGGGATGATTTCCGGAACAAAAAGTATCCTATGTCCTTCCCAGGGGTCTCAAACTATCTTCTTACTAAATTTCATCTAAATCGGTTCAGTAGATCCAGAGATTACCCCCTACAACCTCACAAATCATAATCTCACAAACTTTACCTTTTTATAATATTAGTATAGCAGTATAGATGTATACTGTATATAAATCTTACTTTGTTTTTAAAACAGAAGAAAAAAATCCTACTGTAAATTACAACAAGTATTGGTAGTTTGAAAAAATGAGCACAAAGGCGACGAAATAACATAATTCAATGTATTTAAAATGAAAAAACGCGGGGAAAGTCATAGTAAAAATTAGTCCCGAAGAACAAGAATTTACAGCAAACAACATCCCTCGAGTGACATGTCTTTGAGTTTATTACTTCCATAAATTAAAGCGCTTTACGTTTAAACATTAATTAAAATAAGTAAATTTTGTAACTTTTAAATTAATACAAGCGTACACTGTACCTAATGTTAAAAAAGCTAATTAAAACTCTGCACAAAAAATAATTCTCAGAATCTTATTATGAGTTTCAGAACTTATGTATTACCACAGATGATATAATACTGTATAAGTATAGATGTTACATCCTATACAAAGAAAATAGGAATCCCTAATACGAGCTATTTTTGTATGCTTAAATAGATAACAGATCGTTGTTCCGTAAACTATAGAACTAGTTTATCCCATTAAATAGTCCCTACCTTGCTTCCCCATTCAAACTTTCATCCCCATTCTCACCCCCTTAAGGAGGATTTCCGGGATAAAAACTATTTCATTAACTCACTTTTCATATTATAAGATTTAAAAAAAATCTTATTTTAGTAAAATTTATTTTTTTTAATTACCTTCTATTACAAAACTTGTCCTGAGAATAACAAACACAAAAAAAAAAGAATTATCCAGTTTGGTGTACCGATGGAAAGTGGTGTGCGTACATACATACATACATTTCGGTGATTCATTTTTATTTATATATCTATAGATGCGAAAGTTTAGATGGATGTTTTTATGGATGTTTCTTACTCAACAACGACAGAACGGCTGAACAGATCTGGATAAAATTTGGCACAGCGATAGACTATAGTCTGGAATAGCACATAGGTTACTTTTTAGTCCGGAAAAATTTACGGTTCCCGTGCGAAAAACTATATATATTGTAAAATTGACTTGGAAAGAATTTTCCCTTGGTAAACAATTGATTAAAATTAATGCCATGTGTGAATATGTAATATAAACCCATTATCTGATTGATAATAGGCAATAAGGCCGTGATAGCCCAGTAGTAACGCGCTCGCTTGGGACACCGAGTGAAGCGAGTTCAAATCCCGGGTCTCTCACCTCTGATATTTTCATGTGCGAATCATTTCTAACATAATTACCACTTGCCTTACGGTGAAGGAAAACATCGTGAGGAAACCTGCATGTCTGAGAGAACCTAGCAAGTTTTCGAAAGGTATGTGAAGTCCGCCAACCCTGGTAGTGGTGGACTATGGCCTGATCCCCGTCGTACTGAAGAGAAGCCCGTGCCCAGCAGTGGGACGTTAAAAAGGGCTGAATGAAAATTTTTCCGCATTATTTCGCTTTCGTTCAGTTATAAAACCTACTCCCCATACCTTTTTTTGGGATCTATTTGTATCTTTTGTTATTTTTACACAAAGTTCACTAGCAAATCGATACTTATGACGCGATGAGACCCTATAGAGCAAAGCGAGAACATGTAAAGCGGATGACCTAAAGTATTACCAAATTATTGTGAACAAAACTCTAAAAACGCAGTGTTAAGTTATTAACTATTTTTTCTTCCTCTCTAATTCTTTCTTTGTATTTAATACTAACGACTCACCCTCGCTTCGCTCGGGTTCACCCCTAGGTTGATTCCCCATACAAACTTTCATCCCCATTTTCACTGCCTTAAGAGATGATTTTTGAAATAAAAAATATCGTATATCCTTTTCCATGGTCTAAAATATCTTCTTACCAAATTTCATCTAAATCGGTCTAATAGTTTTTTTGAGTTTATTCATTACAAACATACAAAAATACATTTTTTTTGTGTGGAGATAGTTGGAGGGCTGGAGAGTGACATAGGCTACTTTTTCCTGCGGGAGATTTTATCATTCCCATGGGAAAACACTTTTAGAGTTTTTTTTTTTTGTAATTTTAGCGCGAGTGAAGCCGCGGGTTGTGCTAGTATTTTATATTTATTGTTAAAGTCGGAGAAAGTAAATATATCTTCTTAACTAATTCATTATACCTAACAATTATAACTTTGCCTTTGAAACAGTCCTAATTAGAGGGCTTGTAATCTGGCTTCAGAAGAATGGTGCTTTGATGCTACCGGAAACTCCACATTTAACTGAAAATGTTTTGTTGGAACTTTTGGAGAAATTATTTCAAACTTTCGATGGATGA
Source organism: Fabriciana adippe (assembly GCA_905404265.1). Lineage (NCBI taxonomy): Eukaryota > Metazoa > Arthropoda > Insecta > Lepidoptera > Nymphalidae > Fabriciana > Fabriciana adippe. The sequence continues at coordinate 4,062,006 of FR990010.1, forward strand.
ATGGATTTATTACTATTTTAGCTTTTAACCCTTTAATTAACCTATATAATAAAATTCGAACTTAGTCGAATTGCCGATATTGGCCGAGGCTACAGTTTTTCGAATTTTTGTCTGTCTGTCTATCTGTCTGTCTGTCCATCTGTCTGTCTGGGAACGCATCACGAGAAGACCACTGGACAGATTTTGATGAAATTTGGCGTGATGATAGCTGGTTATCCGGGTCAACATATAGAATACTTTTTATTGTGGGAAAATATCTCACCCCTGAGAAATCTATACTAAACGTTAAAACGTAACCAGGGACGAACTCGAGCGGAGCGAGGTTGAGTTGCTAGTGTGCTATAAAATTTAAACTAAAGCTTTGCCTCTGTTTTACTTGCATATTTTTCCATATAAACATTTGTATGGAAAAATAAGTTAAGAGATATTTTTGAAAATGTATGGATGTTACCAAGGTATACTAGCTCTGTGAAAAATGTAATAGAGTTGTAACCCTAATGTTTTTCTAATCATTTTCTTCATTCATAAAAAGAGCATCGAATTACTATTAGGAATGCGAAAGTTTGTATCTATCTTTGTTATCCCTTCATTCAAATGACTGGACAGATTTGAATGACTTCTGATATTTTCATGTAAAGATCAAACGTGATTATGTACCACTGGATTTATGGTGAAGGAAAACGTTGCGAGGAAATAGCATGTCTGAGAGAACTAACTAATTTTCGGAAGACATATGAAGTCCACCAAGTCCAAAATAGCCATCGTGATGGACTATGGCCTTACCCCCCTTGTATTAAAGGAAGGTTGGCTCAGCAATGGGGCGTTAAAAAGGACTAAGTAATTATTGTATAAGATATGATGATGGATTATAGTACATAATTCATATTATTTAACCATATTTTTATTTTTAAACTTATTCGCAGATGTTGCAGGAAAATCAGTCAACACTTTTTTCTCAGACAAAACCGCGAGCAGAAGCAACATCAAGATTAGATATTCTTAGATTTTAAAGACTTGTCTCTAATTATTTAATGGGTTTTAAATAAGATGTCATTCTATAATCGTTGAGGAATAGAAATTTTAAAAAATATATGGGAATAACACTGATCGACATCATTATGTGATAGCGTAACGATTAAATTTGTCATACATATTAATAATACTAGCGACTCAGCCTCGCTTCGCTTCGGGTTCGTCCCTAGACAAAAACAAATCTATCCCACGGGAACCTTACATTTTTCCGGGATGATATATAGCCTATAGCCTTCCTCAGTTACCGGAATATCTAATGCAAAAATAATTTTTCAAATCGGAGTAGTAGTTCCTGAGATTAACGTGTTCTACCAAACAAACAAACAAACTCTTCAGCTTTACAATATTAGTATAGATTATAAATGTGAAAGTAACTCTGTCTGTCTGTTACCTTTTAAGTTTTCACGCATAAATCGCTACCAAATTTTGATAAAATTTGATATGTCATTCCTTGGATATAGATTACATCCTGGGATGGAATATAGACTACCCTTAAACCCCAATCCGTTTATCACGCGAAGCCGCGGGTAAAGACTAGTTTTAAAATAATTTTTAAAATTTACTATTCTTACAATACAAATACTATTCTTATCTATCTTATATGTATATGTTATCTAAGTCAGTCCCATTATACTCTATATCCTTATATATATATATATATATATATATATATATATATATATATATATATATATATATATATATTTATTATCTAAGTTCCACTGAAACTACGGTAGCATTTCTATTTCATATAAAAATATATTACCAGGAACTCATTCTACAGAGATTGCAATGTTAGATACTCATATGAAATTTCTCGTAACGTCTATCTTCGCGTTTTCCGGGAAAGATATAAATAATGCATTTTTCTTTCCGAAAAGACAAATATATATAAAAACTTAAGCAAAACCTTATCTAAATACAAAGTATAATCAAAATCGTTAGAGCCGTTTCTGAGATACACGAAATAAAATATACATACTCGTATATTATACAAATGAATTGGTCATCTAGTATTTTAACATACAGACAATATGTTATATTAACTTTCTATTTAAGATTTTATATTATTATTTGATATGAAACAATACTGTTTTCTGATTTTTTGCGTTTTTATTTCGATTTTTGGTCCTCGACTCTCTGAACGTTTTACATCAATCGTGGTGTATGAGAAACTGAGATGGAATACCCCTCAAAAGTTGTCATATAGTAACTAGCTATTACCGTATGTAACAACTACATAAATAACCAATTTCGTCCATGGTAACTAATCTCAATAAGAATAGCCATTTGCATAGGAGATTTTATAGAAGACCAGCCAATTCGATACTTGCTGAGAAAATCGGCCATAGGATTAAAGTCCTCGCGTGCTATTCTAGGCACGAAGATGCCACAACGCCGACTTCCCAAGTTTCAGGGTGTTCTTGACAGAAATTCTTGATATTTGACCCGACTGGGGACTAAAACCCATTACCTCCTAATCTGCGATTACAAATATTAATCATTAGGAAAACTTTGCTATTAAATATACGAGTATATATGTGTGTGCACTATAATATCTCCTGTGCAGATGAATAATCTCAGCAATGTTTGACGACACCTTTGGCTCCGTTTGTAGTGACCCTGCTTGCTGTGCCAGCGGTCGCGGGTTCGAGTCCCGCTGGGAGCATTCATTTGAGTGGCACGAATGTTTGTACTCCAGTCATAGATGTTTATATTTATAATATGTACGTATTTTAAAATTATATATATGTAGTGTATCAACTATCTGGTATCCATAACACAAGCCTCGTAGCTTACCATGGAACTAGATGGTGCTGTGTGTTAATGCCCTAAGATATTTATTTATTTAATGTTAACAAAAAAACAAAAAAATACACACAAACGAACATAAAACCTCCTCCTTTTTATAAATCGGTTAAATATGACTACTTTTCACATAAAAAAACCACATTGAAATTACAGAAATAACATAAAAACTAAATACACATATACATACTTATTTAAATAGAACCACAAAAGCACTCTATGAATTGCTTATTCATTGAATTTCTATTAAAATGTTCGTTGAACGATACAAATACAATACGTACCTAATGATTAGAATTCATAATCAGATACGTCCTACGCTATAACTCTATTTTTTTAGTTTCATAAAATTTCCATCTGTAGCAATAAAAAAATGTAATCAAATATAATGGGTTCGATTTCTGTTAGTGTATTTATAGGGTTCTGTAGTGCTATTCTATAAAACCTTTTTTTAACTCGAAAGCTGAGTCCGCTAAAGTACTTCATACACTTGTGAACTTTAATAAAGGATTTGTGCTTATATTTTAATATGTAAAATTTCCGTTTCACGATGTTGGTCCGCGATGAACTCCGAAACTACTTATCCGATCTTAACGTATTTTTTTTCTGATGTATGATTTATTCCAACTTAAATGATAGGATAGTTTTTATCCCGATTATTTCTTTTTTTATTGCAAAATTAACGATTTTCATATCCGAAGATGGATTCCGGAGAGAGAACCTGAGAAACGGCTACCCTAAGCTACAAATCCTACCCCCAAGCTAAAAAAAAAATATAAGTGTGTCATAGCAATGCGTGGTCGGGTCTGCTAGTAAACTATACATATAATTCAATTCTAACTGAGCCGAATCTGTACATTAAATATTTTTTTGGAAAATCTTATTGAAATAGTCAAACCGATACAGTGGCCGAATCTATAATTTTTAGAATTTTTGTGGGAATGCATCCCGAGAAAACCACTGGACAGATTTTGATTAAATTTGATGCCATTTTTGAATTTTTGAAATCATTTTGTAAAATTGTGGGTAGGCACTGTTTGTAAAAAGTATATAACGCCTTTGAGACGTCTAAAACTTTAGTCTCTCCCATGAGGTTGGTAAGCAGAATTCAAAATAAATCCGCGAAATAACAACAACAGAGTTAAGGCGTAGGACCGACGGCTTTACGTGCTCTCCGAAACATACATATTATAAATATAAATACCCATGGTTGGAGTACAAACATTCGTGTTCATCACACAAATAAATGCCCCCAGCGGGACTCGAACCTGCGACTTCTGGCACAGCAAATAGGGTCGCTACAAACTGAGCCAAACGTGTCGTCATACAAATGTCAATAAAGCGTTAAACCTATTGTAATATAATCCCGCGGACTAGCTGATCGTGACAATATCGCTAGTGGACGAGATTAAATCTATCCGTTATTAGCTATAACTATCAAAGTATAATTATCTATAGTAGAATATCCAAACATGCGTAGAATAAATGTTTTCTTGTCACAAACCGACATAAAAATGGAGAAAAGAACCTATATTTATACTCTAATCTAGCTTTTTCACTATACTAGTATAAGTAGTAAGAGAATAGTGTCCGGAATTCAATCAATTGTGAAGCAAATAGACATTTTGGAGGTGTCCATCGGTGGATGCTGGAAGGTATACCGTGGGTTGCTCCTGGCACTGTTCTGATAGAAGAATGATGTTATAGAGGAGGTGATGATGGAAGGAAGGTCTTGGTATACCAGCCGTTAAGGCATTATGGTTGAGTGATTAATCATGCTGCTCACCCTTAAACGGACGAAAAATTATGATAGGTTGATACCCCATACAAACTTTCATCCCCATTTTCACCCCCTTAAGGGATGATTCCGGGATAAAACTTATCCTATGTCCTTTCCAGGGTTTCAACCTATCTTTTTACCAAATTTCATCTAAATCGGTTCAGTAGTTCCAGAGATTACTTCCTACAAACAAACTCACAAACATAGAAACTTTACCTCTGTATAATATTCTTAATAGATGTGTCAAATTTTGGTTTTCATCGTATCTTTACAAAATTCAAGGTTTTTCTTGCAGTCGAAATAATTAGAATTAAGATCACGTATATTTCATTGAAATAACCCACCAAATTATTTTGTGAGAACGTAAATTAAATATTTTCATTTTTAGTACTGTAGAATTTCAATAAGTTAGACGCGCACTTCACACACTTTTCAGTTATATTTGATTATGTTACGAAAAGAAAAAGATATCAATGTAAGTTTTTTTTATATTATACTAGCGACTCACCCTCGCTTTGCCTCGACTTTATCCCTAGACAAAAACAAATCTATCCCACGGGAACCGTACATTTTTCCGGGATGATATACATATAGCCTATAGCCTTCCTCAGTTAACAGGCTATCTAACGCAAAAAGATTTTTTTTTTAATCGAATTAGTAAGTAGTTCCTGAGATTAGCGCGTTCAACCAAACAAACAAACTCTTCAGCTTTATAATATTAGTATAGATTAAATAGATTTTCATGATTCTACATAAAACCATTCGGTTAAAAATTATTAAAGAAAATGGAAAAATGAAATTGCCAATATTTGGGGGCTTAAAATTTTCATATGAAAATTGTTCAGATGTCAAAAATAGAAGCCATACTATAGGTACGTTACATACGACAGGTAAATTACATTGAAGTGTCTGTTTGTAATGTCAAAATAACAGCTTTTTACTAAATAAATGCATATGAAATTATATACGCTATTTATAAGAAAAACACAATTTTTAAAATTTTTGTTTGTCTGTCTGTTTGTTCCGGCTAATCTCCAGAACGGTTGGACTGATTTTGACGGGACTTTCACTAGCAGATAAGTGATGTTATAGGGAGTAACTTAAACAACTTTTATTTTAGAAAAATAATTAGGGTCCCGCTCAAAAAAATTAAAACATACGTAGGGACGCGCCTGAGCGAAGCGAGGGTAAGTCGCTAGTTAATTATAAAATTAGTATATAATACTATACATTAAAATTTATTGTAAAACTCTGGAACTTATGTAGTTATTTGAGACGAGGGTCAACTTTAAATATTAAAAGAGGATCACAAATGTTAATTTTAGGACAGTTATTCTCAAACTGTCTAGTAATAGCATCCTGTTGGAAAACAAATGTAGCTCGTATTTTGGAGAATAAATCGGATTTGCTTCACCTCTGATATTTTGTAACGTATATATATATGAGATTTTTTGGAGCTAATGTGTAAAATAGCACAACAAATGTACAGAATATATATAAACTTATAAAAATTACCATTTATTTCAAACTTTGCCTTTATTTTAAGTATCTTCATCTACGATTATATCAGTTTCACTGTGTGTGACAAGTATAGAATAAGAATAAAAATGGAATAATGATGGCAAAACATTTTGAGACATCCAAGATTCTATTGCCTTTAAAATGTTATTGTCAGGTATATTATAGAACAACAAAACTCATTTTTATATACTTATCGTTCATTGATATATTATTTTCATCAGAAGCGAAATAGCGTTATTCGTCCCACACAAAGCGCACTTGCATCCTGAAAGACAGAAAATAAAGAAAAAAGTCTTCACCAGGACTCTATAATACGTCCATTGAATTCTGAGTAGTGTTAGCCCAGTGGTCGATATTAGACTATTATCATTATTGAACGGAGGCGAACATAAATGAAGATAGATTTATTTTTGGATTAAGAAAATATGATTACATCACACAGTATCGGACACAGTTGAGATGGCTAACAGTATACAATCGACGTAATTTCACTCTCTTTCTCGTCTATATACTGTACTCTTCCTTCCTGATACTCCTTCCTACCTCAAAGAACGCTTTGCGTTCTTGGAGCTTCAGCTTACTCAAGAACTTCGCTTTCGCAGTGAAAGGTTGCTTGAAATACCTTTATCCCATACTAAATCCTATAGCGAATTTTTGACTATTAAAGCTGTGAAACTCTGAAATGAACTCCCAATAGAAATAAGAAAATTTGATGGGGATATGGGGATATTTTGAGGGGGATTTGATGGGGATGAAGGGGATACCCTTTGGCAAGGACATAGATTGCATTAAAAACAAACTACTCTATTTTGAGGGTCATTGGGAGGTTATCCCACGTGCATTAATTGCAAATAATTCATTTGCCTGTAATACGTCACATTTGTGTGACGCTAATATGATCTATGTGTCCGAATTAATATGAAGCTGGTAATATTTGAATTTTATTTATTTCATAACTAGTATCTTACCCCTGTTTTGCTTGGATGAGTCTTTAGGTACTTTTTGGCACTTGATACAAAAACAAGATAGAAGAAAGATAAAAGGAGCAGAAAAAATTACTTTCACATCTATACATATAATAAAACTGTAGAGTTCGAATGTCTGTACATAGAAAAAAATGCTAAAAACCGAGTCAGGGAGATGTAAGAAGAGAACTAGAACAAATCCATTTTTTTTTCTCTGTCTGTTTGTCTGTTTGTCTCTTTGTACAGGCTAATCTCCAAAACTGTTGGACCGATATAAGTTCCCGTGGGATAGTTCAAAAAACTATAGTAACTTATACAGCTTAGTACACAAAAACTGCGAGTTGGATTTTAATGAAACTTTACAATAATATAGTTCATACATCGGAATAACAAATAAGCTACTTTTTATCCCGGAAAAATGTACAGTTCCCGTGGGATAGATTTGCTATAGTTTATATATATTAAAAGTATGTATAATAGTCCAATAACATCTTATATAAGCTAGTTTAATTTTGGGGTTATAATTTTGTAAGGTATAAGGATAATATAAGAACTTGAGTAATAAATCTAATATAAATTTCTGTTAAACTGTCGTCCATCAATCACTTTGATTTATGAATTCTAAATTACGATAACGATAAGGTTCGATAATCGAGTGCCCCTTAAGGATTTTGTTAGAGTGAAGTAATTATTGTGTAGATACTAAGGTAATATATTTAACCGATTTCAAAACGAGAGAGTATTCCATTTGAGTGTATGTTTGTATTTGCGTATTTGCTGGGCAATATCTTCGGCAATAGTAAGCCGATTTTGAAGATTTCTTATAAAAATTGATTATAAAACTGAGAATGGTATGAAAAATAAAATTATCTTCTCGGAGACTCAGAGTCTCCCGTGACTATGATTACTGTTGGTCTAAGAGCCGGATACACCACGATCTTCACCGATCTGTTAACCGGATGAAACATATTTTTTATAAAGTTTCAATAACAGATAAATACGCCTAAAATAGCTTGCCTATCGAAATCCTGACCAGGCTATTTTTAAATTAATTAATAATTGTTATTTTTTTTATTTTGCACCGTTCTGTTAACCAGCAGAATTTTGTTCTAACCGGTAGTAAATCTAACTAAGTAAATCCACGGAATAATCCGAAAAGATAGTTTTATTAAAAATGCAAAATATTCGCGTAAATCTATGACAGTATTACGGTATCACCCCATAAAAATTTCAACAATAAATATTACCCGAGACTGAAATTCTATTATTTTGTATTGAAACAATTATTTTAGTAAGTATTAACTAAACTTAACCCTTTTATATAAAAAAAATATTATAATTGATAGCACAGTAATAACAATATATAGGGCCGACGAGGTGAGGTTGATCGGTATCGAGATCATGTCCCGGAACCGATGGACTTCATTCCTAGACTCCACTGTCGCTTACCATCAGGCGTCATGGAGTCATCTTGTCGAGCGACAATAAAAAAAAAAATGTTTAATAAAATAGCTTTTTCTCACATTTATTAGTCGTTTAATATATATCGACGACACGTTTGGCTCAGTTTGTAGTGACCCTACTTGATGTGCCAGCGGTCGCGGGTTCGAGTACCGCTAGGGACATTCACTTGTGCGTAATGTAATGTAAATGTAAATATCTATGTATTTAAAGTTATATATGTGTAGTGTATTGACTAATTGTATCTATAATACAAGTCTCGTAGCTCACCATGGAACTAGATGGTGCTGTGTGTTAATGTCCCAATATATTTATTTATTTATTTCATAAAATTTTCATAAAGCACTCCTGAAGAAAATTGAAAAATAAAAAATGTGGGCATAGAAACGGGATTAAATTAGTTATAAAACAAATTGCCATCACTATTTTATATAAGAAAAGCTACAAGAATAAGCTAGAATAAAGTTCTATCTCATTCTTGTAGGGTTTCTATTAGTCTTTCTTTCTATTAATCTGTAAAGTAATCATTTCAAACAAAATTATTCACAACCAAGTAAATCCACTAATTGGTCCCGACAAAAAGTTTCAACTTGTTTAGAACTTTCTGCGACGGAGCTTTTCCTATTTTTACCTGAAGCAAATAAAAATGCGTTAAACACTTCATTAGTAAGTATATTCAGACAAGATAGTAGTTAGTATATTTGGATCCGATTATAATTACACATAGCACCATCTAACTCCATGGTGAGCTACGAGGCTTGTTTTATGGATACCAGGTAGTTGATATGCTCCCCCCCCCCCCAATGTGTGTTCACCTTGTTGTGGTGGGGGGGCTCAGTAGTGCCCGGCAATACAACCGGACGCGAAACCAAGAAACGCATTGGGAGGCGGCCCACCTCGGTTGGCGGTGTGCTATGCGGGTTGCTCCTGGTACTTCTCTGATAGCAGAGTGGACCGTGGAGAAACCTCATGGCTGTTGTGGTCTGCTTTGGCAGACCTGCCGTCGGGGCGTCAGACAGGCTTAGACGGGCGTTAACAGGCTTCTCCTGGGCAAGCTCGCTAGATCGTAGACCTTATCTATGCCTTCAAGCTAAGATGAAGGTCATGAGTAAGCCCATTTTTAATAATAAAAAAAAAACCTTTTCTCCTCTGTTTGACAACTAAATCTCTTTTGTTTTTGCTTAATAACTACGGACTTTCTTCAATGTTATCAAAATTTTTTTGGGAACAGCTTTTTTTATATAGATAGGTAAATTTTATTCATATAGTATATATGTTTTATTTGTAATTATGGTTGAATTTCGACCATTGGGTGAACTACGTTAAAGAAAATTACTAATATAAAATAATTATTAGCCGATAGTAAACGCTCCTAGATACCTCGCACAGCTGTTATAGCTACTGTTTATACCACATATTGTTTATACTTTATTCGTACTGCAATACGAATTTTCATAGTAACAAATATATTTTATAATATATTTACAGTGGGCAGTGGTAGCCCAGTGGTAACGCACTCGTTTTGGGAAACCGATTGAAGCGGGTTCAAATCCCGGGTCTCGCACCTCTGATATTTTCATGTGCGAATCATTTCTAACATGATTACCACTTGCCTTACGGTGAAGGAAAACATCGTGAGGAGACCTGCATATCTGAGAGAACCTAGCAAGTTTTCGAAAGGCATGTAAAGTCCGCCAACCCACACTTGGCCAGCGTGGTGGACTATGACCTGATCCTCCTCGTATCGAAGGGAGGCCCGTGCTCAGGAGTGGGACGTTTAAAGGGCTGAATACATACAATACATACATACAATCAAAGCATAACCATTAAAAGCTATTTCCGCGTTGATGATACTCAAATATTTTCGATCGAAATTAAGGTTGGCCTCATTAGAACATTATACTTGTAGGTATGGATATCCTTCAATCAATGTTAATTGGTAACATGACACATGACGTTTCCCACACAAATTGGTTGTAATCGATAAAATCAAAACTAAATCGATTAGTCAATATGTTTAGTTACATTATTTATTATAAACTAGCGACTCACCCTCGCTCCACTCGGGTTCGTCCCTACTTACTTTTTAGCGTTTAGTGTAGATTTCTCAGAGATGAGATATTTTCCCGTCGTAAAAAGTATCCTATATGTTGACCCAGGTAACCAGCTATCATCATACCAAATTTCATCAAAATCCCTACAGTTGTTTTTCCGTGATGCGGTAACAGACAGACAGACAGACAAAAATTCTAAAAACTATAGTATATAGCCTCTGTATAGATAATAATGTTTATTTCAATAAGATTTTCAAAAAAATATTTAATGTGCAGATTCAGCTTAGTTAGAATTTTATTATATGTATAGATTAAATATAATTACGTTAAAAATAAAAAATAAAATAATTATTTATTTAAGCAATATTATTTTTTATATGTGATTTTTTTAATGTTTCAACTGATTTAATTACTGTTATTGCATTGCAATTAATTTTTAATATTCTTTATTGTTATTCATGATATAATAATAGCAACACTAAATAAGGGACTCGAACCCGCGACCGCTGGCATAGCAAATTGAGCCAAACGAAATAGACAAACCATTAAAAATCCATCATATACATTACCATAATGCTCATATTATTTTTATGGCAAAAGTAATTCAAATAGAAAAATATCCTTATCACGTAATACGCAGCTGCGGCAAACCACAACAAAATTTGTTCCAATTGGACTCAACTTTGGTTTTAGATGAAAGGTTTAAAGGAAATCCCCAAATTCACAATTTCAGCTCATTTTTAATATTTCCCTTATCAGGGCGTAGGGATGCTTATAGTCTAAGATCCTGCTGCAAAATACTTATGATCTAAGTCACGTAATTGTTTACTGATTCTACTTTAAGCATTATAATTATAAATTGATGTAGTTTTTTTTTTTTTTTAATTGGGCAAGTGGAAATTGCCACGTACTCTGAATAGTACTACTTTCGTAGTATGAAGCATTAAAATAGTATTGTTTTACGTAAAAGTAAAATAAAATATTTACCATACGCGATACAAATTTTTTGGACTATAAAAAAAGGGTATTATTCTATGAGAAACTAAGCATGCGACATCCGTACCGATATCCGTATCTCATCTCATTTAGCCCTTTTTACGTCTTAATGCTGGACAAGCTCACGCACAACAAATTGCTTAAATGCGGAAAAAGCCCTGCATGTAGAAGAAGAAGTCCCTCTGCTGCATATACATAGTTCTCCTCTCTCGATTTGAACCCGCTTCACTTGGTTTTCGATGCGAGTGCGTTAGGCTACCACTGCCTCTGACAGTATATTATATTGTACTCAATATTTTTATTCAAATTTCATTTGAAAAAAAGATGAACGCAAGAGTTTGCTCTAGGATCTCATACTATAGCTGAGTAGTTATTAAGCAAAACCTTTAGGCTGGTGGAAGAAAACAACTTTTATAATGAAGTAATAAAAAGTTATATCTTTAGTCCTAATCTATTTCTTCTTGTGAAGTATATAGGAAACTGGCTTTTGTGAGTGAATTTTACTGTGTTATTAATTTATGTAATTACTAAGCACCACTGCGGTAGCTCAGTAGCGTTTGGAAAACCAAGTGAAGCGGGTTCAATCCCGAGTCTTGCATCTATGATGATCTCATATATGTATCATTTTCAACATGACCACCTACCTTACGATAAAGGAAAATATTGTGGGAAAGAGACAAAGATAATTTTAGAAACGTGCAAACAACAGAATGTACATAGTTGGTTGGATAGAAGAGCGGCAACTTTGGAAAGTTATACTCCTACAGCTGAACATCATAAATTATATAATGCCAAATGCACTACCAGGCCTTTCTTAATGACATAATCTATATGAAATTATGAGGAATATGAACAAATCACAACTGAAATCCAGTGATAAGTCAGATAAGTGTTGGACTAAATAAACATACCACCTAGGGACTCGAACAAAGCGAGGGCACATCACTAGTTTAAAGAACGCTTGTTTATCATAAAAGTGTTTATTAACTTTTAAAGTTTTCCCTTGAACATAATTACATAACTTTTCAATATCCTCCAACTTTATTCATTAAAATCATGAGAAGAAACTGTAAAGTCTTACATATAAATATGTCAAAATATTTTGTTTGCGAAAACTCCTTGTATTATTCTATGGCAATGTTCCAGAATTCATAAATCAGTTACTCAAGTTATGAAATTTTTTATTTATTATTTCAAAGTAGATGCAGCTAGTACTTTATTTTGTACAAGCAACTTAACCTCGCTCTGCTCGGTTGTGTCCATAGGTACGGGGATTTTGTTGACAATCCTAATGTTTTTTCAAAATAAAAGTAGCCTAAGGTACTCCTTATAACATCAACTATCTGCGAGTTAAAGTCCCGTCAAAATCGGTCCAGCCGTTTCAGAGATTAGCCGGAACAAACAAACAGACAGGCGGACGAAATGTTAAAATTTGTGTTTTTATTATAAATACTGTATATGATTTCATATATATTTAGTATTCAGCCCTTTTTAACGTCCCACTGCTGGGCACGGGCCTCCCTTCAGTACGAGAGGAATCAGGCCATAGTCCACCACGCTGGCCAAGTGCGGGTTGGCGGACTTCACATGTGTTTTCGAAAACTTGCTAGGTTTTCTTAGACATGCAGGTTTCCTCACGATGTTTTCCTTCACCGTAAGGCAACTGGTAATCATGGTAGAAATGATTTGCACGTGAAAATATCAGAGGTGCGAGACCCGGGATTTGAACCCGCTTCACTCGTTTTCCCAAGCGAGCGTGGTACCACTGGGCTACCACTGCCCTTTTTTTTATTGATGTTTGTAAGAAATTCGTTTAGAAACAGACAAACAAACTAAAATCTTAACTTTTATATTTCCTCTGCTCCATTTTGAAGCACAGCTCAAGTTCTTGAAAAACTTTTCAATGCACTGGCTTCCAAACTACTTTATTGTCCGTGCTAAATCAGTAAATATTATTATACAATAGTCGCTATTCGCGTTGGTCTATTTTTTTAAGTTCTTTCATTTTTTATTTTTAAGTTTGTCTGAGCCAAAAAGTTTTCACTTATTTAATAGTAGCGTCTTACCCTAATTCTTTTTCTAAAATAAGAGTAGCCTAAGTTACTCCTTACAATATCAGCTATCTGCCAGTGAAAGTTCCGTTAAAATTGGTCCAGCCGTTTTGGAGATTAGCCGGGATAAACAGACAGACAGACAGACAAAAATTTAAAAAAATATGTTTTTCTTATAAGTACCGTATATAATTTCATATGCATTGGGTATAAAGCTGTTATTTTTAAATTACAAACAGACACTTCAATTTTATTTATCTGTATAGATAAGATTAGATACTTACAATTAGATAGCCTAACCTTCCTTAATGATTTGGCAATAAGATGCAAAAAGCATTTTTCAAATTGCAAAGATCGTATTAAACAAATGCTTCTTTTTTAAAATAAATATTATTATGGATAGTTTAGTGATTAACATGGACGGCTGCAAATCCAGAAGTCCTAAGTTCGAGTCGGGTTAAGTTCAGCAATCGAGTGTTTTTGTCAAGAAATTCTCAGTAACAGCCCGGAGTTGGGAAGTTGGCGGTGTTTCAACCCCATACCCCAGTGAGCATGTATAGCCATCAGTCTTGTGCCTTAACTCTCACTGGTCGTGTCGAGTAGTCGTCCCATCGGAGTATGAGAGTGACAGGAATAGAGGGTGCACTTGTGCTTGCGCGCATACGCGCTGCACTATAATAACTCATGTGCTGATAGTCTCAATGAGATAATCCACCGTAGGCGAAATCAGTCAGCAGGACATTATTATTATTAAAGATATCCTACTTAATAATACAAATGAGAAAGTTTGTGTGAATGTATGGATGTCTGGATGTATAGATGTATCGATGTTTGTTACTCTTTCACGCAAAAACTACTGAATGGATTTTAATGAAACTTTACACATAGGCTACTTTTTATCCCGGAAAAGTGCACAGTTCCCGTGGGATAGATTTGTTTTTGTTTTTCCGCAAATATTACTATAAAAGACAATTGTTTTAAAATTTTATTTAATTAAAATATAGCTCCACCCTTTAATATTCTTGCTATCCCTTTAGATTTCAAACGTAATAACCCTTCTCAAAGTTACATATATTTTCAACTAATGCCAGACTATTGTTTTTAACGAAAATTGAACTTGTGGCCTTCTACAATGTATTATAAAATTACAATATTGTTATCGATCTCATTTGTTCGTAAACAAACGGTTAAATAGAGTAATAAACACGGCTATAAATTGCAAATTGAGTTCTCAAAGACAATGGATTACTAAAACAGAAACGGCTTTCGATGTTGACTAAAATTGATGAGTTTTGTTATACTTAGTGTACTCTAGTAACTCGCCCTTGCTTTGTTTCCACTCAACGACCAAAAAATATTTAAGCCTAGCAACTGACCCTAGCTCCGCTCGGGTTCGTCCCTACTTACGTTTTAAATTTTAGTATAGATTTCTCAGAGACGATATTATATTTTCCCGCGGTAAAAAGTATCCTATATGTTGACTCGGATAATCAACTATACTAACTCGGACTATCAACATACCAAATTTCATCAAAATCCCACCAGTGGTTTTTCCGTGATGCGGTAACAGACAGACAGACAAAAAACCTAAAAACTATAGATTCGACCTCTGTATCGGTAATAATATTTATTTCAATAAGATTTTCCAAAAAATATTTAATGTACAGATTCGGCTTAGTTACAATTTTATTATATGTATAGATATCTTTTCTGTCTGTCTTTTTATTTTTGAAATATAAGTGTATCATATTTTACAGAATCTTCTACCCACCAGTGAAAGTAGGTACCGTTAAAGTAAATAGCTATTCCGCTGATACCTTTACAGCGACATTTTTTAACATTAGACCGGATCATCACTATTGTGCTGACATCGGTTACTTCTCGGTCCATTCTCGGTCCAATTTCGGTCTGGAACCGTGACGGGCACTATAGTGTGGGCCTTAATAATAGATGTCACTGTCGGCTAAATCCTCTATCAATTACTGAATTTATTTCTCTTAAAATGTATCTTTTTTTATCTTAATCCGCCCTTTTTAACGTCCCACTGCGGTTCTCGGGCCTCCTTTCAATATGAGGGGGAACAGGCCATGATCCACCACGCTTGACAATTGCGGGATCACTGGCTTAAATCCTTCAAAAACTACTTAGCTTATCTCTGATAAGCAGGTTTCTTCACAATTTTTTCCTTCACTACGTTGAAAATAATCCATCATACTTGTACTTGAAAATATCAGATTTTCCAAATGTACGCGTTACCACTGGGCTACAACTGTAATCAAACTGTATGTTTATTTTCATTCTATTTTTGCATAAAACATTAAAAAATCATATACAATCGTACTTACAAATCACATAATTTATCGTGTCACTTCTACAAAATTTATTAGTCTCCATTATTTATGCAAGTAAATCCGCAGCATTGGTCTTGTTAAGTAAAAGCATTTATAGGTCCTTTTAATGTTAATTCCGAGTGAAATCAAAACTGTGAACGTAATGGAGAGGTCGTTAAGTTGATGGACTGACGCATTCTGGTTCCGCTCGTATATTATTTATTGTTAATAGTTGGAAAGGCTTGTTTTGAATTATGAATTGTAATAAATGACCGTTTGATGGTCATAATGAATTAGTTTTTAGCTAAATTGTGTGCCAACTTTAATATCCCGCAACGGTTATATTTTCCCAGATCCTGTTATATGTAGATATATACTATAATCAATACTTAGTCACTTCCCGCTGTCTTTCTGTCCCTATATATGCTTAGATCTTTAAAACTGCGCAACGGATTTTGATTCGGTTTTTTAATAGATAGAGTGATTCAAGAGAAAGGTTTATATGTATAATATATGCGTAATATACTAGAGAAATACTGATAATTTTAGAGGTTTCTAATGTGATGTCGTAAATAAACACATTTTTTTGTGCTTACATTGCACACGCTGGTTGAACCCTACGAGATAGATCAAAATAATGTACTACAGTATTGTACACCTTAAAAAGGTCTACAAAAAAGTCCGCGATAGCATATGTCTATCTCTTCTGGATAACATACTATATCCATTTTACTCTATCCAATCTAGGGACGAACCCGAGCGAAGCGAGGGTGAAACGCTAGTAATATCTAAAGTATGATTTTTTTCTTCTTAAAACGTATTTAAAAATTAATGTTTGGACTACCGTCTTTAGGTGTTTTGTCGTTTCTGTCAGACTATATAGGCCATATTTATGATATCCACTTATTATTTGAAATTATTCGTCGTTCGTTCGTCTTATACGAAACACGTCGATTACTGGACATTGGCCTCCCTCAAAAATTCCCATGACTTCCGTTCTCGTGCCATCTGCATCCAGTGTGTTCCAGCAATTTTGAGCAATTTGTCAGTCTACCTTGTCGGAGGCATGCCTACTTTTTGTCAATATTTGACATCAAAATACACACGTATTTTGATGTCAATTTGATTGTGAAATTACTCTTTTTTAAAAATTACCTATTGTTTCTTCTAAATCCAAATAGCCATGCAAAGGTTTAGACAAGATATTATTCTACAATGAAAAATAGCTTTAAAAATATATTTTAATGACAAAAGACATCCCCCATTTTTTCTATTAATAAATTTGCGTGTACTAAAAAACCAGCTTTATGTTTGTAACTCGTTTAATTTAGCTAATTTTTTTTTGTTTGTATAAATGTTATTTTTGATTAGTTTTTTAAATGTATGACAAGTATTTTTTTTGTAATGTTGCTGGTGAAGGGCGTTAACAATTGCGACACAGTTTCTTAACTTTTGAAAATATTTTTTGTAAGTATTTTATTTTTTTATTTTTTTTTTATATGGAACGTCACAAAGACGCTACTTAAAAGTTTCTTTGTTAGCTATATTTTTTTTAGGACTATTTGCATTGACGTCAAAACTGTAGGTTTGGAGTCACTGTAGACTTAAGAGACTCGTAAATCCGGTTGACAACCGACTCTATAACATGAAGTATTTAATTCTATCGTATAATGTTTATCGTTGGATATAAACGGGGTTTTCTATTACAGGTTGTTATTACTTGCTATTTTTGACATAGAATCAAAGATTTATGGGTAAAGATAAATAAATCAAGACTTTTTTAATACCGTATACATATACACACAATGCGTAGAAATAAGTGTATTTTCTTTACATCAAATTAGTTTTTTTTTAACGTTGAAAAATGCATTTATGCATACCTATATAGACAGGTGTTTATGTGGAACACACTAACACACTAACTCAACCACATCTCCTCCTGGCCTGGCCTGCCAAAGCATACCACAACAACCATGGGGTTACTCCCAGCAAAGTTTTCCACCTCCCAGTGTCTTCACGCTCAGCTGCATCGCTGAACGCTAATGAGCCCAAGATATTTATAGGTATCAGGAACGTTTCTGAAGTGTGATTCGTCAGGAACCTAACTCTTACTGATAGTATGAATGAACTCATTGCTTCTTGTGTGAGAATACTTTACCAGAATTATATCGAGCCGAGAACGAACCGTAATATATACTATAGCATGAATCGATCCTTAAACTCCCGTAGGACGATAATTCGAAACTCGCGGTGAGAGATCTTCTCCTCAGCACAGGATTGTAATACCGCTAACTTCCCGACTCCGGGCTGTTACTGGGCAATAACTATGACCCCACCCACGACTCAAACCTAGGATTTCTAAATCTGTAACCATAAATGCTAGCAACTAGACCAATGGGGCGATTATAAAAATATATAGCAGAATACAAATTAATTAACTGCAAGAAATTATCCTGATGTTCTTTTTATGTGCACTGACAAAGCGAAGTCCTTTAAATCCATTAATAAAAGTAGATAGCGATAAAGACTAATTAATAAAAAGAAAAAGAATGGATGTGCCTCATTACTGGATTTAATCATTTTGTGTTAGATTTCTCGACGTTAAAAAAGAAAAAAAATTGAGATACTTAGAATGAACGTAATTTAAACTGAAGATAAGTTAGAACTATAAATGAATGAAATAGTAGTTTTTATTGCTTTTGATGACTATAAAGAGTACTTGTTACCCAGTGATCGAAATTCAACCTCCTTTGAGCTTGTTAATAGCTTCTGAACAAAAAAAAAAGAAAATCGGTTGTCAAACAGACAATGAAATGTACTGAACTGTTTTGTCTTTGTCTATTTATATATAGATTTAGCTTAATTAGGTTTTCTTATTTCGGTGGTAAACCAGTGGTTTCTCAGAAAATCAAGCGAAGAGTTTGTTTATAAGTAGGATGCGTCAGTTAGTTAATCTAATACTAACATAAAGAGGAAAAGTTTGTAAGTTTGTTTGTAGGAAGTAATCTCTGGAACTACTTTATCGATTTAGATTAAATTTGATAAGAAGATAGTTTGAGACCATGGAAAGGATATAGGATAGTTTTCATCCCGGAAATCATTCCTTAAGAGGGCAAAAATAAGGATGAAAGTTTGTATAAAGAATCAACCTAAGGACGAACCTCTTGTAAATAATAATGTAAACTGTATCTTAAAAGAATAATCCAATAAGCTATGATTATCTTAGAATTATTATACTTTAATATTTTTATCGTAAACATTTATAAGGAAAATAAACCTTTACAAATTATAAGCCATTTTAGAAAATTACTTTACACTATACAATACCTTTTCATGCAACAAATCGATTCTATTTGCTTTTAGATTTTAAACCCTGCATGAAAACAATTTAAGTTCAATTTAGATTAGACTAATAACACAAAGCTTCCTAAATCCAGTTTACTTAGCTGTTGTTGCATATTTAGTCTTAGAAAAGATAAGTGAAATAAAAATTCTGATAGGAATATACTTTGAGCTATTACGGACAAATGGGTTATAAATACATTAATATATTCAGCCCTTTTTAACGTTTTACTGCTGGGGGTTGGGGGGAGGGGGGGGGGACCTCCCTTCAATATGAGGAGGATCAGGCCATAGTCTAGCACGCTGGCCAAGTGCGGGCTATCAGATTCCACATCACGCAGTCTTTCAAAAACTTGCTAGTTTCTCTCAGACATGCAGGTTTCCTAACAATGTTCTCCTTTACCGTAAGACAAGTGGTAATCATTTTAAATAAAACTATCTTTTCGGATTATTTCGCGAATTTATTTTGATTTTTGGTTTCCGACGTTTCCAATGCTTTACAGCAATCATGGGAGGTCGCCCCCGTGACTAATAATCCGAAAAGATAGTTTTATTTAAAATGTCAAATATTCGCGTACATCTAAGAAAGTATAAAGTGGTAATCATGTTGGAAATTCACACATGAGAATATCTAAGAGAGATTTTACCCCACTTTATTTGGTTTTTAAGCAAGTGCGCTACAATTAAGCTACCAATGCTTTAGGTAGAAATAATAGATTAAGTGCCTAAGTGTATTGATTAGATTGTAAGAATTCTATCATATTTTTTCGATATATTTAAAATCTATGTATCTGTTTTAAAAACATCTAGACGAAGAAAAGTTAATACTTAACAATTTACACTGCTTCTCACTTCGATATAATAACCCTCGAAGGAACCTTTCATCGTATTTATTATTGAAAGATCTCTTGGTTTTCAATTTTTTTTCTTGTAAGAATTAATAATATTACATAATATTTCTTTCTATAAAGGTTACTGATCATAAATATTAGAATTAATTTTTAATTAAAAATATAGAGCGACTTCAAAGACATAGTCGGTATATCTGAAAAAATGAGATAAAAAATTCAAACCTGACTACGCATTCTAAAATCTACGAAACAAAAAAATATCGTGTCTGGAATTCTAACAACTACCTACTCCTTATCAATTTTTTTTAATAAGTAAATAAGTAATGTATTTTAATTTGATATAGTTATCTATATAGAAATAAACAGAGACAAAACGGTTCAGTACCTTTTTCTTCTCTATTTGACAACGGTTTTTTCATTAGCTATTGACGAGCGTTAGTGTTATCAATAAAAAAATTTGAAAAGTTGAAGGGTAAGATCTATAAATCCATCGGATCGGAATGCTAAACTATGAAAAAGACATGTGAAGAAGAGGGATAAAACACATGTGGCGAGAAGAGTGATGTAAATGAATGTAGATGGATGGAGAGGTAGAGGAAGACCGCAAAAAAAAAAGAATAAATTGTGTGAAACAGGAGATGAAAGAGAAAGGGGTGAATGAGGAGATGACGAGTAATAGGAGAGAGTGGAAGAGTAAGACTTACTGCGCTGACTAAAAGTAACTTGGGAAATGGGCAGGGAGAAGAAGAAAAAATTTGGAAACAAGTGGTTTACTATAAATTGATCATGGTTGAATTTAGACCACTGGACCGATACTAGTAGATACTGTATGATAGATATAAAGAGGCTATAGATCATCACATGCCACTCTGTTCTGACAATTAAGATACATTGGAAGAACTAAATGCACGTTTATTTTATTACCTGATTGCGATGAAGTTTTTTTACAAAAAAAAAAATGTTTTTTTTTTTTACAAAAAAATATTATGTATTGATTATAATCATGCTTGAGTGCTCATTTCGGACACATTGTCCGAAATGAGCACTCCATGGAACGACTCGTGGTCCAGGGGAAAGTAGAAGGCAAGCGGTCACGCGGGCGATCACCCACGCGTTGGACTGATCTTATAAAAGCCGTAACGCAAAAATCCATAGTCCAGTGCTCCCGAGACGCTGAAGACCGCTATAAATGGAGACACATCGCAAGAGCTACATTAGCCAAAGAAAATCCATCGTCGTCAACCACGACCATTCTGTCAAGAGCGAACGACTAAGAAGATTGATTATAATAATTAACTGCAATCAACATGGTTACAACTTGCCTTACACATGCCAACTCGCACTTCGCCAGCATGGTGGACAGTGGATTATGGCCTAACCCCCTCGCTTTGAAGGAAGGCCCGCGCCCAGCAGTGGGACATTAAAAAGGGCTAAATACAATCATATATAGTTGAGCCCTTTTATTATTATGAATACCAAATTCCAACTACAGATAAGAAATTGTATACAAAGGCTAATCAGGCTAAGTCTTTGTACTCATTCCTTCAACGGAACACAGTCGAATACTTTTAATGTAATTAGGTCACAACTTCTGACCTCTGCAAACTAATTTTACTAACTCAATTGCCATCAAAATGAGTGTCAGGAAAATGAGGCTCCTAATAAGATTTTATCCTGCTTCTGCTATCTATAAAATCTCCAGGGAAATGAATTCAAGGTAATAAGCACCATACTATTTGGTAATAAGAGTTATAATGCCGTTTATTTGAATATACCACTAAAATTGTATGAAAAACAACGGCTAAATTACAGTGGTACAAACTTTTGGTACGGACTTTGAAGAAATGTATAAGTATATAATATAGCCACTGCTATTTATTCTGGCCGCGTATTTCATTTATCTAAAACCGTAATAAAACAACCTCTTGGTTTTGGGACTACTATTCCCATTATAAATGCGAAAGTTTGTATATATGTGTGTTATTGTGTGTGCGTGCGCTTGTGCGAGTGCGTATGTATGTGTAGGTTAGGATTTAGATACAAATAAGTAAAATAAATATGTTGGCCATTGGGACATACCCCCTCCCTCCATCCCCCCTCCCTCCCCCCAACACGCGTCCACCTTGTCGTGTTGGGTGGTGTGCCATGCGGGTTGCTCCTGGTACTTCTCTGATAGCAGAGTGGACCACTAGAGCAACCCCATGGCTGTTTTGGTCTGCTTCGACAGACCTGCCTTCGGGGTTGAAAGCGTAAGCGATCCTGCGACGCCCCTAAGACGGGGGAGGCTCCGTTGGGTTTCAGTGGGTAGTACTAGTTTTGGCGGTGAGTAATTTAGAGATTTTTGAGAGTCTTTAACTGTATTTTGTTTTTTTTTTCTGTATGTACCATTTCACTGTGCAATAAAGTGTTTAAATAAAAAAATAAATAAATAGGCACATGGAGGCACACTCGAGAGAAGCGAGTGTATGTCGCTGTGTGTTATAAAAATACCTACATAAATGTGTCTATGGCATCTGAAAATTTGTATGTTATCTATTATCTTAGATGTTTATCTTGTGATAGGAATAAAATTATTTCATCTTTTTAAGTAATTAATTTCTTAATATTAATTTATCTATACTTAATATTATAAAGAGGAGATTTTTTTTGTTTGTTTGTTTGTACCGAATAAGCTCCGAAACTACTGAACCGATTTAGATAAAATTTAGCAAGAAGATAGTTTGAGACCCTAAGAAAGACATAGGATAGTATTCATTCTCCGTAATTATCCCTTAAGGGAGTGAAAATGGGAATTAAAGTTTATATGGGGAAGTAACTTTATTACAATCCCGAGCGAAGCGAGGATGAATCTCTAGTACTAGAATAAAATTTATGATTTTGTCTGAATTCTGGTAATGAATGAGAAAAGCAGTCCTAATAAAAAGTCCATGTAACCGTCACATATAAAGAGAATTTTCAAACAAACTTCAAGCCGCAATCCCGCGGGCACACTGTTGGCTTTTAAAATATCTACAGTGTTTACTCGAGAATAACGTGATTCTATAATGCTTAGATATATACCATCCTTATTTGTAGCTTATAAAAAAAATGTTTTGGATGAGTTATTTTATGGAAAATCTTATAGAATTAATAGTCATTATTATCGATATAGTGGCCGAAACTATAGTTTTTAGAATTTTCGTCTGTCTGTCTGGGAACGCATCATAAGAAAACCACTGAACAGATGTTAATGAAATTTAATATGATGATAGCTGGCTATCCGGGTCAACATATAGGATACTTTTTACTGCGGAAAATATCTTATCTCTAAAAAATCTATACTAAACGTTTAAACGTAACTAGAAACGAATGATTCGCTAGTGTGTATATAAATCTTAGAATTCAAGCTTCTTTTAAAGTAGAGGAAAAAACACCCTACTGTAAAGTACAACAAGTGTTGGCCATTTACACAAATAAATACTAAGACGACGAGAACAAAGAAACAAGAAGACATTACGAGACAATCGAGAGTTGTAGGAATCGTCGACATGTTACTAATGTCCTAATTAAAAGTTTACAATTCAGTCCTTCACATTACTAGAACCCCGCCCTTATTCAGACTTCACGACTTCATTACAAAACATCGCCTATTGTTTACTATGTATAAACATAAAATGGCATTTATTAAAGCTCAAAAGCTCGAAAATATTCCTTTATTATTTCATCATGTCCGTCTGTTTGTAAATCCTATCCTTTTTTTAGGAATATATATAAATTAAATAACTTTAATTTTTAAGTCGCTGGACCAAAAAAATGGATGACTCCATAGTTTTAAGTAATGGGTGTAAGAATATATTACGCACTAGCGACTCACCCTCTCTTCGCTCGGATTCGTCCCAAGGTTGGTTCCCAAAACAAAAATTAATTAATTTGGTTTTATTTTTTTTGTGGGACCCTATTTTTTTTCTAAAATAAAAGTAGCCTAAGTTACTCCTTATTACATCAGCTATCTGTCAGTGAAAGTCCCGTCAAAATCGGTCCAGCCATTTCAGAGATTGGCCAGAACAAACTGACAAACAGACAAAAATCGTAAAAAATGTTGTTTTGGTATGTGTACCGTGTATACGTCCATATGAATTTAGTAAAAAGCGGTTATTTTAATATTACAAACAGACACTTCAATTTTATTTATCTGTATATATTATTTAGTGAGTGAGTTATGGAGTTATTATTGAACTAGGGACTGACAATTCTCTCGAGTGCGTCCCTATATCCCTTACAGTAGGGACTTACCCTTCGCTCGGGTGCGTCTCTATATCTCTTACAGTAATCTATGTGTTACTCCAGCTCATAGTCTATCTGTATACTAAATTTCATTAAAATCCGTTCTGAATTTTCAGCATGAATTAGTAACAAACATACAAACATACGCATGTATGTTATTTTATGTAGTTACTAGCGACTCACCCTCGCTTCGCTTCGGGTTCGTCCCTAGACAAAACATATCTATCCCACGGGAACTATACATTTTCCCGGAATGATGTATAGCTTATAGCCTTCCTCAGTTAACGGGCTATCTAATGCTAAAAGAATTTTTCGAATCGGATTAGTAGTTTCTGAGATTAACGCGTTCAACCAAACGAACAAACAAACTCTTCAGCTTTATAATATTAGTATAGATAAATTTGTATATTTTTATTAGCAGACGATTATAGCGTAGCTATTAAACTTAATTGTCATACGAAATGTATCAACCTTCATAATATGATTAATGGTGTTGATAATGTGCCATTGCCTATTACATGTACATTATATGAAATATTTATAGTATGTATGTATTTAAAGCTATATATGTGTAGTGTATCAACTATCTGGTATCCATAACACAGGCCTCGTAGCTTACCATTGAACTAGATAGGTATGAAAAATTGTTGTGGGTTGTATTATAACGTATTTTCCCATGAAAATGAGATAATCTCCTGCAATAAATATATAAATATAAAAATGTATGTAACCTATATCATCCTCCCGCCTTCCAACTATCTCCACAAAAAAACCACGCCACTTCGCCACTCTGTTTCGACGTGAAAGAAGGACAAACAAATGAAAGGATAGATTTGCCACTTATTATATTTTTAGCAAAAGAACTAATCTGATGATTAAAATAAATAAATAAATATGTTGGGACATTAACATACAGCACCATCTAGTTCCATGTAAAGCTACGAGGCTTGTGTTATGGATACCAGGTAGTTGATACACTACACATATATAATTTTAGATACATACATATTATAAACATAAACACCCATGACTGGAGTACCTACAAACATTCGTGCTCATCACACAAATGATGCCCCCAGCGGGACTCAAACCCGCGACCGCTGGCACAGCAAGTAGGGTCACTACAAACTGAGCCAAACTTGACGTCACTAAGAATAACTGCTTTTAAATATATTTTTTTAAATGAGAGAATAATTTTTCACTATTTAAGATATTATTTTTCTGGGACAGAGTTCATTTATTTTTGTATAGCTGGTCGCTCTTAGCTTTAAATGTAGAAAATGTCATTAGAAAATGGGTTTTCGCGAGAACAATCAAAGCAGTCGGGTGTTCTCGACAGAGGTAGTTTAAAAACTTCAATTTAAATTTGTATACAGAGGCATTATGTTTGACTAAAGTGCTTAACAGAAGGTCCGGTGTGTGATCCTGAAAGTTTTAATTCACTTTATAGGGTTAAAATTCATAACAATAATGTGTACTTAAAGCCTAGATACTCATAAATATAAAAGTTTATTAAAAGATTACTATCTATTTCTTTAAGGCTTTCTCTTTAGTCCTTTCCCATAATATCATTATTATTATTATATGCTCTGTTATGTTATAGTAGCTATAATCTATATAGATAAATAAAATTGTCTGTTTGTAATGTTAAAATAACCGCTTTGTACTAAATGTATATGGATGTATACACGGTACATATACCAAAACAAAATTTTTTACAATTTTTTACAATTTTTGTCTGTCTGTCTGTTTGTCTGTTTGTTATGGCTAATCTCTGAAATGACTGGATCGATTTTAACGGGACTTTCACTGGTTGATAGCCGATGTAATAAGAAGTAACTTAGGTTACGTTTATTTTAGAAAAAATATAGGGTCCCACAAAATAAAATTAAAACCAAATTAATTAATTTTGTTTTGGGAAGCTACCTAGTAACGGACCCGAGCGAAGCGACGGTGAGTCGCTAGTACTATATATTATTTGGTTGATTTGTTGAATGACGTATGTATGTATGTATTTATGTATGTATGTTTGGATTCATATATATTGTAGGTATCTATTTATCTATAAGTATTTATATACATAAACGTGTCAAAGCAAGTACACCGCCTACCGTTTTATGAACATTTACTCATCCTCCTCAAGGTTGCCTGGAAGAGATCGTTTCCAGCGATAAGGCCGCCTGCTGTGCATCTTATCTTTGTTTTTAGCTTTTTGGATAAATAGGTTGAAAAATAATTGCCTGCGATTTCTCATTCATTCTCATTCATTCATTTCGATAGTTTTTGAGTTTATCGCGTTCAGACAGACAGAAAGAGGCGAAGGAGGACTTTGTTGTATAATATTTAGTGATTTTGTTTGTTTATTATTATAATTACTTCAAGAAAGGGAAATATGCTGGCGGTAAGTAGAGTCCTGGTAAATTCCCAATGTTTCATACATTGGGAATTTACCAAGCCTACCTACTACCTACCTAGCACATTAAATATTTTATAAATAAAAGCTTACATTTCGTTGCAAAAACATTAAACTTATTTATTATATATAGGTAAAGCTAACAAAACCGTGTTGAAAGTTCAGCCAAATTAAAATCTCCCTTTAGAGAATAACATAAAATATTCAAAATCATCAAATATGTATATCTTCATCATAATATTGAAGTGGACGAGAAATGAATAATTACTGTAAATAAAAAGTGAGTGGAGTGTAAAATTTATTTTCACTAGCGGCTCACCCTCACTTCGCTCGGTTTCGCCTCTAGGAAAACAAAAACAAATCTATCCCACGGGAATCGTATATTTTTCCGAGATAAAAAGTAACCTATGTGTTATTCCAGACTACAATCTATCTCTATGCCAATTTTCATCCAGATCCGTTCAGCCGTTCTGGCGTGAAAGAGTAACAAACATCCACACTCAAAAACATTCACATTTATAATATTAAGTATAGATTATAATAAACTAGCGACTCACCCTTGCTTCGCTCGGGTTTATTCCTAGGTTGCTTTCCCATACAAACTTTCACCTCCATTTTCACCCCCTTAAGATGACTTCTGGGGTAATAACTATCCTATGTTCTTTCCAGGGTCTCAAATTTCTTATCAAATTTCATCTAAATCGGTTCAGTAGTTTCGAAGCCTATTCGATACAAACAAACATAAACAATTTTTTCCTCTTATAATAGAATAAATTCGCTTTTGGATTATTATAAATTTAAATGATAATTTTGGTCTAATTTACCTTCTGTTGCTAGTTCTTCTCGAACTGACGTTTTTTTTCTCGACTGAAGTTTTTTATTTTCAAACTGGTAGTAGATATATGACCTTTAGCAAAAAAATGTTATGATTTAATACTGATTCATAATACTTTCTTAGATTTACGCGAATATTTAAACTCCATATCCATACTAATATTATAAATGTTAAAGTGTGTTTGTTTGTTTGTTCGTTCGTTCGTTCGTTTATTCGATCGTTCGTTCGTGCGAACGTGCGTTCGTTCGTTCATTCGTTCATTCGTTTGTTCGTTCGTTCTTTTGTTCGTTGTTTGTTTGTTTATTTGCCCTCCTTTCACGTCGGAACAGAGTGATAGATTGGCATGACTTTTTGTGTGGAGATAGTTGAGGGGCTGGAGAGTAATATAGGCTACTTTTACCGCGGGAGAGTATCTCATTCCCACGGGAAAAAACGTTATAATACAACCCAAAAAAATATTTATGATCACAATTACTCAAACTTGGTATATTAATACCTCTACAATACAAATAAATAAATACGTGTTTTAGTATTTTTCGAAATTCATCCCATAAAGGGGTAAAATAGGGGATGGAAGTTTGTATAAAACCTACATTCTTAGACTTTTTTTATAGTTTTAGCGCGAGCGAAGCCGCGGGTTTTACTAATTTTAAAGAAAAATATCTTTTCGGATTTTTTCGCGGATTCTTTTTTATTTTTGGTTCCTACGTTTCGAATGCCCTTACATAAATCAAGGTCAAGGCAGAAAATGATCGAATGCTGCATACATTTTAAATTTCATTAAAATTACGTGGTGTTTCTTCCTTTTTGAATGTTCGGCAAAAGAAAACTATTGACAAGAAATCAATACTTTTTATATTTCTTCTTTTTTTATTGTACCTACTGTCTAGTAGCCCTGGACTAAATTCTGAGCACGAATGTTTGTACTCCAGTTATGGGTGTTTATATTTAAAATATATTATATATATAAATTATAATATATTTAAAATATATATATATATATATATATATATATATATATATATATATATATATATATATATATATATATATATATATATATATATATATATATACTAGCGACTCAATTCAAAGTTGCAGATATTAGTAGCTATTCCATAATAACAAGACCCGATTAGAATAATATCCCACTCTTAAAAGTTAAAATATTTTAGTTTATTATAAATATACTCGTAAACACCCATGACTGGAGTATAAACATTCGTGCTCATCACACAAATGCATGCCCCCAACGGAACACGAACCCGCGACCGCTGACACAGCAAGTAGTTTACTGCAAACTGAGTCAAACGTGTCGTCTAAAAGCTACAGCATGCTGAAATAACCCTTCGTAATCGGGTAAAAGGTAACAATTCACTAATGAAGAACAAGTAAAACCACAAACAATAGCGAGGATAAAACCTTTTGAAATCATTCTTCACATAATATGAATGCCAATACGCTCTATCACGTACTGCTTACATGATTTGATTTGAAACACAATGTAAAATCGACTCTAATACAAGAAAATAAGATATATTATGCCTTGCTATCGTATATTCATAAAGCAACTACCACACATGCTGTAGTTTTCAAATAAAAATCAGTTATTGAATTTCTCATATGAACTTAGTTTATATTGTGTTCGTTTTTGATGTATACAGGCTTAAAAAGTATTTTAGGCAGTGGTACATTCCTCATGAACTTATTTTATTTTTATATAAAAACTAGCAGAACCTGCGGCTTCGCTCGCGATCAAACTACGAAAAATACGAAATTTCATGCAAATATGTCCAAGGAATAAAAAGTTTCATATAAACTTTAATGCCCTATTTCACACCCTTGGGGGTTGACTTTTGAAAAATCCTTGCTTAGTGAATACCTAAGTCTTAAGATAAATACGTGTGCGAAATTTTAAATTTCTAGCCCTAAGGGTTTGGCTTGTGCGTTTATTTAAAACTTTCATCCCCTATTTTCATCCCCTTTTAGGAGTTGAATTTTGGAAAACGCTGAAATACGTAACTTATTATTTTTGCCGTACTAATTTCATACGAAATTTCAAGCAAATATGTACTACAAAAAACCTCTTTGACTTTTTGCTATTAGTAATAATTTGATGGCTGTAATGATTTGCAAATGTATGATTGTGGCTCGCGCATCGAGAGATCCGTACCGCCGAATATTGTGTTGTTGTTACTTACACATTTACACATAAATAACTATACAGATAAATAAAATTGGAGTGTCTGTTTGTAATATTAAAATAACCGCTTTTTACTAAGTGCATATGGATGTATGCACGGTACATATACCAAAGCAACATTTTTTACAATTTTTGGCTGTCTGTCTGCCTGTCTGTTTGTTCCGGCTAATATTGGAAACGGCTGGACCGATTTTGACGGGACCTTCACTGGCAGATAGCTGATGGTATAAGGAGTAACTTAGGTCACTTTTATTTTAGAAAAAGAATCAGGGTTTCGCGAGAAAAAATTAAAACCCATGAAATTGTGAGCCGCGTACGGCGTACGCACCCGAGCAAAGCGAGGGTAAATCGCTATATGATTTAAATGAATATCTTAGGAGTAGCAAGCTACTATTTATGTATAAAAATAGCTAACCGTGAAAGCGTACCTAGGGACGAACGCGAGTCGCTAGTATATATATATATATATATATATATATATATATATATATATATATATATATATATATATATATATATTATATATATATATATATATATATATATATTTGTTTTCGCAATACATACTTTATTAATTGCAAATATAAGTTCGCGGTTCATACTATTTTTTGAAGATATTATAGAAAACAAAAACTTAAGTGATCGTAACTCAAAATATCCAGTATCTGAAAAGACATTTTACGTATTATTCTGTAAATTCATTTATGTTTAAAGTATTTAGCACGCTCCACTACTTCTATTTTTTGCGCATTTCCTACTTTATCTTTTTAAAGTTGGAGGAAGAGTCTACAATGATAGAACTCGCATGTAATGTTTACGACTTAAGAATCATGTAACTCTACTAACATATAAACAGGCTAAAATCTACGTTATTTTTAAAGATCCTTTGTCAACCTGTTCTCACCTTTTAGTTCGCTTTTTCGCTGTCGTATTTTTTTAATTAAATTTATTATTTTTATTAGTGTTTTAAAGTCAGTTTTTTTAAGTTGTTTGTATTTAGAAGTATGTACATCAAGTTGTTTTGGGAATATGTCCATACAAACATGCTAGCCCTTCGAAACAAACATAAATAAATTCTCACCCCTTTCCTCGTCTAAGAGATGGAAATTTGATTTTTTTTTTCATTTTTATACTAATGCTTTCACCCTATTTCTCACCTTTGGGGTTGAATTTCCAAAAACGATGAAATACATATGTATTTATTTTTATTGAGAAGCTTTAATATTAAATTTCATTCTTCTTACTTCAAAAATGACGGACTCCTCATATAAAATTTCATCCCCTATTTCACCCTCTTAGGGGATAGATTTTCAACAGCTCTGAAATACGTACTTATTTATTTCTAACCAGAAGCTTGTATAAGAAATTTCATGCTTCTTACTTCAAAAATGACGGACCTCCCTTATAAACTTTCAAGCCCTATTTCACCCTCTTAGGGGATAGATTTTCAAAAACTCTGAAATATATTTATTTATTCCTAATCAGAAGTTTGTATATGAAATTTTACGTTTCTAACTTCGAAAATGACGGATTTCCATACAACCGTTCATCCCTTATTTTACCCCTTTAGGGGTAGAATTTCTAAAAATTCTTTCTTAGTAGATGCCTACGTTATAAGAGGAATACGTGTGCGAAATTTTAAGTTTCTAGCCCTAAGGGTTTAGCCTGTGCGTTTACTTAAAACTTTCATCCCCTATTTTGCCCTCTTAGGGGTTGAATTTTGGAAAACGCTGAAATACATAACTCATTATTTTTATCGTACTCGATTCATAGGAAATTTCATGCAAATATGTCCAAGAAATAAAAAGTTTCATACAAAGTTTTATCCCCCATTTCACCCTCTTAGGGGTTGAATTTTAGAAAACGCTGAAATACGTAACTCATTATTTTTGCCGTACTCAATTCATACAAAATTTCATGCAAATATGTCCAAGGAATAAAAAGTTTCATACAAACTTTTATCCCCTATTTCTCCCTCTTGGGGGTTGAATTTTGAAAAATCCTTCCTTAGTGGATGCCTTCGTTATATGAGGAATACGTGTGCGAAATTTCAATTTGCTAGCCTTAAGGGTTTGGCCTCTGCGTTGATACATCAGTCAATCACCTTTGCCTTTTATATAATAAGAAGATAAAATAATAAATAAAATGAAATGAAATGAAATGAAATAAAAAGCCTTTATTGTTGATTAGTTTAAATTACAAAAGTTTTTATGTGCCTAGAACTTATTTAACATTGTATTGATCAAAAGACTCTTTAAGGCCAACTGAACTTTGAGTACAGAAACACTAAAAAAAATTATTTTATGCCCGCTGCATAAAATGCCTGCGTGTAAATCCGGTATTGTGACTTACCGTAATTTCTGTACGCAAACCTCAGTTGGCCTCAAAGGGTCTTTTGATTACATTAAAAAATAGGACCGTTTAGCAACAAAAAATATTTCGAGTTGATAAAACGTTTTTCCATACAAAATGTATGGGAAAAGATTTTGGCAATTTCTGTCATTTCTAGTTCTCAAACCTTAAATGATTCCCATAGAGTCTTTTGATCCCTACTTGAAACAGGATCGATTGACGTGAAAAAAATTTTTACGCATTTTAGCATTTTTCTCACTGACTGTACAATTTTTCCAAAATCTGTGAATGTAGTTCAGAATATCTCAAAAAGTTATGGATGGTCTCCTAGGAACGTTTTCCTGTAACTATAGTATTTAAGGTACCTGCCCTTACTGTCCCGTCTCAAAAATCCGCCCTGTATAACGACACTTAATTTAAATTTGAAAATTTTAATAATTAAATATTTAAAAGTACTTAAAGTCTATTTGAATAAAATATATTTTGATGGGATTTATTGAAGAACTAGCGATTTATCCTGGCGTCGCTCTGGTGCATTCATAGGTAGGTTTTAATCTTTTTTAGCGGAACCCTAATTCTTTTTCTGAAATAAAAGTAGCCTAAGTTACTACTTATAACATCAGCTATCTGCCAGTGAAAGTCCCGACAAAATCAGTCCAGCCGTTTCGGAGATTAATCGAAACAAACAGACAGGCAAAAACTTTAAAAATTGTTTCTTTTTTATAAGTACCGTATATAATTTCATATGCATTTAGTAAAAAGCTGTTATTTTGACATTACGAACGGACACTTCAATTTTATTTATCTGTATAGATTAATATGCTCATGGCTAGCCAAATATGGGTTGGCTTAGCTGACAATATGTCTTCCGAGTTAAATTTTCCCAAACCTGCAGGTTTCACAATGTTTTCCTTCACCATATAGTATATGGTAATCATGTTGAAAATGATTCGCACATGAAAATGTGAGAGGTACGTTATTCGGGTTTGAATCCGCTTCGCTTGGTTTTCCAAGCGAGTGCGTTACCACTACTTATGTTCTATTCTGTTTCATTTAATCCAAAGTTACATATAAATTCCACCGTAGATACTATATTTTAAGCAACATAATATATGTAACTCTGAACATCTTACAATAGAGAATAAAAACAAATATATGAATATATGTATGAATATATATTATATATATATATATACATACATACATACATACATACATACATACATACATACATACATACATACATACATACATACATCTATACATATAATAAAATTGTAACTTAGCCGAATCTGTACATTAAATATTTTTTGGAAAATCTTATTGAAATAGACATTATTATCGAAACAGAGGCCAAATCTATAGTTTTAGAATTTTTGTCTGTCTGTCTGTCTGTCTGTCTGTCTGTCTGTCTGTCTGTCTGTCTGTCTGTTACCGCATCACGGAAAAACCACTGAATGGATTTTGATGAAATTTGGTATGGTATGATATAATATGGTATGATAGCTGGTTATCCTGGTCAACATATAGGATACTTTTTATTGCGGGAAAATATCTCATCTCTGAGAAATCTATACTTAACGTTAAAACGTAAGTAGGGACGAACCCGAGCGAAGCGAGGGTGAGTCGCTAGTATATAATAAAATTGTAACTGAGCCGAATCTGTACATTAAATATTTTTTGGAAAATCTTATTGAAATAGACATTATTATCGATACAGAGGCCGAATCTATAGTTTTTAGAACTTTTGTCTGTCTGTCTGTCTACTTGTCTGTTACCGCCTCACGGAAAAACCAATGGAGGGATTTCGATGAAATTTGGTATGATGATAGCTGGTTATCCGGGGCGACATATAGGATACTTTTTACTGCGGAAAAATATCTCATCTCCGAGAAATCTATAGTAAACGTTAAAACGTAAATAGGAACAAACCCGATCAGAGTGAGGGTGAATCGCTAGTATAGTATATTATACGAAAAAAACATACACCGTAATGAAATTTTCCTCGTACTGTCCTCCTGACCGACTTCGGCCACGGCGGCCAATCTCATTGAGACTAGCCATCTGCGCAGGATATATTATAGTGCATAAGTGTACGCGCAGACACAAGTGCACCCTCTATACATTTTAACTCTTATATTCCGGACTACACCCCAATACATCTGGTAAGTGAAAAGCAAAGGACTAATGGTTCAACATGCTCTCCAAGGCATGGCGATATACACAACCCTTCCCAACTCCCGGCTGCTACTATTTTTACCCGAAGCGGAACTTGAATCCAGAACCAGGCGATCTGTATCCAGCAATAACCCTTATATAGGTCAAATCCCATTTTAGAATCCTTGTACATTACCATTGCGATATATGGTTGTTATATATGTACTGTGGTTTAAATATTTTATTAAGCTTACTCAGTTTAATATTTATATCAGAAAAGGGTATGCATGAGCGCGCGTGACATTCAAAAGGGTAAAATATTGGCATATTCAAATTTTATATATGATATAGTGTTAGTATCTGCCTGCGACTTTGCTCATATATGTTACTAGCGACTCACCCCCGCTTCGCTTCGGGTTTTAAATCTATTCCACCGGAACCGTACATTTTTCTGGGATGATATATAGCCTATAGCCTTCCTCAGTTAACGGGCTATCTATTGCAAAAAGAATTTTTCAAATCGGATTAGTAGTTCCTGAGATTAGCGCGTTCAACCAAACAAACAAACTCTTCAGCTTTATAATATTAGTATAGTTAAAACCCTTACCCTCCAAACTTAGTTCCCACTTTGTATAGTACCGGAAAAGTATAGACTAGAGAATGAAGGTAAAGATTTGAATGTATTTGCTTGAATTTCAATAGGTTTTCCATTTAAATTCATTCAGTTTTCAAGTATGCGTGGTTCAACAAGAAGGAACTAGGAAGACAGAAGATAATATCTACATAATATGTAAGTAAAAGCGTACCGACTTAAATCTTAAAAAAAAACATCGTACTTATGAGCTGGGGCTCTTCTTGAAAAAAAAAAAACATAAATATTCTTTTGCAAATGTCAAAGAACTTGTAAACACAAAATATTCACGTGAACTTCAAGAAGGTACTCTTCTTCA
The DNA here is from genome assembly GCA_905404265.1 of Fabriciana adippe. NCBI lineage: Eukaryota > Metazoa > Arthropoda > Insecta > Lepidoptera > Nymphalidae > Fabriciana > Fabriciana adippe. Next base: position 4,097,371 of record FR990010.1, read on the forward strand.
AGATCCATCTCTTTAATAGGGAATATGCGTGTGATTTAAATAAAGGTGAACTTTTTTTTTTTTGTAATTTTTATTGCTTTTAAATAAGCCTATATTCATATTTTTTAATATAATTTCTTTTTGATTAGGAAAATAATTATTAAAAAGTGCGATTATTATATATTTTATATTAAAAAAAAGAAGTGAATTCAAAGTTGTTGAAACGCACGCCATTGGTCGGACTGAATATGACGTCAAAGTATTATCATAAAAGAGCGATTAGCGATTATGACGCTACAAAAGTGCGCGAAACGGCGGGCATTTAAAGTATCGGTACGGTATCGGTGTGGTATTTAATTTTTTTTTATAATAAATTTTAATTTTTGGAGCTAAATATTTCTTTTACAATTATATAACGAATGTTAGCTACTGTATAAAATATAAAAAAAAAAATCACGCATATTCCCTATTGAGGAGGTGTCGTTATATTATTCATTAACACGATACACAATTTTCTATACAATTATCAATATATTAAGAAAACACAATATTTAAAAGTGCTTATATAAATCCAATTGAATAAAGTTAATTTTTGTTTTAAGACATTCGTCCAGACTTACAATGACTATTGGAATAGGAGCCACATTCATGACCAGTTTCAGTCAATTTTTGCAAAGAATATACTTACATTTATTAAATCTGCCAGAACAATCCAGCATGTTGACATCAAAACTAATAAAATTAGAGTATTTTGCTCAAAACGCTTTACTCAATACTCATACCTCAAAGAACTCTAAGAAAGAGATAATATCTACAGAAATTGCTTGATAGCCGAGATGAAAGTTAAAAAAGTATGTCAATCCCCCCTAAAATATTTGCAAAATACCGTTGGTATGTAAAAGCAAGATGAATGAATAAACAAACGTACTTAAGAATTTATAGTATTATTATTAGCTATTAAGAGAAACCAACATATCATAAAAACTGCACGAATACTCTGGAAGAGTATTAAAATACCGCATTAGACTAACATGTCGCAAAAACATGTTATACCTAAGTACACTTTAGTGTAACTCTCATTAAAGCCGTACATAAGTCTCGTTTGGAATTCAAATTTTTAGTCTGACTTTGGAGATAAATGGTGTCTTTATTACCTTAAAAATATGCTCGGGTAATTCTAATATGTATTATAAGTGGTGAGATGATGTGTGATGAAATTTTGAATGGATAATTATTATGGTAAATTAGTTATGTGAGTGATGGGTTTAAGCATACTATACCTTCGACGTCAATTTAGATAGATAGATAAATAAATACTTTATTGCATTTATAAAAGAAGAGTATAGAAGATGAAAAGAAAAATAACACAGAGGCATGCAAAGGCGGTCTTATTGCTATGAGCAATTTCTTACAGACAACCTTTGGTGAAAGGATTGGTGGAACTGTAAACGGGATGGTACAATTAATACTAACAATAAATGAGTTATAATAAGATTATTTAGATAATGAGTTTTTTTCATGGACTAGAGCACACAATAAAACCCACAATTTTTTTGTGGAATTTTCATCACCATATTCGGATCCGAAGTACTTTACTACATATACAAGGAAGAAGGCTCTGCATCTTCATCATCTGGACTTTATACATACAGATAAATAAAATTGAACTGTCCGTTTGCAATTTCAAAATATCAGCTTTTTACTAAATGCATATAAAATTATATACGGCACTTATAAGAAAACACACATTTTTTTAATTTTTGTCTGTTTGTCTGTTCCAGCTAATTTCCGAGATGGCTGGACCGAATTTGACGGGACTTTCACTGGCAGATAGCTGATGTTATAAGGAGTAACTTAGGCTACTTTTATTTAAAAAAAAAGAATTAAGATACCACTAGTATCCTATAAAACATTTATTAGTCCTAATGTAAAAAATGCAACCTGTATGTCTATTACGTGTGTCAATTTAAGGTGATAATGACTGGTTGCGTATATAAATAAGCCTTGTAAGTCTTAAAACACAACGAAACCGTTGGTATTAAACATTCCCCCTTTACGTGGAGCGTGAATAATTTACTGTAAACATGAGCCATTTCGTTTTTCATATCTTAAGAATATCTCAAAATTCGGATTCCTAACGAATATTTTCCAATTTGTACAATATTTGATGTTTGGAAATAAAAACATTGAATATTAGCAATTAGAATTCTGTATTAGGAAACTAATCAGAGAGTTTACTTTTAATTATTTTTAAGAGATGTAGTTTCTATATCAGAAAATTTGTTATAATTTTGTATTCAGAGTGAGTTATAAAAATGTCTTAAATGTTTTTCCTTTTCTTGTTTAATGGTGAATGAAATAGTAGGTATAATAAATCATTCTCCAATTCAATATTTTTTAGGCAATTCTTTACATTGTAAATACGTAAAATAAAGTAACAAATACTTTGCATTTATCATATTAGTAAGGACTCACCCTCGCTTCGCTTGGTTGCTTCCCAAAACAAAATTAATTAATTAATTTGGTTTTAATTGTTTTCGTGGGACCCAATTTTTTTCTAAAATAAATGTACCCTAAGTTACTCCTTATTACGTCAGTTATCTGCCAGCGAAAGTCCCGTCAAAATCGGTCTAGCCATTTCAGAGATTAGCCGGAACAAACAGACAGACCGATAGACAGACAGACAGACAGACAAAAATTAAAAAAATATGGTATATGCACCGTGTATACATGCAAATGCATCTAGTAAAAAGCGGTTAATTTAATATTACAAACAGATACTCCAATTTTAATTATCTGTATAAATTTCACTGTCAAAGATTGCAGAAGATATAATTGAGTGTTTAGAATTGATGTCAAATTGGTTAGGGAAAACCGAAAACCTTAAGAATTCAGCCATCTTATGCACGTACTATATATTTTGATTGTTCTGAGTAGAAATGTACAAAAATGGCAACAATGTACAAAACAGCTGCTAGTCTGGATGATGAACGTTTTCTGTCTGCAATGACTTGCAACTTTTCTAGTTCTACAAAACGTAGGCACTATCTCTGTTAGGTTAGAACTAAGCAAGAACGAGTTTGTAATTAATAGTCTTCTATTTATTTAATATATTTAAACGAGCAATTCTTATATATTCACTTATTTATTTATACCGGCGATCTCGGAAACGGCTCTAATCATTTCGCTGAAATTTGGTATGTGGTAGTTTTCGGGAGCGAAAAATCGATCTAGATTAGTCTTATGTCTGGGAAAACGCGTGTTTTCGAGTTTTCATGCGGTTTTCTTTCGAATTATTCCACGCAAAATGGTCAAGCAACCAAGGTGAAAGATCAACAACCACAGGTGTCCGGGTTCGAATCTCTATCGGATATAAAGTTTATACTTTTGTTTTTATTTTGTATTTTTTCAAGATTTTAGATTTTTTATCTAAAAAATACGATATAACAAAAAAGAACTCCAAGCGAAGCTCGGTCATCCAGGTACTAATCGATAAAGTAAGGAATGTAAGTGCAGAATCGATTATTTATGGCTACCCTTAGATACTCGTACGTGACACTACTAATACTGTCCCATGGGAACATGGGAAGGGCATAAAAGAATAGAACAGTATTTTGTATTATGTTAACCTACCTTGTTTTAGAATAGCTGGGTTCCTTTTTAGTGTATATTTGTTACTACACTACATATGTCCCTCTACGCATCTGAGAGAACCCACGATAAGTATGCAGATCCATAATTATATCTTAAGTTCGATCTAATAAGAATTTATAAGGTTATGTCAAAATATCCACAAATTAGAATATTCACGGGAAGTCCTTATGCAAAAGCTTTTAAACAACAAATATCAACCCCCTGTGCAGAGCGTACCTTCAAGGGTATGAAACACCAGCCCACATTCTGCTTGAATGTACTGAAACATCTAGGCGCAGAAAACTTGGCCTCAAGAGATCGCTTCCGGCAATCTTCCAGGAAACTCCAACCTGCTAGAATACTAGGATATTCTGGGGTGGAAAGAATAATATACTGAATAGCACAAGCTCACGTATAACTAAGTGCGGAAAAAGTCGTGCAAGGAGAAGAACACGTCCAGATCTGATTAACCGTCAAAATACATAGTTTCACAAAAAATCAAACTACAATTTTCACGTTTCCATGTCTAAAACAAAATATGTATATCGAGTCATCATTATTTCCTTTGAACAGTATTGTTTATGTATCGAAGCAGCATTGTGTATGTCTGTATTGAAGTATCGGCTTACATGTTTAACAAGGGTTATACATGTTACTTTTTCATTTATACGAAATAACAAACGGTTGTACACAGCTATTGTATCACCCTAAAGTTTAAATATAGTCTATACTAGCGAATCACCCTCGCTTCGCTCGGGTTCGTCCCTTAGTTAGCTTTTAACGGTTATTATAGACTTCTTTCAAAGGCAGTGGCAGCCCAGTGCTAATGCGCTCGCTTGGGAAACCGAATGAAGCGAGTTCAAATCCCGGGTCTCGCACCTCTGATATTTTCATGTGCTAATCATTTCTAATATGATTACCACTTGCCTTACGGGGAAGAAAAACATCGTAAGGAAATCTGCATGTCTGAGAAAACCTAGCAAGTTTTCGAAAGACACGTGAAGTTCGCCAATCCGCACTTGGCCAGCGTGGTGGACTATGGCCTGATTCCCCTCGTATTGAAGGGAGGCCGTGCCCACTAGTGGGACGTTGAAAAGGGCTGAATACATACATACATAAATTTCTCAGAGATCAGATGTTTTCCAGCAGTAAAAAGTATCCTATATGTTGAACCCGATATCCAGCTCTCATCATACTAAATTTTATCAAAATTGTCCAGTGGTTGTCTAAAGATTTTCCAGCCTTTTTTAGCATGTATATTAAAAAGGATAATCTAACATCTACAATTCTTAGGAGCAAGCAATAATTTATAACGAAAAGAGAGAGCGAGCTTAAATAAAATGTAGGTCACACAACATATGCTGAACACGTGTGGATCGCATGAAACGACCCTAATGTTGAACGCAGATTTTGTTATGTATAATAAGTACTATACTTATTATATTATAACATTAACTTTTCTTTTTTTTTTGTTTCAGACTTTTGGCTCACGACTTTCGTCATGGTCTCTATTCAGTCATGGTCATGGTCACTAATATCAATCCGCAAGAAAATCCAACAATGCAGTTTTATTTAAAATAAATAATAAATAAATATGTTGGGAAATTAACACACAGCACCATCTGGTTCCATGGTAAGCTTTGGGGCTTGTGTTATTGATACCAGATAGTTGATACACTACACATATATAAACTTAAATACATACATATTATAAATATAAACACCCATAACTGGAGTACAAACATTCGTGCTCATCACACAAATGAACGCCCCCATCGGTATTCGAACCCGCGACCGCTGGCACAGCAAATAGAGTCAATATGTCGTCGGCGTCGTCAAATGTCAAATATTTGCGATTTTATTGCTTTTTGGAGATTAGCCGGTACAAACGTCTGTTTGTCTCTCCGAAACGGCTGTACTGATTTTGACGGGACTTTTACTTTCAGATAACTGATGTTATAAGGAAAAACTTAGGCTACTTTTATTTCAGACAAAGGATAAGGGTCCCGCTCAAAAAAATGAAAACGTACTTAGGGACGAATGCGAGCGAAGCTAGCGTGAGTCGCTAGTTTAAAATATAATCATAAATAACAATAGTTTTCTAACATTAAAATGGCCTGAAGGCGACCCCAGTGAGCGTTGTATTGCAATTAAGGTCTTACACAATACTTTTACTAAATATGGGTATTATTTAGAATTAATGCTTAAAATTTTCTATAATAAAGTAATTAAACAACACTGTCGATGTAAAACCAATTTAAGTTAAGGCGTGGGAAGTTCGTGTATTAGTTTGTACTTAAATGCAAATTTGAAAGTTATCCCGGTTAAATATTTGAATAATTCATTGTTCGATACTTTATTCTGTCATCTATACATATAATAAAATTCTGAGTCGAATCTGTACATTAAATATTTTTTGGAAAATCTTATTGAAATAGTCATAATTATCGATAGAGAGGCCGAATTTATAGTTTTAAGAATTTTTCATCAGTCTGTCTGGGAACGCAGATTGAGAAAACCACTGGGCAGATTTAGATGAAATTTGATATGATGATAGCTGGTTATCCGGGTCAACATGTAGGATACTTTTTATTGCGGGAAAATATATCTGAGAAAAAACAAAGCAACTACAAAAAAGCTGGTATTTATAGTTACGCTTCAAAAAGCATTTTTTCGTTCATAATGAGATTTTAAGGACTTAAAGCTTTTTTAATTAACCAACTGTGGTGTGTGTAGAAAAACTCGCAGTAAATTTAAAACATGTACGGAAACCTATATATATATATATATATATATATATATATATTAAAAATGTCTCCTCTATAACTGCTATGGTCTGTGAATGAAGTTGAAATTCGAGTAAACGTAGAGTGCTCACTAAAAATTGTTTGCTTCAAATATTCTAACGAAGTTTCTGTCTTTGCCAATATTTCTTAGAAGTGACCTTCAATTCGGAATTAATTTTGTGAGACAAAAATTTCTAGGTCAAATATTTTGGGTAACGGTTAGCTTTTTTATTCTAACTACTGCTTACAACAACGAAAGTTATGTTTTCTTGTAAGTTATAAACCTCATTTTTTTTATGTAAGCCAGTCGTAAAATGAACGTATTTAATTATTACAGTATAAACTTAATAAAACTTTTTTTTTTACTAGTTTTATTTTTTTTTATTTCCGACTTTTCTGTATTTTTGTAAATATGAACACCTTAGTTTCTCCCGAGACCATGTTTACTTTGAGTATACAACAAATGGTAATCATGTTGAAAATGATTCGCATATGAGAATATCAGAAGTGCAAGACCCGGGATTAGAACCCGCTTCACTCGGTTTCCCAAGTGTTACCACTGGGCTACCAATACCCAACTGTCAATTTATTAGTACGTGAATCTTTAAAAATCTTATGTACAAAAAAGATCATTAATATCCTGAAATATATAGAAAATGATCCAGGTTTCCATCCAAGTATAAATAGATCGCCTTTACTGGTCTAGTCATGTTCTGGTTATGTCCGTACTATCTCGACGATCCTATGTTGAATCTTGATCTTGAATCTTTTATACCCAGATGTATTTTTTTTACTTATCTATATATTAATACGTGAAGCGAAAACTTTGTACCCCTTTTAGCGAAAATTGCGCGGACGGAGGAGTATGAAATTTCCCACGCTAATAGTTTATATAGAGAAGGAGTGAAGAATGCTAATTTTTTAAAAATTATGCATGAAAAATACATTAAATCAATAAAAAAAACATTACACACACTACCATGTATTTGACACACACGCATATGTACTCTTTTGTTCATTGTTAAAGTCTGTGGTTAAATTGAGAATAGATTAATATTGTAATATACGCAAGACAATAAATATATAACTTAATGAATTATGGTTGATTTTCAACCACGCGGCGATCACTGGTTATTAATTATTAAACGTTCAGTTATGAACTTATGGATACGTAGTGTAACAATAGCTCAACTAGTAAGTAATAGTTCATATTTCATTTTAATAAAGTATATTATACTTTATTATATATAAAATATAGTACATATGTTGGGACATTAACACACAGCACCATCTAGTTCCACGGTAAGCTACGAGGCTTGTATTATGGATACCAAATAGTTGATACACTACACATATATAACTTTAAATACATACATATTATAAATATAAACATCCATGACTGGAGTACAAGCATTTGTGCTCATCACACAAATGAATGCCCCCAGCGGGACTCGAACCCGCGACTGCTGGCAAAGTAAGCAGGATCTCTACAAATTGAACCAAACTCGCCGTCGAAATAATATTAATACTTATGCAAAAACTCTGTGATACTATCTATTTAATATCCAATATTGTATTGACAGTTTTATGAATAAATAAGCAAAGACAAAACAGTTCAGTACCTTTTTCTTCTCTGTTTATCAATCGATTTTCTTTTTTTTTTTTTTTTTGTTTATTAGCTATTGTCCCTGATTGAGTTTCAATGTGAAAAAAAATTTTGGAAACAGGTTTTTTATATAGATAATTAAATTCTACCCACTTATATTTTCCTCAAATTCTCAATAATGCTTAATATTAAAACATACATACATACATATATTTTAAACGAACAACTTAAAACGAAAAAAAAAAAACATCTGAAAAGGTTCTAAAATCCATACACTAAGGCCATGATACAATATCTCGTATTATACGACTAAATATTTTACTGTTCTTAGTTTCTTATCCTACCAGAATCCCAATCTACGAGTATTGTTAGAATGAAATTAACACCCTAAGGCTATCGCTGGTTTAAACAATTAAGTTCGAATATTGTAATAGAGGTTGATTTCATATATTATAAAGGAATCGATTATAATATGTAGAATCGATTTTAGATACACATCTTTTTAGGGTTCCATACTTAAATGGTGCTAAAGGGGCCCTATTACTAAGCCTCCGCTGTCCGTCCCTCTGTCTGTGAGTGAGCTGTATAATGAACCATAACAAATAAGGAGTTAAAATTTTCATAGAGTGTGTATTTCTATTGCCGATATAACAACAAATAATAATACTTTCTTAGATATACGCAAATATATGATATCTATATATACATAAAATGCTTTGTCCTGACTGACTGATCGATCAACGCACAGCCTAAACCGCTGGTCGTAGAAATGTGAAATTTGGAGGACATATTCCTTACACAATGTAGGCATCCGCTAAGAAAGGATTTTTCGAAATTCATCCCCTAAGGGGGTAAAATAAGGTATAAAAGATTGTATGAAACTCTGTCATTCTTAACGCTAAATGCACGGAAAGTGGTATTTAGCTTTAAGATAAAAAATAAGAAATATATGTATAAGACTTTTTTCGAGGTTCATCCTTTAAAAGGGTAAAAGGGGGTGATATAGTTTGTATGGGCAAACAATTATTTATGATCAGAATTACTTGAAACTTGGTATTAATGCTCTTCTATACAATTAAATAAATACGTATTTTAGCATTTTTTTAAATTCACTCCATAGGGCTGTCAAATAGGGGATGAAAGTTTGTATGAAACTCTGTAATTGATGCATGGAAAATAGTATTATTTTCTATAAAATGAAAACTAAAACAATACAAATATCATTTATTTTTCGAAATCCATCCCTTATAAGGGTAAAAGAGGGTTATCCTGTTTATGTGAGGAAAAAATTGTTTATGATCAGAATTACTTGAAACTTGGTAATAATGCTCTTTAATACAATTAAACAAACATGTATTGTAGATTTTTTTTAAATTCAGCCTCTAGGTGGGTAAAACTGGGTGTTGAACTTTGGGTTGTTGAATATATTTAAATAGAGTAACAAAATTATGTATAACTTTTCGACTATAATATATAACACAGCAACCTAGAGCGTGAGAGAGAGAAACTAGCTAGAGATTATCCTGCTATCTATATTCTCCTTTTGTAGGTTGGCACATCTGCAATAAAAAGTCGCCTAAGCTATGTAACGGGATTAGGTCGTGAGTAATTTATTAAACATTATAGTGGTCACTGTGTTTGCTGGATGTGCACGGGGGGAATCAGAATTCATACCTCGAATACCACTGATAACTTCTGACTACGCCTTTGAATTTAATCTATTGTAATTCCTTCTTAAAGTTTGCTTTGAAATGACCAATAATATATGTATCTCAGGGCCAGTCGTTAAAAGTAGTAGCAGGCGTAGACTTAAGAGATGATAGCTTCTCACAGAGACACAGAGATTTAGCAGAACACAGAACATTCATCAGTGTGGTATATTTGTGGTTGGTTTTTTTTGGCGGAGACTAAGTTAAGTGAATCTAGAGTTTCACTCTAGATATAATATTAAAAATTCGATATGACAACATATAAATTCAAACTGAGAACTAGAAACTAGAAATTAAAACTGAGCAAATTTTTCAGTCCACGCGAGCGTAGCCGCGGGAAAAAAACTACAGCAAAATAAAAATGGAAATTTATATGTGTAACTTAAAAAAGAAGGAGAAGGAGGGAGACTGTAAGCTTCAGGTTTACATAGCACTGGGTCTTTAAAAATAACGTAGCTGTTAGCCTGTTAGTATGTTAGTTAAAAAACCCATATTAGCCGAGTTACGTGATTCTAAAGTCGTAAACATTGTATGCGATTGTATCATTGTACTCTCTTCCTCTAACTCTGGAAAGATGAAGTAGAAAAATGTGTAAAAAACACAGGTAGGGAGCTTGCTAAATACCTAAAGTGTAAATTTATTTACAGAATATACGCTTAACATCTTTAAGATACGAGTACTAGATATAATAAGTTACGATCGCTAAAATTTAATTCGTATTCCATATATCTTTAAGAAATAATAAAACTTACATTAACTTAATTTTGCAAGTAATAAAGTGTGTATTGCGAAAAAGTTTATTTTTTTATCAGTTTGATCGCGGGCGAAGCCGCGGGTTCTGCTAGTTTTAAATAAAACTATCTTTTCGGATTTTTTCGCGGATTTATTTTGATTTTTGGTTTCCGACGCGACGTTTTGAATGCTTTACAGCAATCATGATCACGGGAGAGAATTAAAAAGGTGGTCCGGAAAATAGGGAAATTCATGAAAAAGTAAAATTTTATATAGGATTTGTTGTTGTTGAACTCAAAAATTGCAAAGTTTATTTTTATATATATGTTTGCCTCAAATTTTCATTAATTGATCAAAATGATTATTGTTGAATTTCGACCATTACTTATAATATATGTATGTATATATTTGACGACTATAACAAAAGTGTTTATGACGTCTTCAAATATATTTAAAGTTAGATTTCGTTCTCCAGTTCTATGAAAAGAAATAAATTTTGCATCATATCCGATCTGTCGCAGCCAGACTTTCTTTAGTAAAATAACAATGAAGAATTTTCACGTTTTAAAAACTTCTTTTACCACTAATTTTAGCAAATTTAAAAAAAATCCTCAGTCTATAAAATTTTATTAAAATAGGCATAACTCATGAAATTATCTTTAAAGAACAAACCTAAACATCGTCTTCAACTTTAAATCAGATTTTTTAGAAAAGTTTTTTTTTATAAAAATTTTTTTTTTTGTTTTGATATAAAACACTATCTAACAAGCACCTTTAGATTATTTATATATATAAAAATCAATTACTGTTCGTTAGTCTCGCTAAAACTCAAAAACGGCTGGACCGATTTGAATAATTCTTTTTTTTTTGTTGGGGGTGTGTCAGGGGTGGTTTAAATTATAAAAAATTTTTAGCGAAAACACAAAAAAACAGCTGGAAAAGCTGGAAAAAATTCTGAACTGTTTATTTTGTATGGGAATCACTAACCGTTAAAACGTACCTAACCCTAAGGGACGAACCCGAGCGAAGCGTGGGTGAGTCGTTAGTAATTCATATAATCGATATCGCTAAAAGGACACGACAATACATAATATGAAAATGACATATTCTGATCACGTGACTCAACATGTGATCACTTTCACGTATTGTTTTGTTTTCTACTGTGGCCGTTGCAGCAATATATTAACACGTTAACAGTCCGGTGTAACGTATGTGGTACACGGGGAGCGGTTCCGCGGAGTTCGTGTACCCTATGAGGCACACGAGCCCTGTGTTACTCTAAGAACCCTCTGACCATGGACTTGTCAAAATAGTTAGTGTTTTGTTTGTGGACTTGTGGCCAAGGATCTAATAAACAGAAAAAGCCAAAAACATGTCATATTTTTTTTAAATTGTTGCTATAATAACACAAAATAAAACAACTTAGTAGAAAATAAATAAAATTTTATTGGTAAACTTGCAATTTAGAAAAACAAACAATATAACAGGTTTTTTGCAAATTTTCCATTGCGTTGATATTCTTTTGGCTTTGGCCCGTGCGTATGGAGCAAGTCAATCTTCATCAAGGAGGTTTTGGTAGCTATCTGGGGCTGTAGGCCTGGAAGACTGACCTGGGACACTTCTAGGCACTGCACTTCTTTAGCAATATTTTCTACTGATTCCTTAATCTCTGGAACGACTTCTAAACATACTTCCTCATCTTCATCGTCTTCGTCGTCTTGGTCTTCTTCCTGATCCAATAATGCCACGACCTCGTCTTCATCATTAGAATTTTCTGAGATTCTTTTTATGTATTCGTATGTTGTTGTACTTGACATCCCAACACTTTACAAATATTCAGCAAAAATAAAAACAGATTCACGTGAGTAAAAAATCGTGAACGTGAAGATTATCACGAAATATTGTGAGTCTACCTTTTATTGATTCAATAATTATTATGATTGAGGGTAGGGCGATATTTTTCTATCACAGTATGCATTATGTTGCCTAATTCATTGTTACAGATTAAGGAGACTATATTCATTGTCTATAGTCAATAAACTAAACGTACATATATCTACTGGCACACTCATGAGTCCGTGGTACAAGCTAAGGGTACACGGTAATTCTAATTAATAAGTCCGTGTACCGCCCGGTGTACACGGGTATATCCAGGGTCAGCGACCTATATTTTGTTATTTTTTTGCATCAGTTGATAAGTGGACATCGAATAATGGCCAAAAAATATATAATCACACATGGACATATGGGGTGTATCAGAACGCTTGTATGGGGACTGTTAACATGTTAATTATTTTAATCTATCTTATTGAAATAGAAACAAAATATATGCATCTAATTGTACGCCTCTTAATGTCATTATTTTTTTTCCTTTTTTTACAAATCTATACAAAAACGTAATTTATAAAAAGGTTAATAAAAAGGTCTTAATCGAAAATGTAAAAGTATTGAAAAGGATGAGTGAAGTACACTACTGATGACCCCTTTGTGCTTTTAACCCCCGTCGCAAAAAGAGGGGAGTTTTAAGTTTAACGTGTGCATCTGTGTGTCTGTCTGTGGCTTCATAGCATCCAAACAGATGAACCGATTTTAATTTAACTTATTTTGTTTTGAAAGGTGACTTAATATAGAATGTTCTTAGCTATGAATCCTATTCGTTCCGTCATTATCAGCTCTTTTCTAGTCAGTAAAAGTATAGGAGCCACTTCCACAGATCCCCATTTAAATTTTGATCCCCATTTTCACCCCCTTAAGGGATGATTTCCGGGATAAAAACCCTCCCATATCCTTCCCAGAGACTCAAACTATTCTTTTGTTAAATTTCATCTAAATCGGTTAAGTGTTTCCAGAGATTACTTCCTTCAAACAAACTCACAAACTTACAAACTTTAACTCTATAATATTAGTATTAGATGATTACTACTCTACGGTGAAGGAAAACATCGAGAAGAATGTCTGGGAAAGCTTAGCAAGTCTTCAAAGGACATATTAAGTCCGTCAACCTGCATCCACCAACAGCCATCCAGCCAACCAGCCCTCATATTAAGAGGAAGCCCGTGCCTAGCAGTGGGATTTTAAAAAGGCCTAAATACAGGTACATTATCAATGACTTTGAAGATCATACAATATTATCTTAATAGCTATTTAAAATCTTTCTATATTATCTAACTCTAAAGAATTCTATTGTAGAAAGGGCCTCTTCTAATAATTGATACGATTGTGTTATTCAAAAGGCTTTACTCAATGGCCCTTTGATCCCATTCGACCCTTGATTTTTGACTTAAGGAGATAGATATCTTTTATATTGTAACGAAAACTTTATTTTTATTGCAAACCCTACCATTAAGCTGATGTTGATTTGGAATTTATATTTGGAAAGGAAGAGTAAAGTTATAAATTGTTACTTTTAATAATATTATGGTAGATTATACGATGTACCAGGATTTTTCGTTTTTCATATATTAAGGTTCACGTAATTTTTTTTTTTAAATAAAAACAATATTGTTGTTTTAAATGGATCTATATTTTCGATCTATATAAAGGGTGGAGGGAGGGGGGGGGGGGGGCATGACCCCAATGAGGAGAATCTGCGCTTGTACAGACGCACCCGAGTGAAGCAAGGGTAGGTCGCTGGTGTAACATAAAATTCAGAAACAGATAATTAGATGCTAATAGTCGGTGCGAAGCAAGGTCGACTCTCCAGTTTTACCAATAAATTCAATTGTATTTATTTTCAACACATCTATTTGCGAAGACCTGTTTATTCCACTGGTCTAGACACATTGGCGTCTATTACAAGATAATATAAGAGCTCACCAAAACAAGCTTACATAAATAAAATGGCTACCTATTCTAAGATAAAGATAATTTTACCCCAACACTAGTTTCGCTCGTGGTTCTGCTCGCGTAGTAGGTGTCAATAATAAAAAGTTTTTGCGTCACTTAACGATTTAAGTTATTTTTGACGTAAGAAAGAATGATAAAGTCATTTTTGCAGTCGATAAAATTAGTAAATACTTATCTTGGTAACACCTCGTCTTATCGCCTCTACTGGTGACAGGTGAGTTGGCGCATTTTTCACCTAAAGAATCGGCATTGCTATTCAATGGGGGGATGCGGCTAGCATTCTTGACTTAGATTCGGACATGACTTATACACTAATAAATATAATAAATAATTAAGTGTACATTTGTTTTGTATATATAATTAAGTATATTTGTAATTTTCTTTATTTTAAATTAAAAAAAAAAGGTAATACTTTTATTTAACTTATTATGTAACTAAAATCTTTATATTTTGGTATATATATAATATTTATAAATATCACGGGTAGATCTGCGGGCAAATTCTAGTTCTAAAGCTATAAAATGCAAAATAACCTTTTAAATCGGATTGGGAGCGCTTCAGCGCAGAAGCTTAACAAAAAGCACGTATAAAAAAGCATTTAAAAATATTTGGTTTTAAAATCTATAGATATAATAAAACTGTAGAGGTCGAATGTCTGTACATAGAAAAAAATTCTAAAAACCGAGAAATAGAGCAAATCCAGATTTTTCCATTCTTTTTGTTTCTTTTTTTTTTTTATAGGACCAAGGGGGCAAACGAGCAAAAGGCTCACCTGATGAAAAGTGATCACCGCCGCCCATGGACATCTGCAACACCGCAGGGCTTGCAAATGCGTTGCCAGCCTTTCAGGAATGAGTACGCTCTCTTCTTGAAGGTCGCCAGGTCGTAACGGTTCGGAAAGATCGCCGGCGACAGCTGGTTCCACAGAGTGGTTGTGCGGGGCAGAAAATGTCTTAAGAAACGCACTGTTGTGGAACGCTGGACATCGAGGTGGTGTGGATGGAATTTACTATTTTGGCGCGATGTCCGATGGTGAAATTCAGCGGCCGGGATCAGTCCGAACAATTCCTCGGAACATTCCCCATGATAAATGCGGTAGAAGATGCAGAGTGATCCAACATCTCTACGCAGGGCTAAAGAATCAAGCCGATCGGAAAGAGCTTGATCGTCGATAACTCGAGCCGCCCTACGTTGAATGCGGTTCTCTGTCTGTTTGTCTGTTTGTACGGACTAATTTTCGAAACTGTTGGACCGATTTAAATAAACCTAGTGGTACCTTATATCCCCGATCAACATTTTAGATACTTTTTATTCCGAAAAATTAGAGAGTTTTCGTGGGATAGGTAAAAAACTATAGTAACTTATACAGCTTAGTACACAAAAACTACTGATTTGATCTCAATGAAACTTTACAATAATATAGTTCATATCATTTTCAATAAATTAGAAAATAATATTTTTACTTTTTATAAACATTGATGACATTGAACGACGACATACTCCTAAGTTTGGAAGTCGATTGAATTTGTTTCTAGCAAGCCTCATTATTAGGAAGGCTTTCACTTTTTTTGCAATATGTATAAAATAAATTCCAATTAAATACTACATTATACATTGCATACCACATGTCTTACTATGAAAGAAAACATCATAAGGAAACCTTCTGGTCTCAGAACCTAGCAAATTTCGAAAGACATGTGAAGTCCGCCAACCCACACTTGGCTAATGTGGTGGACTATGGCCTGATCCAGTGTTGAAGAGAGGTCTTTGCTTAGACGTGAAACGTTAAAAAGGGGTAAATATATGTAAAAGAAAAGGACCTAAAGCCACAGGTATTAATAAATGCATATACATTATAAATAGTACGTGGCGACCGAGCTTCGCTCGGAGTTCTTTTTTGTTATATCGTATTTTTTAGATAAAAAGAACTAAAAACTGGAATAAATACAAATAAAAAGTAAAACTTTGTATCCGGTCAAGATTCGATCTCAGACACACCTATTGATTTGTTAATCTTGCACCTTGGTCGCTTGACCACGATGCTTATGCGTGAGTGTAAGAAATGATCGAGCATATCCTACGTAGAATAATGCAAAAGAAACTGCATGAAAACTCGAAAACACGCATTTTCCCAGACATGGGACTAATCTAGATCGATTTTTCACCCCCGAAAGCCTCCACATACCAAATTTCAGCGAAATCTTTAGAGCCGTTTCCAAGATCGCTGGTACAAATAAAGATAATATAAGATATAAATATACAAGAATTGCTCGTTTAATTTATTAGACTAAATATTGCTGAGTACAACCAGTGATAATTATGAAGATTAGATTTAGAGTAAATGTTCACATATACCTATAACGCTCTTTTAGTAATATTCTAGATAATTCATTCTAGAAATTACTTGTTAGCCTATTCTGTCTGAAACTTTTGTAATAATATTGTTTAGTATAATAGCTCTATCAGACTAGTATTTTAAATGCGAAAGTTTGTGCGTGTGTATACGTGTGTGTTTGTGTGAGTTTATGTGTGTATGTGTGCATGTGTGTGTGTGTGTGTGTGTGTGTGTGTGTGTGTGTGTGTGTGTGTGTGTGTGTGTGTGTGTGTGTGTGTGTGTGTGTGTGTGTGTGTGTGTGTGTGTGTGTGTGTGTGTGTTACTCTTTCGTCCTAATAAAGCCCGACGGATTTCATGAAGTCTAGCTAGGAGTAACGCATGTAGGTTACTGTTAGGCACCCAGGGACGACCTTGGACGCACCCAAGCGAAGCGAGGGCAAGTCCCTAGTACATGTATGTATATCAAAAAATATAATTAGTTTTATTTTCAATTACAATTTTTAGGGTTTCGTACCCAAAGGGTAAAACGGAACCTTATTACTAAGACTTCGCTGTCCCCGTCTGTCTATCTGTCTGCCCGCCTGTCAGTCCGTCTGTTACTAGGCTGTATCTCATGAAGCGTGATAGACTATTGAAATTTTCACAGATGATGTATTTCTGTTGCTGCTATGACAACAAATACTAAAAAACAGAATAAAATAAATATTTAAGGGGGCTTCCATACAACAAACGTGATTTTTGCTCGTTTTTGCTCTATATTGATAACGGCAACAGGTAGACGCTTGAAATATTCACAGAATATTAAGTTATATTTTCACTTTAAAAATAAAAAATTAAATTAAAATAAAACGTATATTTAAGTAGGGCTCCCATACAACAGACATGATTTTTTTCCGTTTTTATAGATAATGGTACGGAGCTCTTGTGTTTTTTCAACTTCTATTTTTTAACCACTTCTTATAAGTAAAAAACTGTAGAAAATCACATTCCTTATAAAATATATATTCTTAAAGTAACCTTCTACTTTAAAATGGATTCGATATAAAGAATCAACTTCGAAGTCAGCTAAGTGCATTTATGACTAAAAGCCAGTACGAACGTTTAGTAAAGGCAATTTTCGATGCATCGATCAAATAGTACTTATATGTATATTTTATATAAACTTAGTGGCATGGGAGATGTTATTTATATTTTCTTAAAAAAAAAACAGCATTTCTACTCGACTGTTTCAGAAAGAGAGTGATGTTTTAGAATGTAAGTATATATTGTATCTATTTCTCTAAAACGAGCGATAGATTTAAGTCTATTTATTTCGAAAAAATTAACAAATCGAAAAAATGAAATCCCGAAAGTTCCCGAATCAAACTGTAAATTTTGTTATCTATTACCAAATTATAGAATTTTCCATTTTCACTCTCTTAAGGGATGATTTCTGGGATAAAAAGTATCCTATGTCCTTCCCAGGGTCTCAAACTATCTTTTTACCAAATTTTATCTGAATCAGTTCAGTAGATCCAGAGATTACCCCTACAACATCACAAACTCATAAATATTAGTCACAAATATTATACCTCTTTATAATATTAGTATAGATAAATAATTTCTCAATTTAAAATCGACGTTACTATCTCAAATTCTATTAGTACGCCATACTAATGTACCAAGCAATCAAATTTACCATCACCTAAAAGGTAGAACTAAAACTGATAACTCAATTTGTCTCCAACGTATATAACTTGGTTAACAACTATTCTCCATCACCGCGATACCATTTACTCGTATAGTAAGAGAGGTATTTCATTTAATTATAATACGCATACATTTACTAAAGTAGTGATTCGTCATTGTTTCGCTTGACTAAACTACTAACGAGATAAAAATTCTTTATAACATAATATTAATATCACAAAAAACGTGTGTGTGTACTTATGTACGCACGTAATAAGTTATACTTCTTTGGCGTAACAGAACAAAAGTAGCTAAAGATTTCATCCCGTATGTCACAACTCTCTGTTTGTAAAAGGAATGATAAATTAATAATATAATTAAATAAGGCATATTACAATCATATATTTATAGAATACTAGCGACTCACCCTCGCTTCGCTCGGGTTCGTCTCTAGGTATATTATATATAGTTTATAGTTTAAATAGAAGAAATATAGAAAAAATATAATGTATGTATACAACTTCCGGATATTATTAAATTTTTTATTGTTTTTTTGTGAGACCTTATTTATTTTTCTAAAATAAAAGTAGTCTAAGTTACTCCTTATTACATCAGCTACCTACCAGTGAAAGTGCCGTCAAAATCGGTCCAGCCATTTCAGATATTAACCGGAACAAACAGACAGACAGACAAAAATTGTTTTGGTATATGTACCGTGTATACATCCATATGCATTTAGTAAAAAGCGGTTATTTTAATATTATTTAAAGAAAGAATATAATATATCATTTGTCAGACAATAACAACGGTCACCATGGCAACAAACAGTTATCAGCTAACTTCATCATTTCGCTTTTTGGCTGTCGGTATGGGCACGCATCGTAAAAATTCTCATAATTTTTCCAAACGTCCCAAAAGAAGTATAACTTCAATAATCTTTGACTTACCCACTTTGCTTAAGAGCGTCTCAAGGTGCCTAATAGTAGCTTAAGTGTTACTTGAGGTTTTAATTTCTCTATATACTAAATTTCATCCATATTCGTTAAGCCATTTTCATGTGAAGAAATAACAATAACACACATACATACATACAAACTTTTGCAATTTGAAAAATGAAGCTGGCCTTCGACAATTCCCTGGCATAATAATTTAGCTCTATTGTCTTCTTCTACTATCTTTGGCTATTGTGTTTGTTTCCAATTATGAGTAATACGCTTAATATACTTTACCATAATGTATGTAGATTAAGTACTAAAACATGTTCATTTTTTCGAAATTTGATGCAACAGGACTATGATATAGTTTTTTTGACTGAGTCATGATTGCACGAAGGCATATTTGACTCTGAAATTTTTGATTCTCAGTACTCCGTATACAGAAGTGACAAGTGTTATCACTCACGTGGTAATAAAATGGACGGGAAAGTTTTAATTTCCGTGAGCTCTAATCTTTCCGTCTATTCCACTTCACCTATTATTTTAACGTTTAAAGTCCAATACTTCTTGAAACGATCCTTAAATTCCAATTGAGGATTGATTCACTTCCAATATGAGGTAAAATCACCCACCACGCGTAATTTCACATTCAAATACTACAGACTAATAAATTTTTCTTCACGTCTTATTTACACATAAGGTTAACTCTTAATATTTTCCTTCATAATTTCAGCAAATGGTAATTAAGTGAAAACGAAATCTCATTGTCTGTATCTATAAGCTATACTTAATGTCATAAAGAAGCAGAGATTGTTTGTTTGTTTGAACTAGCTAATCTCAGGAACTTCTAATCCGATTCGAAAAAATATTTTCGAATCAGATAGCCCGTTTATTAAGGAAGGCTATCATGCTGCTACTCAAAGGGGCAGAGCAGTAATCATAAATATCAACAAATCGGGCAGATTTCCCTACATTATTACTGATAGCATAAAGTCGAAGAGTTTTTTCCTGTAATTTTAGCACGAGCGTTGCCGCGGGTACTGCTAGTAACATAATAAAACTAAAGAGTTTGTTTTTTTGTTTGTTTGAGCGCGCTAATCTCTGAAACTAACACACGGATTTGAAAAATC
This sequence comes from Fabriciana adippe, assembly GCA_905404265.1. Classification (NCBI taxonomy): domain Eukaryota; kingdom Metazoa; phylum Arthropoda; class Insecta; order Lepidoptera; family Nymphalidae; genus Fabriciana; species Fabriciana adippe. The sequence continues at coordinate 4,117,730 of FR990010.1, forward strand.
TTTGTTGCATTTGTTATCCCAATTCTTGAGGGAGGTTATCTAATACTAGCGACTCACCCTCGCTTCGCTTCGGGTTCATCTCTAGACAAAAATAACTCTCTTCCACGGAAACCGTACATTTTTCCGGGATGATATATAGCCTAAAACCTTCCTCGATAAATGGACTATTCAACACAAAAAGAATTTTTCAATTCCATCCGGTAGTTACTGAGATTAGCGCGTTCAACCAAACAAACAAGCAAACAAACAAACAAACAAACAAACAAACAAACAAACTCTTCAGCTTTATAATATTAAGTATAGATCTACGATTGCGCTACGACATTTGGATTCAAACATTTAACATGAATAGACTACGCGAACGGAGCCACGGGAGAAGCTAGTGTACGTATATCAAGACATTAGTGATGCAAAAGCTGGGGCTTAATCCGCTTCACTTGGTTGGTTTCTCGGAAACAATCGACTTCAATCAAACCCTTTATCCGAAAGCCCTGATATTAATAATTGTATTTTCACCTGAATTCTCTATCCCCTATTGAAGGTTCCTAAAGGTATGAGTAAGAGAGGGAGATAGACAGATAGATAAACAATTTTTTAAAACAATTTTTAGATTTGTTATTACACAAATAACTCTATAAGCTTAATGTGTTCTTTATTTTAAATCACACTTTATCATAAAAAGAAAATTAAAAGTGGGAAGTTAAAAATAATAATAAAATTATTGTTATTAAATACTATATAGTTACGTTTTAAAGTTTAGTATAGACTTCTTAAAGATAAAATATTATCCCGCAGTAAAAAGTATCCTAAATGTTGACTCGAATAACCAGCTATCATCATACCAAATTTCATCAAAATATATCCAGTGGTTTTCTCGTGACGCGTTCCCAGACAGACAGACAAACGGACAAAAATCATAAAAACTATAGGATCGGCCTCTGTATCAATAATAAGTCATATTTCAATAATATTTTCCAAAAAGTATTTAATGTACAGATTTGACTTAGAATTTTATTATACGTAGGTATAAATAACTTAATAATATAACCTAATGAAAACTTAGCTTAATAAGTTACCGTTAAATACAAACTAAGAAAATACCGGAAGCATTTGCTAGCAGGAAAAATAGAAAAAACATATCCTAATAACATTTAAAACCATTATTTCGAACGTTTTCGGTAAACTCGAAGCCATAGTAAGAGGAAGTTATTTTACTTTACTCCAGCATTCTGTTCAGAAATGCTGATTTTCCTCATTTCTATTTACGTAGCTCGTTAAACTTACGTATGTGAAATATAATATGCCAAGACAAAGAATATTTTTGTATATATTAACTTATGCCTGCGGTTTTACTTGCGTTTCTTTTTTCGTCTAAGTCACAAAATAATCATTTTTATCCATACATACAGATAAATAAAATTAGAGTGTCTGTTTGTAATATTAAAATAACCGCTTTTTACTAAATGCATATGGATGTATACACGGTACATATACCAAAACAACATTTTTTACAATTTTTGTCTGTCTGTCTATCTGTTTGTCTGTTTGTTCCGGCTAATCTCTGAAATGGCTAGACCGATTTTGACGGGACTTTCACTGACAGATAGCTGATGTAATAAGGACTAACTTAGGCTACTTTTATTTTAGAAAAAAAAATAGGGTCCCACGAAAAAAAAAAACAAATTAATTAATTAAATTTGTTTTGGGAAACAACTTAAGGACGAACCCGAGCGAAGCGAGGGTGAGTCGTTAGTCTATATATAAAGAGGAAAGACAAAATAGTTCAGTACCTTTTCCCCTCTGTTTGTTAAATGATTTTCAATTTTTTTTTCTTGTTTAGTAGCTATTAACAAGCTTTAGTGTAATCGACAAAAAACAGTTTTTTTTAAACATAAGTAAATACATATCCATATATGTTTTCCTCATTGATGCCAATGATGACTACAGGCTGAACAATCGTGCATTTAAAAAAAAAAATATCCGAATAAAGCAATAAGCACCTCTTCGTTTTCGAAATCGGTCAAATACATTTGATTTGGTTTTTTACGTCCAAACTACTTCACCTAACACGTTAGAATATTATTACTTGTTGTAAGCCAAAAATAATATAAAAGCTAGAAATTTCAGGATGTCAGTACATTTTCAAATATCAACGAAATATATTTTGCGGGAAAATATTGTGAGTACATTTTCAGGTTGTATTCCTTATTTTAGAAAGCATATTTCATAAATAAAATGAAGCTACTGTATCATAAAATTACTACGGTTTGAATAAGTTGTGTAACTAGATTGTTAGTATAGTGTAGTTATTAGTTAGTTAGTATAGTTTGTACGGCTCATCATCATGAGGATTTGGAGTTCTGGGTTGAGTTAAAGAAAAAATAGTAATATGGTTTTTGTCTAGTTTTCATTAGAAGCCCAAAGGGCTTAGGTAAAATTTCACTGAGAATGACATATTATTATTCAATGAAATAACGGTTGAAGTCATTTCAATACATTCTTTAAAATTTTTCATCGATTGAGATCTTGTATAAGCTTTGTATAAGCAAAGAGAAAATGAGGGTTGAGAATACAAAATTTGTGATCATTCGCTTTTTAGCTTTGGTGTTAGATTTTCTATCAAAAAGTTCAGAATTGGGAAGTTGGTGGTGTTACATTCCCATGGATGGCATAAAAGACTTGACTTCCTGCTACCTGTTCTTTATCTGGTTACGGTGTATCATGGTGGTTCCATTCCATCAGGACTAAGAAGCTGAAGGAATAGGCACATATAACCACACACAATAGTTCCTTACAAAATATCTTCCGAGTAAATAGTTATTAATCACAATAACCAAATTATTACTTTGTAGCAAACAAGGAACATCAACTTCAAAATCACTTAAAAGAAATAATCATTACATCTTTAGAGGAAAAATTATATTGGTACCTTAAATATACATAATTCATTAATTAAAAAAGAATAATGATAATTGGTCCACAATTAACAAAGAAATGGCGAAAAATAATCACAAAGTTAGGAAGAATTGAGTATCTTTCTTTGAAATCGCTCTGAAATCATTATTAAGACCTGTTAGGAGGTCATTAAAGCTTGGAATATTAAGGCTAAGAGGAATTCAAGCCACTTGTGCAGCAAAAATATTATAAAATATGTCAAATATTATAAATGTGAAAGTTCAGATGTTTGGATGGATGTTTGTTAATCACGCGGTTAAACGGATCTGGAAAAAATTTAGTACAGAGATAGATTATAGTCTGGAATAGCGTATTCTTAAGTTACTTTTTATCCCAGAAATGTACGATTTTCATGGGATAGATGTGCTTTTGTTTTTTACTAGGGACGAACCCGAGCCAGTTTTAAATAAAACTATCTTTTAGGATATTTTCGCGTATTTGTTTTTATTTTTGGTTCCCGACGCGACGTTTCGAATGCTTTACAGCAAACATGTCACATGTCGGAAAAATCCGATAAAATAGTTTTATTTAGAATATATAATATGTATAAAGAAGTCATAGATAACACTTTCTTTTTCTAAACTATGGCTATTAATTTCTATTCTTCAACTCGTTAAAATGGAATCAGTACATTAAAGAATAATCTGATATACCTATAGGTAAATATCTCGTGTTACGGTGTTTGTGATCGCACTCCTCCGAAACGGTTCGACCGATTTTAATGATATTTTTTTTGTATATTTGGTAGGAATGAGAATAAGTTGTAAAGTATTTTTCGCCCTCCTACCTCCATCCCTCATTTTTTATCGCGATTTTGGTATTTTTGTATGAACAATATACGTACTCGTATAACATAAAGCCAAAGAGTTTTTTTTGTAAATTAAACTTGGGCGTAGCCGCAGGTTCTGCTAGTCTATGTATAAAACTAAGTAAAACTATCAAAATTCATTCCATTTCCATAATTTACGCACAAACAGACAAATTGGTACATAAAAACTCTAACAACATTTTAGTTGTCTTAAATAATTAATAGATATTAAACTTATTTATTCAAAAAGTATAATTTATAGTGAAAAGGAGATTTATTTCTTCGAAGTAATTAAATTTGACGTGACAAAGTTTTAGTTAATTAACCGACACCCCGCTTAATTATTCCCTTATTAATAATGTATATATTAAAATAAACTGTGGAAAACTCACGTTTTTAAACGAAAAATTACATTTTTAACTCAGTGCCGGATTTGCCTATGACGGGGCCCCAAGCAATTTCAGGTTTTTGGGGCCCTCATTCTGACATTAACCCCCCCCCCCCCCCCCCGAATATTTCAAAATAATAAATAACCAGTTAATTTTGCAAAATCAATATATTATTCAGTTTACTTATAAAAGGTTATGCGATAACAGTGAAATAAAAGTGTTTCCATTTTTTAATCAATTATAGTACAATTTTGTTCGTTGAACTTGTTTTGATTTAAAATTGAAGTAAGTTTTTTTGTGTTATTGAAATCTGATATATAATTCAATTACCTATTACTTGCTCGGTGTATTAGAGAAGATGATGCTTTTACAATTACAGCTGTTCAGACGAAGACACAAACACGAGCGACTGAAGCGCCAACTATACGCGCGAATATAGTTTTGAACTAGTAATTTAAAATCATTTGGGGACAATGAAAAATCGATATTATTTACCATATCGATGGATTGATGGATTGGATTGTTTTATTTTGGATTTTTTATTTTGTATTTTTTTTTCAAATTTGCGAATATGTTTTCAAAATTTTGCAATTTTTGGGGCCCCTGTCCAAGCGGGGCCCCAAGCAATTGCTTCCTTTGCTTCCCGGTAAATCCGCCACTGTTTTAACTAAGTTTATCTACAATTAGCGACTCACCCTCGCTTCGCTTCAGGTTCGTCCCTGGACTAAAACAAATCTACCCCAAGTGATCCGTACATTTTTTTCGGATTGATATATAGCCTATGACCGTCCTCAGTTAACGGGCTATCTAATGCAAAGAGAATTTTTCAAATCGGATTAGTAGTTCCTGAGATTAGCGCGTTCACCCAACCAAACAAACAAACAAACTCTTCAGCTTTATAATATTAGTATAGATATAGATTTTTCATTTGATTAACTTATAAAATCTAATAAAAACTTTAATAAACGACCAATCATCACCCTCATTTTGATTCATTTTATGGCTGAATAACTTTCAAATGGCTTAAACTGAGTAAGCTATGAAGTTGGGCAAATATCTATAAAATAGAATCTTCCACTCAAACCCTTTAGCCTTTAAGCTATTGTTTTTCATTGAATTTCTTTATTTGTTTTTTTCTTTCTTTGTCTACTTTTAGTAGGTTAATAATAAATAAATATACGAGTATATGTTGGGACATTAACACACAGCACCATCTAGTTTCATGGTAAGCTACGAGGCTTGTGTTATGGATACCAGATAGTTGATACACTACACATATATAACTTTAAATACATACATATTATAAATATAAACATCCATAACTGAAGTTCAAACATTCGTGCTCATCACACAATTGAATGCCGCCAGCGGAACTCGAACCCGCGATCGTTGACACAGCAAGTAGGGTCACTACAAACTGAGCCAAACGTGTCATAAATTTTGTATTTACAGTTTTCTTATGTGATAGATAAACTATAACCCCGTATATGACCTTAAGGCAATGATAATAATTTAAGTTAGTTAATTTTTTGTTTTTATTTTTTCTTAATATAGTTTATATATAAATAGTTTTTAGCGAAAGTTGTGATTCTCTACAATCACTCTACAATCGGGTTTTTTACCATGCATAAGTTAATTATCATGTAAAAAAAATCTAATTAAATATTTTTTTAGAAAATCTTATTGAAATAGTCTTTATTATCGATACAGAGGCCGAATCTGTACTTTTTAGGATTTTTGTCTATCTGTCTGTCTGGGAACGCATGACGAAAAAACCATTGGAAAGTTTTTAACGATTTAACGAATTCGGTATGATAATAGCTGGTTATCCGGATTATCACATAGGATACTAATATCTCACCTCTGAGAAATCTATAATAAACCTTAAAACGTAACTAGGGACGAACCCGAGTGGAGCGAGGGTAAGTTGCTATTGTAAATATAAAACGATAGCAACTTATCCAACTTCACTCGGGTGTAATGAGGTAATTTTTTAAAAACATATAGAACAAATAAAGATAGTGAAATGATTGGATAATTTATTAGTAAAAATCCATTTGCTTTCTGTAATAGTTTTTTTTTTTGCCAAAACCTTACGTGGACGTACGGAGAACAACTCACCAAAGTTTTATCGTAATCGGGTGTATGATTTCAAAAGGCATAGGGTACAAACATAAAAAATATTATTTACTCAGAAGTCCTGTTTAATAAATGAATAAAAGCCATTTAGGTTATTTTCAATGATTTATAAAAAAATCTAGACACAAAGATTACGCCAGTATCATATTGAAATTCAACACAAACAGGGTTTGTGCTGAATTTCAATATGATATTGGATATATAGATATAGATTGCTACCCTTACAAACGTGATTCAATCAAAATCGATTCAGACCGAATTGGTGTCAAATGCGTGTAAGGGCGTACTATGAAATGTCGTATTCACTTCACGTGCGCGTCAGTAATTGATGCACCATCCCTTGTAAAGCTATTTACACACTGGAGGATAATAACAAACTTTAATAAAGAATAAATAAAAAAAAATCAAAAATAAAAAACCCGACTGCCTAAAAACTGAACTAAAAAGAAGAGAACAATTTGACGAAAGAATATAGTATTAAGCAGTCGGAGACAAACATATACTTAAATAGCTGCGTGTATGAATGCATTTAGTAAAAAGCTGTTATTTTGACACTAGCGACTCACCCTCGCTTCGCTTCAGGTTCGTCCCAAGACAAAAATGAATCTATCCTACGGGAACCGTATATTTTTTCCTGATGATATATAGCCTATAGCCTTCCTCAGTTAACGGGCTATCTAAAGAATTTTTCAAATCGGATTAGTTTCTGAGATTAGCGCGTTCAACCAACCAAACAAACAAACAAACAAACTCTTCAGCTTTATAATATTAAGTATAGATTACAAACAGACTCTTAAATTTTATTTATCTGTATGTATGGATTTTAAATAAAACTATCTTTTCTGATTTTGTCGCTTTAGTTTGAGTTTTTGTTTCTGACATTTCGAATGATTTACAGTAAGTTTGGTTACAGAAGAGACCTTAATGAGGAGACTGTAATATATGTATATTAATCTCTATAATTGCTTATTTCATAAAACTGGAGGACACAAGTTTAATTTTGGCGCAGGTTAATATTAAACCAAATAATTTGAGAAATTACAAAATGTCCTCCAGACCGATTTTGACCTCGGCGGCGAATTTTTATGAGACTAGCTATCTTCGCAGGCGATATTAGAGATAGTGCACAAGTATGTGCGCAAACATAACGTGCATGTTCTATTCATTTTCACCAAACAAACTAACAAAATGACGACAATTCGATGTGAAACGTGACAGTTCCTTTACGTGTTTTCTGAAGCTGTTACTGAGAATTTGACAGACAAACCTAATAACTATACTTGGCATGATCTGGAACCAACACAAGACCTCCGGATCTTCAGCTATAGGTACAACCATTAGACTCGAAAGAGAGAAAATAAAAAAAAAATATGCATACGTATAAATTCTTCAGAAAAGAATATTTTTTAAGTGTTCGTATGAATCAGCACAGACTTTCTTCCATGCTTTTTTTTTTGTGATTCAATTTTAATTATTTTAAGGAAAATCTCGTGTTCTTTGATTCAGATAAGTATCATGGAGTCAATCGAAACAAGTAAAAAGGGAATCTACTTTCTAATGCTGTAAAATAAAAAGGATTCTCAAAGGATAAAAGATGGGATAGGATTAGTTGATCGTTTTTGCATGTATATAGAGAATTTAGACTGAGACATATTCTTTTATCCAAGAAAACAGAAAATATGGGTGACAAAATTTGAATTATATAAGTTTTTTGGCATAAAGGGTTATGAAGGCTTAAGCGAACTGAGGGTAGGTCGTTAGAAATTATTAAAATCTTTAATATTTGATGGCACTCTTAGAAATGAAATCACTAACATTGTGATTTTTTGTGTGTGCTAAGTGAGAAGAAATATGTATATCTAATAATGAAATAAATCACCATTTTTACATTTTAAATAAAACTATCTTTTTGAATTTTTTTTTTTTGCGGATTTATTTAGATTTTTTATTCCCGACATTTCGAATGCTTTACAGCAATCGTGGTCACGGGAGAGACTAAGGTTTTAGACATCTCAAAAGCATTATATACCTGTAACAGACAGTGCCTATCCACAAAATAACAGATTTTGTTATAGTAGATATTTTTATTTAAAATGTCAAATATTCGCGTAAATCTAAGAAATTATCACCATTTTGAATTACATTTATTTTTATCCTTTTTAATCTCAATATATTTTAGTTTCCAAGTTCTTTATACCAGTTTTTGATTAAATATTATTTGTTAGAGCTAACCATTCAACGTTTTCAAATTTTATTACATCAAATAGACAGTTGGAAGTTAAAACGCTCACTTGAATTTTTAATGCACAATTTTTAAAACATCAATCATGACTTTTTAACGCTGAAATAATCCATTTTACACATGAGAACACTAGAAACTATATTTTTGACCGATTTTAAAAAGGAGGTATGAGTAGTCTGTCTGTGTTTGTGTGTATGGTACACCATATCTTCAATTCAATAATCAAAACGGTTTAGGTCAATCTTACTCAAACACACCGTGTACGTGAGACATATTATATTGTACAAATGTATGCACAAATACAAGTGTACTTTCTATTTCCTTCATTTTAAAGCCTGGTGGGACGATGATTACGTGAGATCGATGGACGTGTGACAATATGTGACGATAGGACGATGGCTTTACGTGTTTTAAAGCACGATATTAAAAAGCTAAAAATTTCTTCATTCAAGCTCTTACTGAGAATTGCTTACTGACAATGTATGTCAAACATTTAAACAAACTTGTATAACATTAGTATTAAGTACCTTCGCTCGGGGTTTTTGTTCAAAAGTACAATTTTCTTTTTAATTTGGCTCAAAAACAAAAAAAAAAAACTAAAACCTTGAATAAATACAAAATAAAAGTAAAAACTTTGTATCCGATCGGGATTTGAACACACCTGTGATACTGTGTGCGAAATTAACATATTAACATATTTTGAGTGAAATAATGCGAAAGAAAACCGCATGAAAACTCGAAAATACGCGTTTTCCCAGACATAAGACTAATCTAGATCGATTTTTCGCTCTCGAAAAATCCCATATACCAAATTTCAGCGAAATCGTTAGAGCCGTTTCCGAGATCACCGGTATAAATAAATAAATATATAAACATACAAGAGTTGCTCATTTAAATATATAAGATTGATAAAAAGCAAGCATATCCATATAAAGTCCTGGTATATAAAACGGGGTTAATCAATATTCGTTACAATAAAACACCATGAACACCCCCTTTTAGCAGAATTAGAACTCGTATATAGGGTACGTAACGTGACCTATTTTACATTCCTTTAATTTTGTTATAGCTTTGGTTGCCAGCGTAATGGTCATTCCTGGAAGGATATCACTTTGGATCGGCAATAGCGGGATCAATGCTCGCGTTCATATATATTTCATAAGCAAAAGAAATAATTTTGCCTCTCATCAGGTCATCAGTCTATCTACCAAACACAGCCCCCCCCCCCCCCCCTCCCCTCCCTATCTATGTGTCATCTTATTGGTGGTAGGGGGGCTCATCAGCATCCAGCAATCCAGCCGGGCGTGAAGCCAATACACACACTGGGATATGGTCCACTTCGATGAGCAGTGTACCATGCAACTATCTCCTGGTACTTCGTCGTGGTTGAGTGCGTAAGCGATTCTGCGACGCCTCATTAAGATGGGTATATTCCGTTGAGTTTTAAGGGATAGTGCTGGCTTTTCTGGCCGGTGAAACCCACGTAACCACCATACCGATGGTAATCATGTAGGTATTATGCGTATATGTATGTACTTTCTAACGTAAAAAAACGTATGTGTGTACTTATTACGCAAGTAAAAAGTTATACTTCGTTGGCGTAACAGAACAAAATAGCTAATGATTTTATCCCGTATGTCACAACTCTCGTTTTATAAAAAGAATGATAAATTAATAAAATAATTAAATAAGGCATATTAGGCGTATTACAATCATATATTTATAGAATATCATGAGTATCAGAAAGAATATTATATTATATATCATTTGTCAGACAATAACAACGGTTACCATGGCAACAAACAGTTATCAGCTATCTTCATATCGCTTTCAGCTAACTTCATCATGTCGCTTTTTGGCTGTCAGTGTGTGCGTGCATCGTAAAAATTTTTCTTTTATATTTTTTTCCAAACGTACGAAAAGAAGTAGAACTTCAAAAGTCATATTCCATAATATGTGTACAAATCTAAACCCGTCCAGTTGTTATAGCGTGAAGAAATAACAAATACACATTTTCACTCACAAACCTTCGCATTTATAATACTGGAATAATACCAGCTGACATTTCCTCGCTTTGTTTTCACATACATCTATGGACCTTTTGCAATGGGAATAAATACCATGGGCTATATTAATGTATTCATAGAAAGGGTATTATTATAGGTTTTACTGGATAACATAATATACATATATGAAAACACTAGCGACTTATCCTCGCTCCGCTCTGGTGGTCCCTGTGCTAAGCGAGAAAAAATATGTATATCTAATCTATGCGATAAATAAAATTAAAGTGTCTATCTGTAATTTCAAAATATCAGCTTTTTAATAAATGCATATGAAACTATATATACAGTACTAATAAGAAAAAAAATGTCTGTCTGTCTGTTTGTTCCAGTTAATCTCCAAAACGGCTGGACTGATTTTGACGGGACTTTCACTGGCAGATAGCTGATGTTATAAGGAGTAATTTAGGCTGCTTTTAATTTAGAAAAAGAATTAGGGTTCCGCGCAAAAAAATAAATCCATGAAATTGTGAACAAAACCCGTGGATGTACCCAAACCAAGCTAAGTAAGTCACTAGTCTCTGAATAAAACAGGGTCACTTATCTGCATCATATATCCAGCTTATTCTGACCTTTAGCTTAAAAATCTCATATGTTAACACGACAGGCGAGCGCGTTAAATCTATATTGGTATATAATATATAGAGTACCACAAAGCAGTAACGGGTCGAGTTCATCTATGTAGAATTAAAATGATAGAAAGCTACACTAGCCTAGTCTATTACCATTTTACATGCATGTTAAATATAATTTAAATATTCATGCTGGAAAATTTTTCGGGATGGAGTCTTCAAATTCAGACACTGTGGCTTAATGAGACTATTCATATTTGCAAAAGTTATTATAAAATGATGCGCAATTACAGAAACTTTCTCTTTTGCCTATTTTCCATGGTCGATTTAGACATAACCGTAAATATAATAATTACAGCAGCAGGATTGATGACTTCTAGATTCTCTCGAGGGAATAATTCAAATATTTTTGGCGTCATTTGACCCGTAACTTGAACTTTTGAAACTTATCTTCAGTCATACAAACTAGCTACTAAAAAGTAAAGGATTAATAAAGTTTTGTTTGCCTAATTAAGGCGAATGATTCAATTCAATAACTGGTCGAGTTCATGAGCTCAATCAAAACAGCTAAGCTAACTCCATAGACGACAAAACAAATGTAAAAAGTAACCTATGTGCTATACCAGACTATAATCTATCTCTGTACCAAATGTCATCCAGATTCGTTCAGCCGTTCTGGCGTGAAAGACGAACATCCATCCATCCTCACAAACTTTCACATTTATAATATTAATTGGGTTAAATAGATTGCATCATCAATTTTTTCTCTTCGCCCGCTTATAACAATAATTGCTACCAATAATTTACTGACAGATATTTTTTATATTAACCTAACTTTATAAATAAATAAACAGATAAATATTATGTTGGGACATTATCACACAGCACCATGTAGTTCCATGGTAAGCTTCGAGGCATGTGTTATGGATACCAGGTAGTTGATACACTACACATAAATTAAATACATACATATTATAAATATAAACACCCATGACTGGAGTACAAACATTCGTGCTCATCACACAAATTAATGCCCCCAACGGAACTCGAACCTGCGATCACTGTCTCAGCAAGTACTACAAACTGAGCCAAACGTGTCGTCTAAACTTTCTTAGATTTACGAAAACATTCGACATACGATTATACTTTGAACCAACTTTATTCTAGGACCTAGAAAAGAACCTATTCGTAATTCTAAAAAATAAAGTAGATATTAGGTAAAGATTGTTCATCACTAATTCATCTAGCTTAATTAAACGAGGCAAGAGCCAGGTCTATACATTTTTAACAAAAAATATACAATCATAAAGACAGACAAACTCAACTAAATATTAATATATCTAGAAACAGCTGCAGTGGTAAAGTTTCTGCGAAATTCTAGTTGAATTTCAACTAGCTTGGGTCGATGTAAGCGACAGTTGCGAAAATATTTAATTCTATTTAATATGGAAGAATGGGCTCTCAAATAATGATGCAAATTAGAATGAGATAGGGGGAGGGCGGAGAGTTGGGGGAGGGGGGGGGGGGGGGATTCTTGGAATTTTTGGTTGATTGGTGCTTTTTTTAGATTTTCGATTATTGTGTCTTTCTAATCTTTAACAATTTTAAAATAACATCATAACTAGGTCCTAAGTTATTACTTGTAGCAATATTTAGTTTTATATTGTTACGAATATAGAAAATATATATATATTTATTCACTATTCAGCTTCATTTAACGTCCCACTACCGAAAACAGGCCTCCCTTTGGTACGAGGGGTTTTAGGCCATAGTTCACCACGATTGCCAGTGCAGCTTGAAAGTTTCTAATGTATTTCGAAAACTCGCTCGGTTGCCTCTGACATGTAGTTTTCTTCGCGATGTTTTCCTTCACCGTACGGTAAGCGGTAATTATATTAAAAACTAGCGACTCACCCTCGCTTCGCTCGGGTTTGTCCCTAGGCTGCTTCCCAAAACAAACTTTTTATAACTTTTTTTTTGGTTTTAATTTTTTTTGTGGAAACCTATTTTTTTATAAAATAATAGTAGCCAAAGTTACTCCTTATTACATCAGCTATCTGCCAGTGAAAGTCCCGTCAAAATCGATCCAGCCGTTTCAGAGATTAGCCGGAACAAACAGACAGACAGACAGACAAAAATTGTAAAAAATGTTGTTTTGGTATATGCACCGTGTATACATCTACTTGCATTTAGTAAAAAGTGGTTATTTTAATATTACAAACAGACATTCCAATTTTATTTATCTGTATAGATGTATAGATGGTTCACATATGACTTAAGAAGTGTGAGACCCGTTTGAACCTATTTTAGTTGATTTTCCAAAACGAGTGCGTTGCCACTGGGTTACCATTGCCTAAAAAAAAAAAACAAAAAAAAAAAGGCTTGGGAATAACATATCATGATTCTATAACGCTTCAATTTGTGAATTAAAAATTTTTTTTAATTTCCATTCTGTCTCGTCTCTTGCAAATGAAAAGTACAAAGTCTCATCTGTACGTTTGCTGTTTTACTCCTTTTGAAACTACAGGCAGGCAGATATTACATGTAAAAATAAAAATATGAGATCTCCATGCGGAGTGATATTTTTCGATGGATTTGGACCCGTTGTCGTTGTTACCGTGTTTTACGAAATAAATTATTATCGTCTCACTTGCAATTCTATTGCTGTTATAACTTATTTGCTCGGTTTCGTCCCTAGGTAATTTTTACGGTTATTATCGATTTCTCAGAAATATTTTACCGTAGTAAAAAGTATCCTATATGTTGACCCGGATGACCAGCTATCATCATACTAAAGTTCATCAAAATCTGCCCAGTGGTTTTCTCGTGATGCGTTCCCAGACAGACAGACAAACAGAGAGACAGACAAAGATTCTAAAACCTATAGATTCGGCCTCTGTATCGCTAATAATGACTTTTCCAATAAAATTTTCCAAAAAATATTTTAATGCACAGATTCGACTCAGAATTTTATTATATGTATAGAATATAAGGAACTCAATAGAATGGAATAAATCTGAAAATAAAATATTGCGATTCATACCATTTTCAGTCGGCTACTAAATTAGAGAAATTTCCAATATTATATATAAAAATTAATGCTATTCATTGGTAAGGCATCATTTGAAAACGGCTTAACCGATTTGATTCTTTTTTTAAGCTGTTTTAAGAGGAAAAAAATTGAAAATTTACTAAAAAAAATATTTTGGTAAGTCGCTAGTCTAATATAAATTTTGGAAGACCCACTTTGGCATTATTTTTAGTAAGTAGTTACTTTTAGATATTATGAAAGTCGATGCACCTTTTAGTTAAAATAGTTACTTTATTTCTATTACTCGAATAGACCAAAAGACACAGTTTAAGCGCTCGGGCTTTCTTGCGGTGAAAATAACCTGGAGGTTCAAGATAAATATCAAATAGATGTACAGGCATACACCATTAAAACCAACTTACATTAAGAAATTTTCTGAAAACTTAAAGAAAACAAAACAATTATCTTAAACTAGCAACTCACCCTCGCTTCGCTCGGGTTCGTACCTAGGTTGATTCTCCTTACAAACTTTCATCCTCATTTTCACCCACTTAAGGTATGACTTCCGGGATAAAAAGTATCCTATGTCCTTTCTAGGGTCTCAAACTATTTTCTTAGCAAATTTCATCTAAATCGGTTCAGTAGATCCAGAGATTACTACAACCTCACAAACTCACAAACTTTACCTCTTTATAATACTAGTATAGATTAATAATACCTGTAGAAGAATTCCTTTTCGTATTCTTTCTTGAAAACAATCCTTTTCAAATTACAACTGTCACAAACAGTCTCATAATAAACGGATATGAAAGACGAATGCTAGGAAAATGTGTTTTAATTTCTTTTATTACCTACTGAAGAATTTTTTAATTTTTTTTTTACTTGAGTAATTTTTAAATATTTACTAGCAAAACCCGCGGCTACGCCCGTGTTCAAGGTACAAAAAAAATTCTTTGGTTTTATGTTATACAGCGACTCGCGCTCGCTTCGCTCGGGTTCTTCGCTACGTATTTATATAATATTGTTCATACAAAAATACTAAAATCGCGATTAAAAAATGGGTGATAGATACTTTACGACCTATTCTCATACCTACCAAATAAATAAAAAAATCATTAAAATCGGTCAAGCCGTTTCGAAAGAGTACGACCACAAACACCGTGACTCGAGATATTTATATATTAGATAACTAGATAATTTACCCTTTGCTCGAGTTTGTCCCTAAGTGCCATATACCACATTATATATGCCAGAATTTTTGGAATACTAAAATTCATTCAAATCTTTCCATCGGTTTCAGCGTAAAGAGGTAATGAACATACACATATACAATCTTCAACATCTATACTAATATTATAAATGTGAAAGTTTGTGAGTATGGATGTTTGTTACTCTTTCACGCCAGAACGGCTGAACGGATCTGGATGAAATTTAGCACAAAGATAGATTATAATCTGGAATAACACTTAGGCTACTTTTTATCCCGAAAAAATGTACGGTTCACGTGGGATAGGTTTGTTTTTGTTTTCCTAGAGACGAACCCAAGCGAAGCGAGGGTGAGCCGCTAGTTTACAATAGTAGTGTTATGAACACATAAGACTAAGGAATAGTATAGACAGAGTATTATAGAACTAAACGTAGTTTCGTTAACTGTGCTTAATAGCCAAGTCAATATGTAGAAGATTATTTGCTCTAAGCTGGTCTCGAACCTCTGATATTTTCTATGCGAATCATTTCCAACATAATTACCACTTGTCTTACTGTGAAAGAAAAAATTGTGAGGAAACCTGCATGTCCGAGAGAACCTAGCAAGTTTTCGAAGTTCACTAACCTGAATTTCTCATACAATAAAAGTAAGTAATATAATATTTTTAATCAATCTAAAAATATATACTGAATATTCGGTTTATACAAAAAAATCGTGTCCCCAAATAGTATGTTTTGGTTAGTTTTCTATTAACGTTGATGGATATAGCATTCCAATATGACCACAAAAATGCTATGTACGAGTTATGTTCGCAAAAATATTAAGCTTTTCCTAGAAAAGCCTAAAATTTTTAATACTCATTCGGTTACAGAGAGGCATTCATTCTTTTATGAAATTGAAAATGTTCAAAAAGCTTCTATTTCAAGGTTTAATTAAATTCAAAAATATTTAAAAAGCGTTTTTAATCTCGAAAAGATTATCTAGAAGAGAACAAAAGAAAGTAACTTTCAGCACTTCTTCTTAGGACAGAGGCGTTTTTTAGAACTTCTGTTAGATCTTTTGACAATCAGCAAGTGTAATTTAGTTCGAAGACAAAGCAGTTCGAAATTCTTGCTATTTTTAAAAAATCGATATTTCCCAATATTCATACCTGTCTAGAACCTGTCCTCAGAATAAATAATTTGATCTTCAAAAATTTGAAGTCTCCTTATCTTTTACACTTTAACTTACCTGTCCACTGTATATATTTTACCTTTTAATTCAGGCTGATATTACCTGTAAAACAAATATAGCCTTGTTAGAATCCTTTCAAATGAACATAATGATACAAAAATACAATCAATTTAATTCATAACCTCTTTGGAAATTATTCTCTTGGAAATGCAATATTTTCTTGAAATTTATATCTGGTAACATATATAAAAAATACTCTCGACTAAGACTCGAATTTAGTACTCTTTTTTATAATTCGGTCGAATATTCCTTCCATTGTATTCAAAACAACAAAAGCAACTTTTTGTTTTTACTTTGATCATAATCTATATAATAATAAGTATTTTAATTGGTACCTAAAAGAAAAAAATATACCGAAAGGGGTAAAACTTTTTTGCTATTTTACCCTCGTAATAAATACATTACTGTATAATAATTACAGGGCAATTTAAAAACAGTTCAGGAAATAACAATAACAAGTATACGACAACATTACCGTAACCGACTATATCCGGTTGACACATTTCCACCTAAGAACAAAATATTATACACATGGCATTTTAACATTGTTAAAAAAATCCTGGGTTTTTTTTCTTTCCATATAAAATGAACGTTCATTTTATATTTGAAAAAGAGTAGAAAAATGATCAAAAAATATAATGTCTTCCTCAAATTTTCAATAATGATTATAATCATGGACTATAGTTATGGTCGCATTTCAACCACTGGGCGAGTACTATACACATAGTTTATTTATTTATTTATTTATTTATGTACCAAAAAAAATACAGATAAAATAGACAAAAGTAACTAGGTGTACAAAGGATGACTTATTTCTTTAAGAGATCTCTACCAGAAACCCTCGAGCGTGATAAAAAAAATAAAAAATAAGGTGCGATAAGGTTTATACAATTCGTTAACATCAATTCATATAAATCGTTACAAGACTTAAACATAAATGAGATTAAATCATTATTTAATAAATAAGTTTTCAAACAATTACAAATATTATAGTATTGATTATTTAAAACTGGATATTTACCTTAAAATAAATAAAAAAATATCCGGTTTTACATCACAATAATAACGTAAGTCTCTACACTCAGTTTTCTAAGCGAGCGTTATACCACTGGGCTACCACTGCCTAACTTCCTTAATAGAAAGATTCAATAACTAAACTTAGCTCAACCCTAGACGAGAACCCATGACCTGAAGGACTTCCTGATGTGCAGCCAAATATGCTACACCACCACCACACCTTGGTGATGTTTGGTAGTTCTTCATTAAACTACTAGCGACTCACCCTCGCTTCGCTTCGGATTCGTCTCTAGACAAAAACAACTCTATCCCACGGGAACCGTACATTTTTCCGGGATGATATATAGCCTAAAGCCTTCCTCGATAAATGGACTATCCAACACAAAAATAGTTTTTCAATTCCAACCAGTAGTTCCTGAGATTAGCGCATTCAACCAAACAAACAAACAAACAAACTCTTCAGCTTTATAATATTAGTATAGGTAACATAAAGGATGCTATTAGATTTAAAGACATACTTGAGCGAAGTAAGGTTCAGTCACTTTTTTTAAATATGGAAATTTAACTGTGCATATAACACTTCTGAGTTAAATACTCTAAGGGCGCGCTACTGTTTTGAAAGGTGTTAGTCACGGTATGTTTATAAAATGTCATAAAGCTTTACCTTCTTACATAAGCTCGCGATTAAGTTGTCATTTCGAAATATGGATCTATATATTTTTTTTTTAATTTTTTTTTTGTTTGTTTGTTTGAACGCGCTAATCTCAGGAACTCTAATTAGTATCTATTAGTATTAATTCTTTTTTCATTAGATAGCACGTTTATTGAGAACGGCTATAGGCTATGTATCATCATACTACTTACCCGAGGGAGTGGAACAGTAATCACAAATGTGAACAAATCCGGCAGATTTCCATACATTGTGTAAAACTATATTATATACTAGCGGTTTACTCTCGCTTCGCTTGGGTTCGCCTCTAGGAAAACAAAAACAAACCTATTCCACGGGAACCGTACATGTTTCCGGGATAAAAAGTAGCTTATATGTTATTCCAGACAATAAAAAATAAATAATCTATCTCTGTGCCAAATTTCATTAAGATCCGTTCAGCCGTTCTGGCGTGAAAGAGTAACAAACATTCATACTCACAAACTTTCACATTTATAATATTAGTATAGATTATATAATAATGGCGACGAACCCGAGCAAAGTGAGGCTGCATAACATAAAGCTAAATAGATTTTTACGTAAATTGAACGCGGACGAAGCCGAGGGTTCTGCTAGTGTTATTTATATACATAACACTTTTAACATAAGACAAGTGAAAAGAGTCTTTTGGCGCAAGCATCTTTTAGTCAAAAGGAATCTCCAACACTTTAAATGTACAATTTTTGAGTTACTGAAGTGTTTTATCTCTGTAAAGGCCATATCCAGGAATATGGCTTACTTATTACCACTTACACGTTTCAGTTATCTATGTGGAAAAATTGAAAAGATTTGGCACTATTTATATTGAGTAAATATACTAACGGCTCACTCTCGCTTCGCTCTGATTCGGCTCTAGATGATTTTTAAATTAACATAACTTTTTTATTTACGAACTGATTGAAATAAAACAAATACTAAATGTTAAGTGAAGCTTACCACAATACAATAGTGAAAACCGCACCCAAATCGGTTAAGCCGTTTCTAAGATTAGCGCGCACAAACGCACACACAAACCGACGAAAAGACAAACCAACAAACAGACAAAAAAACTAAAAGTCATTGTTTTGGGTTCTATTGCGTTAATAAAAATCCACAATAATAGTTTTTCTCAAATATCTTCCATGTACAGACAGCGATAAGTTACAATTTTATTATATGTATAGATATACTAGTATCGTAGTTTTAAAACAGAGAATGAGTGTTTGTTAAAATAAGCATCATATACTTAGCAATGACCTGTTTGTTTGTAAAATATTAGTAAAAATTCTACAACTTAAATATTTTCTTGAAAATATATGGTACAGGCAGTGGTAGCCCAGTGGTAACGCGCTCTCTTGGGAAACCGAGTGAAGCGGGTTCAAATCCCGAGTCTCGCACCTCTGATATTTTCATGTGCGAATCATTTCTAACATGATTACCACTTGCCTTACGGCGAAGGAAAACATCGTAAGGAAACCTGCATGTCGTAGAGAATCTAGTAAGTTTTCGAAAGACCTGTGAAGCCCGCCAACCCGCACTTAGCCAGCGTGGTGGACTATGGCTTAATCCCCCTCATATTGAAGGGAGGCCCGTGCCCAGCAGTGGGACGTTAATAAGGACTGAATACATACATATATCGTACGAGTACCATCCTATAAGTATATGATATACCTATATATAATGGATAGGTACCCATGGATAAAAAACAATCATAAAAATCGACTTACAATGTAAGAACACATTTAAATGTAGTAATTTCGGTCAAAAATCGTTTTTAAGTGCCCCTTTTATTAACCCCATTATGTTTAATTTTAGTGGATGAATTTTAATTAGCCTCTATTAACGTTTTCAAAAATTTTCATGTACAACTTCCTTAACATCAATCCGTCACTCAAAACCGTCTTTTAAATTACTTTTTATTAGCGTTCCGTACCCGAAGGGTGCCAACGGAACCCTATTACCTCCGCTATCCATCCGTCTGTTCGTCTATCACAGGGCTGTATCTCATGCGCCGTAATAGGTAGAGAATTGATTTTTTCACAGAGTGTTTATTTCTATTGCCGCTATTCCAAAAAGGCTGCCATGCAAATTTAAAAAACAACGATTATGGTACGGAACCCTTTGTAAGCGAGTCCGACTCGCACTTGACCGGTTTTTTTGAAAAGTTACTTCTTCTGATTGTAACTTAAAGATGTCATATTACATAAAAAATTAGGAATTCAACATTTTTTTACCATCAAGTCGGTCAAAAATACCGGTATATTATAACGCTTACTCTACTCATGTAAACTCCACCTAAAGACATATTGAACTATCGCGTGCCATTGTGCATTATAGTATTATACTGGGGAGTATTTACGTTGTGCAATACATTCGGTTAATGACCGTCGCGATTAATTATTATTTTCTTAACTAGTAACTTACCCACGCTTCGCTTGAATCCGTCGCCATTTACCTAACCATATTTTCCTCCAGATCATAATCTATCAAAGCTAAATTTCATCCACATCTGCCATTTACCTAACCATATTTTCCTCCAGATCATAATCTATCAAAGCTAAATTTTATCCACATCTGTCTAGACCTTTCGTATTTATTAAAGTAGTCAAAATAGTAGTAGTTTAAGACACCAAGTGAAGCGGGTTCAAATCCTGAGTCTTGCATGTCTGATATTTTCATGTGCGAATCACTTTCAATTAGATTATCTGACGACACGTCTGACTCAATTTACAGTGACCCTTCTTGTTGTGCCAGCGGTCGCGGGTTCGAGTCCCGCTGGGGGCATTCGATTGTGTGATGAGCACGAATGTTTGTACTCCAGTCATGGGTGTTTATATTTATAATATGTATGTATTTAACGTTATATATGAGTAGTGTATCAACTATCTGGTATCCATAACACAAGCCTCGTAGCTTACCATGGAACTAGATGGTGTTGTTTGTTAATGTCCCAACAAATGTATTTATATTAATTTAATTTATAATTTATATTATCACTTGTCTAACGGTGAAGGAGAAAAACGTGAGGAAACCTACATGTCTGAGAGAACCCAGCAAGTTTTCGAAGAAGTCCGCCGACCCGGACTGGTCAACGTGGCGGACTATGGCCTGATCTTCATCATATTGGAATCAAGAGCTCTTAGCTAGCTGTGAAACGTTAAAGAGGGTAGAAAACAAATGAATTTTGCATTGTCAATATGTAATTTATCATAATCGTATGTGAAGTCATATGTGAAGTCTTTATACAATGTAAGAGATTATGTAAGAATAGGGGACCGTTTTTTTCTTCGTTTTTTCGTTTCATCGTTTTTTCCATTTTTATTGTAAAAGACGGTTGTTTTCGTAAAATAAACAGTGTTGTAAGTTCAAGCGAATTGACTGAATACCATTACCGTTTAAGGTTCATTTAGGATTTTATTTAAAGTACGAGCTAAACTGAACGTCTTATCAAGGTCATGGTACGATATGCCGATATCACTTTAGATCGTAAATTGATTCGTAATAAAAGATTGTAGGCCAGGCCTCTGAACTGTGTTTGTGGAGAAAAGATAGGTATAATTTAAAAACTTATCTATAAATATGATAAAATTGTAACTGAATCGAACCTGTACATTAAATATTTTTCGGAAAATCTTATTGAAATAGTCATTATTATCGATACAGACGCCGATTCTATGGTTTTTAGAATTTTTGGCTCTCTGTCTGTCTGTTACCGCATCATGGAAAAACCACTGGAGGGATTTTGATGAAATTTGGTATGATGATAGCTGGTTATTCGGGTCAACATATAGGATACTTTTTACTGTGAGAAAATATCTAATGTCTGAGAAATCTAGTAAAGGTTAAAGCGTAAATAGGGATGAACCCGAGCGGAGCGAGGCTGAGTCGCTAGTATTATATATTATATCTTTCGAACTAAATTTCGTTGTGAGATATGCGTCATACGATAAATATTTTAAGAGTCAACGATAAGTTGTACCTAAAGAATAGTATTATTCCATGAAGATGTGCAGAAAAACTTAATTATTAACACTAACCGATCTCAAAATCTCTTTAAGTAATTATACCGTAGGGGTGGACTTTTGTCTGGGAATTTATATAGGACGACGCTTGAGGCATAACCATTTAAAGAAAAATTAAAGAAAACAGTTCACACATGACAAAAATATACACTACAAATAAATATATACAAAAAACCTCGGGAACCAAAAATGAAAATAAACCCGCGAGAAAATCCGTAAAGGTAGTTTTATTTAAAATGTCAGATATTCGCATAAATCTAAGAAAATATTATTGGCACGCTTTGAAGCCATTAAAAAGAGAATTGAATTGAGTAAAGTAATATACAGAAAAATAAAACCGGCCAAGTGCGAGTCGGACTCGCACACGAAGGGTTCCGTACTATAATTTATGAAAACGGCAAAAAAAATCATGTCTGTTGTATGGGAGTCCCCCTTAAATATTTATTTTATTTTAATTAAATTATTTATTTTTAAAGTGAATATATAACTAAATATTCTATGAATATTTCAAGCGTCTACCTGTTGCCGTTATCAATATCGAGTAAAAAAGTCATGTTTGTTGTATGGGAGCCCCCCTTAAATATTTATTTTATTCTGTTTTTTAGTATTTGTTGTTATAGCAGCAACAGAAATACACCATCTGTGAAAATTTCAACTGTCTAACTATCACGGTTCATGAGAAACGGCCTGGTGACAGACGGACAAACAGACAGACAGACGGACGGACAGCGGAGTCTTAGTAATATTGTCCCGTTTTACCCTTTGGGTACGGAACCCTAAAAATAAAGAAACCTTTACAGTCGATTTGAGTACATTTTTTCTGAAGGTCGGTCATAAACAAGATGTATTTTGACCAAAAAGTCTTAAACTCGATAATAAATTAAGCCCTTGTATCGATTTTACATCAAACTGCCAGTTTTGCAAACAATTTACATAATAACAACCACATAAATCTTAACCAAAAAAGCGTTTTTACTAACTTTTACTCATTAGCATAATAACTGTTGCATATCTAATAAGATATTTTATTTTTATCCGCTAAGCCTATAAACTAATATGGCACTATTTATTACCCGTAAGTACGAGTTCGATTCCCGATAGGGTATTTTTTTGTATTAATCTTGCGGAATATATCCTACTAATATTATAAACGCGAAAGTTTGTAAGAGTTTACGAGTATGTATGGATATATGGATGGATGTTTGTTGCTCTTTCACGCCAGAACGGCAAAACGGATCTGTATGAAATTTGGCACAGCTATAGATTATAGTCTGTAATAACACATGGGCTACTTCTTATCCCGAAATAATTTACGGTTCCCGTGGGATACGTTCGTTTTTGTTTTGCTAGGGGCGAACTCGAGCGAAGCGAGAGTGAGCCGCTAGTTTTTAATATAGTTAAGACTAACGACTAACCCTCACTTCGCTCGAATGTGTATTTAGCCTCGTATTACTTCAGGTCATACTACCTGTGTACAATTTTTTTTTTTTATATGTTTAAAATCCAGTCATTTCAACTTGAAGGAAAAATAAATATAGACACTGATACAAAATTTGGCATTTTCAAATTCAGAAATCGATATAGATGAGTACTCTCCTTTTTTACTCCGTTGAATTTTTGCTGCAGTTTTGAAATTTAATAATAATAATAATAATAATAATAAAAACTTTATTTGATAAACACACTGATCCTAACACATATATATACACACATTTATACATATGATATATACGGTAAGTATTACATTTAAAGTTTAAATGTTTTAAATACAGTATGTGAGAAAAAACGTTAAAATAAGATAGTAGTGTAGGCGACAGTGTGTTTCGCAAAAAGGTGGGACCTCAGCTATATGTAGTTAGGACTAAAAGCCCTAACACTGGTTTTCAGGACCACCGTTGCTTTTCCCATTTTGGCGGTAACAGTATCGAGAATATTAATAGATATAAGTTTAATATGGCGTGTTATTAAAGTTTATAAATAATTTAAACAATATTATACACAGATAAACATTGATGAGGCAGCTTATATAATATATATACAGATATTAATTATTGTATTGATATACTAGCGACTCACGCTCGCTTCGCTCACGTTCGTCCCTAGGTACGTTTTCATGGTTAGCTATGTTTATACATAAGTAGTAGCTTGCTACTCCTAAGATATTCATTCAAATTATATAGCGATTAACCTTCGCTCGGGTGCGTACGCCGTACGCGGATTTTGTTCACAATTTCATGGGTTTTAATTTTTTTTTTTTTTTAATTTTTTTTTTAAATTTCACTTATTGGTACCAGTCGCAGGGCGAGAGTTTTAGCTCTGACTAAAAATAGACAAAAATGGCAGTATATCAGGCATATTTTTTCCATTTTTTTACCTATAGCTCCGCTGGTTTTCCTTCGCCAGAGCTTCTGAGGAAGGAAAGAAGGGAAGGAAGAAAAACAGACTAAGGAAGTTTCTTTCTTATTAACCGTTACTGATACTAAAATTATGAAAGATGAAATATATTTTTTTAAACTCTATCTCTTTATGCAAATAAAAAATGTTTCTATCTATACTAATATAATATTATAAAACTGAAGAGTTTGTTTGTCTGTTTGGTTGAACGCGCTAATCTCAGGAACTACTAATCCGATTTGAAAAATTCCTATTGCATTAGATAGCCCGTTAACTGAGGAAGGCTATAGGCTGTATATCATCCCGGAAAAATGTACGGTTCCCGTGGAATAGATTGTTTTTGTCTAGGGACGAACCTGAAGCGAAACGAGAGTGAATCGCTAGCGTATACATAAAATTATTGATTTTGTTCAATTCTCGTTTTTGCTTTAACCAGATATTCTACTTATGAGTTCGAACCCACAACTTTCGATCTAAGCTCTAGACAAACTTATTTTCTGTGTTAATCATCATAGTTAAACTTAACTATGAATATTATTTAGCATTAAGGTTAAATCGTTACTTAACGTAAGTAAACTTAGTACTAAGCTGACCATCAACTTAGCTAACAACTGTTGGTACACGTGTAATCGATACGACCAAAGCAAACAATGTCTAACTTCTCCTATAGTTTACTTACGGAAAACATCTCTTAATTTTACTGTAGCATGAACTATGTATTTTGCTAGCAGATATAGCAGATTCGACTCCCATCTAAACAAATATTTAAGGTTGTTCATAAAACCGACCTGTTCGTGATATGTCACAGAAATTTATGTCTTTTTTGGACTTACTAGAATCTGTCAGTAGTTTGAGAAAACCAAACAGCTTTTTGTCCCTTCTTTTTCCAAAAACTATGAATATATACATTAAGGATAAACGCGACAGATATAGTGCCTAGTAATTTCGTTTGCTTTATTAAAAACTTTTTTTTTAAATAAAGAAACCTTTTTGTTTATTAAAGTTCAGAAATCACATTCATCACAACTAACAAAGTTTCTTTTGGGATTTTTCCGACGGATGGACACGGAAGTCTTTCCCGTGTGCATGTTTGCTGTAAAACCTTAAAAATCTAAATAAATCCTAATGTTATGATATGATAGTTTTATTTAAAGTTTTCAATTCAATTCGATTCTTTTGTTTCGTGGCTTCTAGAATTGCGATTTGGGCACAATTTACTTCACCAATGTCGCGTAGAATGGAGACACTTTATATATATTCTGTATTGCGCAATAAAAACAAAAATTACAAGTATTAAAAGAAAATTGAAGGCAAAAATGGACTTATCTCTAAAAGAGATCTCTTCCCGTCAACTTAGGAGGTTAGAAAGATTGTCATTTAGCGAAGCAGAAAAGTGCAAGGTAATATGGAGATAAAGTTAAAAAAAAAGAAAACACAGTATATATAAAATAGTATACTACATGTACTTTATATATAAAATGACCGGTAAAAAAAACACTAAATCGATAGATTACATATAATAGAGAGCGATTTTGACGACACGTTGGTTCAGTTAGTAGTGACTCTACTTGCTATGCCAGCGGTCGCGGGTTCGAGTCTCGCTGGGGACATTCATTTGTGTCATGAGCACGAATGTTTGTACTGCAGTCATGGGTGTTTATATTTATAATATGTATGTATTTAAAGTTATATATGTAGTGTATCAACTATCTGGTATCCATAACACAAGGCTCGTAGTTTACCATGGAACTAGAGGGTGCTGTGTGTTAATGTCCTAACATATTAAAAAAAAAAAAATAAAAAAAATTGTAGCTGATTGTTGAATGTTGTTCACTTTTTATGATTATTATCAAAGATTACAGACATAATACTTTAAAATTCGATCACAGACTCGACCAATGACCATATATTACTGCCCATCAGATTAGAATAAGTCGAGTAGCTTTCCAATTTGTGGCAGAGTACTACTATTTGTATTATTATTGTTATTGTATTGTATGTCTAAATTAAGTTTTGATACTTTGCTGTTATATATACAAAAATTTGTATGTATGTTTGTTACTCTTTCACATTAAAATGGCTGGATGAATTTGGATGAAATTTAAGTACACAGATAGACTATGTCCTGAAGACATAGGCTACTGTTAGGTATTTAGAAATGCCGCCGAGCAAAGCCAGGGTAAGTCGCTAGTATGATCCAAACATAGCAGTAAGTAACAATTTAAGCTCTCTTATCAAGAACTTAACTTGATTAGCTAACAAACGCTTTGGTCAGCCATAAACTTTGAAAATCTATAGCGCTTGAGTCAGCTTTGTTTACTGACGTTACTACCAATATCGGTTAGATCGAACAGTTTCAAATTAATTCTGAACTAGAGTCTACTTTACGTGGGCTTTTGAAAATTTCATGGTACTTTTTATATCAAACTAGCGACTCACCCTCGCTTCACTTCGGGTTCGTCCCTAAACTAAAACAAATCTATCCCACGGGAACCGTACATTTTTCCGGGATGATATATAGTTCATAGCCTTCCTCAGTTAACAGGCTATCTAATGCAATAATAATTTTTCAAATCGGATTAGTAGTTCTTGAGATTAGCGCGTTCAACCAAACAAACAAACAAACTTTCAGCTTTATAATATGAGTATAGATTATAACTAAACTCGTATACATGTCGCAAATATATTGTAAAACCCGTGAAATTATAATTTTACTAGTAAAATTTTTGTTAGTTGAATGTGTTTAGTAAAATTATAATATATCTAATGGTCTAAGAGCCTACGAGATATACCACGACCTTCACCGATATGTTAACCGGATGAAACATATTTTTTATAAAGTTTCAATCTATACATACAGATAAATAAAATTGAAGTGTCTGTTTCTAATGTCAAAATAACAGCTTTGTACTAAATGCATATGAAATTATATACAGTACATATAAGAAAAACACAATTTTTAAAATTTTTATCTCTCTGTCTGTCTGTCTGTTTGTTCCGGCTAATCTCCGAAACGGCTGGACCAATTTTAACGTCCCTGTCACTGGCAGATAGCTGATATTATAAGGGGTAACTTAGGCTACTTTTATTTTAGAAAAAGAATTAGGGTTTCGTTAAAAAAAATTAAAACGTACCTAGGAACCCAACTGAGCGAAGCGAGAGTAAGTCCCTAGTAATAAATAAATACGCTTAAAATAGCTTGCCTATCGAAATCTTGACCAGGCTATTTTTTTAAAAATAATTAAATTTTTATTTATTTATTTATTTTCCACCGTTCTGTTAACCAGCCGAATTTTGTTCTAACCGATAGTAAATAATATAAAGAATATGCCCAGGTAGCCTTGTCTACTCATTTCTTGACCACAATACCTAGCAAGCGGGTATAAACAGGTAAGTTACTATAGGTAACTTCACGGATACTATAAGACTAAAAGTGAAAGGTGAATGACCTTTCACTTCAAACTGACTAAAGAGGAAATATCGAAAATTATTTGACCTTTGGAGGTACAATTTGGCAGGTAAGTAGTTTATAGTAAGGTTGGAGACGTCAGCTAAATCTTTATTGACAGGACTTAAGGAAGTCTAAATGTTATTGTAATTCTATAAGAAAGTCTTATCTTTTTTATGACGATGACGACGAGGATAACACGTTTGGCTCAGTTTGTAGTGACTCTACTTGCTGTGCCAGCGGTCGCGGGTTCGAGTCCCACTGGGGGTATACATTTGTGTGATGAGCACGAATGTTTGTACCCCAGTCATGGGTGTTTATATTTATGATATGTATTTAAAGTTATATATTATGTGTAGTGTATCAACTATTTGGTATCCATAACACAGGCCTCGTAGCTTATCATAGAACTAGATGGTACTGTGTGTTAATATCCCTACATATTGTAACATACTATAGCGAATAAATCTAAATGTTGCATAATTACGATGCGATCATCTCAAAGTCAGGTTGCGTTGAATCCGCGACCGCACATTTGATCGTGGATGGCTGCGTCCTAGTCTTATGTTCGTACTACTAAATATTAATCTATATATACACGTAAATTTTCAATAAATTTTCTTAAAAAAAAAATATATAATAATATCAGCTAAAATTATATAAATAATATTCCATATTCAAGTATAAAAGTAATTAAAATTATAAAAATGATTAAAATTAAAATTAACTAATATTGTAACTTTGGTGCCAATTTTCAAGTTTTTTGACTTTATTTTGTTATTTTGTGGGTAGGCTGTCTGTAAAAACTATATAATACCTTTGAGACATCTAACATCTTAGTCTCTCCCGTGACCATGATTGCTGTAAAGTATTCGAAACGTCGGGAACCAAAAATCTAAATAAATCCGCGAAAAAATCCGAAAAGATAGTTTTATTTAAAATAATTAAAACGTCAAATATTCGCGTAAATCTAAGAAAGTATTAAATTGAAGTCAATTAGAAACTATCTACTCTTGTGATTCAAATTAACTGTAGATTGTTATTTTGAAATTCTATAGACTCAAGAAAAACTATTAATATTCATTTCAGCTTTAGAACTATACGCAAACAAATTAATGATGGAAAAAAATCTATATACTGATTTTTTGATTGTATACGTCAGCAAAACATTTAAAACATAGATCTTCACTTAGAATGTATACTTAATAATTATATTTTTTGTTTCTTTATTGGTTTAAACTCACTCAATAGAAACTGCCAGTCGCCAATTTAATACTGAAGAGTATATTTTGAATTTAATGAAATCAAAATAATGAATTTATAAAAATGTGAAAAAATACCCACACATTACATTAGATTATTAAATGCAGTGTAGACTTAGCACATAAATTACCTGTGGCAGACCTAAACTAGCAATCTAGACCATAAGTCATAACTATTATATACTAGCGGCAGCTATAGGTAGCTTCCCCATACAAACTTCTATCCCCATTTTCACTCCTTTAAGGGATGATTTCTGGGATAAAAACTATCCTATATCCTTCCCAGTGTCTCAAACTATTTTCTTACAAAATTGCATCTAAATCGGTTCAGGAGTTTCGGAGCCTATTCGGTATAAACAAACAAACAAGTCTTTCCTCCTTATAATATTAGTATAGATAATAAGCCTAACGGGTAATATCACCTTAGAGACTCTCAAAACTTAGTCTAGATTGACGACATTTTTGTTTTATGTATACTTAATTGGAATAAAATTGGAGTAACGTTTTTGATTACATTTTAATAATAATTTTTAAATAAAAAAGTACTTTGACTTTAAAATGTAATTAAAAAGCAATTTTTCTGAAGTTTGGGATGAATTTTTATCCTAAAATTTATAAAAAATTACCTTGAGATATACCTGAATTATTTATCTAATATATAAAATTCTCGTGTCACAGTTTTCGTTGCCATACTCCTCCGAAACGGCTTGACCGATTTTGATAAAAATTTTTGTGCTTATCCGGTATCTATGAGAATCGGCCAACATCTATTTTTCATCCCCCTAAATGTTAGGGGTAGTCCACCCCTAAATTTTTATTTTTTAGACAAAATTTTTAATTTCTATTTTTTTATGATACAACATACAAAAATACATACAATCCTCAATTTTCACCCTTCTATGATCAACCTTTATTTTTTAATAGCCATTTTAGTAATTTAATCATTTTTCCTCTCCGGTCGAAAACTGATCAATCGTGATTTAATGCAAGCTAGGGACGAACCCGAGCGAAGCGAGGGTGAGTCGCTAGTTTTATATATTACTTACTGATTTCACTTTAATGCGTCTTTACGTGTCAAACAGTAGTCTATGTGTTACTTCAGGTTATAGTACCTGGGCGACCGAGCTTCGCTCGGAGTTCCTTTTTGTTATATCGTATTTTATAGATAAAAAAAAATAAAAACTCGAATGAATACAAAAAACAAACAAAAGTAAAAACTTTCTATCTGACCGGGATTCGAAATTACACCTGTGTTTGTCAATCTTGCGCCTTGGTCGCTTGATCACGATGCTTATGCCCGAGTGTAAGAAATTATCGACTATATTTTGCGTGGAATAATGTGAAAGAAAACCGCATGAAAACTCTAAAACACGCGTTTTCCCAGACATAAGACTAATCTAGATCTATTTTTCTCCCCCAGAATTCGTTAGAGCCGTTTCCTAGATCGGTGGTATAAATAATTAAATAAATAAATATACAAGAATTGCTCGATTAAATATATTAGATATACTATCACAGCTTATATACATATATCATCTAGTCGTGGTTGTGGTGGCGTTTCACCTTTTTTTTCACGCATACCACCTGCATACATACAGGTAGGTGGTCATGTGAGATTTATTATCTAGAAAAGCCAGTACTCAAACCCACTAGAACCTCCCCGTAAATAAATTTGTAGGTAAATACATTTCCCAACGTAAAAAAAACACGTACAAACATTCACATCTATTTATTATTCATATTATTTTTCTTTTTTTTTCGTATTCATAATTTTTTTTAATAATAATTATATTTTTGCCTCCTCCTGAAAAGTTTACTGAAAACGGAGCGATTTTCGATTTAAGATATCTTTTTGTAGATTAAATATTAATAACTTTTTTTATCCATCTTAAAAATCTATAGTTGATATTCAATAGGCACTACGCTTATTGTAAACCAAGTACCATATAACGAGATATTTCATAGAATAATAAAAGTTAAATCACCCTTTGATATAACATCCGTTTTCAAAGGACAAAAGCTCTGTAAAAGATCTATCTAAAATGCCGTTTTCTTTTCTGTTTTCTTATTTCCACTTCTTTTGAAAGTTTTCTTTAACTTCCTTTATTTAACTATGATGAAGTTAAAAACTTGACTTTATTTTATGGTATACTTTCTGTTTAATTGTAATAAGAAGAATTTATATTTTTCTTACTTCTCATGGCATGATAGCCTAGTGGTAACGCGGTTAGGAAACCGATTAAAGCGGGTTCAAATCTCGGTTCTCGCACGTCTGATATTTTCATGTGCGAATCATTTCTAACATGATTACCACTTGTCTTACGGTGAAGGAAAACATCATGAGAAAACCTGCATGTCTTAGAGAACCTAGCAAGTTTTCGAAAGACATGTAAAGTTCGCCAACCCTCACTTGGCCAGCGTGGTGCACTATGGCCTGATCCGCCTCGTATTGTAGGGGGACCGGTGCCCACCAGTGGAACGTTATAATGGAACCCTTTTTTTTCTAAAATTAAAGTAGCCTAAGTTACCCCTTATTACATCAGCTATCTGCCAGTGAAAGTCCCGTCAAAATCGGTCCAGCCATTTAAGAGATTAGCCTGAACAAACAGACAGACAGACGGACAAAAAATGTAAAAAATGTGGTTTTGGTATATATACCGTGTATACATCCATATGCATTTAGTAAAACGCGGTTATTTTAACATTACAATCAAACCCTCCAATTTTATTTATCTGTATAGATTATGTACGACTAGCAAAACCTGAGAGCCCTGGTATTTAAATCGTATTAAAAGGGATAAATATTTTGATTAAAGTGATTTATGTAATAGAAGCAAAATTAAATTATGTACATATGTCGTGACTCTCCCACCAAGATAGCTGAAGAAAAAAACTCAGCCACTCTAAATTGTGAAAAACTAATTTTTGTCCGCGGCTTTGTTCATGTGGAAGAACCACAAATAACCTATATAATATGTCCATCCCAAGGATCCTTATGTCCTTACAAAAAATTTATCAAAATCTATTAAGGAAACAGACTGAGTTACATTCACATTTTTAATATTAACATGGATGAAACTGTCGGCTAAATTTAGTAAAATCAATAAGTGCAGTAAAACTGCATTAAAATATATTACCGAGTAGATTTAGTTAGCCGTGAGCATGAATAACTTAACGTTATGTTGGAATCTTTACTATAGGTATAATAGAAATGCATTATATGTATGTGACCGTTTTTCCGTATCTGTCCGATACTCTATCGATTTATAAGTATTGTATAGAGAGAAAAAGGTGGAGAGAGTGAGAGAGAAACAGAGAGAGAAGAGAGGAAGAAAGAGTTTTTGGGACGGATCACTTAATCCTTTTAAATGAAGCGACTTAAATATATTTTTTTAATAATGTTAGTATGAACAAATCTTAACGCTTATCTGTACAGATAAATAATATTGGAGTGTCTGTTTGTAATATTAAAATATCCGCTTTTTGCTAAATGTATATGGATGTATACGCGGTACATATACCAAAACAATATTTTTTACATTTTTTGTCTGTCTGTTCGCCTGTCTGTCTGTCTGTCTATTCCGGCTAATCTGTGAAATGGCTGGACTAATTTTACCGGGACTTTCACTGGCAGATAGCTGATGTAATAAGGAGTAACTTAGGCTACTTTTATTTTAGAAAAAAAAATAGGGTTCCACGAAAAAAAAAACAAATTAATTTTGTTTTGGGAAGCAACCTAGGAACGAACCCGAGCAAAGCGAGGTTGAGTCGCTAGTTACTTACTAAATTACACTTGGGATGTAGTGAAAATCTGGGATTAAGGAAAAAAGCCCTGTTTTTTCTAAGTTTACTTTGAAATTTTATAGAAAAATTCCATATTTTTCTTATTAAAAATACTTGATAACGTATTAATAAAAAATAATAAAAAATCAAATGCTTTTCATCATAGAAAATATACTGCACATTTTAAATTAAAAATACATACTAGGCTTTAAAGTCGTGATTCGCTTGAACGTATCTGACCTTTTCTATATTAAGTATAAGCGCGTAGAACGTGAGGTGGATGCAAATATGAATCGTAACATGCATGCTAATAAACCTGGTAACACGCAACTCCCTGCATTTTTGTAATAAAAAATTCTAACAAACTCGCGTTAAATGAAAAAATTGGATAAGAAAATTTACCGTCTAATTATAATGTAAATCTTGTTTATATAATACTACCATTTTCCCTTGGCTTCAGTCCTCACAAATGTCTATGTGCCAGAGAAAATCTAAAACCTTTACTTTTCCGTTATAAATATATATAGCCTATGCCACTCGCCCAATACCTCTATTTAAAAAAAACTCCATTACAAACAAACAGACCAACAGGGAAAAATGTTTTATTGTTTTTGTACTATACAAATAAATAAATAATTAGCTTAAGTTAGGTGATATTTTAAAATTACAGACAGTCACTTTAATTTTACTTATAGATATAGAATATAGATCGTAATAACGACGACTCCTTTAGCTCAATTTGTAGTGACCCTACTTGCTGTGCCAGCGGTCGGGTTCGAGTCCCGCTGGGGGCATTCATTTGTGCGATGAACACGAATGTTTGTACTCCAGTCATAAGTGTTTATATTTATAATATGTATGTATTTAAAGTTATATATGTATAGTGTATCAACTATCTGGTATCCATAACACAAGCCTCGTAGCTTGCTATGGAATTAGATGGTGCTCTGTGTTAATGTCCCAGCATTTTATTTATTATATTTTTTTTTTAATAAATAACAGTAAAATAAATTAAAAAAAAACACTTGATATTATAACATATAAAAATAGTACTTTTTTCAATTTTAAGTCATTTGGACTAAAGTAAATCTATACATTTACTGAAAAATGGCCAAACGTAACTCAGCTGATATTACTGAGAGCGAAAGTTCCAGCAGTATTAATTTTCAGTTACACCCTCACCTGAATATCGAGTGACACAAAGCTTTTGTCTACTCTATTTCTATTGGGCTATTCCTAAAGTCAACGATATAAAAAAATGTGTGCGTCTCGGGGCTCTAGACAGAAGTGATAACTTAAACTAATCTAAGTTGAACTATGAAATATTGAAATTATTTAACTTGAGCTTAAGTTATTACTTAAATTTTATGTATATTATTATGATAATATAAGGAAAGGTTATTTATTAATAAAATCTTTTATCGATTATAAAATATATTTATATTTTATTTTATCTATACAGATAAATAAAATTGAAGTGTATGTTTGTAATGCCAAAATAACAGCTTTATACTAAATGCATATGGAATTAATAAAAATAAACCAGTTGATTACATTAGCTCTGACAGTAAAGTCGATAAACCTAAACCAAAAAGAAAAAAAAACGATGACAAGCGATTAAGGACAAATGGAAAAGAAAAATAAATAAAAAGAATAGAGTCAGGAAAAGAGTATTGTCGCGAGAAGAAGGTCGATGGTATATGGAAAAACGATATAAAGAAACCAAAAAAAAGCCGTGAATGTAAGATGTAAATGTGAAGAGAAGTCTATTTTTTTATTTATTTATTTATAAATGTCATTTTATAAATAAAAGTGAGAGGAAAATACGGTTTAAAAAGTTTTGGAATACGACGTGAGCTGAAAAACGTTTGGATATCAACAGTTTGGTGACAGTTGTACATTAATAAGAAAAGAGACCGTAAAGAGCCTGAAAAGTCAAAGAGATCTAACACTTGGTGTACCATTTAAAGAAAGATGATCAAATGATCAAATGATCTGAACGCATCGGTCTACGGATGAACTTGGACAAAACCAAGGTCATGTTCAACGAGCATGTACTACCGGAACCGATTGCAATGCACGGAAACGTACTCGAAGCTGTTCAAAAATATGTTTACCTCGGGCAGACATTGCAGCTAGGTAAAAACAACTTCGAGGGGGAGGTGATCAGAAGAATTCAGTTGGGTTGTGCAGCATTCGGGAAGCTACGTCGAGTCTTTACAGCGTCGATCCCACAGTGCCTAAAGACGAAAGTCTTTTAAAATTTCATTCATTTATCAAACCAAACATCTCACATATCCTTTTTAGTTTATAGAAAAAAAAACGGATAACTCCTAAATCAGATTATATAGTAAAAATATCAAAGTGTAAAACTGTATATTTACTAAAAAACTGCGTATTGACTTATTATCTACCAACGGGATCTTCAGATTTTACAAATTCGAAATAATTTTGAAATAAATAAGTTTTAAGTGTCCCCTGTAAAATTTACTGTTACGGAGTTAGCCACCTTGCGAATTAAGGTATCGATATTACAATCATATATTTATAGAATATCATGTGCTATTCCAGATTATAATCTATTTCTGTGCCAAATCTATACTAATATTATAAAGAGGTAAAGTTTATGGGTTTGTGAGGTTGTAGGGGGCAATCTCTGGATCTACTGAACTGATTTAGATGAAATTTGGTAAAAAGATAGTTTGAGACCCTGGGAAGGACATAAGATACTTTTTATCCAGAAAATCATCCCTTAAGGGTGTGAAAATGGGGATGAAAGTTTTTATTGGAAAGCAAGCTAGAGATAAACTCGAGGGAAGCGAGGGTGAGTCGCTAGCTTCATTATAATCCGTTCAGCCGTTCTGGCGTGATTGTGTAACAAACATCCATCCAAACGTCCAAACATCAAACTTTTCACATTAATAATATTAGTAAGATTGCATTTAACATAAACAGAAAAATAGATACTTAAATTAGATATATTGTATGTTATTGTAGTTTGACAAGTTTATGAATAGCCTAGCTTTTCTCGCGGCTTCGCTTACATTGTCTATGTATGTATAACTGTTTTGATCATAAAGTCATAGTGTGATGTTAAATAATCAATAATAACCTTTCAAAAGAATTGGGCTATCAAATACAAAAAAGATTTTTCGAATCCGACTGCTAGTTTCAGAGATTAGCCCGTTTAAACAAAAAACTAAATAAATCTTCAGCTTTATTAATTGAAATATATCTATGTTGATATGTTGATACATTAACACACAACACTACGAGCTACGAGGCTTGTATTATGGATACCAGATAGTTGATACACTACACATATATAACTTTAAATACATCATATTATAAATATAAACACCCATGACTGAAGTACAAACATTTGTTTCGTGATCACACAAATGAATGCCCCCAGCGGGACTCGAACCCGCCACCGCTGGCACAGTAAGTAGGGTCATTACAAACTGAGCAAAACATGTCAATTTTGTATATATACATATATAAATATCGATCTATGTATGTATGTCGCCTATGGACTCCAAAACGGCTGGAGTTATTTTGATGAATCAGGCAATCTTCAGATTAGCCCAACAGGTGATGATAGAGATCGGAATTTTGAACGCGAGCGAAACCGCGGGTACAGCTAGTATTAGTATAGATAAGCAATCAATACATTCAATATTCCCCATGTGACCTCGTACAAATAAAACTTTAATCGATAATACTAAAATTTTACGTCGGTCACGGCACTGCGGGCAATTATTCAAATTGAGTATCATTAAAAGGTATCATGAAAAGAGAACACGCTATATTTAAAAATATTTTTTTTATTCTATACTAATCCAAATAAATATTATAAACTAACAACTTATACATCTTTCTATATAGGTGGCGCCATCTTTTGGCAAATATTATGACTATAATTAGCCTATGAGTTAGTACATGTCATAGTTTATCTGTTTCTAAACATTTTATCCAAATTGGTCAATATTATAGTGGAATATATTACTTCTTTTTAGATTTATACGAATGTTTGACATTAGTAAAACTATTTGTTTTTTTCGCCATGTTATTTGATTTTTTGTACCCGACGTTTCCTATCACATCAAACGTGAGACCAAGGTTTTTGACATCTCAAAAGTCATAGTTGTTACGGACAGAATCGAGAAACCCACAAAATATGGCACCGAGTATATCACAATTTTTTTTTATATTTAAAACGAAAATAATAAAATAATCTTCTTAAATATTATAGAGCATCATTTTGCGTGCAAACAAAAGTGCACTCTGTATTCCTTTCACTCTAAAACCTGTGGAACGATAATTAGTCACAAGTGGTGAGAGATCAGACTCAGGACCGACGACTTTACATGCTCTCCGAGATACGGGAGTGAAACACCGCCAACTTCCCATCTCCAACTCTAGGCGACTACTGAGAATTTCTTAACAGAAAACTCCGGATCTGCAGATTATCTATGTTTCAGTGGTCCAACAGATGCTATCTACTAGACAACCTAGACAGTTAAAATATTTAATGTTTAGTATAGACTTCTCAGAGATGAGATATTTTCCCGCAGTAAAAAGTATATATATTGACCCGGATAACCAGCTATCATCATACCAAATTTCATCAAAATCCCTCCAGTGGTTATTCCGTGATGCGGTTACAGACAGACAGACAGACAGACAAAAATTCTAAAACTATAGATTCGGCCTTTGTGTCGATAATATTTCAATAAAATTTCCAAAAAATATTTAATGTACATATTCGGCTTAGTTACAATTTTATTATATGTATAGATAAACATATGCCTTTAAAACATAAGCAATTTTTCATGTTAATCACTGAATAACAGATAAAACTAATCTTAGCTAAATAAGAAAAAACGATATTAATAAAGGTGTATTACATGAAAAATATTTTAGATTTCAAATACTAAAACATTTAAATTTTTATCGCGAAAATTGTAAAACTCTTACCAATAAAGCTTAAGCGATCCAATTTTTGATATAAAAAGGTTTTGCAAGAAGAAATATAATCGAGACTAGATTCTTCCATTGAATAAACTTACCAAAAAATAAAATTACAGAACCCTTTTTATCGACATTATATTATTTATCGCTTGAACAGAAGTGAGACTAAATCTGATTTATTATAAGATCCCCAAATTTGAGACGGGCCCTGTCTTCAAAATAAAGCTTCTTAAGTACACTTGACAACTTTTTATATAGCAATGTCTACAATAATGACAGGGGTTCGATAAACATGAGAAGAATTTTGTAATAACACTTTAAGCCTTTCATTATACCAAGGTGATGAACAAACATACAACCAAGGCTCGGAACCGGTTTGTATAATACCGGTTAATAAAGGTTAGTAACGGTTTCGCGTAAAGGTTTCGTTAAAAACGAAACCCATAATCATTTCGTTTCAGAACCGAAATAAACCGGTTTATGTAAACACGGAAGATATTTTACGATATGTGTAAACATAATAACTATTTTTATTTATTTTATTAAAGTTCCCTAGAGTCGAAAGTTTTCTAGAATCGAAAGACTGGCAGAAGCTGATTTTATTAAAAAGATACTTGATTGTAGTGTGTTTTATTATTTTAAAAGAGTTATGAGTAAAAACATTACCTTTTAGTGCTTTATATAAAATTGTTTATTAAATATATATTGTAAAATAAATGGTAAAGTAAACTATGATCGGTAAAACATTCTCTTTTATTATGAAATAGCTCACATTTTCAAAAGTAAACCAATTGCATGTAAAATAATTAGAAAAATTGTCGGTTAAAAACCCGGTGCGTAGGACCGGCGTCACCGAGAAAAAGTTGGAAGTAAAATTGAAATCTCTAATGGCGGGTTAGTAACCGATTAATAGCGATTAAACAACCCTAACCCTAAAGAGAGTTCATTTTAAACGTAATCCTTATTATACTGGTTTATTAGGAATGAAACCGAAATATTAAGTTCTTGGGTACTTAATCGGTTCGGAAAATTAACCGGTTTCCGAGCCTTGCATACAGCATGCTTACATAACGTAAAATATAAACTGTAGCCAATGAGCATATACTATACCAATTGTAGGTATGCAGGTATGTGTAATATTTTCATAACCTTCGAAACAAGGGTAATTAATACTAAAAACTCATATTTTTTTTTATTTTGTGATTGATATTAACTTTACATATACTCGTATAAACGTTATCTATACATATAATAAAATTGCAACTGATCGCTGTCTGTACATGGAAGGTATTTGTGAAAAACTATTATTAGGGTCTTTGTTAATGCAATAGAACCCAAAACAATTATTTTTAGAATTTGTGTCTGTTTGGCTGTGCGTTTGTGCGCACTTATGTCAAAAACCAATTTGAGTTTGGTGTTTTCTACTAATGTATTGTAGTAAGCTTCATTTAACATTTATCTGTAGTATTTGTTTTATTTCAATCGGTTCATAATTTTTTTTAATGTAAATTTTAAAGAATCACCTAGAGACGTACCCGAGTGAAGCGAGAGTGAGTCGCTAGTTTAAACTAACTCCTAAACCCCAATATAACATTTTAAGCACTTCCTTTTTTCCAAAAACGTTGAACCGATAAAACCAAATGACTGTCAATCTGGTTTTCACTTTACATAAAGCTCAGCCTCTAGGGATCTCAGAAAGCATCATTGCCTTCATCCCTCCAAATCCGATTCGCTTTTAAAGAGGTTCGAAAAGTGTTACATGCTTGTGATACTTATATGATTGTGGAGCAATGTAAAGTTAGGTATATTTGTAATTTTAATATATATTTCCTTTATTGTAAATGAATATCCAATTCTCCTTGAAAAAAAGGAAGTAGTTTCTTTTTATGTATATATTCAGCCCTTTTTAAAGTCCCACTGTTGGGCGTGAGCCTTCTTTTAATAAGAGGGCGATTAGGCCATAGTCCACCACGCTGGCCAAGTGCGGGCGGACTTCACATGTCTCTCGAAAACTTGTTAGGTTCTCTCAAACATGCAGGTTTCCTCGCGATGTTTTCCGTCACTAAGACAAGTGGTAATCATGTTAGAAATGATTCGCGCATGAAAATATCAGATGTGCGAGATTCAGGATTTGAACCTGCTTCACTCGGTTTCCCAAGCGAGTGAGCTACCACTGGGCCACCACTCTCCTTAACTTGTGTCTTTTTATACTTATACCTAAAATAAAATATTACCTTAATATTTTAAGCTCTAATTTTTATATGCATGATACAAATCATAATACATAGGATATTTTTGGTCCACTTCACCCATTGCACATCTATTTTCCCCCGCTTATTTAATGAACATATAATCTAATTTCACCTTTCACTGGCAGATAATTCAGAAGTGAAGATACATATATTCTTCACTGGCTACTTAATATCTTAGAAAAAAGAATCCCGTGGGAAAAGGATGTACTAAGATCGGATAAATCAGTTTCCATTTACGCTGCTTTTTATCCCACGGGAATATATATTTAAGATTAGAGGTAACGAACTAAATGAAAATTTATACATGAAATTCAGTTATATTTACTTAATCATATATTATTAACTAGCGACTTACATCCGCTTTGCTCGGATACATCCCTAGATAGTCTTTCGTATTTTTTTTATTGTATACATACAATATATATATATATATATATATATATATATATATATATATATATATTGTATATATATGTATATAAATATATATATCTGTATATATACAGGCAGTGCCATATTTTGACTAATTTTATTACAAACAGTCTATGTGCTACTCCATATTATAATTCATCTGGGGATAAAATTTAATTCATATATTACACACACGCACGCACACACAGATACATAAACCCACGCACGCACGCACGCACGCACACACGCACGCACGCATACACCTGTAGTGTGATAATTTATTAATCTTTATATAAACGAATAAAAAGTAATATTACATTAAAATAAACTAACCTATAACTTGGTCCTACAACCAATCACATTGGCAGTCGAAAAGTTTTTCAATTATCTCCTCTTATCGCTCAGTGTTAGGGCTGTCGATGTATATAAGTAAAAAACCTGAAATGTAAAACTAGTAAAATATAGAATTACACTTTCATTATTATTTTATTTGTATTCATGTTTTGACAATCTAGACCAGCGGTTACCAAATGGTGGTCCGCGGAACCCTGGGGTTCCCGGGAAGGGTCAAAGAGGTTCCAAATTCCGTCCGAGAGTTAAATAAAACGTTGCCAGACTTGAAGCCTAATTTTAGTGCTATTTTATTCATCACATTAAAAAGTTAGGTTATATATTTTTGGTACAATAAATATTACTAGTGATCGCCGCGTGATTGAAAATCAACCATAATTCATTAAGTTTGATTGATATTGAGGTTCTATTTTCAAAGTTATATAGATAACCTATAAAATCCAAAAGAATTTTCAAACAAACCCATAGATTCAGAGATTTGCACGTATAGACAAATAAACTTTTCACCCATATATTATGTAAGTACGCGTATAATATCGATGAAGGTTATCTAACATCATACTATATCTTTTAGCAGTGAAGTAATTATATATAAATAAAATACGCGAGCGGATTCGCGGGTGCAAGAAAGTCAATTAATTTTGGCTTTCTGCAGTCCTTCTCTATATAAACTTTAACTGTGCCAAAGCTGATCCTCCTCCGTACATGCAATATGCTTAAAAAGGAGTTCAAAGTTTTCTCTTCACGTATTATTATATAGAGATTATAAATATTAATATTTTTCATTTATGATCTGTTGTTTCATATCAAACAAGAAAGTATTCTAACTACAAGACAATCAGTCTAGTTATTATCAAAATGGAGATCCATTAAAAAAATATCATCAATTACCCTAATTGAAAAACCCTAACAATCCGTGGCCAAAAACAATTGGGAACCGCTTATCTATACAGATAAATAAAATTGAAGTGTCTTTTTGTAATGTCAAAATAATAGCTTTATACTAAATGCATATGGAATTTATATATGGTGCTTATAAGAAAAACACAATTTTAAAATTTTTGTCTGTTTGTCTGTCTGTGCTAATCTCCGAAACCGCTGGATCAATTT
The DNA here is from genome assembly GCA_905404265.1 of Fabriciana adippe. NCBI lineage: Eukaryota > Metazoa > Arthropoda > Insecta > Lepidoptera > Nymphalidae > Fabriciana > Fabriciana adippe. Next base: position 4,160,081 of record FR990010.1, read on the forward strand.
TAAAGGGACTTTCACTGACAGATAGCTGATATTATAAGGAGTAATTTAGGCTACTTTTATTTTAGAAAAAGAATTAGGATTTCGCTCAAAAAAATTAAAGCGTACCTAGGGACGAACCCGAGCGAAGCGAGGGTAAATCGCTAGTCTAGACTAATATCATAAAGAGATATATTATGTAGGTTTGTATGTATGAGCTTATCTTTGAACCTTGTCACCTGATTTCAAAAATTCTTACACGAATATTTTAAATGGACCTTCAAGGTGAATAGGCATAGTATTCTTTTTGTATAAAGAGATTACAGTGTTGACAAAGTTTGTGGTTGAGGTCCCTTTTAAGCAAGTAATTTTTGCCTATATTAGGGAACCCCGTTTTATTATATACAACTATTCTCCTAAAATTGAAGGGTTTTTTTTGTGGAAACCAACTTTGTAATGCCTACGAAAAATACATATATTATGTGTGAATCACAACTAGCGAGCAAAGTTATCTAAAGACGCTGGATTGAAACACTATTAGTATTGAATATAGATCCATAATATAAGCTATCTTCATTTTAAACTTAACACAATTTTCTAATCTGTTAACTTATAACAGCATTAAAATCTAACTACCACACACATTCACCCACAAACTTTTTAATTTATATTGTGATTCGGAAAATCGACAGCCCTACCAACCTTTCGCATCGAATAAGTTCAATCACTTGGAATTAGGCAAAAGATTTATTGAATAGTATATTCAGTAAAGTTTTAGGGAAAAATGTAAAAAAGGCAATGTGAACTTTTTAAAATAAAAGCTTAGGTTTTTGGATCAATATAGGTAACAAGCGACATACCATTGCTTCGCTCGGGTGCGTTCCTAGGAGCTTAGCAAAACCTTCTGCTACTTCAGGTCATGGTTTATCTCTACTAAATTTTATCCAAATCCATCCAGCTGTTTCAAAGTGAAGTAATAACATACTTACACACACATACGTTCCTTCACCGTAAGGCAAGTGGTAATCACATCAAAAATTCGCATTTCGCACCCAGCCACTTGGTGTCCCAAGAGAGCACGGCACCACTGAGCTACCACTGCCTTTTTTATAATTATAAGTACATCCTCTAGTGATGAAAAATATGGTATGATAGGAGATTTCATCATTTATAATAGTAAGAAAAATGGTAATTGATATTGTGGGGTGTAAAAATCGGTCATAAAGCCTTTATAGGACGGAATAAATGAACGGGAGATAAATGAAAATTAAATTAAACATTGAAGATTGTGCTTAAGTGAGCTGGTAATTAAATAAGCTAAAAATAAAAAAATATATATATAAAAATATTTTTTTAAAAAACAAGCTTTTATATCATTTAAATTGTGTAATAAATGAGTTCGATTTAATTTAATTTTTTTAATGATTTTTTAAGTATTTATTCGTATTTTTTTAAACAAACCCTTTAATTTGATATCCATATCATGGGGGTGTATAAAAAAACATAGTCCGCCATCGTTGAGAGTCCGCCATGTTGGATTTAGAATGGCGTCACATATCTAACCATGCATTGTCATGCATGCATGCAAATTTTCAGTTCAAACGGTTGAGGGTAACGTTAAAATTCAGTTGCTAGATTTGATCTTAACGAACATACATACATACATACAAACATTGCAAGTTAAATAAAAGCTTATAAAAAAGTAAAACATCATTATTTTGTCGAAAATAATATTAAAAGTACAAAAGGCACCAGAGCGAAGCGAGGAAAATAATTATCTACAAAAGTATCTTTCATAGAAACACATATTATGTAAAAATTCTAACGGCTACCTATTATGTTCAAAAGGTTCAAAGGGTCCGTTACTAAGTTAAAGTTAGGACAGACGGCATCGGTTTAATAATAGGGTCCTAACCCAACCCTTCACATACTGAATCGTATAAATGAGGTCTCTGTATACATATGTATTTCATTCACGCTAAAAATATGGTACAAAGTTATGGATAAAGTACTAACTGTATGTCGTAAATTTACCACAGGTAAATAAGTTGTGTTTGTAATGTAAAAATAACTGAAAAATAAATTATTGTTCCAATTAAAAAGACTTTTCAGCAAAAAGTTCTTGCAATGATTCAATGAACGATGCAGACGTAAGAAGAAATTGCGAAAAAAACTCAGTAAATCTATAAAGAAAAAAGGCTTGAACACAAGTTAACTATTAGCCTACGTACGCACAGACAGGTGGCTTGCTTAGCGCCTAGAGCCTAGCGAGTCACCCAGCTAGTAGCTTAGTAAAACGAACGTTTCAGAATGTTCGCGACCGGCCGCACTGCGCGCTTGGCGCCTAGCTAGTCGCTTAGCAAGAAGCGCCAAGAGCGCAGTGCGGCCGGTCGCGAACATTTTAAAAGGTTCTTTTCACTAAGCTACTAGCTGGGTGACTCGCTAGGCTCTAGGCGCTAAGCAAGCCGCCTGTCTGTGCGGACGTAGCCTTATAGATATCTAATCAGATGTTTTCAAAATTCGCTTGAAATTGCATAAATTACTCCATGTGAAACAAAATTTTATAGGAGCACCTCGGGATCTACCTTAATAAAATAAAATTTAAATTAACGAGATCAGACGAGCCGTTTCCGAGAAATCGGTGATTACATAATAAATACATACAGACGAACATAGAACATCTTCCGTTTTGGAAACCCTTTAAAAATATCTTTTTAGGATGTATTGCTATTGCATTGCCTCGGCCATAGAGAAGGAAGGAAACAATTGCAGCTTGTACTGAAATTGCTACAATAAACCCTCCATTTTCTTGTCCAAAACTGAGGGTTTGCACAAGATGTCATACAATCGTTAAAGAACAAAACCTTGAAAATTTTATGGGAGTGACATATAGTAATCCCAATTTTTAAATTTTTATTCTTCAACAATCCGACTAAGCCGTTCTACAGCATAACATCTTATGTAAACTACCCTGGATTGATTTATTGTATTTGTAATAAGCTTTTATTATTTCTTTTACGTCGTAATAAAGCTAGACATTACCTTTTGTATTTTTGAAGATTAATTTGAGATTTCATAATTCTAATAATATTTTGGAGTTTGATAATAACGGATATAGATTTTAAAGAAAAAAGACATGATCTAGTGTCTCATGATCATATTTCAGGAAGTCAACAGGAACGTACATTGCATAGAGCAGGCCCTATTTATTGCCAACAGTTCAAGTTAAGTAAGTGGGGTACATCTATGCCATATCACGTGGTCTATGTCAAATCCCAGGATGCAAATTTTGACCGTGCCAAATTTTTATATTTAATATTTAATTTAAGTGTGAAAAGGTAATAGACGGAATTACTTTCACATTTATAATATTAGTATGTATTTCAAAATAATTTTTCTTTATTAATCACTAGCGACTCACACCCTTCACTCGGGTTCGTTCCTAGGTTGATTCCCCATACAAACTTTCATCCCCATTTTCACCCCCTTAAAGGATGATTTTCGGGATAAAAAGTATCCTATGTCCTTTCCAGGGTCTCAAACTATCTTCTTACCAAATTTCATCTAAATTAAAGTAAATCCATAGATTACCCCCTACAACATCACAACATCACGAACTCATAAAATCACAAACTTTACCTCTTTATAATATTAGTATAGATAAAAGTATCCTCGCTTAGTAAATGTCAAGACTAATCTATCCAATAGTTCAGAAAGAATAATCGGACATCAATCAAGTCGATTATAATGCGGGCAAACAGTTTTTTTTATATCTATACAGATAAATAAAATTGAAATGTCTGTCTGTAATGTCAAAATGACAACTTTTTATTAAATACATATGAAATTATATACGGTACTTATAAGAAAAAAACTATTTTTAATTTTATGAAGTGTAACTTCTTTAGAATCGTTGTGATTTGAAACTCGATGAAATGGAAATGAAACGGAAATGCGACACAAAAAAGAGACAAGCAAATAAATATATAGGATTAAGCTAGCGAGAGAATGAGATAGAATACATTACACAGGAAGTGAAAAATAATAAAAATAAAATCCAATATGGCGGACTTCCAAAGATGGCGGAGCGTTTTTTTATGCAGCCCTATGATACGGATATCAAATGAATGGGCTCGATGAGCGAAATACAATAAGCAAAGTGACGTCATCGTAAATCCAATATGGCGGACTCCCAAAGATGGTGGACTGTTTATTTATGCACCCCCGTGATATGGATATCAAGTGAAAGAGCTTGAAGTGAAACTTATTTAGAATCGTTGTGACTTGAAACTCGATGAAATGAAAATGCTTCACGACAAAGAAAGAAACACATAAATGTATAGGATTAAGCCGGCGAAAGAATGAGATAGAAAACATAACACAGAAGTGAAAAATATTAAAATTAATACTGAGTAATATTTAATGTATATTTATGTGAAATAAAATATAAAATAACTTTTAAAATTTGTAAAATTATTATAAAAAATAAACCTAATAATTATCCTACTCCTAATACTCTATATTCATCTTATTCTCTCGTGGGTTGAAAATTATTTATTTATAGGTTTTAAATTATTATTATTATTATTATATTTATGTTCTTTTTTTGTGTCTGTAAAAAATGTTTTTTTAATCTGTTCCAACTAAAATTTCTTAAAAGCAATCATGGCATATACAAGGTGTACTTCTTCTATCTCCTACATAAATGAAAATGAACGTTCATATGTATGTCCTTTATGTGTTTTTAAATCATTGATCCGATTGTGATGAAACTCTGATGGGTTATCCTGTACGGGTATACGCCTGTGAAAGTTCCTGGCCTAAAAACGATGTTTTTTGGATATTTATCTTTTAAGCGTTCCTAAATAATTCAAACTTAGGGACGCACCCAACAGAAGCCAGGATAAGACGCTAGTCATCTATAAAAACTTACATCATATTAACATAATTTATCCTCTGTAATTATGAAGAAACGTTATTTGCTCACCGAGAACTTTGAAGAACTAATAAATTCAAAAACACGCTTCGGGCCCGGGTTCTTTGACAAAAGATCAAGTTATATAATAATCATAACCTGCTTGTTACACGGGAGCAGTGAAGAATGTAATTATTTACTTTGTTCCTAAAAACGAACATGACTCCGAAGATTCAAGCAAAACTTTAAAACAACAGATTTATTATAAAACTAGCGACTTACCCTCGCTTCGCTCGGGTGCGTCCCTAGGTACGTTTTAATTTCTTTGAGCGAAACCCTAATTCTTTTTCTAAAATAAAAGTAGCTTAAGTTACTCCTTATAATATTATCTGCCAGTGAAAGTCCCGTTAAAATTGGTCCAGCCATTTCGGAACAAACAGACAGACAGACAGACAAAAATTTTAAAAATTAAGTTTTTCTTATAAGTACCGTATATAATTCCATATGCATTTAGTATAAAGTTGTTATTTTGACATTACAAACAGACGCATCAATTTTGTTTATCTGTATAGTTAAATACCCAATTATTTTTGGCTGCTTTTTTTCTGTTGTGCTTGCAGCTCTGACAGCTTATGAAATTATTTTTATTAAATATACTAAAATAATCTATATATTGTGATCAATTTGGCCACAATAATGTCCTCCAAAAACAATTTTGGCCATAATAGTTAATTTCACTTAGGTCTGTGCATATTCCAGGTTTTTTTTTATGTATCTTAAGGGTTTTTTTTAGTACTCAATGACAAACTATCAGACAACCCACCTGATTGAAAGCGGTACCTGTCGCCCATAACACCTACGGTTCATTCACTTAGGTTTTATATAATAAAAATTCAGAACCGCAAGTGTATTGTCACTTTGAGGACTAAGATGATATGCCTCTTGCCTGTAATTGCGCTGGCTACCTTATCCTTCAAACCGGAACACAACAATGCAATCATTTTTGCTTGGAGAAATAGATACGGGGGTGGTATCTATCCAATCGGACTCGTCAGGTTTGACAGAGTCTAACACCGGTACATACATATGAAACAACAAGGTGATAATTATGAAGATATGAGTATATATGTATGTATGTCACGTACTCTTTGAAAAATGACGTGCAACATCGCTAGCTGCTCAATTTTCGGCATATACTGAGAAATTTTCGACAGAAACCTCAACAATTATATTTCGATCTGTCCTTAGATTTAAAGCCAAAAGCTTATTATCTTCAGCTGTAGATACTAGCCGTCATATAAACTAGGGAGCTAGTATGAATAAATCAATTTTTTCAGATGTTTCGCAGGTTTCTTTTAATTTGGTTCCCGATAGGCATTTTTAAATAGGTTTATTTAGAAATAAAACGAACAAGGAAGTCGAGCCATATCTTTAGATCTACAAATTCAATTAAAAAAGGCATGATTATATTTATAATATGTTCAAAATCAAATAGTTACATTTCAATCCATTCAACCTTTTCCGAAAAACGTACGGACGTACAAAAATCTTATCCTGTCATCTATACATATAATAAAATCAAACTGAGTTGAATCTATACATTAGATATTTTTTGGAAAATCTTATTGAAATAGATATTATCAGTTATAGTTAGTTAGTTAGTTAGATAGTTTTTTGAATTTTTGTTTGTTTGTCTGTCTATTTGTGACCGCATCACGAGGAAACCACTAAGTAGATTTTGATGAAATTTGGTATGATGATAGCTGGTTATCCGATTCAACATATAGGGTACTTTTTACTGCGGGACGATATCTCATTTCTGAGATATCTTTACTAAACTTTAAAACGTAACTAAGGACGAACCCGAGCTGAGCAAAGGTATGCCACTAGTGATGTTATACAATTTACATCGCAAAGGTTACCTAAATTCAATTATTATTATTATTTTACATGTCGTTACAAATATTTACCAAAAAAATATTATTATAATAGCTTCTCTATAACTTTTGTTCTAAGTTTAGCCTTCAAAGGAGCACTCGGATGGAATAAAGTTTCCACACGATTGCTTTTCTGATCGCCTCATCTAAAATAATACAACATATAAATGTCAATGTATCGGATGATCTAAAATTGTGTATAAATTCTAATTTTATTTGTCTCTTAATGTGGTCTTAAGAAAACTTATTTTCTTTTACGCATAAAGAAAAAAAAAATGTGTCCAGTTTTTTTTTTTATTGATAACACTAAGCTAAGCTTATTAGTAGCTACTTAACAAAAAAAAAACAATTGATAAACAGAGAAAAAAAAACCGAACTATTTTAGCTTTGCATATTTCTCAATACATAACCTGGGATTTGAATCCAGAACCTCAGAGATGGCAGCCGTTCAAGCTAGTATACAACAAACTAGGTAATAAAACTATTACATTAGCATAAATACGTTACATACAATTTTATTTTGTACTAACAGAACCCGCAGCTTCACCCGCGTTCAAACTTCTTATCACTACCATAAATCACCCTCGCTTCGCTCGACTTCGTCCCTAGGTTGCTTCCCCATACAAATTTTCATCCCTATTTTCACCACCTTAAGGGATAATTTCGGAGATAAAGACTATCCTATGTTTGAGATCCTTCACAGGATCTCAAACTATCTTCTTACCAAATTTCATCTTAATCGGTTCAAACTTATTCGGTACAAACAAACAAACAATATAATATTTATAATATTAGTATAGATAATAGATAGATGTTAATTTCAATACTTTAGATCTTTTGCTTGGAGTGCCAATTGAGCATGTGATACGCCATTGTCGCAATAACGTTAAAATTAATTAAAATTATTGTTAAGTCAACGTCTGTTTATTTTCAAGAAAATCGTCGCAGGTTATTTCAAACTGACGTGATTTCATTTACCCGCTTCATACAAATTGGCTTCAACGAACTGTGTAATGTAATGAAAATGCGACAAAATTATTGTAATATAATGAAAATAAATAACATCTGGTAAAATATTGGGTGAATATCATTTTAGGTTAAGATAATATGTAGAAGGCAGTGGTAGCCCAGTGGTAACGCGCTCGCTTAGGAAACCGAGTGAAGCGGGTTCAAATCCCGTGTCTCGCACCTCTGATATCTTCATGTGCGAATCATTTCCAACATGATTACCACTTATCACACGATGAAGGAAAACATCGTGAAACCTGCATGTCTGATAGAATCTAGTTAGTTTTCAAAAGACATGTAAAGTCCGTCAATCCCTACTTGACCAGCGTGGTGGACTATGGCCTGAACCTCCTTGTATTGAACGGAGGCTCGTACCCAGCGGTGGAACGTTAAAAAGAACTGAATACATACATACAATATGTAGAATGTTTGTCTATAAGTCAGTTTAATCATACTAGTGTTCGCCCAGTGGTTATCCGGTTAATAAATCCGGGTTTTGAAACTTTGAGTTTTTTATATGTCAATAACATCTTCAAAATGTTTACCACCTCGCTAGTGTGATGAAGGAATACCTGTCTGAGAGAACTTGTTATTGAAAGACGTGTGAAGTGAAGTCTTCCAACTCGTATTTGGCCAACGTGGTGTTCTATGGTCTGATCCCTTTTGCGATCATGGTAAGCTTTTGCTCAGCAATGGGAAAAAAGGGCTGAGTTATAATAAAATTAATTGGTTTTCATGCTATTTTTCTAACATAAAATTTGCTTCATAGAAAATTCCGAATAACCGTTAAAACATTTTGTACGTCTGCCTATTTGTACCCTCTAATTTTCATAAGGAGGAAATGAGTTACTTTTTATCTCCCGAAAGGAAATGCGATTTTTGCACAGGATATATTATTAGGACCGAAGCGATGGCGCGTTGTTTGTCTTTAATATACATACATATATATGTATATCATGGGGTCTCATCGGGAACTACGAAAAGAAAGTAAAAAAAATATTATTAAATATGTTTATGTGCAATTATCAAAAAGTAAAAAATAGATTCAAATCAAATCAAAACCAAAAATATTATATGTAATAAGTATATTATTACCGTTTAACAAAAATATCTTAATTAAATGAAAAAAAACGAAATAATGCTCCAGTAAATCAATTTACCTTATTTTAGTGATTATTAAAAATTCTGCAATCTATATCTATACAGATAAATAAAATTGAAGTATCTGTTCGTGATGTCAAAATAACAGCTTTTTACTAAATGCATATAAAATTATATACGGTACTTATAAGAAAAACACAATTTTTACAATCTTTATCTGTCTGTCTATCTGTTTGTCTGCTAAATGCACATGAAATTATATACCGTATCAGAATCTCCCTGCCCATTTCCCAATCACTAGGGTCGGCGCAGTACGTCTTCCGTACTGCTGATAGGATTTGGCAAAAGTTTTACGACCGGCCGCCTGGCTGACATCAACCCTCCTTGGGAATGCTATTGTTTATCGCGGAAAGGTCCCAAGGTGCGATGACCAGCACATCTAATTTAGATTTAGGTCTAAAAAATTATCTAAACAAAAACAAGAAGCCAGTAAACTTTCATTGGCACAGTCAATTGCTTGAGGTTAAGCGTGAACTTATATTATAAAGTTCTTCAATTTATGCCTTGTAATATGCATATTCCTCATTGTTTTCTTTTATAATATTTTAATATACAAATACATGTATAAATTAGTTTTCCAAGCATTTAACCCTAGTGTTACTACTGCATTGCTACGCTTATTAGTCCAAATTATTATAAAAATATGCTCTAAATAACAATTTATTACCAAAACATATGAAAATCCGTTTTCTGAGTCAAGCCTCGACATATATTTAGAGATGGCCAAATTCAAAATTAACTTTAAATTCAAAATAATTATTATTATCATTCGAGAAACAAATTACGACGCGTTAAACGTCTAGAGGGAAGATCTACAAGATTTTTACTCTTTAATTTACGATATAGCGGCTTATCACTTAGTTGATAAGGTTCCTTTTTGTATGGTGAAAGAAATCTGCAAAATCCCTTTCTAATTATTAAAGATAAATGCTTAATTACTTACTTAGTATAATTCAATATAAATGAGGTTTCTGTGCTAAAAATGAAATGAATTTTAATAATAAACTCTGCTTACTCTGCTGTGTGAAAGATATGCGTGCTAAAATGACGATTGAAAAAAAATAAAATAAAAAGAAGGAAACATGTTCCACGTAACGTGGGATGATTTCAAGAAGAAGATAAATAAATAAATATGTTGGGACATTAACACACAGCACCATCTAGTTCCATGGTAAGCTACGAGGCTTGTGTTATGGATACCAGATAGTCGATACACTACACATATATAACTTTGTATATGTACATACATATTATAAATATAAACACCCATGACTGGAGTACAAACATTCGTGCTCATCACACAAATGAATGCCCACTGCGGAACCCGAACCCGCGACCGCTGGCACAGCAAGTAGGGTCACTACACACTGAGCCAAACGTGTCGTCGATAATGGAGATATTGTCGCGTAGAAGAGAATATGTGTTTATGTATTCAGCCCTTTTTAAGGTCCCACTGCTGGGCATGGGCTTCCCTTCAATACGAGGTAGATCAGGTCATAGTCCACCACGCTGCTAACGTTTTACACGTAAAATTATAATTAAATATAGAACGTCTGAAGCATGCAGACGGAGACAATAATTCTACAATATTGAAGTAGCCTGGAAGCGATCATATCATTCCCAAGGCGTTTCATCTTATATAAAATCATATTTTATAATTTATTGTAAAACCTTTAGCACACAAACGTTTCTCACAAAACTTTTTGAAGGTTTTCCGGGATTTCTAGTTTTGTGTAAACGAATTTCATAAAGATATCAAATTACATGTGGATTTTGCGGTTCAAGAGAACGCATTTGACTTATTATTTTAGGTATATTTTCATGCCATTAAAGCCCTAAATTTCTCACTAATTGCTAAACGAAGAGCACACTGTTTTTTATCTTGGTAAAGAAAATGAGTTCTCGCACAGAAAATTTGTTATTTTCATACTTGTACCATATGTACCAATATAAGTATCCCTACAAAGACAAAGCTTCATACAATCAAAGTACGATATTACATATTACCAGTATATATTCAGCCTTTTTTAACGTCCCACTGCTGGGCATGGGCCTCCCTTCAATACGAGGGGAATCAGGCCATAGTCCACCACGCTGGCCAAGTGCGGATTGGCGGACTTTACATGTCTTTCGAAATTTGCTAAGTTTTCTCAGACATGCAGGTTTTCTCACGTTATAAATAATCATGTTAGAAATGATTCGCACATGAAAATATCAGTAATCTGAGACTCGGGATTTGAACTCGCTTCACTCGGTTTCCCAAGCGAGCGCGTTACCACTGGGCTACCGTTGCCTGCCACTAATACTACTACATAATGTACTCGGCCTGAGATTGTCAACAGCTCGAGCTGGTTTTGTCAACGAACAGCGCGTACGTAAACTCGTCGAGCGGTCACACATATTTTGTAGGAATATTTACTCATGTGCATGTACAGAGTTTTTTTGGGATCATAATTCCACTTATTAGAGCTTGCATAATGCTTGCTCTTAAATATACAACAATATTATCTTCAATTTCATAGTAAACCAGCGACTCACCCTCGCTTCGCTCGGGTTCGTCCCTAGCTCGCTTCCCAATACAAACTTTCATCCCCATTTTCTAAGTTCCTGCGCAATTTTCTTAATTTTTTTTAATGTAAGAACCTTCTGACAATAACAAACACAACAAAAAAAGGATTAGTGAAATCGGTCCAGCCGTTCACACGTGATGGTGTGACCAAGGGAAATAGAGATTCATTCTTAGAAATAGAGATTTATTCTTAGATCTTATTGATCTATAAATAAGTTTTAAAGTTACATATTTTATATATATATATATATATATATATATATATATATATATATATATATATATATATATATATAAAATATGTAACTTTAAAACTTATTTATAGATCAATAAGATAAAAACAGTTTTCATGCTATAGACTACACAAATGGACAAAAAATTTGCCTGTACTCGTAACAAAGAAAGACTCTAGGGAGCTTTTTTTAAATTTTCAACATACATCCACAATCTCTGAACAGCTTTATTATACGTATAAATTATTCCCTCCCGAATACCGCTGTTTAAACAAAGGAGCGCACACGACAGGTCATTGTTGGTTCAGCTAAAATAAGATTTAGTATTGACACTCGTATTTGTGAAGAGAAAATTTTGTAATTATAGTATACTAGTATATAGCTGTGACTCCGTCTGTGTGTTACGCGGGGCGATAACATATAGCCTTTGTCTGTTCTCATTATGCCATCGATGCCCTTGGCAATTCCCATTTAACGCTTATATAAATATTTGAACATCCCTTTTTCTAGAACCGTCTGTACAATTTGAAAATTTCGTATTTGCACGTAGCCTAAAAAGGTGGATGTTAAGTATTTTCTGCTCCTAAGGTCGGAAGATAATATAACTTTTGTAATTATCTATACAGATAAATAAAATTGGAGTGCCTGTTTGTAATATTAAAGTAATCGCTTTTTACTAAATGCATATGGATGTATACACGCTCCATATACCAAAACAACACTTTTTACAATTTTTGTCTGTCTGTTTGTTCCGGCAAATCTCTGAAACGGCTGGACCGATTTTGACGGGACTTTCACTGACAGATAGCTGATGTAATAAGGAGTAACTTAGGTTACTTTTATTTTAGAAAAAAAAATAGGGTCCTACAAAAAAAATTAAAACCAAATTAATTAATTAATTTTGTTTTGGGAAGCAAACTAGGGACGAACCCGAGCGAAGCGAGTGTAAGTCGCTAGAACATAAATAAAATAAATGAGCGGTACGAGTAAAAATAGTTTACCAAATAAAATTCAAACAATGAGTGACTGACAGCTAAAGCACAGCTTAAAAGTCTAGAAACTTGAAATTTCTTCAAGCTTGAAATAGCCTTTATTAAGAGCGAAGGAAGGGTTTTTTAATCATTCATTTCCTAAAGACATTTAAGTATTCGTCACCTTTGAAGTAAGAAATATGGAAATTGTATTAAGCTTTTGATTATATTGCCGGTGAAAAATCCGATCGGACTGATTCCTTGTAAGCTGCTAAGGTTTAAATAAAACTATCTTTTCGGATTATTTCGCGGATTTATTTTGATTTTCGGTTCCCGATGTTTCGAATGCTTTACAGCAATCATGATCACGGGAGACTCTAAGGTTTTAGATATCTCAAAGGCGTTATATACATGTTACAGACAGTGCCTACCCACAATTTTACAAAAATTATTTCAAAAAATTCTTTGAATTTTTGAAAATGTCAAATATTCGCGTAAATCTAAGAAAGTATTATGCTAAGGTTTACCTTAATACCTAGTACTTGAAGCCTAGTTCTGCACGAAGAAAATGCCAAATTCACCAGTTTATCGTCCTAAAGGCGGTCCTCGGCGGCGAGGGACCGCCCTAAGATGAATAATATGCGAAGTGACATATTAAAAACAAATGTATTTTGGAAATAGTTCCTTTTTTTATATAGATAGGTAAATTCTATCCAAGTATTTTTTTCTCAATTTTTAATAATGATTTTTTAAAATGATTTTCTACTAGTGACTCACCCTCGCTTCGCTTTGAGTGCGTCTCTATACAAAAACAAGTCTTTCCCAAGGGAACCGTATATTTTTCCAGGATTAAAAATAACGTATGTGCTATTCCAGACTATAATCTATTTCTTTGCCAAATTCCGTCCAGATTTGTATATCCGGTCTGGCGTGAAAGAGTAACAAACATCCATCCATCTATCCTCACACACTTTCACATTCATAATATTAGTATGGATACATATTTGATTTAAAAACATTTACTTTTTAAAGCTTAACATAAAATAAATATTCTTGCAATAATCAAACCCACGACCTCTAATGCTACAAAAGGTTAACCTTATAAAGCACAAAATTATTCGCAAAAATCTGTTTTTCATGTGTCTAACATAAAATTGTACGTAAACAACGGAGGATCAAAGCAATAAATTGTCTGTGGCCATTGCTATCTGTATAACGAACGTGACAATTTACAAATGTTTTCGCAAATCCTACATCCTACATATTTTAATGAATTTTAAGAAGTAATAATTTCTTTCTAATTCATTTAAATCTCAAAAATCGTTTTTAGAAATAAGAATCTTACTAACATAATAAAGCTGAAGAGTTTGTTTGTTTGGTTGAACGCGCTAATCTAAGGAACTACTAATCCGATTTGAAAAATTCTTTTTGCATTAGATATCCTGTTAACTGAGGAATGCTATAGGCTATATATCATCCGGGGAAAATGTACGTTTCCCGTGGGATAGATTTGTTTTTGTCTAGGGACGAACCCGAAGCGAAGCGAAGGTGAGTCGCTAGTATTCAATATACTTTTAATCATTTTTCTTATGTCAAGAACAGCGCCCAACCCATTATAGACCCCTCAAGGCCCTCTAGAAATAGAACAAATTCTGAGACTCTTACACTCACAACGAAACCCTGTTATTGTCATAGTGGGATTGTAAGCATTATTTGCACACCCTTTGATTTAAATACCGTATATGCAAATATCGATTCTATCTATCTATTTAGCCTTTTTAACGTCCCACAGCTGGGCACGGGCCTCCCTTCAATACGAGGGGGATCAGGTCATAGTCCACCACGCTGGCCAAGTGTGGTTTGGCGGACTTCACATGTCTTTCGAAAACTTGTTAGGTTCTCTCTCTTCGCACATGAAAATATCAGAGATGCGAGGACTCTGGATATGAACCCGCTTGACTCGATTTCCCCAGTTCGTCACCACTGGGCTACCACTGCCTTTTATATGCAAATATTATAATGTCAATTTTAGTTTTAAAATAGACGTGGCAAAAATGTATCTTTAGCCAGATTGGAACAATCGCATCTGGAACAGTGCTAAGTTCCGGATCAGTGATATGTTTCATTTGGAACATTTGGAACACTAGATTAATAGAATAATGTTTTAGGTTCAAAATGACCCAATCAATAATAAAATCGATTTTCTTTCATACTTTAACAGGCTTAGGACTGACAGCTAAAACAAAATTATTGTGCTATTATTCTAATAAGTATATATATTCTAATGAGTATAATATTCTAATAATATAATTTAAGTACCTAATTATTCGCACTATTCACATTAGTCTATAGAAGTTTTGCGAGAATCAAATTTCTCAAAAATCTAAATGTCTCAAATGCACCAGCGCAATCAAAACACAAAACAAGACAAAACCTGTTTATACTTTGTTTTGGTTTGCGGTCCGCACGTGCCAGCGTTGGATCGGGAAGTAATCGGCATTAATCGGCATCGCATCGCGCGATCGAAACTGTCCGAACGCCAACGGTGACTACAGACTATAAGAGAGAGTTCCAAATGAAACACTTGTACTGACATGAATGTTCCGAATCATTCGGATCACATTGATGTTTCGTAACACTGAGTCGCTTCACTAAAGAGCTACACACGTCTATTTTAAAAAGATAAAATTTGGCGTATTGTACAAATCTATACTATCCTTCTTCTTAGGGTGCGTTTACATCAAACGAGCGAATGCTCATTCTATCCCCACCCTATCAAATTCTTTTAATGTAAACAGAGACAGAGCATTCTTTCGTTGTTCTCTCTGCGTTCGCAAACATTCTATAGAATATTCTAAGAATGCTCACTCGCTTGATGTAAACGGCACTAGAACGTGCGAACAATTGCTTAGAGCGTTCTTAGATGTTCGAACGCGCTCGCTCCCCGTAGCGGTCTCTTCAAAGTGTTCTTGTGTTCTAGCAATTTGAATATTTACGAGTACATACCTACTTATCGAATCATGGATTGGTCTCAAGATAAATGTCTATTAATAAAATTTGTCACCCACCAACGTCTCTTTCTTCTTTTCTTTTTGACTGTTTGAGACAAAATAATAAATGCAGCACTTGCAATTATAATATCGCTGTCAGAGTCGGACATAACCAAAGAGTATATAACTACACCGTGAAAATTGAAATAATGAAACACTACCAACCACAGAATTGACATGAATGGGCAATGAGCATTCGTTCGGCTGATCTAAACGTCATTGCAAGAATTCTAGTTCTATGTTCTCATTTTGCTCGTTGATCTTTTGGTGTAAACGCTGAAATCGAGATTTCGTTTACACTAAAAGAACAAGAAAGAATGCTCTTGCTCTAGCTCTAGTTCTTTGTTCGTTTGATGTAAACGCACCCTTAGAAGCTAAATTATAATATAAATATAGTTTGAAAAAAAAATGAATATGAGTACTCATAATGAATATCATCAGATTCGGCTGAGCCGTGAAACAAACAGAAATACAAACTAATTGACTGTCGCTCTAATAATAATATTATTTAAATTGAAATCAATACTGCACTTGTACCTAGAACTGTATTATAAAAGCTTTGTAAAAGCACTAAATGTATGGATTTAGTATAAAATATCGAACGCTGATAAATGATAACGATAACATTCGATATTTCATTAGGCGAGTGCAAGAACGCGTTTTCATCAAAGATAACGTACATTATAGAGTGATGACGTAATTGTACTTTTATGGAAAAAAAAAATTAAAAGTAAAACTAGAATTAGCCAATTTCAGTACTATAGTTCCAACGCCAACAGCTCAAATACTAGCGACTCAACCTCGCTTCGCTCGGGTTCGTCCCTAAGTAAATTTTAACGCTTAGTATGGAATAGATAGACTATATATATATATAATGTATCATCAATAGTTTTCTCAATTAAATAATGAATTTTATAGGCATTACAACTTTGGGTTACATTATTGCAATTTTCTTGAGGATCTCTAATTTTTTGAAAATAAATTATAGCCTGTGTTCCTTTTTGATAATTTAGCTTTCTGTTGGTGAAAGAATGGTTAAAATCGATTCAGTAGCTTCTTAGCTTACTCGATACAAACAAACGAACAAAAAAATCTTTCCTCTATAATATTAGTATAGATGAATATGAAAAAAAACTCTGTCTGTTTGCTAACTTTTCAAACTTAAGCAGCTGAATAGATTTCGACGAAATTTGACAAAAGCATATATTGCATCAGACAGACTGGACATTTTATATCCAGCAAAATCTAGTGATATGTATTGGCACTGAAATTGATCCTACCAAATTCCAGCTTTAGTCGGATGTAATTATATAGCGGATATAAACCCAAATTACATAATAATAACATACGTATATGTAGTTATCACAAATCAAAATATTTTTTTTTTACACCACTTATACATATAAGTATTATTTGATTAATTCGTTTTAAAAATCCTATTAAAAATATTCGTTTCAGTTCACTTTAGAGAGCACTCTCTCCGGTCGTGTCAAATTACAGTCGCATCGGACTATGAGATTGAAATTGTAGAGAAAGCATCTGTATAATATACTTATTCTATATACTGTTCGAATTCAATTATAAGGACGAATTTAAATAACCTCTATCTTTAATATTAATTCTGACTTGCTGTAAATTATGTGACATAAATCTATACTAATATTATAAAGCTGAAGAGTTTGTTTGTTTGGTTGAACGCGCTAATCTCAGGAACTACTGATCAGATTTGAAAAATTATTTTTGCATTAGGTAGACCGTTAACTGAGGAAGGTTATAGGCTATATATCATCCTGAAAAATGTACGGTTCCCGTGGGATAGATTTGTGTTAGTCTAGGGACGAACCCGAAAAAAAGCGAGGGTGAGTCGCTAGTGTATGGATATAATAATAACACTACGGGACTTAAACGCGTGAATTCATTAGTGGCTATATACCTTATTCCCGACGTTTCGACTGGGTTGCACCAGACGCGGTCACAGGCAAACAAAATCACGTGTTTAAGTGTGTTTATTATATAATTATGAAACGCGAAAATTTAAAAAGTTATATAAATGTACGGAGTTAAAATCATCTTTAGCAAGTAAGATCACATATAGATTATTGGAATCCGCTGTTACTGAAATTGGTTGACGTTTTCGAATATCACATGATATTATTTATTTACCAACTTAAAAAGAAAGAGGTATTCTGATTTATGTTTTTCATATACTTTACTAATTTTCAGGTTTTTTTATGAATCATCAGTCTCATATTGAGTATAAAAATAATATATGGTTATAGGTGGAATTATTACTTAGCAATCTAGAAATCGGCATACCGTTTTCGTTTCGCTTTGATTTTTATAAATCAATGAACTGAATAACCAACCGACTCACTTTTACACTAATATTTTAGTTAAGAATGGTAGCAAATGACATGCAAATGAAAACTATATTTTAAATAAAACTATCTTTTCAAATTTTTTCGCGGATTTATTTTGATTTTTTGTTCCCGACGTTTCGAATTCTTTACAGCAATCATGGTCACGGAGACTAAGGTGTTAGATGTCTCAAAGGAATTATATAGTTGTTACAGACAGACTACCCACAAAATAACAAACTAAATTCCGAAAAATTCAAAAATAGCACCAAAGTATCTTTTACAATATTTTTTCATTTTAATTTTAAAAATGTTAAACATAGTTTTATTTAAATTGTCAAATATTCGCTTAAATCTGAGAAAGTATTAAATACTGTATTTTAACTTGTTCATTTAAGGCAAGGCACAAACATCTTCAAAGTTTATTCACGAAGTTTTCTCACCAAATACAAGATGAATTGCAAATTGAAATTATGTATTTCGAAAATCTGGAAAGTGCTTGCTCGAATCGAGCATCTGTTTGTAGATATTCAGCGATTTTCAACGAATTCACTTCTACATCTATCATTATGGACGTTTCTAGAATAGTAATGGTGTAAGGCAGCGTTCAAGTTTGTGATTTTACTGTTTTAAGATTAAACTTATTTCCTTCACTTTAAATGTGATTATTTTTTATATGAAAATTAAATGTTTTTAAAGCTTTTATGGCAACGGTTAGGCAATATCTATTTTTTTTTTATATGTTGGGACATTAACACACAGCATCATCTAGTTCCATGGTAAGCTACGAGGCCTGTGTTATGAATACCAGATAGTTGATACACTACACTAATATAACTTTAAATACATACATACATATTATAAATAGAAACACCCGTGGCTGGAGTACAAACATTCGGACTTATCACACAAAAGAATGCCCCCAGCAAGACTCGAACCCGCGACCGCTGGTACAGCAAGTAGGGTTACTACATACTGAGCCAAACGTCGTCATAAGAACCGTTAAAATTATTTAAAAAAACAGCATAGGAAGCATATGTGAATCATTTTCAAAATGATTACCACTTGTTCTATGGTGAAGGAAAACATCGTGAGAAAACCTGCATGTCAGAGAGACCTTAGCTTAGCTTAGTTTTCGAAAGACGTGCGAAGTCCGCCAACCCGCACTTGGCTAGCGTGGTGAACAATGCCCTCTCGTATAGAAGGGTGGCCCTTGCCCAGCAGTGGGACCATAAAAAGGGCTAAATACAACACATTATATTTTTTGAATATTTTCATATTTTCAGTAACATGCTTTGCTAATTTAGTAGTCTAAAACTTATCTTTTATTTGACTTCTAACCGAACAATTAATTACATGTCTAAAGTGAACATAATACTTTAATATATAATGTGGTACCATCAATGTGGATCAGATTCGGATTTCACAGAATTTTTCCTATGCAAGCAGAGCCACGGGAATATTTTGTTGTTACAGAAAATTGGAACTTCCACACTCCTTTCCATTTCCTTAATATTTAATCAATACTTAACTCCAAAAGTTCATGTGACACTTTTGTCCCTGGAAAGTTACTGCTTGAATAATAAATGACTCGATGCGAAGGCAATACACCAAACTTTATATTTTTAAGGTTAGGGTACAAAGGAGCTTGTATTAATAAAATATTGAATCTGCGAATTGACTTATGAACTATGTTCTTTCTAGTAATATTAATAAAAAATAAGTTTGTCTTTTATTTATGGATGAATGTTGCGCTACGTTTTGCTCAGTTTGTAGTAATCCTACTTGCTTTGCCAGCGGTCGCGGGTTCGAGTCCCGCTAGGAGCATTCATTTGTGTGAGCACGAATGTTGTTAATATGTATGTATATAAAGTTATATATGTGTAGTGTATCAGTATCTGGTATCCATAACACAAGCCATAGCTTGCCACGGAACTAGATGGTGCTGTGTGTTAATGTCATAACAAATTTATATTTATACTAACGATCGATAGAACGATCTGCTTCCTGAGGTTTCCCTGAGTGCTAAAATATTAGGCCATTCAAGAGTCGTGTCTTCAGGTCCCTTAAAGCAGCGGTCGGCAACCCGCGGCCCGCGAGGTGCCTTCATGCGGCCCGCGGCCCATGACTGTTTTATAAAGAAAAGTTTTAATGTTTTTTTTTTTGAAGTATTTTGAATTTGTAATTACCGAAAAAATGAAAATGTTCCTCGTCTCATAAATAAGCATTTAAGAGTCATTTTAGAAATTGTCACATTGAATGTAGTCGTTTTTTTTTTTTTGCTCTCACAAGTGCGGCCCGCCTTTACCAGGTATAGCCAGCCACCTTGTGGCCCCTGCCTGCTAAAAGGTTGCCGACCGCTGCCTTAAAGGATAGCAACGCATTCACAATACCTCTTATTTTGCAGATGTCTATAAGCTCTGATGAAAAGTACTCAGACTATAAGCAAGAGTACTTACACTTAGGCTACTGTCAGTAATAAGATTTGCTAAAAGATGGTGTTGCTTGTATTATTATATCTAATATATTTAAACGAGCAATTCTTGTATATTTATATCTTTATATCTTTATTTATTTAAACCGGCGATCTCGGAAACGGCTCTAACGACTTCGCTGAAATTTGGTACGTGGGGGCTTTCTGGGACGAAAAATCAATCTAGATTAGTCTCATGTCTGGGAAAACGCGTGTTTTCGAGTTTTCATGCAGTTTTCTTTTGCCTTATTCTACGCAGAATACGCTCAATAATTTCTTACACTCAGACATAAGCATTGTGGTCAAGCGACCAAGGTGCAAGATCAACAAATCAATAGGTGTGTCTGAGATCGAATCTCGATCGGATACAAAGTTTTACTTTTTTTTTTGTATTTATTCAAGTTTTTAGTTTTTTTTTTTTATCTAAAAAATACGATATAACGAAAAAGAACTCCTAGCGAAGCTCGAACGCCAGGTGCAGTATATAATATTATGAACACAAAAGGCTCATATGAACGTACACAATCGAAGCAAGGGTAAGTCGCTAATCGATCACATCGATAAAGATTAGTAAAAAAACTCATACAACATTTGAAAACAACCATTTATCTAAATTTTCCAAATTTAGACACAAACGGTCACTATAATTATCCTATTCGATGTAATCATAATTAGTGTGTTATCAAACATGTATCAAACAACATGTGCGAGGACTTTAATAGCCAATAAATACAAGTTATTATTTATTTAAAACGATGTCATGTTGAGGTAATTTGTTTCAAACACTAGGTTATGTAAATTACAGTCTATGATATGATTGATATATGATAACTAAATTAGTTATTTTAAAATGATTATTGTTTTGTGTCCCAATACTAATATTACAAAGGGGTAAAGTTTGTAAGTTTGTATGTAAGGGGTAATCTCTGAAACTACTGATACAATTCTGAAATTTTTCTCACTAATGGGAAGCTACATTAGCCGAGCCAAGCCGAGTGCTATATATTAATATTATGTACTAGCGACTCACCCTCGCTCCGCTCGGGTTTGTCCATACTTACGTTCTAACGTTCAGTATAGATTTTTAAGAGATCAGATAATTTCCCGCAGTAAAAAGTATCCTATATGTTGACCCGGATAACCAGCTATCATCATACCAAATTTCATCAAAATCCTTGCAGTGGTTTTTCCGTGATGCGGTTACAAATGGACAGACAGACAGACAAACATTCTAAAAACTATAGATTCGGCCTCTGTATCGATAATAATGTCTATTTCAATAAAATTTTCCAAAAAATATTTAATGTACAGATTCGGTTTAGTTACAATTTTATTATATGTATAGATAAGTAACGCTATAGAAAGGTCTTAAGGCAACTATTTATATTTTATGGGGTAAATCCCCTATGTATTGCGTAGACTTTGTCATAGAATAACACAAAATAGCCATTACCCCGATGGGAATTTACCGTTGAAACTCAAATATTTGTTATGAACTACCAAAATGGAATATTTTTTTAAATTACAAACTAGTGACCTAGGTACGACCTTTCTTATTTATACCATTACGTAAATATAAGGCACGTCCTTATCACGTTTTCTTCCATGGGAAGGAGATATTTTTTCATGTAAAAAAATAGCTTAGGTATATTACTCTTCAACCTTCCAACTATCTATACAAAAAATCTTATCATTTAGTCGTTACGTTTCGGCGTGAAAGAAAGACGAGAAACAAACAAACAAATAAACACAGTTTTATATCAATAGTTTTAGTTTAGGTATATTTAACTAGCGATTTCACCTTCGCTTGGTTTGAGTGCGTTCTTGGATGCCAAATTACTAAAAGTTTATATATTACTCCACTCTATCTGTGTAATCATTCCACACAAACATGCATATAGACACACGTGCACACACGCACGCACACACATGCAAGCACACATACACTCCCACACAAATTCTAGTTGAATCAAAATAAATAATAATTATCTGTTTGATAAAGATAAAAGCCATTGATAAGCATTGATAGCCATTGATACCTTTACGCATCCAAAAAAATATTTTTTCTATATGCTGAGACAACTCTTAATTAATTAACTTAGTTAAGTATATTAAATATTAATACTTACTATCCACATTAATATTAGAAAATACTACATAGATCTAGCGCAAAGTTCCATGGTACTTATTCTCATGGTAATAAAAAATGGCGGAACTAAGATAAGAGTATTTTTGTCTTGATAATGTAAACTTTGTTCTTGCTAAGTTGCATCGAAATCTGTTCGGCAGTTCAAACAAAAACTGGTAACAAACAGACAGACAGAGTATAAATGCGATATTAATTGTTTTGGTAAGCATGAAGAATCTACTAAAATGATTTTGATGCAAACATATTAGATTTTTACAAAAATTAGGCTAAATTCAATTATAAAAGGAATTATATTAGTGAAGCGGGTTCAAATCCCGGGTCTCGCACCTCTGATATTTTCATGTGCGAATCATTTTCTAACATGATTACCGCTTGTCTTATGGTGAAGGAAAACATCGTGAGGAAACCTGCATGTCTGAGAGAATCTAGCAAGTTTTCGAAAGACATGTGAAGTACGCCAACTCGCACTTGGCCAGCTTGGTGGACTAGTGCTGAATACATACATACAATTATTTAGTAACTAGTGCACCTCTTTAATGAATTAAAGGGTATCTTTTAATTATTTAATGAACATAAAAGATAAAAATATATAGGCTATATATTTAGTTACATATGTATAGTATAGACATGTCCTATAATTTATTCAAATTATCATGTTCAAAATAATGTTTAGAGTACATTTCATCATTTTATTAGGAACGTCTCTAAGAAATTTTAGCTAAGTCAAACAAAGGGAAGACGCCTAGATATTCTTCGTTACATACTTAACCCAGTTCCTTGCTAACTATTTTAGGACTAACTTTTGTCTACAGCTTACATTAAATTAGACTTTAATCTATTTATCAATATTTTTAACAGCTTTTTTTTAATATGTTGAGACATTAACACACAGCGCCATCTAATTCCATGGTAAGCTACGAGGCTCGTGCTATGGATACCAGGTAGTTGATACACTACACATATATAACTTTAAATACATACATATTATAAATGAAAACACCCATTACTGGAGAACAAACATTCGTGCTCATCACACAAATGAATGCCCCCAGCGGGACTCGAACCCGCAATCGCTGGCACAGCAAGTAGGGTCTCTACAAACTGAGCTAAACGCGTATTCAATTTTTACCATCGAGGTAGTCTTATTATGATGGAGCCAGTAGGTAAATAGTAGCATTCCTCAATAGCTATTAGTAAAACTTTAGTGACTTGTCGTGTTTTTGAAGTGAAAACTTCTATAGGCAGGTTTGTTTGTATGGGGAGTAAATTCACGTAAGTCGTCATCGACATGGTCACGTGACGTGTTGACGCTAACACTCAGAGCGCCGATAGATGTCACAACTAGATGAATGTAAACAGTTTTAATTTACACATTTTAATTTAAGATCAAACAATTAATTTGAATATCCAAAAATAACAACTGTTTGTTTATAGTTTTAAGTTTTCACTTCTGTCGGCAGTCCTCATGACTACTTTTTTTAGTTAATAACATTTTTTTATATAAAATATCCAAAACTTACAAAGAAACTTATTTCGAATATAATGTTACAAGTAGATAAGAAGTTAGAGTACAAATCTTGATGGCCCTTTTAGAGTTTCGTACCGAAAGGTTAAAAGGGTCTCAAAACCAGTCCACTGGTTATATAGTTTATACTAGTGATCGCCGCTTGGTTGAAAATCAACCATAATTCATTAAGTTTGATCGATATCGAGATTGTTTTTTTCAAAGTTATATAGATAATCTATAAAATCCAAAAGAATTTTCAAACGGACCCATAGATTCAGAGATTTGCACGTATAGATGAATAAACTTTTCACCCATATATTATATAAGTACTCGTATAATATTGATGAAGGTTATCTTACATCATACTACATCTTTCAGCAATGAAGTATATATAAACAAAATACGCGAGCGGATTCGCGGGTGCAAGAAAGTCAATTAATTTTGGCTTTCTGCAATCCTTCTCTATATAAACTTTAACTATGCCAAAGCTGATCCTCCTCCGTACATGCAATATGCTTAAAAAGGGGTTCAAAGTTTTCTCTTCACGTATTAATAATATATACTCGTATAGATACTTCTATGTTGACTTAGTAAAAACACTGAAAAATTTGTTAGTTTGTTTGAACACGATAATCTTTGGATCTACTAGTCTTGATACAATTAGAAAAAATCTTTTTGCATTTTATAGCTATCTGAGGTAGTTATGAGGCTCTCTTATAACACACTAAATTCTAAAGAAAACCCTAGTCTATATCCATACATATAATAAAATTCTAACTGAGTCGAATCTGTACATTAAATATTTTTTTTGGAAAATCCAATTGAAATAGTTACTATTATTGATACAGAGACCGAATCTATAGTTTTTATAATTTTGTCTGTCTGTCTGTCTGTTTAGGAACGCATCACAAGAAAAGCATTAGACAGATTTTGATGAAATTTGGTATGATGATAGCTGGTTATCCGGGTATCCGCTAGTAATATTATAAATGTGAAAAACTCTAAGTGTCTGGTAACGTGTGTTTGTTAACTATTAACGCCATAACAGCTAACCAAATTAAATGAAATTCGTAATAGAAACAGTTTAAATTCAGGATAAGCACATAGACTATTTTATATATGTAATAGCGACTCACCCTCGCTCCGCTCGGATTCGTTCCTAGGTTGATTTCCCATACAAACTTTCATCCCCATTTTCACCCCTTCAAGAGATGATTTCTAGGATAAAAATTATATTATGTCCTTTCCAAGGTCCAAATTTTATATAAATTAGTTCAGTAGATCCAGAGATTACCCCCTACAACGTCACAAACTCACAAACTTTACCTCTTTATAATATTAGTATAGACTTACTATATTAACGGTCAAAAACTAGCTTTTAACAAACAGTATTACTTAATTAACAAAGCTCTATGTAATTCGACTTTAATCAACCAGTTAACTATAGCACAACCTGAGTTTTACTGTTACAATCCCTCGTTTACTACAGGTCTTAACGTGTGGAGCTGAATCTATATATAAATAGACAAAGACAAAACAGTTCAGTACCTTTTTCTTCTTTGTTTGTCAACTGATTTTCTTTTTTTTTTTTGTGGTTAGTAGCTATTGATGAGCTTATGTGTTATCAATAAAAAGAAAAAACAAAAGTTTTATTTTTTATATAAATACATTCTATTCATATATGTTTTCTTCAATCTATATATCTATTATCTATACAAATAAATAAAGTTGGAGTGTCTGTTTGTAATATTAAAATAACCTCTTTTTACTAAATGCATATAGATATATATACAGTACATATACAAAAACAACATTTTTTACAATTTTTGTTTGTCTGTCTGTCTGTCTGTTCGTTCCAGCTAATTTCTTAAACGGCTGGACCGACTTTGACGAGACTTTCACTGGCAGAAATCTGATGTTATAGGGAGTTACTTAAGCTACATTTATTTAAAAAAAAAAAATATGGGGACCCAAGAAAAAAAAAATGAAACAAAAAAATTAAAACTAAGGTTAGGTTTCGGCAACTTAGATCACCAGAAGTTAGGTTTCCGAAAGTTAGGTTCTGGAAAGTTAGGTCGCCACAAGTTAGGTTTCTGTTAATTCCCGGGGGAGAGCTGACTCCTACCGGGCGCGTCCCCAGGTGGCGGATGGGGGAACGCCACTCGCCTTCGCACAGGGCGGGTGGTACCGGAGAAATCCGGCGCGGACCAACAGCATGGGGGGCGGGGGGTCTGCAGCCGCGGGCCGTCGAACGCGGTTGAGGCCCAACCCGCACGGTGCCGCTCGTCGTTGAGGCTACGGCTTCCGACGTTGCGGCTACCGGTTGGGGAGGGTGCCACTTCGGTGGCAAGACGGGTGTCCACCTCGGTGGACTGATTGGTGCCCCTCGTTCGGTACCGCATCTGACGGCGTTGCGGAAACTGACGGGGGGATGGGGAGGGGCGTCTCCGATCGTAGCCCGTCGAATGCGGTCAGGCGCCAGACGGACGGGGCTGCTTGCGGCCAGTAGTGGTGGTTACCCACTTCGGTGGGTGGATGGGTGTCCACTTTTGTGGAAGGTTTGGCGGCCTCCCCCTGTCGTGGTCGCATCTGACGGGGTTGCGGCCACCTGGGATGGGGGGTGGCGTGGTGTGCGGGGATTGGTCCCACTTCGGTGGGGGGTTTGGCCCACTTTTGTGGGAGGAGTGGGGTGGCCGCGGCAGGAGGGGAGTCGTGGTATTTGCCAGTCTTCTTCTTCCGCGGCCCAGACGGGGCCGCGCGTCGTGGCTTCGGCTGTCGGCGTGTGGCCGCCGGTGGCGGGACCGCTTCGGTGGCCCCGCGATCGTATGGGGGGGAGCCGGTGGCGGGGCTGTGTTAATAGCCTCGCAACCGGTAGAGGGGTGGGCCGCGGCAGGAGGGGAGTCGTGGTATTTGCCAGTCTCCTCCTTCCGCGGCCTAGACGGGGCCGTCACCGTAAGATGGCGGACGCGGTGGGGCTGCAGGGGAGAGGGCCGGTGTTTCGGGCCCTGACCTCTGCAGCCGCTGTGGGGTTCCTACGGGGGCCTCACCTGATGGTGGCCTTCGGGCCTACCGCCGGGGCGCCGTAGTTGAATGCGCAAGCGATCCTGCGGCGTCCCACTATGGCGGCTGGGAGGGGATCGTTGGGGTTTAGTGGGTAGTACCAGCTCTTCTAGCTGGTGAGTCCCACACACCCACCTGGGGCTAAAGGTGGACGGTGCGTAAATGCATTCCCCAACGTTAAAAAAAAAAAAAAAAGGTTTCTGTTAATTAGGTTTCCGCAAGTTAGGTCGCCGAAAGTACTTTTTCCATAAGTTAAAGGTTGCCCAACGGAAGGTTTCCGAGAGTTAGGTTTGTAAAATTTTTTGATTCCGTAACTTAGGTCGCCGAAGGTTAGGTTGCGAGTAATTAGGTTTCCAAAACTTAAGTTTCCGAAAGTTAGATTTCTGTTAGTTAATTAGGTTTCCGAAAGTCAGATTTCTGTTAGTTAGGTTTCAGAAAGTTCCGAAAGTTAGGTTTTCAAAAGTTAGGTTTCAGAAAGTTAGGTTTCCGAAAGTTAGGTTGCGATAAGTTAGGTTTCCGAAAGTTAGGTTGCGAATAGTTAGGTTTCCGAAAGTTAGGTTTCCAAAAGTTATGTTTCTGTAAGTAAGGTTTCAGAAAGTTAGGTTTTTGAAAGTTAGGTTTCAGAATGTTAGGTTTCCGAAAGTTAGGTTGCGAAAAGTTAGGTTTCCGAAAGTTAGGTTTCCAAAAGTTAGGTTTCAGTATGTTAGGTTTCAGAAAGTTAGGTTTCCGTAAGGTAAGGTCTCAGAAAGTTAGTTTTCCGAAAGTTAGGTATCCAAAAGTTTGGTTTCTGTATGTTAGGTTTCCGAAAGTTAGGTGTCAGAAAGTTAGTTTTCCGAAAGTTGGGTTTCCAAAAGTTAGGTTTCTGTATGTTACGTTTCAGAAAGTTAGGTTTCCGAAAGTTAGGTTTCCGAAAGTTAGGTTGCGAAAAAAATAAAAAAAAAGTTTGTTTTGGGAAGCAACATAGGGACGAGCCCGAGCAAAGCGAGGGTGAGTCACTTGTTAAATAATAATTATGGTCGAGTTTTGACCACAGGGCGTATACTATAATTTTTTCATTATAGTACTATTAATTGCCTTAAAAATAACTATACCACCATTATATGTAATTTTTTTCATATAGGTATGTTAGTAAAAAGCGGTTTAATCTAACAAATCTTCAGCGAGATTTTTTTATTAAAACTATTTTTTCCGATTTTGTCGCAGTTTTATTTTGTATTTGTTGCCGACGCGTTTCGAATGCTTTACAAACATGGTCAGTCACGTACGTGACAAAGTTTGAATAGAAATGAAACTGTTCTATATAACTAACTATAAATATTTATTTAAAATGTCCAATATAATGACACACTTGGCTCAGTTTGTAGTGACCCTAATTACTGAGCCAGCGGTCGCGGATTCAAGTCCCGCTGGAGGCGTTCATGTATGTAATGAGCACAAATGTTTACCATGTTATGGGTGTGGATATTTATAATATGTATGTATTTAAAGTTATATATAGGTGTAATGTATCAACTATCTGGTATCCATAACACAAGCCTCGTAGCTTACCGTGGAACTAGATGGATTTAATATCCCAACATATTATTATTATTAATATTTATAGTTACTAAATTAGTAATTTTTACTTAAGTTTCACTGTCCTTTATCTATCTATACAGATAAATAAAAGGGAAGTGTCTGTTTGTAATGTCAAAATAACAGCTTTTTACTAAATGCATATGAAAGTACATAGGATACTAATAAAAAGGAAATCATTTTTAATTTTTTTGTCCATATGGCTGTTTGTCTGCCTGTCTGTCGGTTTGTTGCTGACCTCCGAAATGGTTGGACCGATTTTGACGGGACTTTCACTGGCAGATAGCTGATATTATAAGGAGTAACTTAAGCTACTTTTATTTGCATATATGCATCCGAGCAAAGCGAGAGTAAGTCGCTAGTATATTCTAAACCTCTAACCTAAATTTCTAACAGAAGTTAAATCTAACTAGAACTATTCAGTAAACTCCAGTACCTACTGTAACAATGTAAGCGGCTTTAACTGATAACTTCAAGTTACACTCTAATCCTTTGTTATTACGAATACAAAAGATAATATTTTTGTTATATAAGATAAAGCCGTAAATTAATTAAAGTTTATAGTTATTTTTACGTACAATTTGTGAAAACATCATGGCTATGCGTAAATCCATTTTTGAGACCAGAAATCAGTGAATTTCTCATAATATTTTCTTAGATTTACGCGAATATTTGTCATTTTAAATAAAACTATCTTTTCGTATCGTTTCGAATGCTTTACAGTAATCATGGTCATGAGAGTCTCTCCCGTGACCATAATTACAGTCGACCACGTCGAGAACCAAAAATCATAATAAATTCGCGAAAATATCCAAAAACAAGCATTATAATATCTTGCTTTATTAGGCAGTTGAATATGTGACCTTAGCCATTAGCCCATGCTACATTGTACTGCTTTTATAAATGTAAAATATTGTATGTTTGTATTTTTGTTACGACTTTACCCTGAAACGGCTTAACGGTTTTGGATAAGATTAAATAAACAAACTTTGATTTGATGTACAATGTACATATGCTACTCTGAAGAATAACATCGTAACACAGTGAAGAATAACATCGTAAGGAAACCTGCATGTCAGAGAATACCTAGCAAGTTTTCGAAAAACATGTGAAGTCCGCCAACCCGCACTCGGCCAGCGTGGTGGACTATGGCCTGATCCCCCTCGTATTGAAGGGAGACCCGTGCCCAGCAGTGGGCTGTTAAAAAGGGCTGAATACAATACTGTTAGTAAGAATATTTGTCAAAAGGTGGCGTTACTTTTATAATATTATAAATACAAAAAGTACTTCCCTAGGGACGCATTCGGGAAAAAAGGTGAAAGTATGAAAAAGTGTATATAATATATACTTTCATCATCAAAGTATATGTACATGTATCTGGGCAACCGAACTTCACTCGTTGTTTTTTCGGGAAATATAAAAAAAATGAGTTATTTCAGAAAAGACAACTATATAGATAAACTTAAAAACCAAAACCTTATCAAATTACAAAAGATCCAAATCGAAAAAAGCCGTTTCCGAGATACGCGAAATAAATTTATATAATATATACAAGAATTACTCATTTAATATTATAAGATTAAACTGTTAAAATTAAATTTTTAATCAAAAATAAAAATTAAAAAAGCTATTAAAATAAGTACGAAAAAATAATTGCACTAAATACGATTAACGTCTTATTTAAACACGAGTAAATCTAATGCTCAGACATTCGAGTAAAAAGGAAAAACTAGTTTGAAAAACCGGATAACCAAACTATTAATTAACGCCCAAACCACTTATCCGATGCAATCATTCGGCACAACGCAAATCGATATCGACTCGAATATAAAATTCCCCGGAAAAGCGTCTGATGAGGTAAATACTTACCTATATTATTGCTAAATATAAATAAACACTATCTGTTTGATACTAGCCATGTGTGCTATGTTTGTACAAAAACAAGTGCATTTTCTGAAACTTTCATATTAAATCAAAATTCACGGCGGCCATTTTTATGTCGGGATATTAGTAAAAAAATTTCACACAAAAAAATATAATTGTACTAGGTAAGGTAGGTGTCGGCGGTTCAAGTGGTAAAGCGATCACTTGGGAAACCGAGTGAAGCGGGTTCAATCCCGGGTCTCGCACCTCTGATATTTTCATGTGCGAATCATTTCCAAGATGATTACCACTTCGCCTTACGGGGAAGGAAAACACTGTGAGGTATCCTACATGTCTGAGAGAACCTAATAAGTTTTAGAAAGATGTATGAAGTCCACCCGCACTTGAACAGCGTGGTGGACTATGCCATGTTCCCCTCTAAAATTAAAGGGAAGCCCGTGCCTAAAAATGGGGCCTTAAAAATCGTATACCGACATCAATTAATTTTGTATTTTAAGGGGTAGAGATTTCCTTGAAATGTATGTATATGGTACACTCCTAATATGTTATAACAAATTAAAAAAACAAAAAACATACAAACACACCAATGTATCCATTAGTTTTATAGTCAGACAAAAACTGTAGCCTAAGGCCCCTTTCTGACTTGACGTTGCGGTATCGGTGCAGTAAAGTACGCTCGGTAAAATTCTTACTGATTCTTTACCGATATTTGAATCCACGCTTATTAATTGGCGCGGGCTGCGCGGGAGCGGTGCGGTAAACGTGTGGTATACTGCAGTACGGGCAGCTAGTAAAACTGTTGATACCGAGCGTAAAAGTCCAAGATTTTTCCAAGTTTTTGCAAGATTCAATTGTTTTACATCGAAAGCATAACGACAGTATACCGATAAATAAATAAATATAAATGTGTTGGGACGTTAACACTTAGCATCATCTACTATAGTTCCATGCTAAGCTACGAAGCTTGTGTTATGGATACCAGATAGTTGATACACTACACATATATAACTTTAAATACATATTATAAATAAATATAAACACCCATGACAGGAGTACAAACGTTCGTGCTCATCACACAAATGAATGCCCCCAGCGGGACTCGAACCCGCGACCGCTGGCACAGTAAGTAGGGTCAGTACAAACTGGGCCAAATTTTGTCAAATATAATAAGTGAGGAGACTTGGCTGATATCAGTAAGCTCTCGGTAACGTAGAAAATATCGCATACAGATACCGCACCGCTAAGTCAGA
This sequence comes from Fabriciana adippe, assembly GCA_905404265.1. NCBI lineage: Eukaryota > Metazoa > Arthropoda > Insecta > Lepidoptera > Nymphalidae > Fabriciana > Fabriciana adippe. The sequence goes on from FR990010.1 coordinate 4,192,156, forward strand.
AAGGGGCCTAAATGTCTGTTGACATTGAAATAATGATAACAACTAACAAGCTACAGAACTTACTTATTCCACACACATCCTATTCAAATATTAGACATGTAATAACAGTATATTTGTACAAGTCCAAAAAACCTTGTGTTCATGACGTACGAAAGAAACTCTTTTATCTATTTCATAAATATCTATACAGATAAATAAAATTGGAGTGTCTGTTTGTAATATTAAAATAACCGCTTTTTACTAAATGCATATGGATGTATACACGGTACATATACCAAAACAACATTTTTTACAATTTTTGTCTGTCTGTCTGTCTGTTTGTTCCGGCTAATCTCTTAAACGGCTGGACCGATTTTGACGGGACTTTCACTGGCACATAGCTGATGTAATAAGGAGTAACTTAGGCTACTTTTATTTTAGAAAAAAAATAGGGTCCCACGAAAAAAAATTAAAACCAATGAAAAAATGAATAATATAATAATATATATTATGTATCTTCTATTTAAACTATAAACTATATAATATATATATATATATATATATATATATATATATATATATATATATATAATATATCTAGAGACGAACCCGAGCGAAGCGAGGGTGAGTCGCTAGTTTGTAATATGTAGGCTTGTCCCTAAAAAAGACACACAGATCTAATATGGTATTTTTGGTCTCAAACTAAAGTACTATATAAACGGAGTTCGCCAAAATAAATGTCAAAGTCAAAAATAGTAGCTTGATTTGCTGTTTATGCTACTATCCTCGATTGTGCCATACAGATCGTTAACTTTTTTAAAGAATCAGAGGATATTAGTTGAAGCAATATACAATTTTTGAGTTTAAAATATGAATAATAAAAACTATATTTTTAAGCATTATTTCTCTTCCCCTTGAAGGAGAGATAGCATAATATTAGCTTATTTTTTTCTTTATTATAATTAGATATTTTAATTTATTAACATTTATTTACTTATCACTATGTATAGAAATACTAGCGACTCACCCTCGCTTCGCTCGCTCGGGTTCGTCCTTAGGTAATTCTTTAAATTGACATAACTTTTTTATTTATGAACCGATTGAAATAAAATAAATACTAAATATTACGTGAAGCTTACCACAATATATTTGTGGAAACCGCACCCAAATCGGTTTAGCCGATTCTGAGGTTAGCGCGCACAAACGCACAGACAAACAGACAAAAATTCTAAAAATCATTGTTTTGGATTCTATTGCGTTAATAAAGAGCCCCAATAATAGTTTTTCTCAAATATCTTCCATGTACAGACAGCGATCAGTTACTCTTTTATTATAATATGTAGGTATCATGTTGGATTCTTTGATACTGTATATGTTATAGTCAGAACTATTTCGTGGTCAAAACTACTTTTGACTGACAAAAGCAGTTAAAAGTAGTTCTGACTGCAGGCGTTGGTCAATAGCAGTTTTTACTGGCATATCAAAGCTGCTATTGACCAAAGCCTGCAGTCAAAATTACTTTTGACCAACCTCATTAGTCAAATGTAGTTTTGACTAAAAAATAGTTTTGACTGTAACATATAATTATTACTAAATCTGAGCTTTTGATATAGTGTTTATTATATAACCCGATGTTCATAATATGTTAATACATATACTTTACACACATATTATTGAAGTAAATATTACTTCAAGTTAGTCTCATAAGTGAATATTATTAGACTAAGTTGAAAAAATAAGGTCAGGATGACTGACAAATAAACTACTTACATACCTAATGTGTAAAAACGTCAAAATATAACATTATCGAGACGACTGTGAGAGATCATAAACAGGATTGATAGCTTTGAGACTTTCTTAACGCAAAAAGTCGATAACTAAACTTGGCTCGACTCAAGATTCGAAGCCAGGACTTCTGGATCTGCAGCTGCCATGCTAGCCACTACACCGAGTCAGTTTAAGTAACACATAGGCTACTAAGCCACCCAAGAACCTAAGCGAAACGATATCCTTTTAGGAAAAGTCAAACGGCAATCATTATACAAAATCTCAAAGGGCTGAAGTAATGATTTTATCATACAAAGTGGAAACTCAATATCTAAGTAAATTTGCTTGCTTCGAGTAATGCCTCTGAAACGCGTACTTAAAATTATAATGTCATCTACAGCCTCTACTCTTACTTTAATAACATGGTATTTTACATCAACCTTCACATGTTATTTAAAATTTTGATTAGCAATTATTAATACTTTCTTAGATTTACGCGAATATTTGACATTTTAAATAAAACTATCTTGTCTAAATAAAACTATCTTTTCGGATTATTTCGCGGATTTATTTTGATTTTTGGTTCCCGACGTTTCGAATGCTTTACAGCAATCATGGTCACTCCCGTGACCATGATTGCTGTAAATAATCCGAAAAGATAGTTTTATTTAAAATGTCAAATATTCGCGTAAATCTAAGAAAGTACTATCTTGTCTAATTTTAAAACTTTTACCTTTTTTTTAAATGTAATAATTAAAATAATTAAAAAAAAAACAGCTAAGATTAAATAAATAATATTTCTATATTCAATTATAAAACTTATTAAAATTATAAAAATAGTATAAAATTAAAACTATCAAAATATATTGTAAGGTACTTTGTGAGAGTTCGTGAGATTTTTGTATCTTTAAAAATCATTATATAACTTTGTGGGTAGGCACTGTCTGTAACAATTATACACACATATAGATACGTCTAAAACCTTAGTCTCTCCCGTGATCACGATCGCTGTAAAGCATTCGAAACGTCGGGAACCAAAAATCAAAATAAATCCGCAGAAAAATCCGAAAAGATAGTTTTATATAAAATAGTATCTAATATTTTATAATAATGTCCTCCTGACCGATTCCGGCCACGGCGGCCAATCTCATTGAGACTAGCCAACTGCGCAGGAGATATTATAGTGCACAAATGCACGCGCAGACACAAGTGCACTCTCTATTCCTGTCACTCTCATACTCCGGTGGGACGACTACTCGACACGACCGGTGAGAGTTAAGGCGCAGGACCGACGGCTTTACGTGCTCTCCGAGGCACGGGGGTGAAACACCGCCAACTTCCCAACTCCGGGCTGTTACTGAGGCTTACTATACAGAAAGACTCAATAACTAAACTTGGCCCGACCCGGGACTCGAACCCAGGACCTCAGGATGTGCAGCCGTACATGCTAGCCACTACACCACCGAGGCAGTTTATATAATAATAATTAATTTTTATATACATATAGTGTCGTCTCCTGGCAAATTTTATTTTTAATAGTAATGATGTACATGTACAATATGTATTATTATATTAGTCCAGGTTATAGTCTATCTGTGTACAAAATTTCATCCAAATCCATTCAGCCGTTTAAAAAAAATACCAACATAAAGAGTAACAAACATACGTATAGAAACTGTCTTATTTGTAATGGTGAGATAATATAAATTAAATCTAAAATACTCTAAACTACATAAAAGACTACTGTGTTGGAGATCGCAATTTAATTATCGCGTAAGGCCCCCGCAGACTGTAGACTTTCTATCAGACAATATAGTGATTAAAAAGCCGTTGAAACAGCCAATCGATTTAATTCATTTAAACCGTTAAATTAAATTTATTTATTTTTAATTAAAATTCGACATTGGGTAGGGCCCTAACCTTCTATGAAAAATTTAGGTAAATATATAATGACAGAAACAATAATTATAGTTAACAAAAACAAAAAGTATGTACACTTATACACCCCCAAAATTTGATAATATATGTAAGTAGTTGTTTAGTTCATTGAACACTTTCTTAGATTTACGCGATTATTTGAAATTTTAAATATATATATATATATATATATATATATATATATATATATATATATATATATATATATATATATGATTTTCCCGCGTTCTTTTCCTATATTTTGCTTCCGACGTTTGAAATATTTTTGATTTTAGTCGCATAAGGCAAAAGATTCTTTAGTTAATCTGTAAAACCGTCACAGGGGAAACTATTAAAAACTTAAAAAGCTATTATCACAACCAAACAAGCAAGCCATTACTTTATTGTATAGTAGTAGCTGACAGGGGGTCGAAGACCTCAGTATCTATCGATTTAACCCCTATGTATGTTCAGCAATTTTTAATGGCCACAAAATTATTTGGATTTTAAGAAATAAATAGAAAAGATCAAACTTTATCCTAAACTTCGCAATTACAACCGAAGTATTAAATATATGATAGTGGTATTATTTCCAAAGTATAGGGGCCTTTTTTCTATTATAATATGTTTTTCAGAATCTACAGTACATACATATATTATAGGCAAATACAAAATAATTCGGTACCTTTTTCTCGTCTGTTTGTCAGGCGATTTTCTTCTTCTTTTTTTTTGTAGGGTTCCGTACTTCAGAAGGTAAAAAAGGAACCCTTATAAGATCACTCTATTGTCCGTCTGTCCGTCTGTCTGTCCGTTTGTCACCATCGATTTTCTCAAGAACGGGTGGACTTAGCAAGTTGAAATTTATACCAGATACTGAGGTCTATAGTCCCTATTAGGTGTATAAAAATCAAGGTCCAGAATCAACACAATAAAAAGATATGGACAAATATAGATTTTTGCGAAAACTTGTAAGTACCAAAATTTACTTTAATTTTCAACTTTTTTATTTTTTGAAATTTTCCCTTTACTTGTGCTGTAAGACCTTGCTTTTGACCAAAATTGACAATTCTAGGTCAACCGGAAGTACCCTATAGGTATAGGTTCGAAAACCTATATGGTAGTTCCCGTTGACCTAGAATTACGAAATTTGGCAAAGAGCAAGGTCTTACAGCACAAATAAAGGCAAAATTCCAAAAAATAACAAAGTTGAAAATTAAAGTTATACAAATTTCCTACAAAATTGTACGGAACCCTCGGTGGGCGAGTCCAACTCGCACTTGTCCGGATTTTTTTTGTTTAGTAGCTTTAGTCTTAGTTATAAAAAATAGGAAACCCTTTTTTTAAACATAAAGATAGAAAAATTCCATTCATATATGTTTTCCTCATATTTTAAATATCGATTATGATTGAATTTCGACCACTAGACCAACATTAAAATAAAACATCAAATCTATACTAATATTAGAAAGCTGAAGAGTTTGAACTACTAATCCGATTTGAAAAATTCTTTTTGCATTAGATAGCCCGTTAACTGAGGAAGGCTATAGGCTATATATCATCCTGGAAAAATGTGCGGTTCCCGTGGGATAGATTTGTTTTTATCTAGGGACGAACCTGAAGCAAAGCGAGGATTAGTCGCTAGTTTTAAATAAAACTATATTTTCGGATTATTTCGCGGATTTATTTTGATTTTTGGTTCCCGACGTTTCGATTGCTTTACAGCAATCATGGTCACGGGAGAGACTAAGGTGTTAGACATCTCAAAGGCGTTATATACTTGCACACGCACTTGTTTGTTACAATATTCGCCTAAATATAAGAAAGTATTATATAACATCAAAATTAACTTTTAGAGTCCTTAAAATTTCTAGTGCAACTATTACTTATTTACTTATCTATACTAATATTATAAAGCTGAAGAGTTTGTTTTTTTGTTTGTTTGGTTGAACGCACTAATCTCAGGAACTACTAATCTGATTTGAAAAATTATTTTTGCGTTAGATAGCCCGTTAACCGAGGAAGGCTATAGGCTATATGTCATCCCGGAAAAATGTACGATTTCTGTGGGATAGATTTGTTTTTGTCTAGGGACGAACCCGAAGCGAAACGAGGGTGATTCGCTAGTTTCAAATAAAACATCAAAATTAACTTTTAGAGTCCTTAAAAATTCTAGTATAACTATTACTTATTTACTTATTATAACAACTATTTCAATTCATATGTAAATATCATATCACATTCACGTTTCACATTCTATATACCAATTTGCATTCTAATATAAGTTCTAAAATTAATATGCTAAGGTTCTAACGTTCTAATTGGTACTGTATATGAAAGCTCGTTAGCTAATTCGTTTATGGTTTCCGATGAAATTAAATAAGGGTTAATGTTCAAGGCAACTTACAATATCATAAATATTTGGGAATTGCAAAGTGTATGTCTTTGTCAGCTTTGAACTTAATTTAACCATGGAGCTAGATGGTGCTGTATGTTAATTTCCCAATATATTTATTTATTACTAGCGACTCAAACTCGCATCGCTCGGGTTTGTCCCTAGGTACATTTTAATTTTTTATCAGAACCCTAATTCTTTTACTGAAATAAAAGTAGCCTAAGTTACTCCTTATAACATCAACTGCCAGTGAAAATCCCGTCAAAATCGGCCCAGCCGTTTCGGAGATTAGCCAGAACAAACAAACAAACAGACAGACATACAAAAATTTTAAAAAAATGTGTTTTTCTTAAAAATACCGTATATAATTCCATATGCATTTAGTAAAAAGCTGTTATTTTGACATTACAAACAGACACTTCAATTTTATTTATCTGTAAAGAGTATAGATTTATTTAGACATTTAATTTTTAATCCAATATACTGTAAGCTTCAAAACAAAGAGAAAAGTTTTAGTACAAAAAAAAAGCTTGTTAAAAAATTGAGTGGAATAAAATTGTGGGTTCATAATAAAATATTCAAATGAACGCTCCGCTCGGTAAAGTTTGAAAAATGGACTCCAATGTACCAAAACCATGAAAATATCCCACATCTTTTTCTGTTTAATAATTCCTTTAGCGTTAGATCTTTTGCCTTATTTACTAAGCCTTTGGCCTTTCAACCCCTTACAATTTTAAAAATAAGTTCTCCTTTCTCAACTACTGTAATTAGTTAAGACTAGTGATTCACCCTCGCTTCGCTTCGGGTTCGTCTCTAGAAAAAAACAAACCTATCCCACGGGAACCGTGCATTTTTCCGAGATAATATATAGCCTATAGCCTTCCTCAGTTAACGGGTTATCCAATGCAAAAATAATTTTTCAAATCGAATTAGTAGTTCCTGAGATTAGCGCGTTCAACCAAACAAACAAACAGACAAACGAACTCTTCAGCTTTATAATAATTAGTTCAGATTTTGTGATCACAATTTCTTGAGTTTTAATTTTTTTGCACGGAGCCCTTTATTTCTAAAAGAAAATAACCTTAGTTACTCCTTATAACATTAGCCATCTGCCAGTGTCCTGTCAAAATTGTTACCACCGTTTTGGAGATTAGCCGAAACAAATAGACAGACAGACGTACGTACATGAGCAAAGTAAAAGCGTGGCACTAGTATATCTTATCTATACTAATATTATAAAGCTGAAGAGTTTGTTTGATTGTTTGTTTGTTTGTTTGTTTGTTTGGTTGAACGCGCTAATCTCAGGAACTACTAATCCGATTTGAAAAATTCTTTTTGAATTAGATAGGACGTTAACTGAGGAAGGCTATAGGCTATATATCATCCCGAAAAAATGTCTGGTTCCCGTGGGATAGATTTGTTTTTATCTAGGGACAAACCCGAAGCGAAGCGAGGGTGAGTCGCTAGTACTGTATAAAGCTGAACAGTTTGTTTGTTTGAACGTGTTATATCTGGATCTGCTAATCTGATTTGATAAATTCTTTTTCGCGTTTTAAAGCCTATTTATTTTAGAAGATTATATCTAGAGGGCTATCTTTCATCATACTACGAACTACCAAAGCGGAATAATTCTACAAAATTGAAAAATGCGGGCGAAGCCGCCAGAAAACGCTAGTACCTAATATAATGTTGCTCATCTATACATCTATACAATTAAATAAAATTGAAGTGTCTGTTTGTAATATTAAAATAACAGCTTTTTACTAAATGCGTATGAAAGTATATACATACAATTCTTATAAGAAAACAAACATTTTTTTCTATCCGTCTGTCTGTCCGTTTGTTCCGGCGAATCATAGTTGGACAGATTTTGACGGGACTTTAACTGACCGATAACTAATGTTACAAGGAGTAATTTGATCAAAGGTGCGAGACCCAGATTCGAACCCGCTGCACTCGGTTTTCCAAGCGAGCGCGTTACCACTGGGTTCCCACTCCCCTAAACTTTAAGTAAACAAAGTTAATTAAAGATAAAAAGCGTGACAAATCAACATACAAACTGATAAACAAAAACATTTATCAAAGTTCAAAGTTTTCACAAAAATACATGTGTATACATCGATTGACCCACTTTAGACTGTCTACGACGTAGTAAGTTTAGGTTATATTTATAATCGTAATATAGTAGAGATGCGCCATTGCTTTGCTCGAACACATCCCTTTTTTTTTAATTATCCTAATAATTATTAATTTTAGTATATAATCTATACAGATAAATAAAATTGAAGTGTCAGTTTGTTATGTCAAAGTAACCACTTTTTACTAAATGCATATGAAAGTGTATACGGTACATATAAGAAAAACACATTTTTTTATTTTTTCGTCTATCTGTATGTCTATCTGTTTGTTCCGACTAATCTCCGAAACGTTGGACCGATTTTCACGGGACTTTCACGGGCAGATAGCTGATGTTATAAGGAATAACTTAGGCTACTTTAATTTTAGAAAAAGAATTAGAGTTCTGCTTAAAAAAATAAAAACGTGCCAAAGGACGATCCCGAGCGAAGCGAGGGTGAGTCACTAGTTAGTTATATTTTCAAAAAAAAACGTATAATGTGTATGTACGTTTTTGATAAATTATAATGCTTAAACGTAAACGAATGAAACTACTTATTCGATCTTAACGTATTTTTTTTTCAAACTTTATTTTGTTCCAACTTAGAAAATAGGATAGTTTTTATCCCGATTATTTCATTTTTTAATTGCAAAATTAACGATTTTCATATATATGTCACAGCAACGCGTGGCCGGATCTGCTATTATTATATATATTTTTTTAGGCAGCATACATGAAATTGTAGACTTACGTTAATTCATGGAATAATTAGGTATTATATACATAAATCTATACTAATATTATAAAGCTGAAGAGTTTGTTTGTTTGGTTCAACGCGCTAATCTGAGAAACTACTAATCCGATTTGAAAAATTCTTTTTGCATTAAATAGCCCGTTAACTGAGGAAAATTATAGGCTATATATCATACCCGAAAAATGTACAGTTCCTGTGGGATAAATTTGTTTTTGTGTATAGACGAACCCAAAGCTAAGCGAGACAAACCCGAGCGAAGCGAGGGTGAGTCGCTAGTTTAAAATAAACATATCGTCTTAAAGTAAGTACAGATAGACAAAAAATAAATTCACAGTCAGCTCTTTAAACATGGTAGCGTCAGGATATTAAGAACATTGTCAGCACGTTGGCAAAAACGTGTTCAATTTAAATTTTTATGCGGCACACAAAGAATAATAATTTAGAAAAGCACTAAGCATAATATATTGGATAGGTACTGTTATTTTACTGCTAAGTACTTTTTAAAATACTTTAAAGCCATATTTACGAGTATTACTTCTGTACATATAATAAAATTCTAAGTCGAATCTGTACATTAAATATTTTTTGGAAAATCTTATTGAAATAGTCATTATTATCGATACAGTGGTACATCGAATCTATAGTTTTTAATCATTTTTGTCTGTCTGTGTGTCTGTTACCGCATCACGAGAAACCTACTGGACAGATATTGATGAAATGTGGTATGATTATAGCTGGTTATCCGGGTAAACATATGGGATCCTTTTTCTGCGATAAAATATCTCATCTCAGAGCTACACGTGAAAACGTAACTAGGGACGAATCCGAGCGGAGCGAGGGTGAGTCGCTAGTAATATTATAAATGTGAAAATTTGTGAGGATGGATGGATGGATGTTTGTCACTCATTCACGCGAGAACGGCTGAACGGATCTGGATGAAATTTGGTATAGAGATAGATTATAGTCTGGAATAGCACATAGGTTACTTTTTATCCCGAAAAATGTATAATTCCCGTGAAATAGATTTATTTTTGGTTTCCATACTTCTACAGCTTATATAATAACCAGCGACTATTTATAATATTATGTGTTACTCCAAGTCTATCGGCTTAATAAATTTCATCAAAATCCGTCCAACCAGTGAAGCAATAACAAGCATACACACATACAAACTTTCGCATTTATAATAATAATTTTTAATGCCTTGTCTGGATGATTAGATGGATATGTTACAGAGTTGAATTTTAAAAGAAATATTTCTACACAGTTTTTCTCATCACTTTTCACCCCATTAGAAGGGGTTATATTTCAAAAATCCTTATTAATGTAGGAGTAGGTTTTTAAAATTTCAGCCTTTAAAGCTAAAATTTTTGGACAAGGGGTTTGGTCTGGACGTTAATAAATGACAAATACTTGATAATATTATAATGGATTGGAGTCAAAGAGACACGGCCACCCTCGCGTTCATAGACGTACCTTACTGTACACACTCCCGCTTCTATTCAGCAGTAAATCGCACTAATAAATAAATAAATAAATAAATATGTTGGGACATTAACACACAACACCATCTAGCTCCATGGTAAGCTACGAGGCCTGTGTTACTACACTACACATGTATAACTTTAAATACGTACATATTATAAATATAAACACCCATGACTGGGGTACAAACATTCGTGTTCATCACACAAATTAATGCCCCCAGCGGGAATCGAACTCGCGACCGCTGGCACAGCAAGAAGGTTCACTACAAACTGAGCCAAACGTGTCGTTATAATATTAAGAATGCGAAACTTTTTGAGAATGTATGGATTAGTCTTCGACACAAAAACTACTGAACGAATCTTGATAAGACTTTACACTAATGTATGTAGCTTATATATCAGAGTATATATTATAGTATAAACTATGAATTAATAAATATATGTGTTCAGCCCTTTTTAACGTCCCATTGCTGGGCACGGGCCTCCCTTTAATACGAGAAGCGATCAGGCCATAGTCCACCACGCTTGCCAAATGCGGGTTTGCGGACTTCACATGTCTTTCGAAAACTTGCTAAGTTCTCTCAGAAAAACAGATATCCTCACGATGTTTTCCTTCATCGTAAGACAAGTGGCAATCATGTTGGAAATGATTAGCACATGAAAATATCAGAGGTGCGAGATCCGGGATTTGAACCCGCTTCACTCGGTTTCCTTAGCAATTTGTATAAAGAAACCTAATTGAATAAAAATATTGTAATTAATATATTTATATTAATTACAATATTTAATACAATATTAATTACAATATTAAAATAAAAAATTAGATCATTTGATCTATGCGGGTAATAATGTAGTTAGTAATACTCGTATATAAAAATGAGGAAAAATGATATTGACCAAAAATTTTAATCTATTATTTGACACCTGTACACATAATTTCATACTGTTTACGCATAGAATCGTCACTGAATAAACGAGAGTGTACAGGGTCGCACTTATGTATAGCTTCTTTCACGCGAGGGCTCTCAATGAGATATGCTGAGAGCACTCGGTCGAGAGTGTACAGCCGCCTATGTTTTTGACAATCGATTGAATTTATTTAGTACTTTTTTAATTTCATACAAAACACCAACATTTCTTTGTATATAATACTAGCAGAATCCGCGGCTTCGCTCGCGCTAAAAATCTGTTATATGCATTGTTTTATTTTTTATTTTAAAGGTATACATAGGTAGGTTTCATACAAACTTTAATCCCCTATTTCACCCCCTTATGGGATGGATTTTGGAAAATGCTAAAAAACTTATTTTATAGAAGAGTTTTTATTTCAAGTAATTGTAATCAAAAATATTTTTTTGATTTGTATTACAATATGTTTTCCCGTGGGAATGAGATGATCTCCCGCGATAAAAAATAGCATATATCACTCTCCTGCCCTCCAATCATCTAAGTACAAAAATCACGCACGCACACGCAAAAACCCGTCACTTTGTTTCGACGTGAAAGAAGGACAACCAAACAATCAAACAAACAAACAAACAAACACACTTTCAAATTTATAATATTAAAGTATGGAGGCATATATTCATTTTTTGGCAAACGATCAGCGCCACCTATTACCAGTATTATACCAATCTTAAAAGTCGATTTTAAAAAATCATTTAAGAAAGAATATTTGTTTACTTTTTTCTTTATTTTTAGGGTTCCGCATACAAAAAATAAAAACGAATCATTATAGGATCACTTTGTTGACTATCTATTCGTCTGTTTGTCTGTATGTGTGGCGACTCTTTGGTTTAGAAATGAAGATAACAAATTGAAACTAATATCAATAAATAATAATTGATTATTTATTTATGTAAGTCATTTCCTTTGAGCTGTAAACAAGTTTCAAGCTTCTACTCGAAATCGAAACAAAAAAAATACGAATATTTGCTCTATGTTTTGATAGTCGCAGGAAAATTATAACCTACTAGCGACTCACCCTGGCTTCGCTCGGCTTCATCCCTAATTAGCTTCCCAATACAAACTTTCATCCCCATTTTCACCCCCTTAAGAGATAATTTCCGAGATAAAAAGTATTCTAAGTCCTTTCCAGGAACTCAAGCTATCTTCTTACCAAATTTCATCTAAATCGGTTTGGTATAGATCCAGAGATTACCCCCTACAACCTCACAAACTCACAAACTTTACCTCTTTATAATATTAGTATAGATAAATAGCCTTTTGACCAAAGATCATGAAATTTAGTAAGACATGCACCATAAGGACCAATCCACACTATAGTGCCGATCACGGTTGGCTCTCAATCCGATATCGGTCTGGTAAATTATTACTATACAAGAACCAATGAGTGCATTCACACTATCAGAGCCAAGTTCCGGTCGAATCACACTCCAGCAACGGTCCTTGTATAAAAAAACTTTACCAGAACGATATTGGACCGAGAACGGACTATATAGTGGATCTATTATATATATATATATATATATACGGCACTATAGCGTGGCCCTAAATTGAATAAAAAACTAAAAATCGTTGTATATCGAAAGTTAGGCTGAAAATTTCAAAGTTGAAAAGATCATCCGTATGTCACGCCCATTTTACTCTAAAACTATTAGAGTCGCTCGACATTCTGTTTGACTACAAAAAAAAACATGGCACTTCATAGATGTAAGTAACGGATGAAAAAAAAAATATATAGATCTAAATAAATTCAAGATAAATAAATAATAATAAATATGTTGGGACATTAACACACAGCGCCATTTAGTTCCATGGTAAGGTACGAAGCCTGTGTTATGGATACCAGATAGTTGATACACTACACATATATAACTTTAAGTACATACATATTATAAATATAAACACCCATGACTGGAGTATAAACATTCGTGCTCATCACACAAATGAATGCCCCCAGCGGGACTCGAACCCGCGACCGCTGGCTCAGCAAGTACAGTCACTATTAACTGAGCCAAACGTGTCGTCTAGATTAGATGTTTCTAATCAACTTCTTTATGAAATACTCGCCTTAAAACTTGAATTATATGTTATTTATTTTATGCTACGGAACCCTTGATGTGCGATTTTACTTGCACTTGCCAGATTTTCGTAAAAAAGCTCTATTAAACGAGTGTTATACTATAAAAGCTTCACAACAATAATGTCCTCCTGACCGATTCCGGCCACGGCGGCCAATCTCATTGAGACTAGCCAACTGCGCAGGAGATATTATAGTGCACAAGTGTACGCGCAGACACAAGTGCACTCTCTATTCCTGTCACTCTCATACTCCGGTGGGACGACTATTCCACGCGACCGGTGAGAGTTAAGGCGCAGGACCGACGGCTTTACGTGCTCTCCGAGGCACGGGGGTGAAACACCGCCAACTTCCCAACTCCGGGCTGTTACTGAGGCTTACTATACAGAAAGACTCAATAACTAAACTTGGCCCGACCCGGGACTCGAACCCAGGACCTCTGGATGTGCAGCCGTACATGCTAGCCACTACACCACCGAGGCTTCACAACACTATGTTTCTAAATACCCAACCGCATATATATTTCTTTACATTTCCCCATTTCTCTTCAAAAACAGGCTGAATAGTTCATATAAGCGTTTTTTCTAATTAATTATGTATATGGCATTACAATGATTACTTTTTGAAGTCACGCTATACTTTAGGTGTGTCCACGTTTGTTTCTTAAGGCCAGATAATATTATTATACACTTGGTTCTGCCTGCGGCTTTCCACACTTATGTTAAACTAAAATAAATTAATTTCTATATAAGGTGCAGTAATTCTTTTACTATAATGTATGTTAATATTTGACGACACTTTTGGCTCAGTTTGTAATGACTCTACTTGCTGTGCCAGCGGTCGCGGGTTCGAATCCCGCTGGTGTCATTCATTTGTGTGATGAGCACGAATGTTTGTACTCCAGTCATGGGTGTTTATATTTATAATATGTAGGTATTTAAAGTTATATATGTGTAGTGTATCAACTATCCGGTATCCATAACACAAGTCTCGTAGCTTACCATTGAACTAGATGGTGCTGTGTGTTGACGTCCCAACATATTTATTTATTATTATTATAAAGTTTTACCTTAGGTACTTCTAATCATAATAGAATGTATAGGGCAAGTGAAATACGTATAATATTTCAGGTCTTTTATACAACTAATCGATAGTATTATGAAGTATTGTATTGTTTTCGTTTTTAGGTTAACTAACATATGGTCGATCAGATAAAACTCATCAGTAATAACGTAAAGGGAAAAAATTGTGTTAGTAAAGTATCTACGAATAGTTATATCCAATGAATGAATTTGTTTGGATATTTCTTTGGCACCGAAGAGGTGAAGGTTTTAAAGGGTTTGAAATAACTTTGGAAAATCCATACTAATATTATAAATATTTGTGAGGATGGATAGATGGATGTTTGTTACGCAATCACGCCAGAACGGCTGAACCAATCTGTATGAAATTTGGCACAGAGATAGATTATAGTCGGGAATAGCACATAGGTTACTTTTCATCCCAGAAAAATGTACGGTTCCCGTGGGATAGATTTATGTTTTTGTCCAGTAATTAATAGATGCATTTTTTATTGCAATAAAACGTATGATATAAGTACTTCCTTTTTTTGAAGTCAGTCAGATAATGGAAAATCCATGGTTAAATGATTATTATTGATTATATCTGTATATAAATAGGCGTAGACAAAACAGTTCAGTGTCTTTTCTCCTCTGTTTTACAATCGATTTTATTTTTTATTGTTTAGTATCTATTGAGGAGTATAAGTGTCAACAATAATATATATATATATATATATATATATATATATATACTAGCGACTCACCCTCGCTTCGCTCGGGTTCGTCTCTAGCTTGCATTAAATCACGATTGATCAGTTTTCGACCGGAGAGGAAAAATGATTAAATTACTAAAATGGCTATTAAAAAATAAGGGTTGATCGTAGAAGGGTGAAAATTGAGGATTGTATGTATTTTTGTATGTTGTATCATAAAAAAATAGAAATTAAAAATTTTGTCTAAAAAATAAAAAAAAAATATTAGGGGTGGACTACCCCTAACATTTAGGGGGATGAAAAATAGATGTTGGCCGATTCTCATAGATACCGGATAAGCACAAAAAATTTCATCAAAATCGGTCAAGCCGTTTCGGAGGAGTATGGCAACGAAAACTGTGACACGAGAATTTTATATATATATTATATTATATTATAT
The DNA here is from genome assembly GCA_905404265.1 of Fabriciana adippe. Lineage (NCBI taxonomy): Eukaryota > Metazoa > Arthropoda > Insecta > Lepidoptera > Nymphalidae > Fabriciana > Fabriciana adippe. The sequence continues at coordinate 4,207,824 of FR990010.1, forward strand.
TATATTATATATATATATATATATATATATATATATATATATATATATATATATACTTATTTATTTAATATTATAAAGCTGAAGAGTTTGTTTGTTTATTTGGTTGGTTGAACGCGCTAATCTCAGAAACTACTGGATGGAATTGAAAAATTCTTTTTGCATTGGATAGTCCATTTATCGAGGAAGGCTTTAGGCTATATATCATCCTGGAAAATGTACGGTTCCCGTGGGATAGTTATTTTTGTGTGTGTATATATATATATATATATATATATGTTTACCGCAAATTTTCAATAATGATAATGATCGCATGGATTCTGGGAAGGACATAGGAGACTTTTTATCCCGGAAATCATCCCTCAAGGGGGTGAAAATGGGTATGAAAGATTGTATGGGGAATCAAGCCAGGAACGAACCCGAGCGAAACGAGACTGAGTAGCTGGTATATGAATAAAATAAAACTGTCTATTTTATACTTTACCATCATAATGAAAAGCTTGCTTCGCAATAAGCACTAAAATCTCCCATAAAAAGTCTTGCTTGGAGGTTAAAGTATTAGAGATTACATATTCTCAGGAAACATTCTATGGAATATAAAGTAGCTTACCTTTACAGCTGTTATAATACTTAAAATTTATCAAATAATATTTAATATAGTTGCCTCTTTCTTTTTCTTAATATCTATCCTTGTCCCTCTCTTTCTTTTTCTTAATATCTATCCTTGTCCCTCACTTTTGGGCAAAAAAATGTAATAACCAGTATTTTTTCATAAGAATCGTAGCTTTTTAATTTAGAACGTTCAGTATTCTAGATTTCTCAGAGATGAGATATTTTCCCGCAGTAAAAAGTGTCCTATATGTTGACCCAGATAACCACATATGATCATACCAAATTTCAATAAAATCCGTGCAGTGGTTTTCTCGTGATGCGTTCCCAGACAGATAGATAGACGGACATAAATTCTAAAAACTATAGATTCGGCCTCTATATCGATAATAATGACTATTTCAGTAAGATTTTTCAAAAAATATGTAATGCACAGAATCGACTCAGAATTTTATTATATGTATAGATTTAATTAAGTTAAAACTCAAGTAAAACTTAAAAGCTTATACAAACCCATTCCTTTTTACTCTTTTAATCATCTGAAAATCTTCTTAAGCATTCATTCTAAGTGAATTAAGTAAAAACGAATGTAATGTTACAAAATCAATATTATTTTATCAAATAAAGAAATTTGAATTAATTTGATTTTTTAATCAAAATATATATTCTTAAATACGGTATTTAAATATTTATAACAAATTATCTTTTTTTTTTTCATAAAAAAATACTTTCGAAAAAAACAAAATTAGCTTCAACTTGTACAAAACTTTGTATATAACAAAGGACTTTTATCCTATATACGTACATACATAAATACATTTTTTATATACATAATTTAGAATAACTCACCTTTTTAAAAGCCGGTTAGCATATCACAGAACACACACACAACACAAAACAAAGCCCACTCCGTATTTATAAACTTTGTATCCGCGTAGTAGGTACCGACCGTCCGCTACGAAAAGCGTCGCGATACTAACAGGATATGCTACGAAATATAAGGGTATCTTCACATTATATTGTTTTTAATTTAAACTAAAAAATATTTGCATGAAACTCAATGATTTATAAAAAATAAAGATAGATAATGAAATCAAATATTCTTTTTTGCACACCAAAAAATTTACATTATTTTAACAGGCGGCATTTAATTACAAAAGGCGGCCTTATCGCTAAGTGAGCGGTCTCTTCCAGACAAGCTTTGAGCAGATAGAACGAAAAAGATCGGGAAGGGGTGCAATCAGAAGTTTTACAGAATAGATATGTATATAAATAATACATACACGACTACATACAAATATATATATATATATATATATATATATATATATATATATATATATATATATATATATATGTGTGTGTTGTATGTAACAAGTTACGATAATATTCTTTAGTTATTTTTTTAAATAACGTTAGCAATAAGCGTCCCAAAAGTAAAAACCGACTTCAAAACAACTTCAAAAAGAATAGAATGTGAGTTTTCATTTACTATAGATATAAGATACCTCATCAGATATTTTCCAAGTCAGTGCCAGCCGATGCAAATCAAAACAAGCTTACATGACAAATTAATATATAATACTAGCAGAACCCGCGGCTACGCCCGCATTCAATCTAGAAAAAAAAGCTCTTTTGCTTTATGTTATACAGCGACTCGTCCTCGTTTCGCTTGATACAAAAATACTATAATCGCGATTAAAAAATGGGGGAAGGGGGGGGGGGGCAAATATTTTACAACCTATTCTCATACCAATCATATATAGAAAAAAAAATCATTAAAATCGGTCTAGCCGTTTCGGAGGAGTGCGATCACAAAAACCGTGACACGAGATATTTATATATTAGATTTTGAACTATAATTAAAGATCATACTACTAAAAATAAAATAATGTTTCTTTTCAGTGAAACTTTATATTATTTTCAGTACTTAAGTCACTTTTCTTCCATGTCCCGTGCGTTTGTTCCACGATATTAGCGTCGATATATTTAAATTATAAGATATCATAGTTTTCTTTAATTGTAAGATACAATATTTCTTCGAAAGATTTTATCCTTAACATAGAGTCTATCGGTTAGTTCAATAAAATAGTGATGGTGTATTTCACAGTATTTTTAGTTGGTTCGATTACCGGTTCAAGTAAATATTTTAAAGAAAATTTAAATACAGCCATTATTATTTTTTAAAATAAAACAATATTTCCTTTGAGTAAAACTTGATAATTTCAATATTTAAGGTACTTCTCTTCCATGTCCCATCCATTTGTTCCAGCCTGTATAATTATATGTATACAAGAATAGCACATTTGATATTAAAAGATTAATTAATTATCTTTAAAAATATCATATAATTAAAAGTAAATACTAAATTATATCAATGCAAAAATGATACGCAAGAAAGACAAACTTACAAACGTGCATTTATAATTTTAGTAAACTAGCGACTCACCCTCGCTTCGCTTCGGGTTCGTCCCTAGACAAAAGAAATCTATCCCACGGGAACCGTACTTTTTTCCGGGATGATATATAGCTTATAGCCTTCCTCAGTTAACGGGCTATGTAAGGCAAAAAAAAAATTTCAAATCCGATTAGTAGTTCCTGAGATTAGCGCGTTCAATCAACCAAACAAATAAATAGTCAAAAAAACTCTTCAGGCTTATAATATTAGTAAGTTGAAATTTTATTTCTTTCTCTCCCCAGAACCGCACTCGTTTCATTGTTTTATACTCGATACGAATTCACCATGCAAATTGAAAAATAGCAAACTGATAACGCTTACGAAGCTGTTATCGCTCTGAAAAAAGAGGTTCTCAATTTGTATTTTTTCTTACTTGACATCATTGTTTATTGCAAAACGATAAACACTTTAAATAATTAAGATGGCTGTATTATTTTAAGGAAAAATTTAACCCAAAAAGCGCAAAAATATTTGAAACTCTTCAAGATACTAGTGATCGCCGCGTGGTTGAAAATCAACCATAAGTTTGATCGATTGTTCTTTTTTCAAAGTTATACAGATAACCTATAAAATCCAAAACAGTTTTCAAACGGGCCCATAGATTCAGAGATATGCACGTATAGACAAACAAACTTTTCATCTTTATATTATGTAAGTACTCGTATAATATTGATGAAGGTTATCTAACATCATGCTGCATCTTTTAGCAGTGAAGTAATTATATATAAATACGCGTACGGATTCGCGGGTAAAAGAAAGTCAATAATTTTTGGCTTTCTGCAGTCCTTCTCTATATAAACTTAAACTATGCCAAAGCTTATCCTCCTCCGTACATACAATATGCTTAAAAAAGGGTTCAAAGTTTTCTCTTCACGTTTTAATATATAGATTTTGAAAACATGTGTGTGTTTTTTCTTTATTTTTACCAAAAAAAGAAATTAAATAACTACATATATACTAAATTTTGAGTTTCTTATAAAGAAGAGGAAAATTAAAAATAAGTGGAACAAGTGCGAGTCGAATTCGCACACGAAGGGTTCCGTACCATCGTACATGTACTTTTTATTAATGACTATTATGTAGTATATTAACTTCGATGATCGATTACGAAAATTAAAAAAATATTTCTTGTATTTTATTTTTATTATTTGTTGTTATAGCGGCAATAGAAATACATTCTCTTTGAAAATGTCAACTTTCTACCTATTACGGTTCATGGAATACAGCCCTCTGACAGACGGACGGACGGAGGGACAGATAGCGGAGGCTTACATAATAATAGAGTTCCGTTGGCATCCTTCCGGTACGGAACCCTAAAAATGAGTGGTGCCTGTCCCATAGAAATCGCATGTGTTTATTGCTTATAAGCAAAACAAGTATAGAAAAGTGGACATTTTCATTCTTTTCAAATTTCTTTAAAAAAGGTAATTTTAACCAATAAAATTGGTGTATGACAGGCAGAATTTGACCAAAGATAAAAGTACAAGAACTTATTACAAATAGCTACAACATAATGATATAATTTTGGCTCAGTTTATAGTGACCCTACTTGCTGGGCCAGCGGTCGCGGGTTCGAGTCCCGCTGGGGGCATTTATTTGTGTGATGAGCATGAATGTTTGGATTCTAATCATGGGTGTTTATATTTATAATATATATGTATTCGTTATATATGTGTAGTGTATCAACTATCTGGTATCCATAACACAAGCCTCGTAGCTTCCCATGGAACTAGATGGTGTTATGTGTTAATGTCTCAATATATTTATTTATTTATATGACTCTGTCTTTACTGTTTAATCTACGATTAGCAGAATTGCTGAACTGATTTTAATAAAACTTTCACAATTGGACAAAAGATTCAAATGAGAGCGTCAAATACAACATTCTATCTTGTTAAAAATGTTTCAGCAGAATGGAGGAAGAATTTCGAGTTTTGGTGATAAAAACGAGAAAATAAAGACAACATAATAATTAAGTCAAGTTTTTTTTTTCAATGATATAAAATTCAGTCCATTCTTAATGACATTAGAAATCTATAGATTTAGCGGGCTTTCTCCTAATATGTGTCCCACTGCTGTGGGTGGGCTTTGGTTTATTGCGAGAGGGATCAGGCTATAGTCCACCACGCTGGCCAAGTGCGGATTGGCGGACTTCACATGTCTTTCGAAGACTAATTAGACTGTCTCAGACATGCAGGTTTCCTGACGACGACGTTTGCTTTTACTTTATTAGCACGTAGTAATCATGTTGAATATGATTCACACATAAGATTATGGGTGATGTGAGACCCGGGATTCGAACACTGCTTTGGTTCTATATACACTCGGCTTCGTCCCTAGTTATTTTTTAACGTTTAGTATAGATTTCTCAGAGATGAGATATTTTCCCGCAGTAAAAAGTATCCTATATGTTGACCCAGATAACCAATTATCATTATACCAAATTTCATCAAAATCTGTCCAGTGGTTTTCTCGTGATGCGTTTCCAGACAGACAGATAGACAAAAATTCTAAAAACTACAGATTCGGCTTCTGTATCGATAATAATGATTATTTCAATAAGATTTTCCAAAATATATTTAATGTACAGATTTCACTTAGTTATAATTTTATTATATGTATAGATAAGGTATTCATACCACTAAATCTCAAATTAATTATCGATACAATTTGCAAGCCACTTATCGTACCGACAGAGACCTTTGTGGCCACTAACATAACAACTCACCGAAATTCCATTATTATCGAATAGATATTATAGGAAAGTATGTTATTCTGATGCATGAACTATAATATAGTATATTATAACTATAATATTATTATTGTAAAGTTTCATTAAAATCCAATCAGTAGTTTTTGTGTACTAAGCTGTATAAGTTACTATAGTTTTTTAACTATCCCACGGGAACTCTTTAATTTTCCGATGAAATATGAAAAGTATATAAAATATTGACCAGGGGTATAAGGTACTACCATGCAAAATTTCATTTAAATCGGTCCTACAGTTTCGTAGATTAGCCCGTACAAACAGACAGAGAAACAAAAAAATTGAAAAAAAATCTCGATTTGTTCTATTTTTCTTCTTACATCCCCCTGACTCGGGTTTTAGCATTTTTTTTTTCTATGTACAGAAATTCGACCTCTAAAGTGTTATTATATGTATTGATACAAGCAAACATAAAGAATGTGTGTACCTTTTTTTTCTGTTTGCCAACCGATTTTCTTAATTTTTTTTACTAGCTATTAAGGAGATTTAATATTATCAATAAAAAAAATTTGGGATCAGTTATTTTTTTATATAGATTGCTAAATTCCATGTATAATCTAAAAAAATATATTTATTTAATTTTTGACGCAAAACGCAGTTGATCTCAATGCGATTGGACAAATACGTAGATACTATAATATGTAGCCGAAATCGATACGTACGTAATAAATTATACATATTATATCGAGTAAATGTTACAGTTGTATGACTCATACAACTGTAACTCCGTAGGAAGTAAACTTGGAAATGCTATCTTCAACAAAACAACATTGCCCTAGATAGTAAATGAAATTAAAAATAAATTTCAAAGTAGGAAGATGTTCTTGGAAAAGCTATTATTGAAATATTGATTTCAAATTCTTGGTAAATTTAATGGCATTATTCCCTTTTACTATTTTCTTGTTTTTTTTTTTTTAGGTCATTCCTCAGACAAAGAGTAAGTAACAAGTGCGTGTTATGTAAGTGATTGAATTTTGGGATTGACTAGTGACTTACCGTCGCTTCGCTCGCGTGCGTTTCCAACTAGGTATGCGGATTTTGTCGCAATTTCATGGGTTGTAATTTTTTTGCTCAGAACTCTAATACTTTTTCTTAAATAAAAGTAGCCTATTTTACTCTTTATAATATTAGCTATCTGCCAGTGAAAGTCCCGTCAAAATCGGTCCAGCCGTTTAGGAGATTAGCCGGAACAAACAAAAAAATTAAAATTGATTTTTTTTTTAATTATACGTAGATACCGTGAATACCTACTTTTATGTGTATTTATTAAAAAGCTGTTATTTCAACATTCCAACAGATACTTCATTTTGAATCCTCAGACCATGAAGAATATAGACAAGGAGTCCCATCTTCATCAGGTATATGAGAAATATATCCGCCATTTTTTTAGAGCTATGTATAGTTCCAGGGACTCCAATCTTCATAGGGTATCATATGAAAAAAACGTCCGCAATAATTTTTAGAGCTCTAGTTCAAGAAACTGCCACAAGTCGCGTTGATTTAAGTAGTTAGTTACCAGGTGAATTTAGCTGTAAGTCAGTAGCGTGAAGTTAGCGATAAACAAATCAGGGTGAATTTAATTAATTGAAAAATGAATTCACGCTATAATAATTATTTATATAACTGTCTTTAATACTTAGGTATTTTGGACAGCAACTTACATACAATAAGAAAATAGGATTTTCTTTTTACAATTCTCATTATATATTTGAATATACCGGGAATTTTCCCCTCCCTATTGGGACAGAGCAACCGCAGCGCTCTCTGCGCGCCCACTATTATTTTTTTAAGTTTTTGGGACAACTTTTACATACAGAGATTGGCTCATTGTCTATATTCTTCATGACTGAGACTAGAAAATTATACAGACGAAGTCCGCCAAAATAAATGTCAAATTCAAAAATAGTAGCGTGATTTTGCTTTTTATGCTTGATTTTTTCGGTAAAAAATTAATTAATTAATTTGATGTGTTAGTCATTAATTTAAAATTATTGAGAAAAAATATGGATAGCAAAAATAATACTATATATTTTTGTATTTTTAAACATAAAATAAGCTATGTTTTTCTTATCTACATTTATTAAAAACAATGTAGTCTTCATAAGATTCTTTAGCCAATTCTTCTCAGGACTGAATACATTTTTTTTTAATTTGAATATTACCTAACTATTCAATTATAATAATAACAATAAATATGTTGGAACATTAACACACAGCACCGTCTAGTCCCATGGTAAGCTACGAGGCTTGTGTTATGGATATCAGATAGTTGATACACTACACATATATAACTTTTAACACCCCACAAATGAACCCACAAATGAATGCCCCCTGAGGGTCTCGAACCCGCGACCGTTGGCACAGCAAGTAGGGTCACAAACTGAGCCAAATGTATCGTCTAATTCTCTATTGTCAATTCAATACAATTTTTATTTCCATTCATGAACGATTTCAGAATGACATCTAAATTATACAAACTTAATATTCCTTGAAAGCTAATAGCTGTCAATAACGATTGACCAATGCTATAAAACCGCGTCTTTATTACAGTTTGACAGTGTTTGTTGGCAAATTACCGTCCGAATGAGATTAGGCTTTTGTTTTGTTAATTTTATGGAAACAGTGACGATATCTGTTACATCCTATTCATAGGTTTTCTGATGAGTTTTAACCGATTTCAAAAAGAAAGGGTCTCTAATACACTCATATGTATTAAGTGAAATGGAATATTTACTCATCTGCAATAATATCTATTTTATTAACAGCATAAATAATTCTTTCTTAGATTTGCGCGAATATTTGACATTTTAAAAAAAACTATGTTTTCGGATTTATTTTGATTTTTGGTTCCCGACATTTCGAATGCTTTACAGTTATCACAAAGCAAACATACATAAATCTGTATTGTATGATGTTTTGAAAAGATTTTAAAAACTATTCAACGTTTAATTATGAGATAAAAAAAATAGTTGAAAGTACTTCAGAAGCTCTATTGTCTGATTGTTTTTTTCAAAATTTTTCACTCCTTTTCAAAAGTTTAATTCAATCCAATTCTTTTGTTTAGTGCCTTCTAGGAGTGTCAGTTGATAGAGTATCTACATATTTTCTATCTACGATTGGGTACAATTTACTTCGCCAATGTCGTGTAGAACGGAGAAAACACATTATATTAAGAACTAGCGACTCACCCTCGCTTCGCTCGGGTTCGTCCCTACTTACGTTTTAACGTTTAGTATAGATTTCTCAGAGATGAGATATTTTCCTGCCGTGAAAAGTATCCTATATGTTGACCTTGTATGTTGAAATTTTATCAAAATCCCTGCAATGGTTTTTCCGTGATGCGGTAACAGACATACAGACAGACAGACAAATAGACAGACAGACAAAAATTCAAACAACTATAGATTCGGCCTCTGTATCAATAATGATGTCTATTTCAATAAGATTTTCCAAAAAATATTTAATGTACAGATTCGGCTTATTTAGAATTTTATTATATGTATAGATGACCGGTAAGAGTTTTAAAAAGTTAAATGAGGAATAAAGACTTATCCATAAATACCCGTATGTTATATACATCTAATTTTTAGCTATTTTTTGTAACATTATCTAGCAATACACACGAAACAGATATTTTCCTCCTTCCTTCAAAATAAGGAAACTGCTTGATTTTCATTTATAAATCTACCAGCACAAATAATATAAACGTAAAGATTAGAGTTAAGACTAACACTTGTTACCTGTCTAGATCTAAGCTTTAAGACCTAGATTTTGTGAGGAAACGTAGAGCTATTGCAAAGAAGACACAAATGTATACAAATTTAATAGTATTGAAATAAAATTCGA